>JAJIYY010000008.1:1206152-2412304 GCA_022702485.1 Simplicillium sp. C3G150-2 | reverse complement strand
CCACCCATGTCGCGGGTGCGGACCTTACTTTAAAATTGTTAGCCATTGTTTCGACTGTTTTCCAAAAGTGGTTAAATATACTTACCCCTCGGCAATAACAGCATAGATAGCCTTGGAGATGCGGTTGGCGTGGTCGTCGAGACCCAAGTGGCGGAGGAGCATGCTACCAGACAGGATCATGGCAGTAGGGTTGGCCTGATCCTTACCCTTAATATCAAGACCGACGTGACGGCATCCGGGCTCAAAGACTGCAACTTCACGTCCCATGTTGCAGCCAGGGACAATACCGGGACCACCGACCAGGGCAGCACCAATGTTGGAGAGAATACCACCGTACAAGTTGGGCATGACCATGACGTCAAACTGCTGAGGGCGGGAGACGGCCTGCATGGAGGCGTTGTCGACAATCATATCGTTGACCTCGAGGGTAGGGTACTCCTTGGCAACCTGATGGAAGGTGTTGCGGAAGAGGCCGTCAGCGAGCTTCATGATGTTGGCCTTGTGGATGCAAGTGACCTTGGAGCGGCCGTTGGCGAGGGCAAAGGAAAAAGCAAACTTGGCGATGCGCTCAGACTTGGCGCGGGTGATAATTTTGAGGGACTCAACAACGCCGGGGACACTCTGGTGCTCAAGGCCAGAGTACTCACCCTCGGTGTTCTCACGGATGATACACAGGTCAACATCCTTGTGGCGGGTCTCGTAGCCGGGAATGTTCTTGATCAAGCTGATGCTGGCGTAGATGTCGAGCTCTTGGCGCATGGCGACGTTGAAGCTCTGGTGGCCGGTGCGGCTGACGGGAGTGTGAAGGATACCCTTGAGGCCGAGCTTGTTGCGGCGGAGAGAGGCGACACTCTCACGGAAAGCGTCCTCAGTGCGCTTACCACCGTCCTCAACACCAGTGACATCGACCTGCTCCCACTCAATGGGGACGTTGTCGGCCTTGAAGATGGTCTTGACGGACTCGGCAACCTCGGCACCGATACCGTCTCCGGGGATGAGGGTGACGGTGTACTTGCCGCCGTACTTGGCAGGCTTGAAAATGTCGGACTGGACGGTAGCGAAGGATCGAGCGGCGACTTGGGGCTGGGCGACAGATCGCAGGGCCTGAAAGGGAACACATGTTAGTTGATCCTCGTCGAGACATGTCCCGCACCGCGACGACGGCCACTATGCAAAATCCACTGCGATGCAATTTCCATAATGCAATTGCACCATTGCACGCATACGGCCAGTGCTTTCTTGCTTGATCGAGGCCATCGTCGATCGGTAGCTGGTAGCTACGCGGACGCAATGCCACGTTAGAACACTTACCCGAGCCGTGCGGAGAGAGCTACGCGATAACATGATGGGAAGGTTGGGAATGGAGCAAGAGTAATTCGTTAACAGGGCGACACAGGAGCGAATCTAGAGCAGAAGAAGAAGCAGTCGCGTGGAGGAGAGGATGGAGTTGTGTGAAAGCAAGAATGGTTTGGGCGAAAGGGAAAAAAAAATGGAAGAGAAAAAAAACGAGGTTCTGTCAGGCTAGAAGTGTGGTTCAGTTGCTACAGTGGGCGGAGGAGGCTTGCATCAAATAATATGGGGTTCTATTTTTTTGCTCTTTTTTTTCGCGCGCCAGAGTAACGTTAAACTCTCTCCCTCGCCCTTGTTTTCGGCCTGTCAAGCGCTAAACTGCCCGCTGCTACGCTTGACTTGGGCCTCCCTTGGGGCTCTGCTCAGGCTCGCCGGTGCTGTGGCACCTCGTGGTCCATGGTGGCCCATACAGACACACGGAAGGCCCGAATTAATTTTTCTTCCCAGTCGGATCAAAGGCGGAATGCGAGTTTGTCTCCGAGAGGTCTCTCCGCCACCATGCTCATTTCGGACTAGCGTTTTCTCTTTCCTTTTACGTGACCACACGGCCAAACATTGTCACAAACAGGACCTCTTTAAGTACACACTTACAACACCTCGTTACGTCTTCACTTTGCGACTTCTATTTTGCAAGGCAAATCATGGGAAAATTATGTCGCAGTAAAAAAATCAAATAGACTAAACGAATACGCAACATATCGAACAACGACAGCACATTTGACTCCTCACCTAGTCTGTTTACCCGATCGGCACGCTCCTTTTGCCATGCTCATCATACAATGCGCCGTCTCTAAACCTTGAGACGGCACTGTTCATTCATCCTGACTGTATATACATGCTGGCTATCTGCCTAACCCCTTCATAACGCATATCTCATAATCATTGCAGCTCGTCTTCATCCAGAGGCTCGACTCTAACCAGAATCTCCTCCAGCAGGCCCTCGAGGAAATTACCAACATCTCGCCCCATTCCTACCGGCTCCGCCTTGTCAATATGATCTATCTCTTTGCATACATGCGCTAGCTTGAAAACCAGCTTTCGCAGCTTGTCATGAGCCGCTTCAGCCCTCTGCTGCTTTGCTGTCGCCATCGCCGCTTCATCAGATGGATATGTCTGTTGCAGTCGTACCTGTCGCCTCTTGAGCGCCTCCTCCAGCGCCGGGAAGATCACGTCGTTCAGCGCATCCAACTCTCCATTAGGGTTTGCCGGTGCTGGTGATGGGAAAGATGACGGGGCAGCACCAATCTCACCTTGCACGGGCGTTCTCGAGGTCTGAGGATGCGGAGCTGGTGTGTATTGGGATGGAGTGCGCTGTTCCTGCGAGAAGCCGCCCCTAAAGGGTGGGATCTCTTGCAGTTCAATTTGATTCATTTTAGGTGTGCTTTGGTGTGATGGGATTTGGGGTGTACGTGATTTCAGGTCGTGGATGGGGGGCAAAGGTTTGTCGGATCCAAGGGACGACCTAGGAGTGTTGGTCGACGATGGCGTAAGTTGAGGAGGCGTGCTCATGTTAACTGTCAGCATCCCCATCTCGCGCTGCAGTTGTCTTTGCAATTCGCAATCGTAGTCTGGTGATTGTCCTGACGTTGAAGGTAGCGGCTTGTTCATTTTTGGGGTTTCTGGCCCTCCTTTCAACGGACTGACTGGCAGAGGAACCTTGGTAGGGGATGACGGTGTCAGCGTTGGCACAGGCTTTCGCTGTGGACTTGACTGTCTGGAAGTCTCCATGTTGGCAGTCTTGAAAGTATCTCCGGACTGCAGCGCAAAGTCCCGGGATTTCGTAGGGCTGACTTCCCTCCTCCTCTCCCCATAATCGTCCGAGTTCTCTGAAGATCGTGCTGAGCGCGCATTGGTTGCGCTTTCCCCCATGTCGTTGAGTCCCGGTCTGTTGACAATGCCTCCTCTGTCACCGACCAGCCGGACAGTTCCAAAATCCCACATGTCTTCGTCCACGCGCTCTCTTTGCGCCGCAGGTCCAGTCTCAGCAGTCTCCCAGGGCTCTTCGTCGTCTTGCTTGTGCGTCACGGCCCATCGACTGTGGCGTTCAATGAGTTCGGTCAAATATGTCGTCTTCTTCGCCCTTCTAATAAATGGGTGTCGCAGAAGATCCTTTGCCGTCGGCCGCTCCTTGGGGTCTCGCTGCAAGCACAGTTCTATGAAGTCCTTGAAAGCCTTGGTGAAGTTTCCCTCTAAACGAGGCGGCGGGTTTTTCGGGATCAGGAACAGCACTTTCATGGGATGAATGTCCGCATAAGGCGGCTCACCATTGGCAAGCTCCAGGGCTGTAATACCCAAAGACCAAATGTCAGCTTTGTGGTCGTATCCTGACTGCTTGATCACCTCTGGGGCCATCCAGAACGGGGTTCCGACAAAGGTGTTCTTCTTCGTCATCGTCGCCGATAATTGCCCAGAGACGCCAAAGTCAGCCAGCTTGACTTGTCCCGCTGAGCTTAACAGGATATTGGCGGCCTTTATATCTCGGTGGAGTTTCTTGTCAGAGTGCAAGTAGTCAAGGCCAAGGAGCAGCTCCCGAACAATGATGGCGATGTAATCTTCGCCAATCAGCCCAGGCTTCATGAGATCTGCACAGCTTCCACCTGAGCAGAATTCCATGACGATCCATAGCTCTGCGCCTTTGGAGTAGGAGCCATAATATTTCGTGACGTACGGAGACTGTAGCTCTGAAAGAATTGCAATTTCCTGTATAATATCTTCGACTTCGTCTTCGGCACTCTCAATGTCGATAATTTTGATCGCAACGGCTTGACCGGTCCGTTTGTCAACACTGTCGACAGCAACTCATTAGTTTCGCGGTGCTCAGATTGTAAGCGTTTAGCTGCGCTACATACCCTTTAAATACCTTTCCGAAGCTGCCTCCGCCTACATTTATTAGAACAAGGAATGGTCTAGAGCTAGCACCAAAGGCGGTGACCTACCAATACAGTACTCTTTTGAGTAGAGCAGCTCAGGGTCCAGGAGCGCCTCGCTGGCATGGTCTGCGTCTCTGATCGTATCGCTCATAATCTC
Source organism: Simplicillium sp. C3G150-2 (assembly GCA_022702485.1). NCBI lineage: Eukaryota > Fungi > Ascomycota > Sordariomycetes > Hypocreales > Cordycipitaceae > Simplicillium > Simplicillium sp. C3G150-2. The sequence goes on along the minus strand of JAJIYY010000008.1, from coordinate 2,407,927 downwards.
AGGTACGTGTGTCGTTCCAGGAACAACAGCGTGACATGGAAAGAGTTTGTTGTGTGGCCTTGTTCTGTCGTGGTAGTCGAGTAGGATAGAGAGACGCTCGTCGTACAATCGTGAAATATATGCAAGTTGGTGGTCATGCGATGTTCAACAAACTGTGACAGGGACGAAACGCAACGTAAGAAACGACTGATTTCCAAGTTGATAAAATTTGGCAATGCTCTGGACTTAGTAACTAGAAGCGTATGCCGGGAAAGCGATAGAATACAACGGGGAGAAGAGAGAAAAAGGCGACAGGCAAGACAAAAACAACAGGCTAGCAACCAAGGATGGGATGTCTGGGAAACTGATGGTGGGGATGCAAGGTCGTGTTTCCAGGTCGCGGGGCAGAGATGGTGTGCACTGCACTGGCGCTGGAACCTTTTCTGGGAGGCGCACCACCAACCAAGCAGGGCCACTACAGGTAGCAAAACAACGCTGGCTGATCCCTGTCGCTACCCTTGTTATTCCAGGTAGCCCAATCAACCAACACTAAGGCCCCAACGCGCGCCCAACGACCAGGTAGCGAACTGCCTGGGCTTCACAAGTCGAGATGCGCTAAAATTGGAATTTCGTCAGGGCAACCCGAAAGCCACAGCGCGTTTCATTGGCTCAGTGCTGTGCACCCCAAAACCATCCCCCGTCGGCGGCGCGATTACCACGTCGGCGGCGCAATTACCAGCACCTCCCGCTATAATAATACAACAGCTCCCAGCCAATGCACATCATTCCCACTGCAAGCTAAATGTAGTGAATAGGAAGTAATAAAGTCGTGGTCATCGTTTTCATTTCTAGTTAGCTAGCATGGCCCAATGCTGGTATCTTAACGGTCTACAAGAAAGCAAATGCAAAAGTAGTAACAGCAGCAATAGAAACAGTTCTTTGCCATTCTTCAGCTCTAGCTGCGGCCCTCAACCCATGCCGCGGGTTTCGTCCTTTTTTTGTATGTTTGTCAAAAACAGCACTTGTCTCGCCTCGGCATGAAAGCCCGCAATGTTGCGGAAGTGATCCATTAATCCTCAATGAATTCAATCATGACGGTGCCCTGCTTCAGTCCACTCTCCGCAATCGTAGCATCCAAGCTTCCAATCAAGTCTTGCCCTTGAGGCATCTTCTTCAGCTCAAACTCGATGCCTTCCTTTCCTTCAAGCGGCTCGGCCTTCAGCCACTCAAAGATTGTTCGGATTGGTTCATCCACCTTGAATCGGCGAATCACGCGACCCGTGGGATGTTTGAATTGGATCCTCGTTGTGGAAACTGGGTCGTTGGCCGGTTCTGTGTGAGGCTTGACTGAAGATATTTGAGCAAAGACATTCTCTTCAGCTCGTGACTCTACCTCCTTGCCCTCATCGCCACTTCTCAACTCGGTCGATTTGGTCAACGAGTCAGGATCAACAATATTCGGTGTTGAGCCCGATCCGCTGCTCTGGCCAACATCCGCCCGGGGTGCCAAGCTGTTCTTCAATGCCATCTCGAGCATCTCATCCTCCGTCATGCGGTCCACGTTGACAGCCTTTGGTTTAGGTGCGTTAGCTTTTGCGACCGGGTTCTTGCTATTTGCTGCCAGGCTATATCTATCCAAGAACTCGGCCAGCTCGGCATGAAACTCGATAGATGATGGGAAAGGTCGACCACTCCAAATTTTGACCTGTTCTCCAGTACGGGGGTCGATGATGGAGACGTGAGGATAATTATCGGGATTCTCGTGCTCTCGGTTGTGGAAATAGAAACTAACAAAGTCTTCAGCGTCGGGGTGCTCTTTGTCGTACTGCAAAAACACAAAGTTTTCCGAGATGAGCTCTTTGATGGCTTGGTCTTTCCAGACGTCGCGGTTCAAAGCCTGGCAGTTGAAATCACTCATGTCCTGCAAGTTGACCAGAATCCATTTCTTATCCTCTTTGCCGAGTGTGCGAGCTTCGTCCCAAGTAAGACGTGCCATCAGGTCATAGGGCGGTCGAAATAAGTCTTCGAGTCGACGGGCGTGGCTAGTGCTTTCGGCACCAGAGGACGAGGGGGAATTTCCGTCTCCCCATATTCTTTGTCCAAATGGACCACCAGTTCGCGCTATTGAAAAGTCCAATGTTAGCACAGTGATTATCATCCACGAGGATACTCGCTCGCTGCTTACGAGGCAGGTTCCTTCTCCTCCTCAGCTGGTCTAGAAATGCTGCCTCCATGGCTCCTCCATCATCGGCCGCTCCCCAGCTCGGGTCCGGCCCTACGAGCGTTTCTGTGGTTCTTGCAATTGGCGCTCTCACGTCTTCAGGGCCGCCATCGCCGCCGCTGCCGCCACCTTGGTAAAGCTCTTCCTGAAGGCGCTTGGCCATTGCAGCGTCCTCGTCTTCCTGTGCTCTAGCAGCAACTCGTCCGGCGCCGCCGCTGTCGTCTAAAAAGTCATCGTCATCATCGTCGTCTATTTGCACGATATCGTCGTCGTCGTCGCTGGGGATGTGAATGACTCCTTCCGCATCTTCGGTTCCGACTCTACGCCGCGGGGTAGAGGCGGGTGGCCGCGATGCGGCGGTATTTCCTGCACCAGAGACGCCAGCTCCGACGCTCGAAACCAAGTCCGGGTTCTCAAAAAAAAGCTGGATGGCTCGCTCAAGATCATTTGAGGTGATTTCGAGAAATCCTCGAGCCACATCGGCAGTGGCGCCCGTGATACCGGCGAAGGTCGAAATATTCTCCTCCATTATGCGGAAATGCTTAAGCAAGGGGTTTTGTGGGAGTTTGTATAGTGGTGAGGCAGCTCTCAAAGATCTTTGAGCGCTGGGCTATCTCCAGAGCGGTTGGCGAGTGGCGACCGCTGCGAAGAAAAGCTGTGCTGTGTGGTTCGGTCGGGTTCGCTGCGTCGGTTGTGAGGGGTTAGAGCGTGAGGCAGCAATTAAACGCCCGCTGTTTCCATGTCTCGTGTGAAAATGGTGTGTGCTATGAGTCAGTGAGAAGAGCCTTTGTGTTTGTTGGCAGTGTCGGAGAAGGGCGGTTGGTGGCAGGTGGTGGACAGACAGCGTGTTGTGGTTTGTGGCGAGCTGTGAAGCACAGTTGAGCAGGCACTCAGCGGCATGACGCAACTGACGCAGCCAGACACACACCAAAGCAGAGCCCCGCGACAACAGGGTCCACGGCCCCCATCACACCTCATCCCACCGCCCATCCTACAGTACCGCTTTCAGCGCAGCCAGGCCCCCTACCCGGCATCCTGCACCGGAGTTAAATGCACACACGAGGAAGCATGGAAACGGCGTCAAATCGCCAATTTTCTTCTCAAAAATAGCCTGGTCAATTAAAGCAAATGACTCCATACCCCGAACAAAATAAAATCAGGCGATAGGTGCGAGCTGTGCCATTTCCGTGGGTCAGCCGGCAGCAACTCGCGTCTTATTACTGTGCTTTTCAGCGTTTTCACCACCCATGAGTATGACAGATCTGTTGGCTCATCAGAGTCATCCCTGGCGAGCTGAAATCCCCACCCCTGAACCAGGATCCAGCAGTCATTGGAGCTTTTTCTTTGAAATGCCATGCTTCTTGCGTATTGTTCTTCAGATTTGGACCATTCATCGCGTTGAAACTCACTGTAGAGACCAACAGGGAGAGAGACCATAATATAATCACCGCGGGCCAGCCAAGCCCCGTTGACCACCATGTCCTCGCAGGCCATTGCTTGTTTTGCTATTTTCCTAGTGGCAATTCTCCCCTCTGCTTACCTCCTTGTTGCAACCGCTCGACAGTCTCCTCTACGCTTGCTCTGGGTAGCATCCCTGCCAGTTCTTGCCCATCACCTTTTTGCGCGTTTAAACCTAGTTTCTACAAGCAACGGCTTTGTCAGTGTTCTTGTTGGCCAAGCCGGCATTGTTCTCCTGCAATGCATCAACCTGCTGGTCGTATCTGCGTTGGACCAGGCAAAACTGCGCGAGGCAGGCATTCTCCGCCAAGATGAAGCCGTAGCCATGCAGACGACTCGAGCGGCAGCCCTCCTTCTTAACCTGCGTGGTGTCGGAACCCCCTGGGAAGCCAAGAATATCCGGCCATTCCCCAAGTTGCTCTTCGCGCCTGGTGGTAAAGCCAAGGTTGACAAGATGCGGTTCATTCTACGACAGATGGCCATCATCGCATGGCAATATCTCTGCTTGGATCTGCTTCATGATTCAGCACTTTCTACGCCAGAAATTGCCACGGACAAAATGTTTGGTGTGGATGAAAAGTTTGAATACCAATACTTCAATCTCACACCAGAGCAATGGGCCGGCCGAGTATCCATTGGTGTGGTAGCAGGTCTTCTCCCTGCCCGTATCTTTATTGATTTGCCCTACCGAGTTGTTGGGCTCTTTTTAGTCATCGCTGGCGTATATGAGGCAGACGAATGGCGTCCGATGTTTGGAAGTGTCTTCGATGCATACACCCTGAGAGGCGTATGGAGGTAAGTCTTCATCCAATCGCGTTTATGCGTGACTCGGTCTAACGTGCGACAGTCGGTATTGGCATCAAATGTGCCGGTGGCCCCTGACACCGATTAGTGAATTCGTTGTCAGAGATGTGATGCGTATTCCTCGACCCTCGTCCATCCGTCGCTATGTCAGCGTTTTTGTCATCTTTGCGTACTCTGGAGCCGTGCACACGTACTATGGCTACTACGACCGAATGAGAACAAACGCTGATCTGTTGCCAATCATGGGTTTCTTTTGTCTTTTTGCTGTGGGGGTGTTCGTGGAGGACACCATCCAGCGCATATGGCGAGGGATCGAGCGTCGGCATAATGTGAAGCCGTCTAGTTATGGCTGCCCACTGTGGCACCGAATCATCGGATTCGCCTGGGTGTTAGGATGGGCTGTCACGACGGCACCGTGGTTTCTTTACCCAGAAGCGCGATACAAATCGCCCGATAATTGGTTCGTTCCTTACAAGGTAACACCCCTCCTCGGGCAGAGAGCTGCGGTGGCGTTGCTTGTCGGAGGGGGCTTGGCTATTATTATGTTTCTAGAGGGACAAATATAGTACTGTTGCCTTTGCTTGCGTTGTGCATTTGAAGAGACCATTCAGCAATCGTGTGAGCTGGTAAGAGAGCGGAAAAATTCCATTCAGCGGCCAATTTATGCAACAGGCGCTGTTCTTGATGAGTTCGAGGTAGTTGAGTCTGAAAGCTGCATAGTGTGAGGAAAACACTGTGCAGTAGGCTAGGGTCAATTTGATCAGGATGCTCGGCTAGGCTCGTAGTGTCAATAAGGCTATGATGCACATTGTATTCCTTATATTATTAAGGGGCGCGCTGTTGCGGGGAAGCCTGCGCTGTCCAGCGTCATGTAACCGATACTGCCGTGCTGTTACTGGTTGATTCCCAAACAGTGACGTTCGCTACCCCTCGGGACTTCGGCTTTATGCTACAAGTGCCTACTTCTACCTATTGCTGTTGCGGAAACGACATCCATACAATCGTTGTAAAATCTTCTTTTTGCGCTTTGGACCTTCACTGCAAAGCGCTCTTGGCAAAATCCGCTAATACCATGGCCGTTGACAACTATTCTAACGAACCCGGTCGAGATGACTCTCTACCCGTTACGGCGGCGATTGCGTCGTGGATCGCAGCCTCCAACCCGTCGTCGTTGACGGAAGAGATGCGAAACAAGCTCAACGAGTTGATTCTCGACATGATTGGTATTACAGCCGCCGCAGCGCGAACATCCGAATCCAGCCCAGCTATTCTGAAAGCTATCACCAGTCTTATGGGCACAACTGGAGGAGAATGCACTGTTCTCAAACAGGGCTCTACATTTCCTCCTCACACAGCAGCTCTTCTCAATGGCACCTTTGGCCACTCGATTGACTTTGACGACACGCATACACCATCCACGCTTCACCCTGGGGTCACTGCAGTCTGGGCAGCAATTGCCCAGGCTCAAGTGTCAAAGCCTTCGACTGACACATTTCTGATGGCAGTCAGCGTTGCCTATGAGCTGACTTGCCGCCTTGGCACAGAGCTCGGGTACGCTGCTTATTCGCGTGGATTTCACAATACTTCAACCGCCGGTGTCTTTGGAGCTGTTGCTGCCATCGCCGTCGTAAAAGGTCTTGATGCATCGGTCGTCCGAAACGCCCTCGGGCTCGCCGGCTCTAGGGCTGCGGGGAGCATGCAGTACCTCGACAACGGGTCGCACAACAAAAGGTTGCACCCAGGCTTCGCATGTCATGATGCATTCGTTTGCGTTCAGCTCGCGGAGCATGGCGTAATAGGGGCAACTAGGATCTTTGAAGGCAAGATGGGTTTCTTAAACGCGTACAGTCCCAGCACAAAGAACCTGGCTAGGCTTGTTGACGGTCTTGGAAATAAGTGGACGTTTGTGGAAACTAGCCTGAAACCGTTTCCTGCCTGTAGAATGACACACGGCGTGATTGAGATGGCAGACATCTTCTCTCAGAAGAGGCGTCATAAGGCGATGACTCCCCAGGAGCTCGTCGACGACGTCAAATCAATCGAAGTGCGACTGTCAACGTCGAATATGAGTCTGGTGGGCGATAAAACGCCCAACAAGGTTCACCCCAAGGGTGAAGTCGACGGTCAATTCTCGGCGTACTTCCAGACTGCCCACAGCTATCTTTTTGGCAGCAATCAAGGCGTCAAGGCTTACGAACGCTTAGACGATCCATATATTTCCGCGCTGAGTGACAAGATCAGTTGCGTTGTTGATGACGATGACGAAGGCGTAGAGGGAATGGGAAGCAGGCTGGTCATCAAGTATCAAGACGGCACGACGGAGGATCAAACAACCAGATACCCTCTTGGCGAACCGTTGCATCCGTTTGAGCGGAGTGCCATCGAGAAGAAGTTCAAATCTTGCATGGAGCCAGTTTATGGTGCCGAGAAGAGCCAAGAGGTGCTCTCGCTACTGAATTCTTTGTCTCAAGGCAAGGCAAGCATTACTGACATAATGCTGTTGCTGGCGTAATAGGCTCACCGACTGCAGCAATCAAACTCATCACTTAAGTGCAATCCTCCAATACAAACTTTACAGTCTCTCATTGATAGCATGGAGCACTGTGTCCCTAGCGGATCACAGAGCAAATCATAAAACGTGATATTGATGTGTATTTGCAAGGAAGTGAAAGGGTTTAGGGTGACAGCAAATACCGGCCGTCGCCTTGAGCTAAGACATCGCAGTGCTCTTTGATCCACTCGCCGTATTGCTTCATGTCATCTGGCAGACGACGCAATAAATCTCTCGCCCAGCCAATGACGGTGTCCCTTCGTGCAGGGAACTTGTTTGGCTCCTCTAGGGAAACACAGAGCGGACCGAGCACATAATCCAATAGGAACATGTGTACAATGAGAAGCTGAGCAGTGTAGTTGTCGGGGCGGATAAAGTCTTTAAAATCTTCGTCGGAAAAAAAGGCGAATGTTCGGTAAAGCATCGAAAAGGCTGCCCACGCTGCTTGAGAGTTAGCACCAGTACACGTCAACTGTCGCAATTGTTGAATGTACCTTCTTTGGAGGAAGAGTATACCCCATAGACACAGTTCAAGAGCGCTTTATAGCTCTGAACCTCATAGTTCTTGGTGCAGAGAGATTTGATCTTGTTCAAACTCTCCAAGAACTTGTTTACGATGGTGTAGTCCTTGGGCTCATCGCTTACTAACTTTCCCATACGATCAAGGTGCCCTTGAACGGTAAACATATCGAACATGGATTTCTCCAGTGATGGAATCACGGACATGAGGACAAGGGAGCTGCCTCGAGTCATGGTTAAGTAATCGGCCATGGCGCCAGGCATGAGCGAAGACTGCGATGTCAAGCATACTATGGAAGCAAACAGGGCATCCGCGTCTGACGGCCGGTGCAAGGGCTTGTTGAGCTGTTCGTTAATGAGGTTCATCGCTACCACACGATGGTGGAGCGCCTGCGTTGTGTAATCGACATTGCCATGAGCGGTGAGGTGAGACGCGCCGAGAGCCAAAATAGAGTGTGCGAGGCATTCAAACTAGTCCGTTGTTAGCGACGAAAGGCACACGAGCAAGGAGTCTACTACCTCGTGCGACATGGCTGTACATTTTTTCCACAGCTCCTCACCATGGAACGGTAGCGTAGGGAAGGACCTCGTAAAAAAGTGATGGTAAAACCTGAGCTCCTCTAGGGCAAGAAAGGATGGGTTCCTACGCACAGTGCCAGCGGTGGATGTTGTGATTGCCGTAGGGTATACGCACACTAGCTCTAGGCGTCGGCAATGCTCACAGGTCGGGCGGCCCTCATTGCATTTTACTCGGCGTCGCTTGCAGTTGAAGCAGCCAAAACGCGACTTCAGGTGGCCGCGTCTGCTGAGTGTTTGTTTCGATGTAGCATGTGATGGCTGGCTGGTGTCGTCGTTACGACGATGCGTTATGACCGTGGTTGCAGTTGTCGGTGTCGTTGGCAGCTCTTTGTCGCGCACCGGAGGAGCATGTAACAGATTGAGAGAAAGAGACGAGGTCTGCATACTAGAATACGAAGGATGGCTGATTGAACTGGTTAGGTGCGACAATTCGCAGGCTGACATGAAATTTCGAATCGCACCAGTGGTTCTGACGTATGGTCGCAGCTTTCGCAGTCGAGAACTGTGAATCAACAGGTGAATCCACGCTGCGACCTACGGCACTGTCGCAGGAAAGGCCTGGTAAGACGTGGTGATGGGCGAAGGCAAAAAGTGAGGCATGCTACGACCAGGCTAGATAAGAGCGCGCGGGGCGAGCCGTATCAGAACAGGCCACCGCGCCAAGCCACTGCTTAGTTGCTCCCGTGGAAATGGAGGTGCAGATGTCCAGCAGCAAACCGACACTAGCTGAAACCACTGCCGTCACAGTGCATTGCAGTCTGCTACAATGAGCCTGTGATATAATCTGGGCGAAGTTGATTGTGAGGTTCGTCTAGGAGAGACAAAGTGCTTGCTTTCGGAACCACAACGATGGAGGCGACCTCAGTTGTGCAGCGTGTAAGCAGATGACAGATTGGGACTCAACATGTGAGCGCTGACGGGAATACAGTGCGGCTGACCGCGCCAGGTACCATGGCCAGTAAGCTCGAGGGCAAAGGGCTAATAAGGCTCTCACTAAGTGAATATTGCCGGCTAGCTGCATGCTCGCCTAGCCGACGGGAGCGTCATCAACAGCCATCTTTTAGAGCCTCCCCTCGCTGCTCTCTTGGGTGCTGATGTAGAGAAAGTGGTTAGCTTGCGCAAAGATGAGAGGTGAGCCACACGCCTCCAGGTTTTGTAGGGTCGCATCTGCTCTCGGCAGGGATAAACGGCTTTTACCACAGGGGCAAATGCCACCAGCATTAGTAAGGTGCCAGAGATCTGTAACTCAGCCGCACATGTATTAGTCGATCATGCATCAAGGCATTGGGGAGAAGGGAGGCTTTTATAGTTGAATTGCCGCTTCTTTTGAACTGCAGGTCATCTTTAAGACAATAAGACTCTTCTGTGCTACACCGTTCGTTGACATCAATACTTGGCAAAATGGTTATGCTATCTGTTGCATTGGCGCTCACAGCCCTGGCTGCCGCTGGATCTGCAGCCCCAACAGAGCCTCGCGCCGCCAATGCCTGCGCATCCGGGGTGTACATAATTGTCGCAAGAGGAACCAACGAGCCAGCAGGACAGGGAAAAACCAGCCAAGTTGCGCAAATGGTGGCTGCGCAGATCCCAGGCTCTATCAGTGTTGCCGTCGATTATCCTGCGACGGCCTTCAAGAAGAGGTCGCTGTACCCCGAATCCGTCACAGCTGGCATCAACGATACCATTAAGAAGATCCACGACTATGTAGCTGCTTGTGGCGCCACCAGCCGCATTGTCCTCATGGGCTGGAGCCAAGGAGGAAATGTCATGACCGATACCCTCGCCGGCGGCGTGCTTAAACCCGACCCTCTTGGCGACGAGTATCACCAGTATAGTGAGTGAACTTGACAGGCAGTACGCCGTAATGGCGATATTTTAGTTCGCAACTGGTTAACCCATTTCGCAGTCAAAGCCGTTACTGTTTTCGGCGACCCGAGCTTTTCGGCCAATCATACCTACGACTACGGAAGCAACGCCCATGGGTCTATGGAGGGTATCTTCGCCAGACACAGCTCCGGGAGCTTGGCCAAGCTGCAAACGTATGCTGGGGTTCTGGCCAGCTACTGTGATGTAAATGATGCGTTTTGCGCGAGCGGCGACAACAGCAACGATGTTCACGGCCAGGAGGTTCCAAAGCACGCTCAGGAGGCGACCGACTTTATCGTCGCGCGTGCCAAATAACGCCGTCGCTTCGTCTAGTATAGACCTCAGCGCACTGCCGTTTGTATAGTCCGTGAAATACATGAGAATCTCAACATATATCTGTCACCCTCTGTTTGCATTGCTGCACCAGCTACGTTACTGGCTCTAACTTACAAGACTCCAAGACCCTCTCGAGGTACCTTCAGTGGATCTAGCAGTGCGAAACCCCCCTGTATTTTTGGCGCCGTCGTGTACCTAGGCTGCAACGGTTTGTTCGCCTCGTGCTGAGCAGGACCGTCCCCTCCCGCGTTATCTGCACGGCCCCAGACGAGCAGACGTTATAATTTTCATGTAAACTCCGAATAAATGCCACCCGGCGTCAGCTGGTTCAGATACTGGCAGGTACGGAGAAACTGCGTCCCAGAAAGGCAACGGCTGTCCGTCATCAAGTCTAGCGTTACATTTAGCTGGTCATGGTGCCCCGGAATTTCAGGCGGCCATGTCCGCCGGCGCTGTGGATTATGCCGAAGCCAATGCTGGTGCACATCTCACCTCCACAGTCAGCCTTTACAAAGGGGGACAGAGAAAAAGAGACGGGGTACGAAAAGACTCTGTACTTCACATGCAACGCGGAGCAATTGAGCAGTCGCCGCATCACACTGACATCGCCTCTGCATTTTATATCATTTGAAAGAACTCCATTCACGAAAGTGCGCATTGATGACCAGCGGCCCTCACGCCAGTTGAACCTCGTCTTGAGTGTGCGCTATGCAAACATCACTAGCACTAGCCGTTTACCACGCCGCCACCATTGCTGCGGCGTTGGAAGCTGGCCCACCTTGCGAGCCTGGCCTGGAGCTGGTGCGCGATACCTCACCACCACTACGACGCCCTGGAACCATCAAATTTCGTTCAACTTGCGGCCGCACCCTCGACGTCAGCGGTCCATATGGCGTCTTCACTGCGTCGCCAGGAATTGATGATGTTGGGCATAGTTTGGTCGGCTCCTATGTTGACGGTGCACAGCGCGATGAGCATGCTATCACAATAGGCCGTGGTGCGCTTGCTGGGGCTCAGAGTATTATTGCTGTCGCAACGGATACAGATGGCAGGTCGTTTTTACAGTCCTTTGAACTTGGCTCGGCTGTATCACAAAAATTGGAGGAGCCTCAAGGCGAGACCCCCAGTGCAACCTGCAAGACTTGCATCTCACCTGGCATCCTTTGTCAGGATAAATGTCAGAACCCGCCGCAGACATGCACTTTTTATTCTTCCTGTGCAGAAGCTGCTTTGCCTTGTGGTAGCTCTGGCTACGCTATTGGATATGGCTTGAGAAATTGCAACAAATTTATGCAGCGTCTGTCACACTTTTCTGCCGCTGGTCAGGCCTGGATCTTCCGCGTCATGACTTGCCTGCAAAAGTTCCTCATCAATGGACCGCTCCAACGCTGTACCCTCGACTGCAGCTCCCTCAAGTCGGATGCCTTTGGGTCACATCCGATTTGCTATGTCAACAGTGGCGTGTGTGATCTGCCAATCAGTGACTGGGTTCAGCTTGTCATCACGATTCGGGACGACCTTCTTACGCTCGACACCTTGAAGCAAGCTGTGACGACGGGTGGGAATTGTTTAGTTCACTACTCGCAGGAAATTTCGGACGAGATTCAAAAATTAGAGGACCAATTACACCATACGACACATCCCGCAAAGACGCTGGCGGAGATTGCAGCTTTGCGAAGCGTCAGGCACGTTTTTGAGTAGCTCAGAAAGCAGCCCATGAGTGCCAATTCTTCCCAAAGCTGTACCGAGTAGAACCGAAATTGATCAACAACGGCAAATTGCGTTGATTACCGTCTCCGCCAGTTTTATTTCTCGTGACTAATTGTTATCCCATGTACCTTCCTGTGCAAATGGCAAACCCCTCCGAGCTGATCTGTAGTCACACGGAGCGAACCGCCACCAATCTGCATGCTTGCCCATAAACATCCAGCGAACGATGAACTGAAGCAGCCACGGCAGTGGCGGAAAATCCGCCCATGCTCCGTCCCCGTATGAGCTGTCATGCAAATGAAACATTAACGGAAAAACATCCGTCTTGGCTCTGTTAGCTTTGTTCGCAACACCTTAGAAACAAGTACGTACCCGATAACGGGCATCCTTGAAATACTGCTGTCCAAGTTTCTCTGCCTTGCCACTGAACCACGCCGCCCAATCGCACTTATCGTCATACTTCTCCAACGCGACAAGTGAATCGATCTCGTCATCTAAATGTGCCCGCAAAATAGGCATAAACTCATCAACAATATCTTTAAGTGTCTGGCCATCAAAGACCGCACTTCCCGCTTTCACTTCGTTCAAGTATGTTTGGAACTTCTCGAGTCCGTGGTGGAAAAGCTGATGTTGCTCAACACTGCTATCCATCAGCCCTGGGACACCTGCAAGCTCACCCATCTGCGGAAAAAATTGCTCTTCTTCTGTTTGATGATGCTCTTCCAGCATGTCCGCCCATTGGTAGGCATAGTTGACGAAGTCTAGTTTATCTTTGTCTGTACCCTTCTCACTCACGCCGAGACATTGGTTGTAGATGCTGTTGATACCACGCAGTAGCAAGTTGTGTATTACGGTCATTTCTGATGCCATTTTGCTTGCTCCTGTAAGTGTTGACTCTTTCTAGCATTTCATGTATTAGCGTTTCGCCTATACAGCAAATTTTACACTGTCGTGGTCGCCTACCTTAGCTCCTGACTTCGTAGGGCTGATTAGCTCGAAAGGCCCGTCAGCCCACGCTTTGGTAGGTACTGGCATTATATTAAAAACTGTCCGTGACAATGTTGAATCCGGTGACAGTATTTTTATTTTGCCAAAGTTGGATGCAATGTGTTATAACTTTACCTTGACACTTGTCGTGGAAGCAAAGCTCCTTATGACCTGCTGAAGACTCCATATATTCGTTTGTGTTGAACTGACGAGGCTGAAGAGTTTGATGAACCAATCTCCACGCTGATGCGAGAAAGTAGTGTTTGTTGACGACAGCTAAAAAGTTTCCGTCAAACTTATTTGCCTTGTTTGCCGGTATTGACTAGTGCTGACAATGGCCTTGGTACACCGATTTCTGCTCGGCTTTATAACCAATCGCAGCAAGACTTAGCCGAACTTTCCGGTCCCAATGTCAGATATTTGAACATGCAATTGGTGCAACTTGGCAAGGCTAAGATAAGCTTATTTTTGCAATGCCTTGATTCTCTTTCGTGTGGAGACTGTGTTTATGCAACTATTTGCGCAATCTTTTTGCCTGCATACAACAGAAGAGAGGCGCTCTAGTAGTACGATATTTTTAGGATTTCTGGTGATAATATAGGCTGGGACAGTTGGCTACGTTCGAGCTCTCAGAGTGAACATCGGAGCCCGCCATTTTGTTGTTAAAGCTATTGGGTACAGACAAAGTAGCACAACAATAGCCTGGTACTGAACTGTGAGATATACATACATACAAAAACACAGCACAAAGTCCATATGCTATCTTTCGTTAACTAATAGCGGTTCTCTCACGACAAATCCTCAAACCACACGCCAAGAGTGTCGAAAATTTTAAGCGACGAGAAGACAATATTTATTAGAAGTACTAGTCAGGTATCTCACCCGTATCGTTAAGACCTTTATTCTTGTGCCGACACCAATACTGCCAGAAAAATTCGCGGAAATCCTCCGTTTCGACAGTATCGGTAATGGCTTAGTTTCGGCGAAAATTTCGTTTATTGAAAGGGTATAATTATGTAAACACAGAGCACTTCACTACAAGATAATTGTAAACGTGTTGTCGCTGCTGAGTGGCTTACTACTTATGGCTATTTAGCCCCGGGTAGTTCTGTTTTGGGTAGGATATATCGTGTCAAAAGTTCTTCGTATTTAGTAGCCTATTTGTGAATGGCCCTGTAATAAGACAGGCAGTGCCAACCTATCAAGGAAGCCATGCTTACTTCCCCGCAGCTGCTTGCGCCTTCGTCGCATCTAATAAACTGTTGAACGAGTGCATGAGTTATCAGTGCGTGCTGAATGCCCCGCTGATCCCCATGTGTTTGAGTTTATTTTTATGGTTAGTCTTCCTCACCACCCTAAAAAGCCGCTTGCAGTTGTCCAGAGTGCATTAGTACTTTTGGTCCGGTGGCGTCAATGTCTTGATATGCGGAGAACCATGTGACTGCAGATTGGGTTTTCAGCCGTACGTGCTCCGTACAGGACACTTCGTCGTCCGCTCCAATTTGCCCCCAACCCCGTAACTACCCCGGGTTGCCCAGCGTCAGGGCTAATCTACTGGATTCTCCACGCTTTGAGCCCCATATCTAGGGTACCTTATCTAGCGACCCTCTACGCGAACCTCTCCTGAACCAAATCTTCCAACATGCAGCTCGGCTCTTCTTCAGCATGCGCACTCTTGCTAAATAAAAGACTGCGCTGCTGCATCAACTGCCTATTAGACTTCCAAACTCTAAATTTCAGTGTCCTATCATTGGCGGCCTCAGTGAAGGTGTTCTCGAACCCATATCTTGGTAATAGCTTGGCTTGTAGCTCCTTGGCAGCCCCTTGGTGGCCCCTTGGCAACCCCTTGGCACTCCTATTCGAGAAGGAGCTGCAAAAGTTCCAAATGCTGTGCTGCCAATTACCCAATCAAACGCCACGATACAATAAAATAAGTCATGTACAATTGGAACTTTTAACACAGAAGGCTGTAGCCGACAGGAACTTTTCCCGAGAGGCTTGAAAGGTGGCTTAAACGAAGGCCTAGACGATGGTAATGCTATTGGAACTTTTTAACCCGCAGCGCATGATGTACAATGAGAAGGCGGAGACAATATTACGGTGGTTCGGCGCCGGTGCGTGACAACGTTGAAAGGGTTACATCTGGCTTGGTCGATCAAAACCTTATATATCGTTGATTCCCACCGTTCAAAACCACGTTGTAATTATGTATGTGATTGCGAATCTTGATACCCTCTGAAAGAAATCACGCATCAACAGCAGTCATGGGCTTCTCAAGCAAGTTCAAAAGCAAAGACAGCGTCGAACCAGTCGCCACTGGTGTTGAACGCATGGAAAGCCTGGGCGAGGACGGCGCCAACGCCGACTTTCATCTTCGACGCGTGAAGGATCAGCATCGATGGGATCCTTTCATGGACTACGAGAAGATTGATGCGGTGGACGCTGCCATTGCTTCAGGAGATACCGAGAAGGAAGCTGCTGTCGAAGTGTCTATTCTTCAAGAGGATTCCCCATACTTGGAAGTGCGGTCTTCGGTACGTCATCTAGCATCTCTGACATCGCTGCGCAAGACTAATCGAGAGCGTAGGTCAAACCCACCGATGACCCTACTCAATATGTCGACACTATTCGTGCCTGGACAATCGGCTTCATCATCTGCACCATTGTTGGCTCCATGAATGTTCTTCTGTACGAACACTACCTGCAAGTTTCCATCACCAGTCCCGTGGTGCAGTTGATTGCATATCCTCTCGGCACTGCTTGGGAGAAATTCATGCCCAACGCGCGAATCTTCGGAGCGGAACTCAACCCCGGTCCTTTCAACAAGAAAGAACACACCCTTATCACCATGATGGCTGCTGCCGGAACAACCATCAGCTACTCGATTTCCATTTTGATTGCCCAGCAGATCTTTTACGGTCAAGCGTGGGGCTGGGGTTTCCAGATTCTGTTGATCATGTCAACTCAAGCTATGGGTTTCGGACTCGCTGGTGTTATGCGACGTTTCTTGATTTGGCCTGCTGCCATGGTTGTAAGTAAACCACATAGCCAGATTGCAGGGGCATTGCCGCAACTCGTTCCAAGCCGCTTATTTGAACATCTGCTAACTCTTTGCATAGTGGCCAGCCACACTCATCACTTGCTCTGTCATGGATGGTCTGCACTCCAGAGGCTCTGGTGAGCCGGTTCACGGTTGGACCATGGGTCGTTACAAGTTCTTCATGATCGTTGCCGGCTGCACTTTCATCTGGCAATGGATCCCGAACACCATTGCGCCATTCATTGGCAGCATTGGGCTTTTCCCCACTTGGATTGCTCCTAACAATGTCGCAGTCAACCAGGTAAGATGAGCAGTGCTAGCGCTCGACCTGTCTCAGCTTCTGACATATCTATTGAAGGTCTTCGGCGGTCGCAACGGCTTGGGCTTCCTTCCAGGAGCTCTCGACTGGAGTGGGATTGCAGGCTTCTTTGGCAACCCTATGCAATACCCTTCATTTGCCCTATGGAACTCTTTGTTCGGCGCTGTCGTCATTCTAGTCTGCGGTTACGCCGTAGCTTTCGGTGGTGCAGAGTTTTACCGATATCTCCCACTTAGTGCCAACAGGAACTTTGATCACTTTGGCAAAGTGTACAACACGTCGAGGATTCTGAACGACGATCTCACTCTGAATGTCAAGGCATATGAAGAGTATTCGCCTCTGTTGATTGGACCAGTATTCACGATGGCATACGCACTAGGTTTCGCGGCACTCATGTCGACGGTTGTCCATGTCGCTCTCTTCTACGGCAAGGACATCTACAGACGTACCAAGAATGCCAAGTATGAAGAGCCTGACATTCACTTGAAGCTCATGAGGAAGTATCCCGAAGCCCCTGAATGGGTAAGTGCCAAGCACAGCACCAATCTCTGATCTAAAAGCTGACACAGAGTCTTAGTGGTTCATGGCTGTCTTTGTTGTATCCTTTGCTTTCGCCTTGACTGCTTCTCTTGTTTGGGATACCAAACTGACATGGTGGGGTTTCATTCTCTGCGTGATTATGGGCGTTGTCATGATTCTCCCTGTTGGTAAGCAGTACTATTGCTCTGTTAAGAATATTGTGACCGTGTCTAACATTTCCTCAGGTATCATTCAGGCTATCACCAGCCAACAGACTGGTCTTAACATCATCACTGAATTCATTGTCGGATACATGCTTCCAGGAAGACCTGTTGCAATGATGCTGTTTAAGAGCTGGGGCTATATGTTGATGGCAAACGGTCTCACCTTCGTTCAGGACATGAAAATTGGCCACTACGTAAGCGCACTTCTCCCGCCACTTACTAACCAACATCAATTAAACCGTCAACTAATTGTCATGCAGATGAAAATCCCCCCTCGATCCATGTTTCGGGCTCAGTTCTTTGCTGTGGTCTGGTTGTCCCTTGTCCAAATCGCGACTTTCAACTTCCTTGTTGGCAACATCCCTGAATTCTGTTCGGCAGACCAGCCTCAGGGCTTTACTTGTCCTGGCGCCACAACATTCTACAACGCTAGCGTTATTTGGGGAGTCGTTGGTCCCAAGAGAATGTTCGGTCCCGGAGCTTTGTTCTCTTGGATCAACTACTTCTGGCTCGTGGGAGCTGTATGCACAGTCGCCCACTGGCTTATTGCAAGAAGATACCCACGTAGCATTGCTGTGAGCTCTTCGTCTCAATTATTCGTTTTACGTTCATATGCTAATATCTAACAGCGCTTCATTTACTTCCCCGCTATCTTCAGCATTGGTGGTATGATCCCTCCTGCTACGCTCTGGAACTTGTCCAACTGGCTCCTTGTTGGATGCTTGTTCAACATCTACATCATGAGGAAGTACAAGGGCTGGTGGTCCCGCTACACCTACGTCATGGCTGGAGCTCTGGACGTTGGAAATGCGATCTGCTTGGTCTTGTTTGCTTTGGGTCTTGGACTCTCAGCGAGTGCCTTCCCTTCGTGGTGGGGAACCAAGGTTGTTGACTCAACCATTGACGCGACACGAATGGCCCGAACCAAGATGCCACCCACGGACGGGTCATTCTTCGGGCCACCTGCGGGCAGCTGGTAGATAATAGGAGTATCGTACTATTCAATAGGAATAATACCTTGCTGGTTTTTGTGCGTACCAGTCATCTAAGCAATACCTATATGAAAATGTTTATTATACAAGTGTGACTACTCGAAGCCAAAATCGTGCATCTGCCGCAACCGAGTAAGAAATTATCGACTTCATCGAATGCCACTCTCTTGGTTACCAGACAGCCCACAACATCAGCACTACACGGGTCTATCGGCACCAGAAGCTCTCTGCGCGGTGGTGTGACAGGTGCTCATTGGTGCAGAAATTAAAGTGCTGCCCCATGGGGCGATCTACCACGCGAACTACGGAGTAATATGGCAAAAACCACCTAGTAGCGTGCGGTCCCGCATGATCCGGCATTATTTCATACGCGTAAGCAGAATCTTGTACCACCAAGGTACCTGCAATACAATCACCGTTTTTAAATCGTAGTTAAATAGGGGCTGCTGAGTCCACAAATATAGTTTGAACATTATGGGTGTCAGATTGGTTAGCGTGCGGGCGGAGTTTTTGCACGTATCAGAGTCTCTGTCGCGGAATCTGCAAGTAACTCTGTTCGTAATGCAGAACTTATGTCCTTTAGTAGCAGCTCCTCTGTCCGCGTGTGTATTCTCTTAATAAGTTGCCAATTTATTTAAATGGGAAATCTTGTCCTCGCCAAGTCATCACCTCGGTTGCATCTCGCTACACCATTGCGCAACCCAACTTTGTGCGTAATTAAAATGATCGCCCTCAAGTCCGATATTAGCCTGCTTGCACTGGCACTTTGCCTCTCAGCTGCTTCTGCCTTGAACCCATCCTGTGCTCCAGGCGGCAATTTCGACCTTAACAAGTTTGTTCTCCAGCTTCCAAGCGGCAGTACCAACCACCCGGACCAAATTCCTGCCTCACAGCTAAATGGCTGCAATGGCTACCAAGACCCTGGGCATAAGTATTTCTTCACAGAGTCTGGCGACGGTGCGATGGTTATGAAGGCACCTGGTGGAGGAAAATGCGCCACGTTCCCCGGTGCACCGCGCTGCCGCTCTGAATTCGGCGAGACAAACCCCTGGAGCTCGTCTGCCCCCACCAACCGCTTGGCGGCTGATCTCTTGGTTACTGGCGGCAGCAGCATCTGTATCGGCCAAGTCTTCCAGTCAAACTCTAACAACAAGCCTCTTGTAAGTCATGCGGAACAAGCATTTCCTTATTTCTATACCTAACAAGCTATAGGCTGAGGTCTACTACAACGGAAACGGCCAGATCACAGTTGGTGTTGAATATGTTGCTGCTGGCGGCCAAGGGCAGGACTTGAACAAGATTGGTACTGTCTCTCCAGGAAGCCGCTTCCACTACGAGCTACGGTTCGAGAATGGACAACTACAATTCTCTCTCAACAGTGGAGGATTCAAAACACTCAAGCAGTATTTTAAGACAGACAGAGCTTTTTTTAAGATGGGCAACTACAACCAAGGTGGCGATGACTCGGATATTCATGTCTTTGGACTTACTGTCCAGCACTAATAACCCCATACTACCTAGCCTATAATTAAAAAAAAAGTTATTCAAAGTGTAAAGTGTTTACTTATCGCTTGTTAGGCTGCGGGTATACATCAAACTTGGGCTATTTCAGGTAGATAAATAGAAGTTCAGGATATACTTCGCAGTGTAATCATGAGATTTACGAAGTACAGGCCTGGAGCACTGAAGAGGTATTTAAGCGAGTGATGGAGAATTTATATATATAATTTAAACAAGTCTGCGACAGAGTACCTTCTCTACACCGAGTGATTTAAAATTCACTATCTCGTAAAAGCTGCATTTCCATTCCAAACATTGAACAACAGTTCGCCAACTTTTTCTTGTCGGACATTTCCATCAACAGCCTTCCATCCACCCGGCACATGTTGCCATCCCCAGCAACTAATAAGTTCTGTTATGTTGCCGTCGGCTGTCCACCCTGTTATGCGCTGAATGTCTTCTAAAACCGAAAGACATACCTTTCGCTCCCTCCAGTCTGTTAGACACATTCCGGCTATAGTAAGTAGTTGAACCGCATTGACCCAGGAGGTAGTGCTTCTATTGGCTAAAGAGTTCGCTACGATCTTTCTGGCTGCCTTTATGCATAGCTCAGAAGTCTCTGGAGTAGACAACGAAGCAAGTTTATTGTTTGGTAGACTTGGCTTAGAAAGATGTACTAAAAGTAGTGCAGTATGGAACATTTGTCGCGCGGCTGCTACGGAGCCGTTGATGTATCGGACAGAAACAAATGGCGTATCATCTGTGGGTGGCCCGGATAATACACTCAGAGGTTGACAGATTGAGGGACGAGTTGAATTATGCCGCTCTAGACGCGAGCGAAAAGTCTCCCATGTCTTAGTCAGTTCATCCAGGTTTGTTTGTGAGCCATTGGTAGCGAGGCTGCTTCTGCTGAAGACGAGGAAATTGTGTATGTCGCCAAGAAGATGAACGGTTCTATTAGCCCATATCGGCAGTATAGAATCGGGAGCAATGTAGCTGGGTGAGCTGGGAGCAGCGACGGAAGTTGGCGGGGATAATGGAGCCCATGTAGCACTGGGAATTGGCGTTGAAGTAGAAGACGATAGGCAAGAGAGTATGACCATTCGACAGTAAACCCAGAAACACGCTTGGCCTAGACCACCAGTGACTCCATTCCAGCCTTGCATATTCACGATCTCTCGAACACCCCGGAGGTGCAAGTTCCAGTCCGCAGCTTTACTCTCGAGCATTTCGCAATATGCAATAAGAAGACAACTAGCAAAAGTGACTGCATCGGGTTCTTTTTGCTCACCAAGTCGCTGATACAGTAAACGAATAGCTTGGTTATAGTAGTTTAGGCTATCGCCACGTCCATGACTGGTAACCAGAGCATGTTGTCTGCTTGATGCAGCGATGCAAGCAACCAAGAGAAGGCTGTCAGACAGAGCCAGCTGGGGAACAACGCTAGAGAAAAAATGAATACCATTATCAAACACATCAAACCAAACTCCAATAATGTCGGCATAGCGACCGAGAAAGAAAGCCTCGGTCGAGTTGGTTAGAGGTGTGCCGAGAGCGGTGCTTTCACTGCCAGAGAACTGGGAAGCCTGGACTTGCAGTGAATGAAGCTGCTCTGTAACGGCTAAAGGGCCATTTTCCGTGCTTTGAACATTGCTACCTGAAACAGTATCTGGCAGACCTTTTATTGTCCGTGAATGGGACTGTATGGATGACGTAGTTGTAACTCTGGGAGATGGTAAAATCAGCTTCCTACTTGGAAGGTGCTTGAAGCTGGGATCTACAACTTCGTAATCCTCAGCTACACTGCTCGTCTCATCCACGAATACATCATGAGCTATTTATTTTCTGGTTAGCATTCTGCGTACTTTGGTTACAATGAGTCTCTCAATGACACCCTCCTTCTTCTTCCTGTCTAATGGACTACTTACGATACTGTGTGGGCCGTATTGCCTCTTCGAGAACTGTGTTGCGAGGCTGCTTTCTTGGCCGCCATTCCAGTGCATCAAAAAGAACTCTACCTGCATCATCACATGGGATGCCTAACCGACTGCATACGTTGCAAGGTCGCACCCGATCACCTGTCAATTGTTAATCGCCGTCGTTACTAAAGATATTATACACTACCTTACATTTGAGATGCCGATCGCGGCAATGTTGACAGGCAGCTTTGCTCCTCGAACTAGGTCCGCGGATTTGCCTTGGTTGATACATAGCTACTTTTGATTTCGTATTAATGCCTTGTCGAAGAGGTTGGGATCCGTAAACGTCACGTTTAATGATAAAGGGGTGTTAAAGAGGGTTGTTTGGGCAAAATGATAGGTATTTGTAGGGTACTTTGGTGTGGCGTATGAACCCCCACGCTGACTAACATCCATCTCCGAGTAATTCTTGGCTGGATTCGGCGATGACATGTTCCACCTGCCCTTCTATACAAATGCTGAAGACCGATACTGGAAGTATTATACTATAGAAAATAAAGCCGTAGGTCATTGAATGTTGTATGGTTTCAATTATGAAGATAAGGTAATTTTGTCTACCCTGCCTATGTAGTCTAACCTTCCGTTGCTGCAAGCCACCTAGTTGGTAGGCTCGCTAATCTATGTACTCAATATCCTGCAATCTCTATATCTCACTAGAGCTGTTGCCTATGAAAGTCATTTTCCTTGTGCATGTAATATTCTCTTCTGGAAAGTCAGCCCAAAACCTTGCTACATTCTTGCGAATGCGATGGTGGTTATCTGCCGGCTGAATCTGGCCAATCAGCCCTGGTCGGTCTGTTTCAACATTCTTTGGCACGATCATCGGTCGTCCAACGAAACATTCATGCGTTAACAGTGCAAAACCTAGTGCTTCTTTGGCTCCCACAGGTATACCAATCTCATCGAGAAGTGTAATACGCGTCTGGGGAAGCTCGGACTTCAGGTAATTTACAATGTTTGGATTGTATGACCCACCCCCACCCATATATATCTCGTCCAGGCCTGACTCTGGTCCCCAGCGTCTATATGCGTCAACCAGAGATTGAGCCGTAATGCGCGTAATAGTGGCGACACAGTCCTCTGGAGTTGCAGAATTGGCCAGCATGCGGTCGCAAATATCCTCAGCCATCCGATCGCCAAACGTCTCACGGCCAGTCTACTCGTGTTAGTAAACTAGTCTTTGTTGTAATATATGTCAAAATCTGAATAGGACGGAAGATGCAAAATCTTACCGTTTTGGGAATATCGTGTATGAAGTACGGTCCCGACAGTATCTCATCCACAATCTCTTGATTGACTTTACCTTTAGCTGCCATAGCCCCGTCCTTGTCGTACTCCATTTCGCCTTTGGTGAAGTAGCGCACCGCAGCATCAATATATACATTTCCTGGCCCAGTGTCAAAATCATAACAGCCTTCCACATCGCCTTTTGGAAGTATGCTGAAGTTGGCAATACCGCCAATATTTTGCACTGCCCGATTCAGTGTTGGGTGACTGAGTAAAAGGCTATCAAGTGCGGCGAACAACGGACAGCCTTGGCGACCAAGTGACATTTCAGAGACGCGAAAATTGCCCAGAGAAGTAACACCAGTCTCAGCAGCAATGACCGCAATTTCGGCCATGTCAAGGTGAGCGCGCATCACATCACCTTCAAATAGCTCAGGAAGAGGCAGGTGCCAGATCTGTTGAAATTAGTATACGGAGTGTGCGAAGATATTAACGATTCTTACTGTCTGGCCTTGACCGCCAATTAGATCAACGTCCTCCTTGATATTAAACCCTTGCTGTTCTGAAAAGTAATGAACAGCGTCTGCGATAACTTGCCCTAGCTGGACGTTGATAATACTGATTTCCTCGGGCGTGGTCCTGTTCTCCTTGATAACGCGCATGACACGTGTCTTGACGCTTTTTGGCATAGGGTACTCAGTATATGCCAGTAACTTGCAACTAAGAGGCAATTCTGGTGATTCTTGCATGAAGTGAACGTATACCAAGTCGACGCCATCCATGCTTGTACCGGCATTATGGCCAATGACTCGGAGCGAAAGTGGCTCGGAGCCCCAACTATTTCTTGTAGATGGCATGATGCAGAGAGATGGCGAATGATTGAGAACTCAAAATTGTGCATAAATTGAATGAAAGAAAAAGAGAAAAGCAGAATTATATAGCCTAAAAATTATCGAAAATACTGAGAGAACTTCAAAAGGAAATAATGCCTGTCGGAGGTAGCTTCCTTCCTCGGCGGACACGGCCACATTGAGCCATTAACCGTATTCGATTATTACGGGCGTATTCAAATATCTTGTTTACTTCAGCCGAAAACCTAAGATAAGGGTTGAAAATCTGGCCAAGGTTGCACCGCCAAGTCTCTCTCCCAGTGTTACAGGTGCTTCGGAAGGTAGTCAGCCCCGAGCCAAGAGTGGTTTTGTGCGCCACTAATAGACACTGCTGAGTTGCACCAGTATGCGCAACAGGGCTTAGCGTTGTGGAGAGATGTTGGGGTATGAGTTACGGAGCATTCTTTCCTTAATTAACTAACGGGGCTGCTTTCCTTCCGCAGTTATCATGCCTTTATACTGTCCCGTTTCTTAATTCTTCTACCGGATATACCTTCCTTCCGTAGTTTGAAGACCACATTCCGCAGACAAAGCCTGGATACCGCATAACCACTATTTACCATAGCTTGCTATATCTATAAATGGACCTAACTACCCCAGATTATCTTGCTGGAGAGGTTGAGTTATTTTATGCTTTAGGAGCTCTTTGGGAGTAATTTCAGTCATTGCCATCGCTTCTATATTAAGTGGTGGAATTGCGCAGCTTGGCCTTCACCGAAATGCTTCGCTTCACACCATACACTACTAGCATTGGTCTCTCTGGCACCAAGCTAAACTTCGCTGTTGCTGGTATTGCTACTTGCGCTTTTTGGTACTCTTGAGAATCCAGCTACATTACATGCAAATTATGGGCTAATTATTCTTAGGCTATTCGGTTATGACATGAGTGTTATGGGTGGCGTTATCACCGAAGACTCTTTCTTGTCTGTGTTTCCGGCTATGAAAAATGCAAGTACTCTTGGTATTGTCATAGCAGCTTTTGAGCTTGGGGCTTTATTTGGTGCCTTACTATGCCTCGACATTGGCGATAGACTGGGCCGTAGAGCCACGGTATGGGTCGGGATGTGTCTCATGATTGTGAGTATATGCTAAATACTATTATGGTTCATGACTAATACTTGCCCCTTATTCAGGTTGGTGGTGCTATGCAGACAGGTGCTTCGCATTTACCGGTATTGGTAACTGGGCGAATTTTTTCCGGGCTTGGGCTTGGGCTCCAGGTAAGCTATCTTCCTATCAATTTGTCCCATGAGCTTCACTGATTATCCGCAAAGGTTGCAACTATTCCGTCGTGGCAGTCGGAATGTGCAAAGGCGCATAGTCGTGGAAAGTGGGTAATGATTGAGGTCAGTTACTATTGCGCATGAAGTCAATCTGAAATGCAGCTTACACGTTCTAGGGTGGACTCCAAACCTTTGGTGTCGCCTGTGGCCAGCTTGTTGGCTATGGTTTCTCGTATGTCAAGGGGCAAGCGCAATGGAGGACACCTATTGGAATTCAACTGGTAATGCTTGTCATCATCACCGAAAGTATCATAGTCTAACAAGTTCTAGATCCCTGCTTGTATTGTTTTCATTTTTATCAACTTTCTTCCAGAGTCCCCTCGATGGCTGATACAGCATGGATATGTTGTTGAGGGTAGGACCAATATTGCTAAGCTACGAGGCTTGCCCGAATATCACCCTGACGTCGTTGCCGAGCGTGACGCGATTATTGCTTCTGTAGAAGCCCAGGCTGCCGAAACTCCCTTTCATTACCGGGAACTCTTCCACAACGGCACTACAAAAACATTCTATCGCCTCTGTGTTGCGCTGTTCATGCAATCAGCTCAACAGCTATCCGGAATCAACATGGTATCGACTTATGCCAACAAAATATTGAGTGACAACTTCGATCTTGCCCCAAGACTATCCCATCTCATTGCAGCGTGCGGAGGACTAGAGTACGCTATTTGTTCGTTACTTTCGATGTTTCTTATTGAAGGTTTAGGTCGCCGACGGTCATTTATGATCACCGCAAGCGGCATGTCAATTTGCTTCGCGGTAATAGGCGGACTGATGAGTACGGGTGATCGCACTATGCAGCTTACAGCTGCTGGGTTTCTTTTTCTGTTTAATACTTTCTTTGGGCTTGCATGGGTGGGCGGACCTTTCCTATACAGCGCGGAAATTGCACCACTACGATGTCGAGCACAAACGAATGCAGTTGCTAGTGCAGGAAATTGGCTCTTTTGTTTCTTGGTGGTTATGATAATTCCACCTGCATTCGCCAACATTGGGTGGAAAACATATGTGTAAGTTTTTCCAATTATCAGTCGAAGATACTTTACAGACCTGCTACAGAAACCAGCTGCTGACTTTGTTGTTGTTGTTGTTGTTGAAATAGCATATTTGCAATTTTCAACGCACTTTTTGTACCAATTATATATTTCTTCCTTGTCGAAACACGAAAACGCTCTCTAGAGGAACTGGACGTTATATTTGCTGCCGGTGGAGACCCTGTGAAAGCTGAGAAGATCCTGCCGCATGACATGTCCATTCCCGAGGCTAGGACAATTTTAGGATTGAACAACGTTCAAGCATCACATGTTTCAGACATACTGGAAGTTGAGGGAAAGGATATATAGGGTTTAGACTATAAACAGAATAAATTCTATAGAAGCTAGAGCGGATTCTTGATCCAGAATAGCTTTAATCTTGACTTATGATCTAAATACTCAATAGCGCGACTTTAATTTAGGCTAATGTGGACTTTACAATTTGACCAATAACATCACAGTGACGTCACACAGTAGATACTGTAGCCAGCCAGAATTCTTTGCGTATCATAGTGACGACTAATTAAACAATACCTCTCGCTATATACTAATAGTACTACTCAATATATAGAGTCTACCTCCCGAGTTCGTTACCTTGTATGTTTTTACTTTCTCTTCTGATCTCTTCTGATTGTCAGTATTTTGTTTCTACTTATTACTTATTATCTACATTACACCAAGTACCCTTTTTAAAAGACCAATTTGAGCCGTGAATCCAATCCTCACTAGTTCTACATTATGGAATCAGATTCATCTACAAGCTATACTGGACACTCATCTCGCGACCAAAGAGGTGGATATTTACCTGTTGAAGACTATGGCATGATTGGCAATATGCACACCTGTGCTATGGTCGGAATTGATGGCGCTATAGATTTTATGTGCTGGTATGATATGATAAACCATTCTTCTATTTAGAATATCCTTCTGAATATTCTTATCTCTGTAGGCCCGACTTCGACTCCCCATCGCTATTTTGCCGACTTCTCGACAAGGATATAGGGGGCTACTTTGCCATTACGCCACCTCCTGGTCTTGGGTATACGACAAAGCAGTATTATCTGCCATCTTCGTGTATTTTGCAGACGAAGTATATTCATGAAAGTGGTGTTGTAAACCTCGTTGACTTTTTCCCTCGACCAAAAGCAGCACGAGCAACACGTTACTCAACCAGGGAGAACGAATCTCGGGAGCTAAATAATATCAGCGGAGACTTGAGAAAGTGGCTTGTACGGCGTGTTGAATGCATCCGGGGCTCCTTGACAATTGGTATTAATTACTCTACTTAGCTCAAATCTTCTTAAATTATGCTAATGAAACCAAACCCTAGATATTGAAATATTCCCTGCTTTCGGCTATGGACAAGAGGCTCATATTACGACAATCCATAATGCAGTTGCCCCTACTGGTTCAGGTCGTTTGACGGACAGCAAGATTGCCTCGTTCCACACGGACAATTTGAAATTACAACTTGATGTGGTTACAAGTGATTGCCATAAACGACCTGGTCCATCAGTTACATTTACTCGAATGCACAGACATGGTATGCCTGGTGACGGGATCATCGCCAGGGTAGGAGTTGTAGCTGGTGAAAGTATTTCCTTTGTCTTGCGGGATGAACAGACCAGCAACGAAGAATACAACATCACTACTGAAGAGTTGAATCTGCAGCAGAGCAACACACTCTCTTTTTGGCATAACTTTATTGCTCAATCTAAGTACAAAGGGCAATGGATGGAGGCTGTCACACGGAGCTTGATGATTTTGAAGATGATGACATATGGTGAGTTGACTGAGTTTACATTGCTCGTCTATTTGCTAATTGTGTACTATAGAGCCGACTGGCGCTATAATTGCAGCCCCGACATTTTCAATTCCAGAGCATATAGGCGGCGGGCGAAACTGGGACTACAGATATTGCTGGGTTCGTGATGCTAGCTTTACTGTTTATATTCTCCTTCGTCTTGGCTTCACATCTGAAGCAGATGCATACATGGAATTCATGATGCAGCGCTTCATCATATCCCGGACTGAAGAAGGTGCTCTTCCAATTATGTTCACCATTCGCGGTGAAACAAATATTCCAGAATACACGCTCGATCACCTTGACGGCTACCGCGGAAGTAAACCAGTGCGTATTGGAAACGGTGCTGCCTTTCACAAGCAATTCGACATTTACGGTGAACTTATGGATGCGATTTATTTATATAATAAATATGGGAAACCTGTTACGTGGGATATATGGCGTGCTGTTCGAGAATTACTTGGTAAGCTAATTTCTTATATCTATTCTCACTACTAATTATATACAGACTATGTTCTGACAATAAAAGATCGTAAGTGAAGCAGCAATAATTAATTATTTATACTAACGACTCAGAGCCGGATAATTCAATCTGGGAAGTACGCAATACTGTCCGAAACTTTACCTACTCCAAACTTATGTTATGGGTTGCTTTCGACAGAGGCCTCCGTCTAGCTGACAAGAGATGCTTCCCATGTCCTAATCGACATAAATGGACAATAGCTAGAGACTATCTATACGAGGAAATTATGGAAAAGGGCAAGTAAACTTAACTGGGTAAAAAGTAGTATATCTAACTTTTACAGGATACAACACTACGCTTCATTGCTTTGGTCAAAGCTATGAAGACAACAAGCTACTAGATGCTTCAATCCTAATTGCCCCACTGGTATTTTTCATTGCTCCATGCGATCCACGCTTCACGGATACGCTTGAGAGAATTCTACTGCCACCAGAGACCGGTGGGCTTACTAGTGCAGGGCTTGTCCGTCGCTACGACACTGACCGATCTAATGACGGTAAATTTAACAGTTTAATTATGTGAAATACTAGATTATCTAACATTTCAACAGGTGTAGGTGGTCAAGAAGGTGCTTTTAGCATGTGTACTTTCTGGCTTGTTGAAGCCATGACCCGGGCTAGTTTATATGAGCCAAAGTACTTTTCTTACGCTGTAAACACTTTTCAGAATATGCTTAGTTTTGGAAACCATCTGTCTATGTTCTCCGAAGAGATTTCAAGCAGTGGAGAGCAATTGGGGAATACACCACAAGCACTTAGCCACTTAGCGATGGTAAGCGCAGCGTTTAACTTGGATCGCGTCTCAGAAATACGAAATAGTTCTAGATAATAAAGCATTTCTCTATTAAGATGTTGTAGATTTGTACCTAGGAAAGAAATACTAGCACAAGTATTTTGGGATTGCTGATAATCACATAAGGCTCGAATTAAATATAGCAAACAAATTAGGTAGTAGTACATGTTGAAATCGTGGTCCAACGGATTAAATGTATTTATACTACTCTGAAATACTCTTAGTATTAATAAAGTATAACGGATCGTTAGCGAAGCTACTTGTGATTTCTTACTGGCTTTATTACTACTCAGTTAATAGTTGACTAGTACTCGATTTAGTCCGAATTATCGGCAACTCGCTTATTTAGTATATTTACCACATTTCTAATAGATAAAAAACTGCCTTAACCTTTAACAAAGCCGCAATTCTCATCACCGATGCGCGATCACTTTACTTACAGGTAGCCTTAAAGATACTAAAAGGTATATTCTTGTTTTTCATCCCCATGGTTCTGTTAGCTGCTTTGCATCACACTGTGAGCTTGGGTGTATCCAAGTGGACAATGATATAGTATTTGAAAATGTTGCTATGGAGAAATTTTATCTGGCACCTTGGACACTATTTATACGTCGTGCAATTCTCTTTCGACTATACATCAATACAGCTGGAATTCTCACATCTCATATCCTAACACGCACCGTCCAGTTTTTGTTCGAAAAATGAGTTTTCCTGCTAACAGCGGCCGTAGCCTCAATCAAATGAACGAGTTTCACAGTTTAAAACCTTCAACACAACTTTACATTGAACAGGTTTACAACACGATGCTAGAGCTGAAGCCTGGCAACAGAAGCGAGGACTCATACAACAGGTTGAGTTGGGCTCTCGACTGTCTTGGCGTCGGCCCGTTTGAGTACAATGCCAAAGCTCGCACCAAATCCAAAGTTCTGATAGCTGAAAGAGTCCATTAGCTAATCAAAGACGACCAAGTCTTTACCTAATATAATGACAGTCACTTCGACTTATCATACCTCACCAAGGTAGCGCTGTGTCGCAATTGGAATTTGGATGACTTGAGAATTATTGTCGCGCAATGGATGTGTGGCAAAGACGAAGAGACACTATTGAGGCCAGGAAAAAAACTTTTGGCAATCTACAAAGCCAGAGAGCCGAAGTCACGCGCGCTTGCAAGTGCAGTGAGCTATCCGACTGTACAAGCATACCCAGCCATCAACACGGTGCAGGAAGGGGCTGGTGGCAGTTCTGGGCAGGGTGGCAGGCTACCAAGGAGAGACGAAATGGTACCGTCTATCGACCTCAAGAGGCAACCAATGAGCGGCTCTACAGCATTGAAGTCTGCTGCATTGTATGTGGACGACGAGACGTGGCAGTTGCTGTCCGAGTTAAAGGATGCTCACGAGGCCGTTCAAGAGAGAACCGCAAACTTGGTGGCATATTTTCTGAAGCATGAGAAAAAGAATGAATCTAGCAGGGTGTCAGGGTCACTAGGAAGGGATAGCATAGCAAAAGCACGGCAAGGTCACAGGGAGGTCATATGGAGGAAGCGGGGAAAAGACCATGTATAAAAGGGGAGATAGACAGCCCTGGAAAAGCTAGCTCCTTAGAGATCAATACAGTCATCGTTTTCCCTACTAGCTACCTGGTAACTCCTAGCGATCCCTCTATTCTATACTCTCTCTTAGGTACCCTAGTCCTAATACAGGGTTCTACCTCACAAACGAATTAAGGCACCTCAGCCAATTCATTACCCATAGAGGAAGAACGAAAGTAAGAGAAAGCCGGGGAGACGGGGACGATCCTAGTATTGAAATGATCAAATATGAGAAGGCAAACAAGACAAGCGAAACGGGTTGGGACATACGAATAGCTGTGAGCACAGCACATCTCTAGTTATCACTTTATAATACTTCAATTTTCTATTCTTGACTCTCATTAAATTTACTAAGCATCAAGGCAGGGAAATAGGTCTCTTTGTATAATAAGTCGATCATTGACGGCGTGGCAGGATCATGTGGACTCCCATCGATAAGTCCTGGAAGTACGCCCGTTCTCTGATGCTATCCATTGAGCCACACGACACTACATGTTTGTACCCTTAGTCGGCCAACTAATGCATCCTTGGGACTGGGACACCGGAATATGCAAATGACCGAAGTATTCCGCAGCAAAATAAATTGACTTTCTGACAGCCCTCCTGCGTGCTAGCCTCGATAACAGATGGCATGCCAAGGCGATCACTGCGAACGGGCTTGTGGCGTCAGCCTCTGAGCCAGGACGTTCTCACACGGCGCTGTCTTCTCTGTAAGGCAGTCCCACTCCAGGGGATGTCACCCTTAGCCTACTCTGTGGCACAGCGCCCGTCGGAGGACACCTTCGCCCCCTAAACATCCAGAAAGCACGGCCCGGCGAGCCAAAATGCGCTGAGCCCAGATAGCAGGCCACCTCACTTGCAAGTATTCAGCTGCACTGGCATTCCGAACCGCGAAGCACACTGCATAGTATCATGCGCTCCTGGCATATTCTCTAGGATTTACTGCATAAGGATCATAATCTCGTTCAATATCGAGAGTCAGCTTGCCAGGCTGCCATGTTACCGTTGTCGAGCGACCCTCCAACATGATTCCGTGTATGCCAGTCCGTTGGCTGACTTTCACTGGTGTGGCTACTTAAAGGTCGCAAAGCTTGCTTCAGAAGTATACACCACTTACGCTGTGCTCTGTCTCAATTTAGTTTGAACAGGCAGTGTTAATTGTTTCGTATCCGAGATTGACTGGAATACTTCTCGTCGCCGTCGTCGCCAAAATCTGATACAATTAAATCAGAATCGGTCTCAGAAACGTGCTTTTATTTGCAGTTAATTCTCACCATCTGCTCGAGCATCTGTTAGGCTGCTGCTGGCGATTTTGGGCAGGGTGTTGATATAGGCGTGATTTCTCTCCATTGATATTGCTCCATGGACTGACATTGTTGTTCAATCTCAGCTGTATGCTGTTGCAGATTTGGCGGGCCGGCTTGCTTGTCAGCCGCGAATAGATTCTGCGCCAACTGTTGGAGGGAACTGTCACTTAGGTAGCCCCTCAGTTGCCTAGTCCTCCACCCCAGTCCTTGATTTTTGCCGTTGATGAGCTTTCCATTTGTTGAGACCATGACTTGAATGGCATCGCCCTTCGAATAGTTTTCAATGCTGCTTATATTTTCGGCCCTTTCAGTGTTAGAATTTGAATGTACATACCAGGAGCATGTAAAGGGTGGCAAACCTGGCTCTTCATATAAGTTTGTCGCCATCGGTGCACACCATTCTATACCGGGAAGGACAACAAACGCCAGCAAAAACCATTCGGCAAATACCAACAGCAGGTCATGGCGCCCGCCATACACACACCATGAATGAGCTGCAAATTGCGAGTTAGGCTTAAAACTATCATCCGAGCGAAAGGGGGTTGAATTTCTGGTGCCACACACCATTCGGTAATTGCTAAAACGCTAGCTAGTTCTTCATGGCGCCCGCCAAACAAGCCGCGATGATCAAAGTGGCACACTGGACTTAGAGGAAAACAGAATGCATCTCAGCTAAGATGCTCATTCAGTCGGCGACATGGGCAAAGTATTCATCGCCATAGGAGTCCAGTATATGCAAATTTGATTCGTTATACCCACTAGTCATCGGAATCACTTGAGCCTGTGTCTAGTATGCTCTAAGGCGAGAGAAGAGTGAAGCCGTGTCATGGAAGTCTATACCACACGCCACCGCTCAAACTCTAATTTCGACTTGTTCCTCATTGGCCACATGGCTGATCTCTGTCTACCATTCTGCCTTCTGAAGATACAACGGTACTTGCCATGTCTGTCGCTAGTGCTGAACCTGCACCAAGCTAGTATGCGCTGAACCCATAATCGAGCGGCCGACTAACTGACCCGTAGGTGGGCAGAAGCTCGCACAAGGCGCACATGGTATCTAAACAGCGCCACCACAATTGCAGCAACAGTGACATGCCAATAACAAACTGTGCCTCACTCTTCCGAGCTAGGACGGAGTGTGCCATGCCAAGTAAAGCGCATTGTAGAAGTAGCAGCTAAATGCCAGCTGTGGCACACCGTCACTGGGGGGTGGTCTACTGGCCAGCTTGTTATGTAGCAGATAGACCTCGCTGCGATGAGGCTCTACAGAAAGGCCTCCGGCGAGAGAGAGAAAACTAAAACGAGTTGGAAGTATGAAGTTTCATTCTTTGCTGTGATACTTCGGCGCAAAATTACTCTCACATTTGAGTTGTGTTGGGATGACTAATTCTCCTCCATGCCAATTGCTTCAAGCTCAGCGGCTCTTTCCACAAAAACTTGGCGAACAGCTCCATCGCCGCAGAGCACAGTTCCTGCACCGACCTCTACGAGAATAGGTGAAGCTCTTAATTAAAGAGCCTACATATTGTCTCTTCTCAATATTTCTGGTTTTCTCAACGAAAGAGGTTGTGCCGGACGATGCCCCCCCTTAATACCTTCGCCGCCTGTTCCGCCTGCAGGTAATCATGTGAATTCCCGCAATGTCTTCAATAAGAAATACTAATTGAAGCAATAGACGTCTGAAGCGAAAATGTTCAAAAGACATTCCAGCGTGTTCTCTCGTATGTCCGACATGAAATTTTCGAAAAGGAAGTGTTCAGCAACTGCTAACACCTAAATTCGCAGTGTGTGCGGCTGAGGCGAGTTTGTGAGTATGTTGATGCGCGAGGGGACGACCCTGCGGAGATCAGGGCCAGTGCAGTACATCGCCAAGTCCGATCAGCCTCAAAATTCACGCAACAACCTGTCCAATTTCCGCGCACGTATTTCCTGGAGCCCGAGTCCTTCCGGCCACTGTTACAGGAGTATCTCAGGTGTTCCGTCCCCCCATTCGCCGTGGAGGCTTGCACCAAGACTGCACTAAATTATGAGACAATATTCAGAGATCATGTCCGTGGCGCGCATGTGTGGCTCCCGCTACTTAGCATCAAGCGTGTCCAGCGGGAAATCCATGCTGCCCATGCTGCCCATGCTGAACAAGATGCAAATCTCGCACTGCTCTTTCTCTGCATGCAGCTGCTATCAGCACCTCCTCGGCCTTTTTCGGACGTTCGAGAGAGCGAGCAGTCTCACTATGAGATTGCAAAGCGATGGATCTTTGAGGCCGAATCTGCTGGCTCCATTAGCCTCAGTCTGGTGCAGTCAATAGTACTCGTTGCCGTGTACGAGCTTGGGCACGCCATATATCCAGCTGCATACTTGACCATAGGCCGCGCCGCGCGACTTGGAGCCTTGATCGGCCTGCATGGTGCTGCTTCCAAAACACAGCTATTTGCTCAACCAGAAACATGGACAATTTGCGAAGAGCAGCGTCGAGTATGGTGGGCTATTCTCATGCTCGACAGGTAAGTCTTCGCGGTCTTCGCGTACAATGTAATGCGGGCTGATGGCTTAAAAGAGTGGTTGTAGCTGGGGCCCCCAGTCTCTCGGTAGCCGCTCCAGAGCCAGGCGCGAGAGACCTTTTACCTTGCCACGACACGGGCTGGATTCAAGGAAACCTCGGCTCAAATGAAGCACTTCTGACGCAGGCCTTTCGCCCCAAAACATCTGTAGGCCCGTTTGCCATGGCATGCCAGGCAGTACATATGCTAGGCAAAGTTCTCATCCATTACAAGTCGATTGAAGCTTCGACGGAGAGAAACAAGTTGGCAGAGGAAGCTTTGACTATGCATAAAGCCCTGATGGCGTTGGATTCCAGCATCACATCAGAAGCCGCAGACTGGACCGACCGTGAGAGAGCGGCTGATGGCGCAAGTCGTCGCGCGTGGGAACCCGCAATTGCAATCTGCAGCATTGCTCGCCTGATTCTCTACAATCAATATGCCTGCAACGAGCCTAGCCTAATTGCAGGTTCTGTACGTGTGGCTGAGGAAGCAGAGGCACAAGCTGCATCTCTCGACGGCATTCAAGTGTTAGCCAGAAAGAGAATTCCGGCTCTGGCAAGAGGCATTGTCGAGGAGAGTACGCTGCAGGATAATGAGCAGATACCGAGATTTAGTCCGATACTTTCTGCCTGCCTCTACCATGCCGCGACAGAGTGCGCCTGGTTTGTCAAGGAAGATGTCAGTGGCGAGGCCATGCGCGCGGCGCTGACGAGCATCATCCAGGCGCTAGAAATAATTGGAAAAGAATGGGGAGCAGCAGGTATGTAAAACTACATCCAAAAGGAAGGTTGTGGAAACTTAATGAGATGCACTTAGGACAATACTTGGACTTATTACGGACAGACGGAACATTGGCACTCATAGACTAGACAGTCAACTAGTTTGCGCGTATGGTAATATGCGAAAATCATATATTATTGGTAAGCAGATCAGTATAGTTAAAGGTACAGGAATAGCGTAGGACGAGCTATGTAGCTGGTTATCTAACTAGTGTTATTGCTTTAACTACCCTCTGCTCTTCGGCGGCTTTTCAGCCTTTCCGTCTGGCCGCTCTCTGACCGCTCTCTGGCCGCTCTCTGGCTGCTCTCTGGCCGCTCTCTGGCTGCTCTCTCTCTGGCCGCTCTCTGGCTGCTCTCT
Organism: Simplicillium sp. C3G150-2; assembly: GCA_022702485.1. Classification (NCBI taxonomy): domain Eukaryota; kingdom Fungi; phylum Ascomycota; class Sordariomycetes; order Hypocreales; family Cordycipitaceae; genus Simplicillium; species Simplicillium sp. C3G150-2. Next base: position 2,372,213 of record JAJIYY010000008.1, on the reverse strand, counting down.
CTCTGGCCGCTCTCTGGCCGCTCTCTGGCCGCTCTCTGGCCGCTCTCTGGCCGCTCTCTGGCCGCTCTCTGGCTGCTCTCACTCTGGCCGCTCCAAAGAATTACAAACGTCGGAGCTCTGCATGGCCTCGTCCTTACGCCTGGGTCGCATGACACTCTGAAAACCACGCAGAGTGAGCTACCAAAATTATAAATCCCAGATCTGATATCATCGAGAGAACTGTCATTATTTTATGAGAGGTGGGGATGCCACAAAAGTCCGCCTGGCCTGGGTATATAAGGACCCAAGGCTGGCATTCCTGCAACAACTTTTTTCTTCGCTAAATAATCACATAAATTTGTTTGATTTCAGTCCGCCATTTCTCAAGCTACCAAAAAACTTCCAAAAAAAAATGACTCAGCACATCTGGCTTATTACCGGCTGCTCCTCTGGCTTTGGCCTCGAGTTTGTCCAACAGATCCTCGCACAAGGCGATCGCGTGATCGCGACTGCTCGTAGCTTGGAAAAAATTAGTTCACTTCGCAAAAAAGGTGCAAAAGTACTTGAACTTGATGTCACGAGCCCTCAGCATGCAATTAACAGTGTCGTTGCTGAAGCTGTGGCCGTATACGGTCGGATCGACGTGTTGGTGAACAATGCTGGGTTCGTCATGTCCGGATCTTGGGAAGATTTAGCGTATGTTAGGAAACTAAGAGCAAAATTAACTAAGTCATGCGACACGTTTCTGACACTGCGGATGTAGGTATGAAAGCTTCCTTGCCTCCTTTAATACGAACGTATTCGGCCCTATCAAAGTTACTCGCGCTCTACTACCACACTTCCGCGGAAACGGTACTGGTACCATGGTATTTATCAGTTCATTGTCAGGCTGGGTTGGGCACAGCTTTACTGGAGCGTATGCAAGCTCCAAGTTTGCGTTGGAAGGTTTGTCCCACCTATTTCCTTTTCATTGTCGCCAGAGGCCTAACCATACCATATACAACAGGAGCGGTGGAGAGTCTTCACCAAGAGACAGCACCACTCGGGCTGCGCACTCTGCTCATGGAACCAGGTCGCTTTCGAACTCCTTTACTCTCTCAAGACAAAGTGCAGATCAATCGAAGTGGCATTGAGGACTATCAAAAAGCCTCCAATGCTCACACCCAAGGTCTACAGCAGCAGGACATGCAGCAGGAAGGCGATCCGAAGAAGTTTGTACGGGTCGTAATTGACTTAGTTAAACAAGAGGGCTGTGCTACTGGTAGAGAAATCCCATTTCGACTACCCGTCGGAAGAGATGCGGTGGAGGAAATACAAGGCAAATTGGACAGCACAAGCCGAGTACTGCAGGACTGGTATGCCGTGATCAATAATACTGGCTTCACAGAAAGTAGTCAGCCTTAAAATCCTAGCGTAATAGCTAGTAGCAGCTAATAGTAGATTATGATACATAAATTCTATTATATATATTACACTAACTATATCCTACTACTACTTTATACTAAGTAAGCCCTGATCATGATCAATTTCTGCTAGAGATCAAGTTCAATACAGGTCATCGCAGTCTATTTCCTATCATTAATGCCAAACGGAGGCAGCATGCCTCGATGATAATTTAGTATGGTGGCAGAAACAGCACTAAAATTCAGCAGCTAGGCTCGCTTTTAACTTAAAAGGCAGTAACGATTTAAGGTTTATACTTATTATTAATACCAAACGAAGGCAGTATACCTAGCACTTATTATCATAGAATCCCCGAGGGTTTCCTAGTACAGATGCATTAATATGGCCTGAGCTTCCTATGTAATTTCCTAACTATAGAGTAGCTCCCTACTAAATACCTATCATTAATGCTAAACGGAGGTAGCTAGGAATCATTTCATTTCCCTATATAAAAAAAAAGACACTAAAAATCCAGACCTAATATCTATTTTAACTTTACAGGCAGTTATTATTAAGGTTTTCGGTCTCCATTAAAAAGTTAAGGCTAGAAAAATATAATTAAGTATAAGCTCTTAATAATATTTTAATTTTAGACCCTATAAGCTAATATTAAAAGAGTTATTATAGTTAGAAGTTAGAAAGTGCCCTAGTTTTTTTCAGATTTAAGAAAAGTAGAGATAGCTAGAGAGCCTAAAATCAGGTCTAAAAGGTAGCTAAATTTATAGATTTTAGTAAGTTAGGTTTATTTAGGTTTATTTAGGTTAGTTAATAATTAATTTAGATATTTAGATAGATTTATAAGAGATTTATTAGAGTTAGAATAGTAGTTATAGAATAAAAAAAGAAGAGATAGGAGAAATTAGGAGAGTTAAGGTAGTATTACTATGTAAGAGCTAGCTAATTTAGGTATAGTTTAGTAGCTGTAATTTCAGTTAAAAAGGGGTTTAAAAGAGAAATCAGAATTCCAGTACTAGTAATATTAATTCAGCTACTCAGGCAGTGTCGACACGAACGGGCCCCGTTCTAGTACGTGTGCCCAATCAGTGTAATTGGGAACGCCGCCTAATACCCTTCCCCTGTAATGGGCCCCGTTCCCCAGCTAATTTCAGCTCCTACTAATCTCGAATACGAGAGTGTTACGTTAAATAGGCCCTGTTCCTATATGGTCTATACCCTTATTAAGTTAAACCTTGATGTTAAGAAATCTAAGCTAAATTCCTATTAGCCATAACTAGCCTACTAGATCTACCTACCCTCTTACTATTAGCCTACTAAAAGAACGCTAGTAACTTAGCATAATACCAAGGGTCTAGCAGGTTAGAGTGGATCGCCTTAACCCTAAGTAGGGTTAGTAGGGTCAGCGCTCTAGGGTCTTTAGAGTCTTTAGGGTCTTCAGGGTCTAAGTAGCTATACGCTCTATCCCTTAATAATAAAACCCTAAGAACCCTAAGAGCCCGCAGAGACCTACTTAGGGTTAGTAAGGTTATTTAAGGGTTTAAGTATATATTATAACCCTTACTAATACTATAATACTAGCTAATAAATAATAACCTTAAATAGGACTTATAGGGAGCCATGACCTTGACTATAACCTACCTGGGAAAGTAACCTAAAAAGGAGTTATAAACCTAGGCAGCTCTACCCTACTTAAGAGCCTATAGCCTCTACTTCCTAAAGTAAACAAGCTAAAGCTATTATAATATAATAGCCCTATAGAGTATAATTAGCTAACTTTATAGAAGAGGCATATACTATATATCTTAATTATTATTTTAAGTATAATTACTAGGAGGTATAATAGTAAGAATGCCTTAAATATAGAAGCCCTAGTAATAGTTAATTATAGACTAGGCCTATATAGTAAAGCCAGCTAAGCTAAATAGAAGCTAATTAAGTACTACTAATACTATAATTCTATTATATAAGGTAGTATACTAAGCTACTAAAGAAGGGGCTATACCTAGATAAGTAAGAGCTTACTATTATCTATATAAAGTATAGTTTTACTTATAGCCTAATAAGGACTATATTAGCTAGTACCTAGGTAAGAGGTATAATATCCCTAAGAGAGGTTATATTAGTATTAACTAGCTTATTAAGAGGCCTTAAGCTCCTAGATCCCTAGATGCTTGCCCTAGCTTACTAATAGCTAGCTAGCTTATCCCTATCTAGTACTATAGGATAGTATCCTTTATAAGGGCTATAGCCTCTAGTCGATGAGCTTTAAGGTTATAGTATACTATATATAGTAGTAGTATAAAGACGCTATCTACCTAGGGCTATAAGGCAGCTAGATCTATAATATTATCTAGAATAGTATTAAGCTATAAAGCTAGCTACTTAGTTATATATATAGGGCATAGACTATTCTACTAGCCTTAGTACTAGGCTATAAACTGCTCTAGAGGTAGCTACTAATACCTATTAGTACTAAGGAGATTACTATCCGGTCCTAGGTAAACCTTATTATTACTGCTAAGAAGGAATACCTCTTATAGACAGTAATCCCTACGTAGCGGCTATATGTGCTATTACCTCCTATAGCCTATACTATAGTCAATCACCTGAATATAGCCTAACAAACTATGATCTACCTAGACGTAGCCTAGGTGAGTTAAGTAACTTGAACTAATGACTGACTGATCAGAGTCATTTCTCGTGATTAGCTATAGGAAACATCCGCTTTAACTATTGGCGCTGGGTTGGGGGAGCCTCTAACGCTCTCGGCCGGACCTATTCTTTCGCACCACCTCACAATACTGCCACGAAACTACGGTCAGGAGTGCCAAAAGTATATTAATCTGCTACTATTTAACTAAAATAATTGTGAGCTATTAACTGAGTAATACTACAAACCTTATCCACACAAACAATACACTTTAACAGTAGCTAAATAGAACGCTTCTTCCCTGCATACTGCTCAGATCCTTACTCCGCAATGATACATCATGTCGAATAAAATAACACACGAGACGATATACGTGTATAAGCCTGTTAAAAATCTGGTGAACTTAAAGACTCTCACACGCTAAGGCACTAGTAATTGAACTAGAACGAGTATCTAAGATAGATACAAAGCTACCGAACTGACGCCCGTCCCATACCGACCTCTAGCTAGTCTCCACTCGCGAAAAGAGATGACTACTTGCCCCCTCTACTACTTGCCTCTGACGAGCTCCAAAACCAGTTCCCGACAGCCTCTCTCACTCACCCGTTCTACCACTATCATCGTATCACTAGTTCTAGTAGAGAGCAATAATTATAGCTAGTTAAAGCGTATCTTATAAGGATGAGCTTTTATAGTACTTAGAAGTAGAAATAGAGAGTGTGCTCACAACAATGGAAAGATTTACTATCGTATCCAACCCACGCGTCCGTCACGATCGTCTTTACCGCTCCTGGTCATTGTCGTCTCGTCCTTTTGTCACTACCAAACAAGCCGAGCCCTGGGACGGCTAACCTGTGCGACTAGCCCGAATATGAACTAGTTCCTCCTCCCGCGTCCGAGTGCACCCCAATTTTCTAAACCATACCGCTTGTCCTTCCAAATCTTACACAACACGCCTTCCTGTTTTACACTGCTCTCTCCACAAAAACCGCGCTGGACACTTCACCCCCCCACTACCATACGCCGACACTTTGTAGAAACACACGCTAAAACCCTCTTAGCCACCAACCAAACACACACAAAAGAACTACTCCTAAACTTGAACACGAGGCTCTCACGTTCTAGCAATATCTCCTCAGTTTGCACTGCGCCTGAATATGAAAACTTTCTCAACTTCCTTCCTATTCTCATCGTCCCCCGCTTCACTCACACCCCTACCTGTGTCAACTCCCGTATAGCCGACCACATTCCGCTCATTAATATCATTCGCTTATTTAAAACAAACGTTGAAACAAAGGCTTTAATAACTAACAAAACAACCGTGACTTTACAAAGATTACACATCGCTGAAACAACTATCCCTACTCCACTAACTACACCTTCCAGCTTCCCTCTCACCCTCCTCGTCCTTCCCAGACACGCAAATCCCCCTGTCGCCTACCATTCCCGCTAACCCCGTGCCCGTGACCAGCCGCCACCCAATCACACATAAGACTTCGATGTGCACTGTGCACGCAGTACCACCTTAACCAACTGTCAATACATCAGCTGGGCAGCAGAACCATGCAGACTATTGCTTAATTAAAATGCTCCTTTAGCTGATCCTGTATACAAGAAGAAAATCCTACTAGGATTCATGATAACATTTCCTGATATAAATAAACGCAGACGGCATAGATTACTGGCCATGTGTAGAAATTCCTGATACCTGAACTTCCCAATGGTTACACCGTAGTCACCAATCCACGACACACATAATATTAAACGACCTATGAAAACTCAACTTACCGAAAGTACTCCTAAAACCACAACACACTCAGACCTTCACACAACAAACCAAATACTTAAGCTCCAACTTCACTAATTCTAAAGCCCTACTCCCCCCTCTGCCCCACCTAAAAACTACACCACCCCACTTTCTGGCCCACCTTGCGCCATCCCCACCCCCCGCCCCGTCCCCATCCCCTCTGCAACACCCCAGAACTTGTAAAAATGTAAACACTGCTCTAAGCTTAACGCCTCAACCCCTCATCCCCCCCATACCTACATAACTAAAACTAGTTACTCAAAATCTAAACATCGCATCAGAAAACAACCCCCCCACTACCTCCCTTTTGTCTACTATCTGTCCCGTCCAACCCTACCCGCACACATGCCTCCCATCCCCTTCCTTTCATGCCATTGTTACGAACTACCCCCCCGCGCCAGAACCCATCACCTTCCCAAAGTGCCCTACGGTTCCAATGCCCGCAAACCGCCGCCCCCCACCCCCCCTCCGCTGCCCCCCCACCCACCATCCACCACCCGCGCCTCCCTCTCCAATGCCACACACCTCCCTTCCCAGTAACCTTCATAAACCACTATGAACAATGACACTGCGCTAAACCACTGTGAGCCGGCTCCTTTGTGTCACGCGCCTAGCTCAGTCCTTCCTCCTACCGAGGGTGAGTCCGTCCCCGGACCCAATCAACCACTATTCTTGCCGTTAATTTAAGCCCGTCAGAGTCTTTTCCCAAATATGTGTAATTTAGACAAGCAGAGTTACGTTTATAACGTCATATTAGGTAATGATGAGTTAAGATTTACAATTAACAAGAGCCAAGAACCATAGACACAATAACGCCCCTATTCGTCCTATGATACTGTCACACAATACCTGGTAATGCTGTAGCACCCCGTTCAGATCACCCCCCGCCCAGTTGTCCCGTATACCCTACTTATACCCATTCCCGCCTGCCCCACAGAGGCCCGTTCCGCTTCCGACGCGACACTAGTCCAGATTGGGCCCTAAATATATGTTGATTACCAGTGTTACCACATGTCGATAAATATTTATCACTGGATATACCGGGGTTATAAATGAAGCATTACAGAGAAGAAGCACGGATGGTAAGTAACGCCGACAGCCTAGAGGTCCATAATTTGCTTATGGTTAATTGCCAGAGAGTCTAGAGAGTTACTATGGCGAATATGGGTTTAGGTACTACAGGATGATGTGTTCCAATGCGCGGTGCATGGGTGCAGATAATTTGATTTGGAATGTATTGGGAATGGAAGGACGTGGAAAAAGTGAGCCGGTAGCGGTGCTATCTACGGCCAAAGTCGAGTCGGGTTTGCCAATGTACTAGCTCGATACATCCCGCTGCTAATCTGTGCTGCTACTAAAACAGACGCGTTCATCCCCCTCACCCGTTCTATTACGTGCTCTTCAGCCACCCCCTCCTCCTCCGAGCAGCCATGGAATTCTGCTCCCGAGCTTAATTTCCCGTTTACGTTTGTCCAAAATCGAGGTGATTATAGCCGTCGCCGGGCGAGTTGTTGTTGGAGTTTAATGTGCCCGGTATGCGCAAGGGGTAATAGTAGGGGTTATGGTTAGTGGTTAGGGTTAGGTTTCGGGATAGGGTATTAAGGGTTAGTGGTAAATGCTGTTACGGTGTTAGTGGTAATAATTGTGTTTAGTTATACTTTTTATCGGGTTCTTTAACTTTTAACTTTGTAACGTTAACGTTAAACGACCGCCAGGCCAAGCACTCTTGCACACTCACGTCACAACAAGCAAACGTATGAGGTATTGACAAGAGAAGTATACCTGATATGTAGTCGTACCCTAACCCTAACCCTAACCCTAACCCTAACCCTAACCCTAACCCTAACCCTAACCCTAACCCTAACCCTAACCCTAACCCTAACCCTAACCCTAACCCTAACCCTAACCCTAACCCTAACCCTAACCCTACTCTTCCCCTTCGCCTACCGGTGCCATTAACTCCACCAACTCGCTGCGCTGCAAACCCTCTAAATGCCGTGCCCAACCTGTTCTCGCCAACCATGCATTGGCTTCGGCTTTTTAGTCATCCGCGCTAATCTCCTGGTCTTTTTCTGCCTCTATAAACTTCTCCTCGATATCGTGCATACACTAGCAGAACAATTCCACCTCCTCCAATGGCCTACTCTCTCCCGCTACCGGCTTTTCCACGTCTTCCATTCCCAATACTTCAAACCATTAACTGCATGCACGGCATAGGAACAATCATTAGTACTAAACCCCTATTCGCCATAGTACCTCTTAGCTCTCTGGCAATATACCATAGAAATTATGGCCTCTAGGTGTCGGGTTCTTCCATCCGTGCTCTTCTCTGTAATGCTTCTTTATAACCCGGTCTACAGTGCAAATATACTGACAATGGTAACACTGTAACCCAACTTTCTCGGGCTTGGCAATATACTCTACTGCCTGTGGTATTTGTTTCTTTGCCTTGAACTTCTTTAACTGTCCTTGCTTTTTGATAATGCCGGGGATCTCGCTTACTGTCTTGATAATATCTCGGCGCTCTTGTCTAACAATTGTCTTGTACTTGGTTTGTAAATGTATCTTAATCTCATTACTAATATACGTATACTTACACTGCTTGTAAAATACAAATGGAAACTTAGCTGGCTTAATAAACGGCCTAATATTAATAGTTACCTGGGATTCCACAGTACTGCTTAGTCTGATTAGCTTATCCCCCTGCCTCTGTCCTATGAAACTGCTAGCAATAACACTATTAAAACCGAACATGCTTGATGATTGTGTAATTCTCTTTTTCTGGTATTATTCATTATGGTTGTTGTGCTGTGGTGTTTTTTGTTTAAATTGGCAAATCCCCTATTTCAAATTGACGTTTATTTATCTTCGCGTGTTGGAATAACTACATATCCGGCGTTGCATTTCGTCATATATGTACTTGAATTCTGGCCTACTACTCCCTTTCTTCTATTTTGTTAATAAAAATATTAACTCAAAATCTACTAAAATTACATACTTAATGGTTGTCTATTTTATCTTAACCTAACTCTTATAACCCTAAACCTAAATGTTAATATCTTGTATTTCTTGGTTTTGATGTGATGCTCCCTTATGGCTCCATATTTTATCATACTAAAAACTGTGGGGCTTTTTGGGACTTTAAACTCCAATATCTAATTCTACATAAATGTAAATAATTATCTGATTGGATATATTAAAAATTCGTATAATTAAATTATATATTTCATAGATAAAATATATTTTGTCGATGATTTTTCTCGTTTACACCTTTGTCTCCTTTATCATGACATCCTACCCCATGGCGAAATCTATGAGTCTGCGTTTATATGGCAATTTATCATGAATCCTAGTAGGATTCTTCTTGTATACTGGATAGCTAAAGGAGATATTAATAAGCCACTACTAGTAACAGCAGAGCATAACAAGCCTAAGTAAATGATTTCTTTCTAGCGATCACTACGACCATATTATAGCTTGGTTTTAGGACACGGTTGTACTTGTAGTATGTCCTGTTCAAAGTATAATTTCTTCTTTCTTATCTCTTTCTATTCTATACTAACTATTCTATTTCTAATAAATCTCTTATAAATCTATTTAAATACCTGAATTAATTATTAACTAACCTAAATAAACCTAAATAAACCCAATTCCTAAAAATTCGGGAATTTGGCTACTTCTTAGACCTGATTTTTAGCTCTTTGGCTATCTCCACTCTTCCTAGCGCTAAAAAAACTGGGGCATTTCTAATACTCTATCTCTTATAACTAATTCTATAAAATATATATAATTAATTGGACTTTAAATTTATCATAAACCTAGAGTTAATTATATTTTTTTAGCCTAGACTTTTAAATAGAGGCTTAGAACCCTGCTGGATATTAGACCTCAAATTCTGCTGGACATTACTCCCCCAATTTTAGCGTCCTTTTTTCTACTATACAAAATCGTGCTAGACGCAAGTAGCGTCCGGCTGGCATTAAGGATAGCAGTACTCGCTAGCCCTTCTTTACCCTACTATTAGCTCTCTAGAGGTAATCTACGATAGTACCTATACCCTAGAGAGCACTCTCTATTTCTACTTCTAGTACTATAAAGCTAATCCTTATAAGCATAGCTACTAGCTATATTATTGCTACTACTAGAACTAGAGCTAGAGCTAGAGGTAGAGGTACTAGAGCTAGAGGCAGAGGTATTAAAGGCTACTACCTCTTCCTACTACTAGGCAATATCATTCTATAGTATAGCAAGCACTATGTCTTAAGGCTTGCTAATTAGGTAGCTAAGTATCTTCTTAGCTACTCTTACTAGTAAATACTAGAGCCTTAGCTATATATAGATATAGTACTTAAACAGGTACTAGTATATCTTCTTAGAGTACTTATATACGACAAGCTTAAAGGGTACCTTAAATAGCTACTTAGGGAAGTAGCTATATAGCTAGTAACAGATAATAGTATTAGTATACTTAATAGTCTTATAGTAATAGTCAAATATATAGTTAATAGTAGCTATTATATACTATAGGCACTGCTTATTATCGATGCTACTATATAGTAGTAGGCCCTAGTACTCTATAATCTTAAGGCTAAGGCCAATAGTAAAGGGAAGTATTATAGCTATCCGAAAAGCTATATAGTCAGTATTAGTAAAGATATACTCCTAGCTAGTCTAGTATATCTAGTTAGTTAGTATATTAGGTGATGACTATAGTATAGGCTATAGGAGGTAATAGCACATATAGCCGCTACGTAGGGATACTGTCTATAAGAGGTATTCCTTCTTAGCAGTAATAATAAGGTTTACCTAGGACCGGATAGTAATCTCCTTAGTACTAATAGGTATTAGTAGCTACCTCTAGCAGTTATAGCCTAGTACTAAGGCTAGTAGAATAGTCTATGCCCTATATATATAACTAAGTAGCTAGCTTTATAGCTTAATACTATTCTAGATAATATTATAGATCTAGCTGCCTTATAGCCCTAGGTAGATAGCGTCTTTATACTACTACTATATATAGTATACTATAACCTTAAAGCTCATCGACTAGAGGCTATAGCCCTTATAAAGGATACTATCCTATAGTACTAGATAGGGATAAGCTAGCTAGCTATTAGTAAGCTAGGGCAGCATCTAGGGATCTAGGAGCTTAAGCCTCTTAATAAGCTAGTTAATACTAATATAACCTCTCTTAGGGATATTATACCTCTTACCTAGGTACTAGCTAATATAGTCCTTATTAGGCTATAAAGTAAAACTATACTTTATATAGATAATAGTAAGCTCTTACTTATCTAGGTATAGCCCCTTCTTTAGTAGCTAGTATACTACCTTATATAATAGAATTATAGTATTAGTAGTACTTAATTAGCTTCTATTTAGCTTAGCTGGCTTTACTATATAGGCCTAGTCTATAATTAACTATTACTAGGGCTTCTATATTTAAGGCATTCTTACTATTATACCTCCTAGTAATTATACTTAAAATAATAATTAAGATATATATAGTATATGCCTCTTCTATAAAGTTAGCTAATTATACTCTATAGGGCTATTATAATAAAGCTTTAGCTTTATACTTTAGGAAGTAGAGGCTATAGGCTCTTAAGTAGGGTAGAGCTGCCTAGGTTTATAACTCCTTTTTAAGGTTACTTTCCCAGGTAGGTTATAGTCAAGGTCATGGCTCCCTATAAAGTCCTATTTAAGGTTATTATTTATTAGCTAGTATTATAGTATTAGTAAGGGTTATAATATATACTTAAACCCTTAAATAACCTTACTAACCCTAAGTAGGTCTCTGCGGGCTCTTAGGGTTCTTAGGGTTTTATTATTAAGGGATAGAGCGTATAGCTACTTAGACCCTGAAGACCCTAAAGACTCTAAAGACCCTAGAGCGCTGACCCTACTAACCCTACTTAGGGTTAAGGCGATCCACTCTAACCTGCTAGACCCTTGGTATTATGCTAAGTTACTAGCGTTCTTTTAGTAGGCTAATAGTAAGAGGGTAGGTAGATCTAGTAGGCTAGTTATGGCTAATAGGAATTTAGCTTAGATTTCTTAACATCAAGGTTTAACTTAATAAGGGTATAGACCATATAGGAACAGGGCCTATTTAACGTAACACTCTCGTATTCGAGATTAGTAGGAGCTGAAATTAGCTGGGGAACGGGGCCCATTACAGGGGAAGGGTATTAGGCGGCGTTCCCAATTACACTGATTGGGCACACGTACTAGAACGGGGCCCGTTCGTGTCGACACTGCCTGAGTAGCTGAATTAATATTACTAGTACTGGAATTCTGATTTCTCTTTTAAACCCCTTTTTAACTGAAATTACAGCTACTAAACTATACCTAAATTAGCTAGCTCTTACATAGTAATACTACCTTAACTCTCCTAATTTCTCCTATCTCTTCTTTTTTTATTCTATAACTACTATTCTAACTCTAATAAATCTCTTATAAATCTATCTAAATATCTAAATTAATTATTAACTAACCTAAATAAACCTAAATAAACCTAACTTACTAAAATCTATAAATTTAGCTACCTTTTAGACCTGATTTTAGGCTCTCTAGCTATCTCTACTTTTCTTAAATCTGAAAAAAACTAGGGCACTTTCTAACTTCTAACTATAATAACTCTTTTAATATTAGCTTATAGGGTCTAAAATTAAAATATTATTAAGAGCTTATACTTAATTATATTTTTCTAGCCTTAACTTTTTAATGGAGACCGAAAACCTTAATAATAACTGCCTGTAAAGTTAAAATAGATATTAGGTCTGGATTTTTAGTGTCTTTTTTTTTATATAGGGAAATGAAATGATTCCTAGCTACCTCCGTTTAGCATTAATGATAGGTATTTAGTAGGGAGCTACTCTATAGTTAGGAAATTACATAGGAAGCTCAGGCCATATTAATGCATCTGTACTAGGAAACCCTCGGGGATTCTATGATAATAAGTGCTAGGTATACTGCCTTCGTTTGGTATTAATAATAAGTATAAACCTTAAATCGTTACTGCCTTTTAAGTTAAAAGCGAGCCTAGCTGCTGAATTTTAGTGCTGTTTCTGCCACCATACTAAATTATCATCGAGGCATGCTGCCTCCGTTTGGCATTAATGATAGGAAATAGACTGCGATGACCTGTATTGAACTTGATCTCTAGCAGAAATTGATCATGATCAGGGCTTACTTAGTATAAAGTAGTAGTAGGATATAGTTAGTGTAATATATATAATAGAATTTATGTATCATAATCTACTATTAGCTGCTACTAGCTATTACGCTAGGATTTTAAGGCTGACTACTTTCTGTGAAGCCAGTATTATTGATCACGGCATACCAGTCCTGCAGTACTCGGCTTGTGCTGTCCAATTTGCCTTGTATTTCCTCCACCGCATCTCTTCCGACGGGTAGTCGAAATGGGATTTCTCTACCAGTAGCACAGCCCTCTTGTTTAACTAAGTCAATTACGACCCGTACAAACTTCTTCGGATCGCCTTCCTGCTGCATGTCCTGCTGCTGTAGACCTTGGGTGTGAGCATTGGAGGCTTTTTGATAGTCCTCAATGCCACTTCGATTGATCTGCACTTTGTCTTGAGAGAGTAAAGGAGTTCGAAAGCGACCTGGTTCCATGAGCAGAGTGCGCAGCCCGAGTGGTGCTGTCTCTTGGTGAAGACTCTCCACCGCTCCTGTTGTATATGGTATGGTTAGGCCTCTGGCGACAATGAAAAGGAAATAGGTGGGACAAACCTTCCAACGCAAACTTGGAGCTTGCATACGCTCCAGTAAAGCTGTGCCCAACCCAGCCTGACAATGAACTGATAAATACCATGGTACCAGTACCGTTTCCGCGGAAGTGTGGTAGTAGAGCGCGAGTAACTTTGATAGGGCCGAATACGTTCGTATTAAAGGAGGCAAGGAAGCTTTCATACCTACATCCGCAGTGTCAGAAACGTGTCGCATGACTTAGTTAATTTTGCTCTTAGTTTCCTAACATACGCTAAATCTTCCCAAGATCCGGACATGACGAACCCAGCATTGTTCACCAACACGTCGATCCGACCGTATACGGCCACAGCTTCAGCAACGACACTGTTAATTGCATGCTGAGGGCTCGTGACATCAAGTTCAAGTACTTTTGCACCTTTTTTGCGAAGTGAACTAATTTTTTCCAAGCTACGAGCAGTCGCGATCACGCGATCGCCTTGTGCGAGGATCTGTTGGACAAACTCGAGGCCAAAGCCAGAGGAGCAGCCGGTAATAAGCCAGATGTGCTGAGTCATTTTTTTTTGGAAGTTTTTTGGTAGCTTGAGAAATGGCGGACTGAAATCAAACAAATTTATGTGATTATTTAGCGAAGAAAAAAGTTGTTGCAGGAATGCCAGCCTTGGGTCCTTATATACCCAGGCCAGGCGGACTTTTGTGGCATCCCCACCTCTCATAAAATAATGACAGTTCTCTCGATGATATCAGATCTGGGATTTATAATTTTGGTAGCTCACTCTGCGTGGTTTTCAGAGTGTCATGCGACCCAGGCGTAAGGACGAGGCCATGCAGAGCTCCGACGTTTGTAATTCTTTGGAGCGGCCAGAGTGAGAGCAGCCAGAGAGCGGCCAGAGAGCGGCCAGAGAGCGGCCAGAGAGCGGCCAGAGAGCGGCCAGAGAGCGGCCAGAGAGAGAGCAGCCAGAGAGCGGCCAGAGAGAGAGCAGCCAGAGAGCGGCCAGAGAGCAGCCAGAGAGCGGCCAGAGAGCGGTCAGAGAGCGGCCAGACGGAAAGGCTGAAAAGCCGCCGAAGAGCAGAGGGTAGTTAAAGCAATAACACTAGTTAGATAACCAGCTACATAGCTCGTCCTACGCTATTCCTGTACCTTTAACTATACTGATCTGCTTACCAATAATATATGATTTTCGCATATTACCATACGCGCAAACTAGTTGACTGTCTAGTCTATGAGTGCCAATGTTCCGTCTGTCCGTAATAAGTCCAAGTATTGTCCTAAGTGCATCTCATTAAGTTTCCACAACCTTCCTTTTGGATGTAGTTTTACATACCTGCTGCTCCCCATTCTTTTCCAATTATTTCTAGCGCCTGGATGATGCTCGTCAGCGCCGCGCGCATGGCCTCGCCACTGACATCTTCCTTGACAAACCAGGCGCACTCTGTCGCGGCATGGTAGAGGCAGGCAGAAAGTATCGGACTAAATCTCGGTATCTGCTCATTATCCTGCAGCGTACTCTCCTCGACAATGCCTCTTGCCAGAGCCGGAATTCTCTTTCTGGCTAACACTTGAATGCCGTCGAGAGATGCAGCTTGTGCCTCTGCTTCCTCAGCCACACGTACAGAACCTGCAATTAGGCTAGGCTCGTTGCAGGCATATTGATTGTAGAGAATCAGGCGAGCAATGCTGCAGATTGCAATTGCGGGTTCCCACGCGCGACGACTTGCGCCATCAGCCGCTCTCTCACGGTCGGTCCAGTCTGCGGCTTCTGATGTGATGCTGGAATCCAACGCCATCAGGGCTTTATGCATAGTCAAAGCTTCCTCTGCCAACTTGTTTCTCTCCGTCGAAGCTTCAATCGACTTGTAATGGATGAGAACTTTGCCTAGCATATGTACTGCCTGGCATGCCATGGCAAACGGGCCTACAGATGTTTTGGGGCGAAAGGCCTGCGTCAGAAGTGCTTCATTTGAGCCGAGGTTTCCTTGAATCCAGCCCGTGTCGTGGCAAGGTAAAAGGTCTCTCGCGCCTGGCTCTGGAGCGGCTACCGAGAGACTGGGGGCCCCAGCTACAACCACTCTTTTAAGCCATCAGCCCGCATTACATTGTACGCGAAGACCGCGAAGACTTACCTGTCGAGCATGAGAATAGCCCACCATACTCGACGCTGCTCTTCGCAAATTGTCCATGTTTCTGGTTGAGCAAATAGCTGTGTTTTGGAAGCAGCACCATGCAGGCCGATCAAGGCTCCAAGTCGCGCGGCGCGGCCTATGGTCAAGTATGCAGCTGGATATATGGCGTGCCCAAGCTCGTACACGGCAACGAGTACTATTGACTGCACCAGACTGAGGCTAATGGAGCCAGCAGATTCGGCCTCAAAGATCCATCGCTTTGCAATCTCATAGTGAGACTGCTCGCTCTCTCGAACGTCCGAAAAAGGCCGAGGAGGTGCTGATAGCAGCTGCATGCAGAGAAAGAGCAGTGCGAGATTTGCATCTTGTTCAGCATGGGCAGCATGGGCAGCATGGATTTCCCGCTGGACACGCTTGATGCTAAGTAGCGGGAGCCACACATGCGCGCCACGGACATGATCTCTGAATATTGTCTCATAATTTAGTGCAGTCTTGGTGCAAGCCTCCACGGCGAATGGGGGGACGGAACACCTGAGATACTCCTGTAACAGTGGCCGGAAGGACTCGGGCTCCAGGAAATACGTGCGCGGAAATTGGACAGGTTGTTGCGTGAATTTTGAGGCTGATCGGACTTGGCGATGTACTGCACTGGCCCTGATCTCCGCAGGGTCGTCCCCTCGCGCATCAACATACTCACAAACTCGCCTCAGCCGCACACACTGCGAATTTAGGTGTTAGCAGTTGCTGAACACTTCCTTTTCGAAAATTTCATGTCGGACATACGAGAGAACACGCTGGAATGTCTTTTGAACATTTTCGCTTCAGACGTCTATTGCTTCAATTAGTATTTCTTATTGAAGACATTGCGGGAATTCACATGATTACCTGCAGGCGGAACAGGCGGCGAAGGTATTAAGGGGGGGCATCGTCCGGCACAACCTCTTTCGTTGAGAAAACCAGAAATATTGAGAAGAGACAATATGTAGGCTCTTTAATTAAGAGCTTCACCTATTCTCGTAGAGGTCGGTGCAGGAACTGTGCTCTGCGGCGATGGAGCTGTTCGCCAAGTTTTTGTGGAAAGAGCCGCTGAGCTTGAAGCAATTGGCATGGAGGAGAATTAGTCATCCCAACACAACTCAAATGTGAGAGTAATTTTGCGCCGAAGTATCACAGCAAAGAATGAAACTTCATACTTCCAACTCGTTTTAGTTTTCTCTCTCTCGCCGGAGGCCTTTCTGTAGAGCCTCATCGCAGCGAGGTCTATCTGCTACATAACAAGCTGGCCAGTAGACCACCCCCCAGTGACGGTGTGCCACAGCTGGCATTTAGCTGCTACTTCTACAATGCGCTTTACTTGGCATGGCACACTCCGTCCTAGCTCGGAAGAGTGAGGCACAGTTTGTTATTGGCATGTCACTGTTGCTGCAATTGTGGTGGCGCTGTTTAGATACCATGTGCGCCTTGTGCGAGCTTCTGCCCACCTACGGGTCAGTTAGTCGGCCGCTCGATTATGGGTTCAGCGCATACTAGCTTGGTGCAGGTTCAGCACTAGCGACAGACATGGCAAGTACCGTTGTATCTTCAGAAGGCAGAATGGTAGACAGAGATCAGCCATGTGGCCAATGAGGAACAAGTCGAAATTAGAGTTTGAGCGGTGGCGTGTGGTATAGACTTCCATGACACGGCTTCACTCTTCTCTCGCCTTAGAGCATACTAGACACAGGCTCAAGTGATTCCGATGACTAGTGGGTATAACGAATCAAATTTGCATATACTGGACTCCTATGGCGATGAATACTTTGCCCATGTCGCCGACTGAATGAGCATCTTAGCTGAGATGCATTCTGTTTTCCTCTAAGTCCAGTGTGCCACTTTGATCATCGCGGCTTGTTTGGCGGGCGCCATGAAGAACTAGCTAGCGTTTTAGCAATTACCGAATGGTGTGTGGCACCAGAAATTCAACCCCCTTTCGCTCGGATGATAGTTTTAAGCCTAACTCGCAATTTGCAGCTCATTCATGGTGTGTGTATGGCGGGCGCCATGACCTGCTGTTGGTATTTGCCGAATGGTTTTTGCTGGCGTTTGTTGTCCTTCCCGGTATAGAATGGTGTGCACCGATGGCGACAAACTTATATGAAGAGCCAGGTTTGCCACCCTTTACATGCTCCTGGTATGTACATTCAAATTCTAACACTGAAAGGGCCGAAAATATAAGCAGCATTGAAAACTATTCGAAGGGCGATGCCATTCAAGTCATGGTCTCAACAAATGGAAAGCTCATCAACGGCAAAAATCAAGGACTGGGGTGGAGGACTAGGCAACTGAGGGGCTACCTAAGTGACAGTTCCCTCCAACAGTTGGCGCAGAATCTATTCGCGGCTGACAAGCAAGCCGGCCCGCCAAATCTGCAACAGCATACAGCTGAGATTGAACAACAATGTCAGTCCATGGAGCAATATCAATGGAGAGAAATCACGCCTATATCAACACCCTGCCCAAAATCGCCAGCAGCAGCCTAACAGATGCTCGAGCAGATGGTGAGAATTAACTGCAAATAAAAGCACGTTTCTGAGACCGATTCTGATTTAATTGTATCAGATTTTGGCGACGACGGCGACGAGAAGTATTCCAGTCAATCTCGGATACGAAACAATTAACACTGCCTGTTCAAACTAAATTGAGACAGAGCACAGCGTAAGTGGTGTATACTTCTGAAGCAAGCTTTGCGACCTTTAAGTAGCCACACCAGTGAAAGTCAGCCAACGGACTGGCATACACGGAATCATGTTGGAGGGTCGCTCGACAACGGTAACATGGCAGCCTGGCAAGCTGACTCTCGATATTGAACGAGATTATGATCCTTATGCAGTAAATCCTAGAGAATATGCCAGGAGCGCATGATACTATGCAGTGTGCTTCGCGGTTCGGAATGCCAGTGCAGCTGAATACTTGCAAGTGAGGTGGCCTGCTATCTGGGCTCAGCGCATTTTGGCTCGCCGGGCCGTGCTTTCTGGATGTTTAGGGGGCGAAGGTGTCCTCCGACGGGCGCTGTGCCACAGAGTAGGCTAAGGGTGACATCCCCTGGAGTGGGACTGCCTTACAGAGAAGACAGCGCCGTGTGAGAACGTCCTGGCTCAGAGGCTGACGCCACAAGCCCGTTCGCAGTGATCGCCTTGGCATGCCATCTGTTATCGAGGCTAGCACGCAGGAGGGCTGTCAGAAAGTCAATTTATTTTGCTGCGGAATACTTCGGTCATTTGCATATTCCGGTGTCCCAGTCCCAAGGATGCATTAGTTGGCCGACTAAGGGTACAAACATGTAGTGTCGTGTGGCTCAATGGATAGCATCAGAGAACGGGCGTACTTCCAGGACTTATCGATGGGAGTCCACATGATCCTGCCACGCCGTCAATGATCGACTTATTATACAAAGAGACCTATTTCCCTGCCTTGATGCTTAGTAAATTTAATGAGAGTCAAGAATAGAAAATTGAAGTATTATAAAGTGATAACTAGAGATGTGCTGTGCTCACAGCTATTCGTATGTCCCAACCCGTTTCGCTTGTCTTGTTTGCCTTCTCATATTTGATCATTTCAATACTAGGATCGTCCCCGTCTCCCCGGCTTTCTCTTACTTTCGTTCTTCCTCTATGGGTAATGAATTGGCTGAGGTGCCTTAATTCGTTTGTGAGGTAGAACCCTGTATTAGGACTAGGGTACCTAAGAGAGAGTATAGAATAGAGGGATCGCTAGGAGTTACCAGGTAGCTAGTAGGGAAAACGATGACTGTATTGATCTCTAAGGAGCTAGCTTTTCCAGGGCTGTCTATCTCCCCTTTTATACATGGTCTTTTCCCCGCTTCCTCCATATGACCTCCCTGTGACCTTGCCGTGCTTTTGCTATGCTATCCCTTCCTAGTGACCCTGACACCCTGCTAGATTCATTCTTTTTCTCATGCTTCAGAAAATATGCCACCAAGTTTGCGGTTCTCTCTTGAACGGCCTCGTGAGCATCCTTTAACTCGGACAGCAACTGCCACGTCTCGTCGTCCACATACAATGCAGCAGACTTCAATGCTGTAGAGCCGCTCATTGGTTGCCTCTTGAGGTCGATAGACGGTACCATTTCGTCTCTCCTTGGTAGCCTGCCACCCTGCCCAGAACTGCCACCAGCCCCTTCCTGCACCGTGTTGATGGCTGGGTATGCTTGTACAGTCGGATAGCTCACTGCACTTGCAAGCGCGCGTGACTTCGGCTCTCTGGCTTTGTAGATTGCCAAAAGTTTTTTTCCTGGCCTCAATAGTGTCTCTTCGTCTTTGCCACACATCCATTGCGCGACAATAATTCTCAAGTCATCCAAATTCCAATTGCGACACAGCGCTACCTTGGTGAGGTATGATAAGTCGAAGTGACTGTCATTATATTAGGTAAAGACTTGGTCGTCTTTGATTAGCTAATGGACTCTTTCAGCTATCAGAACTTTGGATTTGGTGCGAGCTTTGGCATTGTACTCAAACGGGCCGACGCCAAGACAGTCGAGAGCCCAACTCAACCTGTTGTATGAGTCCTCGCTTCTGTTGCCAGGCTTCAGCTCTAGCATCGTGTTGTAAACCTGTTCAATGTAAAGTTGTGTTGAAGGTTTTAAACTGTGAAACTCGTTCATTTGATTGAGGCTACGGCCGCTGTTAGCAGGAAAACTCATTTTTCGAACAAAAACTGGACGGTGCGTGTTAGGATATGAGATGTGAGAATTCCAGCTGTATTGATGTATAGTCGAAAGAGAATTGCACGACGTATAAATAGTGTCCAAGGTGCCAGATAAAATTTCTCCATAGCAACATTTTCAAATACTATATCATTGTCCACTTGGATACACCCAAGCTCACAGTGTGATGCAAAGCAGCTAACAGAACCATGGGGATGAAAAACAAGAATATACCTTTTAGTATCTTTAAGGCTACCTGTAAGTAAAGTGATCGCGCATCGGTGATGAGAATTGCGGCTTTGTTAAAGGTTAAGGCAGTTTTTTATCTATTAGAAATGTGGTAAATATACTAAATAAGCGAGTTGCCGATAATTCGGACTAAATCGAGTACTAGTCAACTATTAACTGAGTAGTAATAAAGCCAGTAAGAAATCACAAGTAGCTTCGCTAACGATCCGTTATACTTTATTAATACTAAGAGTATTTCAGAGTAGTATAAATACATTTAATCCGTTGGACCACGATTTCAACATGTACTACTACCTAATTTGTTTGCTATATTTAATTCGAGCCTTATGTGATTATCAGCAATCCCAAAATACTTGTGCTAGTATTTCTTTCCTAGGTACAAATCTACAACATCTTAATAGAGAAATGCTTTATTATCTAGAACTATTTCGTATTTCTGAGACGCGATCCAAGTTAAACGCTGCGCTTACCATCGCTAAGTGGCTAAGTGCTTGTGGTGTATTCCCCAATTGCTCTCCACTGCTTGAAATCTCTTCGGAGAACATAGACAGATGGTTTCCAAAACTAAGCATATTCTGAAAAGTGTTTACAGCGTAAGAAAAGTACTTTGGCTCATATAAACTAGCCCGGGTCATGGCTTCAACAAGCCAGAAAGTACACATGCTAAAAGCACCTTCTTGACCACCTACACCTGTTGAAATGTTAGATAATCTAGTATTTCACATAATTAAACTGTTAAATTTACCGTCATTAGATCGGTCAGTGTCGTAGCGACGGACAAGCCCTGCACTAGTAAGCCCACCGGTCTCTGGTGGCAGTAGAATTCTCTCAAGCGTATCCGTGAAGCGTGGATCGCATGGAGCAATGAAAAATACCAGTGGGGCAATTAGGATTGAAGCATCTAGTAGCTTGTTGTCTTCATAGCTTTGACCAAAGCAATGAAGCGTAGTGTTGTATCCTGTAAAAGTTAGATATACTACTTTTTACCCAGTTAAGTTTACTTGCCCTTTTCCATAATTTCCTCGTATAGATAGTCTCTAGCTATTGTCCATTTATGTCGATTAGGACATGGGAAGCATCTCTTGTCAGCTAGACGGAGGCCTCTGTCGAAAGCAACCCATAACATAAGTTTGGAGTAGGTAAAGTTTCGGACAGTATTGCGTACTTCCCAGATTGAATTATCCGGCTCTGAGTCGTTAGTATAAATAATTAATTATTGCTGCTTCACTTACGATCTTTTATTGTCAGAACATAGTCTGTATATAATTAGTAGTGAGAATAGATATAAGAAATTAGCTTACCAAGTAATTCTCGAACAGCACGCCATATATCCCACGTAACAGGTTTCCCATATTTATTATATAAATAAATCGCATCCATAAGTTCACCGTAAATGTCGAATTGCTTGTGAAAGGCAGCACCGTTTCCAATACGCACTGGTTTACTTCCGCGGTAGCCGTCAAGGTGATCGAGCGTGTATTCTGGAATATTTGTTTCACCGCGAATGGTGAACATAATTGGAAGAGCACCTTCTTCAGTCCGGGATATGATGAAGCGCTGCATCATGAATTCCATGTATGCATCTGCTTCAGATGTGAAGCCAAGACGAAGGAGAATATAAACAGTAAAGCTAGCATCACGAACCCAGCAATATCTGTAGTCCCAGTTTCGCCCGCCGCCTATATGCTCTGGAATTGAAAATGTCGGGGCTGCAATTATAGCGCCAGTCGGCTCTATAGTACACAATTAGCAAATAGACGAGCAATGTAAACTCAGTCAACTCACCATATGTCATCATCTTCAAAATCATCAAGCTCCGTGTGACAGCCTCCATCCATTGCCCTTTGTACTTAGATTGAGCAATAAAGTTATGCCAAAAAGAGAGTGTGTTGCTCTGCTGCAGATTCAACTCTTCAGTAGTGATGTTGTATTCTTCGTTGCTGGTCTGTTCATCCCGCAAGACAAAGGAAATACTTTCACCAGCTACAACTCCTACCCTGGCGATGATCCCGTCACCAGGCATACCATGTCTGTGCATTCGAGTAAATGTAACTGATGGACCAGGTCGTTTATGGCAATCACTTGTAACCACATCAAGTTGTAATTTCAAATTGTCCGTGTGGAACGAGGCAATCTTGCTGTCCGTCAAACGACCTGAACCAGTAGGGGCAACTGCATTATGGATTGTCGTAATATGAGCCTCTTGTCCATAGCCGAAAGCAGGGAATATTTCAATATCTAGGGTTTGGTTTCATTAGCATAATTTAAGAAGATTTGAGCTAAGTAGAGTAATTAATACCAATTGTCAAGGAGCCCCGGATGCATTCAACACGCCGTACAAGCCACTTTCTCAAGTCTCCGCTGATATTATTTAGCTCCCGAGATTCGTTCTCCCTGGTTGAGTAACGTGTTGCTCGTGCTGCTTTTGGTCGAGGGAAAAAGTCAACGAGGTTTACAACACCACTTTCATGAATATACTTCGTCTGCAAAATACACGAAGATGGCAGATAATACTGCTTTGTCGTATACCCAAGACCAGGAGGTGGCGTAATGGCAAAGTAGCCCCCTATATCCTTGTCGAGAAGTCGGCAAAATAGCGATGGGGAGTCGAAGTCGGGCCTACAGAGATAAGAATATTCAGAAGGATATTCTAAATAGAAGAATGGTTTATCATATCATACCAGCACATAAAATCTATAGCGCCATCAATTCCGACCATAGCACAGGTGTGCATATTGCCAATCATGCCATAGTCTTCAACAGGTAAATATCCACCTCTTTGGTCGCGAGATGAGTGTCCAGTATAGCTTGTAGATGAATCTGATTCCATAATGTAGAACTAGTGAGGATTGGATTCACGGCTCAAATTGGTCTTTTAAAAAGGGTACTTGGTGTAATGTAGATAATAAGTAATAAGTAGAAACAAAATACTGACAATCAGAAGAGATCAGAAGAGAAAGTAAAAACATACAAGGTAACGAACTCGGGAGGTAGACTCTATATATTGAGTAGTACTATTAGTATATAGCGAGAGGTATTGTTTAATTAGTCGTCACTATGATACGCAAAGAATTCTGGCTGGCTACAGTATCTACTGTGTGACGTCACTGTGATGTTATTGGTCAAATTGTAAAGTCCACATTAGCCTAAATTAAAGTCGCGCTATTGAGTATTTAGATCATAAGTCAAGATTAAAGCTATTCTGGATCAAGAATCCGCTCTAGCTTCTATAGAATTTATTCTGTTTATAGTCTAAACCCTATATATCCTTTCCCTCAACTTCCAGTATGTCTGAAACATGTGATGCTTGAACGTTGTTCAATCCTAAAATTGTCCTAGCCTCGGGAATGGACATGTCATGCGGCAGGATCTTCTCAGCTTTCACAGGGTCTCCACCGGCAGCAAATATAACGTCCAGTTCCTCTAGAGAGCGTTTTCGTGTTTCGACAAGGAAGAAATATATAATTGGTACAAAAAGTGCGTTGAAAATTGCAAATATGCTATTTCAACAACAACAACAACAACAAAGTCAGCAGCTGGTTTCTGTAGCAGGTCTGTAAAGTATCTTCGACTGATAATTGGAAAAACTTACACATATGTTTTCCACCCAATGTTGGCGAATGCAGGTGGAATTATCATAACCACCAAGAAACAAAAGAGCCAATTTCCTGCACTAGCAACTGCATTCGTTTGTGCTCGACATCGTAGTGGTGCAATTTCCGCGCTGTATAGGAAAGGTCCGCCCACCCATGCAAGCCCAAAGAAAGTATTAAACAGAAAAAGAAACCCAGCAGCTGTAAGCTGCATAGTGCGATCACCCGTACTCATCAGTCCGCCTATTACCGCGAAGCAAATTGACATGCCGCTTGCGGTGATCATAAATGACCGTCGGCGACCTAAACCTTCAATAAGAAACATCGAAAGTAACGAACAAATAGCGTACTCTAGTCCTCCGCACGCTGCAATGAGATGGGATAGTCTTGGGGCAAGATCGAAGTTGTCACTCAATATTTTGTTGGCATAAGTCGATACCATGTTGATTCCGGATAGCTGTTGAGCTGATTGCATGAACAGCGCAACACAGAGGCGATAGAATGTTTTTGTAGTGCCGTTGTGGAAGAGTTCCCGGTAATGAAAGGGAGTTTCGGCAGCCTGGGCTTCTACAGAAGCAATAATCGCGTCACGCTCGGCAACGACGTCAGGGTGATATTCGGGCAAGCCTCGTAGCTTAGCAATATTGGTCCTACCCTCAACAACATATCCATGCTGTATCAGCCATCGAGGGGACTCTGGAAGAAAGTTGATAAAAATGAAAACAATACAAGCAGGGATCTAGAACTTGTTAGACTATGATACTTTCGGTGATGATGACAAGCATTACCAGTTGAATTCCAATAGGTGTCCTCCATTGCGCTTGCCCCTTGACATACGAGAAACCATAGCCAACAAGCTGGCCACAGGCGACACCAAAGGTTTGGAGTCCACCCTAGAACGTGTAAGCTGCATTTCAGATTGACTTCATGCGCAATAGTAACTGACCTCAATCATTACCCACTTTCCACGACTATGCGCCTTTGCACATTCCGACTGCCACGACGGAATAGTTGCAACCTTTGCGGATAATCAGTGAAGCTCATGGGACAAATTGATAGGAAGATAGCTTACCTGGAGCCCAAGCCCAAGCCCGGAAAAAATTCGCCCAGTTACCAATACCGGTAAATGCGAAGCACCTGTCTGCATAGCACCACCAACCTGAATAAGGGGCAAGTATTAGTCATGAACCATAATAGTATTTAGCATATACTCACAATCATGAGACACATCCCGACCCATACCGTGGCTCTACGGCCCAGTCTATCGCCAATGTCGAGGCATAGTAAGGCACCAAATAAAGCCCCAAGCTCAAAAGCTGCTATGACAATACCAAGAGTACTTGCATTTTTCATAGCCGGAAACACAGACAAGAAAGAGTCTTCGGTGATAACGCCACCCATAACACTCATGTCATAACCGAATAGCCTAAGAATAATTAGCCCATAATTTGCATGTAATGTAGCTGGATTCTCAAGAGTACCAAAAAGCGCAAGTAGCAATACCAGCAACAGCGAAGTTTAGCTTGGTGCCAGAGAGACCAATGCTAGTAGTGTATGGTGTGAAGCGAAGCATTTCGGTGAAGGCCAAGCTGCGCAATTCCACCACTTAATATAGAAGCGATGGCAATGACTGAAATTACTCCCAAAGAGCTCCTAAAGCATAAAATAACTCAACCTCTCCAGCAAGATAATCTGGGGTAGTTAGGTCCATTTATAGATATAGCAAGCTATGGTAAATAGTGGTTATGCGGTATCCAGGCTTTGTCTGCGGAATGTGGTCTTCAAACTACGGAAGGAAGGTATATCCGGTAGAAGAATTAAGAAACGGGACAGTATAAAGGCATGATAACTGCGGAAGGAAAGCAGCCCCGTTAGTTAATTAAGGAAAGAATGCTCCGTAACTCATACCCCAACATCTCTCCACAACGCTAAGCCCTGTTGCGCATACTGGTGCAACTCAGCAGTGTCTATTAGTGGCGCACAAAACCACTCTTGGCTCGGGGCTGACTACCTTCCGAAGCACCTGTAACACTGGGAGAGAGACTTGGCGGTGCAACCTTGGCCAGATTTTCAACCCTTATCTTAGGTTTTCGGCTGAAGTAAACAAGATATTTGAATACGCCCGTAATAATCGAATACGGTTAATGGCTCAATGTGGCCGTGTCCGCCGAGGAAGGAAGCTACCTCCGACAGGCATTATTTCCTTTTGAAGTTCTCTCAGTATTTTCGATAATTTTTAGGCTATATAATTCTGCTTTTCTCTTTTTCTTTCATTCAATTTATGCACAATTTTGAGTTCTCAATCATTCGCCATCTCTCTGCATCATGCCATCTACAAGAAATAGTTGGGGCTCCGAGCCACTTTCGCTCCGAGTCATTGGCCATAATGCCGGTACAAGCATGGATGGCGTCGACTTGGTATACGTTCACTTCATGCAAGAATCACCAGAATTGCCTCTTAGTTGCAAGTTACTGGCATATACTGAGTACCCTATGCCAAAAAGCGTCAAGACACGTGTCATGCGCGTTATCAAGGAGAACAGGACCACGCCCGAGGAAATCAGTATTATCAACGTCCAGCTAGGGCAAGTTATCGCAGACGCTGTTCATTACTTTTCAGAACAGCAAGGGTTTAATATCAAGGAGGACGTTGATCTAATTGGCGGTCAAGGCCAGACAGTAAGAATCGTTAATATCTTCGCACACTCCGTATACTAATTTCAACAGATCTGGCACCTGCCTCTTCCTGAGCTATTTGAAGGTGATGTGATGCGCGCTCACCTTGACATGGCCGAAATTGCGGTCATTGCTGCTGAGACTGGTGTTACTTCTCTGGGCAATTTTCGCGTCTCTGAAATGTCACTTGGTCGCCAAGGCTGTCCGTTGTTCGCCGCACTTGATAGCCTTTTACTCAGTCACCCAACACTGAATCGGGCAGTGCAAAATATTGGCGGTATTGCCAACTTCAGCATACTTCCAAAAGGCGATGTGGAAGGCTGTTATGATTTTGACACTGGGCCAGGAAATGTATATATTGATGCTGCGGTGCGCTACTTCACCAAAGGCGAAATGGAGTACGACAAGGACGGGGCTATGGCAGCTAAAGGTAAAGTCAATCAAGAGATTGTGGATGAGATACTGTCGGGACCGTACTTCATACACGATATTCCCAAAACGGTAAGATTTTGCATCTTCCGTCCTATTCAGATTTTGACATATATTACAACAAAGACTAGTTTACTAACACGAGTAGACTGGCCGTGAGACGTTTGGCGATCGGATGGCTGAGGATATTTGCGACCGCATGCTGGCCAATTCTGCAACTCCAGAGGACTGTGTCGCCACTATTACGCGCATTACGGCTCAATCTCTGGTTGACGCATATAGACGCTGGGGACCAGAGTCAGGCCTGGACGAGATATATATGGGTGGGGGTGGGTCATACAATCCAAACATTGTAAATTACCTGAAGTCCGAGCTTCCCCAGACGCGTATTACACTTCTCGATGAGATTGGTATACCTGTGGGAGCCAAAGAAGCACTAGGTTTTGCACTGTTAACGCATGAATGTTTCGTTGGACGACCGATGATCGTGCCAAAGAATGTTGAAACAGACCGACCAGGGCTGATTGGCCAGATTCAGCCGGCAGATAACCACCATCGCATTCGCAAGAATGTAGCAAGGTTTTGGGCTGACTTTCCAGAAGAGAATATTACATGCACAAGGAAAATGACTTTCATAGGCAACAGCTCTAGTGAGATATAGAGATTGCAGGATATTGAGTACATAGATTAGCGAGCCTACCAACTAGGTGGCTTGCAGCAACGGAAGGTTAGACTACATAGGCAGGGTAGACAAAATTACCTTATCTTCATAATTGAAACCATACAACATTCAATGACCTACGGCTTTATTTTCTATAGTATAATACTTCCAGTATCGGTCTTCAGCATTTGTATAGAAGGGCAGGTGGAACATGTCATCGCCGAATCCAGCCAAGAATTACTCGGAGATGGATGTTAGTCAGCGTGGGGGTTCATACGCCACACCAAAGTACCCTACAAATACCTATCATTTTGCCCAAACAACCCTCTTTAACACCCCTTTATCATTAAACGTGACGTTTACGGATCCCAACCTCTTCGACAAGGCATTAATACGAAATCAAAAGTAGCTATGTATCAACCAAGGCAAATCCGCGGACCTAGTTCGAGGAGCAAAGCTGCCTGTCAACATTGCCGCGATCGGCATCTCAAATGTAAGGTAGTGTATAATATCTTTAGTAACGACGGCGATTAACAATTGACAGGTGATCGGGTGCGACCTTGCAACGTATGCAGTCGGTTAGGCATCCCATGTGATGATGCAGGTAGAGTTCTTTTTGATGCACTGGAATGGCGGCCAAGAAAGCAGCCTCGCAACACAGTTCTCGAAGAGGCAATACGGCCCACACAGTATCGTAAGTAGTCCATTAGACAGGAAGAAGAAGGAGGGTGTCATTGAGAGACTCATTGTAACCAAAGTACGCAGAATGCTAACCAGAAAATAAATAGCTCATGATGTATTCGTGGATGAGACGAGCAGTGTAGCTGAGGATTACGAAGTTGTAGATCCCAGCTTCAAGCACCTTCCAAGTAGGAAGCTGATTTTACCATCTCCCAGAGTTACAACTACGTCATCCATACAGTCCCATTCACGGACAATAAAAGGTCTGCCAGATACTGTTTCAGGTAGCAATGTTCAAAGCACGGAAAATGGCCCTTTAGCCGTTACAGAGCAGCTTCATTCACTGCAAGTCCAGGCTTCCCAGTTCTCTGGCAGTGAAAGCACCGCTCTCGGCACACCTCTAACCAACTCGACCGAGGCTTTCTTTCTCGGTCGCTATGCCGACATTATTGGAGTTTGGTTTGATGTGTTTGATAATGGTATTCATTTTTTCTCTAGCGTTGTTCCCCAGCTGGCTCTGTCTGACAGCCTTCTCTTGGTTGCTTGCATCGCTGCATCAAGCAGACAACATGCTCTGGTTACCAGTCATGGACGTGGCGATAGCCTAAACTACTATAACCAAGCTATTCGTTTACTGTATCAGCGACTTGGTGAGCAAAAAGAACCCGATGCAGTCACTTTTGCTAGTTGTCTTCTTATTGCATATTGCGAAATGCTCGAGAGTAAAGCTGCGGACTGGAACTTGCACCTCCGGGGTGTTCGAGAGATCGTGAATATGCAAGGCTGGAATGGAGTCACTGGTGGTCTAGGCCAAGCGTGTTTCTGGGTTTACTGTCGAATGGTCATACTCTCTTGCCTATCGTCTTCTACTTCAACGCCAATTCCCAGTGCTACATGGGCTCCATTATCCCCGCCAACTTCCGTCGCTGCTCCCAGCTCACCCAGCTACATTGCTCCCGATTCTATACTGCCGATATGGGCTAATAGAACCGTTCATCTTCTTGGCGACATACACAATTTCCTCGTCTTCAGCAGAAGCAGCCTCGCTACCAATGGCTCACAAACAAACCTGGATGAACTGACTAAGACATGGGAGACTTTTCGCTCGCGTCTAGAGCGGCATAATTCAACTCGTCCCTCAATCTGTCAACCTCTGAGTGTATTATCCGGGCCACCCACAGATGATACGCCATTTGTTTCTGTCCGATACATCAACGGCTCCGTAGCAGCCGCGCGACAAATGTTCCATACTGCACTACTTTTAGTACATCTTTCTAAGCCAAGTCTACCAAACAATAAACTTGCTTCGTTGTCTACTCCAGAGACTTCTGAGCTATGCATAAAGGCAGCCAGAAAGATCGTAGCGAACTCTTTAGCCAATAGAAGCACTACCTCCTGGGTCAATGCGGTTCAACTACTTACTATAGCCGGAATGTGTCTAACAGACTGGAGGGAGCGAAAGGTATGTCTTTCGGTTTTAGAAGACATTCAGCGCATAACAGGGTGGACAGCCGACGGCAACATAACAGAACTTATTAGTTGCTGGGGA
The DNA here is from genome assembly GCA_022702485.1 of Simplicillium sp. C3G150-2. Taxonomy (NCBI): domain Eukaryota; kingdom Fungi; phylum Ascomycota; class Sordariomycetes; order Hypocreales; family Cordycipitaceae; genus Simplicillium; species Simplicillium sp. C3G150-2. The sequence goes on along the minus strand of JAJIYY010000008.1, from coordinate 2,341,979 downwards.
TGGCAACATGTGCCGGGTGGATGGAAGGCTGTTGATGGAAATGTCCGACAAGAAAAAGTTGGCGAACTGTTGTTCAATGTTTGGAATGGAAATGCAGCTTTTACGAGATAGTGAATTTTAAATCACTCGGTGTAGAGAAGGTACTCTGTCGCAGACTTGTTTAAATTATATATATAAATTCTCCATCACTCGCTTAAATACCTCTTCAGTGCTCCAGGCCTGTACTTCGTAAATCTCATGATTACACTGCGAAGTATATCCTGAACTTCTATTTATCTACCTGAAATAGCCCAAGTTTGATGTATACCCGCAGCCTAACAAGCGATAAGTAAACACTTTACACTTTGAATAACTTTTTTTTTAATTATAGGCTAGGTAGTATGGGGTTATTAGTGCTGGACAGTAAGTCCAAAGACATGAATATCCGAGTCATCGCCACCTTGGTTGTAGTTGCCCATCTTAAAAAAAGCTCTGTCTGTCTTAAAATACTGCTTGAGTGTTTTGAATCCTCCACTGTTGAGAGAGAATTGTAGTTGTCCATTCTCGAACCGTAGCTCGTAGTGGAAGCGGCTTCCTGGAGAGACAGTACCAATCTTGTTCAAGTCCTGCCCTTGGCCGCCAGCAGCAACATATTCAACACCAACTGTGATCTGGCCGTTTCCGTTGTAGTAGACCTCAGCCTATAGCTTGTTAGGTATAGAAATAAGGAAATGCTTGTTCCGCATGACTTACAAGAGGCTTGTTGTTAGAGTTTGACTGGAAGACTTGGCCGATACAGATGCTGCTGCCGCCAGTAACCAAGAGATCAGCCGCCAAGCGGTTGGTGGGGGCAGACGAGCTCCAGGGGTTTGTCTCGCCGAATTCAGAGCGGCAGCGCGGTGCACCGGGGAACGTGGCGCATTTTCCTCCACCAGGTGCCTTCATAACCATCGCACCGTCGCCAGACTCTGTGAAGAAATACTTATGCCCAGGGTCTTGGTAGCCATTGCAGCCATTTAGCTGTGAGGCAGGAATTTGGTCCGGGTGGTTGGTACTGCCGCTTGGAAGCTGGAGAACAAACTTGTTAAGGTCGAAATTGCCGCCTGGAGCACAGGATGGGTTCAAGGCAGAAGCAGCTGAGAGGCAAAGTGCCAGTGCAAGCAGGCTAATATCGGACTTGAGGGCGATCATTTTAATTACGCACAAAGTTGGGTTGCGCAATGGTGTAGCGAGATGCAACCGAGGTGATGACTTGGCGAGGACAAGATTTCCCATTTAAATAAATTGGCAACTTATTAAGAGAATACACACGCGGACAGAGGAGCTGCTACTAAAGGACATAAGTTCTGCATTACGAACAGAGTTACTTGCAGATTCCGCGACAGAGACTCTGATACGTGCAAAAACTCCGCCCGCACGCTAACCAATCTGACACCCATAATGTTCAAACTATATTTGTGGACTCAGCAGCCCCTATTTAACTACGATTTAAAAACGGTGATTGTATTGCAGGTACCTTGGTGGTACAAGATTCTGCTTACGCGTATGAAATAATGCCGGATCATGCGGGACCGCACGCTACTAGGTGGTTTTTGCCATATTACTCCGTAGTTCGCGTGGTAGATCGCCCCATGGGGCAGCACTTTAATTTCTGCACCAATGAGCACCTGTCACACCACCGCGCAGAGAGCTTCTGGTGCCGATAGACCCGTGTAGTGCTGATGTTGTGGGCTGTCTGGTAACCAAGAGAGTGGCATTCGATGAAGTCGATAATTTCTTACTCGGTTGCGGCAGATGCACGATTTTGGCTTCGAGTAGTCACACTTGTATAATAAACATTTTCATATAGGTATTGCTTAGATGACTGGTACGCACAAAAACCAGCAAGGTATTATTCCTATTGAATAGTACGATACTCCTATTATCTACCAGCTGCCCGCAGGTGGCCCGAAGAATGACCCGTCCGTGGGTGGCATCTTGGTTCGGGCCATTCGTGTCGCGTCAATGGTTGAGTCAACAACCTTGGTTCCCCACCACGAAGGGAAGGCACTCGCTGAGAGTCCAAGACCCAAAGCAAACAAGACCAAGCAGATCGCATTTCCAACGTCCAGAGCTCCAGCCATGACGTAGGTGTAGCGGGACCACCAGCCCTTGTACTTCCTCATGATGTAGATGTTGAACAAGCATCCAACAAGGAGCCAGTTGGACAAGTTCCAGAGCGTAGCAGGAGGGATCATACCACCAATGCTGAAGATAGCGGGGAAGTAAATGAAGCGCTGTTAGATATTAGCATATGAACGTAAAACGAATAATTGAGACGAAGAGCTCACAGCAATGCTACGTGGGTATCTTCTTGCAATAAGCCAGTGGGCGACTGTGCATACAGCTCCCACGAGCCAGAAGTAGTTGATCCAAGAGAACAAAGCTCCGGGACCGAACATTCTCTTGGGACCAACGACTCCCCAAATAACGCTAGCGTTGTAGAATGTTGTGGCGCCAGGACAAGTAAAGCCCTGAGGCTGGTCTGCCGAACAGAATTCAGGGATGTTGCCAACAAGGAAGTTGAAAGTCGCGATTTGGACAAGGGACAACCAGACCACAGCAAAGAACTGAGCCCGAAACATGGATCGAGGGGGGATTTTCATCTGCATGACAATTAGTTGACGGTTTAATTGATGTTGGTTAGTAAGTGGCGGGAGAAGTGCGCTTACGTAGTGGCCAATTTTCATGTCCTGAACGAAGGTGAGACCGTTTGCCATCAACATATAGCCCCAGCTCTTAAACAGCATCATTGCAACAGGTCTTCCTGGAAGCATGTATCCGACAATGAATTCAGTGATGATGTTAAGACCAGTCTGTTGGCTGGTGATAGCCTGAATGATACCTGAGGAAATGTTAGACACGGTCACAATATTCTTAACAGAGCAATAGTACTGCTTACCAACAGGGAGAATCATGACAACGCCCATAATCACGCAGAGAATGAAACCCCACCATGTCAGTTTGGTATCCCAAACAAGAGAAGCAGTCAAGGCGAAAGCAAAGGATACAACAAAGACAGCCATGAACCACTAAGACTCTGTGTCAGCTTTTAGATCAGAGATTGGTGCTGTGCTTGGCACTTACCCATTCAGGGGCTTCGGGATACTTCCTCATGAGCTTCAAGTGAATGTCAGGCTCTTCATACTTGGCATTCTTGGTACGTCTGTAGATGTCCTTGCCGTAGAAGAGAGCGACATGGACAACCGTCGACATGAGTGCCGCGAAACCTAGTGCGTATGCCATCGTGAATACTGGTCCAATCAACAGAGGCGAATACTCTTCATATGCCTTGACATTCAGAGTGAGATCGTCGTTCAGAATCCTCGACGTGTTGTACACTTTGCCAAAGTGATCAAAGTTCCTGTTGGCACTAAGTGGGAGATATCGGTAAAACTCTGCACCACCGAAAGCTACGGCGTAACCGCAGACTAGAATGACGACAGCGCCGAACAAAGAGTTCCATAGGGCAAATGAAGGGTATTGCATAGGGTTGCCAAAGAAGCCTGCAATCCCACTCCAGTCGAGAGCTCCTGGAAGGAAGCCCAAGCCGTTGCGACCGCCGAAGACCTTCAATAGATATGTCAGAAGCTGAGACAGGTCGAGCGCTAGCACTGCTCATCTTACCTGGTTGACTGCGACATTGTTAGGAGCAATCCAAGTGGGGAAAAGCCCAATGCTGCCAATGAATGGCGCAATGGTGTTCGGGATCCATTGCCAGATGAAAGTGCAGCCGGCAACGATCATGAAGAACTTGTAACGACCCATGGTCCAACCGTGAACCGGCTCACCAGAGCCTCTGGAGTGCAGACCATCCATGACAGAGCAAGTGATGAGTGTGGCTGGCCACTATGCAAAGAGTTAGCAGATGTTCAAATAAGCGGCTTGGAACGAGTTGCGGCAATGCCCCTGCAATCTGGCTATGTGGTTTACTTACAACCATGGCAGCAGGCCAAATCAAGAAACGTCGCATAACACCAGCGAGTCCGAAACCCATAGCTTGAGTTGACATGATCAACAGAATCTGGAAACCCCAGCCCCACGCTTGACCGTAAAAGATCTGCTGGGCAATCAAAATGGAAATCGAGTAGCTGATGGTTGTTCCGGCAGCAGCCATCATGGTGATAAGGGTGTGTTCTTTCTTGTTGAAAGGACCGGGGTTGAGTTCCGCTCCGAAGATTCGCGCGTTGGGCATGAATTTCTCCCAAGCAGTGCCGAGAGGATATGCAATCAACTGCACCACGGGACTGGTGATGGAAACTTGCAGGTAGTGTTCGTACAGAAGAACATTCATGGAGCCAACAATGGTGCAGATGATGAAGCCGATTGTCCAGGCACGAATAGTGTCGACATATTGAGTAGGGTCATCGGTGGGTTTGACCTACGCTCTCGATTAGTCTTGCGCAGCGATGTCAGAGATGCTAGATGACGTACCGAAGACCGCACTTCCAAGTATGGGGAATCCTCTTGAAGAATAGACACTTCGACAGCAGCTTCCTTCTCGGTATCTCCTGAAGCAATGGCAGCGTCCACCGCATCAATCTTCTCGTAGTCCATGAAAGGATCCCATCGATGCTGATCCTTCACGCGTCGAAGATGAAAGTCGGCGTTGGCGCCGTCCTCGCCCAGGCTTTCCATGCGTTCAACACCAGTGGCGACTGGTTCGACGCTGTCTTTGCTTTTGAACTTGCTTGAGAAGCCCATGACTGCTGTTGATGCGTGATTTCTTTCAGAGGGTATCAAGATTCGCAATCACATACATAATTACAACGTGGTTTTGAACGGTGGGAATCAACGATATATAAGGTTTTGATCGACCAAGCCAGATGTAACCCTTTCAACGTTGTCACGCACCGGCGCCGAACCACCGTAATATTGTCTCCGCCTTCTCATTGTACATCATGCGCTGCGGGTTAAAAAGTTCCAATAGCATTACCATCGTCTAGGCCTTCGTTTAAGCCACCTTTCAAGCCTCTCGGGAAAAGTTCCTGTCGGCTACAGCCTTCTGTGTTAAAAGTTCCAATTGTACATGACTTATTTTATTGTATCGTGGCGTTTGATTGGGTAATTGGCAGCACAGCATTTGGAACTTTTGCAGCTCCTTCTCGAATAGGAGTGCCAAGGGGTTGCCAAGGGGCCACCAAGGGGCTGCCAAGGAGCTACAAGCCAAGCTATTACCAAGATATGGGTTCGAGAACACCTTCACTGAGGCCGCCAATGATAGGACACTGAAATTTAGAGTTTGGAAGTCTAATAGGCAGTTGATGCAGCAGCGCAGTCTTTTATTTAGCAAGAGTGCGCATGCTGAAGAAGAGCCGAGCTGCATGTTGGAAGATTTGGTTCAGGAGAGGTTCGCGTAGAGGGTCGCTAGATAAGGTACCCTAGATATGGGGCTCAAAGCGTGGAGAATCCAGTAGATTAGCCCTGACGCTGGGCAACCCGGGGTAGTTACGGGGTTGGGGGCAAATTGGAGCGGACGACGAAGTGTCCTGTACGGAGCACGTACGGCTGAAAACCCAATCTGCAGTCACATGGTTCTCCGCATATCAAGACATTGACGCCACCGGACCAAAAGTACTAATGCACTCTGGACAACTGCAAGCGGCTTTTTAGGGTGGTGAGGAAGACTAACCATAAAAATAAACTCAAACACATGGGGATCAGCGGGGCATTCAGCACGCACTGATAACTCATGCACTCGTTCAACAGTTTATTAGATGCGACGAAGGCGCAAGCAGCTGCGGGGAAGTAAGCATGGCTTCCTTGATAGGTTGGCACTGCCTGTCTTATTACAGGGCCATTCACAAATAGGCTACTAAATACGAAGAACTTTTGACACGATATATCCTACCCAAAACAGAACTACCCGGGGCTAAATAGCCATAAGTAGTAAGCCACTCAGCAGCGACAACACGTTTACAATTATCTTGTAGTGAAGTGCTCTGTGTTTACATAATTATACCCTTTCAATAAACGAAATTTTCGCCGAAACTAAGCCATTACCGATACTGTCGAAACGGAGGATTTCCGCGAATTTTTCTGGCAGTATTGGTGTCGGCACAAGAATAAAGGTCTTAACGATACGGGTGAGATACCTGACTAGTACTTCTAATAAATATTGTCTTCTCGTCGCTTAAAATTTTCGACACTCTTGGCGTGTGGTTTGAGGATTTGTCGTGAGAGAACCGCTATTAGTTAACGAAAGATAGCATATGGACTTTGTGCTGTGTTTTTGTATGTATGTATATCTCACAGTTCAGTACCAGGCTATTGTTGTGCTACTTTGTCTGTACCCAATAGCTTTAACAACAAAATGGCGGGCTCCGATGTTCACTCTGAGAGCTCGAACGTAGCCAACTGTCCCAGCCTATATTATCACCAGAAATCCTAAAAATATCGTACTACTAGAGCGCCTCTCTTCTGTTGTATGCAGGCAAAAAGATTGCGCAAATAGTTGCATAAACACAGTCTCCACACGAAAGAGAATCAAGGCATTGCAAAAATAAGCTTATCTTAGCCTTGCCAAGTTGCACCAATTGCATGTTCAAATATCTGACATTGGGACCGGAAAGTTCGGCTAAGTCTTGCTGCGATTGGTTATAAAGCCGAGCAGAAATCGGTGTACCAAGGCCATTGTCAGCACTAGTCAATACCGGCAAACAAGGCAAATAAGTTTGACGGAAACTTTTTAGCTGTCGTCAACAAACACTACTTTCTCGCATCAGCGTGGAGATTGGTTCATCAAACTCTTCAGCCTCGTCAGTTCAACACAAACGAATATATGGAGTCTTCAGCAGGTCATAAGGAGCTTTGCTTCCACGACAAGTGTCAAGGTAAAGTTATAACACATTGCATCCAACTTTGGCAAAATAAAAATACTGTCACCGGATTCAACATTGTCACGGACAGTTTTTAATATAATGCCAGTACCTACCAAAGCGTGGGCTGACGGGCCTTTCGAGCTAATCAGCCCTACGAAGTCAGGAGCTAAGGTAGGCGACCACGACAGTGTAAAATTTGCTGTATAGGCGAAACGCTAATACATGAAATGCTAGAAAGAGTCAACACTTACAGGAGCAAGCAAAATGGCATCAGAAATGACCGTAATACACAACTTGCTACTGCGTGGTATCAACAGCATCTACAACCAATGTCTCGGCGTGAGTGAGAAGGGTACAGACAAAGATAAACTAGACTTCGTCAACTATGCCTACCAATGGGCGGACATGCTGGAAGAGCATCATCAAACAGAAGAAGAGCAATTTTTTCCGCAGATGGGTGAGCTTGCAGGTGTCCCAGGGCTGATGGATAGCAGTGTTGAGCAACATCAGCTTTTCCACCACGGACTCGAGAAGTTCCAAACATACTTGAACGAAGTGAAAGCGGGAAGTGCGGTCTTTGATGGCCAGACACTTAAAGATATTGTTGATGAGTTTATGCCTATTTTGCGGGCACATTTAGATGACGAGATCGATTCACTTGTCGCGTTGGAGAAGTATGACGATAAGTGCGATTGGGCGGCGTGGTTCAGTGGCAAGGCAGAGAAACTTGGACAGCAGTATTTCAAGGATGCCCGTTATCGGGTACGTACTTGTTTCTAAGGTGTTGCGAACAAAGCTAACAGAGCCAAGACGGATGTTTTTCCGTTAATGTTTCATTTGCATGACAGCTCATACGGGGACGGAGCATGGGCGGATTTTCCGCCACTGCCGTGGCTGCTTCAGTTCATCGTTCGCTGGATGTTTATGGGCAAGCATGCAGATTGGTGGCGGTTCGCTCCGTGTGACTACAGATCAGCTCGGAGGGGTTTGCCATTTGCACAGGAAGGTACATGGGATAACAATTAGTCACGAGAAATAAAACTGGCGGAGACGGTAATCAACGCAATTTGCCGTTGTTGATCAATTTCGGTTCTACTCGGTACAGCTTTGGGAAGAATTGGCACTCATGGGCTGCTTTCTGAGCTACTCAAAAACGTGCCTGACGCTTCGCAAAGCTGCAATCTCCGCCAGCGTCTTTGCGGGATGTGTCGTATGGTGTAATTGGTCCTCTAATTTTTGAATCTCGTCCGAAATTTCCTGCGAGTAGTGAACTAAACAATTCCCACCCGTCGTCACAGCTTGCTTCAAGGTGTCGAGCGTAAGAAGGTCGTCCCGAATCGTGATGACAAGCTGAACCCAGTCACTGATTGGCAGATCACACACGCCACTGTTGACATAGCAAATCGGATGTGACCCAAAGGCATCCGACTTGAGGGAGCTGCAGTCGAGGGTACAGCGTTGGAGCGGTCCATTGATGAGGAACTTTTGCAGGCAAGTCATGACGCGGAAGATCCAGGCCTGACCAGCGGCAGAAAAGTGTGACAGACGCTGCATAAATTTGTTGCAATTTCTCAAGCCATATCCAATAGCGTAGCCAGAGCTACCACAAGGCAAAGCAGCTTCTGCACAGGAAGAATAAAAAGTGCATGTCTGCGGCGGGTTCTGACATTTATCCTGACAAAGGATGCCAGGTGAGATGCAAGTCTTGCAGGTTGCACTGGGGGTCTCGCCTTGAGGCTCCTCCAATTTTTGTGATACAGCCGAGCCAAGTTCAAAGGACTGTAAAAACGACCTGCCATCTGTATCCGTTGCGACAGCAATAATACTCTGAGCCCCAGCAAGCGCACCACGGCCTATTGTGATAGCATGCTCATCGCGCTGTGCACCGTCAACATAGGAGCCGACCAAACTATGCCCAACATCATCAATTCCTGGCGACGCAGTGAAGACGCCATATGGACCGCTGACGTCGAGGGTGCGGCCGCAAGTTGAACGAAATTTGATGGTTCCAGGGCGTCGTAGTGGTGGTGAGGTATCGCGCACCAGCTCCAGGCCAGGCTCGCAAGGTGGGCCAGCTTCCAACGCCGCAGCAATGGTGGCGGCGTGGTAAACGGCTAGTGCTAGTGATGTTTGCATAGCGCACACTCAAGACGAGGTTCAACTGGCGTGAGGGCCGCTGGTCATCAATGCGCACTTTCGTGAATGGAGTTCTTTCAAATGATATAAAATGCAGAGGCGATGTCAGTGTGATGCGGCGACTGCTCAATTGCTCCGCGTTGCATGTGAAGTACAGAGTCTTTTCGTACCCCGTCTCTTTTTCTCTGTCCCCCTTTGTAAAGGCTGACTGTGGAGGTGAGATGTGCACCAGCATTGGCTTCGGCATAATCCACAGCGCCGGCGGACATGGCCGCCTGAAATTCCGGGGCACCATGACCAGCTAAATGTAACGCTAGACTTGATGACGGACAGCCGTTGCCTTTCTGGGACGCAGTTTCTCCGTACCTGCCAGTATCTGAACCAGCTGACGCCGGGTGGCATTTATTCGGAGTTTACATGAAAATTATAACGTCTGCTCGTCTGGGGCCGTGCAGATAACGCGGGAGGGGACGGTCCTGCTCAGCACGAGGCGAACAAACCGTTGCAGCCTAGGTACACGACGGCGCCAAAAATACAGGGGGGTTTCGCACTGCTAGATCCACTGAAGGTACCTCGAGAGGGTCTTGGAGTCTTGTAAGTTAGAGCCAGTAACGTAGCTGGTGCAGCAATGCAAACAGAGGGTGACAGATATATGTTGAGATTCTCATGTATTTCACGGACTATACAAACGGCAGTGCGCTGAGGTCTATACTAGACGAAGCGACGGCGTTATTTGGCACGCGCGACGATAAAGTCGGTCGCCTCCTGAGCGTGCTTTGGAACCTCCTGGCCGTGAACATCGTTGCTGTTGTCGCCGCTCGCGCAAAACGCATCATTTACATCACAGTAGCTGGCCAGAACCCCAGCATACGTTTGCAGCTTGGCCAAGCTCCCGGAGCTGTGTCTGGCGAAGATACCCTCCATAGACCCATGGGCGTTGCTTCCGTAGTCGTAGGTATGATTGGCCGAAAAGCTCGGGTCGCCGAAAACAGTAACGGCTTTGACTGCGAAATGGGTTAACCAGTTGCGAACTAAAATATCGCCATTACGGCGTACTGCCTGTCAAGTTCACTCACTATACTGGTGATACTCGTCGCCAAGAGGGTCGGGTTTAAGCACGCCGCCGGCGAGGGTATCGGTCATGACATTTCCTCCTTGGCTCCAGCCCATGAGGACAATGCGGCTGGTGGCGCCACAAGCAGCTACATAGTCGTGGATCTTCTTAATGGTATCGTTGATGCCAGCTGTGACGGATTCGGGGTACAGCGACCTCTTCTTGAAGGCCGTCGCAGGATAATCGACGGCAACACTGATAGAGCCTGGGATCTGCGCAGCCACCATTTGCGCAACTTGGCTGGTTTTTCCCTGTCCTGCTGGCTCGTTGGTTCCTCTTGCGACAATTATGTACACCCCGGATGCGCAGGCATTGGCGGCGCGAGGCTCTGTTGGGGCTGCAGATCCAGCGGCAGCCAGGGCTGTGAGCGCCAATGCAACAGATAGCATAACCATTTTGCCAAGTATTGATGTCAACGAACGGTGTAGCACAGAAGAGTCTTATTGTCTTAAAGATGACCTGCAGTTCAAAAGAAGCGGCAATTCAACTATAAAAGCCTCCCTTCTCCCCAATGCCTTGATGCATGATCGACTAATACATGTGCGGCTGAGTTACAGATCTCTGGCACCTTACTAATGCTGGTGGCATTTGCCCCTGTGGTAAAAGCCGTTTATCCCTGCCGAGAGCAGATGCGACCCTACAAAACCTGGAGGCGTGTGGCTCACCTCTCATCTTTGCGCAAGCTAACCACTTTCTCTACATCAGCACCCAAGAGAGCAGCGAGGGGAGGCTCTAAAAGATGGCTGTTGATGACGCTCCCGTCGGCTAGGCGAGCATGCAGCTAGCCGGCAATATTCACTTAGTGAGAGCCTTATTAGCCCTTTGCCCTCGAGCTTACTGGCCATGGTACCTGGCGCGGTCAGCCGCACTGTATTCCCGTCAGCGCTCACATGTTGAGTCCCAATCTGTCATCTGCTTACACGCTGCACAACTGAGGTCGCCTCCATCGTTGTGGTTCCGAAAGCAAGCACTTTGTCTCTCCTAGACGAACCTCACAATCAACTTCGCCCAGATTATATCACAGGCTCATTGTAGCAGACTGCAATGCACTGTGACGGCAGTGGTTTCAGCTAGTGTCGGTTTGCTGCTGGACATCTGCACCTCCATTTCCACGGGAGCAACTAAGCAGTGGCTTGGCGCGGTGGCCTGTTCTGATACGGCTCGCCCCGCGCGCTCTTATCTAGCCTGGTCGTAGCATGCCTCACTTTTTGCCTTCGCCCATCACCACGTCTTACCAGGCCTTTCCTGCGACAGTGCCGTAGGTCGCAGCGTGGATTCACCTGTTGATTCACAGTTCTCGACTGCGAAAGCTGCGACCATACGTCAGAACCACTGGTGCGATTCGAAATTTCATGTCAGCCTGCGAATTGTCGCACCTAACCAGTTCAATCAGCCATCCTTCGTATTCTAGTATGCAGACCTCGTCTCTTTCTCTCAATCTGTTACATGCTCCTCCGGTGCGCGACAAAGAGCTGCCAACGACACCGACAACTGCAACCACGGTCATAACGCATCGTCGTAACGACGACACCAGCCAGCCATCACATGCTACATCGAAACAAACACTCAGCAGACGCGGCCACCTGAAGTCGCGTTTTGGCTGCTTCAACTGCAAGCGACGCCGAGTAAAATGCAATGAGGGCCGCCCGACCTGTGAGCATTGCCGACGCCTAGAGCTAGTGTGCGTATACCCTACGGCAATCACAACATCCACCGCTGGCACTGTGCGTAGGAACCCATCCTTTCTTGCCCTAGAGGAGCTCAGGTTTTACCATCACTTTTTTACGAGGTCCTTCCCTACGCTACCGTTCCATGGTGAGGAGCTGTGGAAAAAATGTACAGCCATGTCGCACGAGGTAGTAGACTCCTTGCTCGTGTGCCTTTCGTCGCTAACAACGGACTAGTTTGAATGCCTCGCACACTCTATTTTGGCTCTCGGCGCGTCTCACCTCACCGCTCATGGCAATGTCGATTACACAACGCAGGCGCTCCACCATCGTGTGGTAGCGATGAACCTCATTAACGAACAGCTCAACAAGCCCTTGCACCGGCCGTCAGACGCGGATGCCCTGTTTGCTTCCATAGTATGCTTGACATCGCAGTCTTCGCTCATGCCTGGCGCCATGGCCGATTACTTAACCATGACTCGAGGCAGCTCCCTTGTCCTCATGTCCGTGATTCCATCACTGGAGAAATCCATGTTCGATATGTTTACCGTTCAAGGGCACCTTGATCGTATGGGAAAGTTAGTAAGCGATGAGCCCAAGGACTACACCATCGTAAACAAGTTCTTGGAGAGTTTGAACAAGATCAAATCTCTCTGCACCAAGAACTATGAGGTTCAGAGCTATAAAGCGCTCTTGAACTGTGTCTATGGGGTATACTCTTCCTCCAAAGAAGGTACATTCAACAATTGCGACAGTTGACGTGTACTGGTGCTAACTCTCAAGCAGCGTGGGCAGCCTTTTCGATGCTTTACCGAACATTCGCCTTTTTTTCCGACGAAGATTTTAAAGACTTTATCCGCCCCGACAACTACACTGCTCAGCTTCTCATTGTACACATGTTCCTATTGGATTATGTGCTCGGTCCGCTCTGTGTTTCCCTAGAGGAGCCAAACAAGTTCCCTGCACGAAGGGACACCGTCATTGGCTGGGCGAGAGATTTATTGCGTCGTCTGCCAGATGACATGAAGCAATACGGCGAGTGGATCAAAGAGCACTGCGATGTCTTAGCTCAAGGCGACGGCCGGTATTTGCTGTCACCCTAAACCCTTTCACTTCCTTGCAAATACACATCAATATCACGTTTTATGATTTGCTCTGTGATCCGCTAGGGACACAGTGCTCCATGCTATCAATGAGAGACTGTAAAGTTTGTATTGGAGGATTGCACTTAAGTGATGAGTTTGATTGCTGCAGTCGGTGAGCCTATTACGCCAGCAACAGCATTATGTCAGTAATGCTTGCCTTGCCTTGAGACAAAGAATTCAGTAGCGAGAGCACCTCTTGGCTCTTCTCGGCACCATAAACTGGCTCCATGCAAGATTTGAACTTCTTCTCGATGGCACTCCGCTCAAACGGATGCAACGGTTCGCCAAGAGGGTATCTGGTTGTTTGATCCTCCGTCGTGCCGTCTTGATACTTGATGACCAGCCTGCTTCCCATTCCCTCTACGCCTTCGTCATCGTCATCAACAACGCAACTGATCTTGTCACTCAGCGCGGAAATATATGGATCGTCTAAGCGTTCGTAAGCCTTGACGCCTTGATTGCTGCCAAAAAGATAGCTGTGGGCAGTCTGGAAGTACGCCGAGAATTGACCGTCGACTTCACCCTTGGGGTGAACCTTGTTGGGCGTTTTATCGCCCACCAGACTCATATTCGACGTTGACAGTCGCACTTCGATTGATTTGACGTCGTCGACGAGCTCCTGGGGAGTCATCGCCTTATGACGCCTCTTCTGAGAGAAGATGTCTGCCATCTCAATCACGCCGTGTGTCATTCTACAGGCAGGAAACGGTTTCAGGCTAGTTTCCACAAACGTCCACTTATTTCCAAGACCGTCAACAAGCCTAGCCAGGTTCTTTGTGCTGGGACTGTACGCGTTTAAGAAACCCATCTTGCCTTCAAAGATCCTAGTTGCCCCTATTACGCCATGCTCCGCGAGCTGAACGCAAACGAATGCATCATGACATGCGAAGCCTGGGTGCAACCTTTTGTTGTGCGACCCGTTGTCGAGGTACTGCATGCTCCCCGCAGCCCTAGAGCCGGCGAGCCCGAGGGCGTTTCGGACGACCGATGCATCAAGACCTTTTACGACGGCGATGGCAGCAACAGCTCCAAAGACACCGGCGGTTGAAGTATTGTGAAATCCACGCGAATAAGCAGCGTACCCGAGCTCTGTGCCAAGGCGGCAAGTCAGCTCATAGGCAACGCTGACTGCCATCAGAAATGTGTCAGTCGAAGGCTTTGACACTTGAGCCTGGGCAATTGCTGCCCAGACTGCAGTGACCCCAGGGTGAAGCGTGGATGGTGTATGCGTGTCGTCAAAGTCAATCGAGTGGCCAAAGGTGCCATTGAGAAGAGCTGCTGTGTGAGGAGGAAATGTAGAGCCCTGTTTGAGAACAGTGCATTCTCCTCCAGTTGTGCCCATAAGACTGGTGATAGCTTTCAGAATAGCTGGGCTGGATTCGGATGTTCGCGCTGCGGCGGCTGTAATACCAATCATGTCGAGAATCAACTCGTTGAGCTTGTTTCGCATCTCTTCCGTCAACGACGACGGGTTGGAGGCTGCGATCCACGACGCAATCGCCGCCGTAACGGGTAGAGAGTCATCTCGACCGGGTTCGTTAGAATAGTTGTCAACGGCCATGGTATTAGCGGATTTTGCCAAGAGCGCTTTGCAGTGAAGGTCCAAAGCGCAAAAAGAAGATTTTACAACGATTGTATGGATGTCGTTTCCGCAACAGCAATAGGTAGAAGTAGGCACTTGTAGCATAAAGCCGAAGTCCCGAGGGGTAGCGAACGTCACTGTTTGGGAATCAACCAGTAACAGCACGGCAGTATCGGTTACATGACGCTGGACAGCGCAGGCTTCCCCGCAACAGCGCGCCCCTTAATAATATAAGGAATACAATGTGCATCATAGCCTTATTGACACTACGAGCCTAGCCGAGCATCCTGATCAAATTGACCCTAGCCTACTGCACAGTGTTTTCCTCACACTATGCAGCTTTCAGACTCAACTACCTCGAACTCATCAAGAACAGCGCCTGTTGCATAAATTGGCCGCTGAATGGAATTTTTCCGCTCTCTTACCAGCTCACACGATTGCTGAATGGTCTCTTCAAATGCACAACGCAAGCAAAGGCAACAGTACTATATTTGTCCCTCTAGAAACATAATAATAGCCAAGCCCCCTCCGACAAGCAACGCCACCGCAGCTCTCTGCCCGAGGAGGGGTGTTACCTTGTAAGGAACGAACCAATTATCGGGCGATTTGTATCGCGCTTCTGGGTAAAGAAACCACGGTGCCGTCGTGACAGCCCATCCTAACACCCAGGCGAATCCGATGATTCGGTGCCACAGTGGGCAGCCATAACTAGACGGCTTCACATTATGCCGACGCTCGATCCCTCGCCATATGCGCTGGATGGTGTCCTCCACGAACACCCCCACAGCAAAAAGACAAAAGAAACCCATGATTGGCAACAGATCAGCGTTTGTTCTCATTCGGTCGTAGTAGCCATAGTACGTGTGCACGGCTCCAGAGTACGCAAAGATGACAAAAACGCTGACATAGCGACGGATGGACGAGGGTCGAGGAATACGCATCACATCTCTGACAACGAATTCACTAATCGGTGTCAGGGGCCACCGGCACATTTGATGCCAATACCGACTGTCGCACGTTAGACCGAGTCACGCATAAACGCGATTGGATGAAGACTTACCTCCATACGCCTCTCAGGGTGTATGCATCGAAGACACTTCCAAACATCGGACGCCATTCGTCTGCCTCATATACGCCAGCGATGACTAAAAAGAGCCCAACAACTCGGTAGGGCAAATCAATAAAGATACGGGCAGGGAGAAGACCTGCTACCACACCAATGGATACTCGGCCGGCCCATTGCTCTGGTGTGAGATTGAAGTATTGGTATTCAAACTTTTCATCCACACCAAACATTTTGTCCGTGGCAATTTCTGGCGTAGAAAGTGCTGAATCATGAAGCAGATCCAAGCAGAGATATTGCCATGCGATGATGGCCATCTGTCGTAGAATGAACCGCATCTTGTCAACCTTGGCTTTACCACCAGGCGCGAAGAGCAACTTGGGGAATGGCCGGATATTCTTGGCTTCCCAGGGGGTTCCGACACCACGCAGGTTAAGAAGGAGGGCTGCCGCTCGAGTCGTCTGCATGGCTACGGCTTCATCTTGGCGGAGAATGCCTGCCTCGCGCAGTTTTGCCTGGTCCAACGCAGATACGACCAGCAGGTTGATGCATTGCAGGAGAACAATGCCGGCTTGGCCAACAAGAACACTGACAAAGCCGTTGCTTGTAGAAACTAGGTTTAAACGCGCAAAAAGGTGATGGGCAAGAACTGGCAGGGATGCTACCCAGAGCAAGCGTAGAGGAGACTGTCGAGCGGTTGCAACAAGGAGGTAAGCAGAGGGGAGAATTGCCACTAGGAAAATAGCAAAACAAGCAATGGCCTGCGAGGACATGGTGGTCAACGGGGCTTGGCTGGCCCGCGGTGATTATATTATGGTCTCTCTCCCTGTTGGTCTCTACAGTGAGTTTCAACGCGATGAATGGTCCAAATCTGAAGAACAATACGCAAGAAGCATGGCATTTCAAAGAAAAAGCTCCAATGACTGCTGGATCCTGGTTCAGGGGTGGGGATTTCAGCTCGCCAGGGATGACTCTGATGAGCCAACAGATCTGTCATACTCATGGGTGGTGAAAACGCTGAAAAGCACAGTAATAAGACGCGAGTTGCTGCCGGCTGACCCACGGAAATGGCACAGCTCGCACCTATCGCCTGATTTTATTTTGTTCGGGGTATGGAGTCATTTGCTTTAATTGACCAGGCTATTTTTGAGAAGAAAATTGGCGATTTGACGCCGTTTCCATGCTTCCTCGTGTGTGCATTTAACTCCGGTGCAGGATGCCGGGTAGGGGGCCTGGCTGCGCTGAAAGCGGTACTGTAGGATGGGCGGTGGGATGAGGTGTGATGGGGGCCGTGGACCCTGTTGTCGCGGGGCTCTGCTTTGGTGTGTGTCTGGCTGCGTCAGTTGCGTCATGCCGCTGAGTGCCTGCTCAACTGTGCTTCACAGCTCGCCACAAACCACAACACGCTGTCTGTCCACCACCTGCCACCAACCGCCCTTCTCCGACACTGCCAACAAACACAAAGGCTCTTCTCACTGACTCATAGCACACACCATTTTCACACGAGACATGGAAACAGCGGGCGTTTAATTGCTGCCTCACGCTCTAACCCCTCACAACCGACGCAGCGAACCCGACCGAACCACACAGCACAGCTTTTCTTCGCAGCGGTCGCCACTCGCCAACCGCTCTGGAGATAGCCCAGCGCTCAAAGATCTTTGAGAGCTGCCTCACCACTATACAAACTCCCACAAAACCCCTTGCTTAAGCATTTCCGCATAATGGAGGAGAATATTTCGACCTTCGCCGGTATCACGGGCGCCACTGCCGATGTGGCTCGAGGATTTCTCGAAATCACCTCAAATGATCTTGAGCGAGCCATCCAGCTTTTTTTTGAGAACCCGGACTTGGTTTCGAGCGTCGGAGCTGGCGTCTCTGGTGCAGGAAATACCGCCGCATCGCGGCCACCCGCCTCTACCCCGCGGCGTAGAGTCGGAACCGAAGATGCGGAAGGAGTCATTCACATCCCCAGCGACGACGACGACGATATCGTGCAAATAGACGACGATGATGACGATGACTTTTTAGACGACAGCGGCGGCGCCGGACGAGTTGCTGCTAGAGCACAGGAAGACGAGGACGCTGCAATGGCCAAGCGCCTTCAGGAAGAGCTTTACCAAGGTGGCGGCAGCGGCGGCGATGGCGGCCCTGAAGACGTGAGAGCGCCAATTGCAAGAACCACAGAAACGCTCGTAGGGCCGGACCCGAGCTGGGGAGCGGCCGATGATGGAGGAGCCATGGAGGCAGCATTTCTAGACCAGCTGAGGAGGAGAAGGAACCTGCCTCGTAAGCAGCGAGCGAGTATCCTCGTGGATGATAATCACTGTGCTAACATTGGACTTTTCAATAGCGCGAACTGGTGGTCCATTTGGACAAAGAATATGGGGAGACGGAAATTCCCCCTCGTCCTCTGGTGCCGAAAGCACTAGCCACGCCCGTCGACTCGAAGACTTATTTCGACCGCCCTATGACCTGATGGCACGTCTTACTTGGGACGAAGCTCGCACACTCGGCAAAGAGGATAAGAAATGGATTCTGGTCAACTTGCAGGACATGAGTGATTTCAACTGCCAGGCTTTGAACCGCGACGTCTGGAAAGACCAAGCCATCAAAGAGCTCATCTCGGAAAACTTTGTGTTTTTGCAGTACGACAAAGAGCACCCCGACGCTGAAGACTTTGTTAGTTTCTATTTCCACAACCGAGAGCACGAGAATCCCGATAATTATCCTCACGTCTCCATCATCGACCCCCGTACTGGAGAACAGGTCAAAATTTGGAGTGGTCGACCTTTCCCATCATCTATCGAGTTTCATGCCGAGCTGGCCGAGTTCTTGGATAGATATAGCCTGGCAGCAAATAGCAAGAACCCGGTCGCAAAAGCTAACGCACCTAAACCAAAGGCTGTCAACGTGGACCGCATGACGGAGGATGAGATGCTCGAGATGGCATTGAAGAACAGCTTGGCACCCCGGGCGGATGTTGGCCAGAGCAGCGGATCGGGCTCAACACCGAATATTGTTGATCCTGACTCGTTGACCAAATCGACCGAGTTGAGAAGTGGCGATGAGGGCAAGGAGGTAGAGTCACGAGCTGAAGAGAATGTCTTTGCTCAAATATCTTCAGTCAAGCCTCACACAGAACCGGCCAACGACCCAGTTTCCACAACGAGGATCCAATTCAAACATCCCACGGGTCGCGTGATTCGCCGATTCAAGGTGGATGAACCAATCCGAACAATCTTTGAGTGGCTGAAGGCCGAGCCGCTTGAAGGAAAGGAAGGCATCGAGTTTGAGCTGAAGAAGATGCCTCAAGGGCAAGACTTGATTGGAAGCTTGGATGCTACGATTGCGGAGAGTGGACTGAAGCAGGGCACCGTCATGATTGAATTCATTGAGGATTAATGGATCACTTCCGCAACATTGCGGGCTTTCATGCCGAGGCGAGACAAGTGCTGTTTTTGACAAACATACAAAAAAAGGACGAAACCCGCGGCATGGGTTGAGGGCCGCAGCTAGAGCTGAAGAATGGCAAAGAACTGTTTCTATTGCTGCTGTTACTACTTTTGCATTTGCTTTCTTGTAGACCGTTAAGATACCAGCATTGGGCCATGCTAGCTAACTAGAAATGAAAACGATGACCACGACTTTATTACTTCCTATTCACTACATTTAGCTTGCAGTGGGAATGATGTGCATTGGCTGGGAGCTGTTGTATTATTATAGCGGGAGGTGCTGGTAATTGCGCCGCCGACGTGGTAATCGCGCCGCCGACGGGGGATGGTTTTGGGGTGCACAGCACTGAGCCAATGAAACGCGCTGTGGCTTTCGGGTTGCCCTGACGAAATTCCAATTTTAGCGCATCTCGACTTGTGAAGCCCAGGCAGTTCGCTACCTGGTCGTTGGGCGCGCGTTGGGGCCTTAGTGTTGGTTGATTGGGCTACCTGGAATAACAAGGGTAGCGACAGGGATCAGCCAGCGTTGTTTTGCTACCTGTAGTGGCCCTGCTTGGTTGGTGGTGCGCCTCCCAGAAAAGGTTCCAGCGCCAGTGCAGTGCACACCATCTCTGCCCCGCGACCTGGAAACACGACCTTGCATCCCCACCATCAGTTTCCCAGACATCCCATCCTTGGTTGCTAGCCTGTTGTTTTTGTCTTGCCTGTCGCCTTTTTCTCTCTTCTCCCCGTTGTATTCTATCGCTTTCCCGGCATACGCTTCTAGTTACTAAGTCCAGAGCATTGCCAAATTTTATCAACTTGGAAATCAGTCGTTTCTTACGTTGCGTTTCGTCCCTGTCACAGTTTGTTGAACATCGCATGACCACCAACTTGCATATATTTCACGATTGTACGACGAGCGTCTCTCTATCCTACTCGACTACCACGACAGAACAAGGCCACACAACAAACTCTTTCCATGTCACGCTGTTGTTCCTGGAACGACACACGTACCTGAGATTATGAGCGATACGATCAGAGACGCAGACCATGCCAGCGAGGCGCTCCTGGACCCTGAGCTGCTCTACTCAAAAGAGTACTGTATTGGTAGGTCACCGCCTTTGGTGCTAGCTCTAGACCATTCCTTGTTCTAATAAATGTAGGCGGAGGCAGCTTCGGAAAGGTATTTAAAGGGTATGTAGCGCAGCTAAACGCTTACAATCTGAGCACCGCGAAACTAATGAGTTGCTGTCGACAGTGTTGACAAACGGACCGGTCAAGCCGTTGCGATCAAAATTATCGACATTGAGAGTGCCGAAGACGAAGTCGAAGATATTATACAGGAAATTGCAATTCTTTCAGAGCTACAGTCTCCGTACGTCACGAAATATTATGGCTCCTACTCCAAAGGCGCAGAGCTATGGATCGTCATGGAATTCTGCTCAGGTGGAAGCTGTGCAGATCTCATGAAGCCTGGGCTGATTGGCGAAGATTACATCGCCATCATTGTTCGGGAGCTGCTCCTTGGCCTTGACTACTTGCACTCTGACAAGAAACTCCACCGAGATATAAAGGCCGCCAATATCCTGTTAAGCTCAGCGGGACAAGTCAAGCTGGCTGACTTTGGCGTCTCTGGGCAATTATCGGCGACGATGACGAAGAAGAACACCTTTGTCGGAACCCCGTTCTGGATGGCCCCAGAGGTGATCAAGCAGTCAGGATACGACCACAAAGCTGACATTTGGTCTTTGGGTATTACAGCCCTGGAGCTTGCCAATGGTGAGCCGCCTTATGCGGACATTCATCCCATGAAAGTGCTGTTCCTGATCCCGAAAAACCCGCCGCCTCGTTTAGAGGGAA
This sequence comes from Simplicillium sp. C3G150-2, assembly GCA_022702485.1. Classification (NCBI taxonomy): domain Eukaryota; kingdom Fungi; phylum Ascomycota; class Sordariomycetes; order Hypocreales; family Cordycipitaceae; genus Simplicillium; species Simplicillium sp. C3G150-2. The sequence goes on along the minus strand of JAJIYY010000008.1, from coordinate 2,321,139 downwards.
ACTTCACCAAGGCTTTCAAGGACTTCATAGAACTGTGCTTGCAGCGAGACCCCAAGGAGCGGCCGACGGCAAAGGATCTTCTGCGACACCCATTTATTAGAAGGGCGAAGAAGACGACATATTTGACCGAACTCATTGAACGCCACAGTCGATGGGCCGTGACGCACAAGCAAGACGACGAAGAGCCCTGGGAGACTGCTGAGACTGGACCTGCGGCGCAAAGAGAGCGCGTGGACGAAGACATGTGGGATTTTGGAACTGTCCGGCTGGTCGGTGACAGAGGAGGCATTGTCAACAGACCGGGACTCAACGACATGGGGGAAAGCGCAACCAATGCGCGCTCAGCACGATCTTCAGAGAACTCGGACGATTATGGGGAGAGGAGGAGGGAAGTCAGCCCTACGAAATCCCGGGACTTTGCGCTGCAGTCCGGAGATACTTTCAAGACTGCCAACATGGAGACTTCCAGACAGTCAAGTCCACAGCGAAAGCCTGTGCCAACGCTGACACCGTCATCCCCTACCAAGGTTCCTCTGCCAGTCAGTCCGTTGAAAGGAGGGCCAGAAACCCCAAAAATGAACAAGCCGCTACCTTCAACGTCAGGACAATCACCAGACTACGATTGCGAATTGCAAAGACAACTGCAGCGCGAGATGGGGATGCTGACAGTTAACATGAGCACGCCTCCTCAACTTACGCCATCGTCGACCAACACTCCTAGGTCGTCCCTTGGATCCGACAAACCTTTGCCCCCCATCCACGACCTGAAATCACGTACACCCCAAATCCCATCACACCAAAGCACACCTAAAATGAATCAAATTGAACTGCAAGAGATCCCACCCTTTAGGGGCGGCTTCTCGCAGGAACAGCGCACTCCATCCCAATACACACCAGCTCCGCATCCTCAGACCTCGAGAACGCCCGTGCAAGGTGAGATTGGTGCTGCCCCGTCATCTTTCCCATCACCAGCACCGGCAAACCCTAATGGAGAGTTGGATGCGCTGAACGACGTGATCTTCCCGGCGCTGGAGGAGGCGCTCAAGAGGCGACAGGTACGACTGCAACAGACATATCCATCTGATGAAGCGGCGATGGCGACAGCAAAGCAGCAGAGGGCTGAAGCGGCTCATGACAAGCTGCGAAAGCTGGTTTTCAAGCTAGCGCATGTATGCAAAGAGATAGATCATATTGACAAGGCGGAGCCGGTAGGAATGGGGCGAGATGTTGGTAATTTCCTCGAGGGCCTGCTGGAGGAGATTCTGGTTAGAGTCGAGCCTCTGGATGAAGACGAGCTGCAATGATTATGAGATATGCGTTATGAAGGGGTTAGGCAGATAGCCAGCATGTATATACAGTCAGGATGAATGAACAGTGCCGTCTCAAGGTTTAGAGACGGCGCATTGTATGATGAGCATGGCAAAAGGAGCGTGCCGATCGGGTAAACAGACTAGGTGAGGAGTCAAATGTGCTGTCGTTGTTCGATATGTTGCGTATTCGTTTAGTCTATTTGATTTTTTTACTGCGACATAATTTTCCCATGATTTGCCTTGCAAAATAGAAGTCGCAAAGTGAAGACGTAACGAGGTGTTGTAAGTGTGTACTTAAAGAGGTCCTGTTTGTGACAATGTTTGGCCGTGTGGTCACGTAAAAGGAAAGAGAAAACGCTAGTCCGAAATGAGCATGGTGGCGGAGAGACCTCTCGGAGACAAACTCGCATTCCGCCTTTGATCCGACTGGGAAGAAAAATTAATTCGGGCCTTCCGTGTGTCTGTATGGGCCACCATGGACCACGAGGTGCCACAGCACCGGCGAGCCTGAGCAGAGCCCCAAGGGAGGCCCAAGTCAAGCGTAGCAGCGGGCAGTTTAGCGCTTGACAGGCCGAAAACAAGGGCGAGGGAGAGAGTTTAACGTTACTCTGGCGCGCGAAAAAAAAGAGCAAAAAAATAGAACCCCATATTATTTGATGCAAGCCTCCTCCGCCCACTGTAGCAACTGAACCACACTTCTAGCCTGACAGAACCTCGTTTTTTTTCTCTTCCATTTTTTTTTCCCTTTCGCCCAAACCATTCTTGCTTTCACACAACTCCATCCTCTCCTCCACGCGACTGCTTCTTCTTCTGCTCTAGATTCGCTCCTGTGTCGCCCTGTTAACGAATTACTCTTGCTCCATTCCCAACCTTCCCATCATGTTATCGCGTAGCTCTCTCCGCACGGCTCGGGTAAGTGTTCTAACGTGGCATTGCGTCCGCGTAGCTACCAGCTACCGATCGACGATGGCCTCGATCAAGCAAGAAAGCACTGGCCGTATGCGTGCAATGGTGCAATTGCATTATGGAAATTGCATCGCAGTGGATTTTGCATAGTGGCCGTCGTCGCGGTGCGGGACATGTCTCGACGAGGATCAACTAACATGTGTTCCCTTTCAGGCCCTGCGATCTGTCGCCCAGCCCCAAGTCGCCGCTCGATCCTTCGCTACCGTCCAGTCCGACATTTTCAAGCCTGCCAAGTACGGCGGCAAGTACACCGTCACCCTCATCCCCGGAGACGGTATCGGTGCCGAGGTTGCCGAGTCCGTCAAGACCATCTTCAAGGCCGACAACGTCCCCATTGAGTGGGAGCAGGTCGATGTCACTGGTGTTGAGGACGGTGGTAAGCGCACTGAGGACGCTTTCCGTGAGAGTGTCGCCTCTCTCCGCCGCAACAAGCTCGGCCTCAAGGGTATCCTTCACACTCCCGTCAGCCGCACCGGCCACCAGAGCTTCAACGTCGCCATGCGCCAAGAGCTCGACATCTACGCCAGCATCAGCTTGATCAAGAACATTCCCGGCTACGAGACCCGCCACAAGGATGTTGACCTGTGTATCATCCGTGAGAACACCGAGGGTGAGTACTCTGGCCTTGAGCACCAGAGTGTCCCCGGCGTTGTTGAGTCCCTCAAAATTATCACCCGCGCCAAGTCTGAGCGCATCGCCAAGTTTGCTTTTTCCTTTGCCCTCGCCAACGGCCGCTCCAAGGTCACTTGCATCCACAAGGCCAACATCATGAAGCTCGCTGACGGCCTCTTCCGCAACACCTTCCATCAGGTTGCCAAGGAGTACCCTACCCTCGAGGTCAACGATATGATTGTCGACAACGCCTCCATGCAGGCCGTCTCCCGCCCTCAGCAGTTTGACGTCATGGTCATGCCCAACTTGTACGGTGGTATTCTCTCCAACATTGGTGCTGCCCTGGTCGGTGGTCCCGGTATTGTCCCTGGCTGCAACATGGGACGTGAAGTTGCAGTCTTTGAGCCCGGATGCCGTCACGTCGGTCTTGATATTAAGGGTAAGGATCAGGCCAACCCTACTGCCATGATCCTGTCTGGTAGCATGCTCCTCCGCCACTTGGGTCTCGACGACCACGCCAACCGCATCTCCAAGGCTATCTATGCTGTTATTGCCGAGGGGTAAGTATATTTAACCACTTTTGGAAAACAGTCGAAACAATGGCTAACAATTTTAAAGTAAGGTCCGCACCCGCGACATGGGTGGCGAGTCCACGACACACGAGTTCACCCGTGCGATCCTCGACAAGATGGAGAGCATCTACTAAAAGCAGTGGGTTACTGCCAAAACTGACACGAAAACGTCGAGCCGCGTACAACACAACCTAAGTCACAACGAAGACGCACCGCGATGATAGAGAAGAGGGAGGAACGTTCACACTTTTATTATATGAAATGCCTGGGATACCTGATAGATAAGAACTGTTTTTGGAAGAGAGAAGAGGGGCAAAGCAAGCAGGAGAACGATGGAGCAACGAGAGAGCCACGAATTCTGTACGTATAGCATGGCAGAGGCGGAATATTCCTTTGTACTATTTCCTTTAAAAACATAAATTATTACTTCAAACTACCCCCCATGCCCGTAAACGCCAGTCCGTGAGGAAATTGGCCAGAACATGACATCTTCTCGACAACTCGGGTCGTCGATCGATCGATTCGGCGTAGTGGCGCCAGCTCGCATCACATACACCCAATTGGACCACAACAAGAGGACGAGATAAACAGCCGCGGGATGAACAATTTGTCATTGTGCATACTGCGTTCCTTTTCACTGCCTGTGCTCACGGAGACAATTCGTTCCGCCGGACAAACGGGTCGTCGGCCCTGCCAAACGGCTGCCCTGGCGACCCCGCATCCGTATAGGCGTCGACTGACTTACACGGAGACCGGAGGTGAACATCGGTGGCTTGAGGGGAAACCCGAGCAAGGCAGAAGGGCAGAAGGGCAGAAGGGCAGCTGGGAAATATGGAAATATTTATAGCCAGCCATTTTCCACCCTGATGGCTACTTGTCTGTGTTGCCAACTCTGTTCTGACCAATAATTGAGCCCTATTTCTTGATAAAGATGACTACAGGAAGCTGTGCTTGTGGCGATATCGCCTATCAGTATGAGGGTACGCCACCCTTCTTGAACACTTTTTATTATACTTGACTGACTTGGATTCAATAGGTGACCCGGCTGTTACGGCTCTTTGCCATTGTGTCGATTGCCAGAAGGTATGTTGATAGATATCTTCATGTTAGCTCGCCTTTTGCTAATGCCCAAACAGTGGACTGGAGGCGCCTTCACCTCCAACGCTGTTGTGCCACGTACCTCTTTCTCGGTTACCAAAGGCTCCCCCAAGACATGGGATGTTCGAGGCGACTCTGGCAAGATTAACAAGCACTTCTTTTGCGGAAACTGCGGCTCTAGCCTCTACACCGAACTTGAGGTTATGCCTGACATGACTTGCGTCAAGGCTGGTAGCTTAGATGGCGGCGCAGCGAGCCTTGGAAACAAGATTGGCGTCGAATTCTACACCAAGGACCGTGTCGGCTATTTGACTGCTGCTGACGGTGCCAAGCAAGAGCCTGCTTTTGGCTAAATGCTCTCAGATTGGTGGAGTGGGTAGCGTTGGTGGACTTGGATGATGCATTGTCGAGGAGTATGTGGAGTTGTGACTAATAGATGGGGGTCGAATCTATTGACTATATACAAATCTAAATATTCTGTGGTTGTCAGTCTCCGAGTTGACCTGATGATGTGTTGCCAGTCTACGCAGAATTGATCGCTTTCAAGACACGGTCTAAGCCCTTATCCAAGTAAGACTTATCGTGGGAGAACACAATTCTATACCACCCAGGATGTTCGGATCCAAATCGGAAACCTGCAGCAAGAAATACTCTGGCCTTTATGAAAGCATTCATACTTTTGTGATCAAGGTTGTCCTTTGCATCTGGATGCTTTTCCAGATACGCCTTTCCCAGGTTCAGCCAAATAAAGAAGCCCGCATTGGCACCCGGCGCATACTCAATGCTGTTCTCCGTTGCCCAGGATGTAACGTATTTGTAGTGCTCGCTCAACTTGCGCTGGTTTTCCGCAACATAGCTCTCCACCCATGCGTCGTCTTCCAGGATGTTCGTAGTTACATGCTCAGCTAGCGAGGAAGCACTTCCAAACAACCCAACAGGCTGCATGCATTCATGGAATAGTTTGTTGTGCTGCGATATGATTACGCCCATGCGAATGCCATTGGCGCCAAAGTCTTTCGACATGCCCCAGAGAACGTGAATGAGCTCTGGGTTGATGAGGCCAGTGGGGTCGATGGACAAGACTGACTGGAAGGGCGTGGGGGGTGGATGCGTGTCGACATTGTTGACAAAAATCGAAAGGGCGTAAATTTCGTCGCTGAGAAGGTGAATGCAGTACTTCTGGCAGAGCTTCATAAAGTCGACCAGCACACTGCGTGGATAACAGCGACCAAGGGGGTTATGAGGGTGGCAAAGAATGAGAGCACCGACTCTGCCTCCTTGGGCTTGGATCTTAAGAATCTTTTCTTCATACTTTGCAACGCAATCAGGCCCCAGCGGATCGTCATCGCCGAATGAGATCTCGGCAACTTTTGATCCAGTTCGCAGTGTTGCATCATCGAGAAATGCGGTGTAGTATGGTCGTCCCAGCAAGAGATATTCTCCGGGATCTGTGAACGATCTTGCCGCATGCTCAATCCCTGTAGTGCATCCATTGAAGGTGATAAGCTGTGAAGCCGTAATGGGCTCGACAGGCTTCAGGTGCCGCGTGAGAAATGTTGCGAGTACACTTCGCAGATGCTTTCCGCCGTCACCATACGTGAAACCAATATTAGGAAGCGATAGGTTTCGGTGTAAGTGCTCGGACAGAACGTCATGCATCAATGTATTTTCGGCAACTCCAAGAGAGATCAAGCCATTGGGGTTTGTGACGGGATCCCATAGATCGGATAAAGCTTCAAGAACTGGGTTTGGAACATTGATGGCAAGCGCCCGCTTGGAAAGAGACATTTCGAGTTGGCTATCGCGAGGCTCGTTGCAGGCTCAAGACGACCAGCTATGGTGGGATGATGTATGAGGAGGGGCAGACTCTGGAGGGGCAGAAGGGTTGGGTGTTGAGCCCACTTGTAAGTACTCCGACAGCGGTGTAGATGGAGCTGAGCGGGCAAAAGACATCGCGAAGGGCGCGTAAGAAGAAACCGTGAAATATCCATGATCTGTTTCTATGAATTATTCACTGACTTTGATGACCTGTCGGTATGCTGCCCGCCCTGATTTCATACAATAACGAAGCTGCGCGCCTCGCAGCCAGCCTTTTCCTCCAGTGCCTCTCCATCCATAAATCCGTGTATGTAGCAAGATCCAATAAACTCAAACTTTTCCACAGAGTCAGAAGTAGACAAGCCATCTCTTGAAGATATCTTTCGTAAAACCACTGGGACTTTCGCGCCTTTCAAAACCACAAGCCAATCACCCAGCTCCGTCCTGTGCGGCAGCCGACAGTACGACCCGTTGCGAGCCACACCAAAGTCCCAGTTATACCATTCATAGACTTGTCTTTGAACTTCAGAGTTCAGTTCTAACTGGGGTTTGTCTTGGAAAAGTGTCGTGATCCATTCCTCGCACAGTTTAGTCAGATCTGCTACTTCGCTTGCGGCGAGTCGGGTCATCGGGTAACGCGCGACGTCTACCGTCATCGTGCGCCAGAATGCCTCAAAACAGCGAGGAAAATCAAGTTCGCTGGCCAAACTGCGGTCACTATCGGTGACTCTACTCTGAACAAATTCAGAAAGAGCTTGGTTGCCAGTCACGCGAATCGCAGCCAGCAAGAGAGCCTTCGGCATCCACAGGAAAGCCTGGCGTGCCCCTGGGTGCGCGATTGGGATACTTTTGTCATCTTCTTCGGTCGAAACCGATGCCAGTATGTCAATTAGGTAGCCAGTCAAATCTAATTCGCTATCTTTAGAGACTGTTAACGGGAGGGCGAGATCATTTCCTCCAGCATTGAAGATAGATCGTTGAGCAAATAGGATGTGAGCGTCGCCAGGTTCGGTAAAGTCTACAACCCAAGAAGGAAGGCCTTCGAGTCGATCTTTGTTTCCATACATCTCCCATGCTGACTGAACTAACGGATCAAGAGTCCCATCATGTTCGATAAGCTTCTTCATACAATCCGTGTAAATGGTCGTAGTCGGAAGCTGGTAGTCCACGGTAATGGACAAGGGATCCGCCACCAGGCTCAACAGTGCATATATCTTGTCCTTTGGGTCAGTCGACTTTGTGTAGCGGAATCGAGAGAGCACATCTAGCATGGAAGCGCCTTCAACCTTCTTCGATTGTCGTACAAGGCGGCGCTGATGACACATGATTTGAGGGAATGCTATCGCCCCTCCAGCCCAAGTTCGGATACTCCATTCATGACTGAACGGTCCATGGAAAGCGTCAGGAATCCCATACATTTCAATGTAATGGTCAGGCTGTAGAAACCCTTCTACATCATTCCATGTTAATGTTGCATCACCAGCAACCAGATGTACATCGGGAGCATGAGCCAGCTCTTGTACAATCCAGACGCGTTTCCATACATTAGATCTGGCGAACAAATCCTCAAGTTTATCCTCCATGACTTTAAGCTCTTCGTAGGCTTTGCTATCCCACTCGTCGCTCAGCATCTGTCTTTCTTTGCTTGTGACGCCAGAAATTGAGCCAAAGAATGTCATGGCAGCTCTTGCATTTCGAAGAACCTCGGCATTCTGACCAAGCCACAGTAAATCTTTCGTACACCTTCGGTATATCTCGGCCATGTACGATACATGGTTGCTTTTCTCGTCGAGGTTGTGCTGATTAATGCAAATGGCATCTGCCCAGATTAAGCGAGGCGTATCTGGTAGCCTGAGGTGCCGGAGTGCTGCTGCGAGGCTCGTTGTAATGTCAAGAGTGCCACTGTCGACGGCAATAGACACTGTGTCTGGACTTGTCCCCCAAACATATGACAGTGCTTCGAAGGGAGGATGGTCATTCAGATCGGCGTACAACAATTTGCAGCGAATGGGGTCAGACACATTTGGGGACGCCAGCAGTTCAATGAGCCGGAATCCAGAATTACGACTAAGCGGCTTATAAACTGTTTCGTCGGAAGTCATTGATGCTACTTACTGCGAGTCTTTTGTTCTGTTGATTGTAGAAAGCTATTTGCGTCACTCGGAGCTCGATATTTGCTGACTGGTTACGGTGTGCAAGGGTGCCTGAGGAGGGGTACAGCATCGTCGTGCTCTTGAACGTCGAGAAGCAAAACAGGCCAAGGAAGCGATCGCATAATTCACGAATTCACTAGAAACAGACCGAAGATGAAAATTTTCAACACATATTTCCAAGAAGACTCACACTATAATGGTCATGACTGTACTATACCTGGTAGATTGACTTGGACCATGCTGATGCCTAGTCACCATACGAATATGCCAGTCATCATAGTAGATTACATCCTTTTTTCTTCTTGTTTTTCTTGTTAGTATTGCGTCTAATTTCAAACTGTTCTGCCGCCCTACATGTTGGGCATTTACCCCTCAGAGAGATTGAACCAAGGTTCTGATGACGATTCAACATTCGGCAGTTCCTGCCCGTTGTTCGGGCATTTTCACAGGGTGCAAATTGGCGCGGATGTTCTACAACGTGGTGACATTTATATCTGTAAGAAACTGTTACGTATCCACACATGGTTGTAATCTGGAAAAGAGTAAGATATGGCAAAAGAGTCGCAACCTGGCGGAATGGTAAACACTGTATAAGTCGAAGCATCAAAGCCGGCTGGAACAACCAAGGCAGTATGCAATTAGGTCTGGCGGCAGCAGAGCAAAACATATTCGCAGATGGGCAGCAATGATGAGGTGCTGCCTCCAGTTTGTGCCATTCTTGATGCAGCGATTCATTGCACCTTGTGCTCGGCTGCGCCATTGCTGTCACATACTTTAAGATTTTATCCGGCTCGGGAGAAGGACCATCAGATAAATGGCTAGAATTGGTGCATGCTTGTCAAGTGTGCTAGTTTCCAAATCGGCAGTTCGTATGCACCACCCAGAAAGGCCACGCTGCGCCAGCATGTGAGTCTGCAGGCAGACTATCCCTCTTTGCTACCAGAGCTGACTTAGCCCAATTGGAGAGTGGTGATTGGCTTATGTGTGACGCATGAAGTGAATTCGATGGATGAATGCATTCGACTGCACAGTCGCAGCGGCCCTCGATTGGCATGCTGTGAGTCTTGGTGTTTGGCTGCCGTGAGTCAAAGGCACTGCGGCATCGGCACATTGAATTTTCCGACATATATGCACAGTCAGTCCCCCTCCAGCGCAGGGCAGCGACCCCGCCATTTACATTTGATTTTTGGTGGGGGTTTTTGGTGCACTTTTCCATCATCCCACTTGGCTAACTCTTTTTTTCCTCTGCTTGTTTTGACCACGCGATATCCGACAAATAGCCCTCAATCAACCAGGGAACCCATCAACCGCTCTTCGGAAACCCACCCAACATGGCTGACAACCAGAACCCCCCTGCTGACGCAGGTGTAGCTGATGCTACTGCTGGCGTTGCCAAGCTTCTACTCGACGAGGTCACTGGAGAGATGATCTCCAAGACCGAGCTCAAGAGACGCCAGAAGAACCGCGAAAAGGAGGCAAAGAAGAAGGAGAAGGATGCTGCCTCGGCCGCAAAGGAGGGTAGCAACCCCAAGCCCGCCAAGAGTGGTGAGGCCGCTGAGAAGGAGCTCACTCCCAACCAGGTGTGTTCGCATTGACTTCGGGACAGTTATTGCAGCATTGCTAACGTAAAACTTCAAAGTACTTCGAGATCCGATCCAGAGCCGTAAACGAGCTTCATGAGAAGGGTCTGGCCTACCCCCACAAGGTACGTTGGCGCAGCTCTATTGTGCGTCAACAGTCTCTAACGAAAACTTGTGCAGTTCAACATCACCTATGACATTCGCGACTTCGAAAAGGACTTTGCGGGGCTCAAGAATGGCGAAAGCGACAAGGACAAGCAGATTTCCTTGGCTGGACGAGTCTATGTCAAGCGATCTGCCGGCAGCAAGCTGTACTTCTACGACATCCGATCCGACGTAAGATAATGCGCAACAGCAAATCTATATAGCCATATACTGACCTTTCACAGGGCACTAGACTTCAAGTCCTGGCCCAAGCCGACAACATCGGTGAAAATGTCCCTTCATTTGACGACCAGCACCTCAACCTCCGTCGCGGTGATATAATTGGTAAGCTGATAGCAGCAGCCATCTCGAGCAACGCGTGAAGCTGACTATATAGGTGTCCGTGGCTATCCTACTCGAACGAACCCCAAGAACAAGCAAGGAGGTGGTGATTTCTCTGGTGAGCTGTCTATTGCAGCCACTGAAGTCATTCTTCTCTCCCCATGCTTGCATCAGATCCCTGATGACCACTTCGGCTTCAAGAACCCTGAGCAACGTTTCCGCCAAAGGTACCTGGATCTGATGATGAATGAAAAGGCTCGACAAGTCTTCATCACCCGCGCCAAGGTTGACTCCTACATCCGCCGTTGGTTCGATGACCGCGAATTCGTCTCTGTACAGACTCCCATGCTAAACGTAATTGCTGGCGGTGCAACTGCCAAGCCCTTCATCACACATCACAACGACCTCAACATGGACATGTTCTTGCGTGTCGCCCCTGAGCTGTATCTCAAGATGCTTGTTGTGGGTGGCCTGAACCGTGTGTACGAATTGGGACGCCAATTCCGTAACGAGTCTATTGATTTGACTCACAACCCCGAGTTCACTACCCTTGAGTTCTATATGGCCTACGCCGATATGTATGACCTCATGGATATGACTGAGGACCTCGTTTCTGGTGTCGTCAAGCATGTGCACGGAAGCTACAAGACCAAGTACCACACTGCCAAGGGTGAGGAGTTGGAAATCAACTGGGAAGGACCATGGCGCCGTATCCAGATGATTCCCACTCTTGAGGAGCTTACTGGAGAGAAGTTCCCTGACCCTGACACCCTTCATACTGCCGAGGCTGGTGAGTTCCTCAAGAAGGTTCTGACCAAGACCAAGGTTGAGTGCAACCCTCCTCTGACCAACGCTCGTATGCTCGACGCCCTGGTTGGAGAGTTCCTCGAATCCCAATGTGTAAGTGGATTAAATGTGGTGCCACGCCAAAGTTCCTTTATTGACACGCACGTAGATCAACCCTACTTTCATCGTTGGACACCCAAAGATGATGTCTCCTCTGGCCAAGAGCGACCGCAACACTCCTGGACTCTGTGAGCGTTTCGAAGCTTTCGTCTGCACCAAGGAGATTTGCAATGCGTAAGTACAATATTCTTGAGATACACTGTCATTTGAGATGAAGACTTGCTAATTCGTCCAGTTACACTGAGTTGAACGTTGCTGCTGAGCAGCGTCTGCGATTTGAGGAGCAGGCCAACCAGAAGGCCCAGGGAGACGACGAAGCCCAACTAGTCGATGAGACTTTCTGCAAGGCTCTCGAGCATGCCCTGCCACCAACCGGTGGATGGGGAATGGGTATGGACCGTTTGATGATGTTCTTGACCGACAACTCTAGCATTAGAGAGGTGTTGGCTTTCCCTACCATGAAGCCGGAGTAGATGTACAGAGATGCGATTTCCATAGAACAAAGGGTAAAGGGTTGAAGGAAAAGATTGATGAATATAATGAAGTTTTCACTACTGAAGAGCGGACTTCCATTTACGTGAAGGGCAAGCATATGTTGCGCGTTATTAAAATCTGGTATCGTATTGCCTATCCATAGTGGCAGTTTATATATAGTGTAGATGTAAGTTCAAACTCCGAACACCATGCAACGTCATTCGTAACCCATCGGAGGGTAGAATAGAACCCAAAAGTCAAAATGAAAACGCAAAGTAAGGTATAGTCAAATGGAACGGAACGGATATTCGAATTCCTTTAGAAAGCGATGCGTCTTTTGCGTCCAGTGTACTTGGAGGTAGATTTGACAATCTTGCCTTTGCGTTCCATTTGCTCCTTCTTCTTAATGATCCAAGCCTTGCTTCCCTTCTTCATTTCCGCCTGCTTGGATCCGAAACCTCTGCGCATGTCTTCAACATTGACATTGTCCATTCCTGAAACAACGCCAGTAATATCACCCCCACCGCCCTCTCCTCCAGCAGTACCGACGGTGAGGACGAGGTATAGTTTGACATTTTTGGTGCCTGGGTCGTCCTCGAGCAGACCAGCGCCGAAGCCTGCCTTGACGGCGGCCTGGGTAATCATGTTGCGCTGCATGTCGTTCTTGGGGTAGAATTGGCAAACCGCTCTGCCACCACGGCGTAACGATGCGTACAGACCGTTGAAGAAACGAGTGAGACGGCCTGCTGGAGAAGTGTCGCTGGTTTCGGCACTGCAGAGCCATTGGATAGCGGAAATGCTGATGGCGGCATCGAAAGATCCGGCACGAAATGGAACTCCTTGTCCAATATCGGCCAACATGAGGTCTCCTTCAACGTCTCTTTGCAGCGCAATGTCTAACATGGACGGCGAGACGTCCATGCCAATCCATGTGTGAGGGCCGCCTTCATCGGGCTCGACGGAGGACAGGATTTCACCCGAGAGTCCGCTTCCACAGCCTATATCCAGAATCAAAGAGGGAGACTTGAGGTCGAGCAGTTCGAGAGCGCGGCGGGTCATGGAAGCTTGAATATTTTGGATGCGAGACGAGGTTGTGTATTTGCGTGCTTCGACATCGTCGTAATGAACGTCTGCCGCACTGAAGTCGTTAGAGATGAGCTGAAGTGGTCGCAGCATAGACGAACAAACTGACTTACAGGGTATCTTCAGGACGCGACATTTTGTGTTAATTCGAGTATTTCAAAATCCAGTGTTTTATCTCGCTTGCAGATGCAGAATTGGCTATGGTTGTCGGTCAAAAAAAATAATCCCCCACCTTGAACTTTTTTGTGGATTGTCGACAAAGTATCTGAGTGACAAAATACAGCGAGCAATTTGTTGGGGGCGACAGGGGTGTAATTTGTCGCCTACCCGCACACCCTTTTAATGGCTGCTGCTCCATGTGGGAACGTGTCGCGTCTCCTGAGTCCAGCGTCATTCGCTCGCTTCCTTTTTATTGATCCTCATTTCAAGCTATTACTCTCAGGCGCCATCACGCTCACTGTGCGCATCTGTCCCGGACCCTTGCAATAACACATACTGCATTTCGAAAATGTGGATTTTACCATTAATCGGCTATGCAGGAGCCATCCTTGGCTTCTGCTTCCTGACGCTCGCCATTGCGTCTGGGCTATATTACCTTTCGGAGCTTGTCGAAGAGCACACCGTAATCGCAAAGCGACTACTCACGCAGCTCATTTACACAATAATTGGTGTGCAAACGGTGTTATGGCTAGTGGATGGCTTCCCCTTCGGCGCCACGCTATTGGGCATCTTTTCCCATGTCGTGTACCTGGGCAACATGCGACGCTTCCCATTCGTCAAGCTCTCTGACCCCTTATTCCTTCTCTCTTGCAGTATGTAATTCTCGCTCGTCCATCTTGCTACTCTATTTCTCAAGCTGACATATCGCGACAGTCCTGGTTCTGCTCGATCACTACATTTGGTTCCGACACTTCACCGATGCCCAAGCCGCTGCCTACCATCGCGCCTCGTACTATGAAGCTGCCGACGTCCCGAGCTTTACCATGATCGCATCGTATTTCGGATTGTGCGTTTGGCTTGTCCCCTTTGCTCTCTTCGTAAGCTTATCTGCCGGAGACAACGTGCTGCCGACCATGGGCACTGAGCCAGTCCGTGGCGACGGCAGGGGCAAGCCACAGGGTATGGTCAAGGCTCTCGTCGATCAAGCCAGAGGGTTTATTGGTCAACTGGCTGGATCTTCATCGAGGCTGGATTGATCCAGAATGCTTGCTGGCAAGTATTGTATTATATGTAGTTTACACAGAGTTTTTAATTTGACACATTGCTAACGGGCACAATTTAGAAGGAAAGATATATTATTTCACGAATAACGTTGATGCATATGCATCTTGAGAAATGCTCCACGTGAAACCTATGATTTGTCTACTAAACATCACCCCGTTCTAAAGCCTATCTGCCCAACCAAGAGCGACGCTAGGCTCCAAGCGCTTGCTCCAATCTGGGTCCAAGTGCACGTTGCGGACAACGCCGCTCTTATCGACCAGGAGTGTCGTTGGCACAGGCAATTCTCGCGAGTCGTCGCCGTTGCGGGCCCTCTGGTCTACTCCCATCGCATCCGATACCTCTTGCAGCTCATCGAACTGCTTCCACACGATTCCCAGCTGTCTGGCAAGCGTGTTACCTGCATCAGACAACACCTCGAATTTGAGGGCATGCTTTTCAGCAGTAGTAATGGAGGTGTTGGGTAGTTCAGGGGATATCGCAATGACCTGGACGCCGCGCTTCTCAAATTCGGGTAGATTCTTCTGTAGATAGGACAGAGCAATGTTGCAGTACGGGCACCACTCGCCGCGATAGAAAGTGATGAGGAGTCCCTTCTCAGCCTTGGCCAGCAGATCGGATGAGGATACCTTCTTTTCGACGGCATTGCTCAGTGTGAATCGTGGCAGGGTTGCGCCAGGCTGGACGGCTTTGGTAGTGTCAAACGAAGCCTTGTGGTCGTCAGTAGCTTTGAGAATAATACTGCTAATGGGCTTGGGCACATTTGTCTTGACGTGGTTGAGGATGCCCTCGAGCTCTTCGGTTTGGGTTGCCATGATGAGACGTGCAAGTTGGCTTGAGTGAAGAAGAGCGTAGGAGGTAAAAAGGCTAGTACGTTACTGGTGCATGCTGCAGAATTCCAACGGGCAGGACGTAGCACTAATATATTCAGTAGCTTTCTCATTCATGTCGACAACCAATGGATCGATGCCGCTCTAGCCTCCTCCGAACTGGAGCGAGAGTTGCATTGGAAACTTGTCCGCAATGGCGACAGCAAGCCACACGATGTAGTGACCCCACCATCTCGCACCAATTTCGTCCGAGCTCGTCCGAATGCAGTCATTACAACAGTTTCATAACCACAACTACGACCATTGTGACTGTCGTGAATTCAATTTCCTGGCTGATTTAATGGATTACGATATATCGGCTTACAAATTGTAGAATTACGCCCGGAGCTTCCGGTAAGTTTCGCTCAACGCACGGAATTTGAGTCCAGGTTCAGCATTTCAGCAAGCAAACACAATGCCGCTTCCAATACCAGCGCCAGATGACCAGGATGCTCCTGCAAAACGAATGAGACTTGGCACAAAGAGCTGTGCTGAATGTAGAAGGAGAAAAGTCAGGTGTATCTTTCCAGGTACAGATCCAGTCTGCAAGGAGTGCTCTCTCCATGGGGTAAACTGCAGAGCCCAGCAGCCGAAGGCCAAGGAGCCGCTTGATGACGGTTCGGCGGTCATGAAAAGACGATTAGAGGAGTTGGAGCAAACTGTGCGCAAGCTTTCAAGTGCGCTTGAAAGTCATAATGGCCCATCGAGCGAGCCGATCCAAACATCAGCCAAGAGGCAACTGGTCGGCAGCCCTGAGGCTAGCACGCCGACATGGACAGAGAGGAACTACTCTGGCCCTTCAACTACACCATCTTTGCGCACGACTATTGACAATCCATCTACGCCAAGGACATCACTCGAAGAAACTGTACTGGGTATAGATCATGTCGACGCGCCACTTATTCATCTTTTCAAGAATGTCATGCTGGTACAGAACGATGACGGACCATTGGCCCCTGTAGAGTCCATCCAACTGGACTCGGCGCCTCGGATACGCGATATACTACAGCGCATGGCACCGTTCATACCCTCACCGGATAACTTGGAGATCATCTTGGCCGCCACGGAGCGTTATTGGCTGATATGGCCACCGTACTCACTCGCCCACACAACTAGTGACCGATTACAGCCAGGAAAAGTTGCTGAGTCGGCCAAGATACTGTATAATGCCCTAGGGTCTGCGCAACCTGGACTCATGGCAAAGGCCGCAACATGGCTAGCACTCTGTGTGCAGCAATTGTCCAAAGATACCTTTGCCCAGGTGCGCCCGTCTGTGTCCCAGGATGGTCTCATCGATCTTTATCTTGACTTTGGCAAACAATTTATATACGAAGATGATGAAAATGGTGGAAGCCAAGACGGGTTTGAAACCATGAATCTCTTATACAAGGCATATATCAATATGGGCCGGCCTCAAAGAGCGTGGAATTGGATAAGGCGTGCCGTCCTTAGCGGCACAAATCTTGGCATACATCGCACTAGTCCGGCAGATCCTTACAAAAATATGATGTGGATGATGACATGGGGCCCTGAACGGATCCTGTCACTCATGCTCGGCTTGCCATCTTCGGTGTCCAGCTCGTATCCAGGAACATCCGAAGATCTTGTTGGGCCGTCTGCCTTCGACCACCTAATATGGAGGATGAGCACAATAGCTGGCAAAGTGATTGACCGCGATCAAAGCCGCCAAACTGCTAACTACGCTACGACTGTCCACATAAGCCAAGAACTGGAAGAGGCGAAGGACCTATTTCCAGAAGAATGGTGGGCCAAACCGCCACACGATTTATCGACCGCGGAGATCTGGAACGTGCAGGCTGTCAAGTTCCTGTACTTTGTGATTTTGAAGCATATTCATTTACCCTACATGCTGAAAGCAAGAAAGGATAAGCGATATAATCACAGTTGGGATATGGCTATGGAAGCTTCACGAAATGCTGCAAGAGTATATCACGACATGAGGATGTCAAGCCAAGAAGAACCCAGCCTATGCCGTTTGCAAGACTTTCAAGCATTCAGTGCAGTGATGGTACTGATTGTTGGGCATTTGACATCAACGGCCCGCAGCGATGAATTGACAAAGGAACAGGATTGGGAAATTGCCCGTAGCATGGAGCTGGTGTTGCGCCACACGGCCAACGTGCTGAACTGCACGGTATCGTCACAGGCTGCAAGAACC
Organism: Simplicillium sp. C3G150-2; assembly: GCA_022702485.1. NCBI lineage: Eukaryota > Fungi > Ascomycota > Sordariomycetes > Hypocreales > Cordycipitaceae > Simplicillium > Simplicillium sp. C3G150-2. The sequence continues at coordinate 2,303,812 of JAJIYY010000008.1, read as the reverse complement.
CTGGAAGTATTGAAGGCTGCAAGGCATGGAGCTTACATTGCCGAAGAAGATTACGCGGTGACGATTCCGTATTTTGGGAAGCTGCGCATCAACCGCGACGTTGTTACCGGGCCCAGTAGCCTCAACGTGGCCGAAAAGGAGGGCGGTAGCGCGAAACGAAATGCATCTACAGGCCTGAGGAACTCAAAGTTTAGCCAAAACAGCCAGGTTGTGGCCGTTAATGGTGATCGGGTCAACGTCAGCAACATCAGCACACTAGACTCACGGCGCAATCGAGCGCTCCGGGCCGGTAATACGAACTTAACAGGGCTAGATGAAGCCGCCATGGTAGAGTTTTTCAATTCTGTTGAGTTCAGCACAACAGAGTTCAGCCAGGACCTGCCATTGAAAGTGGATTATACGACGGAACTCTGTACTGACTGGGCGGATCCGAACCTACTACATGCTGAATATAACTTCGATTGGACGGAGAATTTCCTGTCAGAAACCCGGCTGCACCCATGGGCCAATTAACTCGCAGCACAGTGATGTGCGCCAAGCGATCGAATTGCCAAATCGGTAGTCCCAGCGCGAATTTAGGGGCTAAATCCCAAGGCTGTGCTGCGTGTGGACAGAGCGCGCCGCAGACGCAAGACAACAGGGCCCCCAAACCTGAAGCGAGACAAGCTCAGCACTTGAGCGCTGATGGGCAAACAGATCAAGAGAAGCGGTCCAGTGACGCGGCCAGGTTGAGGCTCAAGTACAGTGCAGACAATTCAGACGAAACACCATGTCGTTATAAACGTGTGTAAATTATTCCACAAAGGATGTTTTCTTTTTGATTTTGCCTGATATCACCATCACCACCCTGCGAGCCAAGCCCGCCGCAGACACTAGTGCCCTGCTTTCAGCGGTCAGGCAGTCTGGTCCTTCCGGTGACGATCTTGTTCTGTCTGGGGCGCCGAAGCCTGTCCGTGATACGCTTCTGGTGGGAATAGTAGTTGGGAGGAACCAAGGTAATTAATGGCTCTAACAATCAACATTAATTTTAGAAGGACATGCTACAAACAAAGCAGTTGGATGCAAGTTTGCTCGACAGGCTCATTCATTTGAGCATGCAAATCTGCGACAGGGGGTTTCAGTGACAGACACACGGTTATGGAACGTTGGCGAGCCCGGCCCCGTCCGAACAAGATGAAGATCCACGGCCGTCGCCACTGTAATGCCAGCAGCTGGGGAACAACCTATGCAGTGCTTTGGTCCAACATACCAGCGGGACAAGTGTACAAGGTGGTGCCTCTTGCGCCTCTGGCTACTGATGGGGCACATTTATCGGCAGAACTAGTGGGCTAGCGGCACTGGTCCGCCGAGAAGGGTGTAGCTCCGCGTAAATTTGGAGACAGGTCCAGTGGTGAGATGCCTTGTGACCCTAGCAACCTACGCTAACCGCTGGTGGCCCAACGTCATAGCGTGGTGCTGCCCGCAGAGAGAGGAGTTTGTCCACCTACAGCAGCAGAGCAGATGCAGATTGATGCTCGTATCGCCCCCATGAGCCCCAATGTTGCCCATGCAGCGCTGTGGAGGCGAACAAGTTTGCCCTGTACGTCATTTTCTTAGAGACGGTTGATTTGCGCTGGATGGAACGGCTGTTGGAATACGAGGAAAATTATCTTGATAGCTTCAATAATCAGTCTGGTCCCTGGGCTGCTGTTGGATATAAAAACTGATGACGCTCGACCATTTTTGTATATCACCCATATCATCAGAACACTCTAAAACATTCGTCTCCAATCTCAACACCTTCAAACCTTCCTCTTAAATCCGACAAAATGAAGTTCACCACTGTTGTTTCTTCCCTTATGCTCGGCGGCGTTGCCACTGCCCAGGATGTTCAGTCCAAGCCCTTCAACCTTGTCATTCAGTCTTCTGACAAGAGCGTCGACGGCCAGCAGCTCAATGCTTGTCACTCGGGTGCTGCCATTGAGTCCCTCTGCCTTAGCGGCAATACGGGTGCTGTTTTCCATCTTAACACCACCAAGGGCGAAATCGAGCCTATCAAGGGTGGCGGCTTGCCCGGCAGCTTGACTTGGTACTTGCCTGCTCGTAAGTCGATTTACAGAAACAACATCTTCAGATGATTTCGTGACGCTGTGCTGACAATCACGTTATTTAGAGCCCCAGGGTGAGTCCGAGGCCATGACATTCTACGTCGACCCTTCTACCAACGTCGCTCTGCCACTTTTTGAGCCTGGATACGGCGCACAGCAGGTTGCTTTCAACAACTTGGGCTTCATGCACATCATCAGCTACCTGAACGACAAGGTCACTCCTCCCACTGGCGACAAGCCCTACGAGCGCTACAACTGGTACGTTTGCGAGACCTACTTCACTGGCTACACCTACAAGAACCTTGCTTGGTTGCTCGGCAGCAGCGACGACCAGAAGCCCCAGAACCCTAGCTGCACCAAGGTTGATGTCAAACGTGTCTTCACCAAATAAGCGACTAGCAGCTTCTCTCCCAGTAACTGCGGGGGACGGGAGCACTAATAATTAAGCGTGTGGCTCCCAGAATCCGCTGTGTACACAATTTGCGCTATTACAAATTGGTCAAAATTAGTCTACTGAAATGCAACATTATTCTTCACTACCCAAGGTTCAATGAGGAAGCTCGATAAGCTCGTTGTGACGTGATGCGTGGTTAACAAATCGTTTGCCCATGGTTCGATATGATCAATCCCGACGGCAAAGCAAAGTCGTGTTGCTATGCCAAGCGGTCTGGTTGTACAACTGTGTGATCCAATCTCTGCGATCCGTCTTGGCAAACAACGCCATCTATTGGCACATGGTAGGGTCAAATTCTCAAATTCCCTTGCTGTAATGCGTGGGCAGTCTGGCATAACTAAAAGACGCCACCGGCTTTCAATTCTGGGGGGACAGGGGCTAGAGGCGCCGACACCTGCGGCTTGAGTCAAAAGGGAATTCGCGCAATTCTTAATCCTGATTAGGTTTTGCACGCTATTACTTTAAAGTTTGCCCGTTCTGTGACACAGAACCTGCCACAACGCTCGCGAGGCGGCAGCTGATCAGCAATTGAGCGAACGAAACGTAACCTGTCAATTGAGGAGGAACTTTTTGACAACCGGGCAAGGTAGGTGGTATCGGACGTTCCCAGATTGGGAGGCTGCAAACTGCCGATCCCACTCTCAGGGTCGGGATTGATTATTAGCGGCAGCAAGCATCCCCCATCATTCGCCCGCTGATATTTATGCGTTTTGGAGACTCAGCGGGCACAGAGGGGTAGTTCCCACTAACGTAAGGACGACCTGCCTGAAGAGGAAAGCTGGAGCTTGAGAGTTCGGCCCAAAACTTACTCATGTGCGCATGAATCTACACTGAGCGCAATGCAGTCTTCAGTGATACAACATGGGGCGCTGCTTTCCAGTACGAGAATCGATCCACGGTTTCCTGGTCAGAGTGACATCCGCAGGCTGAATTGGGAACGGGCGCTGAAGAGCCCTTTTGCATACCAGCAATCTATAAAGTCTCAGCGCATTCCTCGCAACTGCAGATCCCCAGGCCATTGTTTGCTTTTGTCACTCCTCACACAACCCCCTTCTTCCTACCTTCAACCCAATTTCACCTCACTTCTTCATTAAGCACACATTCAGGATGCAATTGTTTATTCTAGCCTCGCTGCTTGCCAGCGCCTCTGCGCGCAGCATGATTCTTGAGCAAATCCCCTCCCTGCCCGAGGGCTGGACCAAGGCTGAAGCTCTGGCTACTCCTCACAGCAACAACTACCGGTTCTCGATTGCTCTCCGCAACCCTCGTGCTGCTGAGATTGCTGCCGCCCCTGGAGCTAAGCACTTGACTCGCGAGGAAGTCAAGGCTCTGCGTGCTCCTGACCAGGCCGATGTCGACAAGGTTCTGGCCTGGCTCAAGGAGAACGGCGTGACCAAGGCCACCCAGAAAGATGACTTCATCCACGTCGAGTCTACTGTCGCTGAGACCAGCAAGCTGCTCGAGGCCGACCTTCAGCGCTACTCCTTCCTCAACGACAAGAGCTTCATCCGTGCCAAGAAGTACAGCATTCCCGAGGAGCTCAAGGACTCAATCAGCTTCGTCCACCCTATTTCCAATTTCATGAACCCCAACCGCAAGATCAAGCCCACCTCTTCCGGTCAACGATCCATCATCGATGAGCGCGCTGCAAACGCTGGAGCTGCTTGCTCCCAGGGCGTCACGCCCAAGTGCTTGAAGCAGCTTTACAACATCCAGTACAAGGCTCCCAGCAACACCTCTGACGTCCGTTTCGCCATTGCCGGCTACCTTGAGGAGAATGGCAACCACAAGGACACCCAGGCTTTCTACAAGAAATATGCCCCCGAGTTGGTTGGCTACGACTTCAAGATTGAGACCGTTAACGGTGGTAAGGACCCTCAGACCCCTGCCGGTGGTGAGGCTCAGCTCGATCTCGAATACGGTTCTGCCATTGGTTATCCCGCCAAGGTTACCTACTATGCCACTGGTGGTCGTGGCGTCAAGCTAGGTGACGATGGCAAGCCTGTCAGCAACCCTGACAACGAGCCATACCTAGACTTCCTCAACTACCTCCTCGACAAGCCCGACAACGAGGTTCCCCACGTCCTGTCTACCTCATACGGTGACGACGAGGCGACTGTCCCCATTGACTACGCCAAGAAGGTCTGCGATTTGTACGGTCTCCTTACCAAGCGTGGTACCACTGTCATCCACTCTTCTGGCGATGGCGGCTCTACTGGTGGCCAGAACGGCAACTGCCGAAGCAAGGACGGCAAGAACACCGAGACAACCATGCCTACATTCCCTGCCGGATGCCCCTGGGTTACTGCCATCGGTGGCACCACCAACACCCGCGAACCTGCTCCCGGTGTCAGCTTTTCCTCCGGAGGCTTTTCGCGCTACTTTCCTCGCCCCGACTGGCAGAAGGATACCGTTCCCAAGTATATCACTGCTCTGAACGGCCACCTCGATGGCTACTACGACAAGAATGGCCGTGGTATTCCCGATATTTCAGCTGTCGCCACCAGCTTCCAGTGTGTTGTTAACGGCTTCACTCAGAGCATCGGTGGTACTTCCGCCTCTGCTCCCCTCTTTGCTGGTCTGATTGCTCTTGTCAACGATGCTCGTCTCCGCAAGGGTAAGCCCAGCTTGGGATTCATCAATGACAAGCTCTATGACCCCAAGGTCATTGCTGTCCTACAAGACACCACCTCCGGTACCAGCCAGGGCTGCAGCTTCTCCAGCGGCAGCCAGAGTGGTTGGCCCGCTAAGCAGGGCTGGGATGCCATTACTGGTCTTGGTGTTCCCAACGACTTCCAGAAGTTCTTGGACGTCCTGGTTGCTTTGTAAACTATAAATAGCAAACGAACTTGCAAAGGATAAAGAGCGATTTAATGAAACAGAATAACGTCAAACACTTCTTGCAGCGAGCCCCTCACGCCCTGACCATTAGACCCTATATTAAAAATACAAACTCAGCCGATGATTTGAAGCTTGATGCAAGTGCTGACGCGACACCTCATTCTCATTCTCGGACTCTAACTCCACAATCGAGTCCGACCCTCAGCCAGGCAGAAAGCTGACTTTTTCATTGGCCGTTCCATGCCTCAGCCATGCGCCATCTTGCATTTGGTACGTAAGCTCCAGGGTGGCTGCACATTCAGATTCGCGAAGCTGCATCTCGGACTTTGCATAGCCTCGTGAACTTGGATTGGTTCCGAGATTGAGGTCGTTTTTAGCATTCTGTTTTGTAAAAGGGATATATGTACCATACAAGACCATCAGCTTGAAACGAATAACATATCAGCCAGATCGTTTTCCGTCTTATAAACCACATCACAATGTCGAAGGCGCTCTATCGTTTTTTCCTCATGTTTTGCACCGCGATGGCGCTGCCAATAGATTCCAATCTGGTTTCTGCTCTGCAACATCAAAATCAGACAAATTTGCTTTCTTCGGAGTCACGGAGTGACTTGGGGACAGACGAAGCCACACAATACTGGATCCCAGCGAGAGCCGCATTTGCGCTTCTATGCTTGTTCATTTTCTTTGTCGTATTACATGTTCTTCAGGCGACGATATTTCACAAAGTTTGTAAGTATCGCCAATCATCCAAATCAGTCCGGCCTTTCTAAGATTTCGTCGCAGATGCTGTCATGTGCAATTATCAAGGTTATTTCGAATGCAAGGGGGAAAGGCAAATTCAGTTAACAGACACGCCGTAGGGCCATCAATACATTGTCTTCAAATTTAATAGGAGCCGTTGGATGTGATGCATTGAGCGCCGGTTTTACGCGTTAGCCTACCCAGCATCAAATTCACGAGCGGAATCTAAAGCAGTAGGACGTCCGGTGGTTGGGGTATATCTGATATTTTACAATTTGAGCTATCTCATCTATCCAAATCAAATGCAATTGTTACATAGTGACAGAAATCATGGGTGATCCTATCCGCGCATCACAGCAGCCAATCTCTGGCGAGCACTATCCTTGCTTCCACTGTGAGGCCGAGGCTCCGTCCTTGGAACCGAGTCGTAGAACTGATCATCCTCGTAAACCTTCTGTGGGCGAGGTGGAGGGGGAGGAGGTGCGTGAGCTGGAGCATGAGTTGTTGACGACGCAGTTGTGTAATAAGCCTGGTCCCATTCGCGAGGTTGGTCGTGTACAGAGTTGGTGTGCTGAACCGCTGAGACGGCTGGTCGGCCTTGGCCGGGTGCATCAATGCTCAAGCGCGGCGCCTCGCTGGAGCGCTTCCTCGTTGGCCGTTGCACTGGTGCACGAGGCTTTGAGTCCTCATCCTCGGAGTCTTCGATATCGTCGTCGTCGTAAGCACGTAACTCGCTCCTCATGGCCAAGCTTGCACAAATGCTGCGAGCTTCCTCGATGGCCTTCTTCTGCTCCTTGAGTTTAATTCTGCGCTCCCTGGTCTCTTTGTTTTCGGCTGCAATGGACTCAATGATGCCATTAGGCATACGCAGAATCTCTACTGGGTTGAACAACTTCAACATTCCCAAGAGGAGATGTCTCTCGACTACTTGAGTAATGACGTTGCGGATGAAAATTCTTGCGGTCAAGTCGTAGTAAATAAGCATCTTCTCTAGCACTTCTTCGGCTTCGGTGTAGGTACCGCCATTCTCAGTGGCCTCTACTCGCCACTTCTTGAGACGAATCTCATATTCCGGATCGTAGGGTTGAACCTCAAGTTCCATGTCATCGGTGAGTCGGTTCAATTCTTTGTCGGCATTCTCAACTAGAGCTCGCATTTGAGATTCGAGAAAGTGATATCGAAGTGGATCGCGCATGCGAAGTGGCCAGACATAGCCGATGACATCTGATAGAAATTCGTTGCAGATCACACTGAGGTTATCCTTGTACTCCTGCGCGAGTGTTGGCCAGTTCCGGGAGTAGTCTTGGAACAAGATGTAGGGAGCTCGGGGGTTTGAATCGAGAGGGAGCTCATTGCCTCGAATCTGCCGCAACAGCGGCTCAACTTCGTTCAATGCAAAGTCTCTCTTGCTCTGGTCGCCCGTTGTGCCAACTTCAGGAAGCCCTGTGCCGAAGCTAACTCTGCGGCCGTGCTGGCGGAAACGTCTGGAGAATCGCTCGCTCTCTTCGCGCACGCGCGCTCGAAGCTTCTGTGACGGTGTGCCACGGGGGTGAGATTGGCGGGCAAAGAATCGCTCTCCGAAGGGATTCTTGTAATTTCCATTGACGGCAGGCGTTACTAAGTTGTGAGACGCAGCAAACAATTCGCCCATTTCAAATCGCATCTCCTCGACAGTCTCTTTGCCTTCGCCCATCTCTCTGAGTTGACCGTCGCATTCTTCAAATGCCTGTTGGATTTGTCGGCGTAGATCTTTGACATGCTTGCCGATATGTCTTTGTAGCTGAGAGCTCAGTTTCTGTTGCAATGCAGCGACTCCCCACATCTGAGGTGGCACAGCTGCCCATCGTCCTCTAGTGAAGAATTCTGCTTCTTTTCGGGCTCGTTCGGGTGGTGTAGGCCAATCTTCGCCCGGGCCAGGGTTCAACAGTACATACCAGCCAAGTTTGAAATTGTTTTCCTTGTCTTTGTTGCTGATTAAGTCAACAAACTTGGTCTCCAATCCAATTCCCTCGGTCATGTCTGGTTTGGTGAGCACACCAATAGTCCTTGATCCAGAGGGATCAAAGTGCCTCGCCTTTTTGAGAATCGGAGCTTGTACATAGTCGTTGTTTCCACCAATGACAGCCAGAATGATGGTCCGGGGGCTCTTCATGTAATGGTCGGAAAGGGCTTCGATCGTCTCGATATCTGCCTCTGATTGGTCTCGGTTTGCCACTCTGACTAGACCAGGGAGATCAACCAAGGTCAGCAGTGGCATTTCGGGACCAGTCTTTTCAACAACAAGAATGTCGCGAGCAGCAAAGCGACCGGGGATGTCGCGCGGCGCAATGAGCTCGGTGGCATCTCGCATGAGGGCCTCGAATGGTTTGTCTCCAGTCACGGTGCCACCATATTGTAGCAGCTGGGTCTGTTCATTGACTGAGCGCTTCTTGTCGGGAATAATCGAAACGTTAAGTTTTGTTTCCTTGCTTCTTCGGAGTCGAATTTCTGTTGCAAATCGGGTACATGCCCCAGCTGCTCGTGGGAATGGCGTACCGGAAAGAGCCTCCAGCACGGAACTTTTACCAGCGGACTGATCGCCAACAACTACTATCTGCGGAAGTTTCACACCATCCAGCTGTGCAAACTGAAGCTTGTCGATGAGGTCCAGCAGCTCTCGTTGTTCCCCCGCGAGACCGCTCGCCTGTACCGAGGAATTGATAGATGGCTGCGCTTCATTGCTGAAATGCTGACTGCCAGAAAGGGAGCCCATGATCGCCATGAGCACTCAAAATGGTAAAATGAGAAATTGTGAAGGGAAATCAAGCTTAGGCAGTACGCAGGGCTTCGTGCGCCAGCTATATAAGTGCCTTGAACGAGCATTGCGCGTCCTCCGGGAACATGCTGGGCTGTAGTGCAAGACATGTCGATTGTGAGGGCTCCATATGGTTTACAGAAGCTGAGGCAGTCGTCATCATCAATTGGCCACATTGCCTACTAAGTTAAGGGTGCCTAATTGCTGGCGTTGACACGGCTGTGTTTTGAGGGTCGACAAATACAAGTGCAAACAGGATACGCACTTGCATACGCGTCGGAGGGAGCTGTGGCGCAGCTGTGGCGAAAACGCCATCGTACCCTGCAGGCCAGCCCTGGGGCAGCACTCCTTCACTCTGAGAGCTGAAGTAGAATTGCAAGAAATCTGTAAAACTGTTTATGGAGATCTACAGTGATTCTTTTGCTTTTGGCAATACTCAATCTTCAGAAATACTATGCTGAGGTAAAAATCATTGAAGATGCTGATGTTGTGGCAAAGTCGGAGAGTTGCGGAGAGCCATATCATGCCATACCCTATGCAACTAAACAAATTTCATCACAAAGATGAATATCCACGATTTAAACAACATTTAAGGAATGCACAGTTTACTCATAGCTTTCGATGCGTCTGCAGTCGCGTTGCTATCGGTTGTCGTCACCACTGATGCAGCTGATTCCTTCCACTGCATCAGCACAAATTCAGCAAAACACCACACAATTGCTACCGTACCTGCTAAAGCTAAGGCGTACATGTAGCCTACATCCATTACCGGTGACCGAGGCACACTTCATCGACATTGCAAGGGTCGTTGTGCTGCAAGCCTCAAACCGCTGATCGCGTGAGCTTTCCCGCGATTGTCGTGCGATGAAACGCCAAGAAAATGGGTTGGGGCTGTCAGTCTACAATCCGGCCGTCGAAACGAGCGCGATGTCACATAAAATGAAGCCAGGCACAGAACAAAAAAAAAAAAAAGATAAAAAAAGAGCTCACTATCCTTCTAGGACTCATACCCCAAGTCGCGCTTCCACCTCTCGGTCCTTGGTATACCAAGTCTGCATCCTCTCAACAAAGCTCGCATTCGTGGCGAGCTGCAACAATTGCAACGGGTCGTCGTCCCGGACTGAGATAGGTAGACACCGAAGAGTATACTGGAAATAGTACAAGTGAGATAAAAAGTCCAAATTGTACTTAGCCGAGTTGCACTCCCTCTGGGTTGTGCCCTGACAGACTTGAACTTCCTGAAGGTCGTAGCTTGTCCGAGTTGAAGGACCTTCAGACAGCCAGAATTCCGGGAATGTGTGCCTGTATCCTAGAAATAGAGGCACATAAGTGGGTGCAAGATCCTCGAAATGAGTAACACGATACTCGTTGCCCTTCTGGTTCATCACGTAGTTGACAAACGCATCATTGCCAACTCGAGGAGAGCCATAAGTGTACAAGTCCACGCCCTCGTAACCTGCGCCACGGAGGTGAGCTGCTGCCAGGGTCGCCGTAGCTCCGCCCAAGGAATAACCGGCAAATGTGACCTTGTAGGGAGGATTGGCGGCCCTGGCTCTGTCCAGCAAAATCTGGAAAATTGCAGCAATCTCGGCCCAAGCATCTGCAAAGCCTACGTGGACTTTGCAACCGGAAACAAGAGGGCAGTCTTTCTTCAGCAGGATAGCATCGGCGAACAGATTTCGGAGAGTGCTCGTCGCTCGAAGAGCTCCCACAATTTCGTGCCGAACATGATCAACAGCCACAAAGCCGTTCAGGTCAAGGAGCAAGCCCCTGTTACCGATATGCTGTTAGCTGGTCAAAGGTCAATTATTGGACGGGCCGTCACCGCACTTGAAAGAGCCCACGACAGTGACATTATTGTTTTCAATCGCTGGGCAGCCGCCTTTACACTTCAGAGTGACGCCTTCTTTGGCATTCGAGTTGCAAAGTGCGGCAATTGAATACTGTGCGTAGAATTTGAGATTGTCCAATGTTTGCTGTGTGAGCAGGTCTAATGCACCTCGTCAATGCCAACGAACCGAAGCATGACACATAGTTTGGTGGCAGTTGCATTGTATGCATACCTTCTGCGCGGTTACTGGCCTTGTGCAAGTGGCATAGAACGCCGCTGCAAAGAAACAATAGGCCGACACTCAATCTCATTGTGAATACGGAGCGTTTGGAACTTTTGTGTCTGGGAGTAATAACCCTCTTTCACGAAGACCTATTTGCCTCGCGCCGAATTTCATCGCCTTGAAATCATTTTAGGGAAATCGTCCTTAATACATGGTGCAACGGTTAAGATTTTCAGAGCCGAGATAGCCTACAAGCCTGGTGATATGTGTGTCTCCAACTGCATGGGCCCGTCTATCAATTCTTTGGAACTAGCAGCCACACCATCAAGCCCTCACAGTGAACTTGCAACTATCTGAAAATGGCTTGGGGGCCAAATGATGGGCCGTACATATTATCTGACCATAGTTTGCCCGATACCCCATGTCTTCGCTCCTTCCCCATGGAACGCGGCCCTTGTTGCTTTGACTCTGGCCGCAGAGTGTCAGTGCAACAAATGCCGACGTGAGGATTCGCATCATCGGCGATCTTCCGTAAGTCTGGCTTGGCTACCAGGGTTGGTGCAGAACCTGGGGTTGACATGATTATCGATAAATCTTGAAGTTCGTTTTAGAATCATCATCTAAGTCTGATCTTCTCCAGATCTACATGACTCATTGAACAAATCGATTGCTTCGTGTTTCTTCCACTTGATCAACCTCAAGCATGTGCAGACTTCATCAGAGCGCTAACCAAAGCGAGCTCATCAAATGAGACATGCCACTTGAGTTCCTGAATATCGGTAATTGCTTCCGGGTTGATTTTAGTCACTTCGCTACACCAATGCAACCCCAGCACCAGTGCCGACTTAGACCCAGGTCGAACCTGTCACTTGCCGATCAACGCCCAATACTTCCCCGCCAGGCACTGTCTCTACGGTAGCCTCGCAGCCAAACGGCCCTACGCTACAGTGAAAGGTCCAGTATCCCTGTTCTCCTAATACAGGGCGGTGTTGTATTGTACCAGTATCTCAACAGGTCCCTGGCCAGCTACAGTTCGCACGGTGCCATGTGCCGACATTGCATCAAGCTGCCAGGCAAACAGTGCGCGATGTAAAAAAAACAACCCCTCCCTGCTTAAAAAAAAACCATAATTCTAAAACAAACCTGCTTGGCCAGGACGTAATATTCACAAGAAATTCAAGGAACGGAGTATTTGAAAGAGCTATTGTGCCCAATTTTTATTTCCGCGACAGGTTGTCCGGTTCTGATATTGGCCATTCTCTCCGCAAGAACCGGTGGAGCTTCAAGTACCGCCGGCTCTTAGCAAAACCGTGATAATTATAGATGTCCATAGGGGATATCCCCAGATAACGCACTTGCCGAGACAAGGAGACGACGAGCCGTTGATGTCTTCACGGACAAACGCGGGCGTTTCCTAGCCGAAGCAAATAGCACGTGCAACGGTTCTGTAGGTATATAAGATGCAAGTGAATCCGTGTAGATCTATGGAGATTCTCCTCATCACAACCGGTTCTAGTCAATTCAAACCAAGCGTACACAAGAAAAGACTCATTCTTCATAATGAAGTCCGCCGTCATCCTGTCTATTGCGGCCTTGGCTGCTGCCGCCCCCAAGCCCACTGGTGTTAACACCATCGAGCTCGGTGCCCGCCACGAGGTTGAGGTACATATCTAACCGCAAACGCAGTGCAAGACGCCCCCGAATTAACCAACATGATTCTAGTGGACTGATGCTACCATCGATGCTCACTTTGAGGAGCTCTTCGAGAAGTACGAGGTCGAGGTTCCTGCCCACCGCAAGCGCGCCACCTCCGGCTCCATTCCTCTCACCGACGACGCTCCCCACTACCCTTTAGACAAATCCTACTACGCCGACGGCCAGGTCAACACTCAAACCTTTCCCGTCAAGTATGACACCGGATCCAAGACTTTCTATGTCCCTGGCCCCAAGTGCCCCGCCGCCGAATGCACGGGTAACGTCAAGTACAACGAGCAGGGTGAGGACGAGCACAACGTCACCACTACTGCCTTTGGTGGTACTGGAGCCGGTTCATCCAGAACGGGTGAAAATTTCCTCGACAGTGTGACTGTTGCTGGCGTCACCGCTGATAAGACTCAGGTTGTCTCTATCACCCAGCGAGTTGGCAAGCCCCAAGTCCGCGCCATCATGGGCCTGGGCTTTGGTCTGCTCGCCGGCAAGCCAGCTACTTACTTCGAAGCTGCCATGGCCCAGGGCAAGGTCGCTGCCAATGAGTTTGCTTTCTTCCTCGGCCGTGTTGTTTCCGGCACTGGTGCCAAATCCGAGATGACCATCGGTGGACGCAACCCTGCCAAGTGGACTGGCGACCTTGTTACTCTTCCCGTTGTTAATACAGCTCACTGGAATGTTAAACTTGACGGGTTTGTCCAGAACGGCGAATTGGTCCCAAATACGTCGGGTATAGCCACTATGGATACTGGAACCTCCTTCATCATCGGTCCTTACGAGCAGGCCGCTGCTTTCTGGGCTGGTATCCCCGGCTCTATCAAGCACAGAGAGACGAAAGCACCCTACGATCTTTACGAGTACCCTTGCAACTCCAAGTTCACCACTGCCCTCCGTCTCAACGGAACCGACTTCAATGTCTCCCCCCAGGACTACATCGTCAAGTATCTCTTCAAGAACAACCTCTGCCTGGGATTCGTTGCTGGTGGTCCCTTTGAGACCTGGATCGTTGGTGACTCTTTCCTTAAGAACTGGTACAGCATCTACTCTTACGACGCTGCCGATGGCAAGCCCGCTGTTCTCCTCGGTGCTGGCAAGGCTTAAGAGGATCACCATCTTATGAGCGAAACGAGACATTATCATTCCACCTGTACATAGTTCCAAAGTATATAGGAATCAAAAAGTAGCTCCAAAGCAAGTTTCAGCTTCGCAAGTGATGAGACGCCGAAAAAGGGGCAAACACCAGAACAAGTCTCAGCACTCGTGGCGACAATTGGAAGATATCAATGAAAGAGACCCATTTGATCAAATGGTCTATCCAAAAATTATCGTGTGTGGATAATTATCGTGGGAGAAAATGGCAATTCAAGCCATAGGTTCTGGTGAGAGTCGGAGGCTCACAGTCTCGACGACACAGTCACCAAAGTCACACAGTCAAAAGTAAAATCGACAGAATTTAACAAAATAACAAAAATATTGATTAATTGAGGTTCTGAAAATCCTCCCAAGCTAGGCAGCAGCTCTCTTTTAAAGGAAATGAAAGCAGAAAATTCCAATATAACTCCTAGTCTCTTAGTTTGAGACTTCCTTGGTACCAATACTCACTCGCGTCTGTCTCCCTTTCCAGCCTACCTTTCTCAGTGATGCTAATAATGTATATGGGCCTGACACTTAATCGTGGTCATTGATGTCTTCCATTTTCACAATAAATTCTTCCTGAAGTCTTGCCAGATATCCCGGCAAAGCAGGCGACTGACCCACGTCCTTTGCTTGTAGAAGGGCTTGATGTAGGCCTAAGATCAAATTTCTTCGTTGCGCAAGTCGTTGCGATCCAGAGCTTGTCGAGTTTTGCTGCCGTCTACGCTGTAGGTCATCAATCACTTCTTCTGCACGTTTGATAAGTGTTCGTGGCATGCCAATGGCTTTCGCAAGATGTATGCCGTATCTTTGACTGCTGTCAGTAACGCCAGAGGCTACGGTGTACAGCATTGTGAGGTTAGGCATTCCATCGCTGTTTGTAGAGCATTGGGACTGAAGATGCAGACTCAACACCCCAGGACAATGGCTGAATGCCTTCGACAAATCGGCGAAATGAGTAGCGAACCATACTGATGCTTTCTTCGCAATTAAAGCCTCAGATACAGCGACGGCGATTGCTAGACCATCTCGAGTACTTGTACCACGCCCAAGCTCGTCAATGATCACAAGGCTTTTCGGATTCAGATTTCTCAGAATAAAAGCCGTCTCGCGCATTTCCACCGAGAATGTGGATAGACTGGCTTCAAGGCTGTCGTCTGTGGAGATACGCACAAAAATATTAGGAACAATGGGAAAAGAAGCAAACTCCGCAGGCACAAAACACCCAATCTGGGCCATGATCTGAAGCAGTGCAATGGCTCGTATGTATGTGCTTTTGCCACTCATGTTACACCCCGTCAAAATGTGGAAGCGATGGTATTCCGAGCCGTAGTAGTCATTTGGCACAAATGCGCCGTCGAGATTCTGATAATTGGTTAGTGTTGGACGCGAGAAATTGCCGAGGTAGTCAATACCTTCTCTAAAATTGGGTGTCTCGCAGCCTTCAGAGCAAGAGTCTCCGTGATCTGTGGCCTCACATAATTTTGAATTGAAGAGATCTGGGCAAATGCAGCGACTAGATCAACAGTGCTAACTGCTTCACACATGCGGAAAAGATCAGGCACGAAAACTCTGATACGCTGCACCAAGGCCATGATAGCGTTATCGCTCCGTCGTAGCACCTCATTCGCCAGCTCAATGTGTCGTGAATTCAGTTTCACAAGATCCATAGTCTGGCATTCAATGTGGTCTTTCTTCTGAACAATATTGATCAATCGTTCTGGAATCGTACTCGAACTGAAGTCTGCAGTTTTGATTCGAAGCCAGTATTTGCGACCATTGTCATACTTTAATGTCGCTGCGATGCTCAGTTCCTCTGTGAAATATGAGCGTCTTTTGGCCTTTGACGTTGCCTAGCAAAGGGCACTCACGGTTCAAAATATCAACATGCTCATGGATGTCTTCTGTAACTTCTTTGTAAGTTTGGCGGCACATGTCTAACATGCCGTCGATTCCGGATCTGACAGCAAAGGTACGCTGGTTTCGGATATCGAGTGCAGACTTGGCGAATGTGACATCAGGCTCGATAACGGTAGAGATCTCGCGCAGGATTGCAAAAGTGATATCCCTACGGCAGAGATCTCGCTGCTTAATGAGTAGTTCACTAGTCGCTGGCGCGAGTGCTCGATGCAGAGTGATGGCTGCTTCCAGGAAGCTTTTCACCATCAAGATTTGGCTGGTTTGTTCTTCAAGCCGTAGCATCTCCTCGGATGTTGACGCTGTAATGAACTAACTTACTGTCAACACGCTGATTTTTCAAGACTCTACTCTGTACAACCTTTGTCAAAATTCTTTCAATATCACAGAACGGCTTCAGAGCTACAGCGGGTCAGTGTCTTGGATAGCAGCGCAGAGTTGTGAACTCCTTACCAGTTCTAATTTCACGAAACATATCTTCACTACCGGTGAGCTCCTGGACACACGCGCTTCGGGAAAGAATAAAGTCACGCTGTGTGGACGGTTGCAGAACGCTGTTGCGGAGCAGTCGGTATCCCATTGGGGTAAGCGTGTGATCGAGTAGACCAAGGAGCGTGTCTTTAGACTTGGCACATTGCATGTTTTGAAAGATCTCGAGAGACTTGAAAGCGGAGATATCAATCATCATGGTATCTTCTGGTGGCTGATACCGCAATCGGAGAGAGTGAGGCGTGAAGTTCACATCGAAGCTTTGTTGTGCAAATTTCATCACCTGGATAAATTAGAGACTGGAGAGAATACAATGTTTATCATCATTACCGCAGAGAAAGAAGCAACTGCATAAAATTTGCCTGCAAGAGCAACCTTGATGCGATGAATGTCGGTTTGAAAAGCGAGGTGTTCAATGCAATCTAGTCCCGAGGTCTCCGACCAGGCAGACCTGTCACAGGTATCCATTCGAATATGAGGAAAAAATGTTTTCATGACATGATCAAGAGTGTTGGGTGACTCAGACTGAGAAGCGGAGGGCATCATGATGATTCTCGATGGATCCATCATGTGAACCTGGTGAGTAGTGCGGAAATAGGATGGGTTGTCAACCAGTTGGCTCAACACAACTGAGCCGTGGGTCAGATCAAGAAATGCAACACCGACGGATGGAGACACTCCTCGAGCTTCACATATGGCGCATATCAGGTTGGGGGATTCATTGGCAACAGACGTGACAGTGGTAGCCCGAGACCGCCTGCCAGACCGTGTAGCAGGGCGTGTATTGGCGCGACTAAACCGGGACATTGCCGTGGCTGGCCTTTCAGTCACACCTCTACTTGTGCCATTGTAAAGATCGTCATCGTATTCAATTTCAGTCGATGCCATGATTCCTTGGGACATGATTTGATTCCATTCTGAGCCAGAGGCACCAGAGGTTAAGGGCGTGCGGCGGCGATGGCTGGGATTGGCGCCGGCCATGCTTGAAGAGGCCCCGAAATGGTTGCTAGGCAGCTTCTGACTAGGTTTCGGCTTAAAGGCAACTGGACACGCCTTCTTTTATGAATGCTGTGTCGGTTGATGATGGATGCTAGGATGCAACACCCTGCATCGCCTGCTTGTGGAGGATCACAGCGAGACAAGCCAACGCTGGACGGCGTGGGCAGCTGCTACCTAGTACCTAATAGCCGCCCGTGGGTTCCGCCCCGTTTTTTTTTTCGCCTACAAACGCATCGCCCCAAACTTCACACCGTGTAGGAACAAATTCGCACTCCCAACACTAAACAATCCCAGAGTGTATAAATAGGCAGCGCCAACAGGTTGCCATGTTTGGCATCCTGGAAGCAGCGGTTGTTCCACAGCCAGACGTGTTTAATACATACGAGGACTTATTCGCCAATCTGAATGAGCGCATGCGAAAACAGGGATACAAAATTGTCAAGTCCCGGTCGCAAAGGTCGCGACTCGGCGGCGCGGGTGTTCCAGGCAATGAGATTGTCCGCTGCGATCTTGTCTGTGACCGCGGTGGCCGCCCTTACAAATCTGTCGCTACGAAACACAAGACGTCTACTAAGAAGACAGGTTGCCCTTGGCGAGCCAAGGCCGTACGCCGCAAGCTCATCAATGGCTGGACCTTGAGCATAAGCTGCGACCAACACAACCATGAGCCAGGCACGCCAGAGGACTCAGTGCCAAACTCGCCAGTCTTAGATGCCACTGGTATTGACAGTTCTGATATTGATATCGATCCTGAACGAGAACTAGACCCAGAGCACGATCTCAATCTCGGTATGTTGCCACACTTGCGAAGCAGAAATATATTTTGCACGAGGCACCACTAATACCGTCTTTGCAGACCTCCCCCGTCCAGATACAGAGAATGCAGCCTTGCAAATTGCAGGAGTTTCCGATATCGCCATGCAACTGTCTGGAGATACATTTGAGCAATTAAAGAATGAGTACCGGAAAATGCCAGATCATGAACGTTTTCAGACACTAGCCTCACTGCAACTGAGGATTGCGGCTCTGTACGCCGTGGAAAGCGAAGATCGACGGGCACGCCAGCAGCACGACCCTAATGCAGATGCCCATGAATTACTCAACAATCGACACCTTAACGGAACATCAGGAAGAATGGACCCCCGCAAAAGATCACGGCAACTCGACGTCGGAGACGACACTGATGCACAGGTGCAGCAGCTCTCAAATCTAGGGCCAGATGAGGGAGACAGCCTGGGAGATCCGTTAATGTCCACGCCATTTTTGGACCAAACCCAACCACCAAACTCAATAACAGACCTCGGCTTGTCACAATTTCACCAATACGTCGCATCTCCTAAGAGGAATCGTGGTAGGGCGACGCTGTCGTCAGGCCCAAGATGAAGGAAGGCCAAGTTGCAGGAGTAGCAGTGCTGAAAATACAGCGCCCACCTCCACTAACCTGCCGTTATGGGAACAGCAACAGTGGGCGCCCCGCTACATCGAGCGCAGCAGCAGCAGCAGGCGTCGCTGGCAGGCGTGGGCCTTGAAAATTCTCACCGCCCAAATTTTCAAGATTTTGCCAATCCTGCCCCACGTTGACTCGACGAGGAAAAAAAGTATGTTGAGTCGTAAAGGCACTCCAGCAGTTTGTGGAATCGCATTTCGCGTACAAACAATTGCGACATAACAATGGCAACCGTCGTGCCTCCACCGTCTAAGCGTCAGCGTCGCGAGGACCTCGAAAAGTCTCGCGTTCAGCAAGATGTCAGTGTCATTAATGGCCCTGTTGGATCATTCAAGGCTCGCTTCGTCGACCCAGATGGCAATGCTACTGAAGTAGTAGAAGTTCCTTTGGCCGATGCGTCCGAAAAGAATCTTTCTCTTTTGCTGAATACATTATACTCAAGAGTACGTTTAAGTGCCTTCAGAATTGGTAACTAGTGGCGTTACTGACCTTTACCAGGAGCGCGAAGAGTTTGTGCCATACAGATTTCGAGTACACATCCCCGATACCGACATTATCGTTGATCAATATCCTACCGATATATTACAATTATTGCGCAGCCATGGAATTGAGAATCCATTCGAAACCACCGTTACCCTCAGCGCTGAACCACAGGCTGTGTTCAAAGTGCAAGCTGTCACTCGCATGTCGCACCGCATACCTGGCCACGGAGAAGCAATCCTTGCTGCGCAGTTTAACCCGAAGACGAGTAGTTTACTAGCTACGGGCTCTGGTGATAAAACTGCGCGCATATTGGATACCGATACTGGAACAACCAAATACACGCTCTCTGGCCATACCGGCTGGGTACTTTGCGTAGCTTGGTCCCCTGATGGCAAAAGATTGGCTACTGGAAGCATGGACAAATCAGTGCGACTGTGGGACCCGATCACGGGTAAACAGACGGGACCTGGTCCGCTCACAGGTCACGCCAAATGGATCACCAACATTGCTTGGGAGCCATATCACATGTGGAAGGACGGTACTCCCAGATTGGCAAGCGCAAGCAAAGATGCCACTGTTCGTGTAATCAGCGTGGACAGTGGTAGAACTGATCATGTCTTATCCGGCCACAAGAGCAGTGTTAGTTGTGTCAAGTGGGGAGGAGCTGGACACATCTACACGGCCAGCCATGACAAAACTGTCAAGGTATGGAATGCCGACGATGGTACTCTTGCTCACACACTTTCGTCGCACGCGCATTGGGTCAATCATCTTGCCTTATCAACAGACTTTGCTCTGCGCACAGGGTATTTCGATCACACACCTATCCCCGATACCGAAGAAGGCAAACGCAGCAAAGCCAAGGAGCGATTCGAGAAGGCGGCCAAAATTCAGGGACGAATTGCGGAACGTTTGGTATCGGCCAGTGATGACTTCACCATGTACCTCTGGGATCCATCGCAAGCGACCAAACCAGTTGCTCGCATGATGGGCCACCAGAAACAAGTCAACCATGTTACATTCTCGCCTGATGGCAGTGTTATTGCTAGCACCGGTTGGGACAACCACACGAAGATATGGAATGCTAGGTAAGCAGCACTTTCGGTTGACATTGTACCGAGAAGCTCATGACTGACAAATCAACTATAGGGATGGGAAATTCATTAACACGCTACGTGGACATGTGGCACCAGTATATCAATGTGCGTTCTCGGCGGATTCTCGACTGCTCGTGACGGCATCAAAAGACACGACGCTGAAGGTGTGGTCCATGGCGTCGTACAAGCTAGCTGCGGACTTACCTGGCCATGCTGATGAGGTGTATGCGGTAGATTGGAGCCCAGACGGACAACGAGTCGGCAGCGGAGGAAAGGACAAAGCCGTGCGACTGTGGCGAAATTAAGCGTATCGAAGATGATGCAAGCAGGGAGAGCTAATACAAAAAAAAAGGGGACCCCAAGTACATAGAACTTTGTCAATTTCTTTTTCACGACACGACATAATGAAGCAGTTGCTCGCTCACTTGAAGCAGCCTCAATAGCGACCCGGTAGCCGTTGAAATAAAGACTGGTTGATGGTGCATTCGGGTCATGGCATCCATGACTATAAAGCTTGACACGAAATTAACTGACAATGTTGGCATGTGAAATGTAGCTCCAATGAGAACAGAGCGATATGACGAAAGCGCCATGTATGCAGGTTGAAGCAAGTCATTGTACACACAGCGAGCCTCATGCCATTGACGATGGATGGCAAGCGACGGGCTTGGGTTAAGCTGGAGAATGGGGCATTTGCGTATAATACACTTTGATGCACGTACAAATGATTATGAATCTGAAGTGTCACATTATGCATTAATACGGAGCCATCTACGAGCTGCTTCTTTTGGACAATGCGGCTCTGCATTGGAGTGGCTGCGGGGAGCATAGACGTGGCCGCCATCTCTGTGTACTCAGCAGGTGAGGGTTATGTTGTTTTTACAAGAGAAGAAGCAAAATAGAGAAACTGAAAACAAGTTAATCTTGGATGCACGTTTATGGTTTGCACAGGCCCATGTGCCAAGGTGGCTGGTGCCAACGCAGGATACAGTCGTGGTGTTGCACAGCATGCGGCATTTTGGTCACGCAGTGCCCAGGTGACCCTTACTACTGGGCAATCTACGAGGTCTGGAACAAAGATGCGGCACTTTGTAAGCCTAGAAGGGACAAATGCAAATTGGATAAAAATAGGGTACCCAGAGAAAGGAACAAAGGGGACCAAAAAAAAAAAAGCCGCAGGCTAGATCCTGCAGAACCTGTTGCTGCTCTGGCGGCATGGGCGGAAGAGGCAGAAGCTGGAGCAGAGTGAGAAGCAGAAGGAGAAGCAGAAACAAAGGCGAGGCAAGGGAAAAAAGGCGCTAGGCAGTGCTTTGCATTGCATCGTTGCGTTGGAGCAGCGGGCCGAATCAGACGAGAGAATATGCCACATGGAGTAAGCATGAAGTGCCTGATTGGGCTGTGACTTGGCAAGGGACTTTGTTGTGTTTGGTTTCGATGTGTCAGTTTACAGGAGATGGACAGCAGCGACGTGATATTGGGCGTGTTTGGCATAAGGCTTGTGAATCAGTGGTACAGATGCAGCACCTCTTATACGTTCTCAAGAGCACCCATAGTCCAGTATTTTGTAGAGGCATACCTAGCTTCAGAGGCTGCTGTGAAACCGGGAGACAGAGAGAGGGGGGGCAAAGAGGACCATGCTGCAATACTGGGGCAACCGAGTAAGAATAGCCGATAGCGCCGCAGCCGAAGCTCTGTAGAGCATACAGAGCGCGCAAACTACTGGCAGCTTTGGGGAATGGCCTGGAGCTCGATTCACGATAGTTGGGAGGGAAGGGCCACAGCGTGGGTTGGGCTGCAAGACATTAGTGCCGCGATGGGCAAGGCGCAATTCGAGAGCCAGAGTCAAGGGGAGGAGCCCAAGTCACTTTGCAAGAGAGCATCACGTACAAAGTACCCAATTGAAATTTAAAAAAGAAAAAAGAAAAAAAGACCACGATGGTAATGCAAAGGACAGAGTGGGCAGCAATAGTGACAGCGCAGTGCAGCATATCACAGCACGACATCGCTACTGGTTAACAACGGGCTAGAACAGAGGCAACGTCGTTTTGGCTGGGGAGCAGTGTAAGCCACCGGCAAACTCGGGAGCCCCAAGAGCAGTAGATATAGCAGTCGATTCCCTCTGCGTTGCTCTGGTTTGCAATTGGTTGGTGACTTTTTGGGTTTTCAGCAAGCCGTTCAGGTGAAGCCACAATTCCCGTCTCTGGCACTGCAAAGGCAATCACAAAAGCTTGTTCTGGTGCTTTGGTGCTCTGGGCTTGACCACTCAGCGAACAGCAGACACTGCCATTAGGTTTTGGATTACGCGATCGTTACTGCATCTGTCCATCCACGGAGGAGCTCCTCCTTTGTGTTCTTTTTTCATTTGGTTGTTATTTCCCCAGCCCTGTTTCACGAGGGTGTCTGTGTTGCCAGGCTCACGATTGGAAGAGGCTGACGGCTGTTGATGGTCGTTTCGTCATAGACACTTCACTGGCGTTGCAACCTGGCGCCTTGGAACAGTTCCGTGGAACAACGGGAGCCTTTGCCCAGGCATTGGCGGATTAAGACGTCAACGTTTCAGCAAGCCATCTCGCAAAGCCAGATTGCAGCTGGACACTGCATTACACCAGGTACGTCATGTTTGTCGGAGAGATATTGGCGCAAAAAGACATCGTCCAAGACTAACTAGCGAATGAATTCCAGTTTCGCACGGCGATAATAAGCGCTCTACCTAAGTACCTAAGTCCTGGACTGCGTCCAGAAGCTAAAATCCAGCGCTCTTACAGGGCAGAGCAGCAAGCTTGGGCGGTTTACAGTGGGCCCTTTCAGTGGACTCGCAGTGGAGCTCCTTGGCTGGTGCTGCCGCTTACAACGACACAGCAGGGAGTTTAACCAAGCCAGCAACTGTGCCAGCGACTGTCGACACGCTAATAAATACGCTCACTCAACTCAGACCTCACCAACCCCGCTTGAAGCCGCGTCGCTGTACTGTATTCCTCCACCACCCAAAACCTAACCCAAGCCAACGCCACTTTCTGGGCTTCCAAGCTTGAGCCTGGCCCTGCCATCGTCAGCCTGCACCACTTCCTCGTCCACGCCATCCAAGCCCGCTTCCTTTCTCCATCATCTCTACATACAACTCACATGGAATCGATACTATAATCACTCGCTTCCATCATCACCCAAGCACTCCAGCTTTCGCCCTTTCGTCCGGTCCTCCCGCCAATTGACGCCTCATGAGCTTGTAGTAATCCTTACTTCGAGCTCCGTTGCAGTGCGCTCTTTTGCAACAGAGTCCTCCTGGGCTCATCTATCCGTTTCAATTTCCATTCTGTCAGCGATATTAACACCTCAATCACTAACAAGATATAACCGCCAAGATGACTGTCCTTGTTTGCTCATTGTACGTCCCGCAGCGTTCTGCCCGTTGCCACCAAAGAGCATTTGCTAACCTCTTCTCGCTAGATTCCTACCCAAGACGGTTCAGTTCCAACTGCCCGGTACACCTGCGCCATCCGCTGCCGTCCACAGACGTCGAACCTCTGCCGTCGAACCGCCGCGCCAACGCCCGGTCATCCCAGAAGCCCAGCCAAGCTTGTTTGCCCCCCCGCGACAAGATCTTACGCCGCCTCAAACTCCGATTGAAGAGGCCCGAACCCCCGATATCTTTGCTAATGAAGATGGCATGCGCATTCAATATCCTCACGAGCTCGACTCGCCAACTACAAAACTCTCCCAGGCGTGGGGTACTCGTTCAAACCAACCACGTTCGCGAGCCAATTCTCCTCCTGCCGCAAATCCCTTTGAGCAAGGGGGCCGCACTTTACAAAAGGCCCAAGAACTTGGCCGCCGTGGTGTAGTGCAGCCAAAGTCTCACGCCCGTAGCGATAGCCACGATCGAGTCTTTGCCTCAGCTCCCTGGAAGATTGTTAATGCTGATCAAGGCAATGGTGGATTGCGAAACGCTGTGGATGCTGCCACTCGCGACGGCAAAATCGCCGACTACACATGGGTTGGTACACTCGGTATGCCAACCGATGCGCTTGAAGGATCGCAGCAAATCCAGGACATTGAAGACGTCCTTGCCACGGAACATAGCATGCTTCCCGTCTTCTGCTCGGACAAGGACTTTGACGGACACTACAGTCATTTCTGCAAACAGATTCTCTGGCCCGTCTTCCACTACCAGATTCCAGACAACCCGAAGAGCAAGGCTTATGAGGATCACTCATGGAAATACTACGTCGCCGTTAATCAGGCGTTTGCGGACAAGGTTGTCGCCAATTGGAAGCGAGGAGATGTCGTTTGGGTCCATGACTACCACTTGCTTCTCGTCCCCAACATGGTCCGAAAGAAGCTCCCTGAAGCCAAAATTGGATTCTTCCTGCACGTTCCATTCCCGTCGTCAGAAGTCTTTCGCTGCCTTGCCGTTCGACGAGAACTGTTGGAGGGTATCCTCGGGGCCAACTTGGTTGGCTTCCAGATCCACGAATACACTCGCCACTTCTTGCAGACTTGCAGTCGCCTCCTGAGCGTGGAAGCCACTCCTGACGGTTTGCAGATGGAAGATCATTTTGTGGATGTTCTTAGCTTGGCCATTGGTATCGATCCAGTAAGCCTCAGCAAACACCGTGGAGAAGAAGGCGTCATGCGCTGGCTCAACATCTTGCAAGATCGATACAAGGGTAAGAGGCTCATTGTGGCGCGCGATAAGCTCGACCATGTCCGGGGTGTGCGACAGAAGCTGCTTTCCTACGAACTGTTTTTGAATAAGAACCCGCAGTGGAGAGAAAACACGGTCTTGATTCAAGTCGCTCTCTCGTCAAGCGAAAAGAGCGATTTGGATGCTACTGTCTCTGACATTGTTACCCGAGTCAATTCGTCTTGGGCCAACCTCGCATACCAGCCCGTTGTATATCTTAAGCAAGACATTGACTATGCGCAATACCTCGCCCTACTTACGATTGCGGACGCCCTAATGATCACTAGCCAGCGTGAGGGCATGAACCTGACATCGCATGAGTACCTGTTTTGCCAAGATGGACGTATTTACCCCGAGAAGAAATACGGCTCGCTGATACTGTCGGAATTTACTGGAACATCGTCTCTATTCGGCGGAAATGAATTATCTGTGAACCCTTGGGACTATCGCCAGTGCGCTGATGCTATCAAGGAGGCACTGGAAATGGGCGAAGACGAGAAGAAGACGCGCTGGGAGAATTTGTACAAGGCTGTTGTGCTTCATACTGGATCGCATTGGTGCAGTGAATTCCTTGGTAGACTGGACCGAGCGTACGAGTCGCAGCACAAACGTGACCAAACATCGGTACCCCGACTCTCGGTGCCCGCAGTATCGGCCAAGTACCACGATGCACAGCGCCGCTTGTTCATTCTGGACTACGAAGGCACGCTGGTCAGCTGGGGACCAGTCAACCAGATCATCCCCGTCAGCCCGCAGCGAACCGTCGACATCCTCAACGAGCTGCTGCTCGACCAGCGCAATACAATCTACGTTATGTCTGGGCGCCGCCCGGAAGAGCTGGATCGACTCTTCCAACGTGTGCAGAACCTGGGATTAATTGCAGAGAATGGCTGTTTCCTCAAGGACAGCAACAGCACTGAGTGGGAAGAAATGGCAGACACTTCCGTGATTAAGAACTGGAAGCGTTCCGTCAAGGGCATTCTCACGTACTACCTGGAGAGAACCCCCGGCGCTGAAGTGGAAGAGCGACGGTGCAGTCTGATTTTCCATTATGACGGAGCTGAGGACTACGAATCGGCTTCGCGTTTGGCAGCAGACTGCACCAGTCACGTCAACGATGCCTGCGAATCAATGCACGTTCACGCCATCCAGACGGAGAGCTGCATCATCGTAGAGCCGATTGACTGGACCAAGAGCACGGCGGCGCAGAAGGTGTTTGAGAGACTGTGCGGACATATTGACAACCACATCGCCGACAGGCATGCCGTGGATTATCTGATGGTTGTGGGAGATGGTCGCGAGGACGAAAAGGTGTTCAAATGGGCCAATTCGCTAAGCGACAAGGGGTCGGTGAAGGATGTGGTGACGGTCAGCGTAGGCAATCGTAGCACTGAAGCCACAGCGACGCTTACGCAGGGAGTCAGTGGTAAGTTGATTCTGAGACATGACATGGTTGTTTCTGGACACTTGGACACGTTTTTGCTAACGCGATTGATGGATAGGTGTCTTGACATTTTTGCAGAGGTTGGCTGGATCGCACCACGGATGAACGCGAAGGAAAACTTGGTGGCGGCTATTTGCTATTTATTTCGCGTTGGTATGTGCATTGTTGTGCATGTTTTGATTGAAACTGGGCGTTTGGGGAGAATGGATTGGTGGTTTATTATGAGCAGATGACAGCCATTTTTTAACGAGAGCAACATATACATTTGGACAGCTTCAAGGTGACTGAAGTGGAACGTCATGAAGTGGATGGAAGTAGCATAGTAGTATAAGAGAGGCAACTCTCCAATCCTGATTTATCTTGGGTTCTTTGTTGGAATACATTGAAGATGTCCATGTGTATTAGTGTGTGGCGAGGGACTGGCGATGCAATGCAAGTAGGAGTGTTTCCAGCCAAGATGAACCCAGCCATCCCTCTCCTGCAGCCCGAAAGCAGCTCGTCATAAGGCAAACTGATATTACACGAGTCTATAATTATACGAGACGTGTCTCATCTAGGCACTATTAAACTTAAGCAAACTAATAACAATATTCACAGCCTGGTCCATCGTCTGACACACTCTTGCCACATACGATGGCCGCCCAGAGACTGCAAAACGAGCATGCTTCTCCCACACATTACAATGAATATATACACCACGCTCTCCATTGACTAGAAAACCGGCTTCCTCATCTTGGACAATATCATGGTCGCGTTTTGCCATTGCGTTTTGTCCGTCCTCATCTGATGCCATACGCATGAATCCCAACTTCACATCCTGTCCTGGACCGCCACGGCGAGTCGCATTCCAAGCTTCCGTTTCGAACAATTCTGGCATGCCCTGTTGTTTGTTGAGTGCAGCTGCGCGTAGCGCATACAAGGGGCCAACAGTTCCATAGCCACGGCTGGCTGTAATCAGAGCCCGTGAATGAGCTGACATGGCCTGCCTCAATAGCTGTGCAGTGGATGCTTTACTCTCTGTTGTCTCGACATCACCTGCAGCAGCTTCAACAAAAGCTTGTGCGGCCTCTGACATAGTCTGCACCCATTCCACCCGACCTCGATGGAATGCACCGAGCGACACTTTTTCCCACGCTGGACGGACCTGGCCATCGACAAGGTAAAGTGCCAGTAGCACTGTGAGATGTGCTGCAGCGTTGGGCTGCATGCGGTAGACACGTGCAGATTTCAACCCCAGCTCCGTGGCGTTATATGTTTGGTAGTCAAGCGGCCCGTAGGAGCGGCACTGAGTCCAAACGTGCTCGACGCGCTGCGACGCGGCATGTGATGGCTTCCAGAAGTGTTGAACTACTGCGTACTTTGAGTGAGTGGTAGAGCTGTTTGTGATTATATTCGACTCAGATGAGAGAACAGCTTGAACAAGATGACTGTGAAGTGCGCGTGAGTCGAGACCATCCAGTTTTGAGTGTTCGTATGTTTCGGCAGAACGGCCATTTGCTGTCACTGCAATCTGGAGAGGCTTGTCGAGCCAGCGATTCGAAAAGGCGCGCTCTGAACCGTTCAGAACAAAATGCGTAAATCTCTCAGCAGGAGTCTCTGGAGACGCATCATCGAGACACATAACAAACATGGCTGTGTCAATGCAGGCGAGGGCTGAGGCATTTTGAGGCTCCTGTTCAAGATCTTGACGTAACTATTTCAGGCAATAATTAGCAATCCAAGATAGAACGACCAACTTGGAAATAAGAAAAAGCTGAAATCTTACCATAGCCCAAGAGTCTCGCTCATCGGCTGTCAGTGTACAGATGAAATGCTGCGATTCGGTGGCTGCAGAGATAATATTCTCATATGCAAGTAGAATATGTTGAAAATCAAGAGGCTCTTCATCGCTGGGGAGCCTCAACTCGAAAACAAATCCTCGTCGCAGAACAGCAATAGTGCAGTTCGATGCATGACGCTGCATCCAGTCAACGCCAACTCCGGGTCTGCGTGTAGAGTTAAACAGCCAGTTATACCCCTCCGTAGAGAGACGATTGCCATGTAATGTGCCTGGCGTAATGTCTCCGCTGCTTAGTTTCTTAGCAAAGTCAATTGCCGACACTGTTAAAATAGCTGCGCGTTGCGCTTGAGTGTGTTCCGCTCCATCCTTGGGGTGAATCAACGTCCAGGGGCCCTGTTCGGGAATGGGCTCACGGTGTGCAAGATACACTTGTCGGTCATAGGCATCAGCAATGGCCTCAGCTCCCATTTCTTGGACATATTGATGCAATTCAGAGCCGTCGTCACTGTTCAGCAGCTTGCTGGCAGCGGCAGTAACAATCTCCATTTGCTCAGTAGTATCAATTGCCCGGCGAGACTTTTTAAAGGATTCCAAGATCTCTTTAAGCTCCGGCAGTGGAAGATTGGGTAGTAGTGACTCTGGCAATTTGGGGACGTAAGTCTCGGTGGTTGAGCTGGCGGGGGTCCTGGATAGTTCACTCTCCGACTGTGAACCATCTGTGACTTCTTTATTTTCAATGCTGTCCTCTGTAGTCTCCGAAGAACCCGATCCAGATATAACCAAGGACGATCGTGAAGCTACCTTCTTGGCAAGATCATAGATCGTCTGATCTGCGAGAATCTCAGAAGACTGTAGAGGTGCTTCGAACTGGCGAGTGATCCAGTTTCGCAATTCAATAGCAACTAATGAATCTAGTCCAAAATCGAGCATAGATCCAGATTGATCATTTATCTGGCTAGGGTCCAAAGAGATGAGGACGGCCAACTGACCAATAATGCCAGCGCCGATACAATGGGCAATGGCTACGGAATCCCCGGACCTGACTACAGCCTCGAAAGATCCTTCATTTTCTGACGATGGATCCTTGTTTGCTGTCGTTTTGCCTCTGACATGACAGAAAAGAGGAGATTTCACATTGCTATTATTAGCAGACGTGTGAGAGAGCGACTCTGTGTTGAAGCCAATGACAGCTTGGCGCATAGGTGAATGGCTGGAGGCCGCTCCAAGAATGTAATCAAAATAGCCTTCGAGTTCTTCTGGAAGAATGGGCCTCAGACCTGTACGCCATAGGCCTTGCAATATTGTCTTGTTATTGGCAGTGTTTACTGCATTCTCAATCCATCCGATGTTCATGGAGAGAAAGCCACGTCCATTCGAGTGAGCCATTGCGTCTTGGACGGCATTTCCAGCGTTGTAGTTTGCTTGACCACTGGCACCTGTGATGCAAACTGCTGAAGACAGCATGAGGAAGAAGTCAAGCTGTGGCGATGCGAAGGCTTTCTCGAGAGCTAGTGTTCCGTGTACTTTAGCACGAGTAACAGCAAGCCAGTCAGCCCAAGTCATGGTCTCCAACGTGCGATCCTAAAAGGTCGAATGTTAGCAAATTTCACTAAGAGAGGATATTTAGATTTTGCAATAGTTCATACCTGAAGCGAGACAGCGGACTGGATAACGCCTCGAACAGGAGGAGCGCCTGATTTGGCGATTAATGCGGCAGCGTCTTGCACACTTTTTTCTGACGTAATGTCGCACGAGATACAGTACAGACGGCAACCCGGTCTAGCATTTTGCAGCTCTGCCTGGAATGCACTATAGCTCTCGGCACCGACTTTACGTCGAGAAAGCGTGACGAGGTGCATTGCGCCGCGACTAGCCAGGAGAACTAAGAGACGCTTACCAAGGTCTCCCATGCCACCAGCGACAACATAGGACACATCATTCTTCTTCCAGGACTCATCGATTAGCTGTGGTGACGCTACAAGCACCATTGAGCTCAGTGATGGTTGAAGAATCACTTTGTTGTGTTGTCGAAGTAAACGTGAAGCTTCACTAATTTGAGAGACATCATGACTAGAGGTTTTCATGCCCTTCAAGGGAAAACTTTTCAATGCGGACTTAGCCACGCTCTTCAGATCTGCTATACGATCAGGGTACGTTTGGAAAATCTCCAAAATATCGTAGAAGTGAATAGTTGCGTTACGCGGTGGCTTCAAATCTGTCATTGGAGACGTTTGTGACGAGTTCAGCATAATGACCTGTCCGAATGGCTTGAGACAATTCCAAATAGTGGAAGAAGTAAGTTCATCTCCGATGTTTATAATAGCGTCCAGATGCAAAACACTATCATATCGAGGACGCAACAATGCTGGGTGATCGACGATGACTTTCTGCGCTTGTATATCGAGTTGCTCGGTAATAGCGCTTGCTTCGTTGAAGTCCCCAGCTGTTACCACAAACTTCAAACCAAGTGTCTTGGCAACAGCAACCGTCGCACGACCCATATCAGTCAGGACACCATGTATGAGGATGGTGGCAGAACTAGGTAAAGTAGCCAAGTTCTGGAGAACAAATGTAGCTCCCAGTACAGATAAATATATCGCTGCAGCAACTGATGACGGGATATTAAGGGGCTTCAGAATGGTATTTGAGCCGAGTACATGAGGCCGGTTTGCTCCAATAGCGGCGCCAAGAGTGATTGCCATAACTGTGTCTCCAGGAGCGATACCATTTACATCACGGCCAACCCTCTTAGTGATTCCCACGTATTCACCAAGACAGGTTTCTGCTGAGCCTTGTGGCCTAGAGAGTACGAATGCCTCTGTTTCAATTTCGATGGCGTCTGGAGCAAGATCTTCTTCAGGAACATCGATAAAGAGGACCTCGCTGCTCGACAAACTTTTCGATGATGCCAAAGCTATAGATCGACTATTGCTTGTAAATTTGAATAGCTCGGACTCGATATGAGTGGCACTTTTCGAGTCTCTGATGGCATTATTGAGCCGCATGCTGTGATGCAAGCGAGGG
Organism: Simplicillium sp. C3G150-2; assembly: GCA_022702485.1. Taxonomy (NCBI): domain Eukaryota; kingdom Fungi; phylum Ascomycota; class Sordariomycetes; order Hypocreales; family Cordycipitaceae; genus Simplicillium; species Simplicillium sp. C3G150-2. Next base: position 2,272,636 of record JAJIYY010000008.1, on the reverse strand, counting down.
ATCAAGACTGAACCGCTAGCATTTATATAGTACTCTCGTTCTCGATCAAGACTCTGATCTGCATTTATGAGGCTGTAAATGCAATGATAAAGTAGGTCAGCAACTCTAGGGGTTGCAATTGCGTCAAGGGCTGAATGAATTGTAGTCAGGCGCAGTCCGTCGTTTTCAGCATGCGCGGTTCTGGCAGCGCCAGTAATTTGAAACATTGGGGCAGGGCTATCAGGGCTTAGCCAAATAACAAGGCTGCCTCGTTGTAAAACGTTCAAAGCGTTCTCAAAATAGCTCTGATCTGATAAAATTGGCTCAGCCAAGTCATCGATGACAATTGTACACCCATCGCCAATATCTGCATGAGACAGAATGTTGGTATCATGTAAATTGCCGCGACTGGTGTCAAACCCCATATCATTTAGACGGTCAATCAAGTCGGTAGCCCACGACGGAGTGTTGGAAGGCTGAGAGTGTGTGAGAATTTGTAGATGGGAGTTTATCTTTGGCAGTGATTTCGCTCGCTTGGTACATCTGACGAGGACAACCGTATGACCGGTATTGGCGTGCGAGAATGAAAGCTGAATGCTGTGGTTGGAGACATGTTGCTGTAGAGCTGTAGCTAGAGAATGCTGAGCGTCCGATTCAAGTGTAATGATAGCTACCCCGTTATCCTTCAACAGGCCTGGAATGTACTTCAGAAGACTGATGTCCGCCACAAGCACTGCGTCATACAAATTCCGAGGGATATTCTGGGATTCAAAATCTTTCATTGCATTCAAAACGTAGTGACGGGAAGGGTAGCTAAGAGAACGCTTGGAATTCGCAAGTTTCGGCGTGTTTGACACTTGAATAACATCATAGACTGCAATAGTGCCACCACTGACATTGAGAGACGTCAGAAACTCCTGAGCTGTATCCTGAAGTTTCTCTCCGAGTTCGGCAACCAACAGGTTTGCGGCTCGAAAGCCGATAAGACTAGCAATATCCGCCAGAGTCGGACTGGATGGGAGATCAATGGCTCGGAGCATACTTAGGTCAGGCTTCCAGGTTAACTCGTAACATATGCCCTGCTTGTCTGACACACTGCTAGCCTTCTCAACATGAGCTGCTAGACTACGAGACTCAATCCCCAGAGCAGACAGAACCGGTTGTCCATTATTGAAAGTAACCATGTCGATAGTGGAGGTCCTAAACTGGCTTGATGTAACAACAGCTTGCACGTTAAGTCTGGATCGAGGTCTGCTCAACGATGGGTGCTTGACTGATACCAGCATTTTACCAATGCGTACTGGCATGGTGGAGCCTTTCCCATGAAGACGTTTGATCATGGGAATGCCCACGTGAAACATGATATCGAAAGTTGTTGGATGCAAGACATGTGTCGACTGGTGCTGAGAGGGCATGCGGGCTGCAATATCTGGCACTTCGATTACCGCCTCGGCCTGGGATGCATCGACCGATACCTTGATTGAATGTAAACCACGGAAAGCTTGCCCATAAGTATTGCCATCATCATCCATCTCTCGGTAAAGCTGCTCTGGGAGCAATTCTATGCCGTCGAACATTTTATGATATTTGGTGTCCACCATCGCTGTTTCAGTCTGGATGTCTTCGTGAGTAGTGACGGCTTGGACATGACCGGTACAAAACTCGCTCCACTTTCCATCCGAATGAGCAGTGACAGAGAAGCGGTATGCAAGTGAGTTGTTATCTGAGATTTGCTTCAGACCAAGTTGCATTTCAATGCGTGAATGTGTATCGGGTATGACCAGGGCCCTTAAAAATGAGATGTTCTGAAAGGACACAGCTTCGAGTCCAGTGTCAGGATACAGCTCACGAGAAATCTGTAGGATGGCTTCAAGAACCATGCATACATACCCTGCTCCTGGAAAAATGATTAAACCATCAATGACATGGTCTGCTAGCCATGGCAGCGTAGCCAGATTGACCATGTGTCGCCATCGCGGCTCGATAGTTGTCAGCTCAGTCATACGAACGCCAAGAAGATCATGGTATGGTTGAGAACGAAGGCGGTAGTCGCGACTCAATCTCGATTCATGCCAATGCTTTTTTGAATGATCCCAGACGTAGGATGGCAGGTTTTGTAGTGCGACTGCGGAGTCTGAGCCCTGTACTAGATTGGACACGTTATTGAACTTGAGACTGACACGACACTCGAAGAGGTGACCATCGAATTGCAAGACTGATTCAACGGCTTCAGTTCCTCGTTTTAGTGGCGATGAATAATCGTATGCGATTTTTGGTGCATGCGGTGCTGTGAGGCACTGTCGGACGGGGCCGGCCAAGGCAGGATGTGGTCCAATCTCGACAAAGAGTGCAAGACCTCCATCAAGCTTGTAATGCTCCTCAGCGACTTTCTGCACTGCTTGCGAGAAACGCACGGGAGACACCAAGTTATCGACCCAGTACGACATTGGAAAGCCTGATGTCCACTCTTCACCGGTTACAGAAGAGATGAAAGTAATCTTTTCTGCCGTTTGCTCCCCGATCACTGCAGAGTCAAGATCCTCGAGTCTGGTACGGTACTGGTCTGCTACAGCAAGCATATGGTAGCTATGATACGCTGTGTCAACCAAAAGTTTGCGAGCGAAAGTTCCGTCACCACGCAAATCAAGGCGCGACTTGATTTCATCAATAGCATTGGCATCACCAGAGATTGTGACGCTTCTTGGACTGTTGATGCACGCAATTACTGCTCTACCATGTTCTAGATCTTGCAAGTAAAAAGCAGCATCGTCCTCTCCTAACCCAACAGACAACATGGCGCCATTGGGAAGGCCACACCTTTTAGATGCACCAGCCATAAATCCTCTGTGGAAAGCGATGCAAAGGGCTGCATGATGCGATAAGCGACCTGCCGTATAAGCTGCTGCAATCTCGCCACTTGAGTGACCTACAACGGCCGAAGGATATACGCCTTGTGAGCGTAGCAGGTCTACAAGTGCAATCTGAATAGCAGTTGTCGCGGGTTGAGCAATTTCTGCTTCATTGATACGACTCTCGCCGCTCTCGCGAGCTAGTTCAATTTCCAGATCCCAAGTAGCACCAATACCGCGTAAAATGTCTCGTGAAAGCCGGATAGAGTTACGGAAAATTGGTGATGGTGTTGTTCCCAGGAAAAGGTCATGGCCCATGCGCGGCCACTGCGCACCCTGACCAGAGAACACAAATATGCTACGCTTCTTCGAAGGCAGTAGCTTACTTGACAGTTTTTCAGAACCTTGCTGAATTGCGTGAATCAGAGAAGGAACATGGGCTGCGACTACATGCAAACGGAATTGCAGTGCAGAGCGGCGGTGGCAGAGTGTGTAGGAGAGGTCTGACAGAGATACACCAGGGTGTTGCTCAAGCCATTTCACATAGGCCTGAAGCAGAGAGCGAAGAGATATTTGGCTTTTTGCCGAGAAAATAAAGAGACGGGGATAAGGTGTTAGCCCATTTGTAGGAAGGCAATATGGATACTGCTGCGGTCTCTTTTCAAGAATAGCATGTGCATTGGTGCCGCCGTATCCAAAGCTATTAATGGAAATTCGTGGTGGCAAAGTGTCAGAGTGAGGCCATGGTAACTGTTTCGTTGGTATGTTTATTCCATGCAATGGTAAACCAGGCTTGGGTTTGGAGAAGCCAGCTACCGGTGGGATAGTCTCGTTCTTAAGCATCAACACTGCTTTCAGCAGACTGGCCAAGCCACTGGTACTTTCAGTATGCCCTATAGAACCTTTGTTTGAGCCAACATACAAAGGAAGACGGCGGGCTGGTCCCTCGAAGACTTCGGAGATTGCAGATAGCTCTTCCTTGTCTCCCGCTTTGGTGCCAGTGCCATGGGCCTCAACATACACAATATCTTCAGGTCGGAGACCGATGCGGGAATATGTTTCTCGAATAAGAGCGGCTTGAGAAAGACTGTTTGGATGAGTGATGCCAGATGGCGTGTAACCGTCCTGGTTCAAACCGGTGTTGAGAATGATGGAGTGAATGGGGTCATGGTCCCTGAGGGCAGTGCTGAGGCGCTTCAAAGCGACGACAGCGAAGCCCTCGCCTCTTCCGTAGCCATCACCACGAACATCGAAAGGAAAACATCTTCCCTGGCTGCTGAGCATCTTCTGATTACTCATGCCGATATAGTGGTCAGGCATCAATTGAAGGTTTGCCGAGGCGACGAGAGCCGCTTCTGACTCGCCGCTGCGTAGGCTCTGACAAGCTGAATGTAACGCGACTAAGCCGCCCGAGCAGCCTGTGTCAATCGTTATGGAGGGACCTCTCAGGTCGAAGGCATGTGAGATTCTGTTCGCAAGAATAGCTGCACCAGTTCCTACACTCTGGTATACGGGCAGATCCAGAACGTCTTTGGTAAGATTCCTTTCGTAGTCCATACCAAAGATGGCCGCAAAAACTGCTGTACGGGATCCGACACATTGCTCCAAAGTCCATCCAGCATTCTCGATTGCTTCATATGCAAGCTCGAGGAGAATACGCTGTTGCGGATCCATCCCTGCTGCTTGTTGGGGTGACAAGTGGAAGAAGCTATTGTCAAAATCGCGGACATCGCCATTAATGAAGTGTCCACCGAGGTGGTTGTTTGTGCCATTGGGATTGCTGCCGTCGGGGTGGTGGAACGCCGCTTCGTTGAAGCGATCTGAGGGAACTGGTGACCAGGTCTCTTTCCCATGTGCGAACAGTTCCCAAAGCGACTGTAAGTCGTTCGCACCGCCAGGTAACCTACACGAGGCACCGACGATGGCAATTGGTTCAATAGACATATTGTTTGTGTAGTGTAATAGGGAATATGTAAAACATGGAATGGGAGATATCAGAGTACATGGGACATGTGTGAAGAGCAAGATTGAATAATATTTAAGCAGAGATAGGACTATTTGACTAAATCCATGCCAGACGGCTCGTGGCCTCGAAGGAGTGACTAAGTAATAAGAAGCTGCGCAGGTAGTACTATACAGGATCAACTTCACATCAGGAGAGGAATGCCAGGCTGTCAAAGGACCCATGCATCGACAGGGAGTCAATTGCAGCAATTACTATTCATACACCCCGATTCGAGGCGAAGTCTGCCTTTCTCACAATCACTTGTTACTGCGTTTATATCCCCACAGGACAGGCTGCGATATGGAAAACTGGGTCTAGTAAGCAAGCATCGCATGACAAAAAGTTGTATCGAAGGGTTGTATCGAAGGGTTGTATCGAAGGATCTGTGGTACCCACTGTAGTATCTGACATGCATGCCTCGTTGCTGGTGGTGTGGGTGGATGCATCCGTGAGCGGAGCCAACTTCAGGTGTCCTTTCGAAGGCGTTGCGCCGCCATGTGCGCCGCCGCTAGGTTTAGTGTGAGAAAGTGAGAGAGACACTACATGAGCACAACTCCACAAAGAGCGCTGTCTGCAAAGCTATTCAATAGTTATTTCTGCCCACATCACACGTGCATTTTAACATGTATATAGCGATTTATCTGCAGTAGAGAACTAGGCAAAAGACTAATGAGTACATTGGGGTTTGCCAAAACACGGAACATATGTATCACAGGATTGAAATCGCGACAAAACACACCGGAAGCTGTTATACTGCTGAGCGTGTCTCCCAAGATAGCTCTACGTCAGTTCTTGCCGTTATGACGCCTTTTTTCCTCAATGGAAAGTCATCGGCGTCTTCGGAGTGTCTGATAGTGCTGCTGCTCATGGTGCCGAGGCCGATTGCTCCAGGGGTTTGTTCTGTCCTCGATGGTTTCCTTTGGTAAGTCGAGTTCTTGGTTGCGTTACTGGTTCGTCCATGAGTTGCAACACTGGTAACGAGCGGAATACCCATCTTCTCTAGTAATGGGCGATAAACCAGCAAACAAGCAGCAATCAGGTAGACACCCGGCTCGCAGACTGTCCAGATAATGAGCTCAACAGCATGAAAAGTAGGGTCGATGAAAGAATTCTTGTTGTAGAAAGCAATAAACCGCAGAATAGAGGTGATAAGACCGCTATTGTTCAATTATGAGCTCGAGAACTCGACTGAAGAGTTTGTACTGGGTGGATGGGGGCTCACTTACATGCTTCCAAAAAGAAAGGTCATGACAAGAACAATCTTAAGTCTGTTGTTGACTTTGAGGCTCCAAACCATCGGCATCGGCAACATAAGTAATATAACATCGGTGACAATGTTGGGGAAGCTGCCCCAGACAAACAAGGCCTCCGTGTTGACGCAGTGAGCTTTCTGCTCCTCTGCAGTGCCCCAATGCGCCTTGAATGGTGTGCATCCAAACAGGTCTGCGAGACCACCACCAAGCGATGCTCCGACCAAAAGAAACATGGTAATGTTGATGATAATTACCATTGCGCGCTGGGGGAAAATTCGCTTGTATAAAATGCAGACAGCTAGCTTGGCTAGACCTTCCGTGGTTGCGTACCAGGTTGACATAGCTACCAAGTACTTGAAGAAGTTGACAAGAGTGTCCGGATTTTTCTGTGCAAGATAGGCTGCATGATGGCCAACACCTCCATGCCTAACGGCTCCTGTGCGTCTGAGTTAGTTTCTGTCGATTTCTATTGGTATGTTGCTGATGTTCTGCGAAACATACCAACTGCAATGCCGCTAGCGACAATCTGTCCGACCAAAGCCGCGCCAATAAGCCAGTCACCAGCATCAAATTTGCTGGCAGTGAGACTTCGTGCGTAAAATCTGAGAGCAACACAGATAGCAGTGAGTGGAGTAAAAATGGCCACGAAGATTTCAAGCCTGTACCCGACATACTCGGGCGAGAATTCTTCGAGGCTAGCCATCGTGAACTTGGGGTGCAAAGGGATGGCACTCGGTGGTGAGACGGAAAGCAGTACGCTGAATAAAGGACGAGACTTTTGTCAGAACAAGACACTGCAGCTAGGTTTAAGTTTTTACTGAAAGAGTTTGTCGGTTTAAAGTTCACTGACGAGCAGCTTCAATCTAGGTTTAGCAAGGATACTAGACACACAGATCTTTCCCCCAAGCATGATACAGGTTAGGTCCAATAAGCATCTGTGCGAGACGAGCGCAATGACCTTGCATCGATGAGTACCTTATTCCACCGTTCTTACACACCTCTTCGTAGGGAGGATTGCAGGTGAGACCCGGAGGCTTGCCACATTTTCCTATATTACCGTATATGTGGACAAGATGTGTCGATCAGTAACTGCATGTAAGATGTGAGTTGCATGCATTCAGAGCCGAGTAGTGGCTGTCAGCTCCACCCATACAAGCTATCTGATGTTAGTATTCGTGAAGGCTACCTGCAGTACGCGGTTTCACTGAGCAGAGTCCACACACACTAAACAGTTGTATTTCTAGTCAGGGCAATTGTCGATGATCTGCGCGGCACGTCGTAGGAAGAGGGGTAACTAGATGAAGGCAAAAAGGAGGCGCTTTGGATCAGACTACTATGATAAAATGCGTGGGTATCAGCTCTCTGATCTTTGCAAAATCGGGGGCAATTCAAGTATAATTTGTCCTTTTAGTCTAGTTAAAGGGCAGGGTGCTTACTGAACATGGAGATGCGGCGGATAGACCCGAGCTTGGCGTTGTTTTTTGTTGGGGGGGTGGGGGAATTGGCTTCACTACTCACTATCTTACACGGAAATCACAGGTCAATGAAATGATCGGTATCGTCTGAGCTAGGCTAGATCTAAAAGCTGACAATCATGAATAACGTTCAGGTCCTATACTCTTGAGGAGAATGTGTCAAGAAAGTCAAAAAAGTCAAAAAAGTGCCGAAGCCGTCTCGTTTAGACTCAAGAAGGAAATCAGGCTCCGAGGGTGCATTCAGTGCGCTCCATGTATGCTAAAAGAGGATATGCCGAGAAGACCTACCTCTGTCGTGATACTGCGCGCCGCTGGGGCTACGGGCTGCAAATTGGTTTGAGGCCAACCACTGCTACCCCTCCTCCACCAACGACCCCGCCCAAAAATGCACTCTGTTGATGTTTGGTAAGGCACTTTTGTTTCATGCCTGTAGATCAACGAAAGGTGTGCGTCTGTTCTCGGATAGTGCGGCATAATACAGAGTATCGAAGGATCGAAGGATCGGGCACGGCTTCCCTATTCTGCCCGACTCTATCAGCATTGATTTGATAACACGACAATGCAGTGTGTTTGTATCTTCCCAGGCTAACATTACTCACCACTGAGGCGAGCCCACATCGACCCTCAATAAGGCTTTTGTAAGCCGCATCTCAGTTCCTTGCAAGCTCCCGCTACTGCTATCTACTGCACTCCTACTTTTGCGCTAGTTTCGTGCTGCGGGCGTTGCTTCACAGCATCTGTAGTGGCGTGACGTTGCAAGACCTGCCAACCAGTTGGCTCAACCGACAACAGACAAACTTCAAAAAACACCGTCTGGACTGCTTCACATCTCTGCTGATCATCTCAAGGCGCTAACAGAACTGTTTTTATCATCCCACCATTATTTTATCGTTCGCTTCAAGTCATGGCAACTCACCATCAACGTGTTGCGCAGCAAGACAAGCTGCTGCCGCACGCCGTCGACCTGCTCGCCGCTGAACTGCCAAACGCCGAATATGGCGAATGGGTCACAGCCTCCGAAGTCACCGCCATCACATACAGCCAGCTAGCGAACATCGTAAACGGCTTATCCTGGTCTCTTGTTGAACAGCTAGGTGGCTCTGGACATTCCAAGCCTCAGCGCGAAGTACTGGCCTATGTTGGGCCTAATGATGTCCGCTACTCAGCTCTGGTTCTTGCTGCCATCAAGGCTGGCTACACGGTAGGTAATCACCATTACCAGCCCGGAAATATGGTATTGCAACAGCCAATGAAGCTGACTCAGTTGATAGCTCTTTGTGACCTCTCCGAGAAATAGCCCACTTGCTCAGCAATCGCTGTTCAAGCATCTCAATTGCCAAACTCTCATCACCACAGATCCAGCAACACCGCCTGCTCTTGGAGTTTTGAATGCTGTCAGTCCCGCCAAGCATATGAAAATTCCATCATTGAAGGAGCTTCTTGCAAAGGAATATCCGCATTTCAAACTTGAAAAGATGTTTGAGGAGATCAAAGCGGATCCTTTTGTTGTCATGTATGATTTCACCCAATTGCACTGTCTGTACTGGCAATGCTCATTTATACTCACAATTCCATCACAGGCATACTTCAGGCACCACTGGTGTTCCCAAACCCATTATCTGGACTCATGAAACATGCGCGCTCGCAGCTGCAGCTAAGAACGAAGAAGCACCTAAAACGACATCTACTGTCGAGGGACTACTTCTGAATGGCAAGCGTATAGTCGTCACGCTACCCCCCTTTCATGTATGTGCCACATTGGCTTTTAACTTTGGACGACGACTGACTCTTTCTGTTTCTTCATTCTCAGGGAGCTCTTCTTGCCCAGCTAATGGTTGGCGCCATTCCGTTTGGCAACGTAGTCATTGCCCCCGCAGCAGCACCTATTCCAACAGGCCAAGGCATTGTAGATGTTTTGAAACAAACTCCAGCAGATGCCGCGATTCTGGTTCCATCGGTGGTTGCAGAGATAGCACAGGGAAGTTGTTAGTTAACGCTAAACTGCGACGTAGCATACTGACATATTCTGCAGAGCCCTGAGCTACTTGAGTATGCCTCCAAAAATCTAAAGGCAATCCTTTACATAGGAGGCGACTTACCCCAAGAGATTGGAGACCGCGTTGCTGAAAAGCTGTATCTTCGCTGCCAGTGGGGTGCCACCGAGACTGGCATTGTGCCTCAGCTTCTTCCATCAGAGCTTCTTCCCTCTAGCTCGTCAAGTTCTGCCTTGTGGCGCTATGTCTCGTTTCATCCTTGTGTCGGCGCCGTGTTCGATAAAATCACAGACGACACCTTCGAAATGGTCGTTCAGCGTGATGATTCCTCGCCGAATAGGCAAACTTGTTTCAGTGTTCCGGGTATCGATGGCCATGAATACAGAACCAAAGATTTGTTTACCCAGCATCCAGAGATACCCGACTTGTGGCGTTGGTGTGCGCGCGCTGACGATATCATTGTCTTCCTCAATGGTGAGAAGACCAACCCAATTTCTATGGAACAGCACATAGTGGCCAGAAACAAGGAATTGAGCGGTGCGCTAGTTATTGGCGCGAAGCGTTTCCAGGCTGCATTACTCGTTGAGCCAGCTTCAGAGGAGCTGCTCAGCAACGCTGAGCAGGCCGCCCTTATTGAGCGTATTTGGCCCAGTGTTGAAGAAGCTAACAAAAGTGCACCTGGTCATGCTCGCATCGAAAAATCTTTCATATTAATTGTTCCCGCGAACCGACGACTTATTAAAGCTGGGAAGGGCACATACATGAGAGCTCCAAGCATTGCTCAGTACCATCAGGAAATTGAGCGACTATATTCTGTGGCGGATGAAACGCAAGACAGCACAGACGGAAACAAAGAGGATACTCCCATGTATGCCTTGGGATCTGCTGAGATAACACGCCGCATTAGAAAGCATGCGCTTCTCGTCACGGGTTGGACGTCTCTCGAGGATACCGACAATTTCTTCGAGCGCGGCATGGACTCACTTCAAGGCCTTCAGCTTTCCAGAGCTCTGAAACGAAGTCTCAACCGTACAGACTTGGCGTTGTCAACTTTATACCAAAACGCCTCAGTTGCCCAGCTGTCAGCTAAGATAATTGCCGGAGACAACGACTTTGGCAGCGAGGAGGATGTCATGAGAGATTTATTTGCTACCTATCGTGGCCTCATTCAAGACATTCCGAAACCAACAGCTCTTGAGCAGCGCAATGGTCGAGCAGCCGGGTTGAGAAGTGTATTGCTGACGGGGTCTACCGGCACCGTAGGCACACAGTTGCTGCATACGCTACTCCAACGCGACGGGGTCGACCACGTCTATTGCCTTAACCGCGGCAAGGATGGTGGCAATGAAACCCAACGCAAGAGCTTCAAGCATGCGGGCTTTCCGACAACAGCCTTTGACGATAAGCGGGTCACTTTTATCAAGGCCGACTTGTCGCAGCCATTGCTCGGCTTGGCTACAGACGTTTACCAGCTCCTTCAATCTCATGTTGGACTTATAATACATGCGGCATGGCCAGTCAACTTTAATCTGGACTTGTTGTCATTTAGACCGCAACTCGCAGGGATCGTCAACTTGGCAACCCTTGCAGCAGGCAGTTCTGCTCGGCTTATCTTCATCTCATCCGTAGCCGCTGTCGAAGGCAACACTGATGGACCCCCCCCTGAGCAAGTTCTTCAGAGCTTCGATACTCCAGCTGCTTTTGGTTATGGACGGGCCAAGTTCTTATGTGAATTGCTTGTCGAGGCAGCGACCCAGCATTTCGGAAGTTCAACACTTCCTACCACCATCATTCGCGTTGGCCAAGTGGGAGGTACAATCAGCCATCCTGGTATCTGGAATATTCGAGAGTGGCTTCCCAGCATGGTTATCAGCTCCCTTCACCTGGGCAAGATCTCTGACAGCTTGGGTTCACGATTCAACAACGTCGACTTCGTCCCTGCGGATGTGCTATCTGATGTCCTGGTTGACCTTGCCACGACTGCAACCAAGTCAGAAGGTACGGCAGTGTTCAACATTCGCAACCCTCATCTTGTGTCTTGGAAGGAGCTTCTACCGGCCATTATGGAGGCTGCTTCCCAGCATGACCGCACATTGGAGGCGGTTACTCCGTCACTCTGGCTAGCCGAGGTTGGCAGCGAGGAGAACGCAGTAGCCCAGAATCCCGCTGCCAAGCTGGTAGACTTTTACACTTCATTATGGGCGGCAGATCTAGTCGGCGCAAAGGGCAGTGTGGCATCATTCCAACCTATGGCTGTTGACAAGGCGCTTGCAGCGAGTCCAACGTTGCGTGACTTGCAGGCCGTCAATTTGCAGTGGATGCGTAAATGGGCAAACGAGTGGTTTGCCAGCGTAAAGGCAGAACAGTAAAATATTTATGAGATTTATTTAGTTAAAACCTGGTGTGAGAGTCTTAAACAGAGACCATATTTTTCAAAGCATTATCAAAATGTTTTATTATTTATTAGGCGGTCGATCTTTTGGTTCTGCGATGCCGACAACCTTGATGCGAAGTAAGTCAATGAACTGGGCAGTTGGTACTTTTGCGCATATCGGCAAATACGCACATTCGCCCTGATCTGCACTGAAATCCATTGCTCATGGGCCGAAGAATGGCGCTGTTTAGTGCCCGTGCGTACGGAGGCAAATCGAACGCATCAAGGTGCCTGACATTCTCATGCAGCAACTAACAGGGCAGATAAGTGGCCAAGCGGGGGTACTAAACTCGATCCTTCGTGATATAATGACGTGTAGGAAAGATTAAGTACACTCCCCTCCTTCTCAGAGCCTTAACTGGGCGCTCGGTCGTATTAGTCTTGCCTCGTCGCTCGGTACATACCAATTCGGGCTACCAATGGAGAATGCAACCATCCATGTAAGCAGAGACTAGCGTGGGCTTGAGCGGTTGCATGTATCGACGTATGTGAATGAGCGCTTGAGTTGTCAGGAATTACGAATCAATTCATGAGTGAAAAATGTTTCTGTTTTATACAAGTTCCTATTTGTTGTCTCTACATAGTCTTTTCAGGCACCACGAAAGCTAGCTCGTCACATTACTGCAGCAAAGTGACTACCAGAGCCTTTTGCCTTTGAAACTTGAACTTTTGCAGTTCGCACAACTGCTTCATTCAATTACAATGAAGCCTGTTGTGTCACTGGAACTATTGCTCTGCGGCCTCACAGCAGCTTCACATATCCCGAGGACGGCATGTAAAGCCCACCCAGACGATGGGCTCCACTGGCCTTCACAAGAATCATGGGCTTCTCTAAATCATACCCTCGGAGGCAACTTACTTCAACCGCCTCCTCCAGGTGGTGTATGCCATCCTGGTCAAAGTAACTATGAGGCCGGCCAGTGTGCCACCGTGGCCAAAGAATGGCTCACATATGACTTTCATTCGAGAAATCCCATCTCAGTCATGAGCAATCAATTTGCAAATGATACATGTCTTCCCAGAGAGGATTCTCCGTGTAGCGCAGCGGGATATCCGGCATATGTGATAGATGCGTCGACGCCAGAACATGTTAAGCAGGGTGTAGACTTCGGTATGTTGAGACGAGCAAATAATCATTATAGCAGAGACGCCATCACCTTTGCGAGGTACTAATTGAAAAAATGCAGCCCGAAGACACAATGTACGACTCGTTGTCAGGAACAGTGGCCATGATTATCTTGGACGCTCCACGGCTCCTGGAGCTCTGTCGCTTTGGGTTCATCATCTTGATGAAATCGAGCACCATTCGGGGGAGTTTCAACTTGCCGGCTCGAAGAGAATTCTCAAAGGCAGTGCTATTACTGTTGGTGGAGGTGTAACATTGGAGTCCATCTATGAAGCCACAGATAAATTTGGCGAGACTATTGTTGGCGGCTTGGCAAGAACTGTCAGCGTGGGTGGCTACATTACTGGCGGTGGACATTCTGCATTGTCGCCCAGGTACGGGTTGGCTGCTGATAATGTGCTGCAGATGGAAGTTGTTACGGCTAGTGGAGAGACCTTGACAGTCAACCAAGATCAACATCAAGACCTCTTTTGGGCTCTTCGTGGAGGTGGAGGTTCTACTTTTGGGGTTATTACTTCTATGACTATGAAGACTCACCCCACTCCCAAAATCGTTCAAGCCGGTCTGGTTGTAACCACACAGCTCAATGATACTATTCTCCCTGATCTGATGGGCTACATAGCCTCTCAGGTTCCATATATCCTGAACTCTGGCGTATCTGGATATAGCTACATCGGACACAACATGACTAGCCCTTTGCCACCTGGCAGTGGCCTGCCTTCGGCAATTCCGGGCTTGATTGGCACATTCATAGTACAAGACAAGAGCCTTGACGCAGTGCATGCTATCTTCAAGCCATTGAACGATACCATCATGCAGCGTTGGCAAGGCGATGCGAAAATGCTTGTATCGACCAAGGAGTATCCCTCTTTCCTTGCCTGGATCCGCGAAAACTACGATGAAGACCCCACGGGCCAGGACTTATTTTTGGCTTCTCGGCTTTTAGATACCGCATTTGTGCAGGGTGACGAGAGAACTATCGGGCAGACACTGTGGGATGTATCGGGAAAGTTGTCCAGATTGGCCATGTTTGTGTTGGGTGGGAGGGGAGTGCAGGAGGCCAAGCCAGCTGGAGGCAGCGATTCGGTGAATCCGGCTTGGAGACGGGCACTTGTTCATGCTTGTAAGTCGATCGGCTGTTTCTGTTCGATTTAATACGTATTGAGACAGTCTCTAACGCGGCTTTTTTTGCAGGTGGTATTCATTTGTTCAAGCCACTAGACGAGACAGCCTACCACAATGCTGTCGATGAATTGAATGCAGCAATCCAACCTCTTCGGGACATGACCCCCCAATCAGGTTCATATGTCAACGAGGTAAGTGATGCTACCAAGTCTGCCACTGTTTACAGACGCACGCTGACTTGTTTGTGATAGGCACTGCCTGAGGAACCTCACTGGCAACAGGCGTTTTGGGGAGGCAATTACAATCGACTTGCAAGAATTAAGAGACAAGTCGACCCGCACGATGTCTTTTGGTGTACGCCTTGTGTCGGGAATGAGCGGTGGAAGCAGCGCCATGATGGCAGGCTTTGTATGGTTTAGTATTTGCTGGCCGACTTCTTCGGAGGCTTTTTAATGCACGAAACCATAGTACACAAATTTACTAGTTATTTAATGCAGGCTACTCGGAGGGTTTTTCCGGGGAAAATTAGCTCAGCCGTCGCTCCTCTTCTCCTCCCGGAAGCGGCTCCTTCTGGGGCAAGCCGACATCGGGCGCGGGTGTCAGTCTTGTCATTCTGTCAGGTCCAAAGTACAAGCGCCAAAAAGTCGGAGATTCATATCTTCCATTCTTGTGCATCTTGCACCATTTGGTCCTCCAAGATCCTCGCACACAACATCCATCGCCATGTCTTTCCCTCCTCCTCCCGTCGAGACCATTGACTGGTCCAACGTTGGCTTCTTGGTCCGCGAAGGTAAGCGCTTGCGACAGGACGACACCAACCCAATTCCCTCCCCAAAAAAATATTGTGCCCCTCCATCGCCGCACTTCCCCTCCAAACGCGCGCAACAGGAGTCTAAGCCCGAATTAATCTAACGCACGCTTCTCTACAGTCAATGGACACATTGAGTCGACCTACAGCAAGAAAACGGGACAATGGACGCCGCTGAAATTCGTCGCCGACCCTTACATGCGCATTCACGGCATGTCGCCCGCCCTCAACTACGGCCAGCAGGCGTATGAGGGCCTCAAGGCCTTCCGCCTCCCTGGCGACACTGGCATCTCCATCTTCCGACCCGACCGAAATGCCGTGCGAATGAACCACTCTGCCGATGTTGCTTCAATGCCCCCTGTCCCCGTCGAAATGTTCTTGCAGGCTTGCAAGGCCGCCGTCGCTCACAATGCCGGATACGTCCCACCCCACGAGACTGGTGCTGCCATGTACGTCCGTCCTCAGCTGTACGGCTCATCTGCTCAACTGGGCCTCACTGCCCCCGAAGAGTATACTTTCTGCGTCTTTGTCATTCCCACTGGTGTCTACCATGGTGTACACCCCATCAAGGCGCTCATCTTGGAGGATTTTGACCGCACGGCGCCCAAGGGAACCGGCCACGCCAAGATTGGAGGCAACTACGCGCCAGTTCTGAAATGGAGCGACAAGGCTCGCACGGAGGGCTACGGTATCACATTGCATCTCGACAGCGCGACACACCAAGAGATTGACGAATTCAGCACTGCCGGCTTTGTTG
Source organism: Simplicillium sp. C3G150-2 (assembly GCA_022702485.1). Taxonomy (NCBI): domain Eukaryota; kingdom Fungi; phylum Ascomycota; class Sordariomycetes; order Hypocreales; family Cordycipitaceae; genus Simplicillium; species Simplicillium sp. C3G150-2. Next base: position 2,256,831 of record JAJIYY010000008.1, on the reverse strand, counting down.
GCATCATTGACAAGGGCAACAACGATGTCACGATTGTCGTGCCAGACTCGGAATGCGTCATTGATAGTGTAACGAGCGACAGCGTGCAGGAGATTGGTAAGAGCTACGGATGGAAGGTTGAGAAGCGATCGATCAAATACACAGAGCTGCCCAACTTCACTGAAGTCATGGCCGCTGGAACTGCTGCGGCGCTGGTGCCTATTCGTTCCATCACGAGACGGTCCAGCAAGGAGTTCAAGGATGGCGGTAATGTCACCCGAGAGACCAACCAGGAAACCGTCACCTATATCGCCGAGAGCCAAGAGGAGCCTGGTCCTGTTTGCATCAAGCTTCTGACGCACTTGAAGGCAATTCAGCTGGGTAAGGCGGAGGACACTTTTGGCTGGCGCTTTGGAGTCAGCGAAGACGACTTGAAAACTGGCGTATGAAAAGAACAGAAAATGAATTCATAATAGAAAAGAAAATAAGAAACGGCGTCCAATCACTATTTTGTTTTTGTCCTTTCGTCTTGGTGGTGTGAAGAACGAAACAGTGGTGGAGAATGCGCCGATCGTCGATTTTGCCCTGAGGATCCTGAATGTTGCAGATTTCCCCAGACAATTTCGCTTGTCTTGCTCCCAAACACTAACACCAACTGAATCAACCCCCGTTTCTTTTCGTGTCTTCTCTCACAGCCCACATCATCAATCCCACTTTCCTCATTCATCTCAATATATCACCTCATCTCCACCAAAATGATTCATCACCATGGCTCCAGCCGCGGCATGTTCCCCTCTCGCCCAGACTCGCCCAAACTCTGATATTGCTATCGACCAGGGTATGAGCTGATATGACCAAACTCTGTATGAGCACTGCAACATAGGGCAACCGTAAATGGCACCATTCGCATGAACACCTATCCGTCGGGTTATACAGGCTAAAGTCGCGCTAGCCTGAAGATTCCGTGCTTACATGTCCTTGTTTGTGTTTACCTGCCCGCAACTTTTTCAGCCTTCCCCAATTCGCCAAGTCGCAACCGAGTGAGAAAATGGGTCCTTGGGAGCATTGGTCTGCCTTAACCCCGGATTGGACTGCCCAATTCAGCAGCGCCATGCAGGCCAGGCACACCAATGAGAAGGACGCCCCCTCACTTCGTGGCTTGAGTTGGCGCTGCTTCCTCGGCTTGTGTACCTTGATTGATTTCATGTGCTAGAGAGCTTGGAGGTTTGTCTGGGGTTGTTAGCAGAAAGAAAAATACATATAATAGCGGCTCTGCAATTTTTAACGGACCTTGGTTCCAGTCGCGGTCCCCTTACCCATTTTACCCCAGACCATCACCACCTTCACCACCACTCCACACTACACCACCACACCTAGGGAAACACCATGAAGCTGTCTCTCCTGTTCACCGCCGCCGTGGCCTTTGCCGCCACCCAGATCCCCGCGGCCATCGACACCATCACCAAGGACACCGTCGCCCTCAACGAGACCGTCGCCCACTGGAATGGTCTCCCCCTGTCCCTGCTCGGCATTGTGGGCAAATCCAACAGCCTCCTCAGCGACATCAAGAAGGGAACCAAGACAGCCAAGGCCTCTGACCCCCTGACCTTTGACGAGGCCCTCAATGTTGCCACCGTCACTGTCGACCTGGCCACCGACGTGCACCAGACTCTCGATACCATTGTTCGCTCCAAGCCGAGATTTGATGTCTACCTTATTGTGTCTCCCATTCTCAAGAAGGTACTCAAGGACCAGAAAGCTGCCACCGTCGACTTCAGCAATGCTGTCGTCTCGAAGGTGCCCGAAAACCTGCAGGCTGTTGCCAAGAATCTGATTCAGCCCATCTATGATGACTTTGATAAAGCCATCGCTGCCTATAGCTAGACTGGTTCATAGATTCTAATTTTAGCCAATAAAAGCGTTCGTCAACGTTGTTGTGCTGCAATTGTGGTCGACTGCACTCTGAATCACTGCTGGTGCAAGCCAGGGTGTTGGTGATTCCTCTTATGGACTTCACTATTAGAGAATGCCCTTTCCGCCATGAAATTCTTCAAATCTTCTCTCAGATTCCAACCGCAATCAGAACAACCTAATAATTCGCCAACACATCTCATCAATCTTCCAAGAACTAACCCAACTAACACCTGCGACATGTGCGAATTCTTCATCCTTCAAGCCGTCTGCCACTGCCCAGCAGGCGAGCAATGCATCTTCGCAGGTACCGACTACGCCCACACGGCTCGTGGTGTATTTTTTCATTACTCTGAAAGAAGCAAGGTAGGCGTAACTTGTGAAAATCGCAAGCGGCAATACGGCCAAGGTGCGCGGGCTAGTCGCGACTGTCCTTACCGCTCGCGAGATTACTCGGACCCTCAAAATGATCCCATTACCCTTTCGGACGTTTATGAAGTATGCAATGCTTGCGAGTCCCGATGCACTGGCGAAGGTGTTCCCAAGACTCGATCCAGCAAAGAAGGTGGCAGCAGGACTGGCAAGAAGGGCAGCAAGCACCGTACCTCCAAAGCTCGCTACATCCGCTACTAGAAATGGGTCGACTAGCCGGAGGGATCAATGTAGATCGGATCATTCAGTTTTGAATACGGCGTAGTTTGAGAAAGGTAGGCCCTCTGTTGAGATTGGAGTTGCTCTGATCGGAAAAGCCTGTGATCACAGGACAATACATGGACTTCTGTCATTTAGACAGCGTCGCTAGCCAGCTAAAAGAGTGAAACTAAGAATAAAACGCCAAAAATATGGACCTCAATCTTTTGTCAGTTACACTTTATCCATTTGTGTTGTCGTGAGCTCTGTACATGATCAAGTCGTCGCCGCTTTTGAAGTTATTCCCTCGCAGCTGAAACGGACATGTTTCTCTCATAACAATAATGTAGAAAGACTTCATTTCTGGTACTCCATTTGATCAAATGGTTTTGGTTCAACTAAATCCATCTAATCGATATGACTACTGTCGTGTCGTATTTTCTGGTTGGGCTTCCTTGCTCCCACTCCAGCTGAAGCGCAACTGATTGACCCAAGTGGCAGCATCAAATTTGTTTTATTTATTGATTTCTGTCATTTTTAAAATAAAACAAAGAACATTAGATCGTACTGCTGTTCAGTCTTCGTCATGGAGCTCTATTTAATAGCGAAGTGCGAACAATTTGTCGTCGCGATCCAACTTCGGGGCTCCAAATCTACTTGGTCTCTCAGAACATTACAAGAAGAAATTGTTAATTGATCGAATTTACGACAAAGATTGTGTAAGGATGTAATGATTATATTTCAAACGGTATGATTCTCCTTGCAGTTGTGATTGATTGAACCAGCCCAGATCAGTGCTCTTGCCTTGATTGGTCTGTAAACTTGCAACCACTGCTGGTAATATTGAAATTGAAAGCCACAGCAACGCGAAATCACAACTCATTGAATCCAATCATGCTCTGAAGTACTGCTGATGCGGTCTAGCTCTCAGTGAACCTCCTCTCGCCTTTTCTACATTTAAGGCCACTCCTCCCACCACCAAATCCCGAAACCCTTCTTTCGTCATTCAACTCTAGATTACCAGCTCAGCCCACTAGATCAGGAACTCTCAGCGCCCTCAAAAGTTAACTTACATAAGCATCAGCGATATGTGCAAGTTCTGGAAATTAAGACGTTACTGCCAATGCCCAGCCGGCAGAAACCGCTGTGCCATGGCATACCAAGAACCCGGTGGTTCCCGCCAAGCATACCTGCATCTTGTAGACGAGAATGTGTACTCGAGGCCTTGCAGCGCCCAAATTCGCCAATATGGCGCCAACTCCATGGCTAGCCGCACTTGTCCCAATACATGGGGGCAACAACATGGACCCGCGGGTGACCCGGTCAACAGAGAGGTCTTGCCTGAGCCGTGCTTGGCTTGTCGTCAACACTGTATTCCCAAAATGAGGAATTGATCTCTTCGCAATCCTTACTGGCAAAGTCCTAAAGAGTCCCCCATAAGATAGGTAATTATCGAAGGCGCAGCTAACCAGTGTCAATATTCAGAGAAATGAACACGAGAGGATGGTATTACAGTGAATAAGCCCTTCACTGCTGTGAATCACAGTTGGATATCGCGCAGCTGTCACTGAATCCTCATATAGCTGCTTTGTATTAGAGAACGCTCCTTCCGCCTGTGGAACTCCGAGGCTCATTATTCATTGTTTCCTAACTTCAAGGCACCATTTCCAATCATCACAAACAAACACTTGACAATATCCCAGCAGCCAGCCAATAGTATTACCATAAGCGACATGTGTGAATTCGTCGTAATTAGACGCTACTGCCCCTGCCCGGCAGGTAAAAATATTTGCCAATACGGAAAGCTAGAAACGAGCTTCATCTACGGGAATCGCTTTTGCCATCTTCTCGGAGACACAGAGGATGTGAGAACATGCGCAGATCAAGAGCGTAGGCACGGCACCTACTCCGCTAGCCGCGACTGTCCGAATACGTCTGAACGAGACCGTAATCCTGACATTGACCGTATCGCATGCTCGAAGTTTTTGGATGGGCCGTGCTGGAGCTGCCAACAAAAATGCGTTCCTCTGATTTCCTGTGACATCAAGATTAAGAAGGAGGGGGAAGAAAGTTAAATGAATCGCTGAGCAATCTTTAATTCTGCCAACGGAAGTTCTCCCAAGCCTCGCAGGAGAACGCTTCTTCATCATTCTGATTGGCATTGTAGTAATGAGTATGGATTAGGCTAAGTGTAACGGAGTACGACTTCAATTGAGACAGAAAGATACAATAATAAAATGCGCCTTTGCATCAGCCCTGTACGCATCCCCTGTAACATCCAAAACTGCAAGTCGCGCTAGTTGCAACGCAACCTCCAGGATTCGGGGATCGGCGTCGTCGCTCGCTTCCGAAAAGAGCCATTTCCATGACTTATAACAACACTGCCGAATGGTTATGACGCGGACATATCCAGCGCAGCTAGGACAAAGAGCGCAGAATGCGACGAATCTTTCTTAAACCTAGAAAACTAATTTCGTTTCCAGGATCATGGCAATTGGATGGTCAGGTTCCATTGGCCGGGAGGACCCCTAGCGCAGGTGCCGATCAGGGGCAAATCGCGATTTGGGATATCGTTGCTTTTTTAGGCAAGACAGGGGAACCTCTCCCTTTGAGAATCGCAATTACCACGACGACATGGCTGTGGTGTTTTCACTACGAGACATAACATGGCGTTTCTTTGGGAGTTTTCCATGGTGTTTTCCATGGTAAATTGCTAACAGGTTCGGCCGGTCGCTTGTTTGCGCTGCAGCCAGGCATGAGTCTTCACGTCGCTTGGCCATGATGCTTGAGGTACTGTTTATGTACAGGCAAATTTGTATGACAACAGCGCCCAATGCTTCACCAAATCTTTCATTGAATTTCATGAGATGTCGTTTTGAGGCATTGTAGGGTCATCACTTTAATGAGGAACAAATGTTTGGCCACTAGCTTATTGGTACTCTGGCTTATACTAAATACAGTGAGATCCAGCTTCGCCCGACCCTAGTAAATACGAGACTTTCCGAGAGAAGATTGCCGCGAACCCCAGTGAAATTGAATGAAAACAAGACCTCTCCAAACAATTCCGTGTATGTATGTAAACATTATCTGAGTCTTTTTGTTTAATTTTCCTTTGCTGTCATGTACTCCAGATCCCATTCAACCCGTCATTATGTATCAAGTTGGATCGTCTAGGAAAGTCGTATTGTCGTAAAGTAATTGGATTGCGGACGACACTTAGATGCCGACAGGCTTGACACAGAGGACATCCTGGCCAAGGACGGGGATGACACAGCAGCGAGCCTGCTGGCCCTTCTTGGCGCAGATGTCCTGGAAGTTTCTGGCGTCACGGGGCTGCTCGTTGGCTGAGAGTACGTTAGCAAGATGTTTGTTTGAATGCGCTGGTACCGGGTCGACTTACGAGGAGCACCGTCAAGGCAGGCAACACCGAGGACATCGGTGGCACAGCACTGAGCCTGGGAGTAGAGACCACTGCAAGGCTTGTAGTTTCCGTAGGTGCGCTCCTCAAGAGCAGGGGCAGCGAGGACGCTGGTGAAGAGAGCGGCGACAGCGAAGAACTTCATTTTGACTGTAGAAGTGTTGAGAAGCTGGAGACAGCAAAGTAGTTGAGTGTTGGAAGAGTGTTGGAGAGGATCGTTTGAGACTTGTTGGATGAGGAGGAAGAAAAATTCTGAATCCGAGGGGAGATCAGGCCTTTATTTATACTTGATGCTTCAATATAGAAAGAGGAAGAGACTCTCCTGCAAGGCAAAGCAAAACAGGCTTTACTTACTATCTACCAGGCCTCTCGAAAGGCATCCGGGATGGACCCCAGCCGCCGACACCGCGGCCGGGCTTTCGTGGACCAGCATGGGCCCGCCACCACCGTTTTGGTCTCTCGTCTGTGTGCAAGCTAATACTAACTGTACATGTCACATCCTGTATGTACCAGTGTATTTCGAACCAGACACCCAATATCCACACCCCCGGCATCAAACTAAGGGAGAAGAAAGTATTTTGGGGCGTGGGTACCGTTACGGTGGCGTTTATGCGTGGCCGCGATGCCAAGCAGACTCACCTGCAGCCCGCTCGACCCAGGCCCTTCGATAGACCGAGACCTCGCAGGTAACAGTGGGCTGGTTGTCTTGTTCTTACTGTACAAAGTATGCTGTATTTGGTTATATCAGAAAAGTATACTTTTTCTGTCCACAGAGCCAAGCTGACCAGGGCCGTCGGAGGGTTGGCAATGTACAGGACTTTGCATGCAGGCGGGTTGGCTCTACCTCAGATCCCTGCTGGGCGGCTTGCTGCCACGGCATCATAGCGCTACTGGCGGACCAAGCAAAAATATTCCGACTGGAAACAAACATGGATACTTGCGTGAATTCTGGGCGGTTCTATCTCTGCAAGAGACAACTAAAATACGAGGGCTAGCGGTACGCAAAGTCTGGGGCTGGCCTCGCGTTCAAAGACATCGACGGTGTAGACAAGTAGTAACACCAGCTGAGAGCCACCGCTGACATGACCTTCACCAACCACCAGTGCGGTGGGTGTTCTCTTGTGAGATTACCACTCTGCAGTTTGTCCTTAAAAAAAATCCCAAGGCTGGCAACTTGCATTGGCCTTAGACAATAAGGGTTCGTTGATGTGGTGTACAACAAACCTGCGAGGGAGGGCATGCGACGGCGACGACGAGCAAAGCAAACAATGAGACTGGGTCGGTGGCTCACTTCAGGTTCAAAGTTACACAGACGGCAACGAAGACACCAGACTCCTGTTTGTGGGGCTCTAAGCAGGTGCAGACGCAGCGCAAATGCAGCTAGAGATGAGATGTCTTTCCACACTTACTTTGGGCGCCACAGCACGACGGCAACTTGCATCGATGACAGTTTACAAGGATCTAGGGTGTATTGCCCCAACCCAACGACACTGATAGGCTGAACGACTTCGGGTTGTTTTCTTGCACACAATTACTCAACTAATTCGCTGCCTGGAGATGCACGGCGGCCAGCATAACACGGGGATGTGCCATATGCAAAATGAGGTGCCCTGCGGACAGACCTGGGACGGGCATTGACTAGCCGAATAATTAGCCTGTCAATTGCGGTTTGATAAAAATGGCCCGATAGTTGATAATATTAGGTCATGGCCAATGGGGTGGGAGATTGAACGCTTAATTAGCTTTCTCTCGCTCTTGCCCAGCTCTGCATAGTATTGCCAAAGTGCTAGGCCGTTTTTTTACTTTTTTCGCAATGGTTTATTTCCACTATCCTCAGGTGCCCATCGTACTTATGGGATCGTTCTGATATCCGAGATTGCACGGTAGTCATCCGAGCGGGCATTTTCCTTGTCAATTGAAAGGGGAAAACACAATCTTTGAGAAAACAGCACACACATTTTCAACCTGTGTGGCATCAAGGCCCCAGAAACAGAACAACCTGGTACCCTGCCACCTTGAAGGCTCTCGCGCTCTTTGCTGGCCTGTGCTGGCGCTGGCAGTTACGGGGGGCGACCTTGCTTGGGCCACACGCGGCCCACCGGACTGTCGCCCCCTTCCCTAGCCCAAATCCTGACCACCATCTGTACCCCTGGGCTTTGAGCTTTGCGCCTTGCACTCGCTCCCAAGATTAGGCTGCGGAGAGGGGCGCTGGGCTGGGCTTGGCGCTGCGGTGCGAGCATTTCTTGGGGAGGAGGGGATGCTTGCAAAAGAAAGTAATTGGCCAGGAATTAATCTCTCCACGCACCGGACTTTACACAAAACTTTGTACATGTCATTGCTTCCTGGCACCCGGAGAAAAAACATCCAAGCCTCCCGGCTTCCCAATGAAGCCATTTTAATTGTGGCGCGACGCCATTTGCGACCTGAGCTTTCTCATTACCTGACACACACTTACTCTCTTCACGCATCCAGTAAGGGGCGTGTCTCTTGTGACTGCGTGGCGACCTGCATGCCCGGTTTGCACATGTACATGCTCCCAAAGCAGGTCCAGTCTCCCCTAGCATCTAAGTTTGCAGGAAAACATGGCGTGTGAGAATATTACCTGGCTGCGCTAAGAACCAGACCTCAATGCAGAGTTCGCCTGCTTTGAGACAAAGTTTCTACTTCTGATAGGATGTTCCAGTCGTGTTGGACAGCCTACCAAAACCAGCAAGCCCTGGCCCCCAACAGGCTTTGGCTTTCTCATCTCCACCAATCCAAGCCGGTGAAATCATGAGGAAGGGGCTTTTGGGCTTGTGAATAGCAAACACCGCCCGGCACTGGGCCAACTACCTGCATCAGACCCTTGCAAGCCAACGCTAGCGGGATGATGATGCGCGTATCTTCTCACGTACCGGTCTGGAGATCGACAATTTTTACTGTTGTGATGCCGCCTGCACTGTGCAACAACAGGTTTTACCTGGTAATTCAACTGTGCGGTCATGGCTTGCACTGGCTGGCTCAGCTCTTGAACCTCTTTTTTTACTGTTGAGCTTCCCTTGGTTGCTAAATTAGCCACTGTCGTGCCAAACTGTCCTTAGCCAGCTGGTTTCGATACTTGTGTAGACGCCTCGCTTACTGGGGGGCAGAATGTGTGTCTCATTGGCTGGACCGAATCACTGCAAGCCATCTCATCTCAGCTTCTTTCCTCCTGTTGCATCGTGGATTAGACTTTTTTCCAAATTAATTGGCATCCTTCCCGCTGTTCGATCAGCAGGCTTGCATTTCACTCCATCATCGAAGTCTGGACTCCCCAATTGAGTTGCCTGTACTCTACGGAGCTGCGATCATCCGTCAGACAACCTTTGAGCCAGCCAAGCCGCGGCCGCCGCCTTCGTGTCATTAGGGAGCTCATCCTTGCTCAGCGCCACGGAGGCGACAGCGGGAGGCGGTCCGACTCCCGGCTTAAGTGATTCCGCATCTCATCCCGAGTGCTCTCTTCGTCCGTTACGTTGCCATCCACCAAAGAAACGAAAACAAACAGTCCAAACGCTAATAACATTCACGGGGAACATTTACAGGCTCCAAGGACATAATGTTGCATGGCCATTTCAGCCACCATGCACATTGGTCGAGTAACCGTAATGCATGCATTGTGCAGTGGTTATTCATGCCCTGCAGCTCCTCCCTTGCATGCCTACTCCCCGAAGGGCTCTTTGTGCATCAGCTGCCTTTGTCCCTTCCCAGCCTTTTAAACAACATGACAAACAAAGTCAACCTCCTTTTCTTCACACTAACAAACTCAAAAAAAAACCCCTCGTCGGAACTTTCAATCTCCGCTACTAAGTGAACTCCCTGCCTTCGTCGAAGCTGCTATCACAGCGCAACTTGCTTTTGTCCGTGTTTCCGCCGAGAGCGCTATTTTTCTTGTTTCGCCTGACTGTTTTCTTGATTACACTAAATTTAGCGCTGCGCCTTCTTTGAGCGATACAGTGACCGTCTGGAGGGTCGGTACATCGCTGGACCCCGGCGACGTTACAGGACATAGCGACTATTGATTCGATCTGTGCCATCAGTGGAGATGGGACGGTACCAGTGCAAATCCTTACCACGTCGGCGAGGACGGGCAAACAGCGCTAAGACGCGTACGGAAAATTTGCCTCAGCGAAGCTGGGGCACTCTCCAGCACTGCTACCTGCCAGTATTGCAGTACTAGCACCAGGCTGGCCAGGCTGCTAGGGTCAACAGAAGAAAACAACTGGAGACGCAAAATATGATATGCTCCCAGCAACAAACGAGGTGCTCTAGCCAAGTTTGACCGGCTGCAAGCTTTGCTTTTGGGCCAGGGACCTGATTTGACACGTCAAGTTCGGCCTTTCGGCTGGTTCGATCTATAATCCTGATATGCTTGTCTCACTTGAAACACACCAAATGAACTGATCATACAGCCAAGAGCCGTCGATGGTGGTGTTTGTTTTCTCATCAGACTGAGACCGACAGGCGCTGCTATTTGCATCAACCGGACCCTCGGAATCAGCTGTGAGACAATATGAGTGATATTGATGTTTTGCACACACCAGGTTCTGGCTGCCCAAACTTTGTCTGCATCTCCATTACACTGGAGCCCGTTGAGCTGGCGTTTTACTTTGATCCGGAACAACAACAGTCCTTGATGCGCCAGACAATTTTACTAAACTTTGCGCCAAGACAGTTGCCAACGTCAGCTCATTGGCGTTGCATACGTGTGTATGGCACATATGTACATGCCGACCCAGTTAGAGTATGTAGGTGATTAAGCAGCCTGCATACAAGTACACTTGACTAAGTTGGAAGCTGGGCGATGCAGCTTGGCCAACTGGGCTGTAAGCCTGGTTTCCTTCACACCCTCATTCGGCGTGTCGCTCAACTGTGCTGGGCAAGCCATTCCGCCGATCTTCCATTTGCAGCGATGCAGTGAGGCTGCTTCGGACACTTTGAGCAATAACCCCATTGGAAAGTGGTTGTGCTGTGCCTGCGGATCTTTGTGAATGCTTCCCCAGGTCTGCATCTCGAAGGCTGTCAGCCAATTCATTTCAAGCTGCACGGCGCCTCTCCGAGCATGTCATTGGCCAGTGATCATCAACTAAAACTTGACTTCCTGACCACTTGACCGTTGCTAGCTGAACTCAAAAGCCGTCACAAAGGCTTTTTTTAGGCATTGTCATGCCGTCATTATGCGCTAGAGCTTGTCCCTTTTGGCTGCTATCACCGAGCGGGACAAAAAGGTCCCAGTGATGCTGAATGCAGAACACGGCAGGGGCGGAATTGCCCGCTAAAAAAACACACCCTGAGCTCCTACGGTCTAGACCAGAAACATATGCGAGCTGTTTGTTAGCGCCAGCCTTAGAAGGAACCCAAGAGAGGCGATATACTCGTCAAGGTACTATGAGACTCTGGCAACGTGTACAAGAGACGAAAAAAGAAGTCTCGCTTTGGTTGTCTCAATTGATTGAAGCTAGAGGGGACTTCCACGGAGATACACACGGCAGAGTTAAGAGCCGTGTGTGCGGCCGTAACAAAGGTTGACGCCAAAAACTCCGCCATTGACCTCTAGATGTTTTGAGCCAGGTGTGGCGGTGACTCTGTTCTTCATTCGATTACACAGACCACTGGCGGTCTAGTTTAATCTGACAGACCTTTTGGGACAAGGTTTCAGTAAGGCTCGTGACACTGACCAGGTTTAGATCAATGTCGAGCTAATTTGATGATTGTTGTGCTTCCAATGTCCATAATTATCTCTTCCGAAAGGATGTAGCGCATGGACGAGAGCGACCTCTCAGCTTTTAGATGGGTATTAACGAGACTTGTCTTGTTCGGGCTCTGGAAAAAAAGTTCGTATTATCTGGTGCTGTCTCAGCTTGAGCTGTGGCTTGAACGATGACCTGTTTTGGGTCCATATTGCGATGGTACAAAATTAAGCGATTGCAAGGCTAATTACACATGTGATTGGTACTGGTACTTTCTTGGAATCGAAAATAAAAAAAAACAGTGATATGACGATCCGAATGTTATGCCCGGGCAGGCAGGAGAGCGGATTGAAGCAGCCTAATTGAAAGTGGTGATATCGTGGGAGAGTGGCTCGCTGGTATATTATGCACGTATTATACATTGATATGATATTGCATAATTCTTTATCTGGGTGTGCATAATGCGCATTTTGTTTATGAACGATATTTCCTTGGCTGCACTAATCCTTTGGTGATGAGCCTCAAGTCCAACTTTGACGTTTCCTTACGTGCACACATATGAATAAAATGCGATTGGAGGGCGTGCAGTAACTCTACTTGATAATATCGAAGGTGATGAGAAATATTACATTAAAAGTAACTTGTATTTTGCAAAGTGCGCGAAAAGTTTCGCGACCCGAGTTGACCGCGTCGATCTTGGTAGGCTACCCTGGAGGATAACTTGCCGATGACAATCATGATTTTTTTCGCGTTTCATATGTTTAATGTGAATTATAATTGCTTTAACACTGTGAAAGAGGCCTGGTCTTGGATGTAGTCAAGCAATTGCGCGTCCTAGCTATTCAATGCGGTAGGAAAGTTCTAGTCGACAGGCTTGTCCCTGGTGTTCTCTCGCATCAGGTTAGTCGCAGTATCTGTCAATGCAACGAAGGTGTTCGTGTCGTTCACTCGTGCGCACAAACCTCAGCTTTCTCGTAGAATCAATACAAGATCATACAATACAAAGACACTAATTCTGCACCTGCAAGATCGAGTTGCCATCAAGGTGCGACGAGGAGCTGGCATACCCCTTGGCACAAGTCGTTCGACAATAGGATGAGCGCCACCATCAATATTCAACAATTATGCCCCCCAACACTGGCTAAGTTCTGACAAACCAATCTGAAGACTGTGAGCGTTTCTGATAGCGGTGCACATCCAGTGCTTCAAAGAGGTGAATGTGGTCAGACTGCAGGCAACCGACATGATACTAGTGAAGCAGCTAACGGCATCATCCCGAACTCCAACCGTAATGAGGCTAGCTAATCCAACGGTGTAACACCACATCAACGCATCTAGTTCCCCTTTTCCAAAAGACAAAACCGACCTAGTGCTGCGGCAATACGGGACCCAGATCCCGAACACCATGCACGTCCGCCACCTCAGCCGAACACAACGGCTACCCGCATAAAGACAACAGTGTCACTTACGAGAAGAAACCAAGCCGAAACATTCATCAATAGACAAACTCCCACAGTTCAGCCTCCGATTATCACGACGGACGTAGAGGTACGAACTACTAGTTGCCACCCTTCGCCATCGCCGTGTGCTCGGATAGGCAGGGCATGACGTGACGGGCACAGGTGGCACAGAGAATGCGGGGAGTACCTGGGGAAGAGATGTTATCGTGAGCCATCAGGCGTGCATTAATATGATCCAGGTTACCCGACGGATACAAGGGAGTCGAAGCGAGCTGCATGTCGTCGCCAAGCGCCTCTGAGAAGCCATGAGGCGTACATCGATGGTCGCTTGGCGATCCGGGACACGTTCTGCGAATAAATAAAGTCTAGAAGATTTGTAATTCATTTGAGCAAATGGCTTGGATGGGGTGGAGAGATGTGTTTGTGGCGAGTGACAGACCAATTCCAATTCGGGTCGACAATGAGCGGCGATACAATCATGGCTTGCCGCTGCAATTGTTGGAAATTGTGACAAACGAGTGCATCAACACTCAGAAGTGAGCGAAGTTGGTCTGAAATCATGATCTGAATTATTTGAGGTGGTTTTAAGTTGTGTTGGTGGTACAGAATATCTCCATTGACGAGGTGGCATATGCACATCCCACGATGCCTGCTGGTGAGGGGTAGCCAACTCATTTCATCATCACAGACACAATGCGCAACAAGGACAGACTCTACATCGCCCTCTACGCAAGAGGCGGAACAGTATATATGCATCAAGGCGAAGACAGGTAAGGCTCTGAGTCATTGATGACGACGCTATTGCTGACCCCAACCTGGTACCACTGGGCACTGTTCGTTGGTCCGAAACACGAGACGACAGCCACACAGGGCACTCGCTTCCACGCTCTGGAACGACTAACTCGCCAAGAGGATGGAACGACCAAGTCAGCCTGGAATTTCGAAGAAAAGGACCTGCCGACTGGCCCAGCGGGAGGCATCCTGGTGCGGATACTGGTGGCCAAAGTGCACAATCGTCATCAGCTCCAACAACTGCTGCAAGAGAGCCACGTCCCCATCCGCCAAGGTAAAGAAGGTTGGAACTGCATTTCCTGGGTGCAAGAAGCACTGTCCGTTCTAGTCGGGTCCGAGAATGTTCTCGGCTCCGGAGTGACAGACTGGGAGGGGATTCGGGCTGCGGCGATGTCGTACGTGACCAAGAAGAAGGAAGAACATCGCTTTGACGGGCGCGCGGAACAAGGCCGTTTCGACTGTAGTCTTGTTCCTACCTTTGACCTGATTCGAGGACAAGAAGCGATTCCATGACATGTAGTCACAGTGCGGGTTGCAGTGCAGTTAGGGTTGGGGGCCGTATGGAGACGACGACGGTCATGGGGGCGGAAAACGACCAGCATCAAGGGGAAAACGGAGGATGCCAGAGTTGCATTGAGACAAAGAAATCAAGAGGCAAAAAAATGTTCCCATGAGTGAGAGAACAGAGGTTGCGTGTCCAATCAGCGGTTGACGCTGTGAGGAGGCGGGCATGGCCTATTTCCTAATTTGGGTGTCAATAGAGCCTCTAAAGAGCCTTGAATAAGACTCCGCCTAACCACACCTCAACCACTCACGTCCCGTCCATGACAAAAAGGATCCGGCGGCAATAAGCCAGTGGCGAATTGTAATTGGTGAATACAAGGGCGCGCCGTTTGTTTTAAGTGTGTCGGGTTCTTCGTCTGGCTGTTCCGCTGGGTGTGCCGGGCTTAGATGCACCCACCAGCAGTTGCATCACCTCTTTCATGCTGGCTAGTCTCATGCGAATGCAAAGCTAATGTACGAGAACAGCACGCGTACATACACGAAATACAACGTCGGTGTGCTCTAACAGAATCCCAAATGCCAGTAGATACCGCGGAACGAACTGCTCTCGAGGTGAAGTGTACTTGAGATAGACTTGACGCTCGGTGGAGATGGCTGAGCACGCTGGCCCCGTGGCGGCGCGTAGCGGCCGTAACGGCCGTAACGGTGAATAAGATGAATGAATGTACTGGACATGTACACTTGTTTCCGCTGGGCTTGTACCTGTCAAGGGAAATGGATGAGCCCTCACTCCCCTCGGGCCAGGCATTATTGAGCCACAGCTGGAGTCAATAGAAACAGCAAACAGGACAAAGCAGTGTCCTTGGCTGTGATAAATACCTCCCCGGCCTCCAGTTCTTCATCGTCTCGGTTCTTCAAAGCAAACATTTCTTCAATATTCAATCTTCACAAGATACACAAGATACACGTTGTGCACATTCATCACATCTATTGATAATCCAAACCCCCACAAGCGCCATCAACATGAAGGCACTTACACCTTTCGTCCTGTTGAGCGTTGCTTTGGCTGCCCCCAGTCCAGAACCATGGTGCTTCCGCATTGCCAGGCCATGCTGGAAGACCAAGCGTGCCGTTGATGCCTTCACTCGCTCTGTTCAAGAGTCTGCAGCCGTCGTTGCTCGCTCTGAGGATACTACCGATGTACCAGAACTGGCAAAATTCCCACAGTCCTCCACATTCTTTGCCGAACAGGCCCTTAACGAACTTGCACACATCAGTGCCCTCGCCTCTGGCAAACCCGTCACCTTCTACACCGACCTCCCCATCAGCTTCAGCGCCGACATCGACTTCCACACCAAGCAAGAGTCCAAGCGACACGACGTCTCCACGATGGGCGGATATTGCCTCGACTGCTGGAACAAGCGCAACGACGACAAAGAGCGACGCTGGTGCTTCAGGCAGGACCGCATCAGCCCTTGTCTCAAGGTTCACGAGGAAGAGAAACGATGGTGCTTCCGTATCGCCATGCCCTGTTGGAAGGCTAAGCGTGCCGCCGATGCAATCCTCGAGGCTGCTGATGAAAAGACCGACGGACATCTTGATGATGTCTCAAAGAGGGAGGCTTCGCCTTGCATGCAGCCTGGTCAAGCTTGCTGGCAGGCAAAGAGAGACCTCCATGCCATGAAATCCATCGCACGGGACATCATCGAAAAGCTGGCATAGGACACAGTTCCAGGCTGAGTTTCGAGGCTGACGACCTCTTGCACAATATCAACTTGGACAAGGAATGGGACATGATTTCTATTTCAGCATGACTTATGACAGACATTATTCAATGCTTGCTTCTCTTCTCTCGTGCCTTGAGCACTGTTTATCTTGCATGGCGGGCCATCCCGTTTTTTTCTACGCATTTTTGGATTGGGTGGTGTCTGGAAATATTGTAATTAGTTTTTTTTACGTTAATGAATTTCATTCTTTCATGTCGCCAAAGAGCATGCCCAGTCTGACCAAGTGACTCGAGTACCAAGTTCGTCGTCGACATCGAGACCGCCTTCGTGACATTGTACAGTTCGTATCGAGGGCATTGAGTATCATATTAATCGCAGTCGCTAGTCACCAATCGTCATCGCGTCGGTGGTCATCATCGTGTTATGTACGCTCAATCATTGCGATCCTCCCCACGGCGAAAAGGCAGAGCACCGCACCCAAGATTGTTCGTGATTTTACTTCTTCTTCGTCCTGTGTCCCTCAATAGCCAGCTTGTCTTGGGCTGTAACACCTCATGCCAACTAGGAAATTGGAGGTAACGTGAACGTGTAATTTGCGTTGTTCATGAAGAAGAAAAGAAGAAGAAGAGAGAGAAAAAAAAATTTCCGCCTCCAAATTTATTTGGCCCAGATTTTCTGCCTTGTGGCGGTGCACGGAGATTTGAGGGATATGGCGCCACACTTGTCAGGCACCAGCCGCACTTGGCTTCCTGATTGGGGTCGGCTTATAATGAGGCGTTCTGCCGGTGATTATTACTACATGATTGTCATATTTCGAGGCTCTGCCGCGGCATGATCAATTTATTTGGAAATTGCAACTAAATCTTGTACTCTCATATATATCTTGATTTCATACATGTCAGCCAGCGACATCCCATATTGGTCAAAATGCCTCTTCGATTATCCAAATTGTTCAAGTCCAAACTGGACCTCGCTCAAAAGATACACATCGTGTCAGATACCCGGCTTCCCCTCACTCCAACTCCGTCTCGCGAAAATCTGAGCCGATCCCCATCGGCTACTTCATATAGCCCGTTGTTTCGAAAATTACCTCCAGAAATCAGACGCAGGATCTTGGTTGCTGCTTTTGGCGACCAGACCATCCACGTCGACTTGGTTAATGACCATCCCGCCTTGAAGCTGACAGGTCAGGACCACTGTGGACATGGCGGGCTCCCGCTCACAGCAGCCGATAATGGTTCAGATGCAAAAGTGAAGACTAAATCTTCGTCGCCAAAGAGCTGGCAATGGAGGAGCTCTGTCTGTCATCGCAACGGCCCCGATCCTGGTCCTCCAGGTCACCAGGTACAGCCGGCTCACGATACATGTCGCCTCGGCTTGACAGGTAGCCAAGTATGTAACATGTGGCCTGGAGATGGCCCTCAAAAATGTCAAATCGGGATACTGGGCTGGCTCTTGACATGCAAGGAAAGCTACTCTGAAGGAATTGATGTTCTCTTCGCCACAAATACGTTTCACATTGCCAGCAGAGAGTTGTTGTCAAGAATGCACGAGTTATTCCCGGCACAGCGTCTAGAAAGAATAACATCGGCAGAGCTCATTTGGGAAATACCAGAGGCACCTCCTTGGCATCCTCATGGAAGCAGTGAGATGTACAAGTATCTTCGCCCCCTGTGGTTCTTTTTGGATGAAGCACCGACCATGTTCCCAAATGTCCGAAAGCTACATATCGCCATACATTGGGACGCGCAGTACTTAGCAACTATGCAAAACACATTTTCTGAATTATTTTTCGGAGCGATGCAAAGCGGAATTGTTGACCGTGTGGACGTCATGGTACGGAAGTTGAAAGATAGTGTCGAGTTTTCTCTGGCGTTGCCAAGTTCAATGTATCGACCCAGGAGAGAGCGAGCTAGGAAAACCACCAAAATTGAACGGGCTTCGGATGGTGGCAAGTTGGAACGATTGTGGTGGCCAATGCACGGGGCAGCTCGAGATGGTTATTGGATTCGCTTGGGATTGAAGGACTTGATGATGCCGACGCAGTCAGACTCGCTATCGTATGGGGTGGATGCGCGTCTGGTAGTGGAGGATTATATATTGTATGCACGAGCATCTGATACGTGGTGAATTTAAAATGATCTTCTTTTCCTTTTGTATTGCCGTTTCGCAGGATTACTCGGCCCATTCATCTGCAGCGCAAGTCATCCAGTTGACGCCGGCGAGTTGGAGACCATGCGTGCTGACAAACTTGGCCGCATCAAAAGATCGTCTCTGAACGAACTCCTCTCCCCCAACATCCCCCTTGGTCAAAGCGAAATCGGCAGGCTGGCGGAACAGCAAAAACAGATATCTATGGGGCTTGGATCTGCTTGGTGTTAGCAGCGTCTCAATGAGCAGCGGCCGCGGGAGGACGTACTCAGGCTTAGGCCCGGGGCTGAGGTATTCAGTGAGAATCTTGCCGTCAACATCGGCAGAGGTGAGATCGGACACTACCCAGTGTCTCCAGAAAGCGAATTTGGGATCATCAGGAGTTGGCGCATCGGGGTCAATGAGCATTAACAAGTATTTGCCATTCTTTTCTCAAAGTCAGCATGCTGTTCGTTTTCATGAGTTTTCCAGAGCGCCCTTGAATGCAACATACATCGGAGCTGATTTTAATTCGAGGAGCCCTTGTGACCTGCGAATTGCGTACCAAGTTCCCCAGACTAATGGCCTGAGGGCCAAAACTCACTCCCAGCTCCACAGTGGCCCTAAAGTCGCTGGGGATAAGTGGCGCCGCGGCGCCAGGCACGAGGTTGGCCTTGCTCAAGGATGCTGGAAGCGCCATATTGAAAGTTTATCGAGTTGTAAATCGACCGTTGGAAAGAACAACAACGGCCGAGACGCTTTGTATATATGGTCGTCCGACGGAAAATATCCTGGTTCGCGCGAAATCTGTGGATCCAGGCCCCTCACCAAAGCCCGGCGGCCATGGAGAAGTTTCCACCAGCCCATACTCCGCCTGAGAATGGTCGCTTCGCTTGGACTTGTCTTGCGACTTTTTCATCGTCGTCCGACCCATGGCCTAACTGACCGGAATCTCCAAAACCAGCGGAGAAGATGGCACTTTCGTTGTTGAGGAACAAGGTGTGATCGTTGCCGCATGCCACTGCACACACTTTGCCAATGTGAGTGACGGCGACTGGCTTCAGACAAACTCTAGGTATGTTGCGTGAATCGCGCAGGAATAAGCTGTCGTCGTTAAGCTGATCCGCAGCGAAATCAACGCCCAGTTGGCCAATGTCCATTCTTCCCCAGGCAAAACATGATCCCCATCGGGTCATGGCCACTGAGTGATTTCCACCACCAGCCATTTCCAGCACATCTATTCCAGATAAACTGGGAATTCTCGTTGGAAAACTTGCACCGCCTGTGATTGGAGCACCTGTCTCAGCATTGCCGTTGCGGCCCCATCCCCAGACGTTATCGTTTACATCAACGGCAAAGGAGTGACATTGACCAGAAAATATTCTCTTGACCTTGGTACGGCACACTCGCAATTGTCGAGGAATGAATGTATCTGAGTTGCGGCCTGAAAAACGATGACCGAGTTGATTTTCATCATTGATACCCCAGCCAAAGATGCTGCCATTCTTGTCGAGGGCTAGGACATGATTGGTACCACAGGCCAGCTGCGTGGTGTTCTTAAGGCCTGGAATGAGCATTGGAGTGTGTTGATTTTTGATTATCGCACCGTTTTTATCGTATCCAAACTTGGCATCTCCTTGACCGGACTGTGTTTATTAGTTTGTGTAAATCTTAAGTATCGTGTGCTTAAAACTTACTCTGAAAGTTCCCCAGCCATAAACATGACCTGCACTGGTCAATGCGAATGTGCAATTATCACCAGCCTCGACTTGCACAATTTTTTCCGATTCGAGAAGACCGAGATTGACCTCGCTAGGAATAGACTCTAATGGATTCAGATCCGCTTCTTCATCTTCATCATCCACGTCGCGCAAGCCGCCCTCCCAGTCCGTGTCACGACCGAGAGCCCCTTCGTCATTGACACCCCAGGTGATGATTCTGTTGTCTGCAGTGAACGCGACGCCATGCATGCCACCACAAGCCAGGCCAATAACGTTTCCATACTTGCAGAGGTCATTGGTGCGGTCCAAATAAGGATTTGTCTTGGGTCTTTTAGCCTCTGTAGTGCTGGGTCCAAGACCAAGCTCTGCATTCTCTCCGGATCCAAAGGCAGCCACAGTGAAGGGATGTCTTGAACTGGCGCTTGTACTTTCTTGCTTTTGCCTTTTTGTGTTGGGTTGGTGATCACTCGCTTTACGTTTTGTTGGTTCTGAAAGAGTCAGTTTACGTTTTGAAACGAGTTTTGCGTCAATATTTACTTGATGATGTTGGTTGCGCCCGTTCTTCCTTGGCAGCTGCTTTGGGCGCCATGTTGAGGCACTGGTTGGTCGCGTTGTTGGAGTTTCAATATGGACTCGTGTTGATGCAAGAAGTATTTTAAAATTAAATCTTTCAAATCACATATAAAAGTCGTCTCCCTTTCATCATCGACGCGAGCAGACGCGTGAGTGTCACGATGTTATGTGGTGTGGCCAGGCTGCGCATGCATGGGGTGTTTTCTCCCGTTTCCATTGGCCGCCCGCGCATGCAAAGCAGGCCACCGCCAGGTGGCCAGCCACCACAGCCACTGTAGCCTAAACACCACCGCAGCCAGCGCAAAACCAGCACAGCGACAAACATCAATCAACGTCCCCGTCACATCCTAATTGTCATCAAATTTTCACTAGCTCAACGTATCACCATCCCCATGTCCAAACGTCACTGTATCTACCCATGCCTTGGAAAATCGGAAATACCACCCAATAGCCCACGACGCAAAGCAACCTCACGCACCATCGGGCCCTGCCGAAGCCGAGTCATGCACCCAGTATCAGTGGATCGCCTACTTTAACCGCGTGGGGGTTTAGGCTCATCATCTGGGGTTGACATGGGGGTGCCAGCGGTATGGCGCTATCTACAGCTCTCCGGCAACGGCCAATACCTTTATCTCAAGCCTTGATTAGCCGTTACTCATATCACCCTCTCCTCTTCCTACTTCTTGTGCCCTCTCTCATCTTCTCGAGCCGCATCTCGATTTACTAACAGTGTATCGTTGCAGCTATCATGAAGGACGAGATTGAATCTATTCGCGACACTCAGGTCGAGCCCGTCAAGCCCACCACGACCCTTGACTTGCAGTATGGACATACCCATCGCGGCCTGTCTCCGCGCCATGTTCAGCTCATGGCAATTGGAGGATCCATTGGCACAGGCCTTTTCGTAGGAATCGGAAGTGTTTTGTCCAAAGCTGGCCCGTTGTCCCTGGTACTGGGATACCTCATGTGGGGTTGCTTGTTTGTCTGGCCTTGCAATTTGTGCGTGGCAGAGATGTGCGCCTACCTGCCTGTCAGGTTCAATCTTTGAGCTGGCTGCTCGATACGTTGACCCAGCTGTCGGATTCGCCATGGGGTGGACGTATTTCTATGCCAGTGTAATGCTGGTCTGCGTTGAATACAGTTCTATTGCGACGGTGATGCAATATTGGACCACGGATGTCAACCCTGCAGTTTGGATTATCATGGCCATGGTGGTGTGCATTTTCCTCAATGTTGTGGCCGTCAAGTAAGCTCTATTCCCACTTACCTGCCAGACCCAGAAGAGACACTAACAGGAGCAGATGGTACGGCGAGGCAGAATTCATCATGGCGTCTCTAAAGCTCCTGCTGTTAGTCGGACTTATTCTCCTCACCTTCATCACGATGCTCGGCGGCAACCCTAAACATGACCGTTATGGATTCCGTTACTGGAAAGATGGTGCCATGCACGAGTACCACAGCACCGGCGCGACCGGGCGATTCCTCGGATGGTGGAAGGTCGTCTTGTACGCTGGCTTCACAGTCTCTGGTCCTGACATGATTGCTCTTTCTGCAGGTGAGATTCAAAATCCACGACGAACCATCCCTCGCCTCGCAAAACTCGTCTTCTATCGAATGGTTGGATTCTATGTCATCGGTGTCTTTGCTCTAGGTATCATTTGCTCTTCTCGCGACAAGCATCTCATTGGCGCCATTAAGAACGGTGCCGCTGGCTCAGCCGCTTCGCCCTGGGTCATTGGCATTCAGAACCTGAGCATTACTGGTCTTCCGGACTTGATCAATTTCCTAATCCTCATGTCTGGATGGTCATGTGGCAACGCATATCTCTACTCGTCCTCCCGAACACTCTATGGTCTTGCGAGAGGTACAATTGTTCTACAACATGCTTGATAAGGACTCGACTAACATTTACAGATGGCCAAGCACCCAAGATCTTAATGAAGTGCACCAAGTCCGGCGTACCAATTTATTGCGTGATGCTCGTCAGCTTCATCACCTGCATCACGTTCCTCGTCTCCTCCAACTCCGCCGTTGAAGTCTTCTACTGGTTCGTCGATCTCACCACCACTGGTCTCATCGCCACCTACACCATGATGCTTCTTGTATTTGTGGGATGGTACCGCGCCCGGATTGCCCAGGGCCTACCACTGTCACAGCTCTCGTACGTGGCTCCCCTGGCGCCATACTCGGCATATTTTGCACTGTTCTTGGGCTGCGTCGCTCTGTTCTTCATTGGATTCGACAGCTTCTCTCCCTGGGATACACAAGCATTCGTGACAAGTTATTTTTGCCTGCCGTACAGCGCTGTGCTCTTCGTCGGCTGGAAAGTGTTCAAGGGGACGAGCTTTGTGAAACCCGAAGAAGCTGATCTCATCAGCGGCAAGGCTGAGACAGATGCCGAGTGCAGACACTGGGAGGAGGGAGGCTTGGAAGAGAATTGGCGTCGCACGATAGCTGATATGCCGCTCTGGAAGCGATGCTGGGAACGTCTTTGGTAGTCTGATGTATAACCAAAAGGAAAGCATTACGCTATAAGTACTGTCTAATAAGCTTTTGTAGTCTTGTGTGTTGCTCTATTTCTTCCCGCCAATGACTTCAGCCCATCTCTCAGGCATAACTTTGGAGAAATCAAAGACTCCGTTCACCTTCTCTACAGCGCCGTGCTCCGTAACGACAGCATCTATAAACTCAGCAGGCGTGACGTCGAAAGCAGGGTTCCAGACATCGATAGTCTGATCCGCCGTTGCGACACGGACCTTTGTCGATCCAACCTGGTCGTCCTCAATGACGGCACCAGTGATTTGTGTAAGTTCCTCCTTCTTACGCTCCTCAATCTTGATGCCATCACCAGTTTCCGTCTCCAGATCGATACTTGTTGTGGGAGCGGCAACGATGAATTTGATGCCGTGCTGCTTGGCCAAAACAGAGAGCTGATAGGTTCCAATCTTGTTGGCGGTGTCTCCGTTTCGTACAACACGGTCGGCACCGACGATAACAGCTGTGATGTTCTGTTCCTTGCCCTTGGTGCGGAAGAGCGCAGCAGCCATGGAGTCTGTAATGAGTGTGCTGGGGATCTTTTCGTAGGACAGCTCGAAAGCAGTCAATCTGCTTCCCTGGTTGTACGGTCTAGTCTCGGTGCAGAAAGCATGACGCAACAAGCCAGCAGTATGCAACGATCGAATTATTCCCAGAGCAGTGCCGTGGCCAGAAGTAGCCAGCGAGCCGGTGTTGCAATGCGTCAAGACGGAAACAGTGCTGTCGGAAGATGCACCATGCTTGCGCAGCCATTCGGCACCGTGCTCTCCGATAGCCATATTCGTCTTGAGATCCTTGGCAAAGATAGCCTCAGCCTCTTCAATAAAAGCGTTGGCAATGTCTTCTTTGGTCTTGTATTCTCGAATCTTGCGCTTGAGCTGGTTAATCGCGTTGGTAAGATCGACGGCGGTCGGTCGGCTCTGCTTCAGATAATCGAGGGACTTGTCGATGCTGGAGATTGCTTCTTCCGCAGAGGAAACGGTGAGGGGAGTGTTGTGCAACTCCACGGCAAGACCTAAGCTTGCGACGATGGCGATGGCGGGAGCGCCGCGGACTCTCATGGAGGCGATGCTGTCGAAGGCTTCTTCGGAGGTTGAGACAGCGTCGTAGTGGAATTCATGGGGGAGGCGGAGCTGGTCGAGGACCTGGAGATTGCCTCTTGTATAGCGAATTGCTTGGAGGGCTGACATCTCGGCTAAAGTTAATCAGCGAAAGTGAGGTGCTGGAGCTGAACAAGGTGCGGTGATTAAAATGTAGAGCAGAGATGCTGCCGCTCCAGTATGTCGCAACTTTTTTTTTGGAGGGGCATTTGTTTTGCACCCCCGCCACGTGGGGTTGATTGGACCGCTGGACTGACATGATGAGCGCTGGAACATCGCCTCCTAGTATTTTTACCGTTGATCAGCTCCTTGGTCTTAGCGCCAGATCTAACTTGCTGGGAATTGGTGGTATTTTCCAAGATAGCCATGCCACGTCACCCACAAGCTAATCACGCTCATTCTCGATGACATGCAAGGGCCAAGCCAGCACATCGGCCCAGTACGTCCCAAGGTGCTCAGCAATGGCCTTCACAATGAGAGCTCCTGCATCGCCAAATGCCCAATATCGCCGACACCGGTGAACCAATGCACCATAGTACGCCAAGATGACGAACGCTTCCGAGGAGCGCTTGCGCAGCAGTGCTACATATGCCTCAGGGACAGTAGTCGCAAAAGTAGACGCAGCATGGGGCACATTATGCACTGGTAGGATATTGAACAAGTCAAAGGATCGCTGCAAGCTTTTCTGAGCGGAGCGGCAGGCTTCTAGGGACGCCTCGCTCAGGTCTGAATCCTTGAGCATTTCCCCTAATGCGTCACAGTCCGTTCCCTCTGCTTGATTGGGCATCGCAAAAATATTCAGCGCCTCGAACATCGGTCTCACTTCTTCTGCAGTATTGAGGAAGTCGTGCATTGATCGTCCTATAACTACAGGAAGGCCGCGGTGCAGGTTGAAGCAGTCCACACACTGATCGATGAGGGCATGGAATTGTAGTTCATGCGCGCAGAGAGCCCCAAAAGTCTGGGCGAGTGCGTGCAAGCTCAACAGTCCGGCGAACATGAAGCGCACCAGTCGCAGTTCGTCGTCTGCATCGGCATCTGCAATGTTGCTCTCTGGCCGAATACCGAGTGTCTGTTCGTGCTGTTGTCTCTGTTCTTGATTCTGGATTGATCTTGAAAATGCATTCAGAGCGCGGGTCTGTAGGAACGTCGAGTGTAAACGTAACTTCTCCGTGGATTGACCTGTAAGTAGGGAGGGAAATGGCGAGCTGGAGGTAGGTGATACCTGTGTAACTGGTGTAGAATTGTCCGTTGAGAAAGCAGGCGGCAGATGTACAGACAGATGCATGGCAGCAAAGGCAAGGATCTGATCCAAAAGATAAGGTGCTCTCGTCTGATTACGCAGAGCTAGCGCTACAACTCGCTGTAGGTGTCCTGGAGGCCCAATACCGTTGTGAGCCATATCTGTCTCGGCATGATTAAAGACAAGCAAGTCCGTGACTGAAAAGGACAGAGCGGGTTGATCGACAAACCTTGTCGATTGTAGACCAAGAACAGGCGTGACACAACTAGCAGTAAGTGGGCAAATGGCATGGATTGGTGAGTCTGTTTTGTTCGGGCTTGCGCCCAAGTCTGACGTTGTCCAAGGAGAACCGTGTAAGCCGTTTCGCTGTTGAGATTCACTGGTTGATGGTGTTGAAATCTTCGGTGCTTTAAACTTCAAGGCGTCCGGAAACTCGCAGGAACGCTGACCATTGACACAGTTGTGGCAGGCCGGCCGTCCCTTATCGCATCGAATGTGGCGACGACGACATTCGTCGCAGCCGTTGCGCGTCTTGTGATGCGATCGTCGAAGCCGCTTCCCCTTGGTAGTCTCATTTGAGTGCGAGGGTGATGCGGTGTCTATGGGCGGCGATGACGGAGCCATCGACGGTTAGGCGTTTTACAGTACCATTCAGCTTTACTGGGAGCAAGCGTGTCTGTCGTTTGTATCACATAAATTCTGCACCTTTGAAACATTTTGGAGTTTAATAAGTGCCGTATTCGATGACGGATGTCCCCACTGTCTCCTGTCAGGCTCGGAGACTTTTGCTTACTACCACTATTATCGGCTGCTGAGACTAGACGTATGACATGTATAGACGTATAGACGTATTTTATTTCCTATTTGGGTATGTGATCAACACAGATCCGTTGCAAAGCCTATTTTGGTGCCGTGGAATACGTCGAACGTATTCATTCCTAGGCGCGCCAATAAGGATCAGAATTTGGTGCGGTATAATGAAAAAATAAATAGCCTTGCGACGTCTCGATCATAGCTTCCACTCTCATCATTTATCTACAACAATACCATCATCTTTGAGAAGTTTGAATTATACAGATCTCTGTTGATTCCCTTTGTTTCTTATCTTTAGCAGGCACCCTCTTCTTCAGCATGACAATCCTCAAAGCATACAATGGATACTACCTTTGGGACTATGTTCCGTCTAGAATCGCCGCAATCGTTTTTGCTGCAATCTTCCTTGTTGGCACTTTGGCACTTCTATGGCGAAGTCAGACGACGAGAACCAAATTCGCTATCCCTTTCATTGTGGGCAGCTTGTGTAAGTACCTGTTCCTCTCTTGGTGATTCCCAAACCGCTAACATCATCTCAGTCGAGGTTGCAGGATATGCAGCTCGAGCCGCATCCTACAACAAGACTGATCAACTTCCTCCCTACGTCATCCAATATCTTTTGATCCTCGTCGCACCGGCCCTCTTCGCCGCGTCCATCTACATGATCCTCGGTCGCATCATCCGCAGCGTTCAAGGAGAGCGCCATTCGCCTATCCGACCAGTCTGGCTCACGCGCATCTTCGTCACAGGCGATACTATCTCATTTGCTACTCAGCTTGTAGGCGGTGGCCTCTAGGCCTACAAGAAGTTCAACGTGAAAACCGCCCAGAATATTGTCCTTGCCGGCTTGGCCATCCAAATCATCATCTTCGGTATTTTCGCGACGGTGGCCCTGGTTTGGCATCGTCGCATGAAGCAATGGCCAACGGGGCTTTCATTGGCCGATACAAAGAACAAATGGGAGCGAGCCATTTACATGCTCTACGGCGTCAGTACTTCGATCATTGTGCGATCTGTTTTCCGTGTCATTGAGTACGGCGTGGGTCGCAACGGCTTTCTTCTCAAGCACGAATGGACTTCTTATGTCTTTGACTCGTCGTTAATGGTTGTGGCTGTGTTCTTGTTCGGTGTCTTTTATCCTGGATACTTGCTTTTTCCAGAGGTCAAGGACAGTGCGAGTAACCAACACGATGTGCCCATGGAGAGTTCAGAGGACAGATTTGTGTAGCTTAGCCACTCGGTCGGCAGACTTATGAAGAGGAGTACTGAAGAGACTGTTATACTTTCACAAGCTTAGAATTTATTTAAGAATTTAAATTGTCATTAAAACACATCTGCCGCGTAATTGATGTAGCAAAAGCTCTTGGGATCTTTGAAGTTCTGCACAGCCTCACAATCTCGTTGTCCTTGTTCTCCAAAGAAATTTTGGTTTTAACATCTTCCAGTAAGGATATTACAACTTTTTGTAGAGCAAACTATATTGGCCTGTAAGTGGGATGACTGTGTTGTGAATTGTGAAGCCCAAGTACGAAAATGGAGAAAATCGCTCTGTGCCAATGCAAGCGGTGCTATGGATTTAGGATTCTTGCCGCTATATCGAGAAGGGAAATAGAGTGCAATGGCTACGAGAAATATAGTATATAGTAATAAGTTTGAACCTGTTAGCATGTACTACGGCCATAACGCTATTCCCAATTTAGATAGATTAATTTTAATTTAATGCCGCTTTTCATGCCCCTATTCTTTAGTTATTTTAATATATACGACTCTTCAAGATATCTTATTAAATAGTTAATAAGTTAACAGAAGACAATAATTTAAGGGAAAGAGCTATTACTATAATTATAGCTATATATTTATAAACTTTATAGCCTTAGCTATAAACTAATAAAAATCTATAAAATCTATTATAATATCTTAATTAATACTATAAAGACTATTATTTACTATAAAAAGTTATAAAAAGATAATATTTTAAGACCTTATTCTAGAGCTCCTTAAAAGCTTATAAAAGCTAACTATAACTTTATCTATAATTTAATAATATATAAAAATATATATATTTATACTAAAAATCTATTAGCTACTATAGATAATAAAGTAAAAGAAAGAGTAATTTAAATATTTATATAGAATTTAGGGAGATATAAATAGCTTTAATAAAAATAACTAATATTAATAAAAGTTATTATATAAATAAAACTAAAATAGGTATAAGACTATAAAGATTTAGACTAGAGATATATAAAATAGTTTAATAAATATATTATTAAGTATAGAATTAATACTTAGTTAATCTAGATATATTTATAACCCTATAAGTAAATTAAAGCTAGAGATATTAAGTAAGCTTAACTAATAAGTTATAAAGTAAGGTAAATATTCTAGGCTTTATTTAGATATTAATAAAGATTAGGACTTATAGTAATAGATAATAATATAAATAAAGAAAATTACTTTAATCTCTATAAAGCTTTTCTCCTTAATTTACTTAAACTTAGTAATATTTTTATATATAATAATACTTTATCTTATATAACTTAAATTATATATAATTTATTATAGTAATTAGAGATTAAAGTAATAATCTAGCCTCTTATATTACTAGATTTAAACCTAATTAAAAATCTATAGTCTTTTATAAGAGAGAAATATATAGATTATATCTAAAGCTTAAGAATATACTAGATTATATATATATCTAGCCTCTATTAGTTAAAGTAGCTAAAGAAGCCTAGTATAACCTTAAAGAGACTATTCTTAATAATCTCTGTGATATAATAGACTATAGAGTGTAGGCTATTTTAACTAGTGATGGATGGTATACAAAATACTAAAGTTTAAAGTGGTATGTAAATAAATATCTTAATTTGGCTAGTCTAATTACTCTATTTTAGGTGTGGTATATGCTGATGGGTTCAAACTTATTGCTACATACTGTACATGATAGGAGCCTTCAGCCCTATAATCTGGTGGTGGGCAGCGCTAGAATTCTGTCCAGGGTAAATGCTGGCTGGCTAACTGTGCTGGGAAGTAAGACTAAACAGGTGCTTCGTATGTTAAATTGCATTTAAAAAACTTCTATTTCTGCGACATGAATTGCTTCAAATCACAAAGAACATGTATTTATAGCCACAACAACTAAGCTATCATAGCAATCAGGTTTTTCTGGCGATATTGTTCCAGCAGCTCCAACATTGAAGCCGGTACCCGGCATCAAATTGTCGATTGATGCCAACAACGAAACTATTTTTCTGTCGGCGAATCGGCCGTCAATTGGATGGAATGTGTTAGATCTACGCAGCAACGACGGAAAGACACACAATGTGAGGTACGATCTTGCACCAGGACCCTTTGCCGATGTGCTGACACGTTCGACCTGCCCACCGTCTCTCAATAGCCGTTCGGCGGCGAAACTTATGGCTTAGTATGTAATATGACAAAAGTGATAAGCTTGGTAGGCTTGACTAACGCCACAGAGAGAGTTGTCGTCATCGCTGAATTTTCGGGGAAAAGACCAACCGTAACACATCAGCCCAGCGGCTGTATATATTTCCGAGCAGATGATGTGCCATTCCAAAACCCTGGACCATGGCTGGGCTGCAGCAAAAAGTTAACCGAAAAACGAGAAGCTGCGAGTGACAAAGTACATAGGCGTTAGGGGCGCTGAATGCGATAAAAGTATAGTTGAGGCAACCAAAAATGTGTTCGTCTGGTAAGGTAGGCCTCTATTTTACGCAATGCAAATGGATTGGTTGTGGATTGAGATATTGCCATTGGTACATATTTAATTGGTAGTAATACAGTAATTAATAAATACATTGAAATCTAAGTCGTCGACTTTTTGTCCGATTCAAAAAACCCTCCATCGTCGAGGTTGTGCGGACGATGTCCAACTGCCTGGAGGGGTCTCATCACCTTTGAATGGTCTGGTCTGCCTTTCTCCCTGTGGATTTGGGCCGATCGTTGACCAGTTTTTTTTCTTGAAATCTAAATCTTGAGCGCAGGTTTCCGCCCCAAAAAGAAGAAAGACAGGCACTGCATATTTCGTCGCCCTTCCGTGTTGCTCTAGGCGATTGTCGTTCCTGGAGCGATTGATGTCCTCAAAACATGTAAGGTCCTAAAAGATAGTCGCATCCATGTAAATCAATTGGTGGAAAGAAAGCATCCTGCTCAGTGTACCAGTAGTGCTTCCCTAACTCGGCGGCAACCTGGGATGTTGATGGCATTGTCCCAATCGCCCTGTTCTGAGGAGGTTCATTAAAATCGAGCAATTGGATGCAACCAGTTGCATTGCTTGGCATGTATGGATCGTGCGGAGCAGTTCCTAGGGCTAGAAACTGTGAGCTTGAAGTTGTGCTCTCCGTGGTGCTCTCCGTGCCCGCCTCTGATGGACTGCCAACAGGACGCAAATCTAAACGGTAAAGCAAATCCGAGTGACTGAGTTGTAGGAGCTGGGAAATCTCCTGGTTTGGGTAAAGCTTGTCGACGATTGATTTGTACTGTGCCAGCGACTGACACAGCTCTTGCACCGTTTCTTTGGAAGCGATAAAACGCTGACGGTGTTCTGTGTAGACACATTGCCGTCTGGCACGCCCTGAACTGCATTGTCTGCAGGGAAGATCACCACTGCAACGACTGAGGGTCTTGAGTTAGAAGATTGAATTCGAAATGATCGAATCGGGGACGTACATTTTCCGTCGCTGGCATTGCGCACAAGCATGCGGACTCGTAATTCTACTCTGTTCCCGCGTCACCATCGTTGTCTTTGATTTTGCTTTCAAGAATGCCAGACGAGAACCATTGCCTGGATAGTGATGCTACTGTGCATATACAGTGTTGGCTTTGTATTGGCCGCAAAGACATCTGTCAGAAGGTAGTCTCCATTTAAGTCCGTTATTTGCGGAGATATGCCCCAGTACATGGGCTCCAATGTCAGTTTCAGCTGAAGCCCTGTATAAAAAGTACCGATCCTTTTGGAATCAATGATAGTTAGCGATCGCCCCTTTCCTGTGGTATTTGGACTGCTCGGCAACGGTACTTGTGCAGCACGTGTGTGCGCCACACAGTGGTCGATGCTTAGCGCCATCTGTGGAATCAAAATTGTAGACGAGGATCATAGGAAATAGCGGGCCGTCCAACCGGAAGCTGAGAAGCTGAGCAATTCAACTGCAATGCTGCTTGTGTTCAACGAGCAAGGCGTGTGGTAAGTTCCGTCACTGATTGGTAGCATAGAGCCAGCAGTTTATACGACATTCGGAGGACGTGTTTAATTATCTGATTTCATGTGAACTAAATCACCCCATGGCTTTTGACGAGTGCGCTCACATCGTTCACCTCCAGGTGATACCCAACGTTAGAGAATATAGAGAATATTATAATAACTATGTACACCTGTCAAGCAATTGGTCAAACCAAAGCGCGCCTGGAATATGGATATGTAATACAGAGGGCTTCATAAAGAAGTGAATCGTAAGCGTCGACACTAGGCAACGATAGTCCCGGAATTTCTGGGCTGTCCATGTTGTGTCGTCCTAGCAGCCAGGACATGAATGTCTCAGTGTATGAATATGGACAGGGTTATAGAGGAGCAAAGGAGGGCGGGAAGATTCCAATACTTTAATTTAAAATCTTGCCTAGTACTATGTTTCAAAAAGCAGTGCTGTTTACTTGCTCAGCGCCCCTCGCCAATGCAATAGCGCCAGAGACCCTGTGAACTTTGGCTTGCATAAGCTTGATAGCATCTGTACCCATTACAAGACGGTGGGCATGTCCGATTTCCGTAGTCTCCGTGACGTACTGATACATACGTTCAGCGGCCTTCCTAGGATTCCCAATCTGTTCACCGCTTGAATTCATCAATCGTTTCATTATGAGGTCAACAGTGGTACCAGCATAGCCTTCCGGGAGTTCTGTCTCTGGTTTCTCCGCGGCGTTACCAAAGTTGGTGCGGAAAGCTCCAGGCTCGACGATGATGACGCGGATTCCAAAGTCAGCGACCTCCTGCGCGAGGGACTCCGAAAGCCCTTCAAGAGCAAATTTACTCGCTGCGTAACTGGAGAACCCAGGTAGTGCTTGAAAACCACCCGCACTGCTCAGGTTGACAATGGTGCCGCTCTTCCTTGCCCGCATTCCAGGCAAGGCTGCTTGAATCGTAAACAGTGGCCCATGAAGGTTAGTTATGAATTGAGCTAAAAGCGTACCAGGGCTATTTGTATTGTTAGCCTCTCATAATAATTAAATAGTGCCCAAAAAGTGATTGAAATTGGAAACGTACCTCACGCTCTCTACCGGGCCCATGGTAGCAAATCCAGCGTTGTTGGCCAAGATGTCGATGCGCCCAAAATCGGACTGCACCTTATTGACAACTCTTGCGATTTCATCTGGCGAGTGCCTCATGTCCAGCTCAACAATGTGGCCGCCTTGGGCCGTAACTACCGCCACTGCATCAGCAGATGCCTCTGTGTTTCGGACGCTTCCGACAACAGTGTGCCCTTGCTCAAGAGCAACCAAAGCCAGCTGTAGACCGAGGCCACTAGACGCCCCGGTAATAAACCAAACTGGAGCAGACATTTTGTTGATAAATAGAGTTCTGATGCACTGAAACTATTTGATGAAATAGTAAGATCTGAGAATGAGGGATAGTCAATTCAATTCATATGTTGCGATTGGGGAACCCTTAGGTATTAAATATGTCTATTTCTCCAAAAGAACCGCTTTCTTTCAAGAACTTCAAGCATAATAAAGCTCTGCAGTCTTTGATCTCATCTTAAACTAGCACTCCACCATGTATACACCGAGATTCCAGCAGTGGCGTCCAAGCCTTGACATGTCGATCACCAGCTGAAAACGAGCGGTTGACGCACGGAGAAAGCGGACATACTAGTGAAATCATGACCATTCATGGTTGTAATGAAATTGAGTTTACGAAGGACAATGTCTCGCATCCGGAGTTAAAGACTTCATCCGGCGGTGTATAAAACATTGACGGCAACCCCGACTGTTGGTGTGGCGGCGCTGTGCAATGCAATGCCGGACCGAGTAGACCCTGGCAACAGTACAAGGACGCAAAGCCACGCATGGTGTCAGACATGTGAAATTTCTTGACGGTCAGAGTAGAGTTCGGTATGATGTGCAGTAAAGAGGAGGTATTTGTTTCCGCTTCAAGCATCAACACAGTGGCATAGCCGCTTTTGGATAACCACAAGTACATCTTCAAGTACATATTCTAAAATCAGCATCATTCTCACGACAGCGTACGCCGCCTTTCACATCAGCTCAAGGAATTCCAAGGGTGCCGGCGGCCCCACCACCGCTCTAACGTTGATCTGCGCGTAAGACGAGCACGCTGCCTCTGCCGAGGACTTTGGCAGAACCTGTCAAAGGGGCTTGTCAAACTGTGGCTTTACCCAGGAAACACGGTCAGTGCCCTCGTGCCGTAATTTGAAGCAACGTCATCGGCTGATCATGAACTTCAGCACTGCTAAATGAGGTTGCTTTTTCTCGATGTTGCCAGACAGCCAATTTGAGCAGCCGCTTCAAGCGAACATGCCACAGTGACGAGAGCTAGCGCTGACGGACAGCGAAGCTGGCAATAGAACAAGCGAAAACAAAAATCTCCTAGTTCAGTAAGTTTCTCCAAGCCAGTGTAGCTCAATCGATACAGCGAAGTGAAATGAGAAGCAATAAATCTATGGAGAGTTACGTAAAGTCCGGATGATAAGCCTGAACAACATTGGAAATAAATAAGGCCTTAGGATCTTTATTTAATTCGCAGGCAACCAACAGTCATACCCATTTCCCAACAGGCCTCCATCAACATGTAACCACGAAGCTTATACCCCATACTCTAGGACTCGGCTCCTATCTTTAAATACAGCATCAACGGCCTTAACAGCCATAGGTAAAACCTGTTTCGCGATGAATTGGTCTCCAGCGTCGTTGGGATGCACACCATCACGAAGCATATGCAGTGTAAACCCGGCATCGAAGGAGCAGTCTGCTATAAAAATCGGTGACTTCGTGGTGTTCAGAGATGAAGCCCATTTCGGGATCATATTATTCAGAAGCCGTACGTCGGATTGATTCGTAGACAGGGGAATAAGCTTGTCGACCTGCTCTGGGTTAGCTCGATGATGGACATGATTTGCCAGCTGCTTACAATGATTTTCATGTTTGGGTTGGTCTTCCTCATGATTTGAACCAAAGACGTGTATGAATCTAGTATCTCGTTGTTTGTTCTTCCTTGATAAATATCGTTAGTTCCGAGCATGAATTGCACCACATCGGGTGTTGCTGCGGACCACAGCCACTTTTGCAAATAGTCAACAACCCTAGAGGCAGTCCAACCACGGTGACCTTCATGGCTTCGATCGAAACCGGACACGTTCATTGTGCAGCTGTGCCATGTGTCGTTCTTTGAGCCAACCAAGTTCACCTTGTCAGTCAGCTGAGCGTCGGTAAGATGCTGCCACAGATATTCACGCCAGCAAGTGATTTCTGTAATGGAATCACCAAGGGGCACTATCCGCGTTAATAAAATGAAAACAAAAATTGGAAACTGTATGACTTACTGAATTTTACCTTTTCTGCGGCCGAAACAGTGCAGCAGAGCAGGGAAGCTCCAAGCAGGTGGAGCTGGCGCATTGCAACAAACCAGGATAGATGAATTACCTCGTCGACCGTGCTTCAAAGTTTGGTAAGCCCGTCTGTACAAAGGGAGGCACCTCATTAATATACACAGACCGCCGATAGAAGCAATGGTTTTGAGAACTCCACCCTTGTCAAGCCATGATGTCTAGGATCAATGCAAATAGAGAACGAATGAATTTAGCCGAACGTCCATCAGTTTAACTAGAAGGAGCAGGGATTGCGCTATAAAAAATGAAACTAAGTATTATTTCGGAAGCATTGCTTCCGACGTTCATCTATTCATGTCAAAGTTGAGGGGAAGGGACCTGAACAGTGGCAATTCCGGACGTAGAGTTTTATCTCTGGAATCAGTCAACTCGCTACAATTGCGCATTGTTTTGGTAAAGTTAAGGGCAAGAGTACATAAGGGATAGAGTGGAGAATACTGGAAAGATCTGAGTAGATTTAAAAGACTATACTATCTTCAACGTCTCAGTGCAACCCGTTGGTTACACAATGCAGTTAATGTCAGCTACCTCTCGAGAAAGGACGCCCAGATGGACTTCCTTGCGCTTCATGCTCAACTATTATTTAAACGTAATTATATCGCCTGGGTAGGACTCAATCTCTAAGCAATCTGGTATGATGTGTCGTCAGGGCGAGTGCAGCCCGAGATCCTGGTGAGCGCAGCGGGACATTGAACCCGGCGAAAGTTGAAGGTCGGGTTGTCAGCTCCCTTGAACCAATCGAAACGCCACTGGCAGCCCGCCTTGAGTGCTTTCGGCATCTTATCACACTCCTCGCGGGTACTGACTCCTCCGTACTGAGCACCTGGAAGACCACCGTATTGTGACTTACAGCCATCAAAAAGGCCAACACCCCCACCGGGGATAAGGAGATCGAATTGGTTGTTGGAGATGTCTGATCCAGTGTTGGTAGCCTGAACAATCATATGTTTTCCCCGGATTGGGCCACTTGTAAAAGTCAATCTAGGCAATTGTTAGGCTTGCCGGTTTTCAACACTGCCCTGGTAATATTTCTTCGACTCACTTATAACAAGCACAGCACCAAGTAGACTCATTGCCACCATTTATCGCTGTTGCTGCGAATCCATATGCGATGTCATCGTTACCAACCCAAGGGGCATAGGAAGCGCAGGTGTATGCTGAGCCGCCATCGCATGCGCTTTCAGCCAGCGGGTTCCTCAGCGGTTTGTTGTCAGCACTGCAGATGGCTGCTGGTTGGTTGACACTTGCTTTGCCCGGCCAAGAGCAGGACGGCTTACAGCAGTCCCAGTACCTAATAGGTGCTGGTCAGCGATTCTTCAAGAAGAATTAATCCAGCAGAAATCCTTACCGAGTAGAGTGTCCCTTGCCAGCCAAAGCTGTTGCGAAAAGCGTGCTGGCGATAACTGCCGACCTAAGTAAGCTGTACATGTTTGGAAAGAAACTGCTGTAGTAGATGGTTTTGTCTTCATTCTTTTTTCTTCTCTCCGTTAACAAAAAAGAGGGAATTGCGCAGTTGGAGATGAGTCAAAATTGCTGAGTTCGTCTTATTGAAAATCAAGCGACGGGACAGCTAGGGTATTTATAATTCGGTAACATTTAGGGTGATATTATATTATCTTCACATTTAGGGATCAGCCTAAATTGGCACAAGCATACGAAGCTGCATTTTAATTAATTACCCAATTTGAGCAAGAAAGCAACTCGTCTAAATATCTCAGCAGGTGATCAGGCCATGACGGCAAAGTATGTAAAATTATCACACTGTGGTTCATCGACGGAAGGGCACCCTCCGAGAACCTGCCGTGAGACATATGAGCAGTTTTTAGATTGTCGTATTAGAGACGCTTGCGTGGATTCTTGTGACAGTACTCGATTGCTAACAATACATTGATTTACTTTGGGATAGGCACAAGCTTGCAACGATAGGAAGTCCTCATTGTCTTCTAGCACGAGTTGGCCTTACTACTCAGAAGGCTTGAACATATATTGAGCATATTGAGCTCGACGAACTTCCTGTGCCTGTACCGAGCGGTGCTTTAGAGACGCCTACTAGCGTAGACCATGAATATGCTTTTCCCTATTTACACCCTGGTATTCTCATGCATTGCTGGCGTGTGTAATGTTTAATCTCAATTACTCTGGGTTACGAGGTGGCTTTATTTTCTTTGTAGCCATACTATCTGCCTCAAACACTTTCAGCTCATTCGAGTTTAGATACTTTGCGATGGGTTTCCGCCTACCACTTAAGAAAGTCGACGCCACGACCGGAGTGGCTATAATCCCTGTCGTTATATTGATTTTCGTGATATTAGACCTGTAAATAGCCTGCGACTCAGTCGGGGGCCATGCTTAGCGATATAAAGTGGCGTGTCGTGACACTTCTCTGCACTAACCGCAGCTTCCACTGCTGCTCATTTTTTATCTGAATGAGATTCTCATTGTGTGTTACTACTTCATGGCGCAGGCTTTTCCCCTGAAAGAATAGCTTCGGCAGAGCAAACCGCTGGCCTGCAATTTTATCCCTATCGTTGGCATAACTTAGTTCGTCGTCGTAGATTTCATCGGCAGTGTATCGCGAAACACGGCCGGCAGTCGCTTGACAGCAATACAGGCTCAGTATGTCGTCTAGCAGGGCTTGGTGTGAAGTTTCTAACGGAAGTGACTTGGCTGGATTCGTAGTATAATCTGGTTCTTCAAAGGATTGACGGGGTGCAAATCTTTGCCCTGGTGCTGTCGACATGATTTTTATCTCAGTTGCTTCATGAATAGAACACGATGTTACTAATATGGAACAGCCGTTTTACTACATACAGCAGTTGCAAGCGGAAAATACCACATGCATGCCTCCAAATATGGATGAGGTTCCAAAACCGTCATGGCGATATGCTAACAAAATGCCTACGTAACACTGACGCACGAAAGTTTTTGGGCATGGAGAGGGATAAATGGCTTCAGCAATGTACCTTATGCCATGATGATTCATAGTGCATCCCCCACGAGCAGCCGTAGTCTTTTCTCTTGATCAATCGCTAACGTAGTGGAGTATCGACACGAAATGGTGCTTTCTGCTCTAAACATGATACCAAGGACACAAGTTGAAGCTTAATCTTTTGGATAGTTGAGACTTAGTAGCACTATACTAATATATAGACGTGTCAAAATCCGATGACCATCTGTCGCTACTTGGAGCACTGGCAGCTCGAGAGCCTCTTGTAGGCCACTTCGGGGCAAGTGACACTTTCAAAGTCCACAATAGGGTTGTCTCCAAACACCTCCTTCTGGGCCATGATATCAAAGTGATACTCGAGGCCGAAGGAGTTTTTCTTTCCAGCTGCGGCACACCACTTTTGATTACCTTCCACAGGGCAAAGATTGGTCACCATGACAATCATTGACTTGCCTTGCGCCCCTCCCTTGCCCTCATTGTTGGGGGCCTTGCCAGTAGACGTAAGCTTGTAGCATTTGCCGCAGCCAGAGCCACACCAGGAACCCTTGCCAAATAGGGCTGGAGACCCTGCGGCAGTGTGCACGCCAGGCGCGATACCAAGCTGCCAGGAGTAGTTACTCTGGGAGTTGGCCGGGCCACAACCACATGCACCCTTCTGACCGTCGAAGTATCGCTAAGAAGGGCATCAGTAAATAAAATGAAGCTTGGAGTCAATTGACTTACGGTCGTGGTAGCACGGCCCTTCAAAGCAGTGCTAGAGGCGGCGAAGAGGCCGATGATGGTGGCAAACTTCATTTTCGAGGTTGATGAAATAAAAAGCTGGGCTTTTTGCGGTTCAATTTATCAGTAATGTTAATCTGGGTAGTACCAAATCAGAACTTCTCGCATGGGTAACATCGGCAGCCTCTTTTATATTTGAGTGTATGATAAAGTTCACATATCATAAGTATGTAGCGATGAGCCGAGGCCCTTCCACAAGATCAAACACAGCATTGCGGCAAGCCCGAGCAGAAGCCGCCGGAATAGTCTGAATATTGCTGTTCTTTTGGTAAACGCACGAGTTTTGTTGTTTGGCTAAATTGAAGACTGCGGAGGATGACGCTCCGAACGGCCCACGTCATCTGCCTTCATCGCCCCAATGGGCGTGTTTTCTTTATAGATATGAACTATAACCACGAGCGGCTTACTGCGGGTCGTCGATGAAATGGTAGCGGCGGAGTTGGCTCGAAAGGGAATGTCAAATGGTCTGGCATAAGCAAGATCACTCTCCATTGGCGTTTTACCCCACAGCTTCCTTGATTTGATCTGCAGGTTCCTGCGTATTCCAACGGCAAGGCCGAACTGCTGGGGAAGATCCAGATCTGCAAATCTGGTGCGTAGCATCCGGAGGAAGACCTTCCGAAGACATGACGGCGCTGCGGCTGAGTTGGTCAGAAGCGCCATCATGAATTCATTACGTCGCCCAGCATCACCTCCGAGGTCAGCAATCATTGGAGGTCATTCTTCACTATAATCGGCTGTGTTAACTCCGTTACGCTGTATTTTATAAATATATGTTTTTTGCCCTCTTGGAGCACGACTACGTTTAACATGACCAGGCAGTATACTACCTAGAAAACCCCTTCACAACAGCTTCACTTTCATCTTTTGCAATCACTCAGCGTACGTACCAAGATGCGATTTACTAACGTCCTCGCCTGCGCAAGCGCTTTCCAAGCCTTCGGTAGCCTTGCAATGCCAACCCCTGAAATTGCCTCTCTGGAGACCCGCGCTGACGGACCGGGTCACCCTTATGTGTGTGATGCCAAATACCATACTGTAAGCACCAAGAAAGCGCTTCTGGCCGACGGAGCCACGCTTCATGATATCGCCACCACAATGTTAGAGACGTGAGTAATGAGCTTGGTCGTTCGACCGCCTCCCTTTTGACTTGTGTACTGACTCTTCGCCAGTGGATGCGCCCTCTCAGGAACAGCTTATCCTTTCGGCGACAAACAGCCAAATGGAGCACCCAAGACGGGCGATTCAGCCAACTTTGGTTTGTTCAAGAACAATTGGTACATGCTACGACTTTACTGCACTCGCTTCAAGGGGCAGTCTGAGTCACAGTGGAAGAACGGTGCAGTTTTAAACAACAACCCAAAGGCCGCCATTCAGTGCCAGCAGGAAATGATCGCCAAGCTCGGCCGTACAAAGTTTTATGTTGGTCAGCGAGGTGTTGGAGGCGCTGCTGGCGGCCACGAGTACGGACGCGCTGTCGAGTACATCTACAACTACCTGAAAGCCGGCCACAGCAAGGATAACATGGCTACATTTTACAACCTTCATGCAGTCTAAAGGATGAAAGAGTTTTTTGTTTGCTATCCGGGACTGCCACGCTAGTTTAGTCCTGCGAGTTGTCTTCCGTACACAGTCAAAGTGTTTTACTCAAGTGCTCTTTCCAAACGCATGTGATCGACTTTAGGCCCCCGCTTGGCTCCTTTCGTAGCTCATAGCAAAAGGATTAGGAGCCAACTTGTCTGCGTAAAACTGATCTTGAGATTTGTTCAAGTGCCAATTCTTTTTGTGAAATGATGCTTGTATTTCTGGGAAGGAACCAACCGAATCATCATTGCTTGTGGGGCACCGCGGGAGCCTCGCTGTAAGGAAGTGCCTGTGCCCTGTAAATATAGGGGAACTCGCGCCATTTAGCAGCCTACGGCGGTTCTGACTAACGCTAGCGCATCTCCTCATCCACCGCCCCATTTCTGCTTTGCAGGCGGACGAAGAGTATCTCCTTTGCGACAAAACTTGACCAGCAGCACTGAAGAGCTCATCGATTAATGCATAGCCATCACACATGTCGAAACGACCAAATGCAGAGATCGAAGCGGATTTGCCGCGCTCATCTCCGCAGCCGCGAAAGCGTGTAGCCAATGCCTGCACTAGGTGTCGCAGATATAAAGCCAGGGTACGTTTTTCAAAATGCTTCCCGAGTAGCGTTTGAGTTGCTTTTTGGCTCAATCGTGTTGCCCATTGAAATCCCATGTCCTTTTAGAATCAAGCTGAACCCGATTTTCAAGTGTGATGCGTTTAGGCCTTGTGCTCTTTGCAAGAGAAATAATGCGGAATGCGTGCCTCACAGGCGTGTACAAGGTGTCACTGCAGACGGCTCTGGGTCTGCAAACCACATCCAAGACAGAGAACTGCAAGCAGACATCAGCATTCATGACATCGATTCTTCGCCTGTATCTATCACTTCTGTCAGACAAAGCATGCCGAATCCCTCTACCCAGTCAGAGGGACGAGCCGCAGCGGATCATTCGCCCTCGACCACGTCTTGGCTTGAAGATCATGGTGATTCGACATCGGCGATAGCAATTGCCCGAAAGGTTTGTGTCTAACAGACTAGGTTGCATTTTTACTAGTAGCTTCGCTAATAATACTTGAAGATATATCATTTAAAGCGCGATGGCGCCCCAATAAATACAACATCCGCCATACCTGATGGGGATTATGATAGACCCAGTCCGTCTCCGAACAGAGGCCTAGGGCAAAGATCGCAAATACATACCATCCTTGGCAACAGATTTCCAAATCACGACCAAGTTCTCATGCTCATGGAGGAATTCTTCGACACGGTGCACTGGTTCTCTCTCGTCATATACGAGCCAACGTTTCGAAAGCATCTGTCGGCGGTGGAAGATGGCTACTCTTATCCATCAGACGCTCCATTTTTGACCCTCTTATGTATTGTCCTGTCTATGGCTTGTTGGTATAGGTCGAATCAGTCCGACGACGAAGCTTTTAAGCAAGAGTGGCAAGGGTGGAGCGATGAGCTGCGCCGGATCGTCGAAGGCCG
This sequence comes from Simplicillium sp. C3G150-2, assembly GCA_022702485.1. Taxonomy (NCBI): domain Eukaryota; kingdom Fungi; phylum Ascomycota; class Sordariomycetes; order Hypocreales; family Cordycipitaceae; genus Simplicillium; species Simplicillium sp. C3G150-2. Next base: position 2,215,163 of record JAJIYY010000008.1, on the reverse strand, counting down.
AATGCTCCAGCTCCTGGGCCAGCCGTCAATTACAGCAATTCAAACCTGCATCTTGCTCGGTTCTCACCACGTTTACCACGGACAGCCGAATTTATCTTTCTCTCTCTTAGGGGCTACAATAAAGATGGCACAAGCGCTTGGCTTGCACCGCCATTCCAGTCGCGGTGATGCACACATCATGGAAGAGCGAAAAAGAGTCTGGTGGACAATCTACACGTGGGATAGGTACGGCTGGTAATTACTGTGTTTGCGTTACCCTGCTAACATGAAATCAGATTTGCCTCCATTTCGCACTGCCGTCCTTTGAGTATAAATGAAAAGGACTGCGACGTGCAAATGCCAAGCGATTTTACAGAATCTCCCTGTTTCGTTTCGACGTCAACCGCGTCGGACACAGAGCCTGTTTGTTACTCCAGATATCAGAAAGAGCTCAGCACGTTGTATGCCACTGCGTCTCCTGCGCTTGAAGAAATCTTTGGCTCCATTTCAACACAATCCTCGAGGCGAAACTTTGAGTCAACGTATGCAACACTTGTCAACCGAATCACTGAGCGCTTGATGCAATGGTACCATGAGCTTCCAGAACATTTGAGCTGGGCAATAGCGCGTCGAAACTTTGATGATGACAATGGTATGTCGACAACGGTGTCACGAGCACATGCGCTTCAATCTCTCGCTTTGCAGATGACATTTGACAACGTCCTAATTGTCCTTTACCGACCATGCTTAGCTACATACATCGACGATCTTCCTACAAAGTATTCTAAGGATGACAAGCAGCGCCAATCCAATACTTCGCCTGGAGTTTCTTTAACAGGTACTTCTCCAGTAGCTGAAGTGGTCAATGGTACTGAGCAGTGGTGCACCGCGGCGCTCCGAACGACCCAAATGACGGAATACTCCCAAATCATCCAGCTTGCGACCAATAGCCATCTTATGGTCTTCATGGCTATGAATATGTTTCACTCTGCGGTGATTTTAATCATACTAGCTCTCACAGATCCACTCAGCGACGAGATACAGCCTATCAAACGATCTATAACGCGCGTCTTGCATCTCCAAAGGACATTAGCGCAGCACTCTACGTTTTCAGAGCAGACGAGTGATGTACTCAAGCTGCTCATTCAGCGCCTGCTACAACGAGAGCAGGAAGCAATGCTTGGGTCAGACGATATGCCGGCTAAGAATACAGCATCCAATGCGACAGAAAAGGGACGAACCGCGTGGTACAGCCGGTCCATATCACACATGCCCACGACGACTTCAGACAATCTAAGTTTGCCATTCCCTGAGAGACATAATGAGGTGGTTGAACGTAGCTCTGATGGTCAAAATTGGTCAAATCTCGCCATCGCGCAACGATTGGATGAGGGTTTGACATCCGTCAGGCAAGGTACGTATTCTACGGGCACATTGAACTGGTGGAAAAGCTGCAAGCTGACACAGGTTTTCTCCAGCATTCAACATGACACGGAATCCTTCCACGTTTCAGGAGTTTGATGCGTTTATGCCGAGCTTTGAGAACTCGATGCCTGAGCTGGGGTATCTCCAGGCAGGCTGGCAATTACCGCCGCAGCCACCATACCTCGATGACGGTCCGACAGCAAATGCCATGGATTACGTGCCAGAGCAGCCAACAGACAGTTTGTTCTGGCTTTGGAACTTACGCCGAGACGTCAACGAATAGAGCATCATAACAATTGGTGGACCCAATACTCTCACCCCAGTCAAGTGACAGCATTGATAATAATTACACCGCGGAAATTCAAGCCAAGCAAAGTCGGTGGCCGAAAATGCAGCTAGCGGAGAGCTTTGACCAAGCACTTTTTCGAGACTGGAGGAACAACGCCAATGTTCCCACAATTCGTTAGCGGTCGGCATTTGATCCATCCTATATAGCCTAAAGCCCTAGTCGTTGCCGCCGGATGGTGAAGGCATTGTCTGAAATCCGGTGTAGAAATATGCTGGTGTACAGACCTCCTTCCGGCGGCAAAGGAAGCACGACACAGGGATGCATGTGCTGGATCTGGCAGTGGATGTCAGGACTTCCCACCATAATACATCACGAAGTGAGCCTATGTCTTCTACAAACTACGCTAGGAATGGGTCAAGAAGCTGTAACTGCAAATGAATTCCACATGACTAGGATTGATAAATGTATGCTCAGTCGCTACTCCAGTGCGAGGCATTATGGCTCCCTTCATTTCCTCTGTCCAAACTGATACGCTACACCAAAGCGAGCAATTCACAATGACCGCCTCATCAACAGAGAAATCGCTTACAAGCACCACTTGCGTTCTCCAAAAGCCTGGTTACTTCACATGCGAGACACGTGAAGTTTCACAGCGCTGTGTTGGCCGCCAAGTTCTAGTGAAGGTCGCCGCCACCGGAATCTGCGGCTCCGATGTAAGCAGCCAGGGCACCACGCAACCCCAAGAACTTAGTTAACGATCGTCAAAAAACAGGTTCATTACTGGAAACACGGCCGAATTGGCGAGTTTGTCGTCGAAAACCCCATTGTTCTCGGGCACGAGTCTGCAGGAGTTGTCGAATCCTGCGGCCCCGACGTTCGCACTGTCAAAGTAGGTGATAGGGTCGCTCTCGAGGTTGGCACATCCTGCTTGACGTGCGACCAATGCCGTGCAGGCAAATACAATTTATGCGGACATATGAAGTTCGCTGCGACGCCTCCTTACGATGGAACCCTAGCGGAATTCTACCGCTTGCCCGAAGAATGCTGCTGGAAGCTACCTGATCATGTTTCTTTCGAGGAGGGTGCCCTGGCAGAACCTCTTGCAGTGGCTGTTCATTCTTCCAAACTCGGTTCCGTGTCGCCTAGCACTTCAGTAGTCATCTTTGGTGCTGGTACGGTTGGCCTGCTCTGCGGTGCCGTCGCGAAGGCATTTGGAGCAACAGATGTGATCATGGTGGATATTACCCAATCACGCTTGGACTTCGCCCGCGAATACCTGCAAATTGAGACGTACGATGGGAAAGGCAAAAATGGTGCCGGGTTTGATGCGCAGAGCCTACTTGCCCAACTTGGCTGTCCCGATGGCGCAGATGTTGTGATTGACGCGACAGGAGCTGAAGTATGCATCGCAAATGGTCTCAAGAGTCTGCGACGCGGTGGTTGCTTTGTCCAGGTCGGTCTTGGTCCTTCAGATATCAAGTTCCCCCTTGGGCTTGTTTGTTCGAAAGAAGCAGTGTTCAAGGGCAGCTTCCGCTACGGTCCTGGAGACTACCGCCTGGCGATTGACTTGCTGGCAAAGGGGAGAGTGGCTGTGGATGGGCTTGTTACGGATCGATATGATTTCCGTGATATTGAGCGGGCGTTTACTGATACTTTTAATCAGAAGGGGATTAAGAGTATCATTTATGGGCCTAGTATTTTTGATGACATGTTACGGTCGGGTGTTGAAAATGGGTCGAATGAGTAGTCTTCGTTTCTGGAATTAATGGTCTTTCATGAATTTGGTCAATAACACTTGATTAATTTTTCTTTCAATTGTCTTGCAATTTTGGGGTGCGTAAAAGCCTATGGTGCGCCGGGAGCAACAAGTCACTGACAGTGCAAGTTGTGATGCAGCCCGATGGTCGCTCGTATGATGTTCGAGCCGACATCCTCCGAACATGGAGCATGATTTGGACCTGTGGCTTACTGACTTCGTCCAGTCTGCCACTCAAGAGCTTAGTAGTAATATTGCGGTTATTAGGCAGTTTTTACAAATATTGTTGTTCATTTTGCTAAGGACAACAAACTAAAATTCAACCTCTTCCAACGAAGTCTAGTTGCAAATTATCACAGCAGCAAAGTTGTCACACGATTCTTTCTTCCTTGACCTCATGTTCTTTGAGCTCACCACCACTTAGTGACTGCGTGGTGGTCTCAACGCTCGACGCAACGAAAGCCTGGTCGCCAAAAGCAGTCGCAATCTCTTCAAGCGTGTGGTCTGCCGTCTCGACGTAGTAAAACTTGGCAAGACCAGCAGAGAACAGACAGAAACCAGCAATCACAAGATAGAAATAACCACCGATTCCAGCAAACGCGTCGGGTGAGATCATACCGATGAGGAAGTTGAATATCCAGTTGCTTGCAGTAGAAAGAGCCATTCCCTTGCTGCGCCCACGAAGGGGGAAGATTTCAGCAGGAAGCAACCTGTTTAGTTAGTAAAGTTTCATTCCCAATATGGGTCGCGTGAGTACATACCATGGCATCGGACCCCAGGTGAATCCGTAAACAATGTTGTAGAGCATGACAAAGCTGTACTGGCCATTTGCCTTGGTGGTGATGGCAAGTTTGGATTCTGTGAAACCACACACAACACCAAGCAGCACGGCCATGGCGACACCGCCAAGAATCAAGAGTGGTCGTCGTCCCCATTTATCGGCGAGATACCAAGTGACCATTGTGGCGGCTGTGTATGGAATGGCGTTGGCGCCGGTGAAGAGGAGGGATTTGCGTTCGTCGAAGCCCGCTGCGGAGAGGGTGCTAGGGAGGTAGAAGGAGATGATGTTGATGCCGTTGAGTTGGGCGAACATTTGAACTGTGATGCCGACGATGGTGCGCTTGCGGTAGCGGGTAAACATTTCCTGTAATTCGGGTCAGTTTATTCTCAATCGGTATTTTTGATGCAGATGCTGCATACCTGCCAAGATGAAGAACCAAGTGTCTTTTCGTATTGTACTGCATCTTCAATTTCACGGAAAATTGCCTTGACATTTTCGGCATCCGTGTCTCCGTTTGAGTGCAGATCAGCGACAGTCTGCAAGCTCTCTTGGTGGAAGCCTTGCTTTGCCAACCAACGAGGGGTTTCTGGGAGGAAGAACGACATAAAGAGGAGGACGAAAGACAGGGCGATCTGGATGATGAACGGTCCGCGCCATGACATTGACGACGGGAGCAAGAAGTTGAAGCCATAGTCCACCCAGCAGGAAAGCATGTAACCTGCGATCAAGAAAGTGTACTCAATACCGACCATGAGACCACGTCGGTGAGGAGCCGCAATCTCAGTCTGGATAATTGGTACAGTCATGGAAAGGAAGCCGACTCCCAGACCTTGGATGGTTCTACCAGCAACGAATGTGGCAAAGTTGGTCGCAAACATTTGGATGAAAGCTGTGAAAAAGTAGATGAATGCGCCGAGGCGGACACACTTCTTGCGACCGATGACATCGCCTAAGTAGCCTGAGATCAGAGCTCCGAGCGCAGCAGTGAGTTGTAAGCTGGAGACAGAGATGCCAGTAATGGAAGGGTTGACGTTGGCGGTGCTGCCATCTGCGCCACCGTAGTCGGCGTAAAATCTGGACACGAAGACTGGATTGACCAGCAAGCCAGACATGATACCTAAGTCTGTCAATTATGAGGTTCAGTGGGTCACAATTGAGTTCACTCACCAGAGTTGTAGCCAAACAAGGCATCTCCAAGACTACCAAAGGCACATGTCGCAAATAGCAAAGGCTTGCCCTTGAAGGGATATCGCGCGGTAATCTTGGTAGGAGCCAGCGTCCGCTGCACCCAGCTGCGACTCTCACTCTTAGAATCAACTATATCTCGGTTGCCCATTGTATTGATAGTGGATAAGACAGACGATTGAAGGAGGAGAAAGTGGTACAAGATAGAGTTTCATTCCCATCCGGGGTCAAACCCCAGATTTTTCGGGACTAACACCATCTTATCTAGTTTGGAACAAGTCGCATGGAGTCTGCCCCGAGTCACGCTAAGTTGGGAATGTGTGGAGTACAATTTCATGAGTGGGAAAGACACTAATGACTCTTCCGGCGGATACGAGCCGGTGGAGGATGCAAAATTTGCTCATGATGCGTTTGGAAATCATGGAATCAAGTTGGACACGAGCATGGGCTGCGAAAATGGGCATGTTCGGTCTCGTGTAAGTGGCTGAATTGCAATGTCGATGGGCGGCGACACCGACACATGCTCGGCATGTCTTGGGCTGAATACGCCAATCGCAGGCCATGCTTCCCCCTGTATGGCTGCCTGATCTGGCAATTGAGTAGTGGATCATTACTTTGCCATGTCTCCACGGCTGAATTCCATCCGGCGGAAGCTGGAAGCTGAGACTGGAGTTTGACGGTCTGGGGATGTCTGGAGAAGACGGATCTAATGCCCTCCTAGCCTGTCGCGGTATTTTGGACGTTGACAGTGACTGCTAATTTTACATACTGCAAGGATAACGCGTCACTCGTTAAAGTAGGACGACTGCGATGACGGTGGCTTGAATCTTCAATGGATGGTGCCTACCCGGGAGGCTGCAACCAGGTTCCGATTTGGGCCATCATTCATCGTCAACTACTGCACAACAACGAAAAACATGAGTAATACTCTTCAAATACAAAAGATACCACATCAGACTGTGTAACTATTTTGCCTCAGACAATAGCCGCAGTGGTGCCATGTGGATGGGGGGTGCGCAACAGAAACACAGGACGGGATCCTGACGATCTGCGAGTGGCGGTCATCGGCTAAGACTCTGAGAGCTTGGCATGAGTGAAGACGATGTATATTGCTAAGGTTACCACAACGTGATATTTCTAAATATAGCAAAGCAATACCGCCTCCAAAAGGAACTTGTCAAGCTTATATTCCTGATCGGGCATACTAGGACACGATTTAATAATTGCATAGCTTCTCGTATATTTCACTGGGTTATACAGCTGGCAGCACCAACACGCGCCAGCCGTTTTCCCAATCCTATTTTTCAGCCTCCAACCCAACACACTTCTTACTTCTTACTTCTTACTTCTCACATCCTAATTCTGCGTATGTTTCTGGTTTAGATCTTTTCTTCAAACACCGTTGTTTATTCGTAAGTCAGGTCAACTAATCGCTGGCCGGTCTTATTTGACATGGATGCCGCACCGCCCGTGTTTCCTGAGCCACGGCACCCCTGCTTTGTGGGCATATTTGGTCACATTGAAACAAATCACTGGCCGCTATGGACTAGAGATGAACGGATTGAATTTGTTCAAAAAACCGCTCCGTGCATCAGGCTCTCAAAAGCAATCAAAACTATGGAGATGTTCCTGCGGCAACCCTCCGCTACCCTTGTGTTATTACGGCCATACTCCCTCGTTGCTGTTACCACCAGTGCTGTCATTTGGGGCTTAAAAGCCATTCGACTTCGTCCGGAAATGCGAGCTTTCCTTGACCAAAATGCTGAAAGGCTTGCAAAGTTCGATCTGAGGTGCCTTCGAGGGTTCGGCCAGCCCGAAGACGCTTTGGAAATCAGCGAGAGACGGGCCACAAAGAAACGGAAGCCCATAGAACTGAATTCAGGACACCAAACGCAAGGTATGAATTTTCTCATGTGTGGTACTTCACTTTCACTTATTTTAATCAAGTGCATATACCCCAGACAGAGAAGACGCAATCTCACAAGCAGCGGCGAATGGTAACACTGAAGGTTAATCCAGCTGCTTCTGGAGCGCTGACGAACCGAGGGGAGAGGTCGGATCAAGTGCGACAGAACTGCAGCAATGTGAGCGAACGCGTCGACAGATAAACAAGGCTGTCGAGTATGCAGAGGACCAAGGTACGTCAACCCTTTGTTTTGCCATGGTACAGAGCAATCTGATCAGAGAAGATGGTGAGAGTCACCATGTCACTGTTGGTGAGCGTCAGGGATCTCAGCAGTCTCATGAGCTCGACAAGCTCCGCGACAAACTCAAACATTTGGACAAAGATCATGACAATACAGTGGCTGAAAAAGTCTTATTGCAAGCCAAGCTTACGACGCTAGGTGATATTGTCAAGGCATCCTTTGCCGATTTCATCCTGATCAAGGAAAGCCTTAACGTGCTGGCACCGGAGGGAAGCCGCGATCCATCCCAAGTCAAGTGCCGCAACGCGATGTTGAATATTGTGAACGGTCTTGAGTCAAGACTGGCCAAAGAATTATGGAAACAAGCTATGTAATTATTGACAGGTTCAGAATGAACGGGCTGAGAGTTTAGGCTTGGCAGGTTGACCTCCTGTTTGGATATGAGAATTGGCATAAGTTGTACGATTAGAGGATTGTGGGAGACTAATTGGCCTGCTTATATTTCACTTGCTTTATGAGGCCGACTTCATTTCTCTTGTTACATGTTAAATAACAAGAAAGTTATAGATTAAATATCCCGCCGACCTACCAGCCAGCCAATGGAAAAAGGGTAGACCACTCCACCAACGAGCAGTGAATTACCAGCCTCGGATAGGCACCCTATCACCGGCTATTTATAGCGATATACAGACTTGACGCCTATAACATAACATCAACCTAACTAATACTTGAGGCCTCATTAACGGTCATTGTGTGTTGGGCAACGAAGGCTTGATGGCTTCGCTGCCTTACTAGTGGTGTATCATTGGGTCGCCCGAGGCGGTCTTGCATATTCTAGGCAACCGTGCAGGGTAATAGGCACTTTATAAAAGTTTTGTCTAACAAATCCTTGTTTTTAAAACGGCCTAGAAGCCGTGATGGTTTTTCCCCAATCTTGTGTTTGGCAGGCTTCAGCTACTCGCCGCGTGTGAAGCCTTTCTTCATCGTCGCTCAATATGTGCCACTTACTTGTATCTACTACGCGCTATTCGGGCTACCCCACAACTTGCAACGTTATCTCGAGAACTCTCGTCACTGACGGATGCCCACTGTTCGAAGAGAGCTCGAACCCTTGACCTATTCCGAAAGAAGAAGAGCTCCGCCAGACTAGGAGTCGGATCATGTGTCCAAATCACAGGGATGAAGGCTACGGCGATGTTAATAATCGTTAAGATCCATTGGCGATCCTGAAAGCAGTATGCATCATCAAGTCAACGCAACTATCACATCGCAGCGGGAGCTCAAGGGAAAAGAACTGGCAGAGGAGGCATTTGTGATCGCCAAGGAAAAGCTAGTATAGCTCGTTTAAAGGGAGGCTTTACATTTAACATACCATATACAGAGTAGTTTACATACAACAAAATTTATCTGTCTCGGCACACTTGCTCAATGTCCGCCTCCCAGTCCAGGCCGGTCAAGCCATCCACAACGCTCTGCACGGTGGGTAAAGTTTCATTCTAGCAGCCCTGAATGACCATTCTACATGCGAGTTGGTCTACATTAGGAAATTGCTTTCTTTGGAATAGATCCTGCACTGCGTACTCGTCCAAGTCGACATGGGGCTCGGTAACAACCATGACAAAGTATAAAACGGAGCCCAAGGCGAACACATCGTCCGATTCGATGGCTTTGTGCCTCCAACTCCAACCTGGTGGTTGATATCTTGATCCAGGTGCAAGAGGGGCGGCGACCCAGAAATTGAGCAGCCGGCGAAGTCGGCAATGTGTAGATCTAGTTGTGCATTCAACAAGAAGTTGCGTGGCGTAATATCGCAGTGTATAACCTCGGCGGCGTGGAGAATACTTAATGCCTTTGCCGCTTGGAATGCCTACCGTCGTCGAACTTGGAGAGCAACGTGGTTTGCAACGCTATCTCCAGTTGCCCTTTCAGCGAATTTTTGTACATAATTGTCAAGGCTTCCGTTTTCCATGTACTCCAACGCTAGACAGGAATAGTCCGCATCCCAGTGAATAAGTTTAGGGACATGGCAGGCATTGTTGAGACGCCTGTAAACTTGGGCCTCCGTCTGTACACGCTCGCGATTTACCTCCTCATCTTTGCGACAATAAGGATTTGACTTGGCATACTTAGCGATATCACCAGATGGGAGTAGTTCAACGTGTGCGGTACTCCCCTGACCGATCCATCTCCCTTTGGTAACGTAGTAGATGGTGCCATCAGGCACCTCGGCTGGGACTTGGAAGGCTGTGTCAGGCCAATTTGGCTTTTCTTTCCGTCTCCAGGGCCCTGGAATAGGCACGTATGTATTCTGGCGTGGGCCGCTTGTGTATGCTGTCCGTATTTCTGTGTTAGGAGTTCCATCTACAGATATAGGACTAGATGCGGTTCCTGCCTCAAAGTGCGGCTGCGGCCCCAGCTGCTTCTGGTCCTGCACACAAGGCTCTGACGCTTCAGGCCCTCGTTCTAATATACGCAAGACAAAATGCCATAAAATAAAATAGCACACTGGCCAAGTGTGTACCGCCAACCGTACTGTGGCACGGAAATCCTTAGCGACGGGAGACATAGTTTAACGTAAGGTAAATAATGTTGTTTTAGGGATGGAGCGACCTCCCCGTTGGTGTGTAGGGGTGCCTGACGGCTAACCAGCCTTGGTTAGTCACGTTAAGACCGCTAATGGGAGGTACCCCCAGTCACAGCCGCATGCGCTGGACCTAGGGAATCATGCTCCATAAGAATGCTGCGCTGGCGTGAGCTCTCCCTTACAATAGCTACAAAGAGAGCCAGCGAGCGACCTTTGAATGGTACATCGATTGTTCATTCCTAGGCATACTGACAGATACATGTTGCATTTCAAATAGCGCTCGTTAGGAAGTCTTACTTTTTTAGTAGCAAATCCTTAAATAAGCGTGGTATTCAACATCATCAAATCGCTAATTCTACTGGCATGAAGCACTAAGTAGTGTAACATGCCAGATAGCTACAGCTTGCATGCACACCCTACCCATCAAGCAATCTCAGGCAGGCCAACCCGAGCTAATCCGAGTAACGACAAAAACAGAAAGTTATAGCGCCAGCGAACTCACAATATATACTCTTCAAGCCAAGGTTCTGAGTGCCCCATTAAAACTAGATCCAGTTGCAACTGGATCTAGTTTTAATGGGGCATGGGCTGCAGTCTACCTGCCCCATGTTGGGTGACGAGTACTATCTTGGTGAACTAGTGTCGACTGTCGGAAGTCCTCGCCCATACAGCACACACAACGACAACTATTCTGCTGTTCCCCTTTGTCACCAATCGAGACATGCAGCGCTCTACCATTGCTCGATTTACAATTCATAAGAAATAGCATAGCTTGTTATCACCATACCCACGTGTCCGAGGAGATTATGGCTTGGTAATATTGCTGTCTACCACGGCGAGAAGCTGCCTTGTCCATAACAGAAAACCGGGGTGCATGGGCCTAGAACCACTCTTGTCCGTCCTGTGCTCTGTATTCAGACCTCTCTGGAGCGCCGCGCAGCCAGTGACTCTGCTGCGCGCGGAGCCTCGTCGAGCAGGTACATACTGAGATGACTATGTGCTGGATGTCACCGCCGCATAAAAAGTTTCATAAAATATCCGCAAATGAGTGGACATCGCCCAGGAGTTAGAAAACAACAATACATGTGTGTGCATCAGTAGCATTACCCAGCATCAACGTGTGTCCTCTCCCCTTTTAGGTTTAGCGTAGCGTATGCCCCTTTGCACTCCAGGCTGGTGCGAATCAATCTACACACATGGTGAGATTACGACTCCTAGCGAAAAAAAAAACGAACGAGGCGGTTGACTCTCGGGATCAGCCCGTCCAGAGGAAATCGGCGCAATAAGGGGTGCGACACTGAACAAGGGCTATATTAATTAGGCGCCTTTCGTGTCCAGTAGAAATCATGACTCTGCTGTATGGGTTGTCCCCTGACTGCGGCATACCCGATGGGAAAGCTAAGATCTTGGAACGGACAGCCTTGGGGCAACTAGCGGAGAAAACGTTTTGCCCTTGCAACGTCAAGCATGTACCGGCTCGCGTTCACTACAGTATTGATTATGTTGGGTTGACTGCTTTGGGATGTAGTAAGAGGAGTTCTACACCTGAAGCGTCAATGCACCATTTACTTTAATTGGATGCATGCCCTCGGGCTGCTGGCGGACATTGAGCGGGAGGGCTGAACCAGACAGCAAAGACTTACAAGACAGGACATCGACAGTCCATTTTTAACGTGGCAGGCATCTTAGTGTGGAGACAGTTTCCACCGGGACCTGTACCCCTGCACCCGAGACGGAACGACGCGTGCAAAGTAAAATGAGCCCTTGGCTAATACCATACTGAGGTCTGTATCAAGTAGTCGAGCAGATTTGCATAGAAAGTACATGCTCAAATGAGGGTAGAGTGAGTGCATGGCCGGCGAGTATGCTTACGCCAAAGTCGGGCAGGGTGCAATCAACGGTATGTTTTGGTGGCAGGGGGGATGCTCGCCAAAGAGCACTGGCTATAAATAATTCCTGATTTCACTCAAACATTGACAAACATTTATCAACAACTCAATCAAAGAATCAAAGCATACAATGGCGAACCAATCCCTAGTTGGCAGTGGCATCCCGACCTTCATCGTGGTTGCCGTGATTGAGTTTACTGTCGGATCCCGTTCTAATTCGCAGCAGCCTGATGCTGGGCAGCCCGCACATGAGCGGCCGCAGCAACAGCAACCTGCAAACACTTCCCGAACCCAGACCAGCTCTGCACCTGCCAGGGCCGACCACTCCCAAAGAGAAGCATCCCCAATCACCATTTCTTCTTCAAACACCAGCTCGACATCAACTGGCTACCGAAGTCGTACCACTCACGGTACACGCCGTCCTGCCGACCGAGCACCAGGGTGCAGTGTAACAAACCCGATTTGCATTTCGGACGATGAAGATGCTGCGTTCAGCACTGAGACAGCCCCATCGACACTTTCTGATCATGACGATGAGTTTACTCTCCCGTCCGTCTACGAGCTCGGCTGCGATGACGACGGCTCTGGGTTCGGGTACATTGCGGTGGAATCCGACCCGAGCATGCGTCTGTCTACTCCTGCTGCTAGCGATAGCACACTGTCTTGGAGAGACAGGGAAGCTGAGAACAATAGCAGGGTAGAGTCGTGGCGATATGAACAGGAAGACTGCTACGGCTGTTGAGTTTACAGCTCAGCCATCTTCACCTTTACCTGTGTGGTCGGCCGCGCTTTCGTATGTATCACCAGTCCTAGAGCTTTGCTCACTTTCCATTCTTCAATTCTGCCATTTGCAGAGCTTTTTCACGAATACCACCTAGGTAATTTTACTATTGGGTGGTTTGGCACGACGCACGCAAAAGTGTGTATGAAATCGAGGACCTCACAAATCAGCATTAATTCTGCGGCCACAAGGTCGCACATTCACATCGGTATAGACAAAAATAAAAAGGAAATATAGGTTAGGAAAGATTTAGGTTACAATCAAAGTTGATCCTCGAACTGTAACGCCTCACGCTTGGCCTTGTGATGTTTTCCCAGTGCGTAGTGGATATCGCTGAGCCTCCGCGCGCGTGGGCAAACCAGGCTGACCCTAGTGTCGGCAGCCATCGCATTGCCACAATGGGCCATGACTGAGTTGCCATTTTCCATCTAGTGGAGAGAGGCCACTGATAAATCGTCGCTAACACACTGGACTTCCGCGAGACAAGGGGCCGGTGACCGACAGTGGGCATCTCAGAAGCAGACATCGAAGAGGGTGCCCTTCCAGTCTTCCGCTCTTTTGTTCTCTGCAAGCGATTCTGGACACAAAGAGAAAACATTTTTTTCTCCCCTAAGTAAACCTTGCACGGCTTGACAGGGATAACCCTGCAAGGCAGGCGACCAAGTTCGCCAAGTTCGCACACCAGTGTAAAGACTGCAACTTCCGTCAAGCCGCCATAGGACTGCGACGTTGGCTCGCATAATGCATGAATAATGCACGTGGTGAATCTACTCCGACTGGAAAATTGCAATGTCTCGTTAACCTGCCCAAGTTGCTGTTTATTAGCTGAAGCAGACGTGTGTTAGCCTGCAGTTGAGCTTTCCGCCGTGCATCCCGAAACCCATGTCTTTCTTTCTTTCTTTCTTTCTTTCTTTCTTTCTTTCTTTTTTTTTTTTTCAAATAAGTATCTGCATAAGGAAAAGGGTAAAAAGGAAAGTGGAAATGAAGGTCCGGGAAAGGGAATGTTCTGGAAGGATGGACGCCATGGCTTGTGCGAGGAGGAGCCCTCCGTATTACATGCAGGTAAAATACCGAACATGAGTACATACACAAGCCCATCTAGCATTTAGGCCGGCTGCCAATCCTCGAAATCCATTTCAACAATCCCTCGTGTAAATTTAGCCAAAAAAAATAAAGGATCAGAGACGCAACTGTTGTCTACGAAGATGGAGGTGCACTTGCTCCACGCGGCCGTTGGCCTGGGCCGCTCGTGGTGATTGTCCACTGCTGCCTGGGGCCTCTGGCAAGTGACCAAATTCATCATGTTACAGGTTGAAGAGGCAACCAAGTGCAGGATTCGGCCATGCAGGATCGCCGAGGCGTACTGCCGGATTCAGTTGGCATGTTACTGACGTGGTCGGCCTAAGCCCTCATTTCCGGGCGGAGGGTGGTTCATGTAGCTTTCCCAATTATGGTGTGACTTCTCACTTTTTGCAGTTTTCTTTGTGAGGAGTCTGGTGTGCCTTATTAGACACTGCATGCAATGCATGGACTGGGACGGATGGAGGTGCGGCCTCTTACGGCCCCATGGCTAACCGTCCCCGAAGCTGTTGCAATCTGTTCCCCTCATTGGCCTGAGTAGTGATCGTGCAGGAGAGAAGAAGTCCTTACCGCGTTAGTATTAGTTGATCTGTGAGATGCCCTGACAGGTGCTATGGTGGAGTATTGGTCCGTCGCAACCACTCGAATGGGTCGAAGGACGGCACGGTCAGAGGACACTCAGGGCTGCTTCAGTACTTGGAAGATGGTTGGGAACTCTTTTGCCGTCGAGGGTTCCGCTTCATCTCGCCGATACGAATTAGTTAAGTGTTGAGCGGCAGGACCTCAGCTCCATGCAGAGTAGTAGGGTGTTACCAGGAGGGCTCAGGACAGTAGGCATCGCTCGTCCTTCTGGGAAACTCCAATACTCTAAACGGTCAGAAACATCTTCCACGATCCATGGCTTATTGACTACGTCCGATGGCACTTGGAAACCCATTTTTATGGCTGGAGCCGCTGGAGAAACAAAAGGTGTAGGTACGTCCCGCCCGGTACAGTCAAGGCTTCACTGGCAAACTTGGGGCGCAGAGGGCAGTGGAAGGTGTGGCACACTTGGAAAGTGGAATAAGGGTTTTGAAAACGAATAAAGTCATTGCCGCTCGTGCTGTGTCCCAGGTTGTGAGGAGGTTCGGCAGGTCGCCTTGAGTACCAATCTCTCCGGGAGAGTGCCGGGGCGACACTCGCAATCCGCCAAGGCAGCAGACTCACCACTGGGGAGCTCTAATCGTTTTGTTTTCCTGGGGTGAAGTGCGACTGTAGGGATCGTCCTGATGAAATGGTTTCGGGAGAGCTCAACCACTTGCCCTCTAGTTTTGTTGCGCTATTCCCAACTCAGATCCAAACTCAAACGCCACCAACTGGTCCTGAAACTCTGGACCTCGCCCATGGGTCGCGGGGAGGAGTTTTTCAGGGAGAAGCTAAACGATTGGACAGCTCTGTTTACGAGGAGTGTGGTGATCAAATTTGCACCGACGCAATCACCATGCCTTTGGCTCTGCTTGGGTGTGATGGTGTGGTCCTTCCCTCGGCCGTGCCCCAATAATCAGCCCAATTTCGAAGGATTAATTGGGTTCGACTCAATCTCATCTCAACGCGACAGCAATACTTTAATATTACACACACTAGATAGGGGTGTCGTTATTAACCGGTATTCTGCACGGCATCCTCATCTCTGGATAGGTTGCATGATTCGAGAGGAGAGGCGACTGCTACTCATCCGACGGGGAACCTGTTCCGGAATCCACACACTGAACCATGCCAAGGTCTAACGCATGTCTGTAGAGAGAGCCAAGGTTCAAAACCGACGACATCGGTCAGTTGTGTGACGGGCTTGTGCGGCCACCGTCCCAGACCGGGGGGTGGGCCAGCTCAGCATAACGGGTTCCCCAGCTTGACTTGAAGGCGGCATGGCCAGTACAGTGCTGAAGGGAAATCATCGGTGGTTATTTTCGGTGTAGAATGGCAAGTTCCAGAAGCCCAACAATAAGAAAGGGGCTAGGCGGTGTGTTGGTGTTTGTTGCTGTCTCTGCTCTTCTCAGATGCAGTTGTCTGAGGATGGACACACCAGGAATAAATAAAATAGATTCACATCACAATTTCTTTCCAACTTCAATCTTGCCCTATGATATTCTAATTGGACGAAACGTCTTTTTCCTCCCCAGCTACGCTAAGTCGACGCCGTTCCACAACTGGGAGTCACGCCCGTACCCGGTCGCCTCAAGTTTGTCCGTGTATCGACCAAAATGGAGGCTAGTCGAAGTGTAATAATCCACTTGGGAATGCTACCGTAGCATCTCCCTCAATTGTTCAAAACGCTAAGGAAAACGATAGGCTAACAGATCCGTGTTTGCAGATTCCGGACGATGCCGTCTCCAACCTGGGGTCATCGGTGGGTGGCATACACTCTGAGCGAAGGGTACGCCCCAAGTTTCCGCAAGCAAACAAGCCAACAATGAGCTATGCAGAGGTCAATAATAATGGATGGCCTTCCCACCTGATCTATCAAAGCTATTTCCAAGGCGAATATCGCTACTTCATCTTCCAGTGTTTTTGCCTCCAACAGAAGCATCCCTTTGGCTACAGGGGCAACGACTTTGTTAAGGCTGCGAAGAATCACTTGAGAACAGAACACCATAATGATGTAGTCAGGAGATATAAGGACCTGCTACGATCACGAGGTATCCCAGTGCCATACGACTTCTTTGTCATTGAGGAGTTGGGGCGATTGGTTCGAGAGTGTTCAGCGGCTCTGGCAAACGAAAGCAACAGACAGTTTTGTGAAGACCGATTCGAGCACCAGGACAAGGCAAACCTGGAGAAATATTGCTCTTACGAGGATGCATCTACCAGGTCTGGAGTGCCCTCTCTGGCCGCGACGCCCGCTGCTGCGGCAGTTGCCCCCGAAGCTCCGCAGCATCCAGAGCCACCAGAACACGGTACGTCTATACAGCCCTTTGCCACATGCACGTAGCTTTCTAATTTCTACGTTTACAGAACCATTCGGCCCAGCAAAAGCGTTTATGCACGGTGCCTTGCCAGTTCCAAGCTCAGAGGCGACAGTCCGGCCGGTGACAAACGACGGCAGCCGAGCCGCTACTCGACATCAACCCATGCGCGCACCGAACGCGGACCACGTACTCCCTAACACCTCCAATCGAGCCAAAGCAAAACGTGCAGCCGTGAGTTGCGAAGTTTGTCCACCACAAGCTCGCCAACGCCAGATGCCTTGCCCAGCGGCGGCACAAGTAGCTCCCGTTCCGCGGAACCGCAATCTGAACTCTTCTCGTCACAACGGTAGCGGATGTGCCGATGACGTTAGACACAAAGTCCTGAAATGGCTAATGGGTTGACGCTGTAACTTGGAATAGACTGGTATGGTGCCGCAAATAGTAGCAGTCTCTGGACTGTGTGTTTTCGTGTTTGCAATTTTGTTGGACTGGCTACTATTATGGATAATATCAATAATGGATTTAATAATGTGATGGAAGAAAGCTTTTATATACTGCTGGATATATATAAACCTGATTTTGTTGTTATTGTCGACAAAGATGCGGTTGAAACCGTGGTTGAATAGCCGATTGTGATGCCTGATCTGTGCAGCTGCAAACAGCTGCCGCACTTCACTGACAGTGTCGCTTCCACCCGTTTCCATTTCCTGCCACCGCTTTACAAAAGATAAACCTGAATTTCGTACGAAATTCTCATGAAATTTTAGTTACTCTGATCAACATTCACTTCACAACATCTCTTTCGAGGTTCTAGAGGGACCGGCTGGGGCTCTCACCTGCGTTCACTTTCATCACACCAGATCCCAGCCTACTGGTCCACGGACATTCAGCTGGTTGGTTCTTTTCCAACACGAGAAGGATCGCCACTTTGGGAATTCCTAGAGACGCAAAAGCTAGTCCACCCGATACGCATCCTTGTTTGGGACAGCTGTTCGCAGGTGCCATTGCGCGTTGGACATCACCACCACAAATAACCGCAAACTTGTTCTTCCCTACTTCACCATTCCGAGATCATCAAGCTCGCAAGGTCCATATACCCTTTGAATTCTTTCAAGATTGTTACCAGCAACGGCTGGCTGTGATCCAACTGCCCAGGGTTAGGTGCTGGAGTTCAACATGCCTTCTAAAGGCGCCGTTGTGGATTCGGGAAAGCCCGCTCAGCCATCTGGCGCATCCCAAAGCACACCTGTTCACCCGGACGAAATACTATATAATTCTCCACTAAAAGGTAGAGTACTCTACATCCCCTGCTACTTCGAGCATATTACGGAGACTGACCTATTGGGTTCTTAGGGAAGCGTAAAAAGAAGACTGTACGAAATGAGCCACTGGTGAAGAAGCCACGACGGTCTACCACCAGGGAGCTCTCTACGGATTCAACAAGTTCCAAGAGCAGTAAGTATTATTTTTCAGAGCTTGTTTATTGACTAATTGACTCGGTTTTACAGATAACGTGACGGACAAAGTCCACATCGCTAAGCCTCGTGGGAAGAGGTCTGATGACGGCAAAGATCTCGCAAAGTCTCAACGAGAAGTTGCGAATACCAAGGCAGAATACATACGGTCAATTCGTATGGGACAGGGGCACGACGAAGATCCGGCGTTGAAGACCAGTGGCTCCCCCGCGCCGAAGCAACATTATGGCGATGGCAAGCTGGCAAGTTGTACACCTCATGCAGCGCGCTCCAGCTCTCAGTTGGACAGATACAAAGCTTTGGAGATGAAAAATGCAGATCTAAAAGCCAAGTGCCAAAACCTCAGTGACGAGCTAGAGTTTACCACCAGTAAGCTTGAAAGCTCCGAGTCACTGCGAATTAGTGGCATGGAAGCATATGGAGCCAAATACGACGATTTGAAGTCCAAACTGGAAGCCATGAGGGTCCATCTCCAGCACCTCGAACATGTCGGGGCACAGCGCACTGCGTTTGAGCAAGTCAGAGGGTCAGGCATCAAATTTCCTGCAGTCATGATCAAGGCTTTAATTTCTACCATTGCGCATGAAATTTTCGACGAAGAACACATTGATAGGGAGACCATAGCAATTTACTGTGAGGAGATCCTGTCGCAGATGGACAATATTGGCGTGCGTGATCTGATTCCTACTGGGCAAGAGAAGCGTGCCGAGACATAGGATTAGATGCGTGTATTAAGGAATTGCAAAGTTACATTTTGTTGGGGAATAAGTCGTGTAATTATTTACGTCAATTGACCGGATGATATCTACGACCATTTCAGTGACACTGTTGAGTGTAATGTCGGGCATGGCCGGCTTTGTGAGAGCAGAAACTTGGACTGAAACGCTTGATATCCGCCGAAGGAAACAGAATGAATAGCTCCAAAAAGAAAATGTAAATTCAGTACCATTAGACAAAGAATTCCCTAATTTTACGTAGCACAAAGCACACGTCGCGTACACGCGCGCAGCTGGCAGAGGCGTCATCGCTACTCATCAACACAGTCGATCCAAGCTGCCCACATCACCCTCTGCTCAATCAAGGCGCTAAATCCTCCAAAAGAATTATTTGGCTGTGCTCGCTGGCATTTGCTCTTTTTTTTTCCAAAGGCCTTACGCATCTCATTTATTTCAATCTACCAACACCACAGGTGCTGTCCCGAACTATGGCGGAAAACAGTGCGACCACAGCCCAAACAGAGGCGGAAAGCTTGCAGTTTCCTCTGCCGCTCGATTCAGTTTTTGATGGGCTATTCCAACACATTTATGACAATTTGTGGCCGAATTGGAATGAAACAGAACGAATCGAGTTCATTCACCGGACATCAAAAGTGATTGTCTTTAATAAAACTATTCGTGATGTGGACACATTCGTTCGTCGCCCGGCAGTCTCCCGGGTGCTGGCGATGCCGTACACTATAGTTTCTGTCACGACGGGTATCGCCATCTGGGGACTTGAGGGTGTTAGTCTTCGTCCAAGCATGGAGCCATTCCTGCAGCAGAATGCTGATCGGCTTGCTCTGTTCCCCAACACGCCTGCCGATGGGTACGGCCAGCCACCCAGGTC
Source organism: Simplicillium sp. C3G150-2 (assembly GCA_022702485.1). Lineage (NCBI taxonomy): Eukaryota > Fungi > Ascomycota > Sordariomycetes > Hypocreales > Cordycipitaceae > Simplicillium > Simplicillium sp. C3G150-2. The sequence goes on along the minus strand of JAJIYY010000008.1, from coordinate 2,195,242 downwards.
TTTGGAGCAGAGCCGGGGTTGGTACAGAGCCCGCAAAGAAAATATCCTGAGGACAATTGAGCGAAATATCAGTCCAACTATTGGTAAATCTTTATTGTTTATCCGATGGCGACGCATGAAGCTAATTGAACTTGTCTGGTAGCAGAGCCGACGCTAATGAGCGACAAACTATCCCGCGACTGGGAGTCTGACACGGCACTGAGCGATCAACGACTGAGGGCAACAGCAATGGTGGCCAAAAGGCGATTTGCTGAAGCGCTGGAAGCGGAGGGACTTGACCTGAGCCTGCAATTCGAAGCGGACGTGACTCCGTCCGGGCGTCCTCGGCGTCAAAAGCGCCGAGTCAACTACTGCGACGCAGACGAGCAAGATGGTAAGATGTCTCGGTGGTCCTTTTTTTCTCCGAAGTGCTAATATTTGCAGATGAACTCGAATTAGCTACTTCCATGGCTGAGTGTATGCTTGATCACTGCTCCGACACCTGCAAGGAGCTACAAGGCAAACTGGACGTGGCAATCGAGGAACGCGACCGGACCATACGTGAAAGAGATGCCCTGCAAGCATCGCTTTCTCAGATGCAACAGCCGAGTGAAAATACTGTCCATGCCACATTTTCAGAGGTTGCAAAAATGAAAAAAGCTCTTGGCGTCATGGCAGCGAGTGGAATTAGCGATGAGCTGCAGTCGCAGAGTCGGGACAACCTGGTGAGCCTGGTTGAGAATCTGGTGACGAAGATGATGGATCAGCTGAGCGGCAGCTCACGTCATGAGAATCATTTGTTTTGATTGCATTTTGGGAGATGGACTATTTGTGTTTGGATTCTTGTAGGATTTGGTATGGTGAGACAGAATGTGTATGTGACGAGGTTGCCAAATGGGAGAATGGCAAATACTTTGGTGTCTTCAGAGGTATGGGGAGTTTTTGCCGCGTACACAGTAACTACGTATTGAACATGAGACAATTCATAGAAATAGAGCGAGCCCTCGTTTTGAAAGGACTGCGTGGACATTCACAGTCTTTGTGCTGGGGGAGATGTTGTCTTGGGATAATTATGGTCAAGAACTGTCTTTGCCTGTGAGGTGAACAAAAAGCATTCTTCGATCCACAGTTTTTTAGCCCATCGGAGATCGTGGTGGCGGGGGAGAGACAAGGCAGAATAGCGCAGAATAGTTTCCACTATAATTCCAGGTCATATAGCCCAGGAGCTATGGTGGGGATATCTGCAAGGCAATATACCCCCTATAATAGCTAAGTCTATACTTACATTAATTATGATAGTAATATTCGTTATACGTGACCTTTAAATAGGGCAGGGCGCGGCAGGATAGAGACAAGGGGCGATACTATCGTCTGTCCAAGTCGTGTAAGTTGTGTGAGTAACCTCTCTTGCCTCGGCTTCCTGTCTCACCAGCTGCGTATTCAACAATCGCATCCTGTATGCCGATCGGCCGAGTACCCTTACAATGGTATGATAATCAAACATATCTTTTGAGGCTTGTAGGGAGGCAAAAACTGGCTCCAGCATACTTTATTTAGATCTACGAAGTATTTACTTTATTGCGAGCGTTAGAGTGGTGAGTAGGTCAAGTTACGGTTGTTTTTCCATCGTACCAGTACAGCCAGATAGCATAACTTACACACCACTAAACACATTTCATATTTAACTTCGCGTTGGCGGCCTTATGTTTTAACGCTTGTTAGATGATATAGGCAAGTTTCAAGGTTGAAGCTTGGTTCTCCTCCCCACTAGGAAAAGACAGACTTCACTTCCCCGACGTCGACTACAAAAGCTCTTCCCAGTACACACGCTCGTTTTCCCTACAGTTGCTACCCTATCCTTTTTCTTACTATTTGCTGAATCGATCTTGCCTTGAAATTAATATTCTTTCTCCTTACACTAAACTAAATATGTTTCTTCCTCTTCTGGAGACCTCGCCTGTTTGCCCGTTGCTACCCAACACGGCCGCTACGTATCAACCCATCGGGGAATTACTTCAGTTTCCAAAGCGAAGACAGACAGATTTATTTGAGATTTTCAAGCATTTCGAAGATAATAGTTGGCCCGAATGGAACGCACGCGAGAGAGGACAGTTCATAGGACTCATTGTTAGCAAGATCGAGCGGATCGAGGGCACCCTCACCCCCAACACCGCCATTTGGAGGATGAAAATGCTACAACGCCTTATAGAGAATGAGGAATGGCTACAAGACAGTGATCGCGGATTGGATGCTTTCTCCTGTCGAAGTTCTGTTGATACTCAACAACGTCAGGAGTTTAGGCAAGAATCAGTCCGACTCAGCTCCTCGGTAGATTCCACCGATACTGTTGCCACTGAATCGGTTTGTATGACTCTTATAGTTTTTCCGCAGTTGCGTTGCGCTAATACGTAAGATACAGGCTCACTTACTGGATCCCAACATCCTAACGACTTTGCTACCAACACCACCATCAAAAGAGTCCAACTTATGGAAGATACTCAGCCAATCGCAGAGACAGTGGCTGAAGAAGACATCGAACACAATCCAACGTTTCAGCGAGTAATGATGGGAGCAGTCATGACCGAAGACCTTAGACAAGGTACTGGCGACAATTTTATCCTGGGGTCCAAGCACAGCACACGCTGTAACGGGATGGATAACCTGCAACTCGATGCGATCGTGCGCACAACGGCACTACAGGCTTCTCTAAACAATGACCAAACGAAACATTCAGAGCTCGGGGGGATTTTCGCGAACGAGACCCTACGTCAGGAAGCCTGAAGAAGAGGTGCCGTTCCTGTGATCCTCGCTGCAATGTGTGGGTGTAGACGGCTCTGAGATCTTCGGCTGGGGACTGACTTGGGTCATATGGTGATTTCGATACAGAAGGGCTTTTTTATACTAACGACAGGATATGGCTGGTTTTGCGTTGCTGAATAAATTGATGGATTGTGGCCAAGTTTCCTTCCGCGAAGGCGGTCTGAGGGTAACGCGAAGCATGATGGTCGGTCGGTTTACGAAATTTGACTCGCTTCGGAAGCGGCAGAGCAGACTTTCATACCAGGATTTGAGCTATTTGTTTTGTTTTCATAGAATACAATAAAAGATCTTTTAAAATATATCTTTGTCGAGGGCCAAGCATGATAATTGGTCTGCGCTAAATGCAAGCAGCTGCGTTGCAAGTCATCGGAATAAAAGCATGCCGGTTGATATTGCGAGCAACCAGAGGCATCATCGATAATAAGCATACATTTATCTTCCCGTCCAAAGAGAATGCGCAGAGAAAATGCCGAAAAAGCTACACAATTCAGCCAAGCTGCCGCCCGCGGGAGCCTGCCTGCTTTGCCTGGCCAATTAACTGTCCTCAAACTTTGGCTGTGCTTCAAAGTCCAACTGCAAAGGTAAATTCTTAAAAGCATCTTACTCTACCGGATTGGGGCCGCAGGAGAATGTCTGCAGCGAGCCGCTCAAGTTACGCCCGCCAACTTACACGTTGTGAGCGAAGACCCGGCGCCACCGCTCAGCGTTGCTCTCCTTTAACAACATGACGGCAAAAATATAATAAACTGGGCGAGAAGGCGGGCAAAAAGGTACAAAAGTGCACTTATTCTGCAGGATTTGAAACATGACTGTATTTGGACAAGAAGAGTTGAGAAGGGACGGGCTTCCCGTGCCAGTGCCAGAATCTGGGGAGGGCACATAAGCCTCCTCCCACTTCCCATGCGGTTCCCTCCTGCACCTCCACTCATCACACAACATCTATGTTTGCTACCATTTTTCCACCGATTCCTTCTTTTGTGCATCTTTTCATCTCACTTTCTGTTGGTTTCATTCATTCATTTCGTTCTCATTTTCTTGTTTTCATTTTCCTACTTCTTTCCATTCTGATCCTCTCTCACAAGCGACGGGCCTTCCCGATTGCTCCTCCTGGTCAGCATGTCGTCCAGAACCAACGCGACACCTCAGCTGAACCGCAAAGCTCACGACTTTCCAAAGCCATCCAGTCCTTCATTGCGGAAGCTTTTTGACCACATCGAAATTCATCTTTGGCCGAAATGGAGTTTCCATGAGCGGCACGAGTTTGTCCAGAAGCGCAGAGAGCAACTTGTCCTCAGTGACAGTACCGCTACTCTAGCCGAACTGCTTGAAAAGCCATTCACTTGTAACATCTTTGAAAAGCCTTACTCAGCTGTCTCTGTTTCGATTGGCATTTCCATTTGGGGCGTTGAGACTGTCCAGAGCCGACCGGCCATGTGGGAGTTTGCCACAGGGCAGGCAAACAGAATGGCATCTTTGTTTGACAACCATCCTAACAGCTATGGCAAATCTTTCAAAGAACTTGAGAATCAGAGCCAACTTCCGCGTTCCAGGCCCACTAGGCATTCAACGGCGACTAGTCATCACTTGATTGGTAGGACTTCATGTATTCGAAACACATGTCCAGTGAATTAACGCAGAAGCAGAAATAAAGTCGGAAAATGAGAGGAAACGTCATCATGATGGTCTTGGGGGCAAAGTATACAAATTGCCACGGCGCGCAGTACTGGTCAAACCACCTGCTGCGGTTTCGAGAAATGGACGAGTGGGCGGTATTGCTGCCACCCGTCCAAGCCGAAGAAGTCGACGAACTGTGAACTACGATGAGTCGGACAGCTGCAACGGTATGACCATTTGTATTGTGATTTAATAAATGACTCATGATAATCACAGACGGCGGCGACGAAGAGTACCATCCCTGCTCTCCAGAGTGCAATGAGCTGAAGGCTAAACTTCAGGCCGCGAATGCACAGCTCAAGAAAGTCACCGCTGAGAAGGAAGCTCAAAATAAAGATGCACAAACCTCCTTGCAACAGGCTAAGGCTTCTGCTAAAGAACAGCTGGCTAGAGCTGTTGCCGACAAGGAAGCTTTGCTGGCCGCCTTAGACACCCAGGCTCAAGTTGCCAGTGAGCGGCTGGCTAAAGTTTCCGAAGAGAGAGATTCTCTGCGAGATGCCTTGAGCAACCATACCAGAGCCAGCGAAGAGCATCTTGCACAGATAGTGTCCGACAAAGATGCTTTACAAGCCGCCTTGGACAACCAGCGCCGAGTTACCAAAGAACAGCTTTCCAAAATTGCTGCTGAAAAGGATGCTTTGCGTGAAGCCATGGATAAACAGAGCCGAGCTGCTAATGAGCGCCTGTCCATCGTGGTTGCCGACAAAGATTCCCTGCAAGGTGCCTACGACAACCAGCGTCGAGCTGCCAAGGAGCAGCTGTCCAAAGTCTTTGCAGAAAAGGACAATCTTCAGGCCGCTTTGGACAATCAGCGCCGAGTTTCCAAAGATCAGCTCGCCAAGTTTGTTGCTGAGAAGGAGTCCCTGCAAGCCGCTTTGGACAGCCAAGTCCACGTACGCGTTGGTCAAGAGGACATGGACAAATTCATTTCAGAAAAGGCAGCCCTGCAAGAGTCTTGGGAAGAACTACGCGAAAAATATAATAGTTCGCTGGTGTTGTCTTTCCCAGGCGTTGCAGCGCTGAAGCTCATCTTAACCGACCATGCCAAAACACAAGTCGGCCATGAGAGCAATAAGATTGCTCAGAGTCTTTTGGGGGTTGTGAATGATGCTTATGTGAGAATGCTGGTCACATACTCGGTAGAGACGTCTCAAACCACAGGCCCACGCAGGAATTAACGGGATTAGTGTGTAATCATAATGTTAAGTATATATTTGGTACGGAATATCAGGGCGTCAAGGAGAAAATAGAGCTGGAGTCGGAATTGAGGACATGCTCACAACACTTGAACTTTCACTGCGGCATGGCCAGCGTGGAATTCTTGCTTTTAGGCGAACTCAATAATGAATCTATTTGTGTATATTAGACTGATGAACTTGAAAAATAACATGTATGCGTTGGTTCGTAACAAATGTGAGGGATTGCATGTATTGTCCGATAATCTGCGAGTGAGAGACCATACAAAGTTGGTACTAGTTCAAGCGAACAAACTCACAAAACACAAATCCTAATTTTCTGTTTAATACATTTGTGAAATTAAAATACCATGTTTCGCGTCGAGTCGCGCCAGCGAGCGCCTGCAGCGTGACTTCACTCACCCGGCACAGCCATGAGCTCTGTACGCTAGCAGACGGAATACTTCAGTGTCACCCTTCTGTAAGCCAGTGAATTCCATATTCCTTTTCGCTCATCTCTCCATCGCTCAACCCATCTCAATACAGCCTCTCCCTGTACTCAGCATGTCTGACGGCACTGACGAACAAGATGTGGACTTTCCACAACCCAAACGTCCAGTTTTCCGGGTTCTGTTTAACTACATCCATAAGCATTTATGGCCACATTGGACTGACGCTGAGCGTCTTGAGTTTGCGGATCACACTTCGAAGCTCATCACACTCAATAAGACTATCGTCAGTCTGCAGACGTCTATTTGTCAACCCTCTGTTGGCCACATACTGGAAAAGCCGTACTCCATCGTGAAGGTCACTACAGGTATGGCGATATGGGGCGTCGATCGTCTCAACATCTGCCCCGGCATGACGGCGTTTCTTGGAAAACACGCATGCAGACTGGTAGCTTTCCCGGATACTCCTGCCCCAGGCTTTGGACAGCCCCCCAAGTCGTTGGCCAGGAGTTCTGCCGCCTGTGTGCCCGAGCAAGTCAAACACGATGATGACATTGATGAACTCGCTGAAGGCTCTATCAGAGGTGCCCCTACTCCACTTGAACGTATTTCGGTTAAGCGCTAACTGTTTTAATTATGAATAGATCTATTTGGAGATCAAGAGGAATCAATTCCGTGGGTTACTGCCCAGACAAGCAACAAGCAACAGGAACCCGCCCCCAAAAGGGCAAAGCATCTGTCCATGACCGAGACTTTGACACTAGGGCGGTCACAAGTGTCATCGTCTCATCATCAAAGACCCTCTCCTGAAGTCGAATGCGATAGCGATGCCTGTCTTAAGCAACGTACAGAGCTAAGAGATACCGCGGAGGCAGTGATGGAAGAACGTGACAAGCTTAGAGTTGAAAATGAATCTCTGCGAGCTATTCTTACTCAGCTACAACAGGGTGCTCATAACACTTTGCGAGTCACTTTCGCCGAAATATGCGACATGAGGCTGAATACAAACACTATCACTTCAAGCGGGGTCTCTTCCGAACAGCGAAAGAAAAGTTGGGACGAGCTTTTGAGCAAGGTCGATGCACTTTTTGGTAGAGTGGCTCAACTGATGGAGTCTTCAACCTAGGGGTGGATAATCTTATGGATTACTGCAACGGATGAAATTCGCAGTTGTCTTTGTGAAGGAATTTATACAGGTTCGTATAGGCATGTGTTTTGTTGCGCGGTAAGAAGGCATCTGCACAGGTTTGTCTGGCCAGACTCAGTCAGCGCCACTCACATTATGAATGGGGCAATAGGGTGCTTGTTGGAGGTAATCTGAGAGGGACAATCTTAAGAATTTTCACGTGAATATTGCAATAGGTACTTTACACTATACCCTTTAAAGCCAAGTAAAGGAGCGTGCTTCTGCTCCCTTCCATGCTCTTCTAATCGTGTGGTTGACTTGCGCCCGCCCGTGAAGTTTGACCTCGGGGGGCGCCCGTGATCTCGTCTTGTGGTGATTTCACTCATATCATGACTGCACGACGTGTAAGACGTTACGGTATTATACAGGCCATCATGTATGTTATTCTTACTATGGGCAATATATTATTTGGCCAATAATCAGTTTCGCATGTTAGCACTTGTCCTCAGACTCGTTGCCGCTGTTGACATTCTGCTGTTGTCATGTCTCTCATGACCTGAGCACCATGTGTCTCCAATTCCGAATGAGCGGGCGTCTGAGGCAAGTAGCCTGTGAATATGAGCTCTTGAGCTGTTGAACACATAACAAAGAGCGCAACAACACTCAACGGCTTCTCCTGCCACCCACGCGCATCTCACTCCCACCACTGCCACTCAGTACCATTGTCGTCGGCTAGGCTACTCCTCCATTCACGGTCAACTAGTGTTCTCAGTTTGTCAACTAGCTTACCACAGTCTTCGGTTTTGTTTCTTGCCCACCTACCTGAGCGCAGCAAGCGTTGTACCGTTCTGTGCTCAACATGTCCACCGCAGTTGCTGCATCCGAGCCAAATATGATGGAGATCAGATTTCCATCAGCGAAGCAGACAGCCTTCTACTCACTCTTCAACTACCTTCGACGCCACCACTGGCCTGAATGGACAGATAGAGAGCGACAGGAGTTTATCGGCACTTGCGATGATATTGTTTTTGGCGAAGCTGTTCGAACGTTGGAAGAATTCCTCCGAAGGCCATCTACTTGTCGTATGACTGAGAAACCATATTCAATCGTGTCGGTCAGCACCAGTATTGCCATCTGGGGAATTGAATATATAAAGCACCTTCCAGATATGAAGGAGTTTCTGGAAGTAAACAAGATAAGGCTGTCGACTTTTCCTCAAGACTCTCCAAGTAGCGGACAGCGGCCATGGCAGTTTGTCGAAGATGGAGGTGAAGCAGTTGCAGGCGGCCAAACAGTGGCCCCAGACAGCACAGCTAAGGAGCCGTTTGTCTCTACATTCAAAGGTAAAGTCTGCTTCATCCTCAGTTTGCCTTTCGCTTTCGTTATATTGACTTCGATACAGTAACACCGCAGGTAGGGGAGAAGCGAGCCCACGAAGACAATGCAGAAACGCCAACCAAAGCAACGAAGCGCAGTGAAACTGCCTCGGTAGCGAACAAACAAACAGCTGCCACATCGGTTAAAGCAACGTCTAGATGGACCCCAGCCAACAGAAGGCAGCGAGCACCACGAATCAATTATGCTGAAGATGATGAATACATTCGTACGTATTTTTTATAGAATTTTACCGTAACTCCAGCGGCTGACTCCATCTACCGCAGCAAGTGATGAAGAGGGCCTGGTTACTTACCACTCGAACGAGATGCCTGGAGTAGTCGCAGAGGAGAGTGGCGGATTTGACGACATGAATGCTCGTTTGCGGAGCCTGAATGCCATCATTCACGATCTTCGCGAAGAGGTCGCCACGAAAACTGGGCAAATTGCAAACTCGAGGACTGTACTACAGCAGATCGAGACCGAAGCTGCCAACAGACTTGAGGCCGTCTTCAAAGAAAGAGATAGGTTGCACGAATCTCCTTGCAATTCCTCCTTTGATGAGTGTATTTGCAGAAGAGCCTGCATGACACTGTGAAGGAGAAAAGGGTGTTACAGGATTCTCTCAACAAGGCTCAAGCTGCTGTGGTGGAGCATGACAAAGTTGTCAAGGAAAGGGACGATCTGAAAGCTTCTCTGACTGAGGTTCGAGAGACTGCTTCGGAGCGTGATCAACTCATCAAGGGAAAAGATACTTTGAAAGCTTCTTTGGCCAATGCCCTGGCTATCATTGCAGAGCACGGCAAAGTAGTCAAAGAGAGAAATTTGCTGAGAGCTGATGTCGCCGACGCCCAGACTACCGCTTCAGAGTATAAGAAAGCCATCAGGGAAATAAATACTTTGAAAGATGATCTTGTCAAGGCTCGAGCTGCTGCTTCAGAGCTCAGCAATGTTGTCAAAGAAAGGGACGCCTTGCAAAGATCTCTGAGCGAAGCTCAAGCCGAGCACAGCAAGATCGTTCAAGAAATAGATGGTCTGAGAGCTGATCTTGCCAAGGCTCAAGCTGCTGTTTCAGAGCACCGCAGTGTTATCAAAGAAATGGACGCGTTGAAACAGTCCTTGAAGACGACTCAATCTGCTGCTACAGAACGAGACAGACTTCACAATCAAACGAAGGCGCTGGAGCTCTCACTGGAAGAAGTCAAGGGCACCAATGCCGACCTCCAAAAGCTCGTCAAAGAAAACAGCCATCTACAAGCCTCTCTGGACGAGGCCAGGGCTACTAACGCAAAATTTGAGCATGTTGTCGAACAAAACAGAGATTTACGGGTTTCTCTGGACAAAATGACAAAGATAACTGCTAATGGCTCCGCTCTTTCGCAGTCCGAGGCGGCCGCACGCCTCATCAACCTCAACCCGGACATCAGGGCACGGGTCAGTCCAACGGTTGTTCAAAGAAACGACCAGGTAATTGTACGCGTTTTGGGTGTTCTGCAAGCCAGAGTTCTGGAGGGGCTGGCATCGCAGGTCTCTTAGGATGCTGTGTCACGAATGAGGCATTCGGCTAGTGGTCTTTGTGTGTAGACAATCTTGCTCTCATTTGTTCCTTTTGACATTGTTAGTTAGTTACGAGTATATTTGCATTCGTGGTGTCTCGAAATCCAATTGAATTATCTTTATTCAAGCCAAGTGAGCAGTTGTGCTCCTGTCCCTTCCATACCCGTCCAAACCTGTGGCTGAATGGGTCCGTGAACAAAGCGCGGCCGTCCATTAATCATGGCAGGGGCTGCACAGCGCAGAAGGCGAAGAATTGAGTAGGCTAAAGGCTCGAGCAGCAATGAGTGGCTACTGAGACAGATCCCTTTGTTCCTCTAATATATTTTGAAGCACAAATTGCGGCGAGAGTGTACTTCAATCCGTCCTGCCGCCCACACACCTCTCGCTGACACCATCGCCATCTGCCACCGAGTACAATCGCAGTTGGCAGTTAGGCTGTTAGTCCATTTTTGTTTGATTGGTACGATAGCTGTTTAACCACAGGCCCATTCTATTTATTCTACATCTAACTAACAGATCATTCAACATTTCCTGATTCAACATGGTCCCCACAGCTGCGGTACCTGAGGCTAACGGGATGGAGATCGAGTTTCCTTCACCACGGCAAGTGATCTTTCACCCACTCTTCGACTACATTCGATGCAAATACTGGCCTAAGTGGACGGAAAGTGAGCGGCAACAGTTCGTCGAGAATAGCGGCTACATTGATTTTGACAAAGACATTTCGAGCTTGGGAGACTTCCTTCAACATCCTGCCGCTTGTTTTTTGGTTGTCCAGCTCTATTCAATCGTGTCGGTTAGCACAAGTATCGCCATCTGGGGTATTGAGAAGGTCAAGGAGCTTCCGGGTATAAATGGGTTCCTAGAGGAAAATGAGGCAAGGTTGTCTACTTTTCCTCAGGAGTCTCCAGTTGACGGGCGACTGGCGTGGCAGTGTTTCGAAGATGGAAATGATTCAGCTGCAGACGACCCGGCACACACATCCGACGACAGTGTTAAAAAGCAGCCTACTGCCACACCGAACGGTATTGTCTACCACATCTCTGGCACGTCTTGACATGCACTGATGCAGAAACAGCAAAAAAGCCGACAGGAAAGAAGCGGCCGCGAGACAGCGATGCAGATGCGCCTATTAAGTTTGCAAAACGCAGTGAGTCTATCCGAACCGAGATGCAGTAAAGGGCGACCAGATTGGCTAATGCAGAAGTTGGGGGTAGCCTCTCACCAACTGAGAAATCGACAAGTCCACTATAATGTAGATGATGAATACACTCGTAAGTGCTCTTCCCTCAGGTAGCCTTTTTCCTGTTTTCGTCTTCTAACCATATCCCTTCATGCAGCTTCTACGAATTGCACGCTTAAGCACTGCACGGATCGGTGTAATGAGTCACAGCGCGATTATGATGACCTTGTTAAACATAACGAGGCCGTGGAAGTTCGTTTGAGCCGCGCGCACGAAATCCTTAAAGATCTGGAAGTCAAGGTCGCCACTTATGCTGCGCAGAATGCCGACTTACAGACTTTGGCAAAGAAGTATGCCGACTTGCAGACTTCAGTGCAAAAGAAAGAAACCGAAGCTCCTAAGGAACTCGAACCCGCCATAGACGAGAGAGGTGAATGGCGTGGATGTCATGGCGAAATGGATGCTAAAGTGACGGACTTACTGGCAACGCTCCGCAATTACCAGCCAGTGCAGAAACAGTTGCGAGATGATCTGTACAAGGCTAAGCCTGACCTGGCCGACCGCATGAGAATTCACGAAGATGGGGATAATGTGGCTGTTGCTGCACGCAAACGTCAGATTGCCATGAGCGAGCACTTGAAAGCTGCCAAGTACAAGCCGTTCGACATCAAAACTCCTACCAGCCCTGAGGTTGCTCAGCAAAACAAAGAGAAAGTCAGACGTCGTATAAAGGTGTGGTAGGCAGGGATGCTGGTGAATTTAGCGTCGGAAAGCCCAAGGGTAAGAGTGGCGCTTCACCAAAGCGTATTAAAAATGATTGTCCTCGCCATGTAGGCAATGTGTATTTCATTTAGTCCTTTATTCGTTGATGTTGTTGTTGTTTACGAATACACTTGCTTTCATATCGTAACAAACATGAATCGATTCGTATATCTAATCTCTCCTACGCATCAGTGATCTCAAAGTTAACCAGCAAAGTACACTTGGTCTCCCTGCCACCCACATCCAACATTCTCACAAACGTCCACCCTGGTGTAACATAATGCAGCCTTACCGCCGCGACCGCAAACTTTGGATTCCTCGCCCATGAGTCATCACTTTTAATCAGCATTCTCAAAAACACCAACTCATTGTCCTCATACTCCCACTCCAGCGTCTCGTCCCAAATCGGATCCGTTCGCGCCGGGTTGTCGCCATGGTGCAAGAATCCCAACTTGTGGTGCTTGTACACGGCCGTCTTACGCTTGGGTACCTCTCCGGTTTCCAGAGGACTGTACAGGTTACAGGTAAGGTATGGCTTGAGGGTGTGCTCCTCGCGATCTGAGTGGAGAGGAACGTCAGTTGCGCCTCCAACGTGGAGGCGCAGCTTCTTGCGTTTGCCGGTTGCGATATTTCCGTCGCCGCCGGATCGAAGCGCTGCAGGTTTCAAGATATAGCCTTCTGAGCCGTCGAAGAGAGCGTCGTTAAGCTGGTTGCTGAGTCCGAAGGTTTGCCAGTTGAGTGCGCAGATTTGGGCGCCGATGCCCCAGAATTTGACGGGTCGGAGGTTGGATGAGCCGATTCGGGTGCCTTTGGGAAAGACGCGCATCAGGTGGCGAGAGTTGTGGATCGAGATGGGCACTGTGTAGGACGGGAGATGCTTGGAGAGGCCAGTCTCGGAAACGTTGATGAGATGGTGGTGAGGACCATGGAGGAGCTCTCCAGGATCGAACCATGAGTTGTTCTGTGGCTTGACGGACTGCGCATAGACGCCCAGCGCAGCGAGCTCGGGAATAATTGGGCTAGCCCCCTCGGCCTTCTTTCTCGCCTTGTACTCTTTCCTAGCAGCGCGTTCTTCCGCGTCGTCTTCGTTGCTTTCGTCATCGGAGGTTGACTCACTATCTTCTTCTTTCTCGTCGCTAAGGTGATGCTCGACAATGACGACAATCTTGGAGCCCAACTCAGCCAACGTGACATGTTCACCCTCACCAGCCTGCTCACGATGACCCTCCTCACGCACCGGCTTGCTCAACAGCCTATCACCAAAGATCTCCGTCATGATCTCCACCAATCTCAACTGCCCCTGCGGACCACAATGATTCTCCAACGATACCATAATTGGTCCCGGCACACTCGTCGAATGCTTCTGCGCAAACGCCGCCTCCTCATCATGCATATCCCGAATCGTCTCACACACCTGCCTAAACGAAATATGCGACACCAGCGTATACCCATGCGTGACCTTTGGCTCATCCTTATCATCGCTATTATCCCACGCATCAATCTCCACGCACCTCGATCCCGTCTTCAGCGCCGTCTCATACGCCGACGCCGACGACTTTCCATACAACTGATGCGCAATGAGGTACGTGTTGTGGCTCGAACTGACATAATAATCCGGCAGCGGATGCGATCTATCCAGCAGCTCGGCGGGGACCTCAAACACAGCCTTGGAGAGGTAATCATGCAGCACTGCGCCCGTCTCCTTTGCATCCTTCTCGGTAATGACTCTATGATGCACGAGGAATGACCGCAAGGCATCGCTCACGCGCAAATCTCCTTTCGTGTACCCTGAGCGCTGGGTTGCGCGACCTCCACCACCAACGGAATCGGCGCCGATGACCTCACCAAGATCCTCGTCGTCGTCCCGCGATTTGAAGGGGTTGAGGCTGGCTAGCTTGGAGGTGATTTCGGACATTTTGAGTAGTGAGCTGACGGTGCAACGAAAAAAAGGCTTCAGATGGGGAGGAAGCAGAAGGGAGTGAAAAGAGGAGAAATGTGAGCTCGGCTGAGGTGATGATCCCATTTGAAGCTCTTACACAGCCACCAAACCTTGTGCCAAGCGGTACCAGTGCAAGTGGGTTGGTGCTTGGCTCGCTGCAGCTTGCCCAGTCGGTTGGCGGAGCGATGCGCAGCTAATTGACAGCCTCTTGTTAAAACTGAACGATAATGTTTCATTTTTGACAAATTTACTCGGTCTACCTCTCACCAATTCACTGTAAGCCCAACCTTTGTACCTAGCCCGCGGCGGGGAAGCAGTGACAGCTTGTACCGCATGCGAACATGTACTCGCGCCTGATGCGACAACACGACTAACTCACTCAAATAGAGTATCTCACTACCTGCAGCGCGTGTAGTTCAGTCAAAATATCCAGAGAAATCACCGCTAATTTGTTTCTAATCTTGCTGCCCGCCTAATTGTCGAAAAATGCACCTCGGTCTCCGGGTTTGCCAGGCTCTTGTACTCAAATTAGCGCCCGTCTGACTAACACGCCTCTATGGCGTAGTGGTAGCGCGTCGCACTTGTTCGTCTTTCTCTCCACGAAGATCTTAACGATCCACCCACTAACAAACTCACCAGGTATACTTGCAAATAATGCGAAGGTCCCTAGTTCGATCCTGGGTGGAGGCATTCTTTTTTGCATTTTGCACAATCCAACATGTCACAGGGAGAAAATAGTACCATGTTGGATGATATTTCAATTTTTTTTTTGTTAATTCGTTACTTGGGGAGTGTTTAATCAGACTCGAAATGCGACTGGTGACAAGATAGAAAGTGGGTTGGTTTGCAGCTCAATGGAACCCAATCGGCCTCGTTGATTTCAGACGCACTGTTGTCTTGTATACCGAACTGACATGTGTGACGAGTTTATTATTGTATATTATTGCAATTACTAGCTATGACAATGTTGTTTACTAATTCAGTTCTCACTTAACAGCTTTACCCTCTGCCCTCAACCTGTCACGATATCTCTTCCGGTGATTTGTTAGACGTGCCTTCTGTTGCTCGTTGCGGTTGTTGTAGTTTCGCTTGCTTCGGACTCTTCATTTGGCACGTTCCTCTTCCCTTTGTTCCTCTGACAGTGATGCCCGCCACTTCTTTTTTTTAGTTCGCGCGCCTCGATTTTGCGCTTTTCATTTCGGCGACCCATGAGTTGTCGTACAAGTACCATGATATGCACATCATCTGCAATAGTGACGAAATGCGGATCGAGCAATGGACTTGCAGGACCAGTTGCTTGCATGCGAGGAATCTCCAACCAAGGCGGACGGTTCTAAAAATCGCCAGCGTCGGTTTTTCCACAGAGGCGCGATTGCGTGTAGACCGGTTGATGTGTCAATCGAAATAGAGGCGGCACTTGTACTAGCTTGGGATGCTTGACTAGCTTGCATTGAAACTGCAGACGCAAGATCTCTTCCTGTGGCAAGGTTATCTTCTATCGCTGGAATCCAACCAGCTGCATCGGTTGCAAGACCACGTGGGAGAGTGAGGCAATAGTCTGGCAAACGGCCGTCGCGCACGAGTCCCGCTGCTCACGGCATTCGAGTCATCATTGCCCACGAGGTCAACATTAGCCGGTTCGATGCAAACCATGTCGGGTCGGTGGGATACAGGAGCTGTTACTGGTCGGAGGTGACGGATGTGACGGATGTCGCAGTGTCGTATACCAACGGAGCCAATGCAGGGCACGGAGAGCCCTCATATGCGCTCATGAGCTGCTTAACGACGTCGTCGATTTGTTGCTTTGTGATAGTGGCGATTGAAAAATAGTAGCCTCCAATTGCGTAACGGTAAGGCAGTTCCCGTCGTTCCTGTCTCTGCGGCACTGCTTGCGGAAATTTGCGTAGATGACGGGTTTTCCGGTTGTTCGCGTGATGAGGTCACCAATGGGTCGCACTAAATGCGCTGTGAAGAGATGTTTGTCGACAGGGGTCATTTCAATTGATTGATCACGCTTCGGGCATAAGAGTAGGAACAAAACGGCGCTCTTGTTGCGGTGGCTCTTGAAGAACGGTAACAGCGGATGAATCCATCGTGACACTGGCGGGACAGCGTCAAGGAATGTCGTGAGCTCTGTTATTGCACATGCAGTACTGAAAGACTGGACTGCGTGCAAGAAATGTGTTCGATCGTGTTGATACTGCTGCTCAATCCAAGTAGCAGTTGTCCAGTCGGGCGAACCAAGCAGGTTTTCTGGCAGTCTCTCTGAAGTGATGTAAACTTGAGGCTTGCGCGCTCTCTGTGATTACGGTCAG
Source organism: Simplicillium sp. C3G150-2 (assembly GCA_022702485.1). Lineage (NCBI taxonomy): Eukaryota > Fungi > Ascomycota > Sordariomycetes > Hypocreales > Cordycipitaceae > Simplicillium > Simplicillium sp. C3G150-2. The sequence continues at coordinate 2,178,889 of JAJIYY010000008.1, read as the reverse complement.
TAGCATGTCATGCGAATAGTATTGGAACCGGACTTGCTGCCATGGTGCATCGTGAATGAAGCAACGCAGTCGATAGGGCCACGTTGACGTCTCTTGCAGTGAAGTTGTGACAGCAACCGGCTTCAATGGTCGTGTGCGGGCTATGTTCGGTGATAGAAAATGTGTCGTAGCGGGCTTTTGGCATGTTGAGAAGATGGGTGCAGCGTATCTGCAGCATAGGTGCTTATCTGTGACAGCGAAAGCCATGGTGACTGCCCATTCGTGTTGGCAGTGGTGAGGAAGGCGCACCCAGGATCCAAACTGTAAGGAAGGTGCAATCCACCTGGTGGCTGTAGAAGTGTTGTATCGGTCGCAATGACTGACAATGAAGGGAACAAGCAGTAAAAATTGATAAATCGACTGCACTCGGACCGGATCGAAATGCAGTAAACTAATGCACCAGGAGATGCAAACGACGATCAACTTCGCCTACAGAGCTCAAGGTGCATCCGGGAAATTCCACCTTCACAAGGCATATTCATTGCAGACATTGCGACCGATGCAGTATCTCAAACAACCACCAAGCGGCACAATGTGTTGTGCAAACTGGCTCATAGCCTACGATACGTGAACGCATCAAGAGCGCTGTTTGACCAAACGGTTGACTGTGTGCATGAAGAAAAAAAGAAGTCACGGTGCGAGTAGCGAGGGCGTGTCTTGACCCCAAAGACAGCTGTTGGCAACTGAAAAACCAGTGACAGCGATCTGAAGTACAAATGCACGAAGTAAAAAAAAATGCAAAAAAATAAACTTGAGATGCCTCAGACAGGGATCGAACCTATGATCTTCTCATGTCGTTATTATACCTGAAGGCATGTTAGATGGAGTTGAGAACAGCGGGGTGTGGAGAGAGACGCACGAGTGAGACGCCTTACCGCTTGGCCACTAAGGCTAGTTAAGCGAAAATGGGCTTATTCCACATTAATTGCCCTAGCCAGCTGAAGCCACACAATTCGTCACCAAATCACCTTGTGACAGCATTGCAACGACATTAATGCAGGCGAAACAGACGACTACAGATGCAGTCACAGGATTTTTAAAGACTGCGAATTCACATCGCACTTAACGCTGCACGCTACTAAGATCTGGTGACTGCTTTCCTTTCGGCATAAATCTGCCGCCACCCCGATTTTATATTGTGGTGACGACCTTTCCTTCTATGCAAGCGAGTGCCTCGATTCTTTGCAAGTGGCCACAACCACACACTCACTTTCAGTGGCAATGAACTCGTCACATCTTTCAAACAGAGCACTACCGCCTCTTTGGGGTGACAGCAGTAAAGGAACTTTTGTTCGCTTACGCATTCCCCCACAACACACATCTCGTCACACCTTTCAATCACGAACAAATCGTTCACCTCGACTCCCGTCACAGCAACACACCAAGGTCAGCAATAACTTCAATTATTCAACACCCTTCAATGATTCATCTACATTCCTCATAACTTCTACCTACTGCTTCAATGCATGCAACACCAGCTTTTTATATCCCTCCACAGCATCCTCTAGCGCCCCAACCGTCACATTCTCCCTCGCTCCATGCGCAACCAAGATCGTACCAGGTCCATACAAATATCTCGTATGATCACCCTTCAAGTTCGCAATATCCGTACCATAATTGACCGTAATCGTCTCGAATCCTGTCACTTATTAGCACACATCCCCATCCACAACAGGCAAACTCACCCTCAACATCACAGTTGCAATCCACACTGCCGTAGCCCTCCGCGCAATCCATCTCAAACGCTTCTGGGTCGACTTCATTCAGAATCTTTTCAATCTTTGCCCTCACAATCTTCTGTCCGCCATCTTCCGGCCCAATCGCTACTCTAGCCGCAAATTTAACCAACGCATGCTCCGGAACCACATTCGACGCCACACCACCTTGGAACAAGCCAACATTGATGGTCGTGTTGCCATACAGTGCCGTGCTGCCAAGATCCGTCGCCAGAATCTTGGACCAGGCTTGAATCATCAGTTCGTTTGCAGACTTACCGAGCCAGGGGTAGCCGCTGTGGCTGGCGATGCCCTTCGCGGTCAGGTCGCAGAAGAGGCCGCCCTTGTGGCCACAAACGAGCTTGTTCTCCGTCGGCTCGCCGAAGATGACAGAGTCAAAAGACGGCCTGTGAGGCAGGTTCTCGATGTACTTGCTGAACTGGACCATGCCATCGCCAGCAATCTCCTCGCCCACAACGAGAACAAACATGACCGAGTCGTCATGCACTTTACCCGCAGCAAGCAATTCCTCCAAAGCGATAATCATGGAAGCCACGCTACCCTTTGCATCAGCGCTTCCACGTCCCTTGACAATGGTCTCCTTGGTTATGGGTCCATCTTCAATTCCGTAGTCAATATGCGGCGGCACAACATCAATGTGACTGCTCAACACCACCTTGGCTTTCGGTGTCGTGGAGCTTCCCGGCCACGCAATGAGATTGAACCGCTTCTCATCCTCAGGAGTGTTATCGATAGACTTGACTTGCTGCAATTGTGTTGAATACCCCCTTGACGTGAAGTAACCCTTCAAAAAATCGCCCACCTTTTGCTCCTGGCCTGACTCCGACTTGATGGTGACTAGCTCCTTGTGCAGCTCCAACAGAGACTCTCGGTACGACGGCGCATCATCACCATTGACTTGACCAGATTTGCCGAGGGGCAATTGGACGTCCCATGCCGTGACAATTGGCACAGCAGCCAGCGACGCAACCCACGACCAACGCATCGTCACTCTGGGAAATAAAAGTTGTTATAGTTGAGTAATGGAGTAGAGGGCGCGGTACCCGGCGACTCGTAGATTTACCCCACACGTGACAACTCTGTAATGCACGACATGGATGCGACGGGGAATTGTTGGTGCGACAAATTGCATTTTGTAGCCAGTTAAATGTCAAATCAAATATACTTTACACCAATTCCTCCGTTCTGCAAGAAGTTTACCGGATCGGCCTGATGTTCTGCCAACAATGTGGTGTGCAGAGCAACAGAATGTCAAGCACAAGACCAACTTACCCGGGAGAAGATGAATGATAATCGAGCGCAACAATTGAAGCCAGTGCAGATTGATTAGGCATCTACATACAGGATTCTCAAGGCCCATTGACACATTTACGTAATTATGCAAATACGTGGACTAATCATCTTGTGTTGCGCGCTGATAAAATGCTGCTCATTCGTTGTTCTGTTTCACCTCAATGTGTGTCGTCGGTCAACTTTACACTGACAATGACCCTCAGAACTTGTTTTTTTATTAGACTCTCCGATACGGGCAGAGAATGCATGACATGCTATCTTGACCCATGAACCTAGTGACAAGCAGCAGTGCCATTAGCGGATAGTGGCGATTTTGAATACACAGGCAGTTTCAAGCATCGCGGAGCGCAGCAGGCACTATATATACTTTGTAATAACTGCACCAGACCAGTCAGTCACCGACAACTTCACAAACAAGGCTGTACACACGTTTCCTCACCCCAAACACCAATTCCATTTCCCTTCAAATCATCCAGCTACAACACCATCTGTTCCCCCGTCCATCATCTAACTCTTCCTCCCGCCACTTCAACTCACCCCCACCCTATTCACCACCCTCCAACTTACACATGCCCAACCATGGCCGTTTTCAACGACCTCCCCTCCAAAATCTGCCGTCTCATGTGGCTCGCACCCAGCCCCGAACAATCCTCTTCTAATCCCACCAAACTCCTCCCATCCACGACTCCATAACCAACCGCCACGCTCACCACTTCACCTCCAACCACCCCGTCCCCCTGTCATGCACATATGCCACGAATCCCGCTCCCTCACTCTCTACGAGAAAGTCCACGGCTCCAATATCAACACCGAACCCTACATCTACGTCAACTTCGACAACGACCTCATCGACCTAGGGTATCTATCCGATCTCGAGGACGTCGCCCACTTCGCCAGCCGTATCCGCCGACTCAAGGTCGAAGGAGGAAACAGCGCTGTATGGTGATTTCGCTCGGTAGCCAACGACTTGCACGTCTTTGACAACTTGGACATGTGTCTCGTCGTAGCCCGTGATGGCTGGCAGTGCCGGGATGACTGTGATGAGGAACACTGCTTTTCATGCGCACAGGACAACCTCCAGCTCATTGATGAAGGCGTGGAAGAACAGCGACTTACCCAGAGATATATGCATGGGCAGAGAAAATTGAATCATCTTTTGGATCGTTTTGAGGACGCGTTAAAGGAAGAAATTGGACGAAAATTACCCGAGAACCTGGCAGTGAGATGTCATTTTCTCAAGTTCGGCGCATGAGACATTACTGGCGCAACGTGCAAAGTCGTCTTCATAAGATATTCCGCTTACATTCATTTAATCGGTTGCAGTCCACCTCAAGAGACGATCCCACCATGTTGCCATTGATCCCCCGTGCCTCGCTCTCTGAAATGACTGCGCAATAACCCGAGTCCGAATCAGCATCTCAAACTACCTGTCCCTGTCCCGTATTTACAAACGCCTGTCGTTGTCCATTTTGTCCTTCAGTATCCGTCAGCAAGCTCTTTACAGATACAAAATCCCAACAGTTCCGTCTGATGATGCAAGTCAATGCAACGATTATTCGTGCACGAGATTCTTCTTTTCATGATACTGTGAGTGACGATAGCAACGTTAGCTGAGCGACATCGTCTCCTGCCAATGCTACAACTTCCTTCCATGCAAGGTGTTCTAGTAGCGCTGCGGACCTTTGAACTTTGGCCGGCAAAGAGGCTTCCCGTTAATGCAGCGTGCAGAGTGAGGCTGTGGCTAGCCTGCAGAGTTGACCTACATGCATGCAAGGATCTGGCATTTACTAGTTTTACACATCACATCACATACTAATTTATATCAAGTAATTTGACAACGAAAAGGACATATATTGACCGTTGAGCCCACTGCTCCAACGTACTTTTTGCTAATGCTAATAAAACCCAACCAACCAATTCATCGATTCCATCATACAGATGTGAGAGATCCATGAACAGGCTGGGTCATCCGAGAAGAGAAAGCCAGACGCTCCGTAACAAAAAAATGAAGGTAAAACGTAACGACCAAAGAAATCATAGCTCAAACGCCGATCGAATGCTCAAGTGCCGATACTTGTCGCCGGTTGTATTGTACAAGTAGAGAGAATTTTTGTAAGAAATTTTCGTCGCAGGTTTGAAGTTCTCCATTGCTGTGTGCCCATTTCGCTGGGTTGCGAAATCCAGGGGCTGTCCAGGGAGATCAAGTAGTGCACGGGGTATCAAGCCATATTGTGGCCAAGGTGCAAGTCTAAAAATGTCGAAAACGCAAACCAAAAAGCAGAAAGAAAGATGGAAAGAGGTAAAGATGACAAAATGTGTAGAGGCCGAAATGTGTAGAGGCCGTATCCGCGGCCATTTCAGAAAGGAATAGGATCGTGTTTTGCCATCGATATGTGCGTCAACAGCAAACCATGAAAAGAGTTGTATCAAACTGGCGTTTACTTCTTAAGGCGGCTACCAGAAGCAGTGATTTTACTCGTGTTCATCAGGTCGCCAATGTACTTTTGCAAGAACTTGTTATTGCTGTCGAGCTTGTCATGTTCTTCGCGAACGGCTTCGATGCGATTGAAAATGGTGATGAGAGAGTCTTGGAGGGCCTTGGCGTGCCTGTACATCCAATTGGTCAACAATGATTCTCATTGGTTCTTAACCCGATGGGAAACTTTACCTTTGCAATTCTTCTCTAGCTGCTTTGCCCAGTTTGTCAATGTCTTCGCTTGTGCGACGCGGGCTCATTGCCCTGACGTCATCTGGACCGAAGTGAGGCTCAACAGGGCCGACGGCTGAACTATCACGAGGAACAACCAGAGGACCACTGCTTTTGCGGCTGGGAAGACGAGGCCGCTTGGGGACTGGTTGGTGGATGATGGGTTCGTTATTGTCAGAGGGGGTAGTGGACTGCGATGAGTCGGATCGTTCCATGGCATGGCTGTCGCCAATTTCCGTAGAACGCATGACGTGATCAGACATTGTGACGGATGTTGTGTATATTGCGTGAAAAGACCGAAGGACGAAAAAAAAGGGTGTTGAAAACACGGCAACGAGATACAGTAACGAGATCGAGTTGAGGCCACTAGGGCAAGTAGACGTCGATCTGGGGCGATGGAAGGTCGGTGAATCTGATCAAGCACGGCGTGTGCAGTCTTCCAGGAGAGAAAAGTCGACGCAATTTATCGTCGACGAGGTTTGTATTGGCGAAGGGAATCGCGGAATTGAGCGTCGAGTGTATGATGGTAGCTTCGAGGCGACTGTGACGTCTGGTGTGGATGTGGAGGGGGAGATGAGACTAGCAGAATCGAGTCGAGGGAGGGCTGGTATCGGCACGCAACGTCGATAAAACGAAAACGCTAGATGACAAGAAACAGGGTCGGGCCGTCTTTAGATATGGCGACAAACGCGTGCAATGAATCTGGAGAAATAACGTGGAGAGCCCTGAGGGGGGAATGGACTGTCGGTAGTGAGGAGAGGTGGACGCTGTGAATGGAGTCGATGAAAGAAGACGAGGAGATGTCTGATTCTGCCAAGATGCAAAACAGAATACAAAGAGACAGAAAATAAGAGAGACGAGAAAGAAAAAGTGCTAAGAATCAGGCACAAAACGGTGTGGTGGAGGAGTGGTCGGTATTAGAATGGGCAGAGTCGAAAAAAGACGGGGGGGAATTGCAAGATGAAGGCAACGAGGTTAGATGCCGAGTCGTGGGCGAAGGGTGTGGTGGGCGTTTTTGGGGGGATAGGCGAGTCAAGATGTATTGACCTCTTTACAGAGGACAGAGGACAAGGTACCTGGAAAGGGCTGGGAAATGGACCACCCACACTGTACTCACTGTACAGCACAGTAGATGGACGCTAAGGGGATGGCAAAGTGCGGCAACAGACACTGAATGTGGTACTTTTGGGGGGGCGTTACACAGTGTGTGTCAGAGGGGGCCATGTGGGAAGTAGCTCTTGTTTCCTTTTATTTTCATTATTTTTCATTTTTTAGGGGGAACAAAAGAGCAGCAGAATGAAGAGGAGAGGGGCCATGGGCATGGATAACATGGATGGGGGCCCTGGCGGTGGAGGGGACCCAGTTTAAATGACGCTGTTACAAACTTGACCGGTCCAGCAGTGTCACGTCACTCCCGCCCACGCTGTAGACACAGTGACAACAACACTGTCCCTTTATTTTTCACTGATGGAGGGACCAGACCAGTTGATGGCTGAAGCGCGCTCACAGACGTTATTGAAAGAATATTGCTTCATTTCTTGTTCATCGTTGAAAGAACCTCATCATGCTCGTCCTTATGCGAACAAGAGCAAAAGCGTGACCTGACTGGTTAGTCGTGCTTCATGGCCGGGTCAGTGTTAGCGTCGAGGGTCACGAGGCGGCAAATCCAACATCACGGACTCAATAAACTTTGCGGATGCAAATACGGCGGAGTCTTGACAGTTGCCGCTACGGATGACGGTTGAGCGTTAATTAATTGCACTCAAACCAATTTTTACAGTTGGTTGGAATGGCAGGTATGGGTGATGTGATATGAGCATTCACCCCTCTGTTGCAGAGTGAGAGCCATTAAATGTAAAATTAAAACGTTACCAAGCCACCAGGTCGGCTATAACCATGGGATTGCATTGCACTTTTCCGCCACATCAATTTCAAGTGAATGCTTTTAGGCATTCTGGCTGATGGAATTGTCGCGTGCATCAGATGGATGACCGGATTTGATTGGTGATTGTCGGCGGGCGTCTGGCCTCTGGCCTTGGTCGTGGCAAATTCAGGGTCCAATCCAGCCGAGCCAAGCTTTCTTGCGTCCTGCGCTGCACCTGCACCACCCGCACCCACACCTCCCAGTGGCCTCTCAGTGGCTCGCAGTGGCACCCCGCCCACTGGCACCCGCTGTGCGCCAAATAAGGGGACGCCTGAAAGGGTGCAAAAGTACAGACTACGGTACTGCAAATGCGGTGGCAATCAAACGTCACAAAGGGGACCAACAATGACGTAGCTACCCAGATGCACTACAAAGAATACGAGCATGGCAAGCTAACGACACGCGCGTTAAAAAACATAACAACAAAAACAAAAATAGAAATAGCAGACGTTAACAAGTTTTCACCATACCATCATTGTCGCGAGAGCGTCGCAGCAAATGTCCCGGGAATTTGGACACGGATGATTGTTGACCTATTTTTCAGCCAAGCCTGGCGAGAAATGAGATCGGCGCCTGTGTGACGCCATAACGACAGGGGCCCCTTTTGCTCTCTCCCACGCTCTCCTTCGCACTCTTGACACTGTGCACTACAACACCACCACCCCAAAAATGCGCGATAATAATGTTGTCAAATGTAAGAGCTGGCAGGAACCGATATTTTGTCTGGAAAAGGCTGCAACATTCATCTTGTTACAAATACAACCCCCCAACTGCCACAAGCGCACCTTAGTGCCATTTGCCGCTTACTGTAATCAATTTCTTTCTCGTCATCAACGCCTCATTGTTGCTCTCTGAACGAGCTAAGTGCTCGCTCGTGGCTGCTAGTCTGGTAAATTGTCGAGGCTAACAAATCAAGAGGCTACCAGGCAGATCCTCCCCTCCTTCCTATTGGATACTTTTTGCCCGCCAAAGTCCTCAACACCCTCAAACATCAAAATGTGGCTCCCACACATGTACACATGTACTCGCCCAGAGCTGAGAATTGGCATTAGCCACTTGATTACCTACAGGCAATGCAACTACACCAAAAGCTACCATCGTGACTTTTTGTTGACGAATAATAACGCATCGTTGGGTAAATCCAGTTACACCACTCCATATTTCCATTCCATATTTTCTGACCCTGTTTTTCAGGTCGCTGGAGACGGTGGGTTTACCGACAGTGCTCAGATGCAGAGGAACAGATTACAGTGCATTTAACTCCGGCCAGTACGGGCATCAAGTCACAGGCGTCACAGGGAGTTTTGGTGGTTGTTTGCCCTGTAAAACGCCAGAAACAAGTGTCTGCTATAAGCGTTTTAGTGGCTGGTCAACCACATGGCCTCCAGTAATTAGTGTACCCGCCGCCCTGCAAACTGTGGTCCCAATGGGGCCAGTGGGCCAAACGCTGCACAGTGTCAACCTCTTCAGTGCAATCCTACAGCGCAAGCCTGCACTGTGCTTCGACAGTGTCACTTGCAATATGTGCTTCGCCGACAGGGATCATGCACTTTTGACATCACTGCCCGCCCATCAAATCATCCAATGCCCATCAACGCCAATCGTTTTCCTTCTGGCGCCCGTTTCGCAACCATCGCAATTTCACAGGCCCCCCTCAATCCCCGAAATCCTGCCCAACTTTGTTCCTGCTAGTTTCATGCCCGCTCGCTCCCACAGAGGCACCATCACGGAGCCACGGAGCATACCGGTCAAGACACTACCGTCCACTACTGTCCACTACTGTCCACCGAATGCAAATCCCATGGACCTTTTATCTCTTTCTAAATCCGTTGTGGAAAGTGGTCTGGCAGATCTTCAGGTGAGATATGTTGTAATTCGCACATCGACGATCCGCTCACGATACTTTGTCGCTCGTTGAGGCCTTGCTCCTCACTGTGTCGTTGGTGACAGACTGACAGACTGAATAGACAACTCATGTACGCTGGCAAGACTGGTTTGCTGCTGTTACTAACAGCCGTCTCACCCGCTCACACCCTCCAATAGTGCCTCTGGATGCTGCGACACTAGGATCTGACCTGACACTGACACGTTAACCATATCCACGTCTGAACTCAGCAAACACTCAACCACGGTACAGTACAGCACAACAAACACAGCGCGGTAGCAAACTCTCAAGTCCCTGTGACGGCTCTCGCACATCATAAACGTGTTGCAAACTCACAACGCAACTCCTGCGCTGCAACGTCCACTCATCGTGCAGCTCTGCAGCTCGCGGTTGGGCACTTACTTCCATGTCAGGTTTTGCTGCATGCACCTCCGCCAAGCACCAGCCTGCTTCATGTTTAGTTGTTAACCTAACCGACGTTCTTACCGCCTCACTACCCTCTCTGAAGCATGCCCTCTTTGAAATGATTCTGCAAAATGTACCCAAATGTCGCCTCTTTCCGTCATGTGCCGTCCATTCCATCGGATCCCGCCCCGGCGCATTTCAACTAGGCAATTCTCCCGCTCAGCCTGCCTCTCATTGCTCCAGAGCACACTCTCAATAGTTGCATCCACATCCGGTCGACAGCAGCAACATGCGGGAACCTGCAAAAGGCCTTGGCCGATCTATGCAGGTGCCATCACATGGACCCCAGCGGTTGGGTACGCCCAAGACATTTCCCCGGAATTTTGGGTACGATGGTATGTCCTCTTCACCTTTAAACTCTTGCTTTTGTTGAGTCTGTCGTATTCATCGTGAACATGTTCTGTCTTTCGGTAAATTGGATAAATCTACAGGTCATTTGAATGTCTTTTCCGTTAAATTTTGCTTCCATTTTTAACTACTGATGTCGTTGTTCATCCTCGTACACACACCTGTCTCGAACCCGCTGTAGTTTACTTGCTGCCGCTGCATTTGCGCTGTCACTATTCCAAGCCTGCTGCACTCCCTGTCTGCTTCACGCCTGTCCACTTCGTGTGCTGTCTGTTCGCAGGCTGGCAAGCTCCCGCCTTGGCACCCAGACCGCCTCACCCCTGCAATCCAATCTTCCATTCTTCGAGAGACCTTCCACGCCACACCGCCAACAATCCAACAACACACGACTTTCTGTGTAAGAAAAGTTTGGCTTCGAACAGTGCTTTGAAACATCTCGAAGCTTCCACGTTGAGGTTTCATGATCTACAAGGCAATCAGAGCCTGACGCGTACCTCCTCCCACACCGTAGACTAATTTCACCGTACAAACAGACACGGCACACTGTAATTGAGTAAACATGTCTTAGAGGCCACAGAGAGAAAACAATTGAGAAAACATTTCATCTTACGTATCGTCGCGTAGACGCCTATTTGCGCTCGCGGCAGTTTACTTACCGACCCAGAAGCTCGGGACAGTATCCTTGCTAAATTGCATCGCTTACAAGGATGCGTCGTTGAGGTACTGGCGCGCTGGGACAGTTGTCTCTGATTAACCCAATCAAGGTAGTCTGATTAATTACTGGCAACGTTGTCTGATACTTCAGCTTGGGTTAAATTGGACAGTTCGTGCAGCTTTTAAGGCTTCAAATTTTAATGATTTTCTTGAACTGGAATTATGTATCTATATTAGTTACTACCTGAGTGCAACTGGCGCATACTCTCCCGAAATCTGACAGCCCAAACGCTGCAATTGACAAATACTCTGCCATGTATGAAGCCGACTAACACAGGGCTCTTACCTCCAGGTTGTCTCGTTGTTTTATAGACTTTAGTCTCAGCAACGAGGCTGGTATCGGGCAACCAACAGACAGCAAATAGTCGAGTTCCAGTAATGTCCATTCGTCGCGGAACCTGACCAACAAATCTTGGATCGTGTATTCGGCTGCGTGGCTTGGTTGAACAAGACAGTACAGCCATAAAATGCCGGGACGAGGATAAGATTCCTAGTTATACCGTGATTTGGTCATTCAGATTCTGTGAGCACTGACCTTCGATTGAACTGCTAGCTCCCGTTGTGGCAATACTATTTCTTCAAAAACAGAACCAGGTAACACCATGCGTCGAATTTAGGCAACCTCCAACTGCCGGCATCTCATCTCAGACGCATCGTACCATGTCAAAGACCAACAAAACTGATCTCGGGATAGACCTAGGTGTCAGTAGTTTCACTACCTCTCCTCAAAGATACCAACAGCCAATCAGTCGTAGATATGACGGAGCGCTGCCAGCGCCTCAGTGTCGACGTTGTTGGGAAATTAGCATTTGGTTACCCTTTCCGCACCCAGCTTGAGGACACATACCGATACATCTCCCAAATCATGGAGGACATGAGCTGGCGTATGAGCATATACATGCAATTCCCCCCAGCGCATGTGCTAGAGCTGCTCATGCTGTGGATGAACAAATCTGAATTCATCAAATTTGACAAAGCTATCCGCGCAATGATCCAGACACGCATGAGTGAGCCCAAGGATGCCCACTTTGATCTATACTCGGTGTTGGCAGATCATATTGGTACTGGACCGGGTGGGCTTCTTCCCGGCGAGTTGTAGCCAGAAGCCATTTTCTTCATCATGGCGGGCGGTTCGACAACTTCAACGACACTGAGTACTGCGTTCTTCTACCTATCTCGGTATCCTGAATGCTACCAAAAGCTGGCGCAGGAGATCCGCTCAACTTTCAACTCTGGCAGTGAGATCGTTTCCGGCAATCAGCTCAGAAGCTGTCACTATCTTCGCGCCGTCATTGATGAGTGCCTACGTATGTCTCCCGCAACCCTGACAAGTCTGTGGAGAGAACAAGATCCCAAAGATAAGAGTCAAGATCCCTTCGTTGTTGATGGCCATGTCATCCCTCGTGGCACACAGGTTGGCGTCCAGTTTGTATTCGCTGATGCATAACGAGGAATACTTCTCGGACCCCTTTGTGTTGGAGCCCCGGCGATGGATCGAGCCAGAAGACCCAGAAGAAAAAGCGGCATATACAGCTCGCAGAAAATGTTTCGTTCCATTCATCGTGGGAGATCGTGCCTGTGCTGGAAAAGCTATGGCATATCTGGAGACAAGTCTCGTCCTCGCCCGTACGCTGTGGTATTTCGACTTTGAAGCACCGGAGGGTAAGCTCGGCGAGCTCGGTGGTGGCAAGGCAGGGCAATCTGGCGCCAGGGGACGCCAGAACGAGTACCAACTCGACGATCTCATCGTAGCTGGTCATGTTGGGCCAAATCTGCGTTTCAAGAAGCGAGGCGACTTTTGGAAAGAGCTGGAGGCATCAAAGTAAAACCACAGATTTGTACTGTAAATGCATTCAATTCAGCACCTGCTCCATGCAATGCTATAGTATAATTACACTTATACAAAGACCAATTCATCTAATGTTACACCTTTCCCTTTGCCAGATTTTTCCAACCATGTAATAATGACAGTATCCCAAAATAGGGTTTGGTTACCTCTTCCTCGTATCCTTGCCTCTCTTTTTGCTCTTCTTCTTGTCCTTGGGCAGCTCAAGCTTAGTATACTTGAGTTCTTCCGCCATGAAGCTCAACATAAATTCATCAATCGTGCGAACTCTGTCTCCCCAAGCATTATACTCCACGTCCTGTGGCAGAACTCCGTCAAGCAGGTCATCGTCTCTCGGGGTTCCCTGCCGAGTCGTCGATGCTCCAGATGCTGCGCCGCTAGGCTTTTCAGTGAACTCTGCTTCATCTGCTTCAATTTCCCGCTCGGCGACACGCGCCGCGGCCACATCCTCGCGATCTTCAGCTTGTTCTAGAACGCGGCCGACGTTGCGTTGGCTGGCTGCGCTTTCGCTGGCACCGTTATTACCGCCGCCGAGGACGCGGTCGAGAGCTGCATCTGCCGCGGCGACGCCTTCGCCCATCTCGTCGAGCTTTTCACTCAGGACGTCTCGTACGGAGGGGCGGTTGAAGTGATCGGTGGTGAATTCTCCTTCTTGAATGACCACGTCGTCGAGCATTTGCTTCTGAGATGCTTTGCGAAGTATGTTGGCTTCGATGGTGTGTTCACTGACTAGGCGGTAGATGTGGACGTCGCGGGTTTGTCCGATACGATGGCATCGATCTTGACATTGCTTGTCCATGGCAGGGTTCCAATCTTGGTCGTAGAAGATGACTGTGTCGGCACCTGTTAGATTGATACCGAGACCACCGGATCGTGTTGATAAGATAAAGCATAAGATGCGAGGGTCGTGGTTGAAGCGATCGGTGAGAATTTGTCGCTGTTCAACCTTGGTAGCACCATCAAGGCGGAGATATTTGTGTCCATGGATGTTGAGGAATTGTTCCAGAATGTCCAGGACCTTGGTCATTTGCGTAAAGATGAGAGCGCGGTGCCCGCCTGATTGTAGTTGACGCAGTAACTTATCCAGCTTTTGCAGCTTACCGCAGTCGTATTGAAGCAGTCTCTTGTCGGGGAATTGGATGCTTAGGCGCATGCGAGCTTCGTGCCATGGGTCGTGTTTGGGTTCTTTGGGTAAGAAAGGCGCCCATCGTACGGGAGCTGATAGCTTGAGATCTTCGTCTGTGAGCGCCGCGACAGTTTGACGACCTAGCATGACTTGGTTGAGATCTTGTGTTACAACGGCCGGAGTTACACATGAGAACTTCTCGATTGTCGTCTTATAGCTGTCCGCTCTTTGCTCCAGAGAAGGAATGGCCGCGTTGATGAGGTTCGATTCATTTTCAAACCAACTCATTATCAGCCTGGGTACCTTGGGCTTCGGTCGACTGGGGCGTTTGTGGGCATCGATGGTCAGCGCTTCAACTAGAGCCTTGCCATAAATAGGATGTTGTTGACGTCGCAAAGCATTTAGGTAAACGCAATGTTGCAGCTCCTCAAATCGTCCCCAGCGAGATGCGCTCTCTAGATACACAACATTGGACGCTACCGTAGCTGGTTCTAGTCCAGTATAGGCTCGTTGTGCTCTTGTTCGTTGAGCCTCTCTCATGTCCAAGAGAAAACGATGGGAGCTGAGCTGCGAACTGCGTTCAGCAGTTGCAGCGGAGAGATGCTCATGAGCCGTGGGTATCATGTTGAGGAAACCCAAGTTGACGGTGCTCATTGGCTTCTCTGCAAGTAGCGAGTCCCGAATTCTTCTCTCAGCGACCTCAAAATTTGACGCCACTGCGGAACCCATCTTGAAGGATGTCATGATGGGTCGATCCACAAACAAGTCAGGATGATTGCATACTTTTCGTAGCTGCATCAGACAGTTGATGATGGACAGATAGTTGCCGGATGCCAGCGTGTCCTTGGTATCAGAGCGAGCCAAGAACCCGTCGTAAAGTTCGCGCTGTCGTTTCGACAAGCGACAGAACTCGACGTGTTCGTATTTGCCAGGCATTTGCTTCTCTACATCCTTCTTCAAGCGACGCAACAGATAAGGTCGCAGAACTTTGTGTAGTTTGGAAATGATAGCCCTTGCTTCGTCGTCCATCTCATCGCGACCACTCTCCAGAATTTGTGACTCAGGCTTGTGGAACCAGTCGTGGAATTCTTGCAAATCGGCAAATCCTCCAACGCCGTTCTGGGCAGGCATCAGGAAGAAGAGGAGAGACCAAAGCTCAGTCAGGTTGTTCTGGAGCGGCGTACCGGTCAGGAGTAATCGTGAGTGTGTGTTGAAGCCAAGCAATGTCTGCCAACGTTGTGACTTGAAGTTCTTGATGTTGTGTGCTTCGTCGAGAATCATGTAATGCCACCTGCGGCGCTTGAATACTTGCTGATCCTGCAAAACAAGCTGGTATGATGTGATGCAAACGTTCCACACGTCGTCGTTGTTCCATCCCTGTCTTTTTCGCTTACGTTCCTCTTGCGTTCCGTAATAAGCGAGGATTTTGAATCCAGGACACCATTTTTTGAATTCCATCTCCCAGTTCAGCATGACACTAGTTGGTACAACGACCAGATGCGGACCCCAGACCTCGTGCTGGCAAGCAAGATGAGCCAGAAGGGCAATGGTTTGAATAGTCTTACCCAGGCCCATTTCGTCTGCCAAGATGCCGTTGGTGTTGTTGGCATAGAGTCCAGCAAGCCAGTCCAGCCCGTCGTGCTGATATTCTCGGAGCGTACCGCGGAGGAGGAATGGAATTTCCGTTTTATGTTTTTTTTGACTGATTGGTGTCAAGGCGCCACTCTCGGTGTCTTTCATAACAACATCTTCGACTTCCTCAACGTCGTCAGCTGGTTTGTCAGCTTCTGTCGGCTGGGTATCCGCTGTGATGGGTGATTCTCTTTGGCTTATTGTTGGTTGATTTGTAGCCACATCTGTCTCTTCAGCTACAGACTTCGGCGTGGCATCTAGTTCAACTGGCGCATCAGCAGCTGCTTCAGCAACTTCCCCAGCGTCAGCATTCTCGGCTAATACCGAATCAGCCATGGTGATATCTTCAATCACTGGCTCTTGTTCTTCTGACGGCGGCGCGTTTGAGGAGGGTTTAGGCGCAGTCTCTTCGTTAATTTCCGGGTTAGCTGCCTCTATTGCTTGTTTGGCATCTTCTTGAATTATATCACCGTTGGCGAAAT
This sequence comes from Simplicillium sp. C3G150-2, assembly GCA_022702485.1. Classification (NCBI taxonomy): domain Eukaryota; kingdom Fungi; phylum Ascomycota; class Sordariomycetes; order Hypocreales; family Cordycipitaceae; genus Simplicillium; species Simplicillium sp. C3G150-2. The sequence continues at coordinate 2,162,692 of JAJIYY010000008.1, read as the reverse complement.
CGTTATGACCAACTAGCGATAGGTCATCGTCATCATCCTCAGCAATCTCAACAGGCTCTGCTTTCAATTCGGTGTCGGCTTCAGGTTCTGCCTTCACTTTGGTAACTTCAGCCGAAACGTGCTCTGCTTCTTCCGGTGCCTCTGTCTTCAGCTTCTTCAGTTCAGATTTGCCGAAGAGCAGCCCAAGCAGTCCACCACCTTCGCTTCCCGATTCGCTATCATCGTCACCGCTGTCGTCTTCTCCCTCCTCGTCTTCGTCTTCATCACTGGCTTCGTCGCTGGAACCCATATCATCGTCCATGTCCACAGATTCATCACTGGTTTCGGCGCCAAGATCTGTCGTCTCGCCAGCGAAATCGACTCGCGGGGTGGCTTCGGATGTCTCCTCCTTCTCAGTAGCAGGCTCCAAGTCGGGGATATTGGCATATTTTAGTCGTAGCTGTTCTTGTGTGAGGTCTTCGTCTCCGCCATCCTTCGCTTCGGCAGTGTCTTCTGCATCGGTCTCTTCATCTGATGACATTACATCGCTGTCCGCTTCACTGTTGCTCTCATTCGATGCCAAATCTGAGTCTGGATCTGCGTCTTCCATGTTGCTAGTAATGTCGCTCATGCCATCCAAATCGTCTTCGTCCGATACTAGCTCAGAATCTAACCCAGCTTGGCGAGCTTGCAGCTTTTGTTCTGATAGGTTCACTGCCTCGTTCAATGCTGCCTTGACTCTCTTTTGTTCTTCAACTTCCCATTGTTCAAGACGATTGCGGTTGACTTGGGCGCGAACATTCTCCCACAGTCCAGCAACAGTCTTGACAACCGAGCGGTACCGCCAAATACAAGCTTCTCTGGCTTCGGCTTCCAGCTGTTCGGCCGATTTGGGTTGTCGTCGAATCCATTCGTCGCGGCATGCTTCAGCGAGCTTCTTTGCAGTTGATCTGTGTCGTTGTTGCTCCATCAATAAAAGCTTTCGGAAGTTGAGCGCAGCTTTCACCATATGATCCTGTCGCGCCCATTGCCGCGGGGGGTCTTCTGCGCCTTCAGGTGCGAAAAGTGAACAACGCCCCGGCGCCAAAACGCCTCCAGGTTCTACCTCGTCTTCTATACGCATTATGATCTGCGCGTCCTTAACAGCCATCTCATCAGTGTAGCGCGGGCCATCTTCCGACGCATAGAGACCGCCTTCCTCGACAGGAATGTCGCCAGCACGAGTCCAAAAATCTTCAAAATTCTCGCCAATCTTTGGTCGTTTCCGCACTTGATCAGGGTGCACAAGCGGGATATCACCGGATCGACCTACACGAAGCTTGATTCTGGGCGATCGATTCGTTTCGTGCTGAGATGAGCGTCTCGCGTGTCCTCTTGGTGTCGTCGTTTCTTCACCATCGGCGTAACGTGAGCCACGGCTCGGTCGCGAAGAGTGTCGAGTAGGAACTGGCGGCGGTGAGGGCGTCCGCCGACGGAGAGAGCGCGAGGAGGATTTATTGTTGAGAGAAGGTTTCTTTAGGTCGTGAGAACTGGAAGGTCGTCGTTGCTGTCGTGATCTTTGACTCGCTGGCGTTGTTGGCTGCTTAGAAGCCTGCTTTGGCGTGTTCTGAGATCCAAGCGAGCCACGAGTAGTGCGTCTGTTGCCTTGTGGTTGCAGCTCGAGGGGGATGGTGTTGATGCGTCCAGACTTTCGTCGCCCAGCTTCGGTATACGAAGTTGGCCCCTCGGCTTCGATTTTTTTCCATGGTGGAGAGACGGGTTTTGGTTTTCGATTTGACGGAGGAGGAGTAGAGTCTTGCGTTCGTCGTCGTTTTGATGGTCTGTCGCTTTCGAGGTCTTGCTGCTCGCTACCTGTGTGCGGCGCATGGCCATTCGCGACTGGAGTCGCGTCTGCATCGACGTGGCCATTGGTTTGCGGGTGTGCATCGCCGATATCCTCTGCTTTAATATCGATGGCAGGCTCTAGCTTTGGCTCGGGTGAGGATTTTATCGTCGCATCTTGACTTGCGCCGTCTGCAGCCACGGGTAGCTTGCCGGGCGACGCGATGTCAGTCATGATGGCGACTTGTGCCCGAAACAAGCTACAGGCCCAAACTCTGCGAAACTATCATCTGCAGTAGCCAAAATTAGGTCTACGGAATCACAGGACATCAACACAACGCGCGACAAAAATTGAGCATGTTCAACGTCCTGTGCGATGCGTGGTGGCGAAAAAGGAGTTGAAAAGCAGAAGCTCCAGCAAAAGGTTTGGGCGTGGAAAGGGTGGTGATGCTGGTTAGTAAACGATTTTGCCCCCTGCTGGTGACTGGAAATCGCTTAGGCTCTTTTTTTTGCTTTGCGGCAGGCTGCACATCGGCAAGGGTCGAGAGTCGCGCGCTGCATTTCCCTTCTGGCGTGGCCGTGGCCGTGGTGTGGGCGAATGGATGTGGGCCTCACCTACACAAGAGTGTTGTTGCTGCCTCAGGCACCAGGACTCCATCACCAACTAATCCATCTCCAAAGTTCCGACCTCACCACCACGACATAAGCCATCAACGAGTATCAGCAATTGGGCGCTCAATCCACGGCCAATTCGCTCAAGGTGCGTGGCGCCATCCACACATTGACCTCACATCGACCAGGACTGACCCGCGTGCGACAATACAGATGCTTCCCCAACGAATTGTGCGCACCTCTGCTCTGCGCAACGCCCTGGCTGGCGCTCGCCGAGCTCCCATTGTGCAGCGAAGAGGCTACCTTCCCACCCAATACTCGGACAAGAAGGTTCTCGATGAGAAATACCCCGATCCTCCATCGCTGACCGAAGCTGAGGACCCCGGAATGGTGCGTGATATCAATTGAGACCGAGTCGCGGGCTTTTTGTGATTGCAAATCGGAGGCTAACTATTGGCTGTGTGCAGAACGGTGGTTACATCAACCCTCCCAGAATCAAGCGACAATTCCGCGACCCCTACGCCAACTGGTGGGATCCTCAGGAGCGTCGAAACTTCGGTGAGCCCGTCCACGAAGACAACGATGTGCTCGGTATTTTCTCTCCCCACGAATACACCTGGACCACCACTGGTCCCGGTCTGACCATGATTGCCACTTTTGTTACCGTTTTCCTCGGTGTTTCTGGCCTTGTATACTTGAACTACCCCGATCGACCTGCGTACCCCAGAGAATTTGAGGGCGGATTGGAGCGTGAGCTTGGAGGACCTGGTGCTGTCAGAGTAAGGACAACTTCTTGATGTCAATTGGAAAAGTTGTGACGAGACTAACAATTCTTCCTTTCAACAGGCACGCATGAGCGGAGACGAAGACCCTTGAAGGGGAACTAGACGTTAGAAACCTTTTCATTTGTACATAAACAAGGCACGGAGCGCACTGGCAAGAACCTTATTTCTTTTCCGTTTAGCAGATAGGTCGACCAAGGCGAGAATCATGTAATATTTTGGTGAAGAAAACAATCAAAATTTAACACTAAAACAAGACGCATTGTCTTTTTCCCCTCTTATTGATGTGAACGTATTGCACTGTCTTGTGTCCCATGTTTTGTTGAAACGAGGGTGTGTTGGTAGCTTATAGGTTAGCTCTCAACCACGACAATGAAATAACGAAATACAACCTCTCTTCTGTAATTTCGAGTTTCAAAACATAGTGAGTAGTGAAATAGCAATATTGATTTTATTTATGACTTTAATTTGGGCATTTATGTACCACCTTTCGTCAAACAGACCAATATAGGCCGCCCCTCGCTAATGGTTCCCAGCAATTGGCAGGCAGTGGCAGATGTTGCACGACACAAAACCTCGACCGGCACTTGCTTCTCGCTTCCGTTGTCGCTTCCAAATCTCTCGAGCTTCAACTTGATTCAAACATTTTGGTATCGTTGCCATTCCGGGATCTTTCTTCTCTGTTGCTGTTGTCATTTCCACACCCGCCTTGGAATATCGTCCACTCTTTTGCTGTCTGCGTTCGGGCCTTGATCTGCCGAGCCTATAATCGTCTCTGTTTCTGCAGTTTGAATACCCTGCTGCTTCAAGATCGTTTTCCTGAGTCTCCTGTTGAACCAACAAACAGCAATATGAGATATGGAGATTGGGACATTTTGCTTTTCCCCCGTGATGGCAAAGTCCCATTGAAGGAGTTCAAGGTTGCGTGCCACATGGTTAAAGATCCAGGTTTGTCTCTACCGCCACCCTCATTGACATCATTTATCACTTATTCATCGCGTCTAGATTTCTCCAACAACCATTTGTCCATCGGCCTTCCGACGTTATGCTGTTTTGTGCCCAGTCTGTCTCCCGGGTCGTCGTTCCAAGTCTCGGTACATTGCTGGTCGACACCAACTCCGAGTCAATTTACGAAAACCTACACCAAGCATTCGGATGCACATGTTTTTGAAGCTCGAGTTTTCATAGACGGTCAAGTGGTTGCGTATGTTGCTACGAGCGAATATCTTGTGTCGTACAATCTGACGACCTTGCCACAGCTACACAACCTTTGACAAGGATGGTTCTTGGCCACACGTACTAGAACACTCGCTCGGTAACGGTACCCAGGTACCGTAAAATTGAAGCAATACTAACTGGCGGTAGACGTTTCCAAAAGCGGCGACCTAGGGCTGCTGACGTTTCCCAACTTTTGTGACGAGCTTCTCCAGCAAAACTTCTGGAGCCCTGCGGATGATCTTGGCCGCATCAAAGTGGTCATCAGTGAAGCCATCGCTCGAAGCGCTACATCGATTCCCTACGAGCGCGTTAACAACATAGTGGCATTCTCGTTTCAGCATGCGCCGCTTGGTAAAGTAACTGGACCTGTTATATATGTAACATCGTACTGACTGGTTTGGCAGGTATCCTGGAAGCTTCATCTATTGCGTGGCCGAATCCAGCTATGTGGCGTCTCACTCCATTTGCGGCATCTGCAACAACGTCTTCATACGTCTCTCATGATATAGAATCTCACGCTCACTCCCCCCGAAGAAAGAAGACATCTCAGCAGTATAGCCACAGTCGTTTCGTCGCACCCGAACAACTCGCGGGGCAGACTGTTGCTGCGAAAAGCCTGCAGAAGCAACTTGCGCCAACTCTAGCTTCCCTTTCCAAGGGCCTCAACTCTGATCCTTTTATCGATAGAAACGCATATCTGGGGTCTCTCAACTCAGCCAAAATGGGGCAAGCCACCACTATCGCTGCGGCCGATATCCCAATTCGCTTGAATAACACAAGGCAAGGCCGACAGTCTAGCACCGACACGAGTATGCCAGACTATGTATCTGCTCATGGATACAACACCAATTCGGAGAGCGAACCTGGAGTCAGCACAGACGCAGAACTCGATGGAGAAGCTGAGCGAAATAAGATGACGGTGCCCACCAACACGCCTATTTCGCAGCAACATGTTCATTTTGAGCCTGAAGGTCAGTTCTTGTTTTCTGGCACTTTCCTTCTCCAATTCTAACCCTCCACTTCTCAGATATTGCATTTGCAGGATCGGCATACCCCTTGATTCCTCGCGGAATCCATGCGCCTTTTGACTTTGCGAATTCTTTGACTGATTCGTTATTAAACCAGCCATTGTCCGTCCACAGCCCCGCCAGAAGCCTCCAGTTTTCAGAACATCACCAACCCAACCTGTTTCAATTCTCTCATCGCCTTAATACTTCTACACAAGACCAGCCACCACCGGAATATGATCAAGCTGAGGAGCAGGCGACTCCGTCGAACCGTGTAGGCTCGGCACCTCAGAATCAATCCAATTCTGGCAGTGGGTGATAATATTTCAAGTAAGCAATTCAGCGCTAACCGTTTCTCACAGGCTCTAACCCTTCTTTGGAGCGCGGTGTGAAACGCCTTCGAGGAATTATAACCACACCCAGCAAAGCCGGCCATGAAGCTAATTCGGCTAAAAGTAGCAAGCGATCAGTGTCATGCCAAGCCATAGGAGGGAACAATTAATTCGTAGTACATCTAATACGGGGGCTATTTATTTATAATCCTGCATTATTAGAGCGATGTTTGTGTAAGTATTGTTTGGAAGAGGGAAAGATGCTGTTAGCAAGATTGTAATGTTAGACCGGGTAGCATGGAAGGCCCCGATACCTTATATTTTCAATAATGCTGTAATAAACCATAAACATTCATAAATGCGATATCGAACTGGTCATGGATATCATGGAAACGTGTATATATATTTTGTGATGAGGTATCCAACACTGGCAACTACTCACGCAACAGTTCTTACGCCAGCAGCCTGCTGCATCTGCTCCGACTCAAACACCAAGGGCCCTCCTGTTGGGCCACTTGCATCCAAACTGACCGTGACAGAGCTTCTGTCTCCAATTACTTGGATAGTCTCACCCAGATTCCTCCAGTCAACCTCGCACGCATGCGGCGATCCTTGCTCGCCACCTGGGCTATTACTGTTAATCTCTCTGATTTCAATCAGAGGGTAGGGCAACCACCCTTGTCGCAATGGAATCAGCACCAAAGGAATCTCGGCCTCCGTCTCTGGTGATGAAGATAAGCTTGAATCATCATTCGTAGATGCCCGACCGGGGATAACGAAGTGGCCTTTACGTCTACCGCCGATGAGCCACGCATCTGCCGGTGCAGTGACGTCGAAGCTGAATTCCAAATCGTCTCTCTGGGCAGTTTCGATATCCCACACACGTGTCCATTTGAGGTGCAGCGTGGCTGCTAGGACCTGGTTGACTGATACGACGGGTGGGCCTGTGGGATTCTTCACCGGTGACGGTGGGTTCTGGAGGCGGATGTCTGCGGTGTGGACAATGGTGACGGAGGGGATCTCGACGGGGATGAGGATGGAGGGCGGCTCGGTGGTTGGTTCGACGAGGGCGAGTTTGGGTTGGGAGGATTGCCAGCTTTGCAGGAATTGGGAGAGTTCGGTTGTGACGGACTCTGGACCGATTCCAGTGAAGTATTTCTCCCAGGGCACGCCGTTGAGAAAGACGGTGGTGATGTGGCTTAATAGGGCGGCGCGCTCGAGGTCCTGAGGTTGTAGACGGGCTCTGATTTCCTTGGTGACACTGGAGAGGATGTGTTTGGAATATGGTTGTGTGGTGGGCGTGAGTGCGTCCTCGATGGATTGGCAGATGAGGTGTTCGATTTCATCTTGGATGGTGCGGTAGTGGAGTTTGAGATACATGACCTTTGCGCCTTTGGTGGTTGATTTTGTCTTGGCCGTGCGGTGGACTTTGTACAGCAGGTGAGCGGGCTGTTTGGGGAACACAAGGAGAGGGCTTTTTGGGCTAGCGCCGAACGAGGACTCGTAGAGCTCCGTGGAAAGGAGCTCGCTCTTATAGAGGCGGAGGGGGCCATCGATTGACGTGGAGACGTTGAAGCGCGAGAAGAGCGCTTGGTGCTTGAAGACGTCTTGGACATTGACGCCGAGGACGAGGGAGACAGGGATGGTGAAGTTCTTGGCAAAGGTGAACGTTGCTGCGGAAGTGGTGTATTTCACTTCTACTTTGGCGAGGACGTCGCGGAGATCGGTCTCGACGGAGAAAGGGAATTGAATGGTGGTGGAGGAGTTGTCTGCGATGGCGTCGAAGATGAACAGTCCTGCTTCGGGAGGCTTGGAGAACTGCACATCTGAGTCAAGGAGTTTGGACTCCATGGTGACAAGACGCAGACCACCCGTAGCCGGCTTGATGCGGACTTCGCAGCGTGTGAGGGTGTTCCAGCCGGTGTGGATGGTGAGGTCAAGACTGTTGCTGCCGTCATGGGTGGTGTGTTTGGCGGCGGAGAGGGAGACATCTAGGGCATTGGCGCGCTGGAAAAGGGTCACTTCGCGGTGCTTGAGGAAGTATTCGGGAGATAGGACGGCGCGGGAGTTCTTTTCGTAGAGGAAGAGGACCTTGCCGCAACGCATGGACATGTTGCCGATGGTGTAGTGGCCGGGGATGACGGAGTTGCATTTTACTTCGAAGGTGTTCTTTCCGGGTTTGAGGGAGGTGCTTGATGTTGATTCGAACATGACTTCGCGGATGACTGCAGCGTCATCTGTGTTGGTGGCGTGGAGTTTAATATGGTCTACGAGGAGCTCGTCTGGAAGTAGACTGTGCAGAGACACTGTGATGTTGCAGGAGTCTCTCCCGTCCTCGTAGGTTGGTGTTCCGATTAATTGGACCTTGTCAAAGAAGCTGACGATTGGCGCCTTGGCGTCAGTCTTTAGAGATGATGAGGCTTCAAGGAGCTGAGATACGACTTCTTTGACGGGTGATAGATCCAAGCCAGTTGATCTGCCGATCAACGAACTATTGCGGTGAGCCTTCTCAGCAGCGCATGCCATTGTGAGAAGCTTCAAGGCAACATACACATATTCTCCTGTGGATTGAGTCTGTTTCACGCAGTCGGCAAACATAATTAGCAAGGACAGTTCAATCATGCTCCAACTCTCCCCACCAAAGAATCGGGTGATGCGTTCGAAGTCTTTAGCAGCCTCACGAAATCTTTTGAGGCGGTATCTCATCACTGCCAGGTCTGCTAAGCTAGTTTCAACTGCGTGTTCTTGGCTGGCAACGATGTAGTGGCGCATGGCTTTGTCTGTGAGGGTCTCATAGAGGCGATAGAAGTCTTGTGAGTTGTCGATGGCAGAGCTGAGGAGATGACTTTGAATGCCGGCTGCTGAAACAACGGCACCAGAGTTGGCAGAATCAGACTTCTTGGAATTTTCCGACTCGTTTCCACTGTCTTTATCATCGAGGCTGATTTCATCCATTTGGTCCAATGCATCATTTATAATAGGCGCCTCGTCCCATCCATTTGTCCAGCCACGTTTCTGACCGAGATTTCGAAGAATGTTGCGGGACATGAGATATAACTCTGCACGGCCAGCAGCCAAATCTTCCAGACCCGGCTTTAGGAACTGCGTCGAATCGCTTGGAGGAAGTGCCTGTCCTGGACCAGGGAAGCTAGGGCTTTGAGGCAACCTGGGCGATCTCGGCGACCTTTCATTGAGAGAGGAGTTTCTGGCAGGATGCATCATGGTCTTTGGCTCGGGAATGATGGATTTTGGTTCGTGGCCACCATCCGCGGGTGAAAGGGATGATGGGGGGATAGGCAGCGACTTGGTAGCTGTCTGTGCCAAGATCTGCTGAGTGACAGAAAAGGCAAACGAAACAACAATGTTGTCAATTGACTCTTCTGTCAGCTTGCTCGGAGCCGTGGCTTTGCTTGCATCCTTGGTGTTGTTCAGTGAAGCGATGAGATCCTGTCTCATCACTGCAGTCACAGCAGGGATGAACTCTAGAGCTCGCTTGCAAATCTCAGCGAGCACATTCAGGTCCTCTGTTTCGTCTTCTTTTTGGGGAGTGGCCTTGGCAAGAGGAGCGACGCCATGGAGAATAGACTCTTGTTGCTCCTTTAACCTAGAAAGAAGCTGCTCTCTTGTGAATGACGTGTTGGCCAATCTTAAGAGGAGTGCTACTTGTCTCGAGAAGATGTAACAGCGGAAATCGAATACCGATACCTTGTTCTCCAAAATCATATCTCGGTATGCTTTTTTGATGGGACTGATGGGAATCTGATCCGGAGCCTCAGGCTTCTTGCCTTGAGCAGCGAGATCGACTGCCTCGTTTTCATCGCCGCCCTCGCCTGCGTGTTGCAAAGAGATTTGCAGCAAATCCCTCAGGTCGTCTGTATAGTTGAGCAAAGCGCCACCGTGGCTTTCTGGTGAATCTGTATCTTGCTGCTCTGACACAATAAGATCCAAACCAACATTGAGTTCGTCATATCCAACCAGGGCATCCTCAACAAGACCGACGTTTTCGAAGCCTCTAGCCAGTCCTTCCTTCAATATGAAAAACGTACAGAAATTCCAGCCTGGTAATGTTCGTTGGCCGTCTCGCTCTTTGATGTCATCCTCATATTGTGTGACTCGTTGGTCGAAGGAGGTCAAGATCAAGCTCTTAAGTTTGGTCATGAGCTCATCCCAAGCCCTTTCAGCATCTTGCTCCGATTCTGAGTAGCCAGTCGGCACAGCTGGCACAACTCTAGGCAGGAGATCGTAAGGAACGTCGTTGATGCCGATACGAATCTGTGCTATGTGGTCTGGCGAGCCTTTGCTAGAACTGTTGAAATCAGATTTGAGCTTCTCCAGCAAGGGTGTTGTTCCTGGTCGCCATCGTGAAGTAGCGCTCTTGTCAATGCTGCCTTCGGATTTGCTGCTGCTGCGCTGTTGCGTGGCAGCTGCGGTATTGGGGAGAACGACGTGGACAATGAGCCACTCGTAGGCATCGTGGTTCTCTTGGTTGCTAGCCTTTTTAGAGCCACTGGATGGTGGGGTGTTTGTTTTCAACCATTCGCGAATTTCGGTTCTTACGGTGCTTTTGTAGGAGTCGTTGTCGTCGCATCGGACAAAGAGTACCTTGAGGTACGGCGTATGGCGCAAACCTGGAATCTGATGGCGTCTGGGCCCTACAGACTTTCCTGTGACAGATTTCTCTGCAGGTGTGTCGGGCGTTGCTGTTTGTCCGCCCACAGCCTGTGTTTGGAACCCATCGTCTCGAGAGGCATCGATGTCAGCGGGCTTGGACGCTGTGGTTGGAGTTTCGGGAGGAGGTGGAGGGGTGCTGTCGCTGTCGCCGCGGACGAGGTCAATATGCAAAGAGTCGATAGAGCGCAAAGGTCCGGCATGCGACTGCCAATGCAAATTGTGTAGCGGTAGACGGGGAATGAGGCCTGGCGCAAGCAGCTTGTAGACGTCGTGGGGGTCGAAGTATTCAACTGTTGAGGTGGGAGTTAGCAGGGGCATGCAGCAACGAGATGTTGCGATTGATTAGCCAGCTAGTTGGGCTCTGGGAGTCACTAACCTGTTACCTTGGACGTCGAAGCTTGTTGTTCCATGACGGCGACAAGGAGCTTGCCATCTATAGACTTGAAGAAGAGGAGGAGAGGGGTTGGTTGGCGACTGAAGCTCGAAGCCAGGCACAGCAGCTGGAGCTTCAGGGCACGGGGCTGCTGTAGCGGGCGGTGAGCTCCCACCAGCGCTACTCCCACCACCAACACTGGTCCACAAGTAACGCTGTGGCGTAGATGCCCCGCCACAAATCCCCCTACAGTAACCCTGACCCTGACCCTGAGTCCGGGGGAGGTCAATGGCCACTGCAAAACAACAGTGATGGCGTAATGACGTCTTGATCGCATTTCTGTCAATTCAATGAAACCTGATTTGCAGATTGCTGATCACTGAGGGAGGCTATAGTTTATGACACTGGGATTGACCGGTAAATATAAATAAGAATTCACCTGCACACCGAACCCTTCATCTTCCAAGAACAAAGTTGCCCCCAATTGCGTTAATAATTCCGACAAATCAAAGATTCACCAAAATCGACATCAAAAGATTCAAATACTGAATTATAATTAAGAAGCCATGTACAAAACCATGCGAGCCTTCAATAACGCGTCAAAACTCCCAGCATCTGCACTCCTCAACCACTACAGGGTTTCCAGCGTCCGATCCTTCGCTTCAAAACCTGAGTCTCAGGAAGATGATCCTCTGAAGGAAACAGGACAAGTAATTAGTGGTAGTGATGGCGATAGACGAGGCCGAACGGGTGGCGGCAAAGCTTTGCACAGTACAGCCCCGGGCGCACCCGAGCAACCCAAGGTCGATAGCTTCACACTGCCACAGGCAAAGAAGGGAGAGAAGCAGGAGCTCTCTAAAGAAGCACAAGAAGAGGTGGACGAGCATAATCGAAAATTCTACGAGACGCACGAGAAGGTCAAGGATGGTGGCGATTCGGGTCAGAGATAGAGTAGCGTAAAAGCATACCCTGAAATTATTACCAATTAGCCATAAATCGTTGAATGGGATCAATTCGCATGATTTTTGCTTGATGGAATGGTTCAATTTATTTGATTTACGTTGATGTCTATGTCTAGTGCAGCTCCCATACCTGATTACCCAGCCCTATCAATCGGTTGAACAACACGTCCCGTCTCACAACAGTACTTATATGATATCGTGTGCCATCCTTGACCGTAATCGCAATCCCATCAAGCACATCCTTATCCAGCACCCCACGAATAAATTTCTGGTGAGTATGGTTGATGCCATCAACCTTGGACAGATCCTCAATATCGTCAATCTGCACCACCCAATCATCTTCCAAATCATGTTCACTTCTCTTCCAGCGTACGGATGGCTTGTTTTGGGCTGTAGAGACATATAGATATCCGTTGTTACCCTCGTAACATGCCGGAAATCGAATTGGTCCTGCCATGGCGTCGCTACTGTTTGTTGTCTGGCCCAGATCGAGTCTCTGCTGCGCATTTTCATTTCCGTCTTTTGCTTTCATCTCATCAATTTTATTGACTACTTTGACGCCACTTTTTGATATGCGCTTGACGAATCCTACGAAACGCTGGACCCGGTCTGGTGGAGGCTGGGCTGGCATCGACAATCCAAGAGAGTTGTCTGGCTCAGCAGTAGCCTCAACAAACTGTGCATTGATATCTAAAATACAGTTAGCGCCAGCGAGTTCTCGAACAAAGCTATATGCAACCGCAAAATACCTTCTTGCTTTGAGAGCTCGTCAGTAGAAGCCCTTGGCTCGAGGCTATCCTGTGAGTTAGGCTGAGGTCGGAGTGGCGCCTTATTCTGCTCGCCAGCACGCAAAATAGTAATGGCAAGTTGAGCATCGTTAGGTACATCTCGAAGGACGGTGTTTCTCAATTTGACAGATTCGAGCCAGTCCGGGCGCCAAAGATCCATAGATGCCCGTATCTCTCGGAACAATGGTTCGCCAAAGAAAGCAATTCCAGCTAATATTTCCAGACTCCTGAAGATAGTGTCGCGCGAAAAGCAAACGCTTATCAAAACAAAGGGTATGAAAACAGACGCTAGGCGTAGTTGAGAATGACGACTTTGGAACAATGGCGTTGGACAAATGGCATTGCCAACCCGTTCCCAAGTATCGACAAAATCCAAGAGTAAGCCCATCCATCTCAAGACTTGAAAATTCTCCATGGCGTCGAGCATCGGTCTTTCTGTCCGATTTTGTCGAGAGGAAGGGCCGCAAGACTTGATGTCTTCCTTCACCTTGCCGATTTTCTGCGACAACTTAGCCATGCTTGAAGCTGGGTTGTCTGATGCGCTCGGGTCTGGTCCAGGCTTGTCGGAGATGGTGCCAGCGATTAGCTGTAAGGACTGTCAGTAACTTTCGTACATTTCACAAAGAGATTGGCTTGGAAAATACCTTTGAAAGACTAGAAAAGAAGCTTTGTGCTTCTAACTCAATTACCTCACCCTTGTAGTTCTCGGGAGCACCAGTAATGGAGTGTCCTTTGCCCAACATACCATTTGGCAGCCTTTGAACGCCGCCAGTTTCTGAATTAACCGTAGATGGTGGCACAAATGGGAACAAGATACGCCTAAAGAATGGAGAGATTATCAAGCACATAATACAAGCTAAGGAAGCTGTACCAAGCTGATCTGCCATCAGTGCCATGACATAGATCAAGAGGAATGAAGTTGTTCTTCTCCACTCCTTCCAGGATCGTAAGCGTGCAACGTGCTTCCAGAAAGCAAACATGGTAACCATAATCGTCATATAAAAGCGCTCCATCTGAGCCTGTAGGTGCTCCGGCGAGGACTGCGCAGGCTTGTACGTGTTTGCGTCGAGACCCTGACATGGCGCTTGTGCAATAGCCGTGACTCGAAACACTAGGTGATTGAACCGTCGCATTAATCGCCAGACGTCTTCTTGTGCCATGCCAAGGACCGAGCTTGGAAAAGGCTCGGAGGCAGAGTTCTCCCATATTGATTGGCTGACCTCGTCGAGGGACTCGGCCAGGCTGGCTTCGGGAACTGCATCTTCTGATCGGCGTGCACTCTCTACAGCTATTTCGTGACTAACTGTCGGAAGCGACACTGTTTGTCGTTTATCATGGTGGAAAGTGTTTGGCGTGGCTTCGATCGCATCGGAGGCTTCTGGTATTATTGGGGTCCGGGCCGTCGTAGGCGAGGATGACATTACCACAATTGGAAGGCTTGAGATAGACCAAATATGGACCAAAGCAACTAATCAAAGCTGATTTAATTTGCATGCGTGAGGGAGATTTTCTCAACAGAATAAACCTTTGTTGGTGACTTGGTCATCGACTCGTCATGCTAACCGATATCAGGGATATTCAAGGTGTCTCTCACAGCCACGACGTCATACTATGACCACAAAATCTCAAGCACCACCATCGCGTCGTGTATGTGACATATAACTTCATTGCATAATAAATTACTATAAAGTGTGTGCAAAATGCTGGTAGAGAAGAACATCTATTCTAGAACTGTACTGCGTGGTGCTCCAATGGGTGTAATGCGGCTGAAGATATCACCTTCGCCTTTGCCACGATTGCTGAACACCCTCCCGATATGTTCATCGCCCACATCGACAAATTCACATCTTACCTCCCCTCGAGCGATCCTAATTTTCCGTTCCACAGCCTTGTGCTCGACACTCATGCAGTCGCTCTGCCGAAGCTATTCCCTACTACCGCCAGGCAGTGAACTCCGGAATTACTAGGGAGAATCGCAGTATATAGCATGTTATTCCAATCTGTGTCATTTCCAAAATTTAACTCTTGTGCGGCACTGTTTGTCCCATTAGCTGTCGCATTTCTTCTTCCGATTTTAACACTCTGTCAGTAGCAACGGCGAGGCCCCAAACTCGCAGCCGAACCAGCACCAAGTCTCCGGCCGCGGCGCCATCACCTTTGTCAGTCACCAACAGATCAGCTAAGAGTTCCCATGGAGTCAATAAAAAGAAATCTCTCCTAGCATCAACATCTAAAAGCACAACCACCAAAACTTTCACGGCAATGTAGTGGCCAAGATCAACACAATACCTACAAAGCTGAGAATCGAACTCGCTGGCTCAATCACCCAATCACCAGTCCTGCAAGATGTTTACAAGCATCTCATTGAAGCTGATGTGCGCATGAAGCGTCTCATAGCAAAATACCCATGCACCAATGTCACTCCCGAGGCTACCCGAGAACCCATCGACCCCTTCATGGCCCTCTCCGGCAGCATCATATCTCAGCAAGTCTCTGGTGCTGCTGCATCTTCTATACGCCGTCGCTTCATTGAGCTGCTCAATTCAGACTTGCCACCTAGTGCCGATAATGTGCAAGAGCTCGACTATTCTCCGTCTCCACAGAGTGTAGCCGTGTGTGACGTCTCGTTTCTTCGCACTGCGGGTCTATCCATGCGAAAAGCAGAATACATCCACAGACTTGCTGGCAAGTTTGCGAGTGGTGAATTGAGTATCCAAATGCTCCGCAATGCAAACTATGAGGAGCTCGTGGAGAAATTGACTGCGGTACGAGGCATTGGGCTGTGGACTGTGGAGATGTTTGCCATCTTTGGTCTCAAACGATGCGACAGTTTTTCAATGGGTGACTCGGCCATTCAGTAAGTCTCTGAAATATCCATACAATTCATATACTAACAAAAACTACGTCAGGCGCGACATGGCTGCTTTTGTTGGAAAAGATACCGTCGCCCTTAGCAGGAGGTCGGGCAAGTGGAAGTACATGAGCGAGACGGTGATGGAGGAGCTTTCATCCAAGTTCAAGCCATATCGGTAGGCCTCTCTGAGAAAAGATTTTGAAACTGTCACTAAACTCAAGTAGAAGCGTCTTTATGTGGTATGTGGCGCGTGGTGGATGAAGTCTCGATCAAGGCTCTGGAGGCGTAACTGACATTGTGTTCTCAAGTGGTCCAACTGAATCGGCATTGCACTCCTTCAGCTTCAATATTATTTGCATCATAGTGGAATATGGTAAGGTAACATGTTAAAACCTAGTCTGATCGTTTCTCTCCAACACTGCCACAATCGCTTTCCCCATCTTGACACGCTTCCCTTCATCCCCAGCCCCCACTAAGAAGGCCCTTTCAATCTCATCCAAGCTCTTTCCCTTTGTCTCGACCATAAAAAAGTAACAAACGACTGTCGTAAGCGCACAACACCCCCCGAACAAGAAATACGCAGCGCTGTTACTCTTATCCAACAAGATGGGGCAAGTAAACGCCACGAACCAATTGCAGACCCAATTGAATCCATGCGCCAGCGCCGTGGCCTTGGCTCTCGTTGTCTGAGGCTGAATCTCCGGTGCGAACACTTTGATGCTCACCGCCCACGTGGTTGCGAAGAATACAGCATACAAATATATACATACGATGACGATCCAGCGAACTGCCCCTTCGGAAGGATGCACAGCATTGCTGGCGTATAAGATTCCAATGAGCATGATGGTGATGGTGAGACCGACACCACCGACGATGGTGCTGGTACGGCGACCCCATTTATCGGCGAGGAGGAGGGCTGGGACAGAGACGGCGACTAGGACGACGCCGGTGATACCCGAGGCGAAGAATGACGCATATTTGGATGTGAGACCGGCTTGTTGGAAGAGCATCGGAGCGTACTAGATGGTTAGTGAGGATCATTGAATGGTAGAGGAGTACACCTACGTAAAGAACAGCATCGATGCCACTGAGTTGTAGGAAACCCATCAGGAACACCGCAAGTAACGTTCGTCCACGGACATCTTTCTTGAAGAGATCCAAAATTCCGGCTTCTTCCTCGACTTGCTTTTCGACAACCACATCAGTCATGTCAGGATCAGCCGAGTAATTGTTGACGGCAACACCCTCTTCCAGCTCAGCCTCGATGATTTGGCGATCTTCTACATTGACTCCAAGTGTTTCCCATGCCGCTTCCGCTTCAGCTTCTCTGCCTTGAAGCAGTAGCCAACGAGGCGAATGTGGCAAGAAAAGTAGCGTGGCGGCTACAAATAAAATTGCGAGGGCGGTGAGAAGGATGAATGGTAAACGCCAGGAAAGAGAGCTTGGGATGTTGGATGTGCCGTAGCAAGTGAAGTAGCCGGCAACTAGACCGAGACAGACCATAAATTGGGGGCCAGTGGTCAGAGGTCCGCGAACACTAGGCGGGGAGATCTCGCAGACATACCTATTTTCCATGGTCAATAGCAATTCACTTTGCTATTGGGGAGCGACTTACACTGTGAGAGTACCAAAGTACAACCCAAACCCCATTCCTTCAATGACACGCCCAACCATGAACATCCCAAGGTGGACAGCACCCGCTTCAAGCGCAGTCCCAATACCGAACACGGCAACTCCCAAAGCAATTGCTGGAGGTCGTCCGAGTACATCAGCAGGTCGACCAGCAATAAAGCTCATGACGGAAGCAGAGAGCAGGATGGACGAGACGATGATTCCATGGATGGAGGCCTTGTATGAGCCGAACTTATGGACATATTCCGGCATGACGGTAACGGGACCAATGATACTCGTGTCAACGCTGAAGTCTACTTAGCAGCTTTTCCAGCGGTCGCTTCAGGGTGGTCTTTGCTCACCCAAGTAGGAAGCCTCCAAGAGCTGTGAGCAAGCTTGCCCACGTGTATCTGGGCCAGCGTGTGACGTCCGCCCAATTGGTCGTTTTGGCTGTTGGCGTGACCATTTTCAATAACCGTATGGTCCGATGTTGCTTTATGAAGTGCTGTAATTGCGTGTGTGCGATTGATGTGAATATTCGAAAGTGGCAGATGACCTCTTCAGAAAGGATTGGTCTGATTGATTGGGTGCCAAAGGAGATGGAGCGAGAAGACATTAATTCAAGAAAACAAGACCGTTGTAAATATTTATATCTACGGATTACAAGTGCCTGCGCGCGCGCAACCTTTGTTGGTGGGATAGTCGTGTAAGTTGACGCAATGGCAAGTAGCACACTCGTGTAATCCACCCGACTAGGACTAGTGCATTTATGGTTGGTAATTTGCGCGTGTATACTTCCTAATTGGGATGTCTTCTGGATGTTCCCCGTGTGTAAGCTGCCTCATTCAGCGCCATGAACTAAGCTTGGCCTGTTCGCCAGTCGCGGTCGCAAATCGAGACAGGCAAAGAAAAAGAAAACACACAAGTACGTTTACCAGTAACGTAAGCTGCACTAAGTGAATTTGCAATCTTTCGCTACATACCTGGTAGCCAAAGTATTTGCATCTCTCCGGGGCTTCGCACATCCGCTTGATCGACGAACAGCGACTCTCAGACATCATCACCAACTCCATTAACCACAGCGACCGGAGCTTTCTCCTCCTGTCTAGGTTTCTCTTCCTCAGACCCCTCTTCATCAGATTTCTCTATTTCGACAAAAGCGCCGCCCTTGTCCAATTCTTCTTGAGCTTTTCGCTGTGCTGCTACCTCTTTCACATTACGCCACTCCATGAAACATGCTACCGGCGCGGCTAGCGCAGCTCCAACCAGACCAATTATGATTGTGCCGCGGAGGGCATCACTGTATGCCCATCTCAAAGCCTGGAGGATCTCTGGCGTCCTGGCTGCAAACTTTAAGCCTTGTGGTCCATAGCTTATAACTTCCTGAGCTGTTACTGCCTGCGTATGGTGAGGCACCGCAGTATGTAGACCGCTGATGAGAAGTTGCTGCCCGATTGCCAGGCCAAGGGCTCTGCATGCAGTTAGCAACGAGCCATGTATGATTTTGTTCCAATCACAAATATGCTTACCCTGCTAGATGAATTGCAAATACGTTGATTGCTGGTTCAATTGAGATTAGCCTTCTGTAACATCATTGAGGCTGGTCCAAAGAATTTCGCGATACTCACCGTTACCGGTTGGCACGTCAGCTGGACTAAATTCTTGGTAAGTACAACGCTGCTCAGAAGAGTCGAAAAAGAAAATCAGTGTACATACCCGAGAACAACCTGCAGGGCAGTGAAAGAAAGCTGTCCGCCAATCCCCAATCCCAATCCTGCGATGATTAGAAAAACGACCCATTGCGCCGTGGGTGTGGTGGGATCGAGCTTGGTGAGCAACCCGCATCCAACACTGGCAACAACACCCCCGAGAATTTGGTACGGCACATAGTAGCCGAATGTTGTCACTAAGGCTCCAGTAATGATGAGCCCAAATAGATTTGTTGCGATAAAGGCAATGAATCGAACTCCGCTGCCTATAATGGAGGCACCCTGGACGGTTTGGAAGAATAGTGGCAGGTAATACCCATACTGACACCAATTAGCAGCTTGTCCTCAGTTGTCACAAGATGGGCCGAATTGTTTATGGTCGAAGAAGAAACTTACCACATTGGACAACAGGCCGAAACAGGCTGACACAATGGCTCCGACGTAGATGGAGCGTTTCCCCAATACTCGCATGGGAATTAGCGCGTATTCGCCTATTCTGACAATCCAGATGCAGAATGCAATGGTCAGTAAACCACTTCCAACAAGCAAGCCAATTATTTGCTGGCTCTTCCACGCGTAGCGCTGGCCTCCCCATGTAAGTGCCAGCAGCAGACACGTTACCGCGCCAAGGAAGATCACAAGACCTGGGAGATCCATGCGGCGAACTTTCTCGGCAAGAGGGAGCTTTCGGTTGGCATCCAGTTTCTTGACAGTTTTCGTAAAGAAGAGGACAATGGCCATGACACAGACACCAGCCGGAACGTTGCTAGATGTAGAGTTAGCAAGACAAAGGCGACGCGATTGAGACTTTTTGCACCATACATCCAAAAGCACCATCCTGGTTAAAGTCAGCACTCATGGCAAATTTGGAAAATTGTCACAACTTACTCCAGCCGACATGCTCTGTAAGAACACCGCCAATCACTGGGCCACAGCAAGTACTGACGACCATAGAGCTCACAACAATCCCAAGATACATTGGAACCTTCTCAATCGACACACTCTGCCCGATGAGAGCGAGCGCTCCTTGAAGGAGGCCAGCTGCCCCAAGGCCAAGGACGGCGCGCCCGATAATAAGAGCAGCCGAAATCTTAGCCGTGGCACATATAACAGAACCAACTAGGAGTCTCGTATCAGCACGAAATATTACTGCGATTTTTCCATGTGGCAGTTGCGCCAATTCGAGCGACGTAAAATGTGCCGTCGCAGTTCTCTTGTCGCCGTGCCAGTCATCAGTATTATCTCACCTTCAAAAATTATGAGAGATCCCAAGTAGATGCTCTTGGCGTCGAAAAACTTGTAAAAGTTGCCAAACAGCGGCTGAAAAGCCGTCACAGTGAGCAAATACGCCGCTCCATACCAGCTAACATCAGGCAAAGACTTGAACTGCGTGGTAATGTACGGAATCGCGACACCGACAATGTTTATGTCGAGACCGAACAGAAACGTGCCCAGAAACAGTGCGCCAATAATCGTCGTCAGCCGCCAGGTCGACATTGCCGCAGCCGCCTGTTCTCGATCATCGCGACCTGATGTCTCACCCTCCGTGTTGCCCGACATTGTCTGCTCACGGCCCTCTTCGATGTGCATCAAAGTAACCCCCTTTTGGATTGGAAAGACTTATTTGGGAGTGAACGTGCTTGTTTGGGAAGAAACAGAAAGATTCCATTGAGAAGGATTTTCATTCAAGCAAGGAGAAGGGCAATGAGTAAGTGCCTCGCCCCGCTGCGCTCTCAATGGCAGCTCCTGTGCAGCCTGATCGTTGCAGGGGACTCGGCGATGGGCCCTCACAGAAAAGGAACATGAGGGGCAAATGCCATCAGTCACCGCGCTAAAAACAACACGTTGATGCGTTGGCAGTGGTGACAATGCGGTTGGGCATGGCGAGGCTGCAAGGGTGTAGATCCTACGAAGAGCGACACGGACCGCAGGGAAGGATTCAAGCGCTGGTTGTGGCAAAGTCAGCTGCCATCACTAAGGTAAAGGATTGACTCTATGCACCCTTCACCGAACAGAACGAGGGAACAAAGGGAGAGGTGTTTTGCAGAACATGAAGCGATAAGAGACAATGCAGAGATCATACTTGAACGAAGAGAGGCGTTTGTGAGCATTCAATTGTCAATTGACTCTATGACAGGACAAACAGAGGAATTTTTTGCCACTGCGCTTTCAATTGGCCCATTTTGGATCACTGGGAATAAATAATCTGAAAGACTAGCTGCATATCCTGCTACACGTCCCAGCTAAAGCCTAGTTCGCCGGTGTTTGGTCTGAGCAAGTGGTCAAGGATTCAGACAAAACAGGCTCTGGAGCTCCAACCGAAGCTAAATTCATGGAAGCTCCCACAGCCAATACATGACAGGGAAATTAGAAACGAAAGTTTCGCAGGATTTGTCGCCACTGTTGAGTTCGACAGAACAACTCGCCGGGGCTCACAAGACAGGAGACCTATATCGTAGTCGCAGTAACTAGCGAAAGCCAATTGACTCCAGAGAATTTGGATAGACACTCCGAACATGATTTGCTCTTTGAGCTTTGAATTATTTAATGCGACCGATGCAAAAGTCTTGTAATTCGAATTGTCTTGCAACTCCAGAGACAACAAGGTCACGGAGACTTGCGCTTGAAGAATTTCCAGCCACAATTCATGCTCCAACACCACTAGTCTACTTTTGCAGCACAGGCTTGGACTAACTCGAAGACACTACAGTACCTGAGCGCACTGCAGGATTTCGTGATGGTGATCCTTTGTGTTGGTTCGGATGCGCTCCAGGTCTCCGCCGTGCCTGCGCCCGAGAACTCACCTAGAGTCGCCAATCCTGGGAATAAAGACGCGATCATTCCCCAATCGTTTCGGGTGAAACTAGAATAGAATATAAGCCTATATTTTCCAAATCTGTTGACATTTCACCTCCCGAGTAACAGTTCCTTGTTATCTTTACTCTTAATTCACAGGCATGGCTTCGCTCGAGCCAACGCTGCCCTTGGGCGTGGATTACGATGTCTTCCTTGTAAGCACAACAACACTTTAGGATGGGTTCAAACCAAGGCACCATGTACAGTATGCTAATACATGATGTTTTACATAGAGAGTTATATGGGCAGGTACGATTGTGTCCACTCTCGCTGTAGCATGCCGCTTTGTTTCGAGATACCGGAGTCCTGGTCGGGTCTACTGGGATGATGCATTCGTCCTTTTCGCAACGGTTCTGATGATCATCACAGCAGCGCTATGGCAGTGGACAGCTAAAGACATGTACTACACCATTGGCGTTCGACTTGGCATTAGCACCATAACTTCCAAAGTTTGGGAGAGGGGTTACCATTGGGCAACGGCATCGGTTGTCGTGGGCGTCTTTTACTACACAATCCTCCTCCTGGTCAAACTTTCCTTCCTGTTCTTCTTTGGTCGACTTGGCCAAGGCACGCACAACTTCAAATACATTTGGTGGACTGTGCTTGCCTTTATCGTCATCAGCTACGTGGTTTCCTTTGCGGATGTGGACTACGGCTGTCTCTCCAATCCCGAAATGGATAACGTGCTGTGGTGCAGTAGTCGCAGTCGAATTGACAGGACGGCAATCACGATGGAAGTTAATTGCTTTTTCGATGTCTTCAGCGATCTTCTTCGTAAGTCATATCTGCCACTCCGCCTGGGCTTCTGTTCCATCTGACGTCTCGATTCTAGTTATGTCCATCCCTACCGTGTTGCTTTGGAAGGTTCGCCTTCCTTTGCGACGGAAGTTAGCTATCATTAGTATCCTATCTTTGGGTCTTTTTACCATCGTATTTGCCATTACGCGCACGGTCATGGTATCCAGTACTCGACAGAACGGCAGCAATTTTGACGTCTCGTGGCTGTACCTCTGGACTGCCATTGAACCTGTTGTTGGTAAGTTGTCACTGGGATTGAGTTTTGAAGCGAATCTATAAAGATCAACAGCTAACTGATTCTCCACTAAAAGCCATCACGGTTTGCTGCCTCTCTGCCTTCCCCCAACTCTTCAAGCCATCCACGTCTTCACCCAGGTCAAAGTACCATCCCAGTGAAGCCTGTTCTCGGATATGGGGCCATGTGCGCAACTCTAGCAAAGAGAGATCGACTGATTGGAGCGATGCAGAGGCTGCCAAGCCAGATGATTGCAACGACTTTCAGTCTTCCGAATGCATACCCCCTCCCAGGATATATCGGGCTTCTCACAACACTCACGCCTACAGAGGCGCGTCGCCTCAAATGGAGACAAGTGAGCTAGGTGGCATCATGTACAAGGTTCAATTCTCTGTGTCGATGCACGAGGCAAGATAAGTTCTTGAAATAAATATTTGCCCCCCATGGTGAAGCAGGACTTCAAGCCAGAGGGCGAAGATGAGAGACGGGTTTAAGAAAATAAATAATTATTCGTAGAAATATAGAATCCTTCATTGGTGTCTGAAGCTTGTGGCCTCTGCGGGTTCCGTAGTGCTTCCTCTTGACCTGTGCATTAAAGCAAAACGCACCATGCAGGACAACCTCAGCTCCCTCTCTTGGGACGCGATCGCTCTCAGTAGGGACAGTGGGATTAAAGTCATAATACCGGCCCATTTCGCCGTATATTCTTTTTTTTTTTTTTAATTTGTTTCTCTAGAATTGAGTTGAGTGGGTGCAATTGCCCTCCATTCCATGATTTGCTCTGACCGCCCCCTTACAATACGCAAGTGCTCGGCGCGTAGTCTAAGGCGATAGTTCACTTATTGCAGTAATCATAGATAATATAGTATTCTGATAGCAAACTCAGCCTAGCAATAGTAAATCAGAAGAAAGTGAATGACATGAACGATACGCTGAAAATGGCAAGACAGGCTGATCCAAGAGCATCAAATCGCGATGCACTGCTTTTCTTGGTCGTCGATGCGGCCGGGGGAGCCCCAGTCCCCGAGTTCGTAGAGCTCGTAGTCGGTGTTGCAGAGGCGTCGCAGGTATTTCCCGCTGCGGCGAGGTGTTCGAACGGTGCAGTAAGGAATTTGGACTCGTAAAAGTCGGGAGTGGGCTTGAATGCCTCGAAGCAAGCCGCTGCAGTTCCGTTGATGGGGTTTTTGGGCGACTGTCCCAGGTTGTACTGGGTGCAGGCCAGAACGTCGTTGTGCGGATAGTAGTCGACCCAGGCGAAGCACATTTCGTACTTGCTAGCAAGTCCACCCGGCACAGGCTTGGTGTCGCGGGAGGTGTCGTACTCGCAAGTGGTAATAAGCTCGTCGCCAGGAAGCAATTTCACCTCGTTCAGGCTCTTGGAGTACTGGTATCCGTACTCGAAGTCGCGGAGAGAGGACAATGAGGCCACTTCCTTGCCGTTTCGGATGATTTGCACTCGCGAGTTGCGACCGCGCCGGTGCATGTGGTGAAAAACAGAAACGGCGGTGATGCCCTCAGACGGCCATCGCTTAGTGCATTCTGGGGTACAGACTGTGTGGTGAGACACGAGCTTCTTGCCCGGCTCGAGTGTCCATCCTTCTACTTGCAGGTCGCCTAGAGTCAAGCTTCCGATTTCTGTATCAACTGGCTTATCGTTGTAGACGAAAGTGTATCCAGCAGAGCTCTTCTCGCCTTCAATCGCGTCGGGGTTGTTGTAGTGTGTCTCGAAGATAACGTATTCGTAGCTGTCAGCGCCAAACGGCTTCCCGTAACCGGGCTCAAATGTTTTGCCCGACATGCCAGGTGCCCACTCCGTGACGAAACCGGTACAAGGGTTCTCGAAGTTTTCGTAGTCGCAGTTTGGCTTTTGGCCCACCATCGACTTGGCAGCGTCGGGTAGATTGTAGCAGGAGTAGACGACGAGGTGATGAAGCAGCTTGCTTGAAGCTTTTGGTATCTCACCCAGGATGAAGTTCTTCTTGCCTTTGGGTAGCTTGTGCAAGGTGTAGCAGTACGTGGTCTCGTCTGTTGGGATGGTGATTTCTGGCTGTGTAATAGTGAACTGCTTCGAGTCCGGCACAGGGACTACCTCGTTTCGAAAGATCGTCTTGCCTTTGCCGAGCTTCACATACCGCTTGCCGTTGTGGCCAGGGCCATGCTTCTCAAATATGTTGTCATTTGAAAATGCATAGATGAACCACTGCCATGAATCCAGGTGCACGTTCGCCTGCTCTTGCAAGCAGTCTGCTGAGTTCTTCTTGTCAAAAATGAAACCAGTTACTTCATTGGTCTGATTTCCCTGCTTAAATCGCATGTTGACTGTTTGGTCTTTGGAGACCTGAGGGGTAACAAAGCCAGAGGCATGGCGGTTCTCCATGACAAACTTGCCCTTGCTATCCGTCATGCCAACAGCAATATCAGCGCCTGTCATGGCCCCAGTCTCACTGAAACCAAGAGCCAAGAAACCTGTCGACTTTGAAGCAATGCCATAGGTAGAATAGTCGACTCCTAGCTTCCAGAAAAGCTGTACGTTGCCCTTGTCATCTAGTGCGGTGTTGCCATCAAATTGGGTTCGGTCGAAAGGTACCCAGCCAAGATCATTCGCAGCTTGTTTTGCTGCAAAAGTAATGGAAACAAATGAACATAAAAGAAGATAAGTGAATGCAGACATTGAAATTCGTGTCAATGGCATCGTCATCGCCATGTTGGCAGGTTAAGCGGAAAAGAGTACTTGAAGTTTTGGCTAGGATGATCGTAGCGATTGATCAGAGCCGTGCGAGATACTCCAGTTAGATTGAAATAGAGCAATTATACAAATCATTGACTATTGAAAGAAGCGAATATATAGGTCACGGATCGGATGGGTTTCCGAGTATTCGGATTGTTACGACTGGCCGCTATGGCTGGGTTTGGCCTAGTGCGTGGCTATTTTCTGCTGTTTCATCGACGAAGTACTTTTCAGTAAGATTCGATGGCCAATAGAAGCCCTTCTTACCTCCCCCAGTCAGTTAGCCCTATGTTAAGGATATTAGCCCTATGTTAAGGATGTCTTGCGTCGTCCCGTCTCAGCCACCACCAACTTGTTGCGCCGCGCAATGTCCGCCACGCAATGTCCGCCAGCTTCAGCCCCTACACTGGCTCGTGATTAAAGACAGATGTTCAGCTTTATGACACGAACGAATGAGGTAGCTTTATTTTCAATCCAGTTAGTTAAGGATGTGGCTAGCTTTAGAGCGAATGGTCACAGAATAACTATCCCGCTGCGTCATCTCCCAGGCTGCGCCTCAAGCCGCGTTGCAGTGTTTGTAGCAGCGGATATCTTTGACAGATTAAGTCTTCCACTGGTTGCTGCAATAGCAGACCAACTCCGCTCCATTCTAGTGGCAAAGCCTTCTGTATAGTTACTAAAACAAGATGGACGAAGTGTATAGAGATCATTGTACAGGAACCGCGGTGTAAGCCATATATAAACCTGACGTAATGCCTTACAAGGATCGTCCTCAACTTACGTCCTCAGCGTCGCCAACACAACTATAATTAGCTACACTGACGCACAACTTGTCCCCAGGCCCTTGAAAAAGCAGGCCTTCATTTGTCTAGCTTTTCTCCTTGATAGATGGTAAAGTCAACCAAATAGCTTGCATCAGCACCAGCAAGCCCAGTATTGCAGGTTGTAGCACAGTGACACCTCTCGATTGTACGATAACTCCCATCAAGAATGGTAATATTGCACCCCAAAAAGAGCTCTCTCAGCGCGCCCAGTAATTAAGAGCCAAAGTATAACTCTCAACTTCTGGAGGAAAGCTCACTGTCATGGGGACCAACAATGTGAACGTATTCGATCTCAAGGCCGCGTCCACTGGAAGTAGCAGCTCCTGGAGCATCGACGGTGTCAAGTTGCCGTTACTCTCGGATGGAGACAATATTGATCCTGTCTCTGGCAAGATCACTTCGGGCCGTCTTACTCGAGTGGTCGGCGAGTCAGCAGCTTTCGCTGCGACACTGGATAGCACCGATATCTTTTCCTCTCCAGATAACTCGGACAGCTCTGGTGCGCGGCGACATCCCTATGAGATCGTCATGGTCACACAAACACAAGCCATGATAAAAGCCGGCTACAAAACAAGCCTAAGTGAAACGTTTGAGACTAATCCGATCTATCGCGTCGGCTTGACCAAAGGGAGCACGTTCCAAATGTGGCAGGGACGTTTGGACACAGTCTCATTCAAAGACATCACCATTGACATTTACAAAGCATAACAGTGCACATTGCTTTTACAGTTGTACAGAAACGTTATTTCTCATAATTCTGCAAATAAGTCTTTCAGTAGCTCAGGTCAGTTCAAGTAAGGAATGAGACTGCACTCAATTTTCTATAACAAGATTCACGTAGATAAATTATGGTTATCAGAAACATGCATTCTTTTTTTCTTTTTTTTGGTTGTGTCTTAATTTTTACACTCTTGTCTATGGACCTCCAAGTGGTTGTTCTGGAGCTGTGCATTGAACCAACCCGCGCGATCCAGGACAATCGTAACTCCTTCTCTTGGGTAGCAATCGCTCTTAATCTGGACCGCGGTTTCGAAGTTACAATATCGGGTCATTGCGTTGTGCATTTTTCAGTTATTGCTCGAGAATTGAGTTGTGAGTAAGCGCGATTTCCCCCCTCGCCATGATTTGCTGTGGCCACTTACAATGGAAAAGTACTCTGCGGGCACACAGTCAGTGGCACGCCACAGAAGAAAAGGGACGTAAAAGAGGCTGCGCTGTGGCCCAACAGTCCTCCATTTACAGCGCCCGCCCAAGAAGGCTGCAGGGATCCGAATCCTTCTGCCCCATCCACAAGTAGTCAATGGCTTGACTTCGTCTACCTAGAACCAATGAGAAGTAGGCAATTTTCTAGCGCCCATGAGTACTCGTTGGGTCAGACGCGTGTTGGATCGCTCACATCGGGATATATGTCCCAATTCCTCCCAGTCACCACGACTTTGCTTGTTTGTTTCTTTCTTTTTGGAGAGATCAGCCTTAGCACACTGTACGCCAACTTCGAACACTACAGGCTGCTTTCGAGCTTACACCAACGTCTACAGTTGTTCCGCTGCGCAATACAGCACCGTCGCTTCAGCGAGCCACTAACCAACCACGCAGACGGGGAATTACTCGCAATGGCTGCAAATTGGCTTCTGCTGGTGCTAACGACAACATTCGTACCTCCGGCATGTTTTGTAGCGTACACACTTTTCGGATTGGTCAAAAATTATCGCGATGCGCGCAAGATCGGATGTCCCATACGGGTGATACCTATCAGCCCTCTCAATCCGTTCTGGCTTCTCATTGATGATTGGGCCTTATCCTATGTGCGACGCCTCCCGTTTGGCCTGGGCGATAATAGCTTCACGAGATACAATTACCGATGCTGGGAGGTGAAGGATCGCTATCGCTCTCATCAAGAGATGGGAGACATTTGGGTTCTTGTCACGCCGTACAAGAATTGGCTGTTTCTTAATGATCCAGATGCTATCGTTGCGCACTATAAGCGGGCGAGTGACTTTCCACGACCTCTATGGACGAGTGGTAAGTGGTTCCCAAAACCTGCGCTTTGCAGCGGCAAAAAGAAACAAAAAAAAAGACGAATGGCCAATGATAAGTGCTAACATGGTTATTTTGCAGACATTTTGGAAGTGTTTGGGCCAAGCATTGCTGTTGTAAGTTCCTCTGACTTGCTGCCTTGGTTGCTGTGCTAATACCCTCCAGTCTGTTGGAG
Source organism: Simplicillium sp. C3G150-2 (assembly GCA_022702485.1). Taxonomy (NCBI): domain Eukaryota; kingdom Fungi; phylum Ascomycota; class Sordariomycetes; order Hypocreales; family Cordycipitaceae; genus Simplicillium; species Simplicillium sp. C3G150-2. The sequence continues at coordinate 2,134,320 of JAJIYY010000008.1, read as the reverse complement.
AGCGCTGGAAAACACAGCGCAGACTTGTCACCCGCTGCTTCAACGAGAAGAATAATGAAGTCGTGTGGAATGAAAGCCTCTCGCAAGCACAGCAAATGCTGCAATACTGGTCCTCCAAAAAGTCAAACCCCCATATTGACCGTGACCTGCGCGCCCTCACACTTCACGTCATCTCCCGAGCCGGTTTTGGCAAATCATTCCCGTTTCAAGGCTATGAAGAGAAACAAGCCATCCAAGCTGGTCAGCTCATGGACTACCGCGAAGCAATTGGCATCATTCTCGAGCATTGCGTAATCCTTCTTGGTCTCGGCCCCAAGTTCTTGGTTGTCATGTCTAAGATCTGGCTTCCCAAGAGAATGCAGATTCTTCAGACCGCCGTGGTGACATTTCAGAATTATATGACCAACCTTTACGAAGACAGCAAGAAGCTACATGCCAATGACGAGATTTCGGACAATAGTGTCATGAGTCTGCTGGTCAAGGCTTCTCAGGAAGCTGGAGCAAATGGAGGCCTTACAGAATCCGAGATCTATGGAAACATGTTCGTCGTCAACTTTGCTGGCCACGATACTACAGCACACACATTCACCTTCGCCATGTATTTCCTGGCAGCGAATCCCCAGGTCCAAGACTGGATCTCAGAGGAGATCAACGCCGTCCTGGATGGCCGTCAACCCAGCGAATTAGACTACCGCACCGATTCACTCCGCTTCAGGCGCTGTCTGGCAGTCATGTACGAGAGTCTGCGCTTGTATCAGATTGTACCAACCATCAGATGGACTGGCGACAAAACCACAACCATTGCCGTCAATGGCAAAGACTACTTTCTTCCCGAGTACACCTGCACACTCCCAAGCTATGGCTCCGTCCAAACAGATCCAAGAATTTGGGGTGATGACTCTCTAGAATTCAGCCCATCGCGCTGGATCGTACCCAAGGAAGGTAAATCAAAACCTGGGGATGAAGAGTTTTTGAACTACAAGCGAGGCTCATTCCTTGGATGGTCGGAAGGGACTCGCGATTGTCCCGGACGTAAGTTTTCCCAAATGGAGTTTGTGGCTACCTTGGCAGTTCTATTCTCTCAGCATAGAGTTGAGCCTGTGAGGCAGCCCGGTGAGACGGCCGTGGAGGCGCGGAAGCGGGTAAATGACTTGATTAAGCATGATTCTGGACCGGTGCTGTTGTTGCAGATGTTGCATCCGGAGAGGGCGCCGCTGGTGTGGAAGAAGGCCCACCTGGCTATTTAAGACTCGTTTATCGTAATTGAACAATATTTACAATACGAAAGAGGAGATCGTGCCTGCATTCGCGAGCCGCAGCCCCGTTCCCATTGTGGACATCTCCCTACCACAGCCACGCTGAAACCTTGGCATGTCTTGTGGACACCAAATAACTTCGCTTTTTAAATCTATAATTAGCCATTTCGCACGTTTCCCAGACGTCGCCCTACCCGCTTCATAACGGCGGTGGAGCAATTAATATGTATGCCCCTGGGAATATGGTGTACACTGTACGCGGAATGCTACCTTAAGACGAGGAGGATCCGCTGGCTAACAGAGAATTGCGTACGACTGAGGGGTATGCCATAGGTGCTCGGATATTAAAGCGGAATTCACGCGTTGACATTTTTGACAGTGAGCCTCAGTGTTACGCAATGATGTGGGATTCATTTACTGGGAGGGCGTGTGGTGAAGTGTCAGTGAAGCTCCGAAATGAGCCCGCGATGCGTCGTGGTGTTGGTGAATTGTTGGTGACTGTGGCTTACGAAAGACCAATTCTGGCCCAAATACGCGGTTGGGTCTCTGTGACGGTGTTTTACTACTCACTCTTTTGCAGCAAGAGGTCGGCGCTGTGGCTTGAGTTAGGTCTTGATTGTGGTGATGAGGAGACGGGCAATGAGGCCTCTTCGGTGTATGACGAGTCTCAATTACTATTACTCCACCAGAGATGAAAAAGATTATATGTTGGTTCAACTGTATGCCTTTCTGTAATGACGTGTGAAACGGGCCTCCCATGGATCGCGTCGTCATCCTGGGGCCTGCGCTCTGATGTCGGCTCCGAGCAACGTAACCATCATGAAGACTCTGTGTGCTGTAGTGTCCGACTAACTTCACAGCGGTAGATTACGTGGCATCCAACCATTCATTAGTACATATTATAGCATCATGTAGCGAATAGTATATAAGTTGTCGGCATGAACGCCTCTGGAAGGGAGGGGGTTACGATGATCATCGACTCTTTGCAAATACACCCTTCACAGGCCAACATGTCAGCTTCACCGTGTATCAACACATCTGTGGCCGTAGCCTCTGGCGCATTACACTACCTCGCCGGCTCGCTCTTCTTCGACCTCATTCACTGGCAAGCCCATCGATCTCACCGTTCTCGCTTCCGGCTGCTTCGCATGCTCGGCCAGGCTCACACAGCACATCATCGCTACTTTGACAGAAAACTCATATTCAACAAGGAATTCATCCAGGCCAACTTGGTATCACATATGCCGCTCGAGCTGTTTTGTCAAGCCATCGGTAGCACTCTCAGTTGGGCTTGCTTCTGCTGCCTGTACGGTCAAACAGTGCAGATCCTGACAGTCGTGCTAGTCGTTCAATTCATTAGAACAGTGGTCGTTGCTTGGAATTTGGGCCATGACTCCAATCATTTGTCATATGCCAAGCTGCCGAAGGATCAGCACTCGTTGATCGTTGGCCCTCAGTACCATGCCCTACATCACATCGATCCGCAAAATTACTTTGGGTCAATGGTGCGCATCGTCGACTGGGCTCTGGGCACAGCATCGACGCTTCGGGGTCGACGGGTCGCTATGACAGGATCAAATGGTGCGCTGGGGAAGGCGCTCTGCAGACAGCTTCGACGTGAAGTATCCTGCATCAAGACTCTTCGGTATGGCGCCGACTGGTCTTACGACGATTACTCTGGTATTGAATCAATTCTTGCGAAAACCGATATACTCATCCTCACACATGGTTCAAAGTCCGCCAATTGCCTTGAAGCGAACTGCAACTCCGCCGCGGAACTCATTGCGCTATTCAAGCGCGTCAGAACCAGGTCCGGCCCCGAACTCATCCCGGAAGTTTGGTACATCGGCAGTGAAGCGGAATTCCACGGCTCGTGGACTCTCAGCATGAAAGCATACACAGACTCCAAGCGCGCCTTTGCGCAGCACGCCAAAGCATTCTACTCCGATGATACTATCCTGTATCGCCACATCGTCCCCGCGGCTTTCTACTCAAACATGGGCGCCGCGATTGTCTCACCAGACTGGATAGCCAAAGTGGCGCTGTGGTGGATTCGTCGCGGAGCGCAATACGTACCAGCAACTTACACAGGCTTCGCTTTTCTCAATTATTTTCGTTTCATGTACATGGTGAAGCCAGCCCAGGTGGCTGCAACTCCTGCGAAACAGGAGGAGAGATCATAGCGTTACATTCTACCCCAGAACTGCCGCCTGGGATCCAATCAAAGCGCCGCAGTCAGAAGCTTGTGCCCAGCTGTAGACTAGTCTCTTCTCAACTATTGCCTAGGTAAAGCCTTAGCCGACTGGGGGCAATTGGAGCGGGGTCGGGTAAACAAAGCGTCCCAGTCCGTCGCAACCGGAAGAAAGTACCCATTTTGTTATATAAAACCGATACAGGTCAGGGAATTGGAGAATTGTACATAACAAACTAGTCCAGGAGTCCGGTCGCCTGGTCAAATTGAATACAATCAACCTACACAACTCCCGTCTCAATTGCACGTTTGAAGAGACTCACTTAGGTTTTAAGTCGCATTAAACGAAATATATACCCGTATTGTAACTCTAGCAACCATGGCTAGCGACAAGATCTTTGATCTGGAGTTCACCTCCCCTGACGCCATCGCCACGAGCATTGCCACCACGCGCAAGGCGTTCATCGAGCACAAGACTCGCGATGTCGAGTTCCGTCTTGTGCAGCTTCGCAAGCTCTACTGGGCGTAAGTATTGCGCGCGCGCGTCGCACAGATCTGAGACCAGTTGAATTGACATTTCGGTAGCATCAAGGACCATGAGGAGGAGATTGTTCAGGCTTGCGCGCAGGACTTGAACAAGCCGCGCTTCGAGGCTGAAATTGCCGAGAGTGGATGGCTGTTGAATGACATTGTTTTCACTACTCGCAACCTGCACAAGTGGGTGAAAGATGAGGATGCCGTCGATATTGAGCTTGCTTTCAAGTTCATGAAGCCCAAGATTCGCAAGGATCCTCTTGGTTGCGTCTTGGTCATCGGGTAAGTTTTTTTGGGGGGGATTCAAACAAATATCCGATGATGAAATAGCTCACTGACAACTTCAGTGCCTTCAACTTCCCCTTCCAGCTCACCATGGGTCCCGTCATCGGCGCCATTGCCGCCGGTAACACTGTAGTTATCAAGCCCTCAGAGAACGCTCCCAGAAGCGCCTACGTTATGCAAAAGATTGTCGAGGCCTCTCTCGACCCCTCATGCTACTCCGTCGTCCAGGGAGGTGTCACGGAGACGCAAGCTCTCCTGGCCGAGCGCTGGGACAAGATCTTCTTCACTGGCGGTGCTGGTGTCGGTCGTATCATCGCCAAGGCTGCCGCTCCTCACTTGACGCCTGTCGTTCTTGAGCTGGGTGGTATCAACCCTGCCATTGTTAGCAACACTGCTGATCCTCGTCTGGTCGCTCGTCGTATGCTCTGGGGCAAGCACGTCAACGCTGGTCAGGTCTGCACATCGCAAAATTACCTCCTCATCGATAAGCGCATCGTACCAGCTGTCATTGAAGAGTTCAAGAAGGCTTACAAGGAGTTCTACCCCAAGGGCGCCAAGGAATCCCCTGACTACTCTCGCATTGTCAACGTGAACCACTTCAGACGCCTCAAGACCATGCTGGAGAACAGCAAGGGCAAGATCCTGATTGGTGGCGAATTGGATGAGGATGACCTCTTCATTGCCCCCACCGTTGTCCAGGTTGACTCCGTTGAGGATTCTCTGTGCACTCAGGAGAGTTTTGGTCCCTTCATCACCATTCTGGCTGTCGACGACATCGACCAAGCCATTCAGCTTGCCAACGGTGTCCAAAGCACACCACTTGGTCTCTACCCCTTCGGCTCCAAAGCCGATGTCAACAAGAGTACGTGTTACCCCTCAACACATCATTATCAATAAGCTAACGCATGACAGTTATCGCCGGCACTCGCTCCGGAGGTGTTTCAGTAAACGACTCGGCCCTTCACATCCCAACCCTGCCCTTCGGCGGTGTCGGCGAGTCTGGCTACGGCGCCTACCGCGGCCGCTTCAGTTTCGACGTCTGGGTACACCGTCGCACCATCACAACCAGCCCTAGCTGGCTTGAATCCATCCTCAGCGTCCGCTACCCGCCCTACGCCGGCAAGCTGAGCAAGATGAAGAACGCCACGGCCCTGGCTCCCGACTTTGACCGCAGCGGTCGCAAGCTGAAGCTGGGCTGGTTGCGCTTCTTCCTGACGCTCGGTGGGGGAAGTGCAAAGGCCGGCGCTGGACGTGCTGCTGTCGTTGCTACTAGTGAGTAGAATTGCCCAATGTTGTGTCTGACTGTGAATGCATTATACCCCTTGAATTTTTGCCTCGTTCGCAGGCGCCGCAGCAGTCAGTCACTTGAGCATGTTTAGAAAGCACTTCCGCTCACGCTCTATAGTTGCCTACATCGTACTCCGGGTTCTTGGCAAGCAGTGAGCTGTGAGTTGGATGAAAGAAGAAACGCAGAGCCGTGTCGATATGGTTGTGCGGGGGTGATTCGGGACGGATGGTCTTGGAAATTTGCCCATATTTTATGTACCAGACTGGATGTGTTGTCTGGACCAGTACGTCAGGTGCCTACCTACTGTAGTTCATTGTACGTTAGGATACTGAATTCATTTGTTCTCGTTGTACATCTGTCAAGCCTTTGTATCGACTTCAACCATGCACTGTCCTCCAATGCGTGGTAGCATGCGAGATAATCGATGAGGTGATGTTGAAATAGTACTGGATTTATTATTCAACGAATTGTGTCACTTCATATATCATTTTGTTTCCTGTCTATCTTGGTTGCTGATGGTAAGTGGACAACGTAGGAAATCAGAAATACACCAGGTCCATTGACGGTACAAGCTTTGAATAATTTCATTCTGCCGTCTCGCATGTCTCATACATTTCTTCGCCCCATGTAGAATACTTTTTGTCTTTATCATATTTTCATAAATATTGTTTCTCTGTCGTTGAATGCTGTGGATTTTGGGTGTAGATGGCTACCCTGCAACTTAATCATCTCAAGGGAGCCAGGGAGCCTCGCTAGATTACGTACTCATTCCATGTAGTTACTTGAACAATTTATTATTAGAATTCAATTTGAACAAATTTAATTTCAGCAGCAAAAGTGGAGGCGCTGACGGATGGCGTGTCCATCGCTGTTTTAGCGGCCCAATTACACCGAGCTCAGTGGCTAAATGCCCCAATGCCCCAAAAGATACCTGTAATCCCTGTAATCTGCAGTGCTGTCCTTGGTACATTACTCACTGTACCGCCACAAGTCCAGCGACCTTCAGCGACTTTCAGCGGCCACTGGCGCCATGATGCATGATGCTGTCTCCCAATTGCCAAAGCCCACACGCTTCTGCGCTGGCCCCAGCCACATCTTGAATTGCTCCTGTAATCTTGGCCCAAAGCCGACATCGCCAGTCATTTCCCTCTGCCCAACTCCAACCTGCATGCTATTCCGCTCCAATCTCTTCAGGCAACGGCGGCAGAGCGGCAATCTTCATCTCACTCACCCATTTCAACTCTGACGGTCTCTTAATGCACACCCTCGCTCCAACATTAATCGCCTAGCCTCGTCGACTTCCTCCATCCCTGTTCGCATCTACACCGACCCCCCAATTTCAACCGCTTTGCGACCGCGCAAACTTATCCACGATCCAATAATCATATATCGCAGCTACAACTCCAATTCAGCGAGATATACCACGTCAAGTGCGTGCCAGGCGCATAGGGAATGCAAACATGCACGGCTCAGCACGGGGGAAAGGTGACCTTCAAGGTCGCAAAGCAAAGGTCAGTATTTCTATCCTGCGACTCTCCTCTCCCCTTCCCCCTCCTCTCAGGTTTCTAGCAAAACTGTAACAGAGCATTCGAATTAACATACACAGCTTGCGCATTCATACCAAGAACTATTAAAGTACGTCATTCCAACTCCCCGCGACGCCAACCCCCTGCTAACCGTCACACAGCGAGTTTTCCACCAACGACCTCAAATCCGTCGGAAATTACACCCTCGGTCGACTCATTGGCAAGGGATCCTTTGGCAAGGTCTATCTAGCAACGCACAAACTCACAAATGGCTCCAAAGTCGTCTTGAAATCCGCAAACAAGAGCGACTCCAACCTCGCCCGCGAAATCCACCACCACCGACAATTCGTCCACCCTCACATCGCGAGACTCTACGAAGTCATTGTCACCGAGAACCTCGTCTGGCTCGTCTTGGAATATTGCGCAGGATCCGAGCTCTACAACTACCTCCTCGAACACGGCCCTCTACCGGTCGATAAAGTCCAAAAGATATTCACACAACTTGTTGGAGCCGTCTCTTACGTTCACAAGCAAAACTGCGTACACCGCGATCTTAAACTCGAAAACATTCTTTTCGATAAGCATGAAAATGTCAAATTGGTCGATTTTGGATTTACGCGCGAGTACGAAGGACGCACAAATCACCTTCAGACCTTCTGCGGCACGATATGCTACTCTGCGCCAGAGATGCTGAAAGGAGAAAAGTATGCTGGTGAAAAGGTCGATGTCTGGAGTCTTGGAATCATTCTCTACGCCCTTCTATGTGGAGAGCTACCGTTTGACGACGACGATGATAATGTTACGCGGACAAAAATCTTAACGGACGAGCCAACGTTCCCTTCGCATCTACCCGCAGACGCGGTTGACCTTATCAAGATGCTACTTTCCAAACGACCATTACTTCGGCCGACGCTACCAGACATTCTCAATCACTCCTTCTTAGCAGATCATGCGGCGACTCAGAAGGACATCCTCGATATCCAACCACAAACTCCATTCGCATCGTCTCTCGAGAAGGACTGCTTGCAGAGAATGCGAAGCGCCGGAGTAGACATCGACGCGGTAATCGAAAGCGTCATCGCCGAGCGATGCGACGCTCTAGCAGGATGGTGGACGCTTCTTTTAGAAAAAGAAGAACGCAAGATGAAGCGCCGCGACAAGAAGCGCAAAGACAAGGAAACAGAACGCGCCTTACGCAGACTCTCAGCCGCCTCTAGCCGCCTAGCTCCCACATTACAAGACGTTGACGAAGATGGAGGGCTTACGATGCACTTCATCAAGCTCGGCGATTCAGTTGGCCAAAGAAGAGGTCGAAGCGAGCGCCGCAGCGCCCACTACTACGATCCTGGCCTCTCAGACATCCCCCAGCTCCCCGAACTAGACAAGCAGCAGTATCAAAATGCCAACGGCGACGACAAACTTCACCGCGCTGAGGTAGAATCCATACGGTCCGTCTCAACATACAGTCAACGTCCCATCCCACCACCCAAAGAAGGCGTCATCCGCAGCGCCAGGTCGCGCGGGTCAACACTCCATCTCATTACAACCGCTGATTCATTCGGAAACAGGCCCCAACAGAATGCGCAGCAACAAGGTCAAGGAGCCGCCAACGGACAGTCGAAAGCGAAAAAGAAGCCCAGCCAGGCCATCATTGCCCATTGGAAGAACTGGAGGCATTGGCTGGCTGAGAATACGACCCGTCGTCGCAAGGGACACACTAGACACGCTAGTCGAAGCACGCCTGATCTCCATAACAAGGATGCAAGCAAGGATGATCACAAAGATGTCAGTCCGCGGCCGCAGACGAGCAAGTATCCCGCAACGACTGGATCGCCGGGAGTCCATGGAACTGCACCTCTACCTAAGAATGTCGTTGTGAACGGACACATGGCTAAGAACACTGTGGCTGGCAACGGCACGGCGAGCAGGAACAGAACACCCACCGGTCTTCTCCAAACACCGTTGCACCCCGTACGACCTCGCATATCTACTTCGCAGACTCGCAAGCGCCATTCCCTCTCACCGTCACCACTGACGCCCCGGTCTACCGTTCGACGATCCTCTGCTGGTCTTCGCGGCCGCAAATCCACCTCGTCTTCAGTCTCTTCCGTCCGCTCCATGCATCACCACCGCCACTCCCACTCCAAGGCATCATCAACCAGCTCCACAGCCTCCGCAGCCACGTCCAAGACACCCATCCCACGCACTCATTCACCCCATCACTCCGTCAAGGTCCTCCCCGCCACGCCATCCTCCAACAACCCCTTCCCGTCCAATATCCGACTCGTCCGAGGATCACCCGCGCCACCTCCCCTCCAGATCTACGATGAAGGCATGCCCAGCCAACGCGCACCGGGATCTCCTAACCCGTTCGCGTCGAGTGTGCTCTTCGCCAAGCGGAAGAAGAATCTCTTCAAGGGCCCTAGTCTGGGTGGGTTCGGTCATGGATCGAGTATGCGCAATTCAGGATCTGGATCGCATTCGCGCAGTGGAAGTGGTTCTGCGCTGGGGAGACGGTCGGGTGAGATGCCGATTCAGGAAGAAGATGAGGAATTTGCTGAGGATGATGAGGATATTGAGGAGGTGGAGATGTTTAATCCGATTGTTGGAGGACCGGGGGAGTTGATTGAGGAACAGATCCTTGAGGATGGCGCGGAGGAGGAGGGAGAGCAAGTTAAAGAAGTGGTGCATGCCTAGGAGTGAGGAGGATTCAATTTGTCATTGTGTAATTAGCGAATTGCAGAACTAGATACCCATGAAGTTCATGAACAACTCTCAATTGTCCCTATAAGGTGTAATCATTCATGAGACTGAAGCAATGTCCTCCAATTCTCAGCCAACCACTTCTTGTACGGCGTTGTCTTCAACCTCACCTTCAACTCAGATGGTTCAATAAACGCTTCCACACCATGCATATATCCAAACTTATCTACCAAAACCGGCCCAGCCAGAACCTCCCTCGGCAACCCAAAAGTATCAACCATATACTTAACCGAAGTCGTTTCAAAGCAGACATCCAAGCCCATAACCTGGGACCACAACTCCGCATATTCTGCCATGGTGTGTCTACTCTCCGAATCGTATGCCCAGAGATGAGTGCCCGCTGGCTCCTCGATGAGTGCTTCAACATACGGGCCTGTTGAGTTCCGTGTATCAATGGCAGGCAATACTGCCTCTGGTCTCATGGGTACCATGATCTTATATGAGGCTGTCCGCGCATCCCAACGGGGAATGATGAACGCGTTGTCGGAATATGCGGCGAGGTAGATGATTGATGTCTTCGCGTTTAGGTCAGGATGTTGGTCTCTCAGATACTTGATGGTGGCTGCTTTGGCGTCCCAGTGGAAACATTCCGCAATCTCTGCCGACTCGGCGTTATCCATGGGCGGGAGGCCGGAATAGATCAGTCGTTCCAGAGTACGAACAGCAGCAGCGGCTTGAATAAGGACTTTGCCGTGTTGTACTTCCACATCGTAGCTATATCGTCCCAGGGATTTGCCTTCTGCCGCGGCTGATTGTGCAGAGCTTGGATCTCTGTATACAGTCCAGAAATCGATGTTGGCAAAGATGACGTGCACAGAGTCTAGGGCTTTCTCAATGGACGATGCATCTCCCAGATCAGCTTGAATGAGCTCTCCGCCAAGTCGGTGGAGGTCTTGGGCGGCCGGTGATGCAGGGTTGCGGGTGAGGCAGCGGACGTGCCAGTCGGCGGCGAGGAAGGTTTTGGCGACGGACGAGCCTTGGTTGCCGGTTGCGCCGAGCACAGCGATTGTTTTCCTTGAGATGATGGGCATTTGATCTAGTGATTTCAATGCAGAAATAAATGACAAAGATTTTGGGTTCTTGGAGCTGCTGCACTTCTAGTATTTGCGCTCTGATCCGACTTACACCCGGAGTTAATACCCACAAGCATCTTTTAAAGCCGTTCTAACTCCCCATCATGATTAATAATTTGTGTTAAATAGTCCAGCCTTGTATGCTTGTCGCATGCCTTCTTATGTTTCTTACTCAACTGATGCGACAGGCAGAATTAATTATGAAAAGTTCTGGCTGAAGAGGAATGCACGAGTTGACAATGGTGCATGAGTCTGCTCATCTGCTGCGAATGGTTGGACAAGTGCGTTTGTATCTCATCGAAGTTCTTATGAAAGATACCTGTAGATATTTGATTTTAGAGACAGTTTGCCCATGCCTGCAGCCTGACGACACAGCATCGCACCTAGTCTTTCAGTCTTTTCTTGATCAGCCATCCCTTGCTTAAAAGTAACTAACAGATTCGCCAAGACATCGGAAACATTGATATATATATTTGAATTGTTCGTCTGTAAATATCTTGAAATAGTTTCTAGACTGTCACTACACGCTCAAAAGGTCCGAATTCCCGCTAGCCAAAGAAGCCATCTCCATCATCCGCCTCTCATCTCCCATCCTTCTTCTCTGAAAGCAACACTAGTCCAAACATAGGAAATATAGAAGGCGTTACTACTGCTCAACCCCATGTCTCTTCAGCAACTCAGTCACACCCACCGCCCCAGACCAATCGCTCCCGCTCCTAATCTTCCACAACGAGCCCAATTCCCAGCACTCCCCATCCCATCTCACACGCACTTGTTGGTGAATGTCCGCACCACGCTCCAGCAGCCATGCAACACCTCTCACATCGTCCACGCGTACAGCATAAGCCAAAGCCGAATCACTGCAACCGACCCTCATATGAATATTGAATCCCTTGCTGAGCAAGTGTTCGAATATGCGTTTCTCCTCACGCTCAAAGTAAAGGGCCATGAGTGAACATTCTCTATTTTTGACGGACCTGAACACAGCACCATGAGAGAGCAACAGGTCCACAACTTTGATGTCTTCTCCAAGAACCGAAAGCCCGAGCGGTGTGAAGGACTGGACTGGGTGACAGATCGTGTTCGCGTCTGCTCCTCGCTCCAAAAGTAGCTCCAGAGCGTCCAGTCTGTTGTGGAAGAGGGCAACATTCAAGGGAATAGCTCCCCGTCCATCGTTGTTGACGTCCATACCGGCATCTACGAGGTGCCTCACGGTGCCAACTCTGCGGTTCCACAACGCATGGAAAAGGGGTTGCGGTTTGTTTAGGTTGATAACCAAAGCGCCTGCCACGTACGCCTTGTAGAGGTATGGCGAGACAATTTGGTAGACAGGGCGACAAACTCGGCCGAAGGCATTGATGGCGGCTCCGTCCGTGCCGAGTGCCTTGGCGATTTGGAGAACAAGCTCGACAGGCAAGCGAGTAAAGGGACTGTAAGCCATAATTCTGTGAGGTGATTTGATGCAAGTCAGAGGGATGATCTTTTCTTTCGTGTTTCACGTAATGTGTGTATGTTTTAGAAGGAAAGTAGGTCTTCCATTCATTTGGGAAAACTTTCAAGCATGGCAGCAAAAAGTTAATTTGCTCCGATTGTACTCGCCACTGGCCACGCGCACAACAACGTATAAAAGGATATTCAGTAGTACATGCATGATGATTGGCCATCTTGGAAGCTATATTCATTGCCAGTAACCGCTGTTCTTCGGGACTTCTTTCTCCTAGACCGCAGCAAGCCCAGATGTTCGTTAGGAAAGCGGGCTTTCTGTAACCGGAGTCCTAGGGTGGCAGATTTGTTGATGATTTGTGGTATTTTTTTTGGTTTTTTTCCTCTTACCACCGAATAAATTGCAACGTGTCTGCCCAGAACTTAATACCTGGTTCATGTTGGTGCTGCGTTACAGAACCACGAGATTGGGCAGAGGCATGGTATGAAAGGTAGAAAAGTAAGGCTGTACTGCCTGGCACATATTGGCTGAGGACTTATTACATGTCACGCACACGCTGTAGTTTACGACCTTCTAGAAGCATGCCCGCCCTAACTACCATCCAATGAATACAGTCACACCGTCGGATATTATTGCTGCCGCCGCACATCGAATGGTTCTTCGAGCAAAACCGTTTATTACATCTAGTAACCTAACACAATCTGCAGCCAACTGAACCTTCGATGAATAAATCGAGCCTCGGTCGCTGTAAAGCCAAGCCTTAGCACCTTCCAAATACAATAGTCCTCTACAATGACATACATCATGCCCTAGCTCCAAACCTACGGAGCGTGTCAATCATATCCTGCGGGACCTCGGCCGTTATTCATCATGTCATATTACTGTCTTCTGTCGCATTACTCTTACACGTCGAGCATAATCCAACATGCCCAGGGTATTTCACTCGTACAGTTCTCCATCCTCCTCCTTCACTTCACATCAGCATCAGTGAATGGCATTTTAGTCGTTCCGAGCCTGCTGTCTGCGCAGCTTCTCAACCACAGCACCTCTCTCCTCGCGCAGGGTAATCCAGACCCAAAACCAAGAAATCATCTCCACAAACATGAAGGAGAAGAAGAGACGGTTCTTGAGGCCATCAAGTCCACCAGAGTCTTGACGGAATGCAGGGTTTCTGCTCGAATTGGCGAAGCTGTTCTTGAGGACGGACGAAGGGCTGAATGCGTACGAGTAGAAGACGGACATCATGGAGATGAAGCAGCGAAGAGGTGCTGTATCTGTTAGCTTGGACGTTAGAGCTAGCCGAAAAAGTATGCGCACCCTGCGTTCCCCAGTAGTACAATGCGCCGAGCTCCTCAGGCATAGACAGGGACGTAAGATCCGTCAGACCAAACGTGGCGAGGATGACGGCGAGTAACGACAGCGCTGGACTGCCTGAGTCGAGGCCTCGAGCTGGCGGCTGCGTGATCGAGTTAGCATTTTGAAGTACTCGTAGTGCTGCTTCGGCGGCTGTCGCTAGGACTTACCAGGGCCATGCTCTCGCCGAGAATGTAGACGATGGCTTGGTCATTGATGGTGGAGGGGTTGGTGAGGAAGAAGTAGGCGAGAGTGATGTGGAAGAGGGAGACGGAGGTGATGATGGTCTTTGCTGTTATGAGAGCCATGGTTGGGAGACCTCGAGGGGTGTCGCGTGCAATGTGCAATGTGGCTTGTCGGGTATTTAGAAAGACGGTGCTGTGTGTTGTGTGCTGTGGTGTGCTTATACCGTTCGCATCGAGGGTGTCGGGGGTTAAATCGTTTTGCGAAGCTGTAGGTGCCTGAGATGACGGTGTTTTCGCGTTGAGAACCAGTCCAAAGATGGTTGCGCGAGGGATGTGGCGGAGAGGAGACGGTGTCGTGGTGTCTTTTTGGGGGTTTCAAATAATTATTAGCAAGGTGGCTGCTCCAGCCACTGACGGGATGCTGATGATTTGGGTGTGTTAGATTCAGTTGTGTCTATCGTCCAGGCACAGCCCGCACTAAGGGCTTCCCCTCCCGGGTAGCTGGGGACATGCTCCGAACTCCCACCATTTAGAGTTGCAAACGTAGGTTGTTGCCGTTACGAAGGAAAAAGTCTGCATCAACAGACAATTCGTGATTGTGTTCGCAATAATGCTTCCGCTCTGGAAGTCTGAGAAAGAGCAAGTCGTCCTGAAGTCTTATGGGCACTCAAGGGACGGCTGGCAGAGCGCAGGCTTTGGCTCGCAACAACGACGCATACCATGCGGTCCACGCCTTTCACTAAGTCGCCAAATCCCAATACCCCTCTCCATGAAGAAGCAACATGCTGTTGACAAGCCTCCGTTATATCGAGCTTTGTAGCTTGTCGCGCAATCAGTCCTAGTTACAACCGGAAGGCAACTACCTATACTTCAATCATGAGGCCAACCTCCAAACAACCCTTGGCACGTTTCTATTCTCGACAAGGCTGAAGTAGTGTTTATGGAACAAACTCCGGAGGCCACCATCGGACCAATCATTAGCATACTTCCCATGCTTAAACAAGGCTGAACTCATCTGGATGGACGAAATTCCGGACTCCTCCTTACCTCGTCTAACATCTCCAACAGAAGAGTGTAATTGATGGGCCTTGTATGGTTCACCGTAGCGGGACCCGGTAGTGTACCATGCCAGGTAGGGCAAGGCAGATTTGTTTCACTGCCGCTGCTTACAGTAAGTGTGATTGCCATAATAGGTGATCGCCCGTCTATTTAGCTTCGATTCCATATCTGCTCACAACAGCATATCATTCAGCCTTGCAGTCTGCATCTCTGTATGAGCGGCGACAAACCCCATTTTGGAGATCCTGCGGTGTCTGTACCGCTCTGATTGTGTACTGCAATTGATTATAGTTTACACAATACCTACGATCTGGGTACAATTTTGCCGTCAGGTTTATGATGAGGCCTGTTGAGCTTACGGCCACCACCCCAGGCTTAGTGCTCAGCAACGTTGCTTCGCATCCAGATCAGTTTCCGAGTCAGCACACCAAATCATTCAGCAATATCCAGATGAGGCATAGGCATCACTGCAGTCGACCAATACGAGATTGAATTTGTATTTGGCCAGGTGACAATGTTGCCGAGAGCTGGTGGTGAGAGCCTCAGGTGTAAGACGTCGTCCTGGGCAAGACTAAGAAACAACTTCCACTTGGATCAGGTATATAAAGTATGTACGCTTCCCAACCATTGCCAGACTGTTCATCGCTCATCATCCCATTCAAATCTTGAAGCACACTCCAATTTTCAACATGTTACTCAAGTCTCCCATCGTCTCGCCTGCAGTTGCCTCTTTGGCAAATGCACAACAGCTAACAAAGGACGGACTGAACTTTGACTACTTCAAGATGGTCGACGGCATGCGAGCCAACATGCCCCCTGCCCCAGGCTATTCCCGCGACTACTGGGGAGCGGGCTGGATTCCCCAGCACTGCTACGACATCGCCTCCCGACACGGTTTGAGCCCGTGGGACTTCTCTGTTTTCAACGTCCACTATGGCAACTGCGGCGACGCATGGGTCATGTGTCGTCACAAAGACGCCCCTGCGGACGAGAACTCCATGATTGAGATGATGAGCCGTCTGCCCGTCGGAATGAGACGGTTTATTCGGTAGGCACCTCACGCAACATCTGAGTATGCATCTCACTAATTCTTCCAGTTACTTGTCTGCAGTTCCTGATACCAATGGCTTTGCCGGCGGACTCACCAGCTCCGACAGCGATACTGAATTCACCTCGCGTATTGACATGGGCCTCATGACGCATGAAGTCTCTCACAGTATCGACTGGAACGCCAAGGGCACTCCATCGAATCCCTTCAGCAGCACCAACGACTGGCAGTGCTGGTACTACCAGGACCAAGATACAATCACTCCTTACGGGCGCACAAACTGGTTGGAGGACCTTGCTGAGTCTGGCATGGTTGGAGTCGCCGATGCCTACCTGCCCGGTGGGTTTGGCAGTGTTACTTTTGGCAGGTCTACTGTGCAGCACCAGTACCAGAACTATGAGAACAACTTCTTTGACTTGATGGCCCGCGGAAAGACTTGTTGGAGACGTTTTGCCAACTCACCCCCGGCTCGCATGGACGGTAGCCGTAAGCGTGGAATGGGACCCAAGCCTGATGTCGCAATCAAGAGCAACTATTATCGAGCCCGGTAAGGACGTCAAGAGTATAAAGCGCGCGGCTACTGTCCAGTAATTGGTGTTCGGATTGAATGGGTAGTGCAGCTGAGTTGGTATAAATTCAAGGAATAGGCACGGGGAAGGCTACCGAGGTGTTCTGAAGTTGTAGTATTGGATATTCCAAGTTGACCATCTGCCTTGAAATGGCCAAGCAGCCAAGTTCACGTATCTAGTTTCCAACAAAATAAGCAAACCCGCGTCCTATTCTGCTCTTAGGCTGCCTAACTAGTATGCAGGCCACTTCTATACTTCGCAGGCTAGTAATAAGCATTTTGCAAAGAAAGATTACCTTCAATCTGCTTTTTCCCTTCCAAAAAAAGGTATTACTAAATAAGGGTAGGGAGCGTCGTGGTGTGGTGATATTCTTCGCAGCGCTGTTTATTGGTGGGGGCTCAGCTTCATTGTTGGCCAGAACTCTGGACTCTGAGCGCCCCCGGCCACTCGAGCCTTTTGCTTTGATCTTGGCTTCTGTTCTTCCATCTTCCCTTCTGCTCCTGCTGTTCCTTTTCTAATGCCACAAAGTACGTCATTCGAATAGCTCCCCATAAACTAGCATCATGAGTCAAACCCATCCCATCGTCATGGCCACTACGCAGCTCTCTTACCCTCCCTTGTCAGAAGCCGAGAAACAGCGTCTGATGCTCAACGCCCGTCAACTCATCCGCAGGCTGTATGAAGACGGTGTTCCATTCTTTACAAAGGCGGTATTTCGCGAAGTAGAACGGCAGTTCGATCAAGCTGCTGTGGGTGCCTCCAATTCAGTCCGAATCACAGATCTTAACAACGCCGAGCACGAATTCTCCATCGAAACAGGCAATATGTATCCGTGTCGCTACCGCCCAGAGGACTGTATATACATCTGGTAAGATCCTAGTCCACCAATGTATTTCCCTGGACTGGATCAATTTACTACACTAAATTACATTGCTAACGTAAAGCACACAAGCATGAATCCGCAATTAAAATACCATACCGCTGGTCAGCTCAGAGCGTTGCATGACACAATTTCGTTTTCTCCGCCCCACGCATATCTTTCCATCGAGATTGTTCACTCTACTAAGATCAAAAATACATTGACGGATCGTTTCGTGGATGCATGGCCTACTACGTCTCTTAGCGTTGTACTTTCTCGTTTCAATCGAAACAAAGAGATCTGGGAGGCGAGTGAATACTGTCATCATCTCATCTCCGCTCTTTCATCTGCGTCAATCTCTCACCAAGTGCGCAATATTGTGGCATTTGCTTGCTCAAGTATGAACTGGAAAGACGACGACGATCATGCCAGTCATACTCAGCATGCGCTTGTCTTGGTCTTACGAGACTTCTTTGCAACAAAAGGCTCCGATGCCATTGACTGCTTTGCTCAAGATCCCATCTATACAGAAGTGGATAAACAAGTCTTAAACAAGGTGGATATCACGGTTCTAGATGACCCTCGTGGTTTCCTTCAAGTGGATAACCACAGCGTTGTTGTTGCTGTGTCGCCTGATATCCCTCTACGCCAAATCATTACGGATATCGCGCGACCGAGCATATTATTATGGGATAAAGTATCACAGGACGAGGAGGAAGATGCTGCAAAGTAAGACAGAGTTTTATTTTGTGCGGAAGTTTGTGCCATCATAATGTGCTAACTTCAAATAGAACTGATCCAGTATCATCACGAGTCAAAGCAATGATTCGGGACGAGTATACAGAGGTACCAATTCCAGAAGACGACGAGAATCTGCACAACCTAGCATTGTATATTAGAAAGTGACAGGTTTTAGTCCAGTCATTATTTTCTTTTAATTTTTGAATTTGAGGAAGAGCTAGCTCTTTATGGTCATGACATCAACAAGAGCAAAAAGAGACCTTTGGTACTCAAGACTCTTCCTCCTAACTACCAGGCGCGCTGGTTGCTGATATCGAAAATTTGGCCAAGTAAATGACTCCAAGCGATACCATTTTCCCTGATGGGGACCTTGTTGAATATCTTGTTTTGTGCTCTGTAAAAAATTCTCATAGATCTTGCCCATTGCGGACGCGTAAACTGCTCCATTGCCATCACCTCGTTTCCGTCCAATAATGTCGACAAAAGTTAATATGTGCTCTGCGAGCGACCTGACTTCGTAATTAGCAAGGGAACGGTGCTTTTCTGATAAACTATCCCACCTGTTCACACTTTTTCCAAGTTCCAGGCGCAGGCGAATTCCCAATTGCATGACTCATCGCACAGCGTGCAGCCCAATCATCTTCCGCACGGTACGGTATCATTTCTACAGTCAATCTTTTTTTTTTTCGCGCCTTGGAAGCTTTCTAGGCTTGATTGGACTGTCTTTGCCTAAGAAGCTCCTTTGGTTCTTAAAGGTCCAGGAGACTAACGCATGGCACGGCTGGGGACAGAGATGCGTCGTCTGCGAAATCCGGGCATAAGCGAAAGAAGTTATCCAAAAGACTGCTAACTTGTCCTCCATGAATAGGTGCAGTTTGAAGGTGTTGGGCTAGAGCTTCTCGGCTAACACAGGACGTATCACAGCGCTCGCAGTCGAAGGTTGGCGTCGCATGGGCGGAAGAGTCTCTGAGGTGGCTATTCAAAGCTTCTTGGCCAACAAAGGACCTGTTGCAACGCTGGCAGTGGAAAGCTGTTTTGTGCTTTTGATAGTCTCGCAAGTGCTGCTCCAATGCATGCTGATCCACGAAAGATCTGTTACAAAACTGGCGGGGACAGGCAACCTTCTTTTTATAATAAGTGCAGTCTCGCAAATGCCGATCCAATGCAACCTGGTGGATGAAAGATATGTGACAGTGCTTGCAAATTACGGTCGATGTATAGGCGTGAGAAGCTCGCAAGTGCTGGTTCAGAGCCTCTTTATCGCCAAATTTGCGATTGCATTCGCTACAATGATACTGCATGGCTACACACTTCACTTCCGCCTGCTTTGTTGCAGTAGATTTGAGGAAATATATGGTCAACTTGGAGATGAAAAATAAAAAAAGTCGACTCCTGCTACATTTCTGCCACGTCTGTTGGGTGCATCATCACCGACCTGCACAGCTGTCTGGCGGCGCTGGGCTGGCGGCAGATGGCAGATGGCAGGATTGGTCGGCCATTGGAAGCCACAGCCCCCGCGACAGCTGGTGACGGCCCACCAAACCAGGCACCGCACGACTTGCCAGCTTCGCCCCAGACTTGGACTTCGATCTAGCATCAGCCACAACGACAACTGTCAATTTTTAATTCAGTGAGGGCGAGCTAAATCTCTCTGCATCATGGCCGCCATCCTGGAGAGAGAGCGTCACATCAAGTACTGGAAACGATGTCATGGCACCTTTCTCCCGGCACCCTACATCTCCAACGACTCCATCCGTCTGACCCTGGCATGCTTCATCATATCGTCCCTGGACCTGCTCAAGTCGCCTCTCACTAAGGATGAAAGAGCCTCCATACGGAAATGGGTTCTAAGTCTGCAGCATCCGGATGGGGGATTCTGCGGCAGTTCGACGCATGCGCAGGGGGACAAGGGCACAGCCAACTTGGCTGCGACTTTTTTTGCGCTGGTCTTGCTTGCTCTCGCTGCCGGAGATGATGAAAGCGAAAAAAAGTCTGCTTTTGCAGGAGTCAAGAGAAAGAAGACGCTGGCTTGGTTGAAGAAGTTGCAGCAGGCCAATGGAGCGTTTGGACAGCTAATCTGGGAGGGAGAGTCGGTGGGAGGGACGGATATGCGGCATTGTTATATGGCGGCTGGGATTCGGTGGATGTTGAGAGGTGACAATGATGCCGAGGACATTGATGTGGGAAACTTGCGACAGTGTATACAAGAATCAAGGGTGAGTGTGAATTTGGAACAATGAAGCGCAAGACTAACCTGGGTAGACGTACGATGGTGGTTTGGGCGAATCTAGCTCTGAACATGAGTCGCATGGTGAGTGAAGCCTGCAGTTAATACTTACAATAAATCTAATGATGTGTAGGCGGCTACACGTACTGTGGCCTCTCTGCATTGGCATTCCTCGACAGCTCAAGCAGCACAACAGCCTGCGAGCCATCCACATTAAACGGCAACTTCAAGGATAACAGCGCTATTTTGAAATTTCTCGCCCTTCGCCAATTCCCGTACTTAACAGAAGCAGAGGAAGATGACGAAGAGACAGAGAATCTCATTGAAGCAAAACTGGCAGATCTGCAGTTGAACAATTGCAAGTCACACGTCGGCTTCAATGGCCGATGGAACAAGAAGGCCGATACTTGCTACTGCTGGTGGGCTGGCGGCGCACTCTCGGTGAATTTTACAATTTCCGTACTTGAAACCCAAAGCTAATTGACAGAAAGCTTCTTGATGAATTGCAATTTGTATCAAGCGACGGCGCACGCAACTACATCTTGGACGTCACGCAGCATAGGATAGGCGGGTTCTCCAAAAGCGTAGGAGGACCACCCGATATTTACCATTCGTATCTGGGACTGGCGGCATTAGCTGTTCTGGGTGAATCGGATTTGAAAGAATTCGATGCCAGATTGTGCTGTAGTCTGGACACCACCAAGACTATTATCCTGGCGAGAGATGGGCTGATCAAGGCAGAAGAAAGCAAGGGATCATGGGAAGATGGATTTTGGGACAATTAATGCATTCACAAACAAACCGCTCACATTAGCATATATAAACTCATTCAAAATTATTCAACGATCAACATTGTGTAAAAGTCTCCAAAAGGCAATGTTGGCCGTGACAGCTCAAGCTCATGTGGAGTCCGACATTCCCCCGATCGCCAATCTTGACTTCAACTTAGCACCATCACCACCGCCACCATGACAGCCTCCGACACGCCGCCCGAAGAGACCAAAGTGACCAAAGATCCCTGGAACAAAGAAAACAAGAGCAGATTCGAGACGTGCGTGCCTTCCCTTCTGCGCCAAGCGCCCGCACCCCAAAGCGTTTGCCCGCTAACGTCACGCCAGCAAACCCAAGAGCGAATTCTATGATCCGTGCCAAGAAGCCGCCCAGCGAAGCTACCGCTGCCTATACCGCAACAACGGCGACAAGTCCATGTGCGGAGAATATTTCCAGTGCGTACGACCGACGACCGGGTAGACGAGCCGAGACTAACGAGGATAGGGCATATCGCGACTGCAAGCAGGCTTGGGTAGGTTTTTGACGGAGTGTCAAGAGCTGAAGAGGCATGTGCTGACAAGTGTAGATTGAGAAGCGGAAAAAAGAAGGTGGTGGTTGGTTTTGATTATGATACCCGGCGTTGAATCTGTTTTATGGACTCGAATCGATCTATTCTGAGTTATCTTGCATTCAACTGGGAGTGCTGGGTTCAGGGCGTTCAGCACAGTGACATGCCACTGGTTTTGCAGCGGCGTCATTGCACTACAACACGGCACTGTACTTTGTAAAATTAAATTGTAAAATTAAAAGAAGCTCTCAATTGCAATTCTTCACTTCCAAGTAAATTGAAAACCGTAAATGTTACGCAGCCTTGACCCGGGAGCTGTAACCGTCACCGCACCGAAAGGCACATGGTGGGGCTTCACCATTTCACTTCATCCCACTTCGACTTTGACCCCAGAAATCATCTTTTTCAACCGCCGGACTCTCGCAACTCCATGCGGCCACACCCTCCACCATGTATAACTCAGGCCCTCGTTTAAAAAACGGCGTCGACCTCCAGCTCCAAGATGCATTTTACCGCGAAAACTGGATCGTGGCAGCTCGTCTCGCCGAGAAGCGAGCACGCACCTTGAACGATCAGTACTACGAGGTGACCCCTCCAACCTCACTATCAAAAGTGTCTCTGCTAATTTGTCTCTCTAGATAGTGAAACTGGTAGCGGAGAGTAAAATTGACGACCCTTCAGTCAAGTTTGCCGCTGTAAATGCCCTCCGCAGATATGTCAAGGACGATGTCACAATCAAGGATGTCGATGCCTTGGATTTGCTCGACTGGGCTACGTCGGACTTTACATCGCACTCTGAATTCGCCGATTTGATTGGTGTCATGAGAGTTAGGGCTGCAAAGGCTGCGCCAAAGGATAAGATTGCTACTACTAGGTGTTTGGAGTCTTGTCTTTTGCATTGGGACCTTGTTAGCGCTCAACAGGTAAGTTTCACTGAAAGGTTGATTTGGTATATGCTGACTCTTCCAGATTGCTGCTTTGATAGATAGATCGTTTCCTCAGGAGAGATCGTTCATGTTTTGGAACATTATTACCACGCACATGCTGGCGGTGAGTCTTTTTCGAGGTATGGTGAGAATTGTGCTGATGGGAAATAGACCAGTCCCCAGTCGCCGGCGGATAAAAAGAAGTTATTCGGAATGTTGGCACAGAAGCAGATTGAACGTGCTGCACAATTGACAGAGGTAAGCTGGGGCTGTGTCTGTGCTAAGGATACAACTGACTGGGTAGGCGGCCGAGAAGCCTGAAAATGTGCCGGCGAGGGGAATCAAGACGGAAGAAGAAATTTTGCTTCTTTACGATGTTGTCGAAACACATGGCACTACTGAGGATTATGCGAAACTGACAGCTAGTCCTGTCTTTGGTCCTATTCCCCAGTTACAGAAGGGTCGCAAGGAGCTGCTGCTGCGAGTTTCCCGCAAATATCGCAGCACATCAAATTGGCAGGCGCTGTTTGATCTCTCGAAATCGGCGCTTTCACAAGTCGATGATAATGATCAGTCTACCATGCTGGCCGCGGATTGGTTGGTCTGGAGGGAATTTATCGATGCTGCTGAGAAACTTGCCGACACGGATCCTGAGTATGCTCGCATGTCGAACACCACATTATCATTGACTAACACCAAGCAGGATTCAACAAACTGTTCAACAGTTACTGATCAAGGTTATCAAGAGCACCAACATTCTCCCTGCGTACAAGCGCAATCTGCAGGTGGCGCGAGTTGCTTCAGCCTTTGCATTCGATACGCAGGAAGATGGCGACCTCGTGGGCGGTAAACCCTCATCACGCCGATTCAACGAACTCCTGAACTATCTCGAGGTTGAAGGTGCAAGCCCCGCCTGCTTTGAGGACATCAAATCCTGGGCGGAAAAACTGGACACAGATGCCCTGGATTACCTAGCATTGGAACATTTTGCCTCTGTGGCCAAGAAGGAGAAGAAAGATATAAAAGCCACTCGAAAGCACTTGCTATCCTTGAAATTGCAGTACCTCGCCGCAGGAAGAGACAAGAAGCGCACAGGGGCTGTGTTGGATAGCACGTTAGAACTTTACAAATCCGTGTCCACCCAGGCGAGCGAAGCAGGATTCGGCGAAACATCAGCAGAGGTCGCCATCCTCTTGGCATACTGCTTGCTTGATGTGGGAGACTGGGACTCTGGCCTCCCACAAACCGAAGACGCGCACAAGTCACTCATCCTAGCAGCAGCCGTCCTCGACCACCAACTCGGCATCACACCCGAGCACAGCCAGGTTTCGATCGTGCTCGTCCAAACTCATCTACTTCTCGGCTCAGTTCAAGAGGCATACCATGTATGGGAGCCTCTCTCGGTTAAGCGCACGATTCTTGACTCAATGGGGCCTGTGTTTTACGACCGTCTCTCCACAGTATCTCCATTCATTCTGTCGACGACAGAACGCCTTGGTCGAGAGCTAGTGTACTCGATCAAAGACCACTTTGACAACTCACTAAAGCTCAGAATGCCAAGGAGGCTGATTGATGCTTTTGAGTCGAGTAGCTACGGAAGTGTGCTTCTGATCCCCAAGTACATGGATGAGTTGAGGATGGGATGCGCCAGAATGATGAGCCTGGTGGAGGAGTCGAGAGCTGCTCGGCTGTTGGGCTCTGGTATTGATCTGGCTCAGGATACAAGATATAGTAAGTCATACGTGCGTCACCTGTCGACGGGCGCTAACAACTAGCAGTCGAGGTTTCAGATGGTGTCAAGCTGGCTGAACATGTCGACTATGGCTCGTTCCCATCGTGGTCACGAAGCTCAGGTCCCAGCATTCACAGCCGACTCCGCTTAGGGCCTCTATTATCGGTGAGTATACAGCTGCTCTAAAGTCCAAGACTCTTTTGCTAATCAATAACAGAGCAATCGTATGCACGTCTCAAAACTAGCAGAGGGCTTCTTCAATACCTTGAACTACAAAGCACCATCCTTGTACAAGGTAGCATCGCCAATTGGCGAGAGCACATTCGTGGCTGAAAGCATAGCGAGACTTAGCAACTCATTCGCCAAGTTCATTCTCAGCGAAAAGGAGTTCACATCCGCTGAAGTACAGCACTACGAGTTGTTGAGTCTTTTGTGTACCCTCGTCTCGCTAGTAGCAGACCAAAGCGCCGCCGTGTCAGCCGCCCTGCCCCAGCTTCTCGACGCAGTCAAGGCAGCCCTTGACACCCAGCGGGAATTCCTGGACAACCACAAAGACAACGCCCCTGGAAGCGTCATCTCCAAACTGAGCAAGCTCCACGAAGCTGCTTTTCTGCGCGACTCGTGCTCCGCAGTAAAGGCAGCAGCCCAATGGATTGTCCAATTCAGCGAGGCGAACAAGGGGCCAAGTGCGTTGTCGAAGGAGACAATCTCACAGTTCAAGAACTTGATCAATACGGCGGATACAGTATCGAGAAAGGGCAAGGTATGGACAACTCAGTTGAAGCAGGACTTGGCATCGACGGATAGATTGAAGAGTGGGATGAAGAAGTGGTTGTTGGAGGATGAGGTTGGGCAGCAGGTCAAGGATTTGGTGGAGGATATTTCGCTGGATAGACTGGTCAAGAGCTGGGATAAGAATGTGGCGGGGTGGCAGCATGTGAAATGGGAGTAGATACAGCGCTCAAAATAGAATTATAATCTTGATACGATGTTTACATGCAATCTTGTTGAGCGGCGTAGATTGACGCGTGTTGGCGTGACGTGAACGTAAAGTGAGGTTTGACAGCTGTTGGGCGTGTATTGCAGCTGGCCAGAATGATGCGTGGCGATGAAACATTTCTGTTCATCACATGCGTTCTGTCTTTCCATTTCACAATTCTTCCTTTCTCTCACCATCACATATTCATTTCATCTACTGTTGACGTCTTTCCCACTGTCCTTGATGACATTGTTTTGCCTTGACTGTTCTTCTCTTGCGTCTTCGCACCGTCACCCACACGATGGCCCCAACACTGAAATACCTCCCGTCCCTAGAAGGCTTCTCCATCCTCCAAGAGAGAGAGAAGGGCAAAATGCGCTCCATTGACGAAACTTACATCATGAGCTTCATGGAGCAAGACCGCTTCCGCACCGGTCCTGCGCTCTCCCGCGCGCTAGCCAACTTGACCGTTCTGCTGCGCCTGCTCGTCTTCTACGCAGATTTCCCATCGCGAGGGGTAGACTTTTGGCGGCACATGAGCGTGCTCTGGGACGTCAACAACGTGGCATATCCAGAATTTCATCTCAAGAACCTGGTGGAACATTACATGTACTCTCGTCAGAAGTTTCTGAACGCCTTTGGGGAGGGGAGGTCGCAGGGACTGCTGATGAGGCTGGTGGATGAGTGGAGCAAGTTTCACGAGGTGCCGATGGCACCGCGGATGGTGGACTGGGACGCGAGAATGGATGAGTGGGTGAAGTTGCGGGATAAGTATGCGGATGTGTTGCTGGACTCGAAGCAGCCGCTGAGGATGGTGGGTGTGCAGCCAATGGTTACGAAGTGGACGAAGACGTATGATGACAAGACTCTGAGGTATGAACTTTTGCGAGATGCTCCAAATTGGTTAGCTAATGTTGGTAGTGGTATGGATGTCAGTCCAAGCAAGCAGAGCAATACCGTAGCTCCGGAGTCGGCTAAAAAGGAGAAGCGAAAGTACACGATCAACACGAACCAGTCAAGTGACAGGCTGGAAGGAAGGATGGCCAAGAAACGCAAGAGACAGGAACAAAACTTCTTCATGGATACAAAGGCCAAGAAGGTCAAGGAAGAAGACACTCAGTCGAAATGGGAAGCAGAGTTGAAACTTGCGACGGACAAGATGGACAGTCGCATGGAGGATGTCAAGACCAGGCTGCAAAATGAGACGACTGGTTTCGTTCCGTCACTGCAGCGTCCAGAAAACGATGGACTTGGTCAGCCTATGGAGCAGCGCATGGCACTTTCAGCATCCGACGTGAAGATAATGACGCTGGAGAAGAGGGTGGCCGAGTTGGAAGGGCGAGTCACGGCGGAGAGTCGATGGGCGAGGTCGATGGGGGCATTTCTGTACGGTGCGAACCACAAGACGCTGGAGACTATGGAGGACGTGATGGGGGTATTTGGGGCGGTTAAGGGGATGATTGAGAAGGTTATGGGCAGGAAGTAGAGGTGTGCATATCAGTCATGACAAATTGTTGTTTGATCTGGTCTTGTTTTGTGTAAATGATGTTGGTAGTTATTTTCGGACACTTTTACGAGATGAATATTGAGACGATGAAGATAATCACGAGCCTGACAATACGTAAGCCAGATCGTTCCCATCGCGGGGGTTCATAACCTTTTTTTTTTTTTTTTTTTTGGAAGCCTTTTCCCAGATCAGGCTGTGATGTCGAATAGTTACATTGTAGCTCGGACGGGGCCGGTGCGGTGCGCTGTGATAGACGATGGTCGCATTACGCGGCACTGGGGCCACGAAACAGGAAAATTAGCCTTTAGAGACGAGCCTGGTCTTAAAGCCTGTTAAAGCCAGTTTTGAGCTTTGCTGTTTTCAGCCTGCCAGTCATGGTGCGAGCTGCAAGGTTTGTGAGCTTGTGAGCTGAGAAAGAGCTCATGTTTGGGTGTTTATCCCCTGTAGGCCCCACTGGAATCAGCAGGGGGGTCCACTATGGTGTCACTGCAGTCGCCGCAGAGCGCTGGAAACGTGTCAGACAATAGGCGCTGGAAAGAAGAATGTTTGGGGCGGACCAGAGGGACGACGGGAGAGACAGGGAGTAAGCGTGCGCGGTGGCACCAGTTGGTTGGAGCTACGCTGGAGAGGGTATAGCCTGGGGATAAGAAAAGGCGACACGATGCATGACGAAAGGAGAGAAGAAAATTTTGATTTTACATTTGATAGATAGGGGAAGACGAGAGGAATTGGTGGGTATTTCTCAATGATCCATATTATTTTTTGTGAGGCCTGTGACCTGGGCATTGTGTATCAGATGGATTTACCTTGGAGTGATGTGCAGTTACATGTACAACGTGCAGTTACAGTGTACAGTGGTGCATAGCAGAGTGGGTGGTGGGTGGTTGCAGTTGGGATTAGCACTGGCAACGTCCAAGGAAATGGCTTTTTTTATGGAGAAGAAATTATGGGTTTTATGGGTTTTTGATGGATTGGCAACCGCACCCAAATGCAAGCATCCAATAAGTTAACTACATACATGCAGTACCGGTAGCAAAGTTGTCCCTAGACTGCCTTGATGGACGCTGCTAGCGGCCGCGCCGTCGATGGAAATAGCGTTTGCACTGGGCTCCAGTGCGTCGTCATGGCGTGTCTTGTTTGACTCTGTCGATAGTTCCCAGTTCCCATCGACATTTTTCCCACAATCTCCATCTTTTCTGTTATCTTATCCCATGTCATCCATCCTCCTGCTCTTCCCCTTGTCCTTGTCCAGCCACGCAAGCTTCTTCCTCCTCTTCAGCCATTTGCCGTTTCCATTACCCAATTTCCATTTCCCCTCAACCTTGATTTCAATCCTTTCAATGACTTGACTGGATTGTGTTTCTCTCACATCTTCTTTCGTTTCTTTTTTTCAGTCTCTCGTTT
The DNA here is from genome assembly GCA_022702485.1 of Simplicillium sp. C3G150-2. Classification (NCBI taxonomy): domain Eukaryota; kingdom Fungi; phylum Ascomycota; class Sordariomycetes; order Hypocreales; family Cordycipitaceae; genus Simplicillium; species Simplicillium sp. C3G150-2. The sequence continues at coordinate 2,106,032 of JAJIYY010000008.1, read as the reverse complement.
CATCATACCCTTGTCGACCTTTTCTGCACCAAGTTCTCCCTGCTGGCAGCGATCGACAATTTCTATAATTACCTTCTTTGTGTTTTTTTTTGGGCGGCAGCAGCAACCAACCGACCAACAAACGACGCCATTGTCACCCAAAACCTGCGACAAAACAGCAAACAAGCATTCCCGTCTTGTCTTGTCCTACCATCAGGCTCCAGCCCTGTCCTGGCCACACATCACCACATCGCACATCACACATCACATATCACACATACACAATGCTCGCGCCACTCGTGCGTAGGCGACGTACCATTGTCATCGGCGTCGCCTTTCTCGTCACTGTTTCCCTCTTACTCGCCATTGCCCATTTCGGTCGCAGAGTCGAGTATGAGCTGCCGTGGGGCTTTGGCAGCGTAATAGCCGACCGCAAGGGTCTACACCAAAAGAAGCAATGCGCCGATGACCTCGACTATCTGCGCCGTAACACCTACGGCCTCTCCAACCTCGTCAAGCACCAGAGAATATGCGTCCAGCCTCAAGTCAGCGATGATGTCGACCGCATGGACGTCGCACAGATCCCCTCTCCGACTTTTGGTCCCCCCGACCAGCGAGTCCTCAACTTGTCAAAGAAGTGCCAGACGGAACCTCCCACCGAGGGCAACACACCTTGTCAAACACTCAACCTTAAAGTGTCGAAACCATACCCCAAGCAAGATTACTCAGAGATTGTGTTTGCCGTAGCTACACAATTACACAGACTGCGCGACTCGTTGCCGGTTTTCAAGCATTGGCTCGCCGATACAAACGCCACCATGGTCTCTATTGTGCAAGGCGAGGTCTCCGACCGAGAGCTCAAGAAGATTACAAAGGAATATGCAGCTACTGGTATCAAGCTGGTGACGACGCGGCCAGAAGACCCTGGTACTCCTGGCAATGCCCAACATTTCACCATGTTGCGCACGATTTTAAAGAAGACGAGCCCTCACGAGAGATGGATCGCCATCATCGACGACGACACGTTCTTCCCATCTTTATACCCCGTCAAGGAAGTTTTGCAAAAGTACGACGCTTCACAAGACTTATATCTCGGTGATGTTTCTGAAAGCAGCTTCAACATCAAAGTCCACGGCTACATGGCCTTTGGTGGCGGTGGTGCCTTTATAACGAGATCTCTCGCCAGCAAACTCGAGCCTGAAATCGAGAGCTGCATGAAAGAGATCCCCGGTCGTGAGGGAGATCATCTGCTGTCCAAGTGCATCTACAAGAAAACCGACACCAACCTTACACAAGTACCGGGACTACATCAGCTCGACATGGGCGGCGACGTGAGCGGCTTCTACGAATCGGGCAGACTGCCACTGAGTCTGCACCACTGGAAGTCATGGCACCAAGTTGCCGTGGGCGAAATGGCCGAGGTTGCGCAATTCTGCGGCGACTGCATCATGCAGAGGTGGAAGCTCGGCGACAATGCCATCTTCACCAACGGCTACAGCATCGCCGAGTACCCTCAGGGCACCAAAGATCTGGACCTGAGCAAGCTGGAGGCGACATGGTCACTGAGCGAATTCCGCGAACACTGGAAGGCTTCGTTTGGAGAACTGCGCGACAGGCTGGATGGCTCCAAAAAGAAGAGCTACAAGATTATTGATTCAGAAAGAGTTGGCGACAAGCTACGACAGGTATATCTGCGCAGGGCGCCGACGTCGAAAAACGAAGAAGAAAATGAGAGACGAGTGGACGAAGTAGTAGAGTTTTTATGGGATTGGTCTTCCACGGCTGATTCTGGGAGAGACCTTAGGCAGTAGCTACTCCTTACGGGAACAAGCTGATTCAAAAGCGACGACTGTTTGGAAAGAAACGTCGTGATGATTTTCGACTGTATCAGCGCAGGATTGGAAAGGATACCACGGCGTCTTGGATTCTGATTATTGTATATTGCATAAGCGAACATAGGATTATTTAATGACAGGTACATGATTACGACACTTTGCTTGGCTCAATCGGTGACATTGATCAACTCAGTCTGAGTGTACTCATCCATTCTTATACGGCATGGTGTCATGTAGAGTGAACGCATCAGGACCACTTTACGACACTCTGCCGTTGTCAGAAGGCGCTTTACGTGGAGAAGTGACGATGTCAGTCTAGCTCCCGCCATCAGCCATGCCGCGACCGGAGTGGGGGACTCACCTGATGCTTTATCAGTTTTAGCTTATGGTTAATTTCTATCCTTTATCTTTCATTGTTCATCATTTCATCGTTTTCATTGTTTCGGCGCCTTTCATAGACTATTCGGTTCTCTCGTTCGTCATGTCTTTGGGAACGCAGGTCGCGTTGGTAGCCTTGCTGGCTGTGCTATGGCTCCTCTACAAGAGAGTAAGTTCCACCGCCTCAACATAATATGGCACAACTGACACAGCTCATCAGATCCAGCCACAGAGTCCCAAATACCCCGACTTGGAAAAAGTGATTGAACCACTCCCCGACTTTGAATGGACGACTGCCTCTCCCCGCGCTCTCCGTCCCTTCAGACCAATCTACCACATCACCATGGCCCTGCAGTCAGACACGCCATCCGACCTCATCACCATCGATAGAGATTATCTGGATAGAGTAATGCTGCGCAAGTCCCTGATCGAGAAACACCCCGCCACGGTGCACGGGTGTACGGAACATGGCGGCGCCGCCGTAGAGGAGCTGTATACCTATCTGATGGAATATCTGCCCACGCGGTATCCGACGGTCTTCAACAGGGTGGACGATAAGTTGTATAACCGGGCGACGGGGAAGATGGTTGATACAACTGCGCCGAGGGATGCGGAGGATGCGTTGAAGGTGCTGGGGGAGACGGTGGAGGAGGATTTGTTCTTGCTGAGAGAGACGGGGGAGGGGCATGAGAGCGTGGCGTTTATGTGTTGTTTCCCGTCAGGGTTTGATCCGAGTAGGAAGTTGGGGAGGTTGTTGAGGGAGATTCATGAGGGGGTGCCGGGCTATGAGAAGATTGGGGGGAGTATGGAGAGGTTTTTTGGGAGGATGGAGGTTGGGAAGAGTGTGAAGAGGATTAATGTAAGTCAAATACACACCACATACCCACACACACACCACAGCATATACATACCCATACGCCTACGTGTACACATACAGAGACTCAGACATACACAACACATAACACACAACGTTGACAGCATGGCAACGTGGAAAGAGTGAGAGCTGACAGTTACAGTGGTCGTTTCAGACGCATGAGAATTTGTTCAATTGCAAAGGCAATCACGGTGATGAAGATGACAAGGAGGAAGAGGATATTGATTTTGACAAGGTGAGTGCAGTCCTGTAAGTGTGAGTGTAAGTTGGAGTGTGCTAATGAGTAGACCTTTGCGAGAATGGAACTGCAGACGTTGACGAGGCTGCCGAGGACAAAAGCACTGCTATTTTCGTTTAAGACGTATTTGTATCCGGTGAGAGAGCTGAAGGAGGAAGGAATTGGAGAGGAGATTGCATCGGCGATTGAGGGGCTGGGGAAGGGGAATGCACCGGGAATGTGGAAGTATAAGGGGACGGTGAGATGGGGGAAGGGAGTTTGTGAGTATCTGAGGTCTTGATATTTACGATGAACCGTCTGAATTACATCAACAATGTGATCAAAGTAGCTTCAAGAAGCTGATCTTGCACGTGGATTGTATTGTTAGCTGGGCAGTGCTTGACTGCACATTGGCCCACAAGGATATAGATAGACTCGATCGAAGTATTTGGAATATTTATAAATACGGCATAGATGTTGTGGTGCAATGACATTTACATGGCAGCCCAAGTGTTGGTGTGAGGGTGTGTAGCTGATGACAACAGTTGATGGCATGTAGCTAGAGCATTCATGCCGTGTAGGCAGACAGGCATGATACAGACGCGAAGAGCGATACACTGCATAAGCATTGAAATCAGTTACATCTTTCTGCTCAATGTCATCGTTTTAGTGGCATGGATGTATTATTTGAAACAATTACCCGTTCATCGGCATAATGTTGCATTGGAGGCGTTGAGGTTCATGCCGCCGCAGCTCAGCTTTCAGACGCCAACCTTGCCTCCAAACATTGGCAACTATTTTAGCCAATACAAAACATTACACCTTCACCGAGTATCAATACCTTTTACAGCTATCACTTCTTAATTCGCTAATGCTTGTGCCTTTTATTCCAGGACAACCTGCAGGGTAAATCCGGGGTACGCGTGACGAGATACCGCGCCACAACAGTTACCCAGTTGGGCACTCGGTAATACCAGCCACTCGGCTCAGCCGAACAAACTTGGGAGTTTCAGCGGCAACGCAGGGCACCCTAGCACCCCAGGACACCGCTAACGGCAGCCCACGTAGCGCTGTCAACCAATAGAGTTGGCAGCGTCAGCCACAGCACGAGCTTCACTCACCCTTGACCTCACCTCACACGTCCATCCCATCCCAACCCCAAGCCATCCCTCCAGAACCCAAACACCACACGACTCTGGCCGGCCGACCCAAGACCTTCTTTCGCACCCACCCGCCATCCACCAGTGTGCAGCAGTTTGCGCTCCGCTCTTTCGCCGTGCTCCAAGATATTATTATTTGGGATACACACGCCCTCGCCGACCAAGTCGAGCTTAACTGCTGATTCAGTGGTGCTCGTGACGTCGGTCCCTCGAATTTTAAGCTTCGGCAGAATCCCATCTGCCCATCAAAACTCTTCACCAATCGCTTCAAACATCTACACACCTCAAACAGATTTTGTATACTCGTCGCTTTTTTCAGCTCTCGCGCGTCTTGCTCTGCCCGCGTCAGACCTCCCGCTTCGCACCGCACCGCACCGGCAAAGCTACAGTTGAACCGCCTCGGAGCAAGGCATGAACTGACTCGTGGTGCCCGCTGCGCCCGTGTTTGAACGCACTCCCTTGACCTGCATCGTCGCCGACGACTCGACTCGATAGACTCGCATTCAATTGGGTTCGCGCTCGTTTTTTGTCGTCTGCCACCCACTTTCAAGCGTCGTTGGTAGATTTGCGCTTACCCGTCGACGTTGACGCCAACCACCCGCCATGAGCGATCCACGTACGCAGCCCCGGACTCATCGACTCCCACGCAACCAGCCAAGACTAACATTTTGTGTCTCTTACAGTTTCTTCCGAAGAGCGTGCTCGCTATACGCGTATCATTGATGATATCCTCGAAACGTCCGATCTCGAAACCATCTCGCGCAAGAAGATTCGACAGGGATTGGAGACCCGGCTAGGTCATGACTTGGATAGCCAAAAGGTACGCTATTGACGGTGGAATAGCTTGCGCAAAGGCTTTATGAATACTTACATGTCTGCGAATGATAGGATGCCATCAAGAGACTGATTGAGGCCCGATTCGATGCCATATCTGGCAACGACGATGCGGCCACCCCCGTGCCGGAACCCTCACCGCACAAACGCTCCGCCACCAACGGATACGATAGCGATCCCTCTGCTTCTCCTGAGCCGGCTAAGAAGAAGGCTAAGCGCTCCTCCTCGGTAGAGGATGCCGACGCCCGCTTGGCGGCAGAGCTGCAGGCTCAAGAAAACAGAATGGCGCGCGGTCGTGCGACTCGAGGCGGTGAAAGAGTAGTCAAGAAGAAGAAGGCGCCCAAGAAGAAGAGCTCCAAGAGAGTGCGCGGCGATGACGATAGCGATGTCGGTAGCGGTGACTCTGCGCCAAAGAGGAAAGCTGGGGGTGGGTTCCAGAAGCCGTTTAACCTCAGCCATCCGCTTGCCGAGTTGGTTGGAGAGAGTCAGGTATGTTTTAATCAGGAGAGCTGCTTGGTTATGAATGCTAACAGCATATAGTTGTCTCGGCCTCAGGTGGTAAAGAAGCTGTGGGAGCACATCAAAGGCAACAACTTGCAAGACCCGAGCGACAAGCGACAGATTATCTGCGACGATAGGATGCACGCGGTATTCAAGCAATCCAAGGTGGACATGTTCAAGATGAACAAGGAGATTGGTAATCACTTGTACCCGGTGGAAGAGGGAGCGTAACTGAGGGTGTTACTATATCAGTGATATGGCTGGGGAGGTGCGAGTGAGTGGTGTGTGTTTATGGGAACAGGGCAAGGGTCAATGGTGTTGACGTGATGGAACCTGGATGATTGGTCGGGGTTCCCTTTCTTTCCTATTTTATGAAATCGTGTTTCTATTTTTACAGGCGCCAGATGGAGTAGCAGGGTTTTTTTTTCTTATTGTAGCATTTCAATGGATTCTATGATCTTGGTGCTTTTGGTACAGTGAAGATGAGATGGGAAGTAGAGGAATGGCATTTGAGTCGTCTAATTATTGATGAATTTTTTTTATACAATCTGAGACAGCCAAACAGCCAGGGTTCATTTTCATTTAGTTTTTTATTGATTGATTCGCCTGGCAAGGTAGACTTGCATGGTTGATGAGCCATGGAGGCGCAGGGCTGGCCGTATGAGCCATAGTTGCGCTGAGTCATCAGACAACCCCTCCAGTGTTGCTTGGTAGCAGGGTTACGGCGCTGTGTGTACTGTACAGCGCACGCTAGCAATCGGCGTAGGCTGATTGGCACCACTGGGAAACGAGGGGCAAACCTCTGTTGGCACTTTGCACAATAAAATATTTATTCTACGTAGCCTCAGCGCCTTTCGCTCCCGCGCGCTTCCACCACTTTCCACCAACTCCCACCATCGCCGTCTACATCTACGACCCCCTACGATTCCGAACCCCGTATATATATTTTACCAACTACAATTACATCACCCAATTGTCCTATTCTACACGCACACAGCGACACCATGACCGGAGAAACCGGCTCGTCTGGAAACACGAGCCAGCCCTCTCGTGGCAACAACCGCGGACGGGGACGAGGCAGAGGAGGAGGAGGCAATCGAGGAAATAGCCGTGGAGGCCAACGAAGAGGCGGCGGCGGACACGGTCAAGGCAGAAAGAATGCTGAGTCCAACGCCAACGCCAACGCTGAGCCCGCTCAAGCGGACGCAGACAAGCTTGCCAACAATCCTGCAGTTGCACTGACGGCAAGGATGGCTGAGGCGGCTATTGATGGCGAGGCTTCTGAAGCTGATGTTTGTTTCATTTGTGCGAATCCTGCAGCTCATTATTCCATTGCGCCTTGTAATCACACCACATGTCATATCTGCGGGTTACGCATGAGAGCCCTCTACAAGTCCAACGACTGCGCTCACTGCAGAGTATGTACTCTTTCCTTTGTTATTGTAATGTCCTCCTACTAACAGAATCCAGACTGCTGCTCCATACGTCATCTTCACAGACCAGCCAGAGAGACGGTTCGACGACTATAAAGACAGCGAAATCACCACCACAGACAAACACATCGGCATCCACTATACCAGCGAAGAAATCGTCGGCGACACCGTTTTACTTCTCAGATATAACTGCCCCGACCCCTACTGCGACTTTGCCGGCTACGGATGGCCCGACCTGCACCGCCACGTCAAATCCGCGCATAAGAAGCGCATGTGCGACCTCTGCACGCGCAACAAGAAAGTCTTTACCCACGAACATGAACTATTTGCCGAGCGCGAGCTCGAAAAGCACATGCGCCATGGCGACGACAAGCCCGGCGCTGCTGACCAGACCGGTTTCCGCGGCCATCCTCTCTGCGGCTTCTGCGGCGAGCGCTTCTACGACAGCGACAAGCTCTATGAGCATTGCCGCATGAAGCACGAGCGCTGCTTCATCTGTGATAGACAGGATTCCCGACAACCGCACTACTACCAAGACTACAACGCCTTGGAGAAGCACTTCAAGAAGGACCACTACCTGTGTTCCGACCGCGAGTGTCTCGAGAAGAAATTCGTCGTGTTTGGGTCCGAGCTAGACCTCCAAGCCCACCAATTGAGCGAGCACGCCGGCGGTAAGACGGTCGGTCGCGAATCAAGAGTCGTGGACATGTCTGGCTTCGACCTCCGCGAATCCTACCAACAAGAACGTCGCGGCGGCCGTCAAGGCGGCGCAGGAGGATCTGACAGAACCGGCCGCGGCCGCGGCAGAGGCAGAGATCCCAACGAAGACACCGTCCCCCCCGCGTACCAACAACCCCTCCGCCGCGATGAAGTCGCCTTCCAGCGCCAAATGGCCATCCACTCAGCCCAATCCGTCACCAACCGCACCTTTGGCGGCCAACTTACCGCTTCTGCACCAACAACGACGTCCTCAACCCCCCGCAGCGCCACCCCGCGCGGCTCAAGCACCCCACAACCGCAACCTCAACCCATCGACACGACCAACATGTCTGCCGACGAACGAGCCCGCCTCCTCCGCCACAACTCCGTCATCGAGCGCGCCGCCAACCTCCTCGGCAACGACGTCCACAAACTCTCCACCTTCCGCGCCCACATCTCAACCTACCGCCAAGGCGGCTTCACCGCGCCCCAACTCATCGACGCCCTCTTCACCCTCTTCGCCGACGTCTCCTCCAACGCCCTCGGCACCTTGACTCGCGAAGTCGCCGACCTCTTCGAAGACAAGACTAAAGCTGACGCCCTCCGCAAAGCATGGCAAGACTGGCGCGCCATCAACGAGGACTACCCTTCCCTACCCGGCCTATCAGGCATGCAAGGAGCCACATCCTCCTCGAGCGGCTGGTCGTCCGCCGCCTCCGCCAACCCCGCCATCCCCAACGGCGCTCCGTCCCAAAAACACTCCAACCGCGTCCTCAAGCTCAAAAACAGCACTCGACTCGCTGGTCCGGCCCCCGTGTCATCCAACGTACCACCTGGATGGACCGTTGCGCCAGCCGTGCGTCCCCCACCTGCCGCGTCGTTTCCTACCCTCCCCCCAGCCAAGAAGAAGACTGCCACCAACAATGCATCTGCATCTTCATCCCGTCCATCTTGGGTAGCTTCCGCTTCGGCAGCTACTGCGTCCCGGGCAGCTACTCGTGGCGGAGAAGATGCTTTCCCCTCATTACCTGCTGCGCCGAAACCACAAACCACAATCTTTGGTTATGGAAGTGGTCGCGGTGTGAGAAGAGACTATGGACACGCTGAGAGTAATTTCCAATGGGGTGGTTCTGCGGCCCCCGAGGACCCGGTGGAGGAGGAGGAGAGTAAAGGCAAAAAGGGGAAGAAGGGTAAAAAGGTCCTTGTTCAGTGGGGATAGTTAGCGAGCATAGTTAGCGTTGTTTTCTGCATAAATGAGTACTATGTGTATTAACGAGTTAGCGATCTGTATCAAAGGATTGAGTGTGATGTGATGAAGTGATATTTGACTTGCCGAGTGTGGGTGCTGATAGTGTAGGATACCTTGATGGGTTGCTGGACAGAACACATGGAAGCATGAATCACTTAATACACGGGGCACATTCAAACACAAATAAACACACACACACACACACACACACACATAGAAGAGAGAGATAAATCAACAGTGCACATCCTCAAACCAGACTATTAGACGCTACAGAAGCGAAGGCTCATAATACTCCTTGAATCGATCCGTCTCCTCCCACTGAACATTGTACACCACATTCCAACACACAATCAGCAACATGGGGAACTTGACGGTCCAGAAACACAAATATCCCTCAGGTAGAGGCCCAACCGTCCGACGCAGACTCTCCGACATGTCTTCATAGTGATTGCGCTTGTTTCTCAGCGCACGCAGCAAATCGAGTAGTCGAGAGCCCGTGTATTTACGTTGTTTGCCGAGAGAATCCAAAAACTCCTTGGGAAGCATCTTCTGAAAGTCACCCTTGGTAATTTCGTATGCGTGACGCTCTAGCTCTTCGAGTGCTGGCGACGGCGGATCACGGGGTTCCTTCTCAAAATGATCCGAGACATCGCAGAGGAAAGCAAGTCGCTTCTTGGGGGACCAGAAGAAGGGATGCGACATGATTTCCCGAGTGTTTGGCCGCTTTCTTGGGTCGGCGTCAATCATGGAGGCGATGAGATCCTGCGCTTCGTAAGAAAAGTCACCCAGAGCTTCCAATGCGTCGAGGTTGTAGTTGCCCTTGCGGATGTTGACCTCTCGCATGTATCTACCTCCAGTGTCAAAGGGGTGGGAGCCGCTGCTCAGGACGTAGTAGAACACCAGACCGAGTGAGAAAATGTCAATAGCACGGGTAGCTCTCTTGCTGTTGCTGAGTGGGCTGGAGTCGGCCATCACGGAGCTCGATGCGCTGTGCATGCTGGCGTCGACCATGCTAATGTCGCGAGCGTCGTCGTCTAACAAGAGCTCTGGTGCTCGCCATCCTGATGTACCCGCTGCTCTGCCCGTCGTTGCGCCAAATGACGATTGACCATCCTCCATCTTTTTGCAGAGACCAAAGTCTGATACCATCAGTCTTGGCCTGCCCTCCTTATCGACATTGACCAAGATGTTCTGTGGTTTCAGGTCGCGGTGGACAATACGCAGACTGTGCAGATGGCTGATACCGTTGGTAATTTGGTACAAAACACCCGGTAGATCCATCCTGCCGGCATCTGCCAGCTGTGGATAGGTGTTTGGACGCTCAACGACGTCAGCCAGCGAGGCAGCACAACGCTCTAATGCGATGTAGAGGAAATTATCCTGTGTGACTTGCGAGTAGTAACGAATCACTAGACATGATTAGCATCTCCCTTATCTGCGTCACTTTATCAGCGGTACTTACCATTGGGGTGATCATCACTTTCTCTCAGCAGACGAGTCTCCTGAGATGCTATGTCATAAAACTGAATCAACATCCGCTTCACAGCAACGTCACGACCATCGAACCGGCCTGCAAAAACAAGGGTGCCGTTGCTTCCTGTGCCGAGTTGCTTGTCTGTGTCCACTTCAATGTTGCCCATGCGGATAACCGGTCCATTGACGGACTGCATATCATTGGTTCCAATCGTTCTAACGTCAGGTTGGATGCTATGCGGGTTGTCAGGCTTCATCAGAATGTTGACAGTTTCATCAAGCGTAGCGTGAGGTTTTTCGTCATCACGAGACTGCGAGTTCTCGCGTCGCGCATTTTGTTTCTTGTGCTTCACACCACCACGTCGTCCGCGGCGAGCCTTCTTCTTCGGCGTTGCTTGAGTTTCTGGGGTTGCTTTGTCATTGTCTGCAGTCTCGCTAAGAGCCTTCTCTTGAGAGGCTGGTGACTGCTCTTCACTACCATCCTTAGATGAAGCTGTCGGACTCTCAAGCAGTGTCTTCTCCGCGTCAGGTTGTTGGACAGACTCCACGCGTGGCTCATCGGCGGAAGTATTTTTCAGACCCGCCTCATCCTCAGCGGCCTTGCCCCCATTGGTCGTCATTGCATCCTTTTCGTCTGCAAGAATATCGCTGATCTTGTCATCCTTGAGATCTTGAATATTCTCTTGGTTGTCTTTCTTGTCAGGAACGACAACGTCGATCCTGTCGTCGTGGTCCTCCTTGTTGTCTCCGACACCTCTGACGTCTCCAACATCCTTGATTTCCTTGTCTCCCTTATTTTCCTCATCAATGTCGTCGTCCTTAACTTCTTCAACGTCCCTATCGTATTTGACATCTTGAACATCCTCATCGGAGTCCTCGGGTGCAAGATAGTCTTGTGCAACTCGTAAAACGCCGCGCCTACGCAAGCGATGGTATGATTGACGCAGTTTCTGTTGATTCAGCGCGAGGAGGCTAATAAGGAGGATAATAAGAACAGGATTGGCGATGAAGTCTTTGAAGTTCTTCATAGCGCTTTGCGGGAGAGCCTTAACTGCCTGCACTATCGCTGATTCATCGTCTTCATGCACACTGGGCACCTGAGGTTGAGGTTGAGGCTGAAGTCGAGACTCATTTTCAGGCCCTTCAATACCCTTTTTGTCATGACCTGGGCCAAGACTAAGCGGGCTGTTGGAGCCGGATCGGTTGAGGCTGTGGGTTCCGACCAGAGCCTTTTCAATAATGGATTGGTCAGAAAACTCCCCAGGCCACCAGTCTGATTTTGCAGCACGGGCAGAAGGAGCGTCGATGATCATTGGATACGCTCGGCCGGACATGGCGTACCAGTCCCCAGCTTCTGTCTGGTTGAGGAAGATGAGGCTACTGCGCAGGTTATTGACGGTCTCGTCTTTGGATGGCATGGGCGGCTGAGGAAGGACGACGAGCTGTGGGTTGCTCTCTGAGACGGCATTCCATGGCCGACACACGTCAAGAACGCGAGCCACGGGGGCGGCAAACTTGTGCTTGAAATATGGCGAAGTTTTATCTGCTCGGCTTTGGTCGAAGGCGTACAACCCACCGTCAGGTTGGCTGGCCATATATCTGCTATCGAGAGATTTGTGATACTGCTGGGAAAGGTCGCTGTCGAAGTTGTTGGGGCCCCATTCCGAGTACTTGAGGGTCGCGATTTGTTGCCCATCTGAGCGCTGAATTCCAACAGTGTACTCAGTTCGTCCCAGAGTTATGGTGCCGACGGTGCTACACTCTTCATCGTTTCCCTGGAACGAGTTCTTCCGGAAGCAGCTCTCAGCTTGGTTGACGTGAGAACCGCTAGATCCAAACCACTTAAGGACACGACCGTTGGCGGCGTCAAGCGTCACCATGGTGGTTTTCTTGTCGCCCATGTATGCTACATAGGGAGCGACATTCGACTTGTAGGGACACAACTCCTCAACCAGGGTTTTCATGGTGAAGGAGGTGCGTGTCAGGCCGCCTGGGCCGGCTTCGGAGTCTGGCATCCAAATGTAGAGGCTGCCATCCTGGCTTGGCTCGACAGCCCATATGTAGTGATCTACAGGGCTGTAATCAACATCCTTGACGGATTTGTTGTATCGGTGGTGTATGGTTTCGACCATGGGTTGATCGACCTCGAGATGCCAGAGTTCTTTTCCCGTCTTGCGGTCATTGGCATACAAGTCTCCATCGACGGTCGCCAGAAGAACAAAGTCTTCTACTTCCCAATCAGCCAGATTCCGCGCACTATGCGGCGAGGTGAGACCAGAAGCGGGATAGCTGCTGGAGAATCTGGGCAGATGTGCTCGGACGGGCTCTGCCGGAGCTACAGTTGCAAGGGCGCTCTCATCTTGTTGGATGATTTTTTCATCTTTCTTAGTAAGTGCTCTCTTTCGGAGCTTATTCTTGTTTCGTTCCTGCGATGGATCGCGACGGATAGGGGTCTCGCGGGCATTGTCGTCAGTGATGGTACTGATGGTAGCGGTTATGGCGGAGACCTTGCGATCATCGTTAAGAAATCGAGGGGATTCGTAATTTCGGTCGGGCTTGGCGGCCTGATTCCCGGATTGCTGCTGCTGAGCATCGGCTAGTGATAGCCAGGGAAGGAGGATGAAGGCGAAAGCCAGGAGCAATTTATTATTTGCCTGGTGCGCTGGGCGGCGCCCTTGAGGTATAGGGGGCCGCATCGTGGGCTGATGAAAGGTCGGGATCAGCGAGGCCGACCAATCATGCGATGGAATTAATTCAAATCGAGAGTCGTCGAGTTGAGCGCCGGGAGAGGCTGATGCGAAGAAGCATCTGCCATACCCAAACCTTGGTGGTTGATGGAGAAGAAAAGGGCGGAGGTTTTGAGATCGGAGTTGTCACCAGCGCCGGCGTTTCCGCTGCTATGAACAAATAAAAAAAATTATGTGAGGGTCGCTGTAGATTGTCGCCAGTGGCGGATGATATTGGATCGATATAAAACCTTGGCTACTATCAAATGTTTGACGGCAAGGAAAAAAAAGTTTTGACACGAAACTAGAAGCAATATGGTAGGTGGTTGGGAGGAAGGGAGTGGAAGATGGGGACACCAGAGAGGGAGAGTTTGGGAAGAGAGCGGGAGACAGTGGGCCACACCATCCGTTAAAAAAGACAGGCTGAGCAGTGCTGAGCCGTGCTGAACAAGCAGGTTATTAACCAATTACTGCATGTTTGGGGCAGTCTTGGTTCAGTCTTAGTGCAGCTTTTAGTGGGCTTGGGCGTCTGGATGGTGTGCGTGCGCAGCTCCTGCTGCAATGCGCCAGCGCTGGACAAGCACGCTATTGCTGCACAGTAAGCTTTCCTGTTCCTCCCCAGCGCCCCCCTGTTAGGTACTGGACTTTACTGGCTAACCGGCGCCCATGGCTGAGACCGACGGGCACTGATGGACACTGATGGGTGCCGCTCAGGGCGATCACCCAGCAAAAAGCCCCATTAATTCTCCCACCCCTCGATCCCCTGTCAAACGCCCAGCGCACAAAAATGTTTTCCAAATTTGCATCGCCAAAAACTGCCCCACCTCGGAACATCCTGGAACCTCTGCAAATTATACGTGCTGAAAACGTGGTGATGCATTTGAAAGCGCTTACACTGCTGTTGAATATTTAGAGTCATGAAACAATTTCCAAAAATAGTTGAATAAAACCCACAGCATTTGTAAAAGAGTAGAGAGGAAAACCATGGATAAAAATACAGGCAATCGCGTCATCCATCGAAGCATGTCTCTCATTATTCTCACCCACGGCAACAAGCAGCTTCACACAAGACATCTCTCCTCTCATGATTCGCACATCCAGAGCCAGATAATATCACAATACTTTTCGTTGTGTGAAGGAGCCATCAGATTTCACAGAAAACCCATCAGGTGAATAGTCATAAATCAATTATTGAGCCCTCGCTGTACCCTATCTCATATAAGTCTACCCGTACAAGCAATGGAAAATTCGACTCAATTGCACATCCCTTTGAAAATATACGCCGCAAATGATCATCATCTTCTTTTTGCCCTTTATTCTTTCCTTCTTTGCCTCTTTTTCTTTCGTTTCCTTTCCTTAGCCAATAATCTCTTCCGTCTCCTCCAATACTTCCTCCACAATCTCCTCAATCACTTGAGCCTCCTCGGCATCAATGCCAGCCTCTTCCAGCTCCTTCGTCTTAGCCTCAAGAAGAGCAGCGTGAGGGTCGGCAGGCAGCCCAAGGATCTCTCTCTCCTCGGCCAAGTCGTACTCGACCTCCTCGCGCCAGTTGTACCACTCTTCCAACATGTTGCGGCGGGCCTCCACAACAGCCAAATCGGCAGAAGCACCACGGTCGGCATCTTCTTGCTCGAACACGCGGCTGTACTCACGCAGGTTCTTGCGTACTTGCTTCTGCTCGTCCTTGGTCAATAGCGTGGCGGGGCGGGGGCGCCATTGGAATTGCTTGAAGCCATCGACAGGCTCTTCTCTCAAAGCCTCACCCCTAAAGTCGTAGATGTGGTAGCCGTTTTCCATCTGTTGCGTCATGTTAGTAAAATGGATTAATATCGATATGAGTCCCAATATAATCTTACCTTGTGCTTCCAAGCCGACGCCCATGTGGCGACGAATCGGCCAGAGGGATCCCACTCGACATCAGTGACACCGTAGTGGTCGGCTGTGTTCATGTGCTGCAGGTTGGCAGTCAAGTCCTTGTCAGACTCAGGCTTCTCACCCTCAAAGTCCAAATCGAAAAAGTCGAGGTCGGAGCTCTGCTGGTTACCGATGGTAGCGATCATTACGAATCGTCCCTTAGGCGACCAGTAGATGGCGTTGCTATTCTTCTTGTCCAGCGTGCGCAGGTGCTTGAAGTTGCCTGCGAATTGACCCTTGGCCTTCTCCGGGCAGAAGAAAGCGACGGCAGTCTTGGGAGCAACGGCGGTAGGACCAGGGGGCTCGGTGGTGGTGATGATGGCAAATCGATCTCCCTTGGGCTCCCAGGCAAAGTTAATGACTGTGTCCTTGATGGTGTCAACGACTTCCACGGGAACACCCTTCTCCTTGACGCGGAATATCTCCAACGTCGTGGCCTGTGACTTCTTGGACTTGGAGTGACGATCGACCTTGACGCAGATGTAGGCGGCTTCGGATTGCCAGTGCAGCTTGGCATCGCTGACACTGAAAAGGTTCAAGCTACGGACGATCTCCTTGGAGGGGACGCTCATCAAGCCGACCTTGGCGGGGTTGCTGCCGATTTCAGGCGTCCAGAAGCAGAACAGCTGCTCGTACGACTTGACACCCTCACGCTGAACGGTGGCGGGGGCCCAGTCGAAGTCAATAACACCTTCAATCTTGATGCTAGTCTTGTCGAGAAGGTTCATGCGGGGCAGTTCGTAGACGGAGATGGAGTTTCCGGGGTTCAGACGAGCGACGTACTTGTCGTCGGCAGACCACTTGAAAGCAGGCCACTGCAGCTTGGGAGCAGGCTTGCCCTCCTCGACCTTGGGGGGCTCAAGGTTGGCGAAGGAACGCAGAGGCTTTCCAGTAGCAATATCCCAGATGACATAGTTCTTGCCCTCATCGTCGATGGTGAGAATACCGTCGGCGTCGTCGGTGACGGAAATAGGGCGGTTGGACCAAGTGACCAAGTAGTTTTCGTTGGGAGAGAAGGCGATGAGGTTGACGAAGGGGTGAGGGAAACGGCCGAGCTTGCCCCAGGACTGGCCACCCCACAGGATCACGCCCTTGGCGTGGATCGAAGTGAGATACGAGCCCAGAGGAGACCACTGCAAGAAGGTCTCGGTCCAGTGTTGACGGTCGACAATGTTCTCGGGCTGATCTCTCTCGTTGTTCCAGAAAACACCGACGTTATCGCCACGATACATGACGAACTGGTCGCGGCCACGGCCAGAGGGGTCCTTGAGCCACCATCGGAGGTGCTCGCGCTTCTCGAACGCAGGGATTGTGGGGGCGTGGTAGGTCTCGTCCACTCGTCCTTCGGCTCCGTATCGCTCAATATCGCTGATCTTGTTGACGCGCAGAATGTGCTTCTTGTCGAGGGGCACCATATCGAGCTGGCGGGTGGCGGCTTGGGCCTCAGCGGGGGAGGAGTACTCTACGAAAGCAAATCTGGTTGGAGGTTAGCCAAAAGTCTGTGAGAGTCAAACGCGCGACCTGTCATATCTACACACCTCAAAGACTTTCCATCGTCTCCCATGGGCATGTGAATAGCCTCCTCTTTCGTCTTGCCCACGGTGTTGAGTTTCTTGAGCAAAAATTTAACCAACTTGGGCTTCTGTTCGGCGTTGACTTCGGGCAGGCCGTCGATGACTACGAAGGTGTCATATCCACGCTCCAGTTGAACCTCGAACTTTTCGCGAATGTCGGAGAAGTCAATCTCGTCCTCGTTGAACTCGTCGTCGTCGAGGTTGGTCTCCTGGAGGTGGTCGAATGAGGGCGCCATGATTGCGGTGGTTTGTCGCTTAGCGAGGGGTCGCAAAAAACTGCCCCGCCTTGATGAAAGAAAAAAAGTTAACGGCCAGGAAAGCAGTCGAAGCCCGGCTCAAAGGAAAATAAACTTGGCAGGATGCAAGTTGGATCGAGCGGTCACGTCGTCGGGCAGCTGTGTCAACTTGCAAAGGCACAAAAAAAATATGGCCTGGTGGGGATTCGCTGGACGAGTGAGTAGGGGAATGATGGCTAGCTCGCGACGCAGCAAATTTGGTGGTTCTCAGTACTTTCGTCAAAGTGTGCGGCGGAGAAGCGATCTTCCTGCGCCGTCTGTGCAAGTCACGTGTCAGACCACAGCGCCAAAGACCAAAAGTTGCACTGTGAGTCAAGCAGTGGCAGGGCAGTTTTGGAGGGTATATAAAATTCCACAGATGGTTATTTGTGTATGAAAATATTTCCAAGAATAGTAGCATAAATCGCTCAGTAGCCTAATTTTTGACTTTGATTTTTTTAAGCGCTGCCTGTCGCTATGTCGTCTCCTGTCATGTTCCCTCCCCTGCCACCACGTCCCTCCTAGTCCTAATTACTTGTAGTGGCGCCAGGCACCCCGCCATAGAACTCTGGCGCTAGAAAGTGCTGGACCAAGACGGAGCTCCAGAAAAAAAGGCTGCTGCTAAAGGCGGGACAGAACATTTGACCAGCAAGCAACACCACTCGACTCGACAATAGGCATTCGATACCAGAAATAATCGCCTGTCATGGTATGTTTCCCTATCCAAACGGCCTCTGTCCTTCTATTCCGCCCTTTTGCTAATCCAATTTCCCCCGCAGTCTTTTATGCCCACGCAGATCTTCGAGGAGGGGACGACGGAAGAGAAAGGAGAGAATGCGCGTCTCGCAGCTTTCGTAGGAGCCATCGCCGTTGGTGATCTGGTCAAGAGCACTCTCGGTCCCAAGGGAATGGACAAGATTCTTCAGTCTGCGTAAGTAAATCTCCAACCTCAAAAACCTTACATCCCAAGCTCCCCTAGCTTACATCCAACCAGCTCCACCGGCGACATCATGGTAACAAACGACGGAGCTACCATCCTCAAGTCTATTGCTCTCGACAACGCCGCCGCCAAGGTTCTCGTCAACATCTCCAAGGTTCAGGACGACGAGGTCGGTGATGGAACTACTTCCGTTGCTGTTCTTGCCGCCGAGCTGCTCAGAGAAGCCGAGAAGCTGGTCGACAAGAAAATCCACCCCCAGACCATTATCGAGGGTTACAGAATAGCCAGCCAAGCTGCCCTCAAGGCCCTTGCCGACTCTGCCGTCGACCACAGCAAGAACCCCGAGGCTTTCCGCAACGACCTCCTCGCCATCGCCCGTACGACCCTGAGCTCCAAGGTGCTCGCCCAAGACCGAGACCACTTCTCCCAGCTTGCCTGCGACGCTGTCCTCCGATTGAAGAAGTCGAGCGATCTGAGCCATATCCAAATCATCAAGAAGGCCGGTGGCAAGCTTAGTGATTCATACTTGGACGAGGGTTTCATTCTGGACAAGAAGATTGGTGTCAACCAGCCCAAGCGTCTGGAAAAGGCCAAAATTTTGGTGGCCAACACCTCCATGGACACAGACAAGGTCAAGATTTTTGGCGCTCGCGTCAAGGTTGGATCTACAAGCAAACTGGCTGAGCTGGAGAAGGCTGAGAAGGACAAGATGAAGGCCAAGGTCGACAAGATCAAGGCACACGGCATTAACTGCTTCATTAACCGTCAGCTCATCTACAACTGGCCTGAGCAGCTGTTCACTGATGCCGGCATCATGTCTATCGAGCACGCCGACTTTGATGGCATTGAGCGTTTGGCTTTGGTCACTGGAGGAGAGATTGCTTCTACTTTCGACCACCCCGACCAAGTCAAGCTTGGCCAGTGTGATGTTATTGAGGAGGTCATTATTGGAGAGGATACTCTGATCAAGTTCTCTGGCGTGTCTGCCGGTGAGGCTTGTACCATTGTTCTGCGTGGTGCCACTGAGCAGCTGCTCGACGAAGCTGAGAGAAGTCTGCACGATGCCCTGGCGGTTCTGTCCCAGACCGTCATTGAGCCTCGCACGACTCTCGGAGGAGGATGCGCTGAGATGCTCATGGCCAAGGCCGTTGAGACCGCTGCCACCAAGATCGAGGGCAAGCGTCAGATGGCTGTTACTAGCTTTGCCATCGCCCTGCGACAACTCCCCACCATTCTCGCCGACAACGCCGGCCTGGACTCTGGAGACCTCGTTTCCCGATTGAGAAAGGCCATCTACGACGGTCACTACACTAGAGGACTGGATCTGATGACTCCTGGCGGTGGTATTGAGGATATGCGTGACCTTGGCGTCATTGAGAGTTACAAGCTGAAGCGCGCTGTCGTTTCTTCTGCCAGTGAAGCTGCCGAATTGTTGCTCCGTGTGGATGATATCATCCGCGCGGCTCCACGACGACGTGAAGGCATGTAAATTGAAAAGCAAAAATGAAACGAAACGGTACAAAAAGGACATGGCATCTATTGATTAGACAGGGAAAAGCTTCTGCAATATGTAATGATACCATAGAAAGTGAATTAGATGGTATGGAACTCGATGTTCAACAACAGTTCGAAAACCTGTGACACAAGTAACACATGTGATATCTGTCAAATAACTCATTGCTTGTTTGCTTGTCGGGTAATTGGAGGTTCATGGGGTGAGACGAAGCTGAAGTCGAAGTGACTGGATGTGTTTACAGGCAGAGCCCAAGCGGAGGCGACTGACGGACCGTCACAGCTGCCAGAGCAGTTGGTGGAAAACTCTTCGCGCTGTTCGCGTATAGTTCTACTAGCTGACTCTTTCTATCATCATTTTTCATCGAATTCTTCACTCGTGCCATCAATACGTTGCATCCTTGGATCGCAGCTTGCATCGTTGCTGTCATGGCCAAAACCAACCCCAATGCTGGACAGCCCAAGGCCAGGAAAAAGCAGGGCGAAAACAAGAACGGCAACAATGCCCAAGCAAAAGGCACACCAAAGAATAAGGCTCCAATCATTCAGACTGCTCCTGCTGTCAAGAGTGTTCCCGCTATCAAGAGCACTCCTATCGTCAAGAACAGTGCCGTCAAGTATTCTCCCGCTATCAAAAGCCTTACGGCCATCAGGAGCACTCCCACGAAGAGCAACGCCAACCAAAAAGGAATCAGTTCATTTGGCACGCCCATCAAGTCGAAAGTGATTGATTTGTCTACTGAAGACTCGGATTGCGAGATCCAAAAAGTGGTGACGCTCTCAAGTCAGGAAAGGAAGCGTCGCCAGGAACTAGCAGCGAAGGAGGCTGCTGAGTCTCCGATGAGGAACAAGCGCATCAAGGTTGAATTACCACCATCTAAACCCAGAGGGCATTCGGAATTGCGTAGAACACCTTCAAAGAATTCTTCACCCGCGAAGACCAAGTCGGTGCAGACTACCCCGCAGACTCACACTCAGCATGCAAGTATCAAAGACCACGGCACACCCTTAAAGGAAGTTGGAGATGTTATTACAGGAGACGCACCGGCTAGTGCATTTAAAAAAGCTTCGGAGAAGAGAAAAGCAGAGGTTAGTATCGATATGGATGATGGTGCCGTCCACGATGCGCTACAAGTAGATGAGGATACAGCTGCAAGGGAGAAGAAGAGGATAAAGAATGAGAGAAGGGCCAAGCGCAAGGCAGCAAAGCTGTTGAAGGAAGAGCAGCAAAATCGAGCCCAAGCCCATGGAAATGTGGAAGCAGACAATGACGACGGCTCTGGTGAGGTTTATTCAACTGCAGCAGAGACAAATGACTTCCATCAGGTTCGAGATTTACAGCGCAACGAGACGACACATGATACACAGCAGCGAGCAGAAGCATCATCTACCAAGAAGCACAAATCGAAGAAGCATAAGAAGCATTCAGAGCAGACACCTGATGCTCCCAAATCTGACGGCCAATTCATGCAACAGCTCTGGGGAGTTCTCAACGGAGTTGGCACCAACGCAGAAGCTGCTCCGTACGCACCATCAGATTCCGATTGCATCTTGGACGAACAAGCATCTACGCCCAGAAAAGGGATACGCACAGTCACGCGCAAGGTTAAGATAGAGACGGCAGCGGCCAACAAGCCTTCGCCTCGCTTCACTCGTGCAACAACGGCTCCGCCACCACCCACATCGCTTGAAGCATCCCCTAGCACCAACAAGTCACCTCTTATTAATGCAAGCAGCAGCACCCCGGCTCGGATTGAAGATGATCTGGCGCTTGTGCGGTTTCATTTCGAGGCCATCCAGAACCATATAGCCGCGCTTCGGTATCTGTCCCGAACTAGGAACATGCGACAGGAACAGGTACAGGAGGGATTCCGCAGGCTGGTTCGATCGATCCCACGATTGCCACCACCGCTGTTTGGCAAGAAGAAAGGATCGTACGAGGAAGTGGAGAGCAGCGTGCAGCATGAGGGGCTTGACGAAGAGTGAGACAGGGGTTATTTTTGATGCTGAATGACGGATATTTGCTTTTTACGTTTTGTGGTTTGCATGGTTTCTCTGATTTTGTGTGTATTTGGAAGGGTCTTGGAGGTCCGATCAACTTGAATCATGTCTTGGTTTGACGATCAAGGATGGGACAGAGAGACGGAGAGGTCGACACGACAAAGTTGTGTGTGAGGGACGGACTTGGCGTTGTGATGAACCTCTTGGTACATGCAGTCGATAATCTACTGTGAGTAGATGGTTTTGAAGTGTAGGGATTTGCCTGTTATGAAGTGGAAACAGAATTGCTATGGAAGAGCCAGAACGGACAGATTGCAGCGGCAGATGCAAGTACAGGTGAATGGATGGACGGATGAATCTAGGCCTTGGTTTGATATTCATTTGACATGTCGATCACTGCGTGGCTGCAAGATGGGGTTATTCGAGGCACAGAGCATGTGCAGTAAAGGAAATAAAATAGCCTGATCAAGATAAGGCGCAGCATTGATAAACATTGCAGTGAGTTTTGGCGTGGTTTCCTTGATTTAGTGACTTGGTGTGCCGTGGCCGTGATGACCATGTCGGCAGTGACGCAAGAGGAGGTGTTTGATAAATGATGTGTCAAATGGGCGTGTAATGATGATGATGTGTTGTATCGGTATTTGGAGCAACTGAGGCGTCTTGAAAATCAGCGGCAAATTCCATTTTGTTCCACAGAATATTTCTCGTCAGTTCTTTGTCGCAGTACTATGTTTTTGAGTGTAAATTAATAAAGGAGTCGGCAAGGCTGTCCCCTGGCATTTCAGCATCTCCGTTGAGTGGTTGTGCGGTTAATATGCACCTAAAATAATTAGTGGGCAGCCCCTAAAGCAGGTACCGCACCGCAGGGACAGGTACACCGTAATTGGCGCATTCTACGTGTAGTTGGAGCCGTGAGGGAGACACAGCACCAAGCCATGGAAGAATAACGAATAGCAAAATAAACAAAAAAATTAGTTTGACCAAGAAACAGAAACCTAGTGCAAGACTCTAATAGGTCAAGCACAGGCCCGTCCAAGGTCCTGACGGGTACAACGTCCTTGTTTTTTCTCTTGTTTTTTCTTGTAACATTTTACACCAATAGGCCGCCGAGCTTGTGAGCATCAGCCGCTAAGCAAGCACTGAGCCACTGAGCAATTGAGCCATTGGGGGGGTGAGGGCCACTAAAAAAAGAGACGAAAAGAGGGCCGAAGGACACTGAGGCTGCTGTACTTCGCTGTCGTCGTGACTGTTAGTGATGTGGGTGCTCAGTAAGTGAGAGAGTGGGTTGGTGAGTGGGTGTCAGGGGTGCCCACCAAAACACTGACGGGTAGAGCGCTGTAGCGTTGCGGCGGGCAGTTTAACCCCTGTTGGGCTGGCTGTACCCCCTGCATCGGCTTGGCCCCTCCTTGTCTCTTTTTCTGCCGCTATTGCCATTGTCAGGTCCAGGCTTTTTTACCTGTTACCCCTGTCTCTTTTTTTTGGCTGGTGCCTCGTTTTGTATTAGGGGGAGCCAACTGTGACGCCTACGACGCCATGTGGCCATGTGGTGGTGCTCGGCTTTTACTGAGCTAGGCCTTGCCCACGCTCCGTAAGCGCGTAATGGAAGACCTGTAGACACTTTTTTCCCAGGTTCTGTTGCTGCTAATGCTTCAGAGGGCTCCCCCTCCAAACCCGCCCATCACCACCACCTGGGGCACTCTTCCCCTCTGGAGACCTGGAGACGTAGCGGGCGATGAGTCTCCCTGTGCTAAACTAGGTAAACTAAAACTCCACCCAAACTCCATCTTCCCTCCCAATCGAGCCCAGCAGCCAACTCAATTCAATCGACTCCCGACTCGCCCGCGCATCACACACCACACCACGCTCGCTAATTTCTTTCCCCCCTCTCTCACTGCGCCGAACATCTCTCTTCATTCTTGTATCATCAATCTTTTACCTCTTCAATCTGCTTTTGTTTTATTTATTTTTCCTACTCTTGTCCGGTCTCTCTCTGTCGCTCTCCCTCTGTACCCTGTTTAGCCTCTTTGCTTGCGACCCAAACACACGACCACCAATCCTTACCTTGTCTAGTCGACTGACTTCTCCCGATCGACACTCTTGCATCGAGATTTACCTCGTGCCCGTCATCCTACCAGAGATCGCTCCTATAGCTCATTAATCACACTCGACATACTGAAAGATTCAACACACATTCTTCAGCCTTTTTCGCGATACTTTTTTTGGACGCAGTCGAGGCATTACCTTGCCGCTGCCCTCGCGAAATGCAAAAATGATGCGCGATAACAATACCTCGACGCTCATGCACCCTGGGCCATTGCCAGGCATTCCAACCTCTCGCAGCTCCAAATCTTCTTCCTTCCACTCCCTCCACAGCGACGATGGAAGTGTCCTGTCTGATATTGCTCACTTCGAAGACATCGGGCTCGAAGACGACAACTCCGCTACCCCCAAGCCTTCAAACAAATCAACTGGCCGCCTAACTCCCTCCTCCTCGTCTACCAATGTCCCCGGGCGAATGGTCACTGGCCGTCGAACGCCCGTCCCACGTCGCTCGTTCCCTAACCTTCAAAACACGCTCTACGCCTCGAACCCTAGAAGCACCAGCATCGCCGGATTAACCGATCCTCGGCCCATCACCCTCACCAAGGGATACTCCACGACTTCCGTGCCATTGTCTCGACGCAATCGTAGCAACAGCCCTGGGCTTGGCTTAGACCCTCGCGACCCTCATCATCCCTCACGCCCGCGTCGTGGGAGCTGGCAGGCCAATCAGAAGCGCAAGTCCATTACCGAGCTGGAGCAAGAATGTGACGAGGATGAAGGGGACGACAATATCCCCGAGGGCTTATTGCTTGACAATGTGCCCATTTCACCGCGACCTCCACATGAACGTACACCAACGCCAAGCCGTACGCCATCGATATCTCCCTCACCGAACCGCCGACGGCCCAAGGAGCGCATCAGGAGTGTCGGCAACGGAACGCCCGCTGTTGCTCAGGCTCAAGGATCGCTGCGCTCTCCGTCTTGGAAGTCGGACGAGTTTCCTGGCGACAAGCCTCCTCTGAGCCCTCTGAAGACACGAGTGAATAGCTGGACAGCTGCTCACGCGGAGCTCAGTGCCGAAACTCGAATGTTGACTGATAAGCTCGAAGAACACGCCGGTGAGGTAGAAGAAAGAGAGGCCAAGCGTGCCAACGGTACTGTTCGACCCAACACATGGAACTCTGCACAGGTCCCATCGGACTACGCCTATGACAGAAAGGAACGTGGCAAGTCCTCAACACCGGAATTGCCTCCTCTTCGACGTACCAATATCATGGTTGATCCCTTGCCGATTTCGAAGGAAAAAGAAGCAGTGCTTAGCCGAACGCGTCCATCATGGCTGCCACCCAAAGATCCCGCGGAAGAAAAGCGCCATTTGAAAGAATACCAGAAAATGATGGCAGCAAGTGCCAAGGCTGACGAACGACGCGAAGCCGCTAGACGGTCCAGGACGAAAAACAGAGATAGCAACGCCGACAACTCGATGCATTTGTGGGAGGAAGACATCATCCCCCGCTGGCAGGAAGCTATCCGCGAGCGGCGCACCAGGGATTTATGGTGGAAGGGTGTCGCACCAAGAAGTCGTGTCACCGTCTGGACTCGAGCCATCGGTAATGAACTGGGTCTCACGGCCGAATCGTACAACAATGCTCTGGCCAGGGCCCGGAATGTGGAGCAGCGAGTCAAGGAGGACAAGGGCGATGCAGAAGATGCGAGAATTGTCAAGTGGTTTGACCACATTCGACGCGATGCTGGTGAAAACACCTGGGTTGATTTACGCATCTTCCAAGTTGGCGGCCCATTGCACGATGCGCTGGTGGATGTGCTGAGCGCATACGCCATGTATCGTGTAGACATTGGCTACGCACCAGGGTGTAACACAATCGCGGCACTGATGCTACTCAATCTCCCCGACGCTGAAACAGCCTTCATCGCCCTCGCCAACGTCCTCAACCGACCACTGCCGCTCTCATTCTACACTTCTGATTCGACCGCCAAAGCTTCGGCTTACAATCTCGTGCTGCAGACCCTCGGCCACAAGTCTTCCAGACTGCACGAGCATCTCACCAAGGGAATTGAGAACATGGACCCTTCGCTGTACCTCGACGATCTCTTCACCAGCGTTTTCACCAGCTTACTAGCCATCGACGAGGCCGCTAGATTGTGGGATGTGTATGTCTTTGAAGGTGATGCACTGCTGGTGCGAGCTGCGGTGGCTGTGTTGCTCAACCGAGAGATGGATCTCCTGGGCACCAAGACGGCAGACGAGGTGTGGAAGATAATGTCCAAGGCGTCTACGGAGACGTCTGCTCCGCGGGCGGTTGGAGAAGTTGGTGCGGAAGACCGTTTCATACAATCTGTGCGAGATGCGGGTAAAGCTTAATGAACCGGAGGAGTAAAGCTTTATTGTGACCGGTTTGAGACGGCCAATCGTAATCATAATTTCGACCTTGTGCCGACAAAGCTTCAACTTCAGGCTTAAACAACGGCCAAGCTCCATGCTTCAAGTCGGCCACGGCTGCGGCGCAATAACGAACGAACCATTTGCCTCTACATACATACTACGATAAGAGGACTTTTTGGATAATATGCAGCAAATGAATTTTTAATGGGATAGACGGTTTATGGAACCAACCTGGGCGTTTTTCGTTGCAATGGAGGAATTGCAACGCATATAATTTCACATTTATTTATCTCACAATTTTGTACTTATTTACTCACACCTACTCACACCTACTCACTTAGTATGAGATAATTAGTCCAGAATGCACACCAGAAAATGCTTGACTTTGATCAAAGGGACTTTAGTTGGCGTGCGAGTGCCAGTGACATGTCTTGCTTATTTTTGACACGCTTCCACGCGCATCAGAGCGACCGCCCCACTGTCTGGTGCTTCTCCCCTACCTTTGGGTTGAATTGCGTCACCGCGACAAAAACAACCAAACACCAGCGACAGCCTACGCGCCAACCATCAACAATCCGTCGAGTATGGGCAAACAAAGTAAAGAAAAGGCCTCGCCGGCGAGCACCACCCAAGCAGACCGGCAGAAGAAGGCCATGGTGCGCGGGACCATCTCATACCTCGAGTCCCAGGGCCTGCCGGTCAACAAGTCCGCCATCTTCCGTCACTTTGAACTCTCCCGGTCTCAGGGCTACTCGGCAATGACTGTGCCGCCGTCACTGCGCAACGACCCTCACTGGGAAGAGAAGCGCGGGCGCAACCGCAAGATCTCCGACGAAGACCAGGCTAAGATGGAGAGTATCCTGTGGGACGAGCAGTATGACAACACGGATCTGACGTGGGCTGCGCTGGCCAAGGAAGCAGGCGTGGATGCGTCGTGTAGCAAGAGGACATTGCATCGCACCATGGGCACATTGGGGTATCGAAGGTGTCTACGATGTGGAAGAGCCTGGGTCCACAAGAAGAACAGAGAGCGGAGGATGGAATATAGCAAGCGGATGGCGGAGTTGTTCCCGCAGCCGCAGAGTTGGCGACGAGTGAGATTCAGCGGGGAGTTGACTTTTGGATTCGATCCGGATGGGAGGGTGAGATTGGTACCCAGAGAAGGGGAGAAGCATTGTGTCAATTGTGCGGAGGACGGGAAGTGGACGAAGGACGTGAAGACGGTGTCGGCATGGGTGGCGATTGGGTATGGGTTTAAGAGCGAGTTGGTGTTTTATGATGGAACGATGGAGATGGCGGATTATAGGGACAAGATACTCGATAGGGTGGTCAAGGGGTGGGTGGAACGGGGGGATGATTTTGTGCTGGAGGAGGACTTTGATGTGTTTGCGCATGGCGGGTTGAGCAAGGTGAATCTGGTGCAGACGTGGAGAGAGAAGCATGCGCTGGAGTCGCGGTTCGGGTGTAGTGAGAGTCCGGATCTCAGTCCGTTGGATTCGTTGTGGCCGGTGGGAAAGACGTGGGAGAGGCAAGAGGGCGCTGGGTGGGAGGAGGAGGAGCTGAGGGAGGCCGCGAGGAAGGCGTGGGAGGGGATTGATCAGGATAGGATTAATTTGTGGGTGGAGTTTATGCCGTCGAGGTTGAGGCAGGTGGTTGAGATTGGGGGGAGGATGGTGCCGTGGTGATTACACGTTGCCGAGGGTGGTTTTGGCATGATTGGGGTGGTCTGGTTATTTGGTTGTGAATACGAGCGGTGATGAATTATGATTGTTGGTTTATTTTTTGTAGAATTTGTAGAATTAGCTGAATTAGCTGAATGGACAGATGGATGGATTATGTTGTAATGGAGATGGAGATAATGGAGTTTGCAAATTTGGTCGAATTGTTTGTGTGAGATCGGATTTACATTTCTGGGCGATTGATAAAGCCGTGACGCTGAATACGAGGTACCTGGTAACGAGTATAAATAATGATGCCGCGACAATGAATCAATTGTATTAATTAATCAGTTGAATTGTCTTTAAATTCATTTAATTGTTCATTGTCACTATTAATACATATCAGTATGTCCGTCATTCTTGTCACTGGAGGCAATCGTGGTCTGGGCTATGCCATGGTCCAGGTGCTTGGTCTCCGCATACCAGACACAACCATCATCATTGGCTGTCGAGATGCCTCATCTGGGGCCGACGCTATTGATACTTTAAGAAAAGAAGGTGTTGCAGCTCCATTGGATTTGGTGGTGCTTGATATTGAAGATGATGAGTCTATCGCTGCGGCCTTGCTGACTATTGATGCCAAATACGGCAAGTTGGACGGTACGTGCCTCATACAGACTTTTCGACACAGACCTCAAAATCTCGAATTCAATATCTTCTTCAAAGTTAGTGTCAGTATCAGTGTCAGTCAGCTAACTCGTGCAGTTCTGGTCAGCAACGCAGCCCGCGTTGAACGACCAACATCCCCCACCGACCGCCACGCCGCCAACACAACCTACAACTCCATCATCACCTCCAACCAGATCCTAACAGCAACATTCCTACCACTTCTACGAAAGTCAGATAACCCCCGCGTGATCATGGTCTCCAGCGCACGGGGAAGTCTAGGCCGCACAGCAAGCGGTGAGCTCCCGCCCGTTTCGGTGGTGGACTACTGCGTGGCGAAAGCTGGGCTGAACATGTTGGTGCTGCATTTGCAGATGGCGGAGAGGGAGCAGGAGAGGAAGGTGAGGTATTGGGCTGTCAGTCCCGGGCATTGTAGGACGGCGTTTAATGGGTTTAGGGGGGTAAAGGAGCCTGTGGAGGGGGCGGAGGTTGTGGTGAGGGTTGTGGAGGGAGGTGTGAGGGAGGGGTTTTGGGAGATTGAGGGGGGTGTTTTGAGGGAGGTTGCTTGGTGATTTCACAATTGATTGAGACTTGGTTGACTGAGGAGTGAATTGATGGATTTGTCTGTTGGTGATGTTGAATTAGAGATGGAACCTGCTGTAATTACGATGCTGAATCGGGAGTCCAGTCTAAGGATGTTAGTGCTGCTCTCTGTGTCTCTTTGAAAATACTACAATATCGATGCTATTTGGTCATTCTGATCATTTCGCTCCAAGGCTGGGCGTTGAGCAAGCTAGGCCGTACTGCCAGCTAGCCTCTTTGAACCCCCACGTACTCACATGCTGACCATGACACATACTTCACAATAAAGACATGAACTTCCTATAGATATTTTTGGTTCATGGCTGTATTCATGGCTGTTTCGTGATTCTACAGCCAACTGTGTAGTAGCGACCGAATTCCACATCTTCAATCGCCTCCCGCTCGAAATGCGCTACCATATCTGGCGTCTAACCGTCGACGACGCAAAGTATTTCCAGATCCACGCCTCCTTGCAAGACTGGAGCAATTGCACCTACGAAGTCAAGGAAAGCCAATACGCACATATCCTAAAGCACGGAAAGATGAAATACAAAATAGAACCGTGGCCGGCACTTCGAGCCTGTCGAGAGGCACGCTACGCCCTGCTCGTTGGCGGCGACAGGTCCGAGCCAACGACACCACTGGCTCCTTGGCCCAACTGCGAGGAGATGACCTTTGTGTGACCTTGGGAGGATGTCGAATTCTTGGCCAGAGATTCCTCCTGCGGCGCCAAGGTTACCAATCTAACCTTGACGGATTCCTATGTCCACGGCTTGGAGGAGCCTTGGTGGGGGTGGACAGTCCTGGATATCCTGTCACATAAGCTGCCCAGTCTGCGCGAGGTAGTGTTGCTTCTTCCTGATACTTGGATTATCGTGCATGGCGAAGAGACGATCTACTACTTTGATGTGTTTCTAGATGACTTACATGGCTGCTACGACAACCCTTAGAAACCGTAATCACAGTTATAGACAATACTAGGGAACCTCTAGGGCCATCGCGACCTTACTATCAAGATGGCTTGGAGCTTCATGAGATTTCACAGCAACTGGCTACGACAGAACCAGTAGCATTGATTAAAGTGAGATCCAATTCATGGGACTTTTGGCATTATAATGCGTTTGAGGAAGTAGATTTGGAGCTTGGTAAAAAGCCAGTCTATGATCATACCGACTTTCCTCCTCCTAGCCCAGTGTGATGGTGACGGCCTTGGCAGGAAAGAGCTATATTACAATTCACGGCTACATCACACAGGTATGGCGGGGGATTATAGAGCATCGCGACATGATGGTGAAGGCAGCAGGATACGATGATGCGGAAAAGGCACTGGAGGACGGCTTGGTTATTGATACGGGAACTGTTGGGACAGTAGATCTGATCCACGTGGCAGAGTGGCGACAATACCGACAGGTTGTACCACAGAGAGCAGTCAATAGGATTGAAGAAGAGGAGGCAGATAATGACATCTGAAAGAAACCGGTGTGCCTTGTGTCGTGTCCCGTCGCGTGGCGGCTGTACACTATGTGTGTTTCTAAGTGTGTTTCTTTCACGACAGGTCGATGGTTGCCATTTGTATCTGCCATTTCGAGGCGCACCGCAATGTGTTAACCCCAGATCGACGAAGTACATAAAATCCATCATCTCGCTTTCAATTGGCTGGAAACATGGCCAAACTGACAAAAGGGCATTGTACCATGGGACCTTGGGGGAACCGCATGATGAGTCAGCCGACGGGTGTTAATTATGGATTTGTTCGTGTGGAGGACTGGAGTAATTAATTGTTTTATGTCTTATTTATTGTGTAATTAATTATTGATTTAATTATGGCCTGTTTGTGTCTGCAGTGGCTGGAGATGTGGGCGGCAGAATCTGTTGGGAAATTTGTTGAGCCAAGACGAGGAAAAGAGAAAAATTAAAAAATTAAACGTTGCACTCACACCAGTTGCCTCCAGCTGGCTGTGCCACAGCTGGGTGTGACCCCCTGGAGTGCGGAAGGGACAGGGGGAGGCCGCGAGATTTAGTGGGGAAACATGCCAACTGAATCGGGAACAGCGCCTCGGTTGTTTAGCATGTGCCAGTGGCCTTGAAACAGTCAGCAGAGACTCAGGGAAGACAATTGCAGAAGAGTACCTTAAAGGCAGAGTGACTGAATTGATTAATTATTGGATCAATTACTGGGTTGATGAATGGGGTATAGATCATGGTCAGATGAGACGTCCGCTGCTATCAGTGCGGTCGATCATCAGGGTCCAGTCGGCTTCACGTGGAATACTCTGCACAGAGTGTAGATGTACTTGAGGCAGTACTTGATCAACGCACGGTGTCGAGGTGAGCCATGTGAAGAATCTGGGGAAATCTGCTTTAATCGTCAGTTCTTCAATTAATCACTGTAATAAATAATTAATGGGAATAATAATAATATTGTTTGGGTGGCAGTCAGTCATTCAGCAATCAGTAAGTGGTGGCGGCGGTATAACTTGTGTATTATGGGCTAGGCAAGCTAGGGAAAAAACGGAACGGTCTAGCATGTGGTCCTAGGCTGGCCAGCGCCACATGCGCTCAATCACCTCATCATTGCAGTAGAGATTATCTTTTATTGAGCTGCAGTGTTGTCACTGTTGTCTGCTGTACATATGTCTGTGTACAGCGTCAGTGGGAGGGAGCAACATGTGTGGCTGCATTAGAGGCCATGATTGGCCCTTGTAAGATGCACCACATCTTTAGCAATTGGCCTGTGAAAATTCCCAAACTTAAATTCTGGTTCCTCCTCTTCTCTGACAGTTTATTCCCAGCTTTGTTTTATTTTATTTTTTCTACCTGTCCAATTGATTTTATCCCATTACTACTCCATACTCTGTTCAGTAGGACGGACAGCAGCACTGACAAGGTCTGTACTGTAGTGGAGCAGACCCTGACCGCCCCCTAAAAAAAAAATCAGACCAGGAACCCCAACAAAGTCCCTCCTCGGCTCAGGCCCAGGCACAGGCACAAGCACAAGCGCGGGAAAAAGGGTCGAGGACACTCCGAGACGCCAAAGGCAAAAAAAAATTAATTGTCACTACCACGACGACAAACTACGGCCACCACCACCAAGACCAATACCGCTCGCTGTGTCTTCCCTTTCTCCACACTGCAGACGATCCAGAGGGGGCGATAGAACCCAATCTCGACTTTTCTTCTCGTCCCTTTCCCTATCTTTTCCTCCTTCTTTTTCTCCTCTTGCTGCCCTTGCTACTCTCATCTTCTTCCCCTCTATACTTCAGCTTCAACTTCATACTTCACTCAGCCGGTGTCCCATTCAATTGGTAAACTACACCACCCAACTACACACATCTTAACATGGCCTCTACCGCCATTCCCAGCAACCGTGTGTTGCGCAGACACGTCGCAGAGGCTGTCGACTCTGCAGACTCCTCTGCCGTTGTCTCTCCCATGGACTCCCCCCGTCCCTCGGCCTCGTCCACCTCGCTCTCCTCCCTCTCCTCGGTCGACGTCTCCCAGGAAAAGGAATCCTACGGCAAGCTCATCGACACCTACGGCAACGAATTCACCCCTCCCGACTACACCATCAAGGACATCCGTGATGCCATCCCCAAGCACTGCTTCGAGCGCTCTGCCCTCAAGGGTTACTACTACATCCTCCGTGACATTGCCTGCCTCGCCACCACCTTCACCATCTTCCACAACTTTGTCACCCCCGAGTACGTCCCCAATGTCTTCGCCCGCGGAGCCCTCTGGGCCGTCTACACCATCCTCCAGGGCCTCTTCGGAACCGGTCTCTGGGTCATTGCCCACGAGTGTGGTCACGGTGCCTTCTCCGAGTCAACCACCATCAACAACTTGACCGGCTGGGTCTTGCACTCTGCCCTGCTCGTCCCCTTCTTCAGCTGGCAAATCTCCCACAGCAAGCACCACAAGGCCACCGGCCACATGGAGCGTGACATGGTTTTCTTGCCCCGTACTCGCGAGCAGTTTGCTACCCGCGCTGGTCGTCTCGTCCACGAAGTTTCTGAGCTCGCCGAGGAGACTCCCATCTTCACTCTGATCCACCTGGTCGGCCAGCAGCTCATCGGATGGCCCCAGTACCTCATTGCCAACGTCACTGGCCACAACTTCCACAGCCGCCAGCGCGAGGGCCGTGGTGAGGGCAAGAAGAACGGCTTCGGCGGCGGTGTCAACCACTTTGACCCCAACAGCCCCATCTTCGACTCCAAGGACGCCAAGCTCATCATCTACAGCGACATTGGTGTCGCCCTGGCTGCCGCTGGCCTCTTCTACCTCGGCAACACCTTTGGCTGGGCCAACATGGCTGTCTGGTACTTCCTCCCCTACCTCTGGGTCAACCACTGGCTCGTTGCCATCACCTTCCTGCAGCACACCGACCCTTCTCTGCCTCACTACACTGCTGAGGAGTGGAACTACGTCCGCGGTGCCGCCGCCACCATTGACCGCGAGATGGGCTTCATCGGCCGCCAGCTGTTGCACGGCA
Source organism: Simplicillium sp. C3G150-2 (assembly GCA_022702485.1). NCBI lineage: Eukaryota > Fungi > Ascomycota > Sordariomycetes > Hypocreales > Cordycipitaceae > Simplicillium > Simplicillium sp. C3G150-2. Next base: position 2,072,616 of record JAJIYY010000008.1, on the reverse strand, counting down.
TCGTCGAGACGCACGTCCTCCACCACTACGTTAGCACCATTCCCTTTTACAACGCCGACGAGGCCAGCGACGCCATCCGTCCCATCATGGGCAAGCACTACCGCTCCGATACCCGCGGTGGTTTCTTTGGCTTCCTGGGAGCCATGTGGCGCTCCGCCAGAATGTGCCAATGGGTCGAGCCCAGCGCCGAGGCCGAGGGCAAGGGCAAGGGCGTCTTGTTCTTCCGCAACACCAACGGCCACGGCCCCAAACCCATCAAGATGGCTGCTTAAACGATACGACGGACATGATTTCTCTTTCCTTTTGTTTTAATCTCGATATTTCTTCGTTCGGCACCGGTCGAATCTTTTGATCGGTGGAGACTTGGAGAGTCGTCCAATTATTTAATGCACATGTTGCTTGCTTTGGGTTGTTGATTTGGAGCACTGTTTTGATCGGGCAGCGCTTGGCTGTTGAGGCGAAAAGATATATGTATGGCAGCGCTGGCTGTCTCGAAAAGATATTGCAGGAGTCTAAAATAGATTCATAGATTTACTAGACAATAGACTCTTTGATCAGACGAGACGATGACACTGGAAGATGAGAGCGTGTGTGGTCGTGTAGTCAGGGATGTGTTGTCGCTGCGCGTGACCTCTCAATCCGGCCTACCCGGCAGGTGAACTGTTGTGTACAGCACCAGAATACAGCCGCCAATTCAATTGCAGCAGTCTAAATATGGCCGATGTTTTATTCTGATTGCATTGGAGATGCCATTTTACATTTATTATTGTCGGACACTATCATCAATGTTTCCTTGGGAGGCATGTGTAGCCTTCGAAGTGTGCAGGCCAGTACTCCTTCGAACAGTGGCCCTATGCACGATCGCAAGATTAACACCGGACAAGCCGAAGTACATCAATTCCATGGCTTACAATTACTGCAATAATCTCGAATGATGCAACATCAGCTGCCCTAAAAGAGACAGAATTTTCATATTTGCTACAGAGTCGTTCAAGTCTGGATACGTTCAAACAAGGCGACCAGTGCGCCGATTCCAACGCCACCGTCGCCAGTGGCGCCATAAGCGTCAGCAAGCCCGAGGTGAAGGCGGGGTTGAGAAGTTTATTTGGACAGGCCTTTGGATGATGCCTAGTTTTGTGGCGTTTGGGCGCAGGATTTATTCTACAGAGAGACATGAAGATGCGATGTCGGCGTGGAATACTGAGAGTATGTCAGTGGGATAGGTTTCTGGCTTGTACAGGTATTACGGGACAAGATCGTAATTATTGGTGTTTGAGGGTGTCTCATTCCAGCTGTCTCATCTGGGCGATGTTCCGCTGGGAGGCAGGCAGGCAGGCAGGTTATATGAGGTGCTGCAGCTAATAATTGCTGGCTGCGACAAGCTGTACATGCTGTACTAAATGAGTTGTTTATTTATATAAACGTCGGCAGGGTGCAGTTCCGGTTACTTAATAATTGCTCTTCCTTTTGACAAAGTACACTTTACAGTAGGCATTCACTGAGTTGATTGTTTACATGGACTTGCTTGACTGAATTGTCTCAGACTGTTGTCTATCCAGTTCGCACTCATAACACAATGGCCTCTTCATGTATGTATGCTTTTTTTGCATCACTCGTTTACTGTTTCCTCCATCCCATGACTTACAGTGGGGCACAGGCCTGCCCATGTCTAGCCCGCCGCCAGGCGATGTGAGCGCCATCATCGGCCGCTCTCCACTGTAGTTGGAGTCTCTGAGCCTGTTTATTTTCTTACTCTGACCAGAAAACCAAATCTTGCCCAGAGATCTACTCCTTCCCCGTTTGTCAATCCAACCCACTGTTTTTCCTTTGTCTCCAGAATACAAGGTTATCGCTTAGCACTCATACCACTACTTGTGACGGTACAATGGTGTAAGTGTGCGTAGAAGTCAAACTCTGTGAGTCTTCTGCGACGGCAGCATCGGCCTCCTCTCTCATGCAGCCCACTTCATCTCTTCGACCAAGGAAACTTGGAGAAATGCTGCTGCCTTGGATGGCCTGTGCTGGATGCCGTTAGTGCAACGCCACCAAAATGGGGCGGTCGACTTGGGCCTGCGTCTCGAGGGTTTTTTTCCCTCTCTTTTCAGAGGAGGTTTATGAATCGAGGCAAGCCAATTAATGATGCCAGCAGCGTAGATGCTCCATAAGTTTTACGTGCTAATATATTTTAACCTCATACTAGTACCATCCGGCGCTGCTTGGCAAATTACATGGCCAGTGGAAGCTTCCCGAGGAGGACAAGCTAGCCTGTTTGTCTCTTAGCAGCCCAGTTCTGGACCCCTGCCCAAATGGCTTTGTTTTGGCAACGCTGGGCTCCATTCCTAGCCCATCGAAATCAGTGGCTCAAGAGAGGCGCTGTTTGACGGATGGACCAAGTTTCAACAGACCTCAACTCAAGCAGAGCAGAGCACAAAGTCTACTCAACTTCCCCTCAGTCAATTCAACTCGGCAGAGGCAATTTATAACCCGGTAGTATTCTCTACTAATCAATCACAAAAAGATCTTCCAAAAAAAACGAAGGAAGCAAGGTAGCCCTGTCCTGCACACTACCCTGTCCTGCAGTGTAAGCCCACTCCAGCTCCCCCCCATGTCGACACCATCACATCACACCCTTCCCCCGAAAAAAAAAAAGCCTTCTGACTCTCCAATCTCAGGCGGCTAAAAAGTTGGGGTTCGGCTTAGTTTAGTGCAGAACTAGAGCAAAATGCCCGCTCTCTGTAGCTGTTGGTAGTGTGACACCTCCCTCATTCTCTTAAATAAAAGGAAGGTCCCCTTCGCCCCTCCGCTACTGGACTAGCCCTTCCTCCCCTCCTTCTGGTTGTTCAAGTCATTTTTTTTTTTTTTTTTTCTCTAAGCTCAATTCAATCCATTGATTCTTCATCATGGCTGACGAGAAGAAGGTCGTTGACCACGACGACAAGAAGGTCGTTACTGAAGAGCATAATGAGCATGTGTAAGTAAACAAAGGACACCCCTCTGCCACATTCCAGACACTAGCGTCGCATGAGCTCACAACTGCACTGGTAGCCAAGCTGCTTCTGATGCGCAACCGACTGAAACTGCACAGAAGCTTGCAAAGTTGACGGAGAGCGCCGAGGGCGAGATCAAGAATCCTCTCAAGGGCATCGATCCGTCTGTCCTACTAGAAAATGTCAGCGAGTGGCGAAGCCGCAATGGCCTGCCTGAAGATATTTTGCCCTTGCTGGAGAAGGGTGCGCTCGTTGCGCAGAACCCTGCTGGCTTCGAGAGTATCCGCGATGTGGATGGCAAGAATGTCGCTCTCACTGAAGAGGAGAAGCAGGCTCTGCGCGAAGAAGTCACCAATCGCTGGAAGCATCCTTGGCCACTGTACTATACCATTTTCCTGAACTCTATTGCTGCTGCCATTCAGGGTTGGGATCAGGTAAGTTAATTCTGTTTCTCATAGGTTGATTGCGTGAGGCTAATTGCTCGCAGACTGGTTCGAACGGTGCCAACCTTGGCTTCCCCGTGGCTCTGGGCATTCCCGACTCTGGAGACGCTTGCAACGACCCCGGCGTTGATTGTTCCCGAAACGGATGGCTGGTCGGATTGATCAATGCTGCCCCGTACATCACCATTGCTGTTCTGTAAGTTACCTGCAGATAGCAGCTAACCTCTCCTTTACTGACTGGTGTCAGCGCTGGATGGATCTCCGATCCTCTGAACGATTGGCTCGGCCGTCGCGGTGTCATTTTCATTGCCGCCATCTTCTCTCTCCTCGCCCCCTTTGGTATGGCTACCTCTCAGACTTGGGGCCAGCTGCTCGTCTGCCGTATGCTGCTCGGTGTTGGCATGGGTCTCAAGGAAGTCACTGTCCCCGTGTTCTCTGCTGAAAATGCACCAACGGCCATTCGTGGTGGTCTTGTCATGTCGTGGCAAATTTGGACTGCTTTCGGTATGTTACTTAAAGGTGCTGAAGCAAAAAGTACCATCTTACTCACAACTTCCAGGCATTCTCTGCGGTTACTCTGCCAATCTTGCGGTCGGCAAAGTTCACCTAATTTCCTGGCGCCTGCAGCTCGGCTCAGCCTTCATCCCTGCCATTCCTCTTCTCTTGGGTGTTTTTTTCTGCCCCGAATCCCCTCGTTGGTGTCTCAAGAAGGGCAAGTACCTCCAGGCATGGCATTCGCTGCTCAAGCTGCGAAACACTCCTCTTCAGGCTGCTCGCGATCTGTACTATATTGACTGCCAGCTTCAGCAAGAGCGCGATCTTGTTGCTAAGGCGGGATTGGATGTCAATGCTGGTCTGTTCACTCGTTTCGTTGAGCTTTTCACCATTCCTCGAGTTCGCCGTGCCACCTGGGCCTCTGGTATTGTCATGATTGCGCAGCAGATGTGCGGAAGTAAGTTGATATCTCTTCGCGAAAATAATTAGTCACTAACAGCAAAACCAGTCAACATCATCTCCTTCTACAGTAGTACAATTTTCCAACAGAGTGGTGTCTCTGCCTATACCGCTCTCTGGGCTAGTTTCGGTACTGGTCTCATCAACTTCATCTTCGCATGGCCCGCCGTGTGGACTATTGACACCTTTGGTCGCCGAACCCTGCTGCTGTTCACCTTTCCCAACATGTTCTGGACGCTGCTGGCGGCCGGTCTCAGTTTCTTGATTGAGGCAGACAAAGATTCCAGCAAGGCTCGTCTGGCGGCTGTTGCAACGTTCATCTACCTCTTTGAGGCCTTTTACTCGCCTGGTAAGCCTTGCCTGTACGTTTTCAAATGTTTCAGTCCTAACACTACGCAGGTGAGGGCCCCGTTCCGTTCATGTACTCGGCCGAAGTTTTCCCTCTGTCCCACCGTGAAGTTGGCATGTCCTGGGCTGTCGCAACCAACAATTTCTGGGGTGCTATTCTCTCCCTCACCTTCCCAACGATGCTTCACAAAATGACAGCCACTGGTGCGTTTGGATTCTACGCCGGGTTGAACCTGGTGGCACTTGCGCTCATCTTTCTCTTTGTGCCCGAGACCAAGCAGAAGAGTCTGGAAGAACTGGACGACGTCTTCGAGATTTCCAACAGACGCCACGCCAAGTACCAGATGAGCGAAGTCTTGCCCTGGTGGACTAAGCGATATGTCCTTCAGAAGAAGGGCGGCCCTTGCCCTGAGCTGTACTATCATGAAGATGCTGCTGCTCTGAAGCAGGAAGCTACCACCAAGGCCTAAGTCTTGATTGCGAGTTTTCGCATGCTTGTGGAGGAACGTACATCCTGTTGATATCAATTTGCTTTATAGTCGAGTTAGCTGCTGAATGAATTACGTTGCTTTGATAACAGTGTTACATCTGTTACAGAATCGCTGTGATTATCTGTTGCATGTGACGAGATAATGCTGTTGCCTTGGGTACCTGATCCGCCTAATTGAAGCGGAACTTGGATACGACGAACCCGAGTGGTGGGAGTTAGTAATGTACAGCCTCACGGAGACTCCATTCCACGCGCCAATTCTCCCCACAGACCCGTTCTTCAGATCAACTTAATCCGGGTGCCTGCTAGTAAACCGCTGCCTGGACTTGGAACTGAATAATTCAGATGCAGTTTTGAAAAGTTTAAATAATCCCTTACGATGCTTAATTAAATCTGGATCGCCGGAACACAGCATCGAGTTTGTGACAAACATCAACACACCTCAGTCATCACGACATTCATCAATTGGCTTCACCACGGTCTGCCGTATTCATCAATCGCATCACTTACGCTTTGTCGCTGCAACACCATGTCTGAATACAGCCCGGAGAAAGGCGCCAAAGAGCACATTCTACCCCTCCCGGATGGCCGACAACTCGCCTACGCCCTCAACGGCCCGCTAAACTCCAAAACCGTCATCATCTTCTTCAGCGGCCTCTTCTCCGTCGGCACAGCCTACGACATCCCCTCGCCCTGCCGCGACATCAACGCCCTCTGGATCGCACCCACCCCCATCGGCATGGGCAACACCTCGAGCCGCGACCCCAAGGAACTCTATCACAAGACCCTCGCCCGCGACACCACGCACCTCCTCAACCACCTGTACCCCAACTCAGACTACGACGCCCTCTACGTCGCCGGCGGCTCCTACGGCACCGTCCCCGCGCAGATGCTCTACGGCGCACCACCGTCCATCTTCCCCGCCGCGCCTAAACTCGTCGGCTGCATGCTCATGGCGGCGTTCAGCCCCATCAAGCACCACGCCGAGTATGCCAAATCCCTCAGCTGGCAGAACTGGATCTCCATTGGTCCCCCGTCCCAGATGCCGTTTAGGATGGTCCAGAATGCGTTTAAGGCTGGCGTGGGGAGCAAGATGACGGATTTGGCGGGAACGAAGAAGTTCATGCGGGATACGCTCTGGGATATGATGGATGAGAGGGAGCAGGAGGAGATGAAGAGGCACCTGGAGAGGAAGGGGATCACGGAGGATGAGTATGTCACGAGGCAGGCGGAGGGGGCATTGAGGAGTGTGAGGAATTGGGATGGTTTCATGGAAGTGGCGGATGTCATGAGGGAGGATTGGGGGTTTGTGCCTGGTGAGGAAGTCGAAAAGAGGATATTGATTGTGGGTTCGAGTGAGGATAAGATTGGGGGGTGTGGGCATAAGTGGTTGGTTAGTAGGTATAAGGGCGCGAGGGAGAGGGTTGTTCCCGGGGGGCATATTAGTACGACTTATCATATGGATGAGTTTTGGAGGATTTTGTTGGATTGGGAGTAGTTGTTACATGTTGCATTGGAAGTTAGATCAATGAGGAAGTTGCCGTCGTTTATGAAGTCGGTGTAATTGTAAACGAACAGCCTGTAGAAGTATGTCAGTCTGACAAGCTGCCACGAGGCGTCGTTGCACGGGTCAGAAACATTGCAGCTCGAGTTTTTGATCGCCGAGCCCTAAGGTTTCGATATACAAGTCATAGATTGTTCGTTCAGTTCTCGCAAAGCATGCAACGCCGACGACGACCGATAGGTGCGCATAGTCGTATGCTTATGGCCCGTCAGCAGGGACAGGGCATCAAACACCATGTGCATCATCTCACGCATCCTTCGGCCCGTTAAAGCCGGCGTACTGATATTACTCCAAAGTTCTTTTAATCAGAGTGAAAGAAATTAATGTCACCGAATCAGATCCCTCCCACAGCTTCCGTCGCAGCGTAATTAGCGACAGAAAATGAAATTCGTCCACAGGGAAGCAAGGGCCGCAACGTGACTGGTCGGTCGGTCTGCGCCGGATCGTCGTGAAACCCAGTAAAATTTCACAGACTAGTTTAGTCCAAGTTCAGACGAGTCTTGACACCAATTTGAGCGAGAAGGGGAGTCCTTTCGGAGCTAATTGACTCGTCTCGACTCGATTGCCCCATTCGGCTACATCCCAAACCGGGCCAGGGTGCAACGTGCCATGAGGAGCGAAGCGTAAGCTTATTGGCTCTTTTTGCTTGATTAGCCTTGGCAGGGCCTGTTCGGTGAAGGACCGTTGCTGAGTCTATACGCTGTGAGGTGCGCAGCTTTGCGGCGTGTTTTTTTCTTCTGCAGCATCAGCGCTAACCACGTTTCGTTATCATAGTCGACGCTTCATTATTGCTTATTTGCTGGCTTATGGTTGACGGCCAATGCTTGGCTGTGGTTCAACTCTCCATCGCCATGTTCTAGATCGGGTCCACGATCAGCACTACCGTCTGCAGGTACGCGCCGCAATCGCCACAACAAGTAAACTTTACAATGCGATTGTGCCCGGTGCCTGGGGCAGTCAGCCCATAATTTTCTTTAACTCCATGACACATTCTACGCTCTCTGTGGTGTTAGTGTTCGTGCTAGTGTCGGGGAGTAGGGTTTGGCTTGGTGCTTACTGAACGAGTTTTGGGCTGTGGGATCACACTCGTTACATCCGAAAGGGGGAACGAGAAGAATTATGCGCCCATTATCTGCCTCGCCTTACCAAAGTCGACGGGGTGATTTAAGATGGTCGTGATCCCCGTGCGGAAATCCCTTTTGTCTGTGTGTTCAGATCTATCAGTTCCCAACAAGCAAGCTTGAGTGCACAGTCATTCCTTCGATACAGTGTATCAGTCCTTCCTTTTATCGATCACGCTTTGATCATTACATTCCTTATTATCACCAAATATACCCACACATTCCTTCAAAATGCTCCTCAAGCTTGCTACCTTTGCCGCGGCCATTGGCCTTGCCTCCGCCGCTCCCGCCGACAAGGCTCCCGCTGCCCTCCAGCGCCGCGGATTCGACTGCAGCGCTCCTGTCAACGGCCTCTCCCAGGAAGATTGCCAGCACATGTCCAACATCGGCATGGCCGGCCAGGGAAAGAACGACTTCGGCAACAACGGCAACATCTGGATCGGCAATGACGGCCCCAGCACTTTCACTTTTACCAACGACGCCACCAACCCTTCTCCCGTCCCCGTCACAATCATTGTCTGGTACAATGCTCCCTACGACTACCAGTCTAGCTTCATGAACGTCCGAACCCCCATGGTTTCGTACTCTCTGCCCAACATTGGCGACAAGGTCACCATCTCCCTCGCCGACGGTGTCTCCGGTGGTTTCGCTGCCCTCAACAACCACGAGACTACCCTCAGCCAGTACGGCCAGATCTTCAATACCTGGGGTGAATTCACCTCTGGACAGTACGGTACTTTCGATGTCTCTCGCGAGGTCAACATGGGCGGTAACGTCATCAGCGCGCGTACCGCCGGTGGCTGCTTGTCTGATATGGAGACTTGTGTCTTCAAGTGCAAGAACGGCAACAGTTGCGGCGAGTCTCAGACTTATGACCTGGTCAACTGCGATAATGGCAGCCAGCCTGGTGCTTCTCTTGGCTACTACGACAACAACCCTAGCGGTGGTTGCCAGGCTTGGAACGGTCACATTGATATCTCTCTCGGTCGCTATTAAGTGGCTCGACATTCGTTTGCGATGATCAACCAGGAGATTTAGTCTTCAGATATATATCCATGTACATATTGTATATAGAGAAAGTAACGTATATATTCATGACGAAAAAAAGGTTTTATGCATCCTTGGCCCATGTCTCCCATTCATATGATGCAGAAAGGAACGGTCCTGATCCCTTGTAGTCGTTGGTGTGAGTGGGAACGCTGATGTAGTACTATATTATGTCAGTGTGAAATGACACCACATCTATGCATGGTGTATTGCTTACCTCGTAGGTGACGTTCTTTTGTGAGAGGCCGCACTCCGCAACTGTTCCCTTGTAGTTGACATGCCCGTCAGACTCATCAACAAACAAGTCCACCAGACTTTCATAAGCCTTCTTGGCCGTGTCAAGGAACTCGCTTCTCTTCAAGTAGCCCAGGCGAATACCCTTAAGCAGACCATATGTGAACATGGCAGAGCCACTAGCCTCGATGTAGTTACCATCTCTCTCGGGGTATGGCTGATCCATGACCTGGAACCAACCGCCAGTCTCGTCCTGGTTCTCCTTGAGAGCCTGCGCCAACCACCTAAAGTAGTGTAGCAGACGGTGGCGTCCGTAATGCCACTCGGGGAAGTGCTGCAGAACCTCCATCAAAGCCATAAAGTACCATCCGTCAGCGCGGCCCCAGACGTGAGGCGCTCTGCCAGTAACAGGGTCAGCCCAGAGAGCCTTGTCAGTAGGCTGAGCCCAGCCGTGGACAAGAAGACCAGAGTCGTTGCTTCTTGCGTGGCTGTCGATCAGAGTGAATTGGTGCAAGATGTCGTTCCACGCAGTCTTGTTGTGTGAGTCGAACAATTGGGTCCAGCGAGCGTAGAACGGCTGGCCCATGAACAGACCATCCAGCCACATCTGGTTCTCAAAGGTCTTGTCATGGTGCCAGAAGCCGCCAGACGGGTTGCGCGGGTGGGTGTCAATGTGAGTGCGGAGAGTCTGAGCCGCGATCTTGTATTTCTCGTCGGCGGTCTGGTTGAAGAAGTACAGGAACTGATTGCCAATGCGGTAGTTGTCGAGGGAGTATACCTTGGCCAGCCAGCCTTTGATGGTGCCATCGGGCTGAACGGCGCCATCGATCTGGTTCTTCAGCCACTCATACAGCTTGGGGTCATGGTGCAGTTCATACGCGGACTGCATGCCCATGTACAGCGTGGCTACCTGGTAATCGACGGTAGTCTTGACGCCCTTCTCAATGTACGTGTCTGCATGGCCGAGCAACAGGCTGTCGGCCGCAGCGACGGTGCCAGCGAGGACGAGTGGCGAGAACTTCATAATGGGCGATAAATTGAGCGAGTCCAAGCTTCAACGGCAACCGAGGGACCTCTCGCTCTTTATGTATGTCGTTGACGGCCTCTCGTTGTAACATCCAAAGTGGGTTGCACCCAAGGATCATCCTGTGTCCCGTCGGCTGTTCATTGTGCAAGTAGTTAGTTCCCTTGTATATCCAGCGCTTTGCTATGGTACATTGGTAGGTAAGCACCTTCCTCATTCGCTAAGATCCCTTGTTGTTGCGGTAGCACGATCCAGTTTTCCCCGCAACGGCTAGAGGTGTTGCAGTGAGGGGATAATTATTCCGCCAATGGCGTTACACTCTGGGTCTGGAACTGTGATGGGATGTTTGATTTGGAAATACATAGGTTCACCGTCGCAACCTTGTTTTTGTATTACAGAATGCAGAGCTGGTAATAAACAGCCCAGGATGATGCGGCGCTAGGGAAATGTTTCCGCAAGTTACATGTAGCTGTGCTATTACGCAATGCGAATTGCTTGGTGTTGTTACTCTGCCTGGCTGCTGACCAAGAGCTGCGAGACAAGTGTGCGGAACTATCTTAACGGATGATAGTGCTGCAAAGATGCAATCTATACTATTTTTCTATGTACTTAAACCCGCTATTTTCCATCATTGGCAAATTTCCATGTATGGGTGGCTGGCTTAGTAAATCGAAATACATGAGTATTTTATCAGCTACTTTCTTGTAAACCAGATATACTCCTCAATGTCTTCCTCAAAGTCTATCCCCAGCTTCGTTACGCGGTCGTCCTCGATTTCGAACTCAGCCTTCATGTACCCGCAGTCTTCGCTTCCAAAGTCCTCTCCGCAGACTAAGTTGGCGCCGAATTTGGTTTGATCGCAGACATGGACGAGTGTCAAGGTGAAACCGAATGATCGATCATTTGCGTCGATGAAGAGCTTTCCATCTTTGACCTGTACCTCTACGTCTCCATAGCCTGCGCTGTGATACACGCCGACGTATGACTCTAGTGAGCGCATCAGAGGCTGGTTCTCCTCAAGGTCAGGGTTGATCTCTTTGCGAATAACGTCAATGGTGGGAACGGGGTCGTCCGCTTCCGCTTTTTCGGTTTTCTCTGTATAATACTTATCCCAGTCAACTCGTTGGTCTTCGGGTATCTTGATTAGCTCGTCTATGAGTTGCTTTGAGAGAATGCCGGCGATTTTGTAGGTGTAACCGGAGTTGCCTTGAATCACACCACCGAATTTGAAGCCTGGCAGCCAGAAATGAGTAGATCCAAAGCCGGCAATGGCGCCGTCGTGCGCGACAATTTGATAGCCACGATAGTACTTCAATTCAAGGCCCGCGGTGTATATCGTGGGACTCGTAAAGGGAGTCAAATCCTCCGCATCAGGTTTGGTTATTGTTCGCTGACGAACCAGGGATTTGTAGACATCTTCAGTGATGGGGCCGGTCTTGTTCATGAGCGCGCGAACCCATTTGGCGTAGTCACCGGCGGTGGTGACGATGGAGCCTGCACCTTGAGCTTCAGGACAGTCAGGGACGGGAATAGGTTTGTAGGCAGAGGTTTCCTTGTCCCATTCGTATCCAGTGGCAATCCTGTCACCCCAGCCTTTAGCCCTGGCTGCTGAGGGCTGAAGACTGGAGGAAGTCATCTCAAGAGGAGCGAAGAACCGAGTCTCGAGAAACTCGGTAAAAGAAGATTTGGTGAGATCTTCAACCAGGTGAGTTGCAACTGTATACATGATGTTACAGTATCGGTAGGTTGTGCGGAGAGGACCAGCTAACTTGAGGTTACGCAAATTTCTCGTTACTGACTTTGCATCATCTGGAGTTTTGGCGTTGGGGCCAAAGTAAGATAAGTCGTGTCTGAGCCGCATATTAGCAATTGATCATCCAATGGTGAAGCTCATGTCTGTATTCACCTAGGGAGGCCAGTGCGATGGCTAATCATATCCTCTACCGTAATGTTCTTTGTAAACTCCTCTTCTGACATGACAAAGTCCTCCGGCAACAATTTACTCATTGGCGTATCCCATTCAACATCCGGGAACTTTTCCTTGTCGTGCACCAAAAGGGCGACTGACGCAGCAGTCATACTCTTGGAGGCTGAGGCCAGATCAAAGAGCGTATCTGGCGTGCAATCTTTGGCAGGCTCAAGGCTAGCCTTGCCGAAAGCTCTGGTCTCAATGGCCTCATCCTGGACCATGGCCATGGAGAGGCCGACCATGTGGTGCTTGGCCATGAGGGCCTCGACATTGTCGGCAAATTTGTCAGACTTGAAGTACTCCATTTTGGCGAGCTTGGTTGGTAACTGAATGGTACAAAAGCGGATTTTTGATCGTCTCGGGATGCAATGGGGTTTATATCACAATGCTATCTAAGTTGAGTCATACCGTCAGCAATCAAGTGAGGGGCTTCATACGTATGCTCACCGAGTTGGGAGGCGGCGCAGCGCACTAAACAAGCTTCTTCTAGGGGATTCACGAGGCCAATAGCGGATGTCACAGCCGGCTCGGTCCACTCGTTGCAACTGTCAGAGAGTTCGAAGGCTTGTTTAGGGGCGCTATTAGCAACTGCGATCCACTAACAGCGCTACGCTAAGCCCTAGATGCTACAGAGCCTCGTTTGGCGAACGAGAACGAGTCGTCATTCGGCGCCTTTTGCCGATACATAGATTAATCGCCTATTGTGAGGTACAATAACGAATAATCAGCGATGTAGGGAGCGCTATGCAAGGTTATTGTGGCTACGGTCTGAATACTTGGGACTCGCTGAATTCGTAGTCGCATTCGCTTACTGTTGAAGTTTCGAAAACTGCCACATGCCAATTGAATCAGAAAACCCATGGCAGAGGAACAAACGAGCCAATGGCAATAGCTCGTAACATCGGAAATACCAAAATAGAGGCGGACATATAATATGTGTACTTTTCTGAACATAGTCCAACTGGGTGAGCATTACAGCGGCCCTAACCTTTCCAATAGACTCACAGCAACAGAAAGGAAATATAGAGTAGAAGAAATGACTCTAGTTCAAATTTTGTAGGCTATACATGGAATAATTTTATTTTGCCCTGGAATAAACAGTGAATCAGAAATCCGTCAAACATGGTAGGCTAAACGGTACCATCAGCACCTCATCCGTCAGCCGAGCGCCGTGTCCGCCACCAATTACTCAGCGCTGGGACACCATCATCCGATTCAGTGCTTAGCTTGCATGAAACAATATTCCGCAAGCCACGCGTTATGGCATCTCTCAAGCTCGGCGACGGTCCCAGCAATTCCGAAACGACCAGGATATGGAATTGTATTACCTGCAAACGTCGCAAGCTCCGCTGTGACCGAAGCGATCCATGTAATCATTGCGCAAAGTCTGGCCTTGACTGCCACTACCCTGTGTCTGGACGAGTCCCCAAGAGAAGTCGAGTACCTCCGACATTAAACTCTCAGCACATGAAGCAGACCGATTTATTGGAGCGGCTGCAGAAACTTGAGTCAATAGTCACAGAGTTGGCATCTCAAATATCCCCAGATGATCAGGATGCGGGAGGAGGCGATGATTTTGGTGAATTGTTAGCTGAGGAAGAGGGTAAACTGAGAATTGGTAAAGGATTTTGGAGCGTCTTTTGCGATGAGGTGAGCACTTTCTCAAATGAACTGTCTTTTGGGTGTTAATGAGAAGATTGATACCATTTTTGAAACCATTCAACGTCAAGACTCGCAGCATGAGGTCACAGAGGAATTGAAGCCCTGCACTTGCCAAAGCTTCATGTTTGATCATACAGAGATATCAGGCTACGGCAATGCGGTACAGTTAAACTTGCCTTTTGTTTGGCAACTATTTATCGAAAGAGTCGATCCATTCATCAAAGTCCTTCACACGCCAGCGATGGAGCATTTATTTACCGGTCGGAAATTGAAGGACGAGGTTGATGTGCTCATCACTTACTCTGTGTCTTTGGCAGCCGTCACCGCCTGCGAAGAAGATCTGCTGCAAATAGTCGTTGGCATTCCCAAGACGCAGTTACAACAAAGCCTGCGATCAATCACAGAAGAACAGCTGAGCAAAGTCAGATTCCTCTCGTCTAGAGATATCAAAGTCGCCCAAGCTCTAGCGATATACGTCTTTACTCTTCCGTACATGGGCGGAGACGATGTGGTTGCACAGATGACGGGTATATTGCTACAGATTATTCTGGGGATCTGCAGTGAAAGCAAAACCCAGAAGCTTGACGATGGTACAGAAATAACTGAGGAAAGGGAAACACGCAAACGACTCTGGTGGCACACCTGCTTCCTGGCCCGCAGGTCTCTTCCTCCAAAGATGCAGCGGGCGCTGGATCCCGACCGTCCCGAGGATGGTCTTGACTTTCCTGCCGATCTGAACGATGTAGACCTGGAGAGCCACCTGACTACATCTACCTCAAAACCCGGCCAAACAACGGTATGCCTCATTCGTTGCGAACTGTGGACTCTATCCCATTTCATTGGCCAATACCGAGGGTCCGACTTGGCAGAGCTACTGGATTCTGTGCAGACTTGTAGGAGGCGCGTATTTACGAAGTATTTGCCTGATCCACCAATATCACCTTGGGAATCATTTTTGTCAACGATGACTACTCTTTTCTTTTCCAAAATTGAGCAGAGCATTTATGGAAGCTATCTCCGACACCTATCAAGTTCCTGCGACGAGACCAAACCGGATCGGCAGAAGATAAGGGATGCCTTGAAAGCTTTCTATGGAACATCTCTGCAAGCCTTGCAATCTTCATATGATCTCTCAGCGAACGTCGCTTGGGACAAGTGGACCTGGCAACAAAGAGGGCAGTTTCCTTGGCATGCGATGCGTGCCATATTTTTGATCCTATGCAACGGGCCATGGACAGAGTTGTCTGAACAATCTTGGATACTGGCCAACAACGTGCTGCAAAAGAGCCTCACAGTCATCTCACACCTTCCGGAATGGAGCTCCCTGGAGAAACTTATGAAACGGGTTGCAGACAAACGTGAGGACGCCATGGCAAGGGCAGCGGCTAGCTCGCTCAACGACGGCCAGGTAACCGACCTCTTCAACGCAGGGCCCGCCCTCTTCTACGGAAGTGCTGCGCTTGGCAAAGGCGGACCATCAGAAATCAAGCAGCCAACCATATCACAGATTCTGGACGTCGACGTCGACCAATGGGTCATGTCTCACGATTGGCTAGAAGAATACCCAGTGCTTGGGTTAAGCTTGGAGTACCCGCTTCAGTGGTGAGACACCAAATCCCACGAGGGAAGACATCAAATCCAAATTGGATCTTAAAGTTCTACAAATATCTTGGTCGTGTGGAATGACCCTAGAGGACATGGAGCAGGATCTGAGACAGAGCTCGTTATTTACACCAATTCGGGCAGTCTCTGTACCGACCCGAGACGAACCTTGCCCAAGCTTGCCGTTTAGTTTGATCTTTAATAGAAGCTGCTGTGGAACCAAACATCATCAGCTGTTGTTTTGCATCTTTGACCCCCATTTGCACTCCACAATCGTGAGGGCATCACTAGGAGTTGATTCGGAACGTGGATAGTGCGATCAGACAGATCCCACGTTACTGAATCAAACCAAGGAGAAGGTTTAGGTTCGCTGCATACCTCACGAATGGAGAGCCCTACGCCCCTTGGGGTGATCGGCCACTGACTGCTTAGAGTTAAACCCGTGGCTGGTTGGCTCCAGAAACTCCCAGAGCATCTTTCTTGGGAGGAGGAGACGATCGGTCATCGATGCTTGCAAGCATTCCGGGTTTGGAATGATCCCACCAAGATGCATCAATGTCTGCTCTGGTGAATCATGTAAGAGAACATGCACAAGAGATGGCAACGACTGGATAACATAAGAAGGTTGAAAGCAACTTGGCCAAGTATTTAACCGCAACTTTTCCCCCTTCAGGAAACGAAACGTCTCAGTCACATCATTTTCACTTATTCACCACACAAGAATTTTTAATCTTCCAAAATGCAATTCTCCAACGTTGTCCTCGCTGCCTTCATTGGCTTCGCTGCCGCTGTCCCTGCTGAGCAGGTCTCTCAGGACGTCCAGATCACCCAGCAGATCAAGGCCGTTCAGGACATCATGAGCACCTTGGACAAGCCCAACCTGTACCTTGACCCTCCTGGCAAGGGTAGCAGCAAGGGTGACAAGAAGCCCAAGATTGATGAGAGCCAGTCTGACTGCGTCAAGTGCGCCAAGTACTGCTCCGACCCCAGCAATGGCTCTGGCATCGGCGCTGCTTGCTACATCGTGAAATGTGGCATCAAGGTATGTGTTCTTGTTTCAAAGACTTCGTCCACCCTTTGACTAACCTCACTAGTGTCTCGTCGGTTAAGCGAAAGGATGAAGTCATGGATAGTCACTGAGTCATTCTTGACTGGATGTTAAATTAGTTTATTGATAAAAATTCAACACAATCATAATCTCCATCTAAAGCCACCACACTAAATTCTTATGATCCTATAAGCCTCATCATTCATGAAGTGCACATCAATTAAACTACACCTGAGCATATCACGCCATTCAGCATACAGATTTAATGCAATTCGTCTGTTCTGGAATATCTCAATATCGCTGTTCAATAGTTTCCCCCAGCAACATCATTTCGAGGGTGTCCGCCGACTTCAGCATCGACGTCGTACAAACTGCGATCGCGATCCCTTCGCATCGGAGAATATCTAGCGCCACCGCCATGATAGCAACTCCCACGATATCTCAAGAGAAGTCGTCTTCAACGTTTCTTAGCTCATCAATCTGGAATGCACGAAACCGGATCTGTTGCGATCATTCCAACCACAGTGCTGAAAAAACTAACCCCAACTTTGGCCCCAATGAACTGGTTGAAACACGCACTTAAAGTGAGACAGGAACGAAATATTAAAATGCCTAATGGGAACCTACATAGCAAGAAGATCAGTCATTAGTAAGGGTTTGCAAGGTCCACGGGGTCTTGTTCCGGTCTTGTAGATAGCCGGTGAGGATGTGTGAGTGCCAGCAAATAACCGGAGCTGGTTTTGGGTATCTTCACCCTTCTAGAAAGTCAAATGCTCAGCAAGAATGCTGCGCATACTCCGAGGATACCGGTAAGCTATGGAGAATCCTTCCCTTGATGCAATCGTAATGCGAAGACACTTGGGTGAGGCCCAGACTCATACCTGATATTGGCTGAGCGTTGCTTCTGGGATCTTATAAATACATACATGCTGTCCTGGGTAGCTTGAGGCTCTCCAACCCAAGTTGATCATTAGTTTGAACTCTCAATTTCAATCAGAGACCCCTCTATTCATCCATCATGAAGCTGCCTATGGGTACATTGGCCGTCCTTTTGGCCGGATATGCCGCTGCCACTGGCACCCTTGCCGACAACCTCGTGGAGGGAGTTGGCAGATGGCGCATCACTAACGACATGCAAGCCCGTGATGGACCCAACAACTTCTTCCAAGTGAAGCAGAACATTGTTGGTACCATCAAGCGCCTCGACAATTTCATTGACGCGATCGACTACGCCTACCTCAAGCAGATCCTGGGTATCGACTGGGGCAAGCCTTTCCGCTTCAACTTCTACAACAGCGCCAACAACCGCTACGTCGGGTACCTCGCTGGTTACTTCACCACCGATGGCAAGCTGAAACTCGACAGACGCAGCGAGCTTCCCAGCGGCGTCAGCTTCCCTGATGTGCGCTTCCAGCCTAGCATCGCCCCCAAGCCCGTCTCTGTGACTGCCAACGAGGCTCAGACCAAGAGCATTATTGCTGCTGGCCAGGTCTCTGACCAGGACCTTCAAGACCTTCTTGGTGATGACTACGGCAAGGCTTTCGTCGTCACTCTGACTGGAAGTGGTGGCGGTCAGCTCGGTACCGTCTCTGGCACTTTCACCGAGAACGGCATCAAGTTTGACTCGGACAGCAAGATCCCCAAGCCTACCTCTACCAGCGACGGCAACGGATCTGGTGACAAGCCCACTAGCACTTCCTCTGACTCTGGCGCCAGCTACCAGACCGAATACCCAAAGAGTGCCTCTGATGCCCAAAACACCGGCACCACCACCATTGAGGGCAGCACCGGATCTGAGCTCTCTTCTAAGCTCCAGAACTTGTCCCGTGATTTCCTTCTGAAGGCCACTGGTGGCAAATTTGGCAGCTTTTACATCACTTTCCAGTCTGCTGATGGCAAGTACAAGGGATTCATTAATGGTTACATCACTCCTACTTCGTACAACTACAACTGGCAGATTACTGGTTAAATGGACGGTATGGGGCGTTGGACACATGGAGGAAATAATGGGAATATCCATAACTCAAAAAAAGTAAAAGTTAAAAAAACTATGCTAGAAACAGCCTTTCGTTCAAAGATAAAAAAGGCATAATAAAAGTGATGATAATCTGATGAGATCTACCTTCGAGCTAATCCACCGACCAAGTTTGAGTTGCAGGCAAGTCTCGCATGATAGCCCGACAAGGAAACAACTTCGGCGGCAGCACCCAGATGAAATCCTCCAAGCCAGCACCCATGCTATCAGAAACATCTTCGAGGAAACTGGAATCTGTCTCGATCAGCGTCTTGGCCATCTCCTTGAGGCGCTCGCGGACTTTTGTGAGACCTGCTTCCCATTCGCCCCCTTGCTTGTCTTTAATATCGACCAACTCCGTTGTTGCACTATCCAATGCAGCTTCTTGCGCCAATTTTGAAATCAAGCTCAGTACGCGTGATTCTTTTTCTCCGATTGCTGCTATGAGTACTGTTCGCTCTCTTCTGACAACCAAGTTATCAGGGCTCGACAAGTCTCCGTCAATTTGTACCATACATGCAACCATGGTCTCATTTATTGCAGACTGTGCGTCTAATATGAGTGCACATTGACCTGTGGCAATGCTCTTGTGTAAAGGGCAGCCTGCCTTTTCATCGTATGCGAGTTTCTCTTCCCTGGTCCAGAGGGAGACATTTCGGCTGCGATACCAGTCAATTACTCGATACCAAGCATTCCGCTCCTCGTTGAAAATCACAATCTGATCTTCCGTAGAGTTCAGTACCTCTACCCATGGGTTCATTGGCAAGTGATTCCCATGTGGCTGTGCGTTGATGATACAACCACGTAGATTAGCCTTCAGACCCAGTGGTGTCGGAGTACCCAGTATAACTGCGGGTTGATCGACACTTAGTTCATCTATGGCGAATCTCATAAACTTGGCGTCTAGGTCCACAATGTTTGATGATAAAGGAGGGTTAAGAAGTGTCTTGGGAGCCCAACGCCAGCCAGGTGTGTCAAGAGGTTCGTCCATATAAAAGATGAGCCTCGTGGGCAGACCGCCTAGAACGCCAGCCGCGAGTCTCCAGATTTCCACCATTCGCTCCTCATGGGTTTCGACAGCAGCGACTGTTTTTACGTCTAGCGATAACAATGTTGCTATGCAAAGAGGCTCGTCGGAAGGCACAGTCACTGTGCGGAAGTGAATTGCGCGCTGGAGACTCACGAGCGTAGGGCGGGGAAAGTCAAGGCTGTGTCCAAATCGCGCCTTGAAGCAGCGTAAATTATTGAACTATTTGATTAGCAAAAAGTCTCGATCTGAACAGAGTATGGCGGCATACCTCGTTCATCATGTCCTGCCAGAGCCTCATGTACCGTACATCCGTCATGGCGTGCTTGAAGAGTTCTTCGCTGATTTGCAAGACGCCAACAGCCTTATCAGCGAACTGTACGACCAGGTTTTGTGCAAGAGCACCCTCTGAGTAATGGGTTAAACTTAGTGATCGTGAAGCAAGTAATCAAGAAACCGTACCTTGAAGCGTCCACAGCCGCCTCATCCAAGACGAAACACCGAAGGTTTGTAGCAGCAAATATCCTGGAGGAGCATCTGCTGACGAAATCTTCATCAGAGATGATTCAAGTACAAGAACATGGCTCGCCTTTCGATATACATCCGCGATTCTCTCCAGAGCAATTTTCTTCCCTTCAAGCTCTATCGGGCAGCAGATCGTATCGACCCACACGTGATACTTCCGCGCTGATGAGTTCTGGTTCAGCTTGTGAACCAATTCACCAATGCGTGCCATTTGGCAACGAGGTAATGAACAACTTCTGGGATTACCCATACCATCCGCCCAGATCTACATACAAAATTAGCATTGAGTCTCGAGAAATCGAGTTGCGATCTTACATGTGACAATGCGACATACTCAATACCCCCCTGATACGGCTTCACCACAACTTCGACATTATCCGCGGACGTTTCGTAGCTTTTTATTTCCAGAACGGGAAATGTATCTGTATTGCGAAGAATGTATGACATTTCATCCAGAGCCACATCGACGTCTTGGCATTCACAGTTCTCCGAAGCGTGCGCCGGAGAGTAAGATGCCAGGTCGATCTGGAACGCCCGACAGCGATGCGAGGTACATGAGCTATGTGCTTCAGGTGGTGTATCTCTGACGACGCGACTAAAGTAATGCAATGTATTCAAGGCCTGATATTGCGATCGGACCTTTTGAATCTCACTAGGACACCAGCCACAACCCAGCATGCGCTGCTCAACCTGGCCACCAGGCACCATGAAGTCCCTCTGCCAATTGAACCCCACCACCGGAAGATCGATCTTAGGATCAGAGAGTGAAGCAGAGGTATAAATTGCTGCAGTGAGAAGCTCTCCAAGTGCCGCAATCGAGTATCGAACTGTGTGATCTACTTCACATTGTGGGGTGTGAAGCATGATGTTGGCTGCTTGCAGGCAGTCTCTCAAATAGAACAGCCTTTGTTGCACATCTGGAAATGTCCTGACATTCATTCCTATCTCATCCTTCATATCGATGACTGGAGTACCAGTCAGCAGCAATTGTCCATCTCGCTCCTTTGAGCATATCTTGTGTACTTCCGCGATGCGGACAGCAGCAGCTTCGGGATTGCGATCAGGAACATCGGGAGCCTCATTAAGCCCGAGAAACTCGCAAATCAACCCGACGAAAAGCCATGTTTGAAGAAACGCCTGGATTTCTGTTTTCGTCTCTGACCCAGGTGGTTTATTAAACCCGAATTGCAGAATATCAGACTGTCGAAGTTGGAACAGCCCCATGGTAAAGATATGTGCCTTGTCCTTCCGCACAACATAGTTTCTGAAGTCTCCTCCATCCCAGTTCTCAGTACAGAGATAAGGTGTCTCGTACACAGGTTCCTCTGTCGGGGGAGAGACGAGCAGGTCCATTTTGCGCTTGAATTGACGATGTTCGAGGAGTGGGGGAGTTTGCAGCAGCCCCGTCAGTATATAAGTCAGTGGTGCACCGCCATTGAGGCTGAAAATGGCTTCCAATAAATTGCTGACATGGCAGAGGGCTTTAGTCACGATCACACGCATTCCGTGCCGTAGTTGCCGAATTTGTGGCAAGATAGATCAATTAATCAGATGTATTTGAATCGCCTGACTCGGCATCATTCCGCCTCACTTGCTTATCGCCCAGCTTCATTGCTGTATCGCGGAAGTGGAAATACACCACCGGCGGCGCCAGACCAGCCGCCTCAGCGTGGCGGATGTAGAGGAACCTCCACCTAGGCAGGAATATGTGCTGAAAGTGCGAGTTTTATTTTTCCATTCATTGTTCCATTTCGTTCTTATATTCCACGCTCTAAACTAGTAAATTACGTGCGCTGCAAGTTGGCATACCAAGCACCGCTCCACGGCTCAATCCATTTCGCCAACTTTTGCATTTCCTCTGCAAAAACTGGCCCCTTGCTCGCATCTTCGTGAAGCTGTAACCTGTTAGTATGCCCTCTACCGGTTGTGATCCGAATGTCTTACCTCTATACTTTCCCAACCCAGCAAATACACTGCTAGTCGCTTACTCGACGCCACAGCTTTCCCTTCGGCCTCAACAGGGGTTCCCTCCACGGAGTCCGTGTTGACTGCATATCCCCATCCGCCAGCGACAAAGCCTTGCATCCTATCGCAGTCTGTGTACGCCTTGTGCACCGAGTCTTGCAGGCTGGAATCCGACAGTGGCGCTTCAGGGTTCAAAGCCATGACGACTAGCTCGCATACAGGGGACGCAAGTCCCTTGTCCAGCGTGCTGGCGCAGCGAGAGTCAACCTCAACAATGAGTTCCCTGGCGTCATCTGTGGTCGCAGCAAGCGCGCTCTGAAGCTCCGTGACCCTCGTTCTGTCACGCCATTCTAACCCATTAATTAGCTGCTAAGCATTTCACTTCTGCATCGAAGACCCATTTACCTATAACCCATGTAATCTCATGTCTTTTCTTGGGGACGGGGGCAGTACGAGTCTGGAGCGAGTACCCAAAGAATTGACTTAGCGCACCCGCTGTGGCGGCGACTTTGCGCAGCTGTTGAAGCTCAGGGCTCGAAATCGTGAGCGCTGGGGCAAGAGTGAAGCGCAGTATGTGGACAAACATGTGGACAATGGCGAAAAACACACAGTAAATTGCTGTTACTGGTGAAGAGACACAGACTCCTTATAAACCTGAAAGC
This sequence comes from Simplicillium sp. C3G150-2, assembly GCA_022702485.1. Taxonomy (NCBI): domain Eukaryota; kingdom Fungi; phylum Ascomycota; class Sordariomycetes; order Hypocreales; family Cordycipitaceae; genus Simplicillium; species Simplicillium sp. C3G150-2. The sequence continues at coordinate 2,049,930 of JAJIYY010000008.1, read as the reverse complement.
AAGTTACTGCCTCCATAACCCCGAGGCCCATTATTATTGTGGGTTAATTACATCGTGAATCGTTCCAGCACGCCAATCTTGAAGAATTCACAAGCGCATCACCGGCCCATGTCAGCGCTCTTTATTAGTGGCGGGATTTCACTGACTCTCAGCGGGGACTTGTTCCATAACAACGCACAGTTCAGTTATATTTCGAATCTTCAATTTCATAACGCTCCTAATTGCTACTCATTATATTTTATAGAGAATGTAATGGAATCCGCGGAATCAATGTCGCTCGGCGCACCAGAGACCCTCTGTGCGTGCGCGACGAGTTTGTAGTCACCGGGAGGGGCGTACGAGCCATCATTGATTTGTCCATCCCAGTAGAACCCAGCAGTGCCTCTGGTCAACCAACGGAAAGGCACGCCGCCAAGGGCACCAATAGTCTTGCCGGCAGAGGACACGACATCGACAGATACAGAGGGAGAGCCGAGAGCCAGTTTGATCAACAGGAGGGGGATGCCATCGTCGGCGCTAGCCGTGCCAGGCTTGGGAAGCTCAAAGAGGGTACCTGCAGGAAGGGGTGCTTGGGCTTTATCCGTGGAGTTTGTGATTGAAAGGCCATCAGTCGCCAGGGTTGTAGATGACTTGAGGGAACCCGCGAGACCTTCATAAGGTAGAGACAGAGATGAGCCGTCAGTACCGTTGACGGTGACGTAGCCAGACCAGAGAGCAAGGCGCTTGACATCCACACCAGTGGGAGGTGTGGCCTTGACGGTGATTTTGGTGAATCCGCGGGGACCGACAGTGATTCGGTTTCTGCTGAACTTCAGCGTAGCAGGGGCGTTGACAACCTCGTTAGGCTGAGAGGGATAGATGCTTCCCTGGCCCAACACGTATACACCAGTGGCAGGCGTGTTAGTGATGTTGTAAATCACAGCCTTGTTTCCTTTGTTGGTGATGGTGAAGCTGAACTGTTTGATGAAGTTGTCTGTGTCATTGAGAGAGAAGCCTGCAGGGTCCAAGTACGACGTGGTGAAAGCAGCATCGTAGGCTTGAATCAAACCACTGCCCTGCTGTGCAACAGGAGCCAGGAAGTTGGAGAACTTGTTGTTGATGTTGTACAGCTGAGGGTTGGCATTGGCAGACAAAACATCACGAGTATCTTTGGGGTTCAGGCTGCCGCGAGCCTCACCCAAAAGAGCAATGACAGCCGCGGCCATGGGAGTGGACATGGAAGTTCCAGAGGCAAGACCATACAAGCCAAAGCTGCGAGGAAGTGTGGATAGAATGTTGCCTCCAGGAGCACCGAACTGAGGCTTGAAGTTCATCTCCATGGTAGGTCCCCAAGAGCTGAATCCACTGATGGCACCACCAGTGTCAGTGTTGTTGACGGTGCTGATGATTCGGCCAGCAGTGGCGGGATCGACCATGTGAACAGTGACGTTCTTTCCGCCAGCAAGAGCGGTAATCCATTTCTGACCAACGTTGGGATCGACCATACCAGCAGCGACAATCTGCTTGACATCCGTGACACCAATGCCAATTGCTCCGGGGCCGTTGTTATAAAGCAAGAGATATTTGGCTCCCTTGGCGGCGGCATTCTGTGCCTTCTGGACGAAAGTGCAGGTTCCACGGCGCAAGAGAACGACCTTGCTGCTCAGGTCGGGAGTACTGTCAGGAAAGGCGGCGCATCCATCATCAGCGACGCTAGTGTTGAGAGTCAATGCCCAAAGAGGCAAGGTAACATTGCCCCAAGCCTTGGGATCACCAGCAGAGTAACCAAACTTTTCCTCAGATCCGCTGTTGATATCATAGGTGGAAGCAGAGAGTAAAGTGGTGGTCTCGATGTTGTCATAAGCAGCAACACTATTGACGTCCTTATCATTTGAAGGACCAGAAGGGTAGAAAGCTCCGTGGTCACCGGAGTTTCCTCCTGCAACGGTGACTGGGATGCCCTTCTCGTTGGAAATGCGACCCAAGAGGTGAGTCCAAGCGTCGACGGTCCAGCCAGCATCAGCACCAATCGATGAAGTGATGATCTGAGCTCCATCACTGACTGCACGGTTGACGGCGGCAATGAGAACATCGGTGCCGGTGCCACCAGAGCAACCAAAGACCTTATAAGCACCTATTGTCACACCGGGGGCGACACCAGTAAAACCCAGTTCGTTGGGCTGAGCAGCAATGATACCAGTGACGTGTGTGCCGTGGGAACCACAGTCCATGGGGTCGTCGTCAGGAACTGGTTGATTGCCTCCATTATAAGCGTCACCAACGACATCGTAACCGAAAGATACAAGGCATCCCTTGCCAAAACAGCCACCGAGCGCGGGATGCTTGTAGTCGACCTGAGAGACAGTTAGCTTAAGCCCGCGTCTTGGTGGTAGATTTCGCACCTACACCAGAGTCAATGACGGCGACTTTGATACCTTTGCCAGTAATGCCCTTGGCGCGCATCTTGTCAACCTGCATCATGACATGAGGCCCAAAGGTATCGGTATCATTGCTGTTGAATTGAGCTGCCGCCGAAGGATCTACGACCTGATACTTTGGCTTGGGCAGGTCGTATAGGTAAACAGGCCAGACCCTCTTGACAGTGTCATGCTTGGAAATATTTTGTGCTTTTGCCTCGGCAGTCTTCAGGTCGTTTAATTGAACAGAGACACCCTGAAAGAGGTCTGAAGTGAAGTTCATGCGAACCTTGCCAGAGTTGCCCAGCGTTCGGTGAAAGTCGCCATGACCCTGTAATATCATTAGCACATTTTACACTACAGGGTCTACTCAGACATAATTAGTATTGAGTCGGAAAGTGACATACAGAGCTGTCGTGGAATTCATAAATGTAAGCTCCAGGAATCTGCTTAGGACCCTGGTTAGAGATCGCAGTCGGCACAAGAGCGCTAGAAACGCCTGCCAGCAGCGGTAAGTGAGTAAGGAATCGCATTCTCAACGCCGTCTGCGAAAGAACCCAAAAAGCAAACTGATCACCTCGCGACTAAATAACCCGGAGGTCATGCTTTATTTGTACAATTCCCCCATCCAAAGCTCGGTAGCATTTCATTGTATACTTCTTTCGCGGGGGAACCTTTTCACTGGGCAACTTTCCCAATCTAGGCAGGTACCAAACGATTAGGTTCGGTCAAATTGCACCCAGTGACACCCTGCCGTTACATGGCTCACAGGGTCGCATGCTTAGCATCTTGCCGCTGTCAGCTGGAGGATTTCTATTAGTCCATTAAACCACCGTGGCATTTCGCCTCTGGGGTTCAACTGGCCTTGGTAGGGAGCCAACTGCAACCGTCCGGGCTGTTCTTGTGACAAAGAGCGCCAAGGTTTTACATCAGAGAATGCGGCACGGGCACAGGTAGGTTGCAAGGATGAGTAAATGCCAGGGTAATATTGGAGAATTATTCCCATTGGTTAAGAAATGTTCCAGATGAGAATCGCGAGCAAAAGCGGTTGCTGTCAAAACAATTGGAGAAGACCCTATTAAATTGCAGTAGTTTCAACACAGTTGCTCGCTGAGGGTGATGTCATGGCAGCTTCATGGACGAGACAAATGTTGAATGATGATAACCTGACGTCAAGTAAACGCGAATTAATATAAAATCAATGACAAGAAAAAATTATTCATTGGCTTTACAATATCATGCGAAAGTGTTATCGCATATATTTTCTTTAGAATGTCTCAACAGCGACTTGGAAGCATCGCCCTCGCAGGCGCAGTAGCCCTAGGCGTGGGCGTTTACGCTTCACGACACACTGACGAGCGCAACAGCGCCCGCCAAAAGCGCGACATGGGCCTCGACGGCGCAGGGATAGCTCGAACAGGCACCGCTGGAGGCACTGAACGCGGCGAGCGATCTTCTGGTCAAACTGACCAGCAAGTCACCACCGCAAAAGACAGAGACTCACTACCGTCCGGTGGTGTTGGCGGTGGTGCCGGGGCTGGTGGTTCCAGCGCCCGCGCCGTTGAAATGCCAAATCGCAATTCCAACTTCACAAGGGACAGTGGACAGGTACGATGATATCTCTCCACAGCACGCCACCACTGATTTCTGACCATCAATTAGGAGGGCCGTGGAAACAACATTCCCGAGCGCATAACGAATGCGTCTACGCCGTCTGGAGCGGTGGACAGTATTAAGAAGGCCGCGACGGGAGATGGAACAAAGTCGGCTGAGCAGAGGGTTGAAGAAGGGACACAAGAGTCGCGGGGAGCGGGAGCTAAGCAGTAAATATCGCCAGGTACTAAGCATCGACGGTAACAAAAATAAAGTTTCCATGTAAAATTGAAGCAAACTATGAAATGAAATAACAAGCCAGCCCGAGATATGCAAACACCAGGGTTCGTAGTGCCGAACAAAATACAATTCCGCATCTTCCACATCCACTATATTTCCGTCACGTATCACTGCTCGTGCATCAAGTATCTGAGTTGTCTTTATTCGCGAGAGCCTGATTCGACGGACCAGGTTCGTCTTGAGGCGCCTGATGTTGCACCAACGGCCCGGCTTTGAAGAACAGTGGAATGACATATCGTTGTCCATAGGTAATTGGAGTCATGGGCCGCCCATCGTCTCCCTTCAGGCCCGCGCGTTCGATATGACGATCTCGTTCCTGTTCGAAGCAATAAGTGAATTGACGGACACTGTGAGGCAGAGTCTCCTTCTTGAACGTCGTCATGGCGCGGCTGCCATCATCGCTGCTCTCGTAAGGTCCTGCATGCCCGATGTATCGATGCTCGTCAGGATTCCAAGGCAGGTTTGGACGGACATCCGATCGATGCTTCCTCTTGGTGGGCTTCCTAGGTTTGGTGGTAGCGGGTGCGTGATTCTTTCCACGACTAGAGCTCTTGCGATTGCGGCCAGCATTCGGTCGTTTTTTACCCCTGGGGGGCTGCTTCGCAGTTTGATCAGCATGCAATCGCCGCCCGCTGCGCGCAGAGATTCGGCCGTCTGATAGCTGATAGATGGCGTGAGATCGAATAATTGACTGAGCACGGTGGGCCACAGTTATAATCGTACATCCTTTCAGTCGCTCATCGAACAAACGCTGAACTACCTTATCTGTCTCCAGATCGAGCATGCCAGTTGGCTCATCCATGAGAACGAGTTTGGCTCCAGTGATCTGCTGTCGGAGAATGCCTCGTGCAATGCTAAGCAGTTGTTGCTGTCCCTGCGACAAGCCAAGTGTGGCCACCTTGGTGTCTAGGCCCTCTTTAGATTCCATAATAGCCCAAAGCCCTAGTGTTCGTAGTAGGTCGATTGTCGAGGCCTCAAACATTTTGTAGTCCTCTTTTGAAAGTGAGCTCGGCCGCGGGCATACTGTGAAACGGACTGTCTCATCCAGATCAAGGAGCTCTTGAGAGATTGTAGGGATGCGCCATCGCAGAACCTCTCTGGAAATAGTTGAAATATCCACGCCGTCAATTGTGATTGATCCCGTGTAGTCCAAAAAGTTCAGGATAGCGAGCAGCAAAGAACTTTTTCCGCTGCGAAAAGAAGAAACATATTAGTGACAGTCGTACTCCTGCTGGAGTCTCCCAAAAACAACATACCTGCCTGTTCTGCCAACAACCCCGACCCTTTCTCCCGGCGCAATGTCAAGGGATATTTCGTCTAAAATGGGAGAACCGGGGTACGATATGCTACAGGGAACATCCAGTTAGAAAATGAAATGAGGGAAACTTATACATAAGTATTGCGCCTTACTCATATTTGGCGGAAACGTTCTCAATAACCACTCTTCCCTGACGCGGCCAAGCTGGGTCAACGCTGCCATCACACTTTATTTCTCGAGGGGTTGTTTGAAACAGTTGACAAAGGCGGGCAAGTGCACTAAGTGTAGTTTCAACAGTCGTCCAGCATGTAACAAAGCCAGTCAACACCTCGCTGAATTGAATTAGAGTGACCAGAGATAACGCGAGGCCAGTTGCCGTTGTCGAAACCTCAACATTGAACGCTATTGGTAGCATCAATATTGCAATACCCATAATGGCTAAATCCACCACCAATCCTAGCCAGCGCTCAGTGATGAACATATGGTAGTAGGGCGTCTGGGAGACGTTCAGAAGACCAAGACCCTGATCAAAGACCTGCTGCTCCCAGCCAAAGGCACGTATATGTAGGAGGCCGGACATCGACTCGGTGATAAGAGTGTGAAGTGAAGCTGTACTCTCTAGGTCAAGTAGCTGAATTTGCCTCGAAGTCCGCAAATAGTAGTGCTGTACGGCATACAAGGCCACTAACACATAGCCAAGAGTTCCTGGACTTCCTTTCGAAACCCTGGATCCTGGACGTCTGTTTGCACCGTACAAGTCCCATCAGCATTGATGAGCAGGACTCGGTCAGCAGCCTCGAAAAACTGAGCTGTTTCAAGTTAGAATAACGTGAGATCTTTGCAAATATTTAAACAGACACATACACATATTTGTGACAAGAATGATGGTGTTGCTCGGCGTTCGCATGAGGCCTCCGCGGCCGAATAAGAGATCAAACATTTCAGTCGCGGTAGTCATATCCAACGCGCTGAAAACATCATCAAAAATAGACAGAGATCGTCGAGCAAATACAGCCCTTGCACCAGCCTGTTTTATCTAGGTCAGCAATAGCACGTAATATACATGCTCCGGAAGATAATGAATAGTTTATCTGTACATGAGGGAGCAAGTCGCACAAAACAAGAATCCTCTTGCCTACTTACAATTCTTTGTTTCTGCCCACCGCTAAGACTGAGACCATTAGTCCCAACTTCAGTGAGATCGCCATTAGGAAGTCTGCTAAGATCCTTTCTTAGCAGGCAAGCATCGATGGCCTTTTCATACCAGGCTTGGTCGGCGGCGCTGTAGCAGGTAATATTGTCCTTGATGGACTTATTCATCATCCATGGCATTTGGCCACAATAGGCCTTCGACCTGGGACAGATGGTGACAGTTCCATGGACAATTTCGGTCTCATTCAGAAGCGTCTTCAAAAACGTTGACTTTCCACAACCAGTGGGCCCAGAAACAATGACGAACTCCCCTTCTGCTAGGTCCAGATCCAACCTTTTCAAAACAACTGTCTCAGGCTTTTCTTGAATTGCAATAGACGCTTGCGAAAACTGAGCCGCATAGCTCATCGAGCGTGGTCTGGTATTGCGAGATTCCTCTTGCTGTTCTGCTCCCTGATGCTCCTGGTCTGTCGGTTTCTCTGCAACGCATCCAGCAGCCAATACTACTGCGGTATTCTCAGTGCAGGGCTCTCTAAGAAGTAGAAAGGACTGAATTCGGGTGAAGCTGAGCAAAGCAGTGCGTAGCGTTGGGCCGGCTTCCATGGTTTGGAGCAATGGCCCAGAAATAACGGCCACAAAGGCCAATGTGGTAAATGCTCCATAGGTTGTGAGGTTCCCAAAAAAGGTCGTCAAAAACAATCCGCCGGCAAGTATTATGGATGGCGTGAAAACTTTAATCGCCATGGCTCGGAACAGATTAGTAGTGCATAACGAAGCATAATTTTGCTGAACTTGCCTACTACTGGGTGAATAGCACCGAGGAGCCTTGTTATAGACGAGCATTTTATTTCTGCGGCTCTCAATTCACGAAGTTGATCGGAAACGATACTCTCCATACCACTCATTTTGATCGCTTTAATCTGCGACAGAATTGTTGATGTTCGTGCGACTCGCGCCTTAATAGCATCATTCCAAGCAGCTTTAGCCGGAGGGAAATGTTTACCAAGAAACCAAGATGACCAAAACGACACTGACATAGGAAGGCTAATTAGTACTGCACTAGAAGGCACATAGTCTTATGGAAAGCGAAAAGCAGTATTTTACTTACGGAGAGTGGGAATACAAATCAGGAACACCGCCGCTTCAATAACCCGGTATAGCAGGTAAATACCTACTCCCACCTCAATAAGATTAATCCACAATTCATGCAGCATCCGGAGCCCAGTTGCAATAGCATCGATATCGTTGGTCATGAGAGTGATAACGACGTCTTTCTCCCCGCTATTGTGTGAAATCGTAAGAGATTTACCGAGGACGGCACCAATCAAGATCCCCCGAACCAGTGTTATAAATCGAGAAGTCAAATGCTGATACATGGATCTTGTTGCCTATTTATAAATTAGGAAGAGACGCGAGTGATTGACTGACCATACGCACCGCGATACCAAAATATATTATTGCAGCAGCAGCAACAAGACCCCATTTACTAGATGTGGGTGCGCCGTTCTGGATTGCTGATATAACGGCTCGAAGGAGAAACGGTTGTGTAAGCATGAAAGCCGCATAGAAAAGCCGAGGTGGAATGATCGACACAATTGGCAGCCGCAGAATTCGCAAACAAACAATCGCGAGAGCATGCTGCGACTCCTTATTTGCTGTGTTGACCTGGTTAACAGACATGCTTCCTGCCTAGACAGTGAAGACTTTAGATGCGGGCTTACCTGTTGACCAAATGGCGTTGAATTTTTCTGACAGAATTTCTGATGCAAACTCGGGAGACAGATTGTCCAACTGCTCAACGGCCAGAATACGATGAAAGCCAGCATACAGTGTCTTGTTCAGCCACAGATACAGTGTTCGATTCCAGAAGCCGCTGGTGGCTTCTTTGCCCGCTGGCTTCCCAGTATTTGGATCTTTGACGAAATTCTTCTTGGGAATTTCTTCCAATATCATGATGATCAGCTTGCAAGCGGCAGCAACGACCGTGATCGCGCCGAGATCATCGCAGTCGGGCCGCAGAAAGTATGATCTCGCCGTAGTTCCGTCAAATACCATTCCAAGTGTTAACCAAACAGAAAGAATGGCAGATGAGTGCATGGAGTGTCTGTGTTCTGTAAAAAGACAGCCTGCCAGACATCCAGAAGCCGCGAGGGAGACAACCGAGCTTGCGATGCAAAGCTCGTGCGCCGCGATGGCTCCATACACCAAAGTACAAGTAGTGCCAAATTAGCACTGGCTAAAATCGCTGCAGTTGCCTAATTGGTGGATACGTAAGTATTGAGCAGCGATGTGTATCTTGGGTGATACTCACCAGTTTATTCCAAAGCAATGCACTTGGTATGATGACTTGCGCCTGGCTCCTATAGTGACGGATGAAGAAAGGGGCGAACAATACCAAAAGACCGCATGGTAAAATGTTAAGGATAGAGTGGTCGAAGGTCAAGGTAAAGTCAAAAGCGGTGCCCAAATCTGGCCCAAAGTCCCAATCAGAACCCATGGTTGCGGTGCGTTGCAAGGGCTAGCTAAAAGGTACTGTTGGTATTGTACAAGAGTCCAAATAGGCTTTTAAGAATAGCGCCGAAGTTGAGATTTTAAAGGAGTTTATTTGTAACGTGAGTACGCCTTCAATCTAAGAAGCAGGACCGCACATGAAGAGGTGTTGGTTGGATCTTAACCTTTGCTCTGGGGAGGAGGGGGTAAGACATGTCTCTCACTCTCAGCGGCTCAAAGTGGCTTGCCAGGCGTCCCAGGGAAAGCGGCCCCGTCCCCGGCGCCTCGATTGGGGCTAACAAAAGTTCTGGAAGTTGCTTCAACTTTCTCTATGAAATAAAGTTACTCGCCTGGAGAAGCTATGCGAACACATTCTCCTGTGGGGTCTGCGGGTCTCGCACAAGCTGGTTTAGTTCATTTATGATGGTCTTGCGGCTGCTTTCATCACTCCTAGAGCAGCTTCACGCACACCGGTAAGGATATACATAACTACAAGCGTTTCTTAAAAAGTACTGTGGATATTTTTGGTGGAATGCTGGATTGACAAGCATAAAACCCCAGTAGTCTTCCATGCACGTACAATCAATATTTATCAACTACGACATGCCGTTAGTTGCTACGCTAAGGCGTCATTAGTGGCAGCGCTGGGACATGCGGTCGCCAGTTGTTCTGGAGATACTTTCTGCAGTTGGTCACCTTATTCGTCCCAAAGATTACTGCAGTTGAGAACATTGCGTAGTGTGGTCAATTTTTTGCTTTGCTTGAAAGAGTCAAAGTGATCTGCACACTGGCTCACAGAGAAGGTGGCTAAGGACTCAAGAGAAGGCTGGCCATTTGAAAGTATGCAGAACCAGGCTGTCTGCAAACCAACGAACAGCCCGAAAGCATGACGGCAGCAAACGGATGTAACTACATTGCAGTTTCACCATAACTATGCTGCGAATCGACATTTTCCAAACTGCCCGTTACCTCCGTGAACTCCGTTTCGGCGTTAAACAAGCATCCTCAAGCAACCCTGATAGCGCCGCTGCAACACCGCTCGATCTGGCGGAGATAGTGGCTAAACCCCCGAAAGTGGATGTCGCGCCAGCGGACTTCAACCAATTGCTTCCATCAAGCTCGCCAAAGGCTTGATTTTGGTGCTAGCCCATGATATCATACCGATGAAATTGCCGTTCCCCCGCACTTCAGCTTGGTATAAGTAGGTCTTCATCATCAGCTCTCAACGATCAATTACTTATCCTACGAAGCGCATTACAGAACCAAGAAAACATACAAACTCAACAAAATGACACTACCAACCCGTAAACTCGGTCGCAACGGACCTGAAGTCACAGCTATTGGCCTTGGTCTCATGAGCTTCGCTGGCTGGTACAGCCAAAGGGACACTAGCTCTGAGACGGCGCTCAACTTCCTCGACAAGGCGCATGAGATTGGCGAACGATTCTGGGACACGGCTGATGTATACGGAGCCAGCGAGGATATCATTGGCGAATGGTTCAAACGTTCAGGCAAACGTTCTGACATCTTCCTCGCTTCCAAATTTGCCCTCGGCGCTACCAAGGATGGCAACAGAACTGTCTCCAACGAGCCTGACTACATCAGACAGGCCTGCGACCAGAGCTTGAAGCGCCTGGGTGTCGATACGATCGATTTGTACTACTGCCATCGATTGGATGACACGACGCCGGTTGAGAAGACAGTCGAGACGCTGGCGGAGCTGAAGAGTCAGGGCAAGATCAAGTACATTGGTCTTTCTGAGTGCTCGGCCTCTGCAATTCGCCGTGCTCATGCTGTGCACCCTATTACTGCCTACCAGGTGGAATACAGCCCGCTGTTTCTGGACATTGAGTCTGAGGAAGTCAAGATCCTCGACACCTGCAGAGAGCTTGGCATCGGCATCATCGCGTACAGCCCAATTGGTCGCGGCTTCTTGACTGGCCAAATTACGTCCCTTGACGATTTGTCATCAAACGATTTCCGTCTCGGCGTAGAGAAGCTCAGAACCAACTGGACCAAGATCCAGGCCCTGGTGGCCCAGATCCAGACGATTGCCGATAAGCATAAGGCAACTGCCGCGCAAATCTGCTTGGCCTGGATCGCAGCTCAAGGCGACGACATCATCTCAATTCCCGGCACAAGCACCATCAAATACCTCGAACAAAATGTTGCGGCAATTAATATCAAGCTGAGCGATGAGGAAAATAAGTTAATCAGGGACTACGCTAAGCAAACCGACCTACCTGGTGGACGCTATCCCCCTGGGTAAGTGACTGAACCAATTACCGCTAAAAACGGCTAGAACTAACATTGTCTCAGAATGCTTCCCACCCTGTTCAGGGACTCAGCGCCACTGTAGATACATTCACGATGCAATACAAACTGTTCCTAGTCAAAAATATTTATATTTAATCGTCTATGTACTCATAAAGTGATTTATTCTTTGATGGGTATGGTAACACAAAACACATCTTCTCATATCATTTACTCGTCCTCAGGAGGAGAAGGGTAACCCGGGGGAGGGTGAGTAGGGTCATTAACCTTGATCGTGTCTCGGTAATAAGTGGGCAGCTTGCTGTCCGCAAACTTAGCCTTAATGGCAGGCAAGATGCGACGACCAGAGTAGCTCTGGTCCAATTCAAGGTTAGGCTTGGGAATGACGAGCTTCTTGTCATTGTTCTCATTGTATTCACCACCGTAGGGGGCGTTCCAGTAGTACTTCTGGAACTCGGAGTCACACTTCCACTCGCGCAACTTGTCGCCAGTTTTGCTGGCCACCAAGTTGTAGACGTTGGCACCAACGTCCCATCTACCGAGGGTCGGCAGATCCCAGTTGGCAGAAACAGAGGCAATCTCGGAGTAGTGGTTATAGAAACTGTCGTCTTCAGTGCCAACAAGCTCAGTGGGGACGGCATCACCGATCAGGATGCCGAGAATCTGGTTGCGGATGGTGTAGACTTCGCTCTCGTCCCAGGTGATGAGGACAAGGGTGTTTTGCATGAAGTTCTTGTCGCTCAGCAGAGGCTTGAGGAAGTCGCGGGTCCAGCGACCGGCGGTGGCGACGTCGGAGTTGTGGCCGTCAGAGGTCATGTTGGGGGTGATGAACATCCATTGGGGGAGCTTGTTGGCCTTGAGGTCCTTGTGGAAGTCAGACTTGGTCTCATCGTTGCGGTTGAGGGTCTTGAGGCGGGCGAGACGCTCCTTGTTTCCGGAGACGCTCTTGAATGACACTGCGGGGTTGTGCTTGCGAACGTAGTCGCTCTGGCCGTTGACCTGGTTGACGTAACTAGCGCCGGTGAATCCAGCATAGGGCATGTCCTCCTCGTAGTGGGCCCAAGAGATGTTCTTAGACTCGAGCAGGTCGATAACGGTAAAGACTTCCTCCGGCGCATTGTAGACTTCGTCGTCTTCCATACCGAAGTAGTCTCCAGCGATACTGGAGAAGTAGTTCGGCTCCGAGGGGTGGGTGGTGGCGTAGTAGTTGGTCAGAGCAACACCACGCTTGGCGAAGTAGTTGAAATTTTCTAAAAGAAACATTGTTAGTAAAGTTTTGAGAAATACAGTTGGCGGACAGTCTCACCATCTCCATAGGCCTTGTCAAAGTTCTGGTTCTCGTGGTAGATGATGGCAATACGGTCGAAAGCCTTTCCAGGAACATTGCTCAATGGCACTGTAGCCGCAGCGGCGAGCCCAGCGAAAGCAAGGCTGCACAATGATTTGTACATTTTGAGAGACTGAAGAAAGAAAGAAGGAAGATTTCAACTAGCAAGGACAAGACCCCTTCGCTGGAGAACGGCCAGGCGACAGAATATGTACTTTTGCGAGAGGGGCCCCGTACACGGCACGAGATCGATGCAATGTTACTTAAATTGGTAGGTGGTTATGTACAGGCCTTTTGTTAGAAGTACTTTGCCATTGATTAGCATCCACTGTTCGCTGGTTGGTCAGAAGCCAGCCCGTCCAGGATGTTGCTGGTAACCCACTCGCTGGCATCTTCGTCCATGTAACCTAGCATCAGGTAACATCACCACCGCGAGAACAGCAGATCAGTCGCAGCAAATTCTTATGAGGGTTAAATCAATAATTTTTCAATTATAAAGACATTTGCATACGCACTCTGCAACAAACTCTTGTACCTGAAGGAAAGGCCCGAAGAAGTGCGGGGAAAAAAACAATGGAATATCCAGCATGTGGATGACGGGTGCAAGGCTATTCTTCAACAATCGGCAATTCCGTGCCGTTGTAAGCCAGCACCTTCCCCAGCGCTGAGCCGCTGTCGGGGACACCCGCCTCCTTGAGTAATGATCTGAGTTTGCACAAAGGCACACCTGACAGGGTCCATCTGCCTTTGCTTTGCGACCCCTTTCAACCGTTCAAAATTGACCTATTTTGGCGATTTCACGCATATCAAAGACCCACGAGTGTCTGTCTGTTCGGCTGTTGAGTCGAGATGTCATGGCATTTACGTAAATTACCAACAGCCGCCCCATGGGCTAGTCAAGATTCTGGGGCGCGCAACAACCACTCGGGATCTCAACACCGGAGCATGGCGAGCTTGACCGAGTTAGGCAGGAGAGCACGTGTGCAATGCCCTCCCCAGAGTTTGCTTCACAGTGTTACCACGCCTCGAAGACCAGATGGCATGGGTTATATATACATGGGCGATACCTTTTAGTAACAGTGTCTTCCGAAGGGCCGTTGGATATTTTAAACTCAAGCATGCGAGTTGCTCTGAGAAGATAATCCCTGAGGGCCAATGTTCCCCGCGAAAGCAAAATGACTGCTTGTCGTACAGCGAAGTCAGGCCCCGCGACGCTCGAGGCAGCATGCGGCACACCACACCACTATTTCTCCACGACTTGACATCCATTCACAGGCAATGAGCCCTTGAGGCGAAAATGTTGCCAAGGCGAGCCAATCACAAACCGCGAAAACCGAAGAGCAACCTCCCGCGCAATCTCTGGTCCCTCATGCAAGATCCCCCTGCAATGAGGAGCCCCAGACAATGAAAATGCAGCCATCGCAACGCCCTCCCAAACCATCACGATCTTCTCACCATACGCATGGCGCGGTCTTAAGACCAGTCCAAGCTTCACCCCAATTTTGTGGAAGACTTCCGTGGTGGGAGGGCGCTTGGCAGCCATGAAAAGAAGCTGCTCTCTGCTGACAGGACGGACGTGCTTCTCGATCCATTGCCAACCCCGCGTTTAGGTACTGTACTGTAAGCAAAAGACAGTACTTCAGAGCGTCACGCGACATCGGCCTCACCACAATTTGTTGACCCCGAAATAGTCTGAGACTATCGTGGAGAAATACCATGTGCTACCCCCTTCGTGCTCTCGGATTCCAATGTAAACTTAATTCTTCCATCATCTGTGTACCGTAATCTCGTTCCATTACCCGCCATGACGACATCTTTCACGTCTTTGCCGATTGTTGACCTGAGCCCTCTAGCCTCTGATAGTGCTTCTGAGGACGAGCTCCAGGACCTCTCAGCGAAGCTGCATGAAGTCTTTTCGACGGTCGGATTTGCGTATTTGGTGAATGCGCCGCTTTCGTTCCAGCATGAAGATGTTTTTGATATCGCGAAGGAGTTCTTCAGCCTACCCGAGGAGGTGAAGATGGGTGTTGCTAAGAAAACGTTCCGTCGAGCTAACAAGAATACGTATCGCGGGTAAGAAGAGCCTCCTACCCCTGGACAGTAATTCTCATTTGGCGATTGACTTGATTGTCAATCTACAAGAATAATTGTCATTACAATGCCGTCTTGATATGCAGTCTAGCTAATTGTTCTTGCGCTGCAGCTACTTTCCGGCTCAACCGGGCGCAGATCCTCACAATCTGAAGGCTGGCTTCGAGATTGGCCCATCTCATCGCCTTCCGCCTTCGTCGAAGCCATCAAATTCGCCATTCATCTTGACTGAGGGAAACTGCTTCCCTTCAGATTCGCAATTTCATGCCAGAGAGAATGTAGAGTCTTTGTACGCAGAGCTGTCATCTCTCTCAAATACTCTGCTCGCCCTTCTCGCCTCATCACTTGGAAAGAATCCATCGTCATTCATTTCGATCATGCGCAACAGTGTTTCTACTCTTCGTCTCCTTCACTACCCTTACAGCCCCTCTGATGAAACCGACTCGACTAGCAAAACAGAGAACAGACTCTGCTGCACACCGCACACCGACTCTGGCCTGCTTACACTTCTCCACCAAGACTCAACCGGTGGCTTGGAGGTGCGCAACGTCGATGGTGAATGGATTCCTGCTCCATACGTTCCTGGAAGTCTTGTAGTCAATGTTGGTGATCTCATGGCCCAAATGAGCGGTGGACGCTTCGTGGCTACCATGCATAGGGTACGCAGCTCCAACTGCGAGCGCTACAGCGTCCCATTCTTCTGCGAGCCCGGAGTCAATGCTATGGTTGGAGAGCCCGGAAAACAAGTCCGCTACGAGGAGTTTGTGTTGGACAAGATGGGCACATGGGTGGAATTCCAGGACGAGATGGAGGAGGCAGAGTGTATGAGCGTCCAGTCGACGGTCAGCACCGGCTCCGTTGTGGCATTTTAGAAATCACAGTAAATTGAATGACGCTGTAATTTTATAAATTTGATAATCGTGAAATTCAGGGAATTCAGCAAAAAGTATTTCATGTTTTATTAACCCGCCATTTTAGCGGCAGGTGATTACCACAAAAAAGCAATTATACTGCCGTCAAGCCTTGATAAGGGATGTACTTGGCTTCCTGGTTGTTCAAGTCCGAGGTTGTGTTATAATTCCAGAAAAAGGAAATATGCTGCGGCACTGTTCTGTTCACCTTGCATTCTTTAATAAAATTGGGCAGATCGTGCTTGACCATCTTGGTGTAGTTGGCAAGGGAGCACGAGTAGCCGGGGCCATCCTGGCAGTCCTGGTAAGGGATCACAGCCTCGTTCAGCACCACGCGGACGAACGTTCCTTTTTCGCTTCTGGCCGTGGCATTGCACTGCATACGTTCCAGGGTGAGGTGGCCGCCCATGGGCATGATGTCACCGAGCTGGTAGGGGTTGGGGAAGGCGATGCGGTTCACGGGTAGTTGGTGTTCCGGAACACGGATGTTAAGTGCGTACAGGATGGGCGTGATGTCTGAGTCGTGGGAGCTGGGATCTGGTTAGACTGTTTCTCGGGAGTAATGGGTGGCGCGATCCTTACAATGTGAAAGACAATGGGCCATGTGTCTTGGGGCCTTCGTTGAGGAGGGTCATTGTTGCGTTGGCATAAACGGATCCGCGAGCCTTGGCGTATTTGTTTCCAGGTCTGCGGCTACTTCAGTAATTGTGCTTTCATACAACAAGTTTGTATTTACCCGTAGCAGTAGAAGAATTTGAGATCCTGTTTGTAGTTGAACTCAACCCACTCGTCGAGGGTGAAGACATTGGTCCAGTCAGAGTAGCCCTGAAAGTTGAGTTCGAAGACAGACAGATCTATAAATTGAATAAGCAAAGCTAATGTGATGACTGAGTTGTCTACTCTTACACATAAGCTGGTAAACATCTGTAGCATTGAGCTTCAAGCCAGGGTTCTGCTTGTTCAATCGCTGCGCCGCGACACCAAACTCAGGGCGGTTGGCGGTCAGCGAAGTGCACTTCTCGCCATAGTCAGGATCGGCCGGACACCTGGGAGTCAAACTGTTGGCACCCTGCTCATTTGTTTCGGGGATAAAGTTCATGGAGACAGATGTAGTGTAATTCCAGCCAAAGAAGCCTTCGCCAAACTTGCGCGCCGTCTGCACGACCCTCTCGTACTCGGCAGACCACATCGGGACCTTCTTGTCGCTCATGGGGTCGAATAAGTGGCCGTAGCGCACGCGATACTCCGCGCCATGCTTGTAGGTGGTCAACAAGCCATTGTATGGTCCAGAAGCAGTCTCAAGCGCAAAAATGTTGTCAGTGACTTGCCATTTCCAGCTGCTGAGGAATTGGAGGTCATTTTGCCAATTGGAGATGTTGAAGCTGTACAGTTTCTTCAAGACCGCCGCGATGGGCTTTGCGTCAACAGACTCTGGGTAACGCTCGCCATGGCGACGAATCATGATGACTTGGTCAACTTTGCACGCATCGGGAGGGTCGCGGCCAACACCGTACGAGCGGTGGTTCACATATGGACCGAGATTGCCAATGTTTTTGAGGATTGAGTAGCCCTCGAGGAAGGACTGGTCATATGGAGCTGTGAAAGTGTAGCGATTGGAGTTGATGGGAGCGTTGGTCAAGGCACAGGCAATGCTGGCTCCCAAAGCAACGGATGCAATCAAGTTCACATGCATTTTGAATATGCTGCAGTGATTCTGACGATGCGCTCACTTAGTGTGTCACTCAATCATCTCAGCGCGCGCCCCAAGCTTTAAGTACTAGCCCGGCGCCGTTCGCAGTTAGACACGATCGAGCAAAGTTTGCTATCGTATACCCCGCAAGCCACCGACGAATCCAACTGTGAGAAATTTTTCAGTCATTTGCTTCCTCAATATTTATTGTTATGATCCCTGCTCGGTGAATTTCCCCGAGATCGATTCCATCGGCGGTGTGCGCTCTCCACTGTTTACATATTGCGTGAACGGGTCACGGCCTGGGAGCAAAACCATGGGAATGGAGTGCAGGCTTCAATTGCACAACATTGAAGTAAGCACGGCTTTAATTCACTTAGGACACTTGTTCTAGCTCAATTGAAAAGATCGCCAAATATCAATGACCTGTGCGTCTGCAGCGACAAGCATTGGGCGATTTCACCACGACCGAGCACCTCTCGGGTAGCCGGCCATAACGACGCCTTTTGTGATGATCATCACAAGCCCCCACAGTGAAGGATGTCAGTGACTGTGGAGGAGGCCCTCGCTGACTCGGCGGCCAAAATTCGACCCCTCCCGAGCCTCACAAGGAACAAACAGCTTCATGTGGAGTGTTGTGTATTACTACGGGGGCCTTGTCTTCTCAGAAAGGAAGGCAAGGAGCACATTGTACCTGAAGCGAATTCTGGAGACCGCAAGGGTTCATTCCTCTGGTCTAGGTATATGGAGAACAATAGGAAAATTCTAAATGATGTACAGAGGATGAGTATACATAACCGGCTCGGAGGCTGCCACCCCCGGCTTCAGCTTTGGCCTCCTGCAGGCAGCGGGAGCGACAGGGGGGAGGCAAACAAACTTCCCAAGAAGAAATTCCAAATCCCAGGCACTCGGATTCTCGAAAGTCTTTCTCCGCAGTTGCATCCTTCCTGCTTGAAGTATTTGGTCGGGTGGTCTCCTCCAGGAACCTCTGCATTTCTGTTGCAGCAAAAGTTGCCGTTGACGCAGAAGCAGTTCATCGAGTTGGGTTATTGCTCGTTGAGCTTGCCTCCTGCAGTACGTGGCCGTGCCGTCGATTCTCTTGCAGTTGTCGCGAACAAGAGGATTGACGTCGTCGGAGCCGCAGATGCGGTCTGCTACACGAGGGTACGGCGCCAGAGCACGTCCGTATGGGGGTTGCTATCGCTGCCAGCACAAGTGGCATCCGGCTCGCCGACAGGGCTGCTGGGGTTGTGGTAGTAGCACTTTTCGTCGCGGGGCGAGATGTAGTTGGGTCTGGCTGCAGCGAATGCGCTGAGCGACAGAAGCAAAGATATGATGAATTGCATATTGTATGAAGTGATTGTTTCTTTTGCGAAACGCGGCCTGAGAAACTTGAGCCGATCTTTTTGCCTCTTCACGCAATCATATGATGTACACCGTTTATACCCTTTCTTACGACATTTTGAACATGGTAATTCATCATTGGGTTCTTCATTCGAAAGCCTGTCGGAAGAGACGCCATCTCCGGGAAGCTGATGACGATAATATTTCAGAATCTAAATCTTCTAGTTGTCGGTTAAGCTTAAAAGTGCAAGCATTTTCGACCAACAGGGTGCCGATCTTGCTGTAGGCATCAGCCAAGACTCAGACGTGGCCGAATTGATGGCTAGCGCCGCCCGGTCAACCAAATGTCGGGCACATGTAAGCCGTACCATGGGACTGCGATAATTATTCCGAAAACCTTGTGAGCAGAGATCGCCATTCCCGAAAAGTCGGATTTCTCAACTTGTTTCTCCACAGATACATCCTTGCGTGAGGCTTTTGGAAGAACAGAAGTATATGTATGTCTCGAAAACCCTGGTCACGGCCAATGCATTGAGTCACTGTTCATGAACAAGGTGGCCCGGTACTTCAGATTGTGGCGGCTCTCTCAATCAGTCCATGATATCTTGATTGAGCTAGTCGAGTTGGTGTCATCGGCAGTGAAGAAGTTCTTTACAATAATTGAGATTGAACATCAGAGCGCAGCGAGGTAGTAGTTGCGCCGAAGACCATCGTGTATGGCGTGGCCCTCGCCTACGCTACCGGGCCAGGGCCTTGACAGTTGCACTCCGTCGTGGGGGTTGAATGTAGGATGCCTCTGCTAAAAAAGCAACAAGCGACAAGAGAAAGGATGTGATGCAGTGCGTTGCCTCACGGCCGAGTATTTCTTTTGTTCGAATGTCTGAACAACTGTAAATTGCTACCTTACCTTGCTGCAGCCACACGAATTTCGTCTCATCACATCTGTGCCTTTCTTTTGACATACACAAGGAGCAAAAACTTCTTCAGCTTGATCATCGTCTTTGCATCTGAGTACCCGACGAGTCATGAAAAATTCAACCTCTCAGCTCAATGCATCTCGTTGGAGGGCAACTTAGCAGTTTGAGCGACGAGCTGTGTTGCGCAAAAGGCTCTAGACAATTGCCAAATGGTTGAGCAGAGCAAGCGGTTGTCTAAGATTTGCAAGGCGAGAGTTGAGTCAACTGAGTCCAGTAGGCTTCAAATTTCTGACTAGTTTCAACATGGCCCCAAAACTCAACGGGCTTCTCCTTCCGCGAGATGTCGCGAGCGCTAATATAACATAGCTCGTCCGGAACTTGGGGCACCGAGACCGTTTAATGAGGTCGACGACGACGCTTCACTCTTATGAGCCTAGGCGTTCAAGCCAAAAGAGGGGTAACCACGGCTAGGAACGAGCAAATGGTGGATGAACTGAGGTTCTAACAAGGCCGCTAGGTAATCGGAATAAGACATGTTTGTGGTGCTGCCGGGTATGTCAATTAGACAACCTTGATTAGTCTTGGTGTGCGCACGTTTGATTGTACCCTCCTCGAAGTGCAATGGCACTGTTGATGACTGTGGGCAAGGGTAGCACTTTTCCACTGTTTCTGGGAGACCTTCCCGCTGCCACTTGTTTACAGTACCTAGAACCCCAGTTGAGCCACTGGTATTGTCTTGTCTGAGAAGGGTGGAGCAGGGGTAGACCTTGCCACGCTAGTCTTGCGGGAGCTTTGATGTGCTGTGCTCAGGCGTTGCTTTTTGATAGCGGCACAGGAGCGGCGTATCTTGCGGAAAAGAAACAATGTCTGAGCTCCCCAAGCACAACTGCCATTTGCCCAGATCGACAGCATATGTGCCCATAGGCCAAGCATTTGCAAACAGCACCTTTTGCAAAGCATCCGCCAGATTGGCTTCTAATGAAAAAGAAAACCAAAGGGGAATGGCCAGATGTGAAAAGGAAAGTCAATCTCGGTAGTCCCCCAGAGGCTCCCCGAGGTGGCTCCCATGAAAAGGTTATCTTGGAACATAAACCCCCCCTGTTCCTCGATTGTGTCCATTTGTTTCGCCTGTGTGATTTGTTTCCATCTCATCAGTTTGTGTACATTCTCGAGCTCTCAAGCTTCTGAGCTTCAACTCTGCCAATATGGAGAACCTCACAGTTTACAACCTGCCCACCGCGGCTGGCCCTAGATGGGACCGCCTGGGAATCTTCTATATTTCTTTTTGTTGCATATGGTCGACTCTGGTGGTAGCCGGTATGGTGTTTTGCTGGTTCAATCGCCATACCCCCGTCATGAAGATCCGTGGCATGTTACTCTCATTTACTGCTATTTCCTTCCTTCATGCATACTGGATTCTTGCACAAATCACCTACCCAATCGCCGCGACCATCCCTATTGTCCTCGCCTATGACATCCAGTACTTCTTCATGGGCATCTGGTTCCCTCTCGGTATTGCTCTGTTCCATGCTTCCAACTGTCGCTTCCTACACATCGCCAAGCTCCAGAAACAGTTCACGTACCCAACTCTCCAGAGACGGGCCGATGGATGCAATGGGGCAAAAACTTCTTTCCTTTGCCGTTTGAGAAACATCAGCTATTCCTACCGTATCATGATATTCATCGGTATCGGTATGGTAGCACAGGTAAGACACCATATCTTGTGTCACGAGTTCCCGAACGCATCTAATCGTCGCAGGTTCTTCTCACCGTGGGCATGTGGCTCGCTTGCAAGAAGTACCATCCTACATATGGTATTCCTGGCACTGAGATGCACTCCAAGACCTTGCCAGAGCAGATCATTGAGCTCGGCAGAGGCTGGGAGTGGTGGCCATCCGTCCTATGGCAATTCATCTGGACTTGGATCGTAAGTCTCAGTACAACCAACCCATGCTTTGCGTCACTGACACAACGTCCAGGTCGCGCCCATTTTGCTTTGGCGCGCTTGGTCCATTCGCGATACCATGGGATGGCGAACACAAACTATCGGTTGCTGTATCTCCAAGTAAGTTTCACTCGCTGCATTGGCCTTCAAACTCATGCTAATCTGCCCAGCTTGCACGCAACCCCCATGTTCCTCATTGCCTCCTACGTCCCTGTATTTGACAAGATCAACGCCTACTGGTCGCCCAGTGAATGGATTCACCTGTCCATTATGATGTTCGAGATCTTCACCGTCTTTATCCCCGTTTACGAAATCATTCGACACCACGCCATCAAGAGAAAGGCCGTCAGCGCCAACTCCAGATGGGACACCGCCTCTCAAACTTCCACTTTGAACTCTGCTACACAAGACTACAAGGTGTTCGCTCTTAACATGGCTGAGAAGGGCAAGAGCGTTGAGTCTCTGGACGAGGAGTTTGGTGACAGACTTATCACCATGAAGGCCCTTGAGCACATTCTGCAGGAGAACCCAGGCCCTCTCCTAGAATTCTCCGCGCTCAGCGACTTTTCCGGAGAGAACATCGCTTTCTTAAACTACGTTGCTCGCTGGAAGGCTGCCAATGCCGACCAAGAGTCCGTTGGCGAAAACATCGACGCTTACCGTTCCGCTCTCCAGATCTACCTCGATTTCGTCGGACCTCGCGATGCTCAGTTCCCTCTTAACCTGCCTTCCCAAAAACTTAAGCAGCTTGAGCTCGTCTTCGAGGACTCCGCCCGTGATGTTCGTGGAGAAGCCACCACTGACCCCGCTACCCCCTTCGACTTTGGCTTCCCCGAGCACGCTACTCCTTCCACGTCAGCTGTCGATGCTGAGAAGTTTGTTGACAAGATCCCATTCGGATTCGACAAGCAAATCTTCAACGACGCCGAGGACCACATCAAGTACTTGGTATTGACAAACACATGGCCAAGATTCGTCGCTGATATGCAATCACGCCGAAGGTCCATCGATTCCAACCGCACTGATGCTACGGATGACTCCAAGGCGTCATTCAGCAGTCAAATGTCAGATCGCGTCAAGGCGCTTCTCAGGTCAATCTTTTAAATCATTATCTCTCACATATAATTTCCATTCCTTTTGGACATAGTTGTAGAATGATAATACTTTGTGTCTTTCTCATCCTGGTTGTTCTATAGACATAGTGATGCTTGAATTCCGAGTCAATTGCCTTAATTCACGCATTTCTGGTTCGACTGCGAGAATTAGTCATTTCCATGCCGAGGTTTCTCACAATGAAGAAAAATACATACGCATACTAGGTTTTGGTTCGTGCAGCAGCGAAACTGGCGATAGTCGCAAGGTCCACCCAACTCACTGCAGACAGGGAGCCTCTTAAAAAGATCTTCGGCCATTGCCAAGCCAAATAAGGCTCCAAGAGCAACGAAAAAAGTAGCGAACTTCATGATGACAGAATTTTTGCTTATGAGTAATTGAAAGGCACGATAAAATAATATGATATCGAAACTCCAAGGGGGAGGGATTGGCCAAGGTTTAGGCCATATTTATAGCCATGACCATTCTGCCGCTTCCGCGGTTCATCGCACATCTTCCGCACTGGTTGAGGAGAATTCGGTTACAAATACCAAATTTAGCAATTTATTGTTTGTACTACTTGGAGCTTACATTTCAGCTCCAGGTCTATATGCAAAGTGGCGCACTTTAGTACGCTGTCAGCATACATGGAGCATGTCTAATTGCGGCTTCTCGTAAAGCCCATCTCTGTTCTAGCTGCCAAAGAAGAAAAAAGAATGGTCGAGATATCAGTCACCCCATTCCATCGGTTATCTCATTACGAAATCAAAACAAATATGTCCAGTGAATTAGCGTGCTGAAACATCCAGCCGCTTGAAGTCAGCAGATGAGAACGCAGGCTTACAGCCTGCGCTGTCTGCCTTCCTATCGTTTGACAGGCTCATCCGCCTTTCCAATCAGAGGAGGAGGCTTGGGAATGTTCTTTCGGAGGACGTGGCGCTTGATGAAGTAAGGAAGCCAGACGGTAAGCTCATGCTTGATATATTTGCTCGTGGGAACTTTGAATACGTCTAAATGAGTGTTAGCAAGTGGCCTCTCATGTTGTCTACATTAGATACGTACCATCAATTTCCTCCAATGTGAGCTGTTTAGTCTCACGGACAAAGCAGAAGATCATGACCCAAGCGACGGCATTCAGACCTGCATAGAATCCAACTGTAACTGTGTATTAGCACTGGTCTGCGAGGGATGGGTTAAATTTACTTACAAGATCCAGTTGGGCCCAAGACGTCATTGGCTCGCAATCTGAAGAAAGTCAAGCTAAGCACACCGGCTGGTAGACAATGTTAGCAGCTAGGCGTCAACTACAATCCAAGAGAACTTACCAAAGGTGTTGTTGATGCAAACAGCCCAGGCCATTCCCTGCTCACGCTGAATGGTAGGGAAGACCTCAGCAGAATACTGGAAGGCAACAGGACCTTCACCGAGGGAGTAGCAAATGGTGAAGAGGTAGATGAAGCTAGACATAGTTAGATTACAGAGATTCTGTGAGCAGACACCTTGTTTTACTTACAGAGCAACAGGACCTAGCTTCGCAGCGCCGTCACCTTTGATAAGCAGCGAGAGACCGGCGGCCAAGAGGAAGATACACATGAGAGGAAATGTCTGGAGAGCATTCGTGAGCAAAAGAAAATGGAACATGCATTCTACTGGGGCACTTACGATCAAGCAAAGCGTGCGTCGGCCCTTGGTGTCGATCAGGAACAAGGTGGGGATGGTGAAGACGACCTGGATGGCACCATAGCCAAGTGAGGCATACAAAGCCTTGTTACTGTCATGGAGAATATCTTCAAAGATGGTGGAGCTGTAGAACGAAATGACTAGACGACACGATTAGCTTCTCAATAACTTGACAGCATCTACGGCTGTTAACTTACTGTTGATGCCGCACATCTGCTGGGCGATCATGACAGTAGAAGCACCATAGTTAGCGCGTCTGATGCGAGGCACAGAGAAGCAGTCCCAGAGACGCTGGAAATAGCCCGCGCCACGCGCTACCTTCAACTCTTCCACGTAAAGGATATGTGAGTAGTAGAAATCTCTGGCCGCAATAATTGGGTGAGCACGCAGCTTGTTCATGGCTTGGAAAGCCTCGGCGTGCCTTCCCTTCTTCATCAGCCAACGAGGAGACTCGGGACAGAACCAAATTCCACACATCAGAACGAATGAAGGGATGAAGGCAGATCCAAACTGAAGGCGCCAAGAAATGTCACCAGTGTCCTTGACAGCGATGTTGGCAATCAATCCCAGGAAGATGCCAGCGACGACCCAAAGCTGCCAAAACATGACAAGAGCACCGCGGACTCGATGGGGAGCCATCTCAGCGGAATAGATGGGCACCGTGGCGTTCTTGGCGCCAATTCCGATTCCCATGATGAAGCGTGCCCAGAACAGACTTTGCCAAGTCTGGGCGAAGGCAGATCCGATCGGGGTGGCTGTCAAGCAGGCGGCTGTGACAAAGATTTCGCCTCGACGTCCGAGGTAGTGGTTGAGAGGGTCGACAATGAAGGCACCGCTATCGACTGTTAGTTAAACTCTTTGTTAATGCACCCGTGACGGTGATGCGATGATACGTACATCAAGCCGGCGGTCAAGAAAATGATTGAGTTGATAAGTCCCTGGAGCCATTGGTCTCTGCGAGAGCCACTGTCAATGCCCAGCGCCTGGGGGAACGACAAGTTCGCACCATTGGAACCCGTTTGATCCCATCCCTGCGTTGCAGCTCCTACTGCGCACAGTGAGATGGCGTACCACAGCATCTTGGGTCCGTGCCACTTGTGATCTATCTCATATTGCAGTGCAGTGCGCTCAGCATCATGATCGCCTCCCTCACCGTTGTCGAGGACCTTAATTTCGCGAAAGGTAGTATCAAGATTGTCATCAAATTTTGCGACGAGAGCAGCGCGACCGAAGAGCGCAGCATGCTCAGCAAGCCCGTGCGAATTGGCAAACTCCTTTGCATCATTGTATACCTTCTCAGGTAGATCATCCTAATTGACAGGCTTGCTGTTAGTCAACTGCAGATAGACCGTTCACGAATTGCTTATACAACGTACTTTGAGAGGGTTCTTAATGATGTTCGCAGCCACAGACGGTCTGCGTCCAGTCGTCTCAGCAAGGTGCGTTTCAGGCTCATCGCTGCTGCGACCCAGATCCTTCTCTGGGTGCGAGTCGTCAATGGCCATGTGGTCGATTTCTTCCTTTCCCATGATTGCGGTTTTGCGCTCTTGGGCCGTTTCAACAGATCGACGAGGTTACAATACGTTAGGAAACGTGGAGAACGGGGAGCATTGGCATGTCTTGCCAGTCTTATATACTGGGGAATTAGTTCTGGGTCATGTCCCTGTTAAGTGCTCTTCCTCCCTGGCCCCATGGGAAAAGGGCTTTGTATTCTAGGCATACACTTTCCGGAAGGTTTGATTGGTCTACGCCGCATAGCTATCCCCTTCTTGTAAGCAGAAGCGGAGAATGTGCTGCTTGTTTTCCCCAATTTACCCCGCTCTGGGGTATAAGTGACCCATTGCAAAAGGGTGGGATCAACAGAACGATCATCTGGACCTCAGGGAGTCGAGCCTTGTGTTGAGTAGCTCGAGACACTGACTCGCCTTCTACCGCTAATTGGAGCCCCATGAAGTTCCCTGGGGCTTGCTTGAGGCCAAACAATTGAACTACGATCCAATAGTGACCGAGGAAACTGCTCGGTTTCTTGGTGTGGAAAACTCTACTCGACCAGCACCATGAATGACGGCTAGGTACAGGGGGACAACAGGGGGCACCAAGTCAGCACAGAAATGACCGGACAAGTCAACAAGTTATCCACAATCAATGAAAACATCAGTCTGTCAGGCTGCCAAGCCTTGCTTTTTTGGGACTTTTGGCCAGTTGTGCGTCGTCGGATGATCCGTTCTTGGGATAGATGGATGCATGGCCAATTCGCTGGCTTGCGGCTTCCCACCGATTGGCATGCGCCCTTTAATCCACCACTGCAAGACACACACAGCTGTGTTATCGCCTGGGCTTTCCATACCTTCACTGTGCTCAAGTCGTTGAGTGTCCAAGCAACCGCTCACACTACCGCATCAAAGCACACGCAACTCTGCAAGCAGGCATGCGCAACTCATTAAATGTCGCATCGTCGTCGCTGGCCTTGCCAAACAGTGGCGCACTCCCATGCCTGTCAGCGATGTTATTCCCAGCTTGGCATACGGAAGCGGCTGAGACTACGTAGGTGGCTAGCAAGACCATTGGATTATTTCCCGGTCCCGAGCCGGCCTCACAAGGGTGAGACCTCCGTTTGCCACAAGATAAGCCAAATAAACACTGGCTGAAGCCACTTTGTAATACAGCGGAGCATCTGAGCCGAATTACCTGACGCCACCATCCCGCTCATTGTTTGCGGCGTTTCCACTGGCCAGAGCGCCGAGCAAAACGCCGCGATCCCCAGCTAGTTTGTGTGAGGAGCAGTTAATTTAAACGCGAAAAATTTGACAGAAATTTTAGGCAGCCTTTTAGGAGTTTGACCTCCTCCACACGCCGCACGAAAGACCAGTGTTTCTGGGGGTCTAGAAGTCGATGGCGCAATCCACAATGTTCACTAATAATTGTCCAGGCTGTTTAGGCTATTCCACAGAGAGCACGTAGACATCCTTTGTTGTGCTTGGGCTGCTTGGAACTAGGTTTGTGCGGAGGGCTTCCGTTATTAGCATGCGGCCAATTACAGCGCATTCCACGGATCCAAATGTATTTGCCCAGCAACCCAGCGGAACCATTTTCTCTGACCCACGAAAAACATACTGTACACATTCCTTCAACAGGGTCTGTTAAGATACAATGGACTTAGCAACAACGTACTCAACTGAGGGCGGCTGACCTTGCCGGATGCGAAACCTCGTCCTTCAGATCTATCATGGATCTGAAGTGAGACCTCAAGTTCGGTCAAGCACGGATAACTCGAGGGGGTACTGTAGTAGCGCCAAGGCTGTGTTTGTTGCTGGCGTAGCCGCATGCAGAGCTTTGACTTTGTTTTCAGGCCCTGGCACGTACTATAGCTATTTGTTCGCGCCACTAGGGAATCCAAGCCTCCCATTCACACACAAGTTACTCGATTCGATTTTCCAATGCATCACCTAAGGATCACTTCTCCAACCAAGAAAGCTAGCCCAAGTATGGCCGTGATGCGTGAAATCTCTATAGAAATTCGGCAGTATTTCCACTCAGTGCTGGCAGATGGCAACCCCTACATTTCTAAACAGGTCCCCGCCATAGATAGTCAAAGTGTACTTTTGTGACTAACCCGCAAAGCCATCTGCGAAATACACCATCTCGGACCAGGAACCCCTTGATGTCAGACCTGGTCGTCGACGTTGCAAAGGTTGAACGCCAAGAGGACGGGTAACTCCAGGTTTTTGGATCGAACACAGACCGCAAGGTCACTGCTACTCGGCAATTTTGGGTAATGCCTCTGTTAGCCATTGACTTGCGGTGGTTAGGTATAGTATCAGGTCGGCAAGTAGCTCTGTACCTGCTGGCAGCCTCTCCACGCAATTGGAGAGACAGGGATTCTGTACCAAGCTCGCCCAGAGCTTGCTATTATCAAGGTCTTCGGATGCTGGCCAAGTGTTACCGATGCACCATAACATCCCTTTAGCTTACTTCATATATGGGCGGTCCCTTGCAGGGACCCGAGGATCCGTGCTAGTAATATTAACACTGGTGATGCCGATCCCGATGGAAAGGTTGTAACGACATGCGAGTGAGGTCGACCCTCTTGCCAGAACCGTAATAAGTGGTCAAATAAAAGCAATTAATTTGAATACTTGGGATCCTACCTACTACACCAGGACATTGCCCGTTGTTGCAATCGCGCTCAGCACCTCGATCAACAGCCATCTCAGCAATAACAATTTCGTTGTTATAATGGCTTGGATTAATTGTCCCAACTATTCCACAATTGGAAAAGGCGGCAAAAAGTACATGAAGTCTTCTCCGGCGATGTTACTCTCTGACCGGCGGCAAATATTATCTGCCGCTAAAAGTTGTCCCATCACGGCATTTCAACCACCACAAACCTCTCTGCCCGCTGGAAGAGAGTAACGTCGGCCATGAAATGGCATTTCATGGCCGTGGAGAAATGGCAAAACGGTCAGCCACAATGGTCGGGGTAAATATGAATGGTCTATAAATAAAGCGTCTGCGAGTCTTGCGCAGAAGTGTAGTTATCAAGATATACGCTTTATTCATCTCCCTACTGATCTTGCGTACCGTCTTTTCATCATGGTCGCTATCTCGAAACTTGTCGTGGCCATCTTCGCCAGCGTCGCTCTCGCTGGCCCTGTGCCCGACCATGGCCCAATGACTTTGTTCCATGAGTTGAAGGAGATCCCATCTGCCTGGACTTCCAAGGGTGCTGCTCATCCCACTGTCATGATCCGCGCCCAGATCGGTCTCAACCAGCCCAACATTCACATCTTGCAAGAGAAGCTGCTTGATATCTCAAACCCCAAGAGCCGCAACTACGGTAACTGGCTCAGCAAGGAAGAGATCCACGCTATCACTGCTCCCCCCAAGGAGAACATTGCCGCCGTGAAGACATGGCTCCAAAGCCACGGTATTGTTGATATCGACCAGCCATCCCCTGATTGGATTGAGTTCTCAGTCCCTGTCGGCAAGATGGAGTCTCTCCTGGACACCAAGTACGAGATGTTCCACAACGAGCGTTATGACACCATGATTCCTCGCACGTCCAAGTTCTCCGTCCCCAAGTCCCTGCACGGTATCATTGACTTGATTACCCCAACTACCGCGTTCTACCAAAAGATGTCAGCCGAGATTGACGACGCCGATGTCCTTACCGCACGCAACACCAACACCGTCTGCGACACAAGTGCCTTGACACCTGGCTGCGTGAAGCAGCTCTACAACGTCGACCACACCCCCAATAATGGCATTGTGTCTGCTAGCACCAAGTTCCTCTCCATCCAGGGATCTCACTCCGACTTCAAATCTTTCGCCTCTCAGTTCATCCAGGGGCCGGTTCCCGACTTCCAGGATGTGTCTGTTGGTGGTGGCAAGAACTACGACAACTCTACCGCGTTGAACACACTTCTGGAAGGTAACCTTGACTCGCAATGGGCTGGTGGTCTCAATGCTCCCAACCCCAGTCAGTTCCTCGCATGCTCTGAGGGAACTGCTTCCACACACTTCAAGGACGAATTCACAAACCTCGTCACTTACCTCACAACTAGCGATAGCCCACCAAGCACTGTTTCCACTTCATACGCTGGTAACGAAATCCTCTTCGACTTTCCTTACCAAGACCGCGCTTGCAACGAGGTCATGAAAGCTACTGCCCGCGGTATCTCTCTGTTCTTCTCCTCCGGTGATTACGGTGTCGGTGGCGAGCACCAGGGATCTTGCTCCAACGGTTTTGCTCAGAACTTCCCCAGTGTCTGTCCTTGGGCAACTTCAGTTGGTGGTACCGATTGGAACGGTGATGAGGAAGTTGTCGCTCA
Organism: Simplicillium sp. C3G150-2; assembly: GCA_022702485.1. NCBI lineage: Eukaryota > Fungi > Ascomycota > Sordariomycetes > Hypocreales > Cordycipitaceae > Simplicillium > Simplicillium sp. C3G150-2. The sequence goes on along the minus strand of JAJIYY010000008.1, from coordinate 2,019,639 downwards.
ATTCCAGTCTCTCTTCTACGGAAAGGGCTCATCGGGTGGTGGTTTCTCACACTACTTCAAGGTCCCCGACTATCAGGCTAACGCCACTGCTGCCTACCTCCAGAAGCTTGGCACTCAATACCAGGGCAAGTTCAACCCTCAAGGCCGTGGATATCCCGATGTGGCCCTTGTTGCTTCTCACTACCAGGTTGTCATTGCGGGAAAGGTCAAGTCTGCCCACGGTACATCCGCCTCTGCCCCTGCTTGGGCTGGTTTGATTGCCGTGCTCAACGACTACCGCAAGTCTCAAGGTAAGCCTGCTCTTGGATTCATTAACCCTCTGGTCTATGGTGCTGGTGCTGCTGGTCTCAAAGACATCACGAGTGGAAGCAACGGAGGCTGTGACTCTGCTGGTTTTCCTGCGGAGGTTGGCTGGGACCCTGCTACAGGAATGGGAACCTTGAACTTTGCCAAGTTCAAGACTCTTGTTTAAGCAATTTTGTATGCCGAGGAAATAGTCAATAGAATCTGTACATATTGGAACTGGACTGTCGAACAAGTATCTACGAAATGCTTAATATACATCGCGATGAGATAATTAGGGCGAGAAAAACAATTTGGTACGATGTCTTTGTTGGAAAAAGAACCACTTTCGTAGTTGACGCGAAAATCTGTTTTCATGTAACAAGAGTACGGGATTTTGGTTTATGGTACATTGATATCATGCCGGCAATTACGCTATATCTCAAGCAACAGCAACAACCGATCGATTAAAGTCTGTCATCTGCGTAGCCCGCAGCACAGAATGTGTTCAGGATATTCAGAAATTGAGCTCATATATAGTTTGAATCTCAACAAGCCTGGTTGTATAAAACTGAACAATGAAAGCTGCCTCTTGCTTGGTAGCCTTTTTGCCTGCCGTTGTCGGGCTCTCGACCGCGCGTGTACCAGACGAGAGTCGCATTGTCACAGTTAATGAGGAACTGTGGCAGCGCTCAGATTTGGCACCAGACCTTGAAATGCATGTTCGCATTGCTTTGGAACAGAGCAAGTTGGAAGCAGGAGTTGAACGATTTTTCGAGGTGTAAGTGATATTTCGGTCTCCTCACGGTTGGACACTGGCTGACCACTCTCAGCTCTGATCCCTCGTCTCGAAAGTATGGCGAGCACCCCTCTGCAGAGGAAGTCGTTGAGCTATTTGCCCCTCACGATGAGACCGCAAGAACTGTCAGAAAGTAGTTAACTGGCTCAGGAATCTCTGAAGCAGGTATGCCAGAGTCACGAAGCAAGGCTGGCTAGAATTCAACACCACAGTTGCAGGCCTCGAGTCCCTTTTGCACGCCAAATACTACGGTTACGAGCACAAAAATGGAGCTTTCCAAATATCTACAAGCCAGTACCACCTGCCAGAAGATGTTTCCCGGCATGTCGACTTTATCAACCCTGGCGTCTCCTTCATGGCTCAGCCGCGTCAGTTTCAAGGCAACACTGCCGTTGATAACACGGAGTACAACATTCTCGATCAGCCTTAGTGCTCGTGTCTACAATTTGTTTAACATTCTGCTGACCTATGTATACATGCTACAGCCGACTTAACAGACTGCAGCAAATACGTCAGCCCAACGTGCATCGCTAAACAATACAACATCCCAGCAGGCACACTCTCCCACCCAGGTAACGAGCTTGGAATCTATGAGTCGCTTGGGGATCGCTATTGCACGTCTGATTTGGATCAATTCTTTGCCAACTTGACCAAGATTCCCAGAGGTACATGCCCAGGTTTTAAAAAGTATCAATGGAGCAAAAGGGCCAACCTGCTCCAATCCTGGATCCGAATCAACGCTTGACCTGCAGATCTTAATGCCAATTATTTATCCGCAGAAGCCCATCATATTTCAGACGGACCCCGCTGGAACAGATAAAACCACTTCGAATCGTTTCTCGACGCCATCGACAGCACCTACTGTCAAAAGACGAGTGGACAGTGCGGTGCCGCGACGCCCCCGACAGTGGTTTCATTCTCGTATGGAACAGCAGAGTATGATGGATCAGTACAAGCTGAGCAGCGGTGCAACGAGTTCGTGAAACTACGGGAATTGTGACATTCGGTGGTAGATTTCCCAATTAGGCAATCCGACACCGAATGGGCCACCCTGGAGCGGATGACAATTAACAATATTCACAAACAGAAAACAACAGATAAAAAAAACACAAACTAAATTATGGCTGTATGAGATTTATAACAAAAATACATAATTGGATAGTTTCTTACGCCGAGTAGCCTTTTTGATGAGGTCCGGCTTTAAAGCACTAGCTTCACAACACCAACAGAGTTTTTGGTGCAGGGCACACAATGGGCCAACAACGGGGAATTTTTCAAGCATTCCCTATGCGTAACCGATAAACCGCCGTTCAACAAATGCTCAAGAGTTCAACTACAACATCTAATCAAGCCCCCTCCCGCTGCACCTTCGCCACCTCCCCCAAAAACCTCCTTACCCTCCCAACAAACTCCCTTGTCTCCCTATCCCTCTCCCCGAACGCCTCTAACGCCGCCTTTGCCACTGTCCCCTTCACTATCCCACTCAAAAGAACCTTCTCCTCACCCATCATAGCTTGTACCATCCCAACTATCAACTCGGCATGCGTAGCCGTCGACGATATTCTCCAGCTTCATTCAAACAATCCTCAACAGAGGGTATCGTGTTCGTAAGACTATACAATTCCGCAGTGAGATCGGACACTATCCGCACAAGACCTTCCACACAACTCCCTTCCGTATCCGCAGCAAACGGTACCTCATCAAAGACACCCGTCCCCAAAAAGTCCCAATTCATATCCTTCCAACCCAAACACGCAAAGTCATCCTGCGGCGTAGTCAAATACGTCGCCTCAGCGGGGGCAGTAACAGACACATCTAGCGGAGAGTAACTAGACGGCACAGATTCACCAGGTGGCTTTGACTGAGTAGCTGCTGGGAACGTGCTTTGGCTTTGGAGCCAGTGCAGCGCTTGCAGGCTGAAGAGTCGTCGTCGCGTTTGCGGCGGAGTTTTTGGTCGTAGCATCTATTGCAGGAACGACGGTAGCGTACTTTCGAAGCCATTGTATCAAAAAGTGAATTGACAAAATTTATTGTTGGATGAGTGAATGTTGAATTGTTGAAGTGAAGTGTGGTTGTGGTGCCGGACTTTGAAATCAGGCTGTGCCTCGTCACGCAATGTTGATCTGTCAGCCCGCACTCAGCGGTATGCATGCTCACTGAAGTTGCAAATAAGCAATTGGTATTCTATACCGGTCTACGATCTACCCTCTCTGGGCATCATGCAACTCTTCAATAATCCCCCTCCAAGCCTTCTGTCCATCCAGCGACCTCTCCTCCACCAGTGCCTTATTAACTAGCTTTTCAACCTCTGCCAAATCCTGCCCCGAGTGGCCAAACACACCCTTCGTCTTCGCTTTCAGAATAGCCGAAACAGCCGCTACTCTATCCAGCCTCTGCGTCAAGCTGCCCGTATCGGCCTTGTCGAGATCCAAGCTGTGGAGGTAGGCCATGAAGACGCCGTCGCTGTCGAAGCCTGCACCAGAAGTGGTGGTCGTGACGTCCTGCATGAGATCTTTGACACTGGTGTACCATATGTCGCGCTTGATGTGGGCGAAGTGGGCGTTTGGTATGTATGGTGCGAGTGCCTTGATGATGCCTTCTACTACTGTGCTGACGTTGCGGGTGGTTGATCTCGTGTAGCCGCGGGCGATTGCTTCGAAGCCATTTTTGGCGGTTTCGTCGATAGTGTTCTCTTTGGAGTCAACATCCATCTTGTCCTCGTCTTTGAGCTCATCGAGGTGTGGCGTTACAATGTCCAAAATATCCTGGAACAAGTCGAGGTCATCTCTTGCTTTGGCGAACTTCCAGAGCGCTTCGAATGCATGCGGTCGGTAAGCATTGTTGTTGCGCTTCGCTTCTCGCAGCGCAATCTTCTTCATCTGAGCGGAAACCGTGCTATCTTCTGTCCAGAAGGGTTTAGACTTTTCGACAAATTTTGGGTAAGCCACGAGCAATTTCTCTTTGCCTTCGAAAGTCTTGAGAGCCAACGCCTTATCAAGAACAGGCCACACAATCTTGCAATTCGACAGAGCAATTTCACCAGTAGCCTCGCTGGCACTCGCCATATCTGTTACCATTGCAGCAACGGTGAATGCACCAGTATGCCGCAGGGACCATTGAGCTGTACCGAAACAACGATCAACAAGACCAGCAATCTCAGAGACATAGCGCATCACGGTACGACTAGTACCGGCATGCTGATCCCACACTTCGCGGAATACCTTGCCAGTGTAGTCGTCGATGTCGTGTGATCCGAGATACGAGAATGGCAACAGCGTTACTTCTTGAGACGAAAACTGGTCAGGTGAGATCTTCGCCAAAGAAACGACAACATCGGCAACTTTCTGGCGACGCGACTCTTCTTCTGCGTTGAAGTACAAGTCTACCATATTACCGCAGAACTTTCGCTTCTCTGCGTCACCAACAGCGCGCATGATGTATGCGGCTGCGCGAGCGTATGCCTGGCTGACTTCGTCATTCTTATCAAGAGACTGCTTCTGCAATAACTTCAGGAAGCGGCTGGATACCGCCTTGATGTCGGTCGTGTGGCGTGTGAATAGCGCCGTGAGCACTCTGCTGCAGCCGATCTTAGTAGGCAAACCAAGAGCGCTCTTGATGGTGGCTTCGAGTTTTGGAGCAAGATCAGCCATGATGTCTTGATCGACAAAGCGCAGACAATTGTCGATAGCTTCAGAAATGGGTGACTGGTTGACCATCTGTGATCGAATCTTGTCAATCTGATCCCTGCTGTCCTCGCTGACGCGCTGGTAATGGTAGTTAATCTGCTGTGGTTCGATGGTGCTGAGGAGACCGAGGAGCTGCGGTATCATATCAGAGATAAATGGCTTCAGGGATTTACCGCCTTGCTTGGCAATCTTCATAACAGTGACAGTAGCGAAGACTTGGACGTCCTGAGCCGAATTTTCTATTCCCTTGTCGGAGAGCAAGAACGGGAGCGCTTCTTGCATCATTGCCTTAGCTGCGGCGCTGTGGTTTCCGTCCTCGAGTTGTCGTACAAGGCCATTCGATAGAGCCATGCATAGTCGGAGGGCCGCCTCACGAACACTTCCCTTAACGTCGTCCAAGACCTTGAGGGCCGAGACCCAGATGTCGCGATAATATTTCTCATATTGGATGAAAGGACGACCATGGATCAAATCTGAAATAGCTGCGCAGCTTGCTTCGCGCATACGCCACTCGCGACCGAGGATACTTTGAAGAAGGTCTGTAATAATTGCATCGAAATGCGTATCGATAGTTGCGTTGGAATCTTTAACAAGAGACTTCCAAATATCTTCCATGGAGCGCTGGACGTTGGAATTGGGATCGAAACGGTACCTGAAGAGCTTTGGGTACAGCTTTGGGTCAACTTCCGAGTCGCCCAGAATGTTGCTGAGACCAAATCGTCCAAAGGCAGATCTGGTTGTCCACGTCGCAGCGTTCGCAGCAAGGGACATGAATTTGTATACAAGTCGCTGATCACCAACTTCGTTTGCAAGGTTGACAATGTCTTTGTAGGATGTGATGGAGTTGCCTTCACCTGTTGGCAATGCTCCAGCATCGAAGAGCTCAGTGTCCTCTTCAACCTTGAGTTGAGTGCCAGTGCCAGTGAAGGCAGAAACCAGATCTTTAACCAAGGTGCTCTTCAGATCGGCATCTCCTCGCTCATAAACAAGCGACAGGCCACGCGAGGCAGTTTCCTGTACGAGCTCGTCTCGCGCACTCAAGAGTCTCATAAATGCAGCCTGTGCCTCACGAAGTTTTCCTTGAACTTCAGGAAGGTGAGAGCAGTACTGCACAATGCAAAAGAGCCAAATGCCCGAGGCCTTCAGTAGCGACGGTTTCGTGCCTTTGCAGTCAGTGAACAACTTGGCAAGCACCGACTCAACTAGTGAGTTTCGTGCTGGTTTTTGGAAGTCTTTTGTGCCTGGCTCGACGTCCATAGTCAACTTGACCTGGTTCGAGTCCCATCGCGCAATAACTGCAGTCAACGCATCTCCAACAGTGAAATGAACTTCTGTTCTCTTGAGTTCATGCAGAGCAAAGAGCTGCTCGAGGATGGAGCCAATGATTCCCTGCTCCCAACCATCTGCAGCAAAGTCGGGCTCATCAGATAAATCCAAACCAATACCAAGACGACCCAAAGCGGCAATAGCCTTCTCGTTGCCTTTCTTGGCTTGTTTGGCTAGACTCTTAACAACGGATTCCAGTGATTCATCTCCATCTGTAGCAGGAACAGCTAGGTTTGCCGACCATAGCTGAGAAAGGCTGTCCACTGCAGCTTCGTAGAGAGATGTCTGAGTCTTATCATTCAGAATCAGCGCGATAGGTACCCTCTGCTCAATCCTTTCATCCCGACCGTAGAAAACGGCCCTGGAAGCCAGGTAGCCTTGGCCTAGGAGTGCACCCTCTGCGGCATTCAGATCCGGTCCGACAAGGCTAACGACATTCTGAGATAGGGACTGCAAGGTCTTAGACCAGTTCGAAATCGCATCTGCGTTGTTGGTTGGGTGAGAAGCCAAAATACCAATGGCCTTAGCAGCAAGTAGTCTGACCTCTTTCTTATTAGACTTGATCAAATTCAATAGGTTGTTGGTACATCCGCTTAAGTGCCCCATGACGTCGCTTGGCGCCAAACTGGCGATGTCGACGAAGCATCGGATGCAATCTTCAACTATGGGAGAGTCTTCAACGAATGCGCCATCCAAGCAGACCTTCAAATAAAACCCGACGAAGGCCGAGTCGACTTGTTTTAAGTAGGCTCTGATTGTATCTCGCACGGAGATGTCAGTGGTGATTTGTGCGTCCAGGGCCTGCATCCAGTCGGGCTGAACGGTAAAATCGGGTAAGGCGGAAAGCAGTAGAATCTGCTTGCAGTATTTCAGCGCAATTGGTAGCGCATTGAACCGAGTGCCGTGGAAGTTTTGGAATGTGGCTGTGTCGGGGAGTTTCGGTAGGCCACTGATGCCTTGTGTTGAGGGTTCTGGACGAGGTTCTATAGCAGATTCAAAGAATGTTGCGCACATCTCTTTCCAGTCTGGCAAGGTAGTGCCAGTTTCATTATGTGCGAAATAAGTCCAAGGATCAAGCCCTTTGTGGCCTTGTTCAATCACATCGCTTCGCTCATTGAGCTGGCCACCAATAGCAAGGATATTGATCCATCTGGCTTGGACGTCAGAGAATGGGAGGCACTGGTTTGCCAACTTCACTACACCGTGACGAGTACTTCGCACAGCAGGTGGTCCTTCTGGCAGAGATATGTAGTTGAGTAACATGGCCTTGAAGTCAGCATTATCCTTGGCGCTACTAACAGGAATGTTGGCTGTCAGGCTGGAGAGTGCTCCATCAATGTTGACGGTTGCGCTGTTGCAATTATCTTCAGAGAGCGATCGAAATAACCACGAGGCTAGGTCAAATCGATCGTCATCCAGCATGTCTGCACTTCTAGCCAGGAGACCTATGGTTTCGTATGCCCTTGAGCGCAGCCCAAGATCATTGTTGGACGTCTTTTCTGAGATAGGCCAGCCTTGTGTCTCAATGTACGCCCGCATGTGCCGGATTAGCTCAGGGCCGATGGCAAACTTCTGCTTTGAGTTTGAGGGTCCGACTCGCGCCACCCAAGACAAGTAGTGGAACAAAGCCCCGTGGAGCTTTGATCGTTCCAATGCACTGACGGGTTGCAGAGCCATCGCGGACGGGTTCTCGGACTCTTGCGGCGCAAAATCAAGAGCTACTACATTGGCAATATCCTCAGACATGGTTGTCGAAATGGTGGATTTCGAAAGCATGACGAGAATTCGTACACGGTTGGCTGCGGGGAGACGTGAGTGTGTTTGAAACAGGAGTTTGACGAGAGCTTCATCTTCCAAAGAGACAGAGCTTCTCTTGATGATTTCTTCAGCTGTGGATGCTACTCTGCCGTCGAAGCTCCCTGCAGCAAGCAGCGCTGGCAGGAACTTTTCATCGTCTGTAAAGGCAGCACTCGCTAGCAATGTTATAACCTTAGCCTTGAGCTCTGATATCCTTGTGAACAACTTTTCAGTATCGGGATTTTCGATTGGGAACAAGGCGAGTTCCTCCGCTTTCAATGTAGGGTTGGCTTGCTGCAGGGTTTGTGCGCCGGTTGGTGCGCGGAGCCGCAGGAAGATGCCAACCAGCTTGGCTAGGTATTTAGCATCAGCTTCATTCTCAAGACCAAGTGTCTTTCGAAATGCTTCGTCGTCTTTACTACCACGAGGAGGTATCCTGACGTCCAGGATCATGCGGAGGATGAAGTTGAAGAGGGTTGCTGCCCTAGGCTTGCCCTCGTCAGCGGACAGGCCAGCAATGGCTATGGGAAGAAGATCTCTGCGGTCTTCTACATCTAGTCGATCTAAACTGTGCTGAATAAAAGAAAGATCTAGTTGCTTGATGACGGGAGAGTCTTGCGACTTGTATTGCTCCAACAGAGCTTGGACCGGCAGAATGATTCTGCAATCAAGTTAGCTGCCGGCGTTTTTACTGGTTGACCGGGCATCCAAACATACTGTGGAGGTTGAATGAAAGTCTTCAGACGAGTGAGAATTTGGATCACCTAGAAAGGTTAGATATTTGATATCAAACAACCGATTTACGCACTCTAGCTCTCACTGAGGCATGCTCACTGGCACCCTTCAAAATCACCGGTGCAAGATAACGCTGCAACAAATCATGGAGCTTATCCTCTTTATTGGCAACACCAAGAATCTTGAACTCTACACTTTCCACCAACTGCAGCTCCCGCTGCTCTGGGGAAGCTGTCGACATGGTTGGTGAAGCGGCGGGGAAAGCTCACAGAAAGCTTGTAATGGTAGAGTAAATCAAAGTAGTAGTAACGGATCAAATCATTGAATCAATGCTTAAGAAAGAAATAAAAAGGCCGCTAATGCACAGACTGGCGTAAATTAAACAGAATTCAATGCGCAGGCAGCTCAGATGACGCTCCAACAGGTAGGATGGCGAGAGGTGCGAGCTAGGCTGTCTAGGCGGCGACAGCTTGACGACGACGCTGACTAAGAATTTGTAGTACCGAAGAGGTGCTTGGGCGGGAAGGCACAATGCGAGAAGCTTCTCTCAGCCTGGTGCTATTCTGCGAAGCCATCATTAAGCTACAATTTTATCAACAAAATTCACCCCCCAAAAAAAAATCACGAACAAATACAGCTCAATGTTAGGCTCTACGGATGTACTATGGCATAGCAGAAGGCGTATTACGTCTGCAAGTGCTATTGGCTGCATGCACGCATTTCTCGCCGACTAGGCACCCAGATCATCAGGCCAGGAACCACACAACCCAAGCCCTGGGTGCCTGGGCAGGAGGAGACAACTCCAAAGTCGCAGCAAGCTAATCGATTCGAGTAAAAGACGGAGATTTCCATGCTGGCCTCATCGAAACTAACCAAAATGTCTCGCATCCGCGTAGTCCAACCCATCCCCACAGCCCAACAGTGAAGCTATGCGATTACGGAGCCCGTCACAGCCAGCTCTGATCCACAGAAGGAAGATTTCGGTGCCAATGAGTTATACGAATGTGACTTTGCTGCGGGAGAGATTGCTACTTTGTTATCCCGATGCACTGCCTGGTGTCAATCCAGCATGTCCAGCGAATCAATCAACAGACACAATATCGTGGAGGCAGTGCAGTCGTCTCTAGAACCCCAAGAAACGGCTTCGTCGGCACTTGAAACAACCTCCCAGGCTGGCTCGCGACAGAGTTTGAGCAAGTTGGTCCACCACTCTACTCTAGCTTCCCTTTGTGCCACCTTTGCCCAATGTCTGCATCCACAGTGGACCGTTACGGGATTTTCGAATGACTTGCAGCTCGCTGTTTCTATTTGCATCTACTCCCTCCCCCAGTGAAGTGGCAAACAATGTGCGCCTCAGAGATAGCTTGTTTCGGGGAAACAGGTTTGTGCTACTTTTATCTGAATATAGCCTCTTTCATCCTGGTCTTGTAGATCTGGCCATTACTGAATCAACCAGAGTGCAAAGCTGGCCGGAGTCTCCGTAAAAACGTCACGGTGACAGCAGACGCAAGATAGGCTCTCAATGTGGTTTACTGGCCCCTTATTTGCTGCAGACGCAATGTATGGCGTGTTAGTGGCTTGCTCTCCACCGACGCTAGATTTCCTTGGATAGGTGTGCTTGAGAGCCGTATTAAGCGGGCGTGAACTGAGCTCCCATTCACCCATCTGGGCACAAGTGAGCTGGGTTAGTGGATTGACGATGCGCGTCTATTGGTGATTCTACCATGCGCGCGTCATTGTGGTTTCATAGCTGCAGGATCGCTCTGCTAGTGGAAACAGTGATACGATAATCATTAGCAAGAAAAAAAAAACCCCCCAGAAAAAAACCAAATAAAAGCTAATTGGTAACAGTGAGTCGCCGAGACACGATCCTTTATTTGCTTTTTCCCTTGGCTGGCACGGCTCCCTGCGCATGCTGCTCGGCTCAGTTGGACTAATTTGCAAGGGAGTACTCTTCCACGACGTGATTGAAATGCACTGTCTTAGCACTGTATAGTGTTTAAATAGTGAGGTATCTCTATAGAAAATTCGAGGGCACATGGGCTGTCCTTGGTGCATGAAAGATACAAACTTTAAATAGATACTCCGTGGGGGCAGCGTACACAGTGCAAATATCACTCTAGCCTGTCAAGCATTGCTTCCATGGTCTGATTGCCTGTTGACGTGATCGCATCATAGTAACCCAGGATTTTGCGAATAAATCTGGGCAGCCTCGAGCTTTGTCTGTTGCTCTGTAACTTATCGTTGACATGGCCATGTCAAGAATGCGTGGTTGAAGCCATGTGGCCATGGGCAAGTTAGTTGAGATCTCGATTTGCACCAAAGTGCACTGCTGGCACTTTCTACAAGCGCCGCTGTGCCTCCACGACAGCCATAGTAGAGCGACGGATAAGACTAATCAGTCTTGCTCTGTGCATTCCGCAGTAGGCACGATTTCTCACCTGAAGCTAAAATCGGTCACTAGCTATAATCATTCAACTATGTGACAAGTCACTTTGTCTGCTGCTGGTATTATGAGCTTTGGTCGTCCATCATTTGCACCTGTGAACGATATTGTAAGTTGATCATCAGACTGTAAGTCTGGGTCTTCGTCTATATCCGGTATGCGCTCCAACATCAGCGTCCACGGTTCTCCTAGTCGGACGCATCTGAAATTGCCACTCTCGTCAACCGCAACCTCGTAGGCGGGGTCATCACTGAAAACTCCAGCCATACCAGCGTCTTCATTTCGGAACGGCATCCACTCGATCTCTTCCTGCTGTGGAGGTGCGCGTGGCCGGCTAAGGACATATTCTAGATTGGTTGTCCAGAAACGAGACGCTGAGACCATGACTGGTTTATCACCCTGCAGCGTAACACTGAGAGATACTCTATCTTGTTTCCCTTCTTTGTTACTGAGACTGATGGTGGAAGCCACATCTATCTTGCTGGTGAACACCGGCGCAGTTGGTTGCATATCAGCCATCGTCTTTGTAGTCTATGGATTCTCTATAGTGGCGTCACAACTGTTCTCTAAAGAGGATACATATAGTCACCGTCTTATTTGTAGGTACTCTCCGTTGAATACGCACACAAGAGTAGTAGCCAAGCTCATGCGGGTCTGTGACACTGCTGTGTTGGTGCCATGGCCACGCACTGGATCACGGCAATAAGAAGCTCCTGGCCCAATCCAGAGGAAGTTGGTGGGGGGTCCTGGGCGAGCTTGGATAGCGCAGCAATGACAGAAACCAAAGCCTGGCAGACCTGGCAACCAACCTGGCATGACATGGGCAGGGTTGGCTTGATCCACTACTGCAGGGCAGAAGCTGCGCTGGACAGGGGCTTGGAGGACGAGCCAGTCAGAGTGCCGAGATGGCATTTGGCAAGGTTGTCGAACGTCGCGAGATCCACCGAAATGGTGGTTCCGCCAAAGGAAGCAACACACCTCGATGGACAGCCGTGGCGTGCTAGCTCTGAGGAGAGGGAAGAAGCCGTACAGGAGTATCAGTCAGCTTTGCAGAGAGGCAGAGAGACAGGCATAGAAGAGAGACGCTGTCTAGGCGTCTTGTTTAGGCGTAAGAAAAAGGGAGATCTCGTTTGCAAGTGATAGAGTCATCCCTGATCCTTGTCCGTGCTCTTGCATTGCATCGCCTCGCATCGCAGTGTCGTAGCTTGCGTAGCTGGGAGAGAGAGGGGCATGGCTGCAAACGGAGAGGACAGGAGAGACGAAGACGAGAGTGAGAGGGAGTGAGCGCGTAGCGCAAAATGCCTCGCCTGGATTGCATTTGGTGGCTGCTGGTTGGGTGTGCTTGGGGGCACAGGTTGGGGCAGCTTCGGGGCCTTTAGTTGGCTTTGGTGGGAAATCCGTTCTGTCGGGTTCTGCAGGCCCACTTTCTGGGCACTGAGCACCACAGCGCTAGAACAATCTCGGATGGTTTGGGTGGGCTCGGCTCTGCTGGATGCACTGTGGACGACAGCGGACAGCGCTGCAAATGCCTGCAAATCCCCTCTGTTGCTGTCTTCGCTCGCTGAACAGTGATCCACTGGCGATCGACCGTGCCATCCGCACACCATCTTCTCCCAGCTGTGCAAACCACATTCGAGGCTAAGCAGTGGTTGTCCAAGACGATGTGATGACTGGATTGGCTGTTCTGGTAAACTCTCCGTGCCACTCTACGGCTTCCCAGCTTGTCAATTAGCCGTGTAGAATGTGCACGCCAAGTAATGTTTTGCAAGGAGTCTATTTATGGTGTAACAATTAGGCATGACTTGCGTGCAGATGCCCATCTGTGTCGTTATCTCTGTGCAGTCACAAGCTCGGCTACCACGGATATCTATCAACCAGATCATTGTGTTTCCTGGGACGCATTTCTTTCTTTTACACATCTCTCATTGGAATATTCATCTACTTGTCTGTGGTTGTCGTCATTTTCTGATTTTTAATTCTTCAATTTGCCCTTTTTGCACCGTCTTGTCCCGTTTTCGCTGCTTGGAAAAGGTCACTTCGAATTACGTATCGTTGATGCCGTCAGTTGCATGCACCATTGCCATCAGCAACAATCCATAATCTGCCAGCTGCGGGTTTCATCTTCTTTCTCTTTTCAATTACCGACCGCACTGGTTAATTGGTCTGTTATCTCGCTTGATTCGACTTGCAGAGAAGTGAGACACGCCGTCTCCCTTTGTTGAAGTTCCGCATACCAGCTCCAGACTTATCGAGCCGCATTTGGAAGCCCTTTGGTCGTCTACTACCGTCACCCTATAGCCATTCTATCTTGTCTACAGCTCGAATATTCGTGTTGTTTTCTTGCTCCCTTTTTTTCTTCTTTTTTTCTTCCTTTTTTTCTCCGTGTCTTCTAGTTACCAAGTCTCAAGAGGCTGCCCTGCATCGCATCACTCAACTGCACGAAAGCCAGCGCCCCAGTTTTATTCAGGTGCCGCCCCGCGCAGACAGGAGAACCGGACACAGCACAGAAGCGGCCACGACAGGGAGCAGACACAGTCGCCGACGCACACCACAAGGCCTAAAACAGCACTAAGCCTAGCGCATTCGCGTGCGTTTCCACTGTTTAGTCCACTGATTTCATTCTTTTTTCGGGGCTTGTAATAGGTTCCACTGCCACTACCAGGCCCATTACCAGACAATTACCTCGCGGTTTGGCTGCTGTCCACACCCCTAATCGCACAGGACACAGCGCACAGGACTGGACACTGGTCCCAGGACACACAACCCGGCGCCCACGTCCAAAAGGTACAAGGCAGCCCGCAGGAAAAAGGCTCCGCCTCGGTGTCCCTCATTGACTCGCCTTTTTTTCCTTCCATCCTCTTCCTTTTCTTCCCTCGTCCTACTCTTTTCTTACATCTTTTCGCTTCCTCGTTTTTTTCTTTAACCCCCCTCCTTTTTCTTTCCGTCAAAAGGCCACCTTGGTTTTTTCCCTTGTGCGTTTGTTTCGGATCTTTTGTACACCCAGTTACGGTTCTTTTTGCTGGCGCTTAAAAGTAAGTCTGACTTTTTTCCTTAACTTGTATTTCCTGTTGTTCCGTTCCCTGCCCGACGATTCTTGTGGCTTCTTCCTTTGTGGGAGCTTGGGCGACAAAAAAAAAAATGCCCCTCAGTCGCGATGACGAAACAACCGCGACAATGTCCTTTCTTTCGTGGACGATGCGATGCGCAACCCATGCTCGACAATTATTCGACACTTTTAAAAATGATTCTCGACAATGCCTTGACGTCAGCCCCGGCCAACCTCGACACCCGCGATGAGACTCGGATCGAGGGCTGCCAAAGCTCCATACAGCACCAATGAGAGATCAAAGAAAATACAATTATCTTTGTTCATCATTTTTATCTCCCCACAGCGCCCGCAGTCTATCTTCTATATCCTCATTTGTCCTTTGCGATGATGGAGCTGTGCGGACCTTTTACCTGCACCGGCTCTTGACGACATCCCTACAACCGAATGCGGCGACGTCGGCACACTTACAGAGTCGAGCTATTTTCATACTTGCGACAATGTGGTAATCGACAAACAATATTCGAGATGGACAGGGCTTCCGTACAATAGTTGCTTGTTCTGTTTCATCAAATTTGCGATTATTATTCAAAAATGCCCTCGGCGAAGCGCAATTCTATTCGCAATAGTCAAGTCGGATCGCATCAATTTCCGAGTCTTGTCAACGACATTGCGAGCCGCCAACGTACCTCCTAACATTCGGTCCCCTGATTTTATGGCCATTGTCGCAATATCTTTCGTTGCAATTTCGAATTATAGTTTCAGACTCGCTCAAAGTCGACCAGTTTGCTGGGGTTGATTTTGCACTGCACGAGTCGCCCCAAAAGGGGCAGATTGGTTGCGCGTCCGAACGAATAAATCGGCGCTTTACCAATGATTCACTCCTCCCAGCTCCAAATCGCGACATACAACAGGAAACAGCCACAAGAATCGTCATACTCATCAAATCTCGCTGCAATCAACATCACACAAGTTACAACCAGCTAACCAAGCTCTCCAGGTTCTCGTCATTTCGTAAGCGTCTTGAACTGTTGTACCATCTTCCCTTGGAATTCCGGTAAAACAGCAAATCCGCATCTTGATAGAAACTGGTGTCTCGGCGTCTGCACAGAATTTCGTCCTACGACCAGTTTTATTCGGTGTGTCGGCATTTTATATCCGATCCCTTTCAGTCTTTCTCGATCTCTTTCGATTCCAAAGTGCGACTAGCATCGTTTTCCCTTGCGGATTTGGCGTAAAGGTCTTTTACATTCTGTATTGATCTGTATCTATTTTTACGGCTTGATTTATTTTTCGAAATGTCTTTCCAAAACGGTACCCCCCCTGCACAGGACTTGTCCGTGCCCCCTCCTTCTGGAGGTTCTCCTGACCAGTCCAAGACTACTCTTTGGATGGGTGAGCTTGAGCCTTGGATGGACGAGAACTTCATCAAGGGCGTCTTCCTCTCCTCTGCCGGCGAGACTGTCAATGTCAAGGTCATTCGCGACAAGAACTCTGGGTAAGTTTGCAATAACAGACGCCATGTCAAATCACCTGCACAGAGTCGAAAACTAACTATTGCATCAGCAATGCTGGATACTGCTTCGTCGAGTTTGCTTCTCCTGACGCCGCTAACAAGGCCTTGGCTCTTAACGGAAACCCAGTCCCCAACAGCTCTCGTCAGTTCAAGCTTAACTGGGCCTCTGGCGGCGGATTGGTTGATCGCAGGTATGTACACGTCAGTCACTGGCTGTTTGACTTTCTTCTCACTTTCTCTGCATCCCCACACTGCACATGCACACTCTATTGTTCCCACCGCCTCTCCCAACACTATTGGCACTTCTTCTCTTCCTTTACCACAACGTGGTCTCGTTCTCCTCTCATCTTTTTACCTTTGCCCTCTCTACACATTTCCCATTCGTCACATCATTTCTACCTTTACTACTCACCCAACACACATCGCCGTCACTTTGAATGAACCCTCGCTAATGGCGCTTTACAAAAGGGATGACCGCGGCCCCGAGTATAGCATCTTCGTTGGTGATCTCGGCCCTGAAGTCAACGAATATGTCCTAGTCTCCCTCTTCCAGGCTCGCTTCCCCTCTTGCAAGTCTGCTAAGATCATGACCGATGCCATGACCGGTCAGAGCCGAGGCTACGGATTCGTCCGTTTCTCTGATGAGAACGACCAGCAGCGTGCGCTCGTGGAGATGCAGGGTGTTTACTGTGGAAACCGTCCTATGAGGATCTCCACTGCCACCCCCAAGAACCGGTAAGTGTTATACTGCTATCCATGGGTGCCATCCATGGGTATGTCTAGCAAAGCTAACTCTTACTTCAGCGGTAACCACGGCGGCTTCGGTCACGGCCACCAGGGCCAGATGATGGGCGGTGGTATGCCTCAGCAGCCCATGTGGGGAGGCAACATGCAGAACTTCGGCTATGGAGGCTTCAACCCAGCTACCCAGATGAACCAGTTCACTGACCCCAACAACACTACCGTCTTCGTCGGCGGCCTCTCTGGCTACGTGACTGAGGACGAGCTCCGCTCCTTCTTCCAGGGCTTTGGTGAAATCACCTATGTCAAGATCCCTCCTGGCAAGGGCTGCGGTTTCGTTCAGTTCGTCCACCGCCACGCTGCCGAGATGGCCATCAACCAGATGCAGGGCTACCCCATTGGAAACTCTCGCGTCCGTCTCAGCTGGGGCCGTTCCCAGAACAACTCCGGCGTAGGTACCCCTTACCGCCCTGCTCCTCCTCCCCCTCATTACATGGGAATGCCTAATGCTGGCCCTGGACCTTATGGCCCTCAGCACTTTGGCGGCCCTGCTCCCGGCCCCGGTGGCCCTGCCGGACCTGGCCAGGCCGGACCTCCTCAGGTAAGGCTTTACAACTATCAGTGACTGTCTGAAGTTGTTTAGTACTGAATGCTGACGATTAGGAACAGTAAATTATGTATAGACGCAACGACGGCAAGACTTGAATACCTCGACAGAGCATGAAGAGATACGGACCGGTGCGAGTTTTGATATGAGTTTCTGCGTTTTGAGCTTTCGCTTTCCTTGGCGACTAGATTGCAGTTCGCCATTTACCTTTTGAGTCAAGCTGTGATGCGAATTGACTGAACCCCTTTAGCTTTTGGAAGGAAGGTCATGGTTTGATACGTTGAGCAGTCTGGCAAAGAAGGAGGTGTATTAAGGCGTTGGAGCTGACATTTTTGTACTTTGTCCATGGATGCTGGTACCCCTTATTTGCGGTCGTTTGATTTTAGTGGTCTGAGGTCTTGATTTTTCTCCGTTTCTTTTCTTTTCTTTGTTGTCTTGTTTGTTGATGATCTTCCATATTGCGTCTCGAAAGGTCACGTTAAGCAGATTTGATATAGAGAGGAAGGATGCAGAGTTTGGGATTTCGATGTTTTCTTTTGCTTTTTATCCCAGCCGTCGAGAAAGTGGTTTGAGAAGATGGCTTTCGTTGTTTTCTTTCGGTTACATCTCTCTTTTCCACGTTATTTTCCTATGTATTACTCTATAACAATGGATGCATACGATGCAACTTACATGATATTATTGGCTGGAAGCTATGCATTTGATTTGACTTTCTGAATTTGACGTGACTGTAACATTATCTCGTAGGACTGCATGAAGATAGAACATGGTGCTGATGTGGGAAGACTTGCTCTGTTTGCACTGCAAGCGCTTTGGGTAGTACTGGGCCAATGGAAAGAGAGCAAGACCAGGATATGGGCCACAGAGGCAGCAGTAGTGAGTTGAAGGTTTTGCTCTGAAGAAAACGAAGCTATTGTACCGTCTGTTCAGAAATCATCTGGTGTGGATAGCTGTTGCTGGGGGAGTGGCACCTCAGCCATGCTATTGGCGAGAGCGCGATGAGGGGGCGCGACAGCCCAGTCATACTGAACGCCGTATTCAATTCGCAAAAAGTCGCAAAAATGAAACAGATGAAAATTGACGGAGCTTGTATGCTAAAAATAGTCAAACGCTACATGAAACAAAACAGATGTCACTGTATAGCTTGTTTCTCGTGGTTTCCTTTCTCGCGCCCACCTCGACCAACGCCGACGCCCGAGCACTAGCTCTGAATTCTCAAAACAAACAAAGGCGAGATCCGCACTCACTATTCACTGAGTTTCTGAGATGTATCTGAAAGCTGTTTGTGCTTTCTATTGCAATCTAAGGCAGCCTGGCCTGATGTCTGCCTTGGCCTACCATTGCCACCATTGGACTATTGCCTTGGTATTATTCGAATTAGAATGGCTGCAGAACCCATAGGCAGTCTTGGCTGCCAGCTGTTGAGCAGCTGTCAATAAAAAAGTGAGAGTATTATTGACGGCCCAGCCTTCTTGTAGTCAAGTCACTTATATGAATCCTCACATGAGGCATCTTCTCTTCCACTTCATGTTTGTTTTCCTCATCATCTCTCATCTTTCTGCTCCAAACATCTTTGAAAGAAAAGACAAAACATGGCCTTTCACTACTTCATGAGCCTCCCTTTCGAGATCCGCTCTCGCATCTGGAAGCTTTGCATCGACGAGAAGCAAGCTACTGAGATCCGTCTCCTCTATCGCAACGACGATGAAGACACTGAGCACGCCATCACCATCCCCGAAGACTATGCACCAGATGAACCAAGATATGGAATGGCACCATGCCCCTTCGTCTATACCTGTCACGACTCTCTCGCAGCCTTCCTCCGCGATAGCTTCATCCGCCCAACTACCCTTTCCACTCCTCCTCCCGCAAACATCAACTGGGAGAAAGTCTGCCTCGTCTGCCTCCACGACGAAATGAACTGGTTCTGCAACGCCCCCCTCAGCGACAAGATCCAGAACCTCATCCTCAACAAAGCCTACGTCCGAGTCTTCCACAATTCGGACGCCACATTCGAGCGCCTCTGCGCACTGCCTACGCGTTTCCCTGCTCTGCGAAGCCTCACTGCCCTGACCTATGCTGACCTACGCGAATATGAAGGCAACTACTTCTTCAGCTTCAATGCCTGGTCATTGATGCTTCGCCTGACATACACTAGACCGAAGCGGCAGTTCAAGCTCACGCTGGGCCATACTGCTCTGGAGGAGGAACAGTGGGTTACCGAAGAGAATTATCAGCGGAAGCCCTACTGGCGCCCTTCTTTGATGCCTATTGGGGGGGTTGGGTACGTTGATATTTTGCGGCCTGTTCTGACCGAGGGTGGATGGGGATTGAGAGTCGAACTGGGCTGTGGTGGCATCTATGCAGAGAAGGTAAAGTTGGTTGATGATGTGACCGCTTGAGGTTGGCAGGGAGGAATAGGTAATCTGGTAGATTAGCAATTGAATAGAAAATGGAAGTTGTCTCTGATTTTTGTGTTTGTGCTGTGTGCTGTGATTTGTTGTGTTTGTTGCCATCAACACCCTTCTCGTTGTTTGTGTTCTTCCTTCCATCACTGTGAAATGCTACTATTTTTGCTATCATGATGTATTATCGTGATGCTTCATGTATTTTTAATTCGTTTCACAAGGTTCATTTTGCTAATTGGTGTCACTAGGGGTCTCGATGAAGCTATATGCAATGCACCAAGCGCCGCGAAACACCAACAAAGAAAAGCCCCGCCCGCCAGGGACCAAGAACAAAGAACGTGGGAGGGAGACGCATGTTCCCAAGACAGCTAGTCAAACTCAGACGAGCCAATTGGACCACCAAGTGCAAAAGCACGGAGACACAGTTAAGCGCGCGCTGTTTAGCACTGTTCTGGCATCCGAACTGCAGTGCTTGGCGGCGCTTGGACATCACAGTTTGACCAGTCGTGCGGTCGGGCTGGACGGTGAGCAAAGGCTGGAGAAGCATCTAGACTAAGAGGTGGTGGAAATCAACGAACGCGGATCTGTGAGCGTTGGAGGCATGGATGGGAGCACTGGAATAGGGGATGGTTCGCCGTGCGGGCAACAGGCCATCATGATTCAT
This sequence comes from Simplicillium sp. C3G150-2, assembly GCA_022702485.1. Taxonomy (NCBI): domain Eukaryota; kingdom Fungi; phylum Ascomycota; class Sordariomycetes; order Hypocreales; family Cordycipitaceae; genus Simplicillium; species Simplicillium sp. C3G150-2. Next base: position 1,999,586 of record JAJIYY010000008.1, on the reverse strand, counting down.
CACCGGTACTTCTACGCAGTCAATTCAACGACCCGTGCAAGCTCGTCTCTCGCCATTATTACTCGTTTCGGAAACAATACCCTTGTCTGGCAACGGCTTAGGGCCAATCCGCGAAAAAGCACGCCGCCCAAACTCAAAGTCCCAAGGTTCACCATGACACGCAAGCTCGCCCGGCCGGCCGTCGGTCGCCAATCCGATGGCCCAATGACCCAAAACGGTCAATCATATGTCGTTGAATTGCTCTCCGAGGCTCTGTTATCTTGCCGGACGGTGGTTCTTCGGTGTCAAATGACCATGGCTTGGGAACGCCTGCAGGTTCGGCTGACCCGTTGGCGGCAGGCAAGCCGAACTGGTGAGGACGAACAAAGAAACGGGTGGGAAAGAAGGTTCTAGCTATCAAAGTCAGTCCAAGATAAATACCCGAAGCGTGTGGCATGAATAAAATGGCATTGTGTTTTCATCCAGTTTCAATTCATTCCAGCATTGCACTCCTTCTCGTTGCAGTGCATCTCATCAACATGGCTTTCCACTACTTTACCAGTCTTCCGCAGGAGCTGCGCAGCGATATCTGGGGCCTTGCCATTGCGCAGGAGAGGACTGCTGAAGTGTATATCCGCTCGAGGTTGTTCGCCGCCAGAGACATGTACTACTACTCGGACAACCCGGCCGATCTGCTCGAGTATGCCATGGTTCCGTGGCCCACGTCGCAGACTTGCCATGAGGCTCGGGCTGAAGCCATACGTCGCGGTTACACCCCAAACACACGCGTTGGCTCCCTGTCTAGCATCTGCATCAATTGGAATGATGTAGAACTGTTCTGTCCCGAACGATACGCCTACCACCTTCAGCAGGCTAATTGGACCGAAGACGTCCAGAGAGTGAGCTTGGTCAACGTTGTCCAACAACCTTTTGGAAACCTCCAAAACGTCGTTAGCAGTACTAAGGCTCTTATGCATGGCCTTCAGCGTGTTGGGTTCATCACTATTCGTGCCGCGGTGGAAACCTACTCGCTTGACGAGGTCACCTGCTACCCAGTTGAGTGGTTCTGGGCTATGGAGGCCATCGTGGACGAGCCGGATGAGAGCTACCTCCGAGAGGTTCCTCCTCACATCATGCTTGGTCCTCAGGGATTGGGAGTTGAAGAGTGGCTAACGAGCGAGAACTGCTTGTATAAGTGGTATTTTAAGCCCGAGGACGTCGCTCAGATTGATGGCAAGATCGGACAGGCATGGTGGGAGGAGTTTGCGAAGCTGCTGTATTGTCCGGCTAGTGTTGATGGAGTGCCGCGCTTGATTAAGCTCATTGATGCTACGATTGGACTTGAGGCGGGAACTGTTCAACTTCGGCAGAATGTTGAGATTGTTGCTTGAGGGTTCGGGGTTCGTGGGTTCGTGGGTAGTTCGTTCGGAGGGGTGGTCGATTGTTCGCTCGGGGAAGGTCTCGGAGGGTAATATTTAATCTGTTCCAAGTCAGTCTTTGTCATTAATTTGAGGTTTGTTGTTTTGTTAGCATGTTGATTCTTGCTGCGCTGTGACTGCTGAGTGCTGCTCGTCGGCGTGTAGATGTGAGGGCCCCCGTCGGTCCACATGAGAGCGTTTGTCACAAGCCAGCTCCGATGAACTGGAATATGTTAGATGCTATTCAATTTTATTTGAAATGTGTTTGTTCTGGTTGCTTGGTATTTCCACAGCCCCAAGTGCCGATGTGGTTGTTGGTGCTGAGTGTCCTAGTGGTGCTGCTGGCTGGATACAATTCACTATCAGTGTTCGGCAGCAATTTCACCAGAGTGAATACACATGGCTAGCTACCACAAATTCAATAATTTGACCTCCATTTCACCTCTTAATCTCCTTAGAAGTGACAGTTACACGTTTCAAAGGATTGACCACTACCAACACCAGCGCCACCGGGTTCTCGCTCTCGCCTGCGCCTTATTTACAACACATAAATGCAAAGTGGATTGGGTCGGAGCAAATGGATAAACTCGGACTAACTCATTGTTTGTTTTGGCCACAGTTTCGCCCTAGTGGCCCTATTCTGATGCTCACCCCGTTTGTTCACTTACCCCTCTTACAAACCTCCTCCTGCCCTCTCATCGCTTCGCTTCTGTTCTCGCCGCATCTCACCTTCCGCTGCTCTCCCTACACTTTTTAACCCCTTCTTTCCTCTCTTCTCTCTCTTCCCAAACTTCTCTTCGTGTGGAAAGCATCATGAGCTTCCACTACTTCACCTCTCTCCCCCCCGAAGTTCGCCAACAGATTTGGCGCCTCGCCCTCGACGAAAGAATGGGCATTCTACACATCCGCCCTTATTGGGCAGCAGCACATGAGGTTAATCACCTCAACGGAGAAGATAACTTCTTTGAGAACGATCCCTTGATCGCACAAGGTCTTGCCAATGCAGAGAATAGCCTAGATGAGGCTGATCACTGGCATGAGGAAGATCGCCCCGACAACGAAGTCAACGCTGACGAGGAGAACGGCTCGAAGAAGGAAGACTAGAGCTCTACCCCCTCCGAGCAGAACGCAGCGCCTCAGCAGCCGCAGGCCGAAGAGCCTCAACAAGAAGAAGCCGTGGTTGAAGAGCCACCATACCTGAGGTACGGCATGATGCCCTGGGGTGCCGTGCAGGCCTGCCGCGAAGCCCGGGCCGCCCTTCGGGAGGTCTTTATTCCTCCCACGCCTTTCCAACAACGTCCGCCCGCCAACATCGACTGGAGCAACATGCAGGTGAATATCTCGCGGCACTTCATGCAGGCCCTTGCCGGGGTAGACTGGACCAAGCAAATCGTCAAGCTGCATGTGCAGGACTACCGCTCCTTCTGGGAGTACCCGAGTCCTCAGGCGGCGGCTAATGCTGAGCACGATTTAGTTGCGCACTTGCACGCGCTTGAGGTCCTGTTCCTCACGCCTCTTGTGCAACCGCACGTGCAGTTCGGCGAGGATGTGTTGTTCCACAGCACGTGGTTTCATGTTTTAGGTGTCATGGTCCAGTATAGGTGGTGTGAAAGTATGATTGTTTATGTTCGACATGATGATATTGCCGAGGAGCATTGGTTGACTTCGGAGAACTTTCGTGCACGGAGTTATTTCAACTGAAGGGAGGATGTGAGGAGTAGCACTGTTTGTGCGTGTTGGTCGTGTTTACACCCCGCATGGAATCGCTTCTCCTTTCATTCCTGTGCTCCTGTTGGTTACTGTGTTTCCTTTGTTCTGTTTCGTGGCTGCTATGCTGACAGTGAGTCACCGGCCCCTCTCCTTCCAACTTCAACCCATCTCTCACCTTACACCATTTTGCGTCTTTCAAAACTAATCATGCTCACAGTTCAACCCATTTCTCCAGGCGACATGCCGACGTGTGCCTCCATTATCATTCCCTCCTTCTCCAACGACCCCATCTCCGCTACCATTTTTGGCCCCAACACCCCTCACAACCACGCTCTCCTGTCCTCATACCATCTCACCGGCCACAAAGAACACAGCACAAAGTACCCCAGCGTGCCGCCTGCTGTGAAGTGCGTATACACCTCGCCAGAAGGCGAAAGCAAAATCATTGGGTTTGCAGAATGGCTCGTCTACGATAGGGAACGCACAGAAGATGAGCACTCCACAGAGAACTACATTTTGCGTCTGGAGTGGATGGAGGAGACTGAGCGGCAAAAGTGTCTCAACTACATGAAGCCCATGATTGATGCCAGAGTCAATCTCTTGAAAGGTCGAAAGCACGCTTTTCTCATGTTCCTTTGCGTTGATGAGGCATTTCGCGGCAAGGGAGCAGGCAAGGCTCTGGTGAAGTGGGGTATGGAACAATGTGACAAGATCGGCGTCCCGGGATACCTCGAAGCAAGCGATGACGGGAAAAGGCTGTATGAGAATTTAGGATGGGTGGTGGTGGGAGAAGAGAAACTGCCCGGCATGATGTATTTCCCGCCAGGTCTTGCCCGCCAGGCGTGGGTTGCGGGCGAGAGCGAGCGGGCTGAAAGCTGAGTAGCGCAGGTTGGAAGGATTCGCAGCCTGTTGATTTGTTATTCGTTCGCCCTGCATACTAGAATAGAGCGTTGTCCCAATTGAGACACCGTGCGACGAGGATTCGCACTTCTAAGAAACTACCCCTCATCATCGCTCTGGGAGATATCCTTTCGATAGTTTGCCAACAACTCACCCTTTTCAACAATGGCGCATCTATTGCCTAAATACACTGCTGAGGCTCAGAAGCGCATTCACCCAGCTCGAGATGGGCAGTATGTCGAATTGGCCCCTTTTGATCCCTGGGCTACAGCACCGCCGTCGCCAATCCCATCTAGCACGAAGGTGTTGATTGTAGGTGCAGGCTTCACGGGAATAACGGCGGCTGTACACTTGATCAAAAATGGAGTTGATGCGAAGCATATTATTCTTGTTGATGAAGGTGGTGGCTTTGGAGGGACATGGTACTGGAATCGATATCCAGGGCTGATGTGCGACGTGGAAAGTCTTTTGTACCTTCCACTGTTGGAGGAGACGGGATATAAGCCAAAACACCGTTACTCATATGGATATGAGATTCTTGAATACTTGAAGCTTGTAGTGGACAAGTATAGCCTCCAGGGTGTCTTTGGACGCAAAATTGAGAGCTTGGAATGGAAGGACTCACAGTGGCATGTACAGCTCATTGGAGGCACGACCACGGCGCAATTCGTCTACCTTACCAATGGAGCTCATGGCGAACCTAAGGTGCCTAATATGGACAAACCATTCAAAGGAGACATTATTCACACTGCTCGCTGGGATTACTCTGTCACTGGTGGCTCGTCTACAGATTGGACGCTGGACAAGCTCAAGGGGAAGAAGGTCGGCATGGTTGGCACGGGAGCAACAGCTGTACAGTGTCTTCCAGAGCTAGCAAAGTGGGCTTCAGAGGTTTATGTCTTTCAGCGTACTGCTGCTTCGGTTGACACACGAGATCAGCGGGTCCTCACTGCAGAAGACTTGGCATGTACGAACAAACCTGGGTGGCAGAGAGAACGAAGACTGAAATGGAGCAACTTTGTCAGTGGAGAGGGGACAGCCGACGAGGACGACTATTTGAAAGATAGTTGGTCGAAAATGACAACCATGAAACACATTGTGGGCGGAGTACACGAGAAGCCTGTTACTATGGAGCAGATTCCGGCTCTTATCAATCAGGCACTTGAAGAAGATGAGCCTCGCGCAGAACGTATACGCCAGCGAGTAAGCGATGTTGTGATGGATGTTGCTGTTGCGGAGAAACTCAAACCGTGGTATCCCAGCTGGTGCAAAAGGCCTTGCTTCCATGATGAGTATCTTCAAGCGTTTAACCTCCCACACGTCCACCTTGTCGACACCGACGGCAAGGGCATCGGCGAAATCACCCAAGACGGCATCGTAGCCAACGGAAACTCTTACCCGCTAGACCTTATCGTTCTATCAACCGGGTACACCTCTGTGTCCAAGACGTACCTCGATCCCAGCAAGATGACCAACATGACCATCACAGGTCCCAATAGCACGCTGTCCGAACAATGGACCACGAAAGGCGCCTCAACTTTACATGGAGTACTTATCTCCAACTTCCCCAATTTGATCGTTACTGGCCCCTCACAAGTCGGAGTGAGTCCTAATTACGCCCACACGATCGATTTGGTGACGGAACATGCGGCGCATATTGTGAGCGAAGCGATCAAGAGACAGCAGGTTGTCCAAGCAAGTGAAGAGGCGGCAGGAGAGTGGACGATGAGGATTGTGATGCGACTGGGGTGGCTTGGGCCAATGGTGGTCTGTGGGCCGAATTATATGAATAATGAGCTCGCGGAGACGGATCGGGAGAGGATAATGAAGGGGGCGCTATTTCCAGAGGGGGTGAATGTGTATGGGAAGGCTTTGAAGAGTTGGAGGGACGAGGGCCAGTGGAAGGGGTTGGTGTTTGCTTAAGGCTCGGGGCAGGTGATATGATATAAAGTGTGGATGTCGCTTGCTAGGGTGGTGATGCAGTTTGCCGTGAAAATTGCAGTCACTGTAGTAAGTTGGTGAGCCAAAACGCCTATATTACTATTCCTAATCATTAAACCATGACTTTTCTCATGCTAATACACGACTGTTGCAATGCCAATTTTCTTTTTTTCTCCATGGGGGAGTGTCAAGTAATTACCATCCACGACCAGCAAGCTTCTCCTCGGGCTTCATGCTGTCGCAGTTGATACCAACCATGGCCTCACCAAGACCCTCGCTAACCTCAGCCAAGATCTTGGCATCCTTGTAGTTGGTAACAGCGCGCACAATAGCAGCAGCACGCTTAGCAGGGTCACCAGACTTGAAGATGCCGCTTCCAACAAAGACACCATCACAGCCCAACTGCATCATGAGCGCCGCATCAGCGGGGGTAGCAACACCACCAGCGGCAAAGTTGACAACGGGCAATCTGCCCAACTCGGCCGTCTGGAGCAACAAGTCGGCATCAACCTCGAGCTCACGAGCCATCTCACGGATACGGACAACACCACCCTCGGCCAACGCAGCCTTGGCCTGGGCAACCTGCTTGTTGACAGTCTTCATGTGGCGCACGGCCTCGACGACATCACCGGTGCCAGCCTCGCCCTTGGTGCGGATCATGGCAGCGCCTTCGGCAATGCGGCGGAGGGCCTCGCCCAAGTTGCGGCATCCGCAGACAAAGGGGGCGTTGAAGGGGCCCTTTTCGACGTGGGACTCGTCGTCGGCGGGGGTAAGAACCTCAGACTCGTCAATGTAGTCGACGCCCAGGGCCTCGAGGATCTGGCACTCGACGAAGTGGCCGATACGTGCCTTGGCCATGACGGGGATGGTGACGGCGGCTTGGATCTCCTTGATCATGGCTGGGTCGGACATGCGGGCGACGCCGCCGTCCTTGCGGATGTCGGCGGGGACGCGCTCGAGGGCCATGACGGCGCAGGCGCCGGCTTCTTCGGCGATGCGGGCCTGGGATGCGTCGGTGACGTCCATGATGACGCCGCCCTTGAGCATTTGGGCGAGGCCGGCTTTGAGGGTGACGGTGGACTTGGAGACGCCGCCGTTGGCGGTGCCGTTGCCGTTGACTTGGGACATTCTACTGACGTTAGTATGGTTGGAGGGGGGGAGGGGTTGAAGAGGGATTGGGGAGAGTGGAACGTACTTGAAGGTTGTGTAAGTGTAAGGGATGAAAGTCTGGGGAATTGACTTGGGTATCAAGGGAGATGGGACAAGAAGATGAAGTGGTTGAAGAGAAGACAAAAGGAAAAGAGTCACGAGAGATTTAGAGACTTGAGCGAGTAATGTACTTTTTTTTTCTCTGGCTTGGAGTTACGGAGGGTATCGGAGCGGGGGAGGGGCAACACCGCACCCCTCTAACAATTACACTACTTGACCAGTGCTGCAGCCACCGCGCTGGCTAAAGGTGGCGGGCCACAATGGTGACAGTCCAGTAGAGGGCGCTACGACCACGGTTACTGTGCGGCTACAGCTGAGGCGGCCGCTGCGATCCAGACGCTACAGAATGTCCGAGAGATGGTTCCGACCATCACAGCCAAAGCAGCCAGAGTAGGGGTCCACACGGCGGTACCTGCAACCGGACACGGCAAGTGTCGGCCTTGTCCATCATATATTGTCACAGCAAATGATTTTTTTCAAAACTCGAACTCGACACAAAAAAATGAGGAAAAAAGTTCAAGACATTTAGATTGAATTGTATAATGCATGTATGGTTTTTTCGACGTCAATTCAATACAGTCTGATGCAAACGTCGGGCTGGCGCGGCTCAGTGTCACCAATAGGGCGTACCGTAGGCGTACAACCACCACCATCACGCGGGGGGGATTGTGCGCCCAGAAACAATGGGAGAGACAAATAAAAATAACGGGCGTGTTTGGTGAGTCAGTCACTACACAGTGACATGTTTTTTGGAATTTTTGAGACATGTTGATCATCTATTTTGTCAAACTGTAGAGTTGATGTTAACAGCATCAAGCATGTTTGCTGTAACCAGAGTTTGGTGTCCAGATTAGGCCACTCCGGCGGGTCCCTCCGAGCCTGCATTAGCGTGTCTGCAGCGTGTCTGCTGGTGCCAGGGCTCGCTATAGTGCGCTAAAACAGCCCGCTGCATGCTCAGTAATAACGCCATAACCCAACGGCATGCGCATCAAGGGAAGTCTAGCACAGAAGAGAGAGAGAGAGACAAATGTCACAGCACACCCTCACAAATACCGGTGAGCATGTACAACTCATCAATACCATTTGCCTCTGATTTAATTGGTTACTGTCTGTAAAATAGTGTCTCTCAGTGACATTTTTCTTGATATTGTCTTCTATGGAGCTCTCCTCCTTTCCATTACATTTCCGTTACGTTTGCCTCCACTTTTCGCATGGAGCGTCACTGGAGCCGCCCAGAACATGGAGCACACTACTATCTCCTCTCTGCCACTAAATCTCTCTGTCTCTTCATTAAGTTCGTATGGTACATGTAGACTAGTCGCAAGCCACTTCTTAATACTGTCATCACCTCTATTGTCTGGTCCGCCCTCGGACCCTGATTGCCACTCGACTCAATCCCGAACCAAAAAAAAAAAAGTCACTCGCGACTTCATCCTACCACGCCTTTCCAATTACATTTCCTTACGTCTCTCTTTCCCCTCTCTCTCCCATCCTCTCAAACTTTCCTCCTACATCTCCAAACGCCTCCTCTACTTGAATCATTTCAAAATGCCCAAAACCGTAGGCGTCCTTGCCCTCCAAGGCGGTTTCGCAGAACACATCACCCTCGTCCGCAAAGCCGCCTCTCACCTCGCCAATCTCGACCTCCGGGCAATCGAGGTCCGCACCGCCGACCACCTCTCTCAATGCGACGCCCTCATCATCCCCGGTGGTGAATCCACCACCATGGCGTTCGTCGCTGCCTCCTGTGGCCTTCTAGAGCCTTTGCGCTCCTTTGTCAAGTATGTTCCCACTTACATCCGCAGCTGTCGCACGTCACATGTGTCGCAACTGGCGCATACCACATTTTCTGTGTGAGATAACACTAACCTGTTCAGGATCGACAAGAAACCCGTCTGGGGAACCTGCGCCGGCCTCATCCTCCTCTCCGAACAAGTCAACGCCACCAAAAAGGGCGGCCAGCAGACCATTGGCGGGCTCGGCGTCCGCGTACACCGCAACCACTTTGGTCGCCAGATCGAGTCCTTCGAGGAGCCACTAGATCTACCTTTCCTCAACGACGGCAAACCATTCCCCGGTGTGTTTATTCGTGCGCCCGTAGTGGAGGAAGTGTTGTCAGAGGGTGGTTCCAAGGTCAGTGTGTTGGCAAAATTGCCCGACAGGGTCAACAAGGCGGTGGCGGGCGTGTCGCAGGCCGAGACCAAGGATGATTCGGGGGATATCATTGCTGTACGACAGGGTAATGTGCTGGGAACGAGTTTCCATCCCGAGTTGACGCCCGATGAGCGTATTCATGTGTGGTGGCTCAAGGAGGCGTTTGGACAATAAGAGAATGACAAGGACATTTGGACATGGAGTTTTGGGTTTGCATTAGCGTGTATAGACATAGAATAGATTTCATACATCATGGGACATCTCTGCTGAAGTGGCAGCTGAGTTCACAGCAACTTGTGGTACGTGTAAGTGAGCCATCTGATGTTCTGTGATACATGTGAGAGGTGAACCGTCCGATGTCCTAGCTGCGCTACCCCAGATATCACATCTCACTGCCCCGCCAAGGCATGACACATACAACATGCAAGGACAGGTAGTTCAGCACTCGACTTACTCTCCAATCCCCCCACCAATGAGCTGGCAGTTCCCGCACTACTTCTCCAAGTCACTCAGCCTCCTCGCCACGGCAGGTCTCTTTGCCTGCGCAACCTGCTCTTTTCTCGTCATTTTGACGGGATTGACAACGCCAGACCGAGCCGGGAGGTGGCTCTCGCAGTAGGAGTCGACGTCGTCGATGATGTGTTCGGGCACGTCGCACCGGACGCAAAGTTCTTGGGACTTGAGCTCGTCGCATTGCATGAAGCAGCCTTTTTGGCGGCAGCCGCAGTTGTAGTAGAGGAACACTCGGTAGCACATGACTGAGTTAAATTTGGGGGGATTGATGAGTTGGAGAGGCGATGTCAAGTTTGGAAAGGGTGTGTTGGGTGGTGGATGTTGGACGTTGGATGTATGAGATGAGGGGAGTGAGGCTGTGAGGCTGTGAAGCAGTGACGCTACCCTGCAGTTGCTGCCAAAATTGCTTTCCTTTCACTAGAAGCGTTTGCGATTGTAATTGACGTGCTTGGAGGAAAGTGCTTTCAAGAGATGCTCGTCAGATCACTGAAATTGTACCAAAGAAGAAAATCGTCCTTTTCGAGTTGCGAGAATCGGCTTATGTTTAGCCGGCGTTGGCAACCATTACCGACCTTGAAATTCTAGCTCTCATTAGTTCATGCTTTTGGACATTTCTTGGAGCTGGAAGCTGAAACTGATGGTCATTCCGTCGTATTGTGTCATACACACTTGTGAGACTGTCGAAGAATGACACCACCATGCCGACTACTACGAAGAAGAGCAGTATTTCGATGTAAGAAAATATTGCCACGACTTTGATAGTTGTATTTGAATGTTTGGTCCGAAAATGCGTGATTATTGTGGTCGGGAGGCGACCGTGAACTGGGTTGGTACCGCCGGGCTGTGAACTGTGTGGAATTCTTTGATGTTCAACGTATTGAGAGAGTCGCGTATCGCGCGTAAGGAATACAGGCGGTAAAAAATCAACGACAGTCAGATGAACGGGGATATGTCGTCTACATGCTACAACCCGGATATTCTGTGAACATTATTGAGACGCAAGTTGCATCTACTTGGCTTGGATCAAACCAGGCTGCGTATCTGCCTTACTGATGGATTCACTGCTTGGGCAATGCACGTTGAATACAAATCGTTCCGGAATGGGCTATATCATGAAGCGTACGCGGATATGCTGATGGGAGAGGCCTGAAAGGGTAGTCGCCGAGCATATTTGCGTTTTATGCCCATTTGGGGTTGGATGTAGGCCGCTTGTTGCCGCTCTTCGTGGCGCAGCCTTGGTCTGGCTAAAATGAAAGATATCATGTATGCACTTGAATCTTTATTAAATTTATAATCTATGTTCTAAAGTTTCACAGGCTAGTATTTTCCGTAGTATTGTTGGAGAGCAGCCGGCTTTGGTGAATGTGAGAATTGTGTAAGAGAAGTGAGGCTGAAGTGGCGATGCCATCACAGAATGGGGAGCGATATTCCGATAATATTTACCTAGAAAACCATGCTCTCCCTATTATTTCATTTCTGCGACTCATTTTATTTACCATGTTCATTGTAGACAGCGTCCGCTTACCGAATGAAGGAGCGCCATTCGACAATAGCCGATGCAAGTAATCCATGGTGCAAGTTGAAGCGGCCGCTCACGCAGTCAATCGGATAAAAGTGCTCTTAATTAAAAGAAACGATTTCATGACGTAAATATAACCCTACGAGGCTCACTGCTTGTTTTATTACAATATTTTGTACTCTACACGGTTGCTCTTCCTCACGTTAATGGTGATTAGACCGGTTGCCAATGGCAGCCGCATGTTCAACGGCCGCGTAGGATTACGTTTACATGTAAATCATGCCTTAAAACAATACAAAAATCCTTTTTCAAGATAGCGCAAACTCAAAATGCTGTCTGCCTCGCTGATTCGTGCACGGCAAATGGACGCCGGAGGCTCAAGCCCAGGTGGGCTCAATACTGTCTGCGCCTCACTCCCAATGGGGACAGCGATCGTAGGTTAGTTGGCCGTTCGGCTCAAGCCGGACATTGACCTGATTCATGAGCGAGCGGCGCCCCTGTGGTGATGCGCAACAGGGTACCCTAATAGGCTGGTGATTGTTTCTGAGCGTCATGAAGGAGGCAGCCTGCGGAAATGTTATTGTGATCATCTAACGACCAAACATGAGAAACCGGCGACAGACTTTCTGGGCGGCTAAAGTGAGCATCTGGACTAGTCCGACTAAAATCGGAACAGGCCGAATTAACCAGTATACTTGCAGCACCGCCATGAAACACGCATCCTCCCAGCCTTGCTACGCAGTGAATTCATGTCAATTGAATAAACTTCATCACCCAATGATATGATCGACATTGGCGCCTTCGCGTTTTAACTCGTTTGTTATGAAGATGAGGAGGCTTGGTGTAATTACACCGAACCGCTAGCTGTATCCGGAAGCTCGGGTCTGGCCCGTGGCGCAGCCGATCACAACCAGCTAGCTCTGCCTGAGCACCGACTCAACGAGATGTACAAGCCCAGGCCTGGGGCTCAGCGGCTTTGAAGGAGAAGCTAGCCCCTAAACGGCGCTTAGAGAGGAAGCTAGACCCCTAAATATAAACCCGCACTTCCCCCCGGCTTGTTCGCTGCAGATTATCATCACTATTATCGTTCTTTCTGTCTCGAACTTCTCAATTCTAGCGACAGTTCAGCGGCTTAGCTGCACAAGTCTCTTACCATGAAGGGCGCAATTGTTGCTCTGGCTTTGGCCGTTGCCGCCGAGGCGGCTCAATTCACACACAGCCCTGTGCATCGCAGGAATGTACGAGTCCGCCAAGACTCAGACTCAGATTCAGATCAGAGCGATGTCCCCGCGTATAACTTCACCATGCCGGTGGACCACTTCGACAGCAAAAACAAACACACCTATCCTAACCGCTACTTTGTCAACGACACCTACTACCAGCCCGGTGGACCCGTCATTTTCTTCGACAATGGAGAGGCTGGATTCGACCCAGCCTCTGTGTCCGACTCTCTGGCTGAGGCCAGCGGCGCGAGCTTGCCTGTTCAATTGGCTGCGAATCTGAGTGGTCTCGTCATTGGCTGGGAGCATCGCTACTACGGCTACAGTCTGCCGGTTGAGATTGATGAGAAGTCTCAATTCCCCAAGGATGGACCCAAGGGATACAAGTACTTGACTGTTGAGCAGGCGCTGGCAGACGTCGCGTACTTTGCCAACAACTTCAACCAGACCAAGTTGGACCAGAACAAGAATGTGCAAAGCACGGCTGGTATGGACCCATACAGCGTCCCCTGGATCTTTATCGGTGGCTCGTATCCCGGTGCGCGCGCCGCGTGGATGCGTGTCAAGTATCCCGAGATTATCTATGCTTCGTGGGCGTCAAGTGCACCACTCCAAGAGCAGCTGGATGGATCGCCGTACTACAACCCTATCATGCGCTCGATTCCGCAGAACTGCACGAACGATATCAAGGCTGCCATCAAGTATATGGATGGTGTCTTGGATTCATCTTCCGACGATGACATTACTCTTGTCAAGGTCGGATCGTTCCTCGCAAACAACCAGACGCTGGACAACGCGGACGACGTAAACAGTCAGCGAGGCTTTGACGTCGGAGGCAATTTTGCCAGCGCTTTGACGAGAGGATTCCAGGACAATGGCCCAGGCGCGACGATTCAGATTACGTGTGACTGGATGGAAGGCTTCGATGTCGATCAGTACAACAAGGATCTGAATGATGCTAAGGGTATCGAGGGCAAGGGCGATGCCATGATCAACAATCCCGGTGGCAAGGATGCTAGCGATGGCGGTATTGCTGCTAGCAATGGCCAAGATGGCGGCAAGTACGCTTTCGCTGCGTTTGTGTACGGCATTGTCAATGCTGTCAAGGCGTCCAACGACAGCTCCACGTCTCCCATGAAGCCTTCTGGCGATGACAAATTCACTGAGACCCTCGACGACAACAGCTGGAACTGGCAGTGCCTGAGCCAGATTGGTATCCTCCAGGGCTCCAACACAGACAACATCACTTCCGTCAGCAAGTACTACAATTTCACTGCACTGCGCGAGCTGCAATCCATCCAGGATGAGTTTTCTGCTTTCAAAGAGTCAGAGCTCCCCAAGACCATTGATAACAAGGATTTGTTGGCCATGGGCGGCTGGGACATGACCGTCAGCAACGTCATGTTTGCCAATGGTGAATTCGATCCCTGGAGAGCCTTTTCAGTCGCCAGTCAGGAGGGCAGTTCATCCAACAGACAGATTGTGAAGGACGTTCCTGGGTGCAATGCCGTATTCCCCAAAGAGAAGGCTTTCGGTATTACTTACCTCGGTGCTGTCCACGCTGAGGATTTGTCTGAGGGCGAAACCGGCGCTACGTTGGTGGATGGCAAGACTCCCCTCAGACAAGGTCTGGAATTGTTCCTCGAGGCTTGGAATGTCTGGTCTCCTTGCTTCAACCAGAGCAGGGATAGTATTAGAAACGGCAACGGAGTTGATGGCAAGGGCAATGATGCTACAGGCAAGCCGCCTGGTAGTGGTAGCAAGTCCGGCGCTGTTGCGCTGATGCCGTTGGGTTACACTGCCATGTTGGCTGGTGTCGTTGCTCTTTTTGTGTATTAATTGTATTAGCGTGTCTAGATATATTTATAGTACTAATTAATCCTTTGCTCCAAAACTTGCCAGTGTCTTGATAAGTTCTGGGTTGCCCTGCTTTCTTGCCAGCATCATTGCTGTGTTGGTGCCAGAACAGTCTTTGGCTTGTGTCCATGCGCCGTGTTCTAGTAGTAGGCGCACTATTTCTACTTTGATCTCTGGTTGTAGTTTGGCGCCGATGGCTGTGACTAGGACTCGTTCCCCGTTGAGGTTTGTTGCGTTGGACATGGCGCCGCGGTCGAGTAGGAGCTTTACGTATTCGAGTTTGCCTTTGACGGCGCAGTCGACTAGTACGACCAGGCCGGAGGAGTCTCTTGCGTCGGGCATGGCACCCCTGTCTAGAAGTAACTTGGCCATGTCCATGTTGTCGGATTGGATTGCTCTGGTGAGGATGAAGCCGCCCGAGATTTCTTTTGCGTTGACGTTGGCGCCTCGCCTAACGAGCAGTTTCACCATCTCCATGTCATTCTTGCGCACGGCCATGGCAATCAGCGGTTGTCCGGTAATATCAGTAGTATTGGCGCCGGCGCCGCGCTGCAGCAACATGTCCAGCATGTCAAGTCGGCCTTTGCTCACGACTGTGGCGACGATGAATTGGCCAGATATGTTTCGCGAGCATGGATCCGCGCCGTGGTTAAGAAGGAGCCTTGCACCCCCTACATTGTTGTCTTTTGAGAACATGGCAGAGAAGTATAGCTCATGACTGATGGAGCGGGCATCTACTCTCGCACCGGCATCGAGAAGCAATTTAGCAATCTGTAGTCGTCCTAGGTACGCTGCGAGGAATAAAGGTGGCAAATCACGCCCGTCTGTGCAGTTTACGTCGGCACACTCCTCTATCAGCATCCCAACTGCTTCTGCTTGGCCATTGATGATTGCTGTTTTGAGTGGCGTGTCTCGGTCTTCATTGACTCCGTTGATATTTGCGCCAGCCCTGAGGAGACCTCTTGCCTCGGTGATGTCGCCACGAGCTACGGCTTGACAGAGCGCTGAGACGAATGGTTCTGGTTTGGCGCGGAAGCTGCCTGCGACAGCGGAGAGGGCAGATGAGAACCAGTTCCCTGAGCTGGAGCCTGCTTGGGGTGTGGTGACGGGTGAGGCGGCTTCATCGCGTTCAGAGTAGGATGGGGGGAGTTGGTCGTCGAAGCCGTTTGGGGGATTTCCCTTGGAGTGAATGGGGAGGGTTGATTGTGATTGTGAGGGAGAACCTAGGAAGACGTCGCCGCATTGTGATGCTGAGTCGGCGACTTGGCGAGTTTGCTGGTAGAGTTCTGCGTAGAATGGGCCTTCTAGATTGGCGCGTTGTGTGTCGTCGTCACTGTTGAGTTAGTATGTGTGTGTAGGATATGAGAAATGTGAGGGAGAGTACTTACACACTGGATATTTTTATAAAATGCGCAAACAGCCGTGAGTGAGCGCCAAGAAAGACGCTGAGAGTCGTCCAGTACTGACTGCTGACCTGGCTCACATTCTGGGCGTCTAGTCTAGAAATCTGTTTGAAGAGCGTAGCGGAAGCCTGTGAGGCATTTTCCGCAGCATTGGTAGCGTCTATTACAAGCCCCGGGAAGGCATCTGGATCTTCAAGAATGGTGGTGAGTTTTGTCGCTACAGATAAGAAATTCTGAAGAGATTGAATTGTGGCGTCCAGCTGAGGTTGCCAGTCACTGTCGTCGTGTGAAAGATTTTGGAGAGAGGAAATGGCGCTTTCGCACCGCTGCGACAGAGTTGCTGTAGGCGAGGACATGGCGATGTGTTGGGTGCCTGCCAGGCTGGAGGTTGAAAGCGACAAGACGCTGGAGTGAGGTTGATGTCGCGTGTCATTATAGGCTCCGCCAGAGTGAGATGTCCTCTTGGGCAGGTCCTAGGCAGCCTTATTTCGGCGTCGTCAGCTCGGACGGGGATCTTGGGCGGAATCGGATCCGAGTGGGACGGACAGGGCGAATGACGCGTTGGCCACGTCTCCGGGCGCTGGCTGCCTCTGTTATGTGCTTGTTGGTATGTGCATTTTTTGAGTCTTGTAAGTGAGGTTAACTGTATGTTGATTGAAGTTAGAGTGAGTGTGGTGAGCGTGGTGCCTTGGCGCTGGGGAAGTCTGGAGGGTTGGGGAAGGTGTTCCCCAGGATTGGGGCGTAGAATAATCTTTCAAAAATTGGAGCAGTCAGTCGGAGTTGGTAAAACGGATGTGAAAAATAACTGAACTTATTTCTGCAAGTTCCCCAGTCTGGGTTGGGCGAACTGGCTTGGCGACAAGACCAACGTGAGGCTTGGTGATGTCACGGCAAGCCACTGACTCGTGATGTCCATTGGCTGCACTACAGATTGGTTTGTTAATTCCAATAAATGTAGTGCGCGGCTCATTGTAGTCTAAATTAACAGTTGAATCGAATGGCAGATCTGTCGACAGGGGTTTTGAGGTAAATGGATTAAACTACCGGCCCGACAACGTTCTTGAGATGAGTCCATGTCTGCCATTTACTGCGCGCGACAAGCTTTAGCCAAGCGCCCAGACTGTATCGGACCGATTAACTGGGTCATTATTGAATTATGCTTGTTTCTATTTTCCTTTGCCGTGTCTCATCGTAGTGAATGTCAGTGTGAGTAAATTAAAGCACGCTGCGGTGGCTCCAAAGTGGTCATTTCTCTCCTCGAACCAGTTTTCTCTCCACCAAGGTCCAACATTCATCTTTCGACGGTTGGTTCAACTGTGATCACTGATCACTAAGGGTCTCCTATTCCGCTCAACACTCAAAATATGATATACGTTGATCCTGAAAATAGCTCACGACTTCACCTTGCATCAGCTTCACCATGCCACCGCCACAACCCAGAAGGAAGCTGCGCCGCCATGACGATGCCAAGATGAACCCAAAGCAGGAGCCGTTTGACTTGCGCCAAAATGGGCAGCAACGATGCCATCATCAAACAAAATAAATGCCAAAATAAACTGGAGTCGGCCACTCTCGAGTCAACACTATCCCCAGTCCATCCCAGCCCAGCCCATCCGCATTTCTTGGGGCCAAGACCTGGGGCGCGACTTGAGTATATATACTTATGCCCATCGTTCACATCAAGACCTCTTCTTTTTCACTTCATTTTATATACAGTATTCTTCACAGACCCGTTCCACCTATCATGCTCGGCAAAAAGTACATCCCCAAGAGTGCACCTTATTTACACCAGCTAACAAACCTGCTCTTAGGTCTATCCGAGTCAATGGCGCCGACTGCGGCTTTCAAGCTCTGTTGCTCGGTGTCATCACTTCCATAGGAGGATTCCTTTTCGGTTACGACACGGGCCAGATCTCAGGCATGCTCCTTTTTACCGACTTTCGAAATCGATTTGCACAGACCAACTCAGATGGCGGCAAGGAATGGGTCCCTATCATCCAGTCCCTCCTGGTTTCTCTCATGAGTATTGGTTGTTTGATTGGTGCTCTGTTTGGCGCATAGTAAGTCACCCACTGGTATTCTAGTGTCGCGAAGGAAATAATTGACACTCGCAGCACTGCTGATTGGTGGGGTCGTCGCAAAAGTATGGTGTTTGGCGTGGCCGTCTTCATTATTGGTAATATCATTCAGATCACGGCAATGAACAGCTGGGTTCATATGATGATGGGACGCTTTGTTGCTGGTCTTGGCGTTGGGAATCTTTCTGTTGGTGTGCCCATGTTTCAATCAGAGTGCTCACCTCGAGAGATCCGTGGCGCTGTCGTCGCTTCCTACCAACTCATGATCACCATTGGTATCTTGGTTGCAAATATTGTAAACTATGGTGTCCGAAACATCGAAGACTCCAGTGCCTCCTGGCGCATCGTCATTGGTATCGGCATTCTCTGCTCTCTGCCGCTTGGCATTGGAATTTTGCTCGTCCCTGAAAGTCCCCGTTGGCTGGCCCAGAGATCCAACTGGGACGGTGCCCGTATGGCAATGGCACGTCTCCGAGGGCTCCAGGATGAGCCCACAAACGAATTGATCGAGTCCGACTTGAAGGAAATGTACGAAATCCTCGAGAAGGAACGCCGAGTCGGCCAAGGCTCATGGGCTGAATGCTTCTCCACCAGCTCCGATATCCCCAAGCTGCTCTACCGCACCATTCTGGGAGTGACCATTCATTTCCTGCAACAATGGACTGGCGTCAACTACTTCTTCTACTACGGAGCCACTATTTTCGAAAGTGCTGGAATCAAGGATCCAATTCAGACTCAACTCATTCTTGGAGCCGTCAACGTCGCCATGACATTTTACGGTCTCTACATTGTCGAAAAGTATGGCCGCCGATGGCCCCTGTTCTTAGGCGCTCTCTGGCAGGCAGCCTGGCTGCTGATTTTCGCATCGGTTGGTACAGCTCTCGATCCCGAGACCAATAAGGCTTCAGGCATTGTCATGATTGTCGCAGCCTGCATGTTTATTGCGTCTTTTGCTGGAACCTGGGGACCAATGGCATGGGTCGTTATTGGCGAGACATTCCCTCTTCGTACTCGCGCAAAGCAGGCATCGCTTGCAACGGCCGGAAATTGGCTGGGTAATTGTAAGTACAAGTCGCAGCTGACTCCAGAATTATTTCCCTGCTAACCTGAGCAGTCATGATTGGATTTTTGACGCCTCTTGCCGATGACGGAATTTCTTATGGCTTTGGTTTCGTCTTCTTTGGCACCAACCTGGCTGCCGCCTTGATGATCTGGTTCTTTCTGTATGAATCTCGCACACTCAGCCTGGAGAACGTCGATGTCATGTACGGCCGGGACGAGTTGAAGCCTTGGACGAGTCATGAATGGGTGCCTCCCGGCTATCGCACTCGCAAGGAAAAGAACTAATAATTGTACATCATTAATGGTATTCTTAATTAACAGTGTTATCGTTAAGAGACATTGCGGCGTTCGTGAGAATTCCTTGAAAACATTAATGCTGTGATATGAACAAACTTTTAAATGTGTATATACAATGCATGGACTAAAATACAACTAATGAGGCTCTGATGCACTTGTATTCTGTAAAGACTCCTCAGACGATACATGAAAGTCGACCGGGTTCGCTTCTTCATCGCGAACCTTTTCGGCTTTTGTCTCCTCGGTAGGGGCATATTTGCTCTTGATACGAATACTGCGCCCGTACTTGTAAAACAAGAAAGGGATAAATGCCAACACGGTAGCAACACCGCCAATCAAGCTACCACCACCACCGATGCCAAGGGCCTTGAACATTTGGTTGGTGAAAAGCGGAGCGGCAGCACCACAAGCTGATCGAGCGACAGTGTTGGCTGCAATTGCAGAAGCTGCATATTGCTTATAAACGTCGACGAGGTAGTTTAAATATGCCACGAAGAGCAGCACGAGCGATGAGGCGAGGAAAACGCCTGCAAGCGTTGGGACGAACCAATGCACGGAACTGCAGCATTAGTCTGGCGTAAGAGAGGCAGTTGGGAAATCTGTGTGACTTACTTGTAGTTGGCCGACCACGCAAACCAAAACATTGTTACGGCAAAGCCGATGCCACCAATCATTGCGAGCTTTAGACGCTCCTCAGGCTGTATATCCTCCATTTTGAGTTTTCCAGCTTTGATTTTCTTGCTGCGAAAATAAGTGTCGGTGGCGACGACGGAGCCTCCTAGCACAGCACCAACAGCCTGTCCGACGAGGGGAAGCTCTCCAACGCCAGCATTCCAGCCGCGCATTTCTTGAAAGACTATGGGATAGATGCTGAACAGCATGTAGAGGAGTGTGTAGACTACAGACATGTAGATTGCAACGAGGAGTGAAATTGGGTCGAACAAGATAACCCATGGGCGAGTGAGTGCGACTTTGTACAAGGCGATAAGAGAGCGGTCTTCAGCTTCGCCTGCTGATTTGACATCCTCGTACCCTAGGATTTTGGCCTTGCGAATACGTTTTGCCTTATGACGGAGAATGGTGGGAGCATGTGTCTCTGGGATGGTGAACATGAGAATCTCAGTCGCGCCGCCCAGCCATAGCAGGACGAAGAACGACCACTGCCAGTCCTTTTTGAGCTCGAGAAAGCCTGAAATGACAGGACCAAGAGCAGGACCGATCCACACCATGGTCGAGAAGCCCGCCATGGCGTTTCCGCGATGCAGGGGATTCCACAAGTCAGCGAGCACGCCAGGCGCGTTACTCAGCGGAGCGGAGACAAAGGTCCCCGTGAGGAAGCGACCAACGAGCAAGGCGCCGAAGTTGGGTGCCCATGCGCACAGGAAGTTGAAGATATTGTAGAGTGTGAATGAGATGTAGAATACCCAGCGTCTACCATAGAACTCGGACAGCGGTGCGAAGACGAGCGGACCGGCGCAGTAGCCTAGCAGGAAGAGTGTGATGGTGAGGCCGGCGGCTACCATGCTGACATTGAAGTGCTCGCTGATGGATTGGAAGCATCCTGATGGTGCGGAGGAGGCGAAGGTTGCGTTGAGGACGAGGGAGATGGCGGAGATGGTGACCAGGACGCGGCGTCCCATGGACCAGTTTTGGGGGTTTTCGATGTCGTCGGGGCCGAAGTCGATGTGGCCGTCATTGTTGATGTAGGGTTCGTGGGGGAGATTCTTGGTACGGTAGGGTTTGTTGACGGGGCGGGAGAGAATGCGTTTTAGGCCTGGCATGGCGGTGAAATGGCACCGATGAAGGTAACGAGGGCTGATGAGAGATTGAGAACAATGGGTTATGTGTACAAAGTGTGGTGTTTACATGGTTGAGGACAATGAATGGATCGGTAAAAGCGAAGTGTTTCACTCTTGTAGAATGTCTCGGAGCGAACGGAAGTGTCTTTGACGTCACGGAGATATCTTTGTAGATATAGTGGGTCACTGTAGATGATTTGAAATGGTGTTTGATGGTTGGAGGTGGGAAGGACGTCGGTAGATCGGGGGATATCCGGGCGTCCGGGTGATGGGTGAGATGAGTTGTGAGTGGGTGTGGTTACACGAGTTGATACCATTGCATTGACTCACTGCAGGAACATAATTAAGGCATGTGGTTAATTAAGCATGTTTAAATGCGTGACGTGAATGAGATGCGATGTGAGGGGATGGGAATTTGAGTTGTCGGGAATAAGCGTGGCGATATCGATGACGATCAGATTGCCTAATTTGTCACTGATGAATTGGGCTAATTAACCCCAATAGGCGGGAGTAATTTAATCTCCGAGTGCAAATTATGGACGAGTCAAGAAGCGCAATGTTAAAATGGATGTGCTCAATTGAGGAAATACTCAACGTAGTTACCCCAAAATGCAGCCTCCACGGTCGGGCATCAATGCAGCTCAAATGAGGCGACCGACGGTGAGGCTGCGTAAAGTTTCGTTTTTTGTCTACCTGCTTGAAGCCATCTTCCCATTGGTTTCGATGCTTGGTGTGTCGTTGAGGAGTATTTGCCTTGGGAAAGAGTGATGCTCGTATTTCAAGCAAACGCTGGGGATGCGTAGCTGACAGATTTCCTCGCAGCGAATACCAGCGACGGTCGATATAATGTTGTGAACATACAAGCACAACGATTTCACCAATGCTAAAGTTACAGACTTGCATTAGGTAGTAGTGCAGCATCAGCTGCTGTGGCTGCATGATAAGGCGTCCAAGTGAGGCGGAACACGCGGCATGCTTCAGCAGACGAGAGAGGCAGCCAGTAGCGATAATACAGTAGATCTTCACCGAGAATCCCATCACATGATACTGCCGCGATGAGGCTAATAATCTAGAGCTAGCCGCAGTAACTCTTCATAATCAGGTCGTGAACTCTGTGCCTCCAAATCAACGAGATCAGCGAAATATACCGAAATGTTTAACAAAATGTTTAACAAAATCTTCTCCAAGAAGAGCGAGAGAGTCGAGCCGGAGCGGCACTCGGAGAAGAGACAAAAGGATAGGAAGATCGAGACTTGGAGGGCAAGTAATCCAGATCCGGCCGATATGGTAGATGCAGTACAAAAGCGGGCACAAAATACAGACAACAGTGAATCTCGGGAGCGAAGAGAGCGACGAAAACAGCGAGAGTTGAAGCGGCAGCGCGAGGAGCAAGAGCAACAGAAGAAAGAAACTGAAAATCAAGAGACTGAGAAACGAAAACGAGAGGAGGCAGACCAAACGCGCAAGAAGCAAGAACGCGAGGCGGGCGATCAGAAGTTCAATGACTTGATGGCCACGTACAATATCGACTATGGAACCTCCACAAGCCGCTTTGCTGGAATTCGGCAAGCTGTGGAAAGTCTGGGATGTCGGACCTACTCTGATTGGACGCAACGGAGTAACCTCGAAAAGGCCCCATGGCGGCTTGAAATGGTGATGCGAGTCAAGCATCTTGTCGCCGTGGCCGAGAGGCGACAGAGCCATGGACACCGTTGTGTCGAGACTACTTGGAGCATGATGGAACAAGACATTTTCAAGAATTTTCGATACGACTCCAGATGTAGCACCTGCCACAAGAGACTCTGGCAACCTGACATTCTACCTAAACCAATCGAATTACACCACAGGAAGAGGAGTGAAAAGTCCAAGGCAGATTGCTACTGCGATCGCGAACGTATAAAAATCAGAAAGTCACATCGCATGCATGACACGAAGTCCGCAGAGTACTCTCCCGGCGAAGGCACTGGATTGATCGACAGTTACGAGAGCAACCGCGATAGAATATTTTGCTTGTTTCCCAGCAACTCCCTTGAGGGCTACCGTCAACGGCTTCTATCTACGACATCTTCCGAGATTAACGTACAGCGCCTCTTGTCCGAGCTAGAGAAATCCCAGCATAATCTATTCCCTTTCCTAGTTTGTGTAGTCGACTTATCAGGTGACGGCGACACTTATCGGACTCTTCGTTATCGGGTCGCTTTTTCACTGCATACAGCTATCCTGTCTCAATACTGTCTTCTGCAGGCCGCGGATCCTGCACAAGAAGTTTTACAACCACTCGCATGGTGCATCACTTATGAGGGTACCTCAAATAGCAGATGCGCGCTTTTCATTGCTTGCTTACGCACAGCAACAAGAAGTACAAGAAAGGGACCAGATCGACCACCTATTAGGATCATGCAACTATGGCAAGGCGAGCTTACGGCTAGGAACAATTCGCTTCAACTTTTACTTCTTTTGGACTACATAGCTGAATGGGCCAAGGCTGTTTATAGTAAATGTGTCGTCCAATGTCTGCGGCTTCTCGTTGCTCGAGCGGATTCCAAGAAAAGACCTGCTGCGACGATACTTTGCACTGGAATCACTCCTTCGTCTTCGTCTGTTGATACTCTACTAGAGACTGAGCAGGGTAGTGATACAGGAAATATGCAAGACGAGACAGAAGCATCGTACGAAGTCAACAATAGCGAAGAAGAAGAAGAAGATGATGACGAAAGCTCTTGGAGCGTAGATAGTCGAATGGCCGAGCTGATTAACGACAAAACAACGACTTTTCATCCGAGCGTATTACGAAGATCTAGGCAGATGTCCTGAACAGTTAGAACCACGGACATATTAGTTCCAGGGCACTCGAGAATATAATTAAAGGCTACCGTAGTTGTCACCCGTTACAGTGCCAATCGAGACCACTGTGGACTCGCCAATATGCCATTTCAGCAGATTGCGATACTTATTGACGTGATAAATAAAACTTGTTAATTTCCGTCATGTATTAACAGCTCTTCAAAAGCTAGTTCCAGTCTACGGTAAGTACTCCCTGTCTCCAGACAGCTTTTAGAGGTAAGCAAAGCGACTTTTGATCTGACAAGACTTCTACAGCGTCCCCTTCGAGCAACAACAAATCGGCATTGAGCCCTTCCCTAATCCTCCCACGATCTTTGAACCTAAATCTTTCCGCCACACTAGACGTCGCCGCTTTCAGAACATCTGTAGGGCTCATGCCGACCATGTGTGAAAGCAGATACATTTCCGTATGCACGCCTAGTCCATATGAGGTCCCCAGATCCTTGCCCGCCGCATCAGTGCCAGCCAATATGGGAACACCAGCAGCGTACAACTTCTTAACGTTGTCGCAAGCATTCTCAAAGCTGGATCTAGGCCGCTCGGAAATTGCAAAGCCAACCGGCTTCCCTGCGGCTTTATTCAACAGCAACTTCTGCGCAAATGGGTCTTGTAAGAACCTGTGCTGTAGTTCCCGCAGCTCCCCAGTTTGAGAGGCAGCCAGGCCCAATGTGGGACAACAGTGTGCTCCGCGGTCCTTCATGTAGGTCACAAATTCGCCTGAGGGAGGGCGATCGAAGAAAATATGTGTAAGACCATCCACGCCAGCATCTAATAATGCCATGGCGCCGGCATGGCTGAATGCATGTCCGACTGCAATTACATTGTGGTCGTGGGCGGCTTTGACGACGGCTTTTTGCACATCCATAGGCGGTGGTGGAAGTGACATGCCGATGCTGTCGCCTAGCTCGTGAAACATCTTGATGTAGCTTGCGTTATTTGTCTTGACCTGTTCTTCGACATAGGGCGCTGCGTCGCTTTGGACTTTCAGTTTGGGCCACGTAGCAATTAGCTCCTCGGCGATGCACCTGCCATTGGGTACGTGTTCGAACTCCTTTCTCATCACTGGGATCGGCCATCCTTCTTCCACCACGGCCCCGAGGCCGGCACACTTGAAGTCGGAATATTTTGCATAGTTTTCGGGACTACTAGCAATCTTGTGGCCATATTAGTGAAACTTCTTTCGTCACGATGTTGAACAACGGAACAGATGAGAGCGACGTGAGAACGCGCGTTGGAGTTGAAGGGAAACACTTACATCGAGTAATTTAGCATTGTCGCGCGGGTCATTGTGCATGTCGCAGACTGTCGTTACTCCGAATCTGATAGACTGCTCAATACTTTGAATGTTTCCACCAAGGGCATGGATATGTGAATCGATCAATCCAGGAATAAGAGTGTCGCCGGGACTGGAAAGGACCACATGCCCTGTGGTGTCTCCTGTGTAAGTCCCAGCTCCAACTTCAACTATGGATCCGCCCGAGACACGAACGAAGCCTTGTTCGATCCACTCATGTCCAGTGAATATCTTGACATCTTTGATGATCAATTTTGGCGATTGATCCATGGCTGCTGAGAACGACCTTGCACCGTCTTACACCGAGCAATGACGGTGACGGCGCTTCGTATAAGCTACAGTAACAAAGAAGTGCGAATGGTACGGAATATAGAAGAAAATAATGGAGGTATTTATAAATCACGTCCCTTTTTTTCATGTATACAGCGACGAAGCTTCCGGGCTTGGCTTCAAATGTTGTCAATCGGTAGGCGCTTGAGACGCGAGCTCCGACAGGCTGCGCTCCATGTCGATCTACGTTCCGTGTAAGCCGACCGTTCCACATGGCTACATTTTCATCCCAGAAGGCTGTGAACTAAGCCGGAGCCTCCGAACGCGAACGCCGACCAGGCGAATTAACCTTGCGTCAAAATACAAAAGTTGGTATAGGAAATCCGGATTGAGTCTAATTAGCAGCCATGTACTGCTATTTCACCGCTTTTACCGACGCCACTTTACGGGGCAGTGGCTGTGAAATCGAGTTATAGAGAGGCTGAAAGTGTGTGACAGCTTCAGTTCATACAAACTGACCACGTATCAATATTTCGCCCATTGTTGGAACACGTGTCCGCATTATTGTTTTTTAAAATATAACACATGTGTTAGTCTTAATTATTGCTTCAAAGGTCCAAGGTAATAATTAAATTCCATTGCGACTTTTGCTGCAGTATCCAAAATGCATCTTTTGATCCTCGGCGGGACATCATTCGTGGGCAGAGCCATCGCCATTGAAGCAATCTCACGCAGCCACACCGTTACTCTACTTAATCGCGGTACCAAACCTCCGCCAGCTGGAGTACAAAGTTTCATCGGCGACCGAATGGCCGACGATGGTCTCGACGTTCTCGACGATATGACGTTTGATGCAGTCGTCGACACATGGTCTGGAGGCGCAACACCAGCAATCCAAGCCATGGAGAGACTAAAGGATCGCTGCCATCACTACACTTTCATATCATCCCTGAGTGTCTACAACACTCAGAAGATGTCTATGGATGATACTCTGTTTAATGAGGATATTGAAGTTCTTGACATTGATAGTCAAGGTGCTTCAAAGTCCGTGTACAACTACCATAAGCGCACTGTCGAGATTGCGGCAGAGCAGATTTTGAAGCACATTCCTTGTCTTATTGCGCGACCTGGCGTTATTATTGGGCCTCATGAGGAAGAGTATATTGAGAGAGGCCGCCTCCTCTGGTGGTTGCACCGCCTTCAAAAAGGTGGCCGAGTTGTTGCCCCTGAACCACGCGACCTGCAACTGCAGTTGATTGACGTCCGTGATTTGGCAGTCTTCGTGCTAAACTGCGCAGAAACCAAATCCGGTGGTATATTCAATCTCACTGGACAACAAGGAGCAGTAACAATGCAGAGACTGCTTGATGCAGCCTGTCAAGCGACTGGAGCTCGCTCAGAGCTTGTTTGGATGGCACCAGAGCGCATAGCGGATGCGGGCGTTGTTCCTTTCATGGACCTGCCATTGTGGGTAGTCCAAGAGTCGAAGATGTATAAGTCCTTTTATGCTTGGGACACTACAAAGGCAAAAAATAGCGGACTTGTTTGTCGGCCGATTGAGGAAACAATCCATGATACATGGCAGTGGATGCAAAGTCCTTCTGGACCTGTGCTAGCTCCTGAGGGTGTTCGCGTTGGCGGCCTTAGTCTCGAAAAAGAGTCTGTTTTGCTTGGATAGCAACTGTCAGCAGGCATCTAATCTTAAAACATTACATCGTTGACTAGCCTATTAATGTCGTGGAGGCCGTCTTCAATTTCCTAATTAAGCAATGCCTTCCCAGTTCCCCAAAACAGAGAGGTCTTAATGAAGTCATCCGACGTCACTTGCCCGCGAGAATGGATATATACTTGTACTCGTTTCTCATTTGTTAAAGCCATTCTGTCTTATTTCCCCCATTCATCATCTAACTAATAACCTTACAGAAGGGCAGCAGCGCCGACTGCCGCGGCCAAAGCCCCCCACGAGACTACAGCCCTACTTCCAGCAGACTTGCCCTTATCCGCCCCAATGACAATCCGTGCCGGTCCATCAAGGCCAGGCAGCGTCGTCGTCTTAGGCTTTTCCCCATCAGCAGTTCCAACGATTTCCACATTGTCGGTGCATTTCCATTCAAGCCCAAGAGTAATAGGCGAGCCGTTGCCGCAATCCGTGTGAATGCCAGCGGCCTTGGAGGAGATGGTGCCAGCCCAGGTACTGAAAGCCGAGTACAGGCTCTCGTAGTCTGAAGTCAGGCTGTCCGGCAAAGTGACGGTGCAGGAAGATGCAAAGCTCAAATCGAACGAATGCTCATCCACGTAGCTAGAAAGAGCAGGGTCAATGCTGGTTACTGGGGCAATCTCAGAGCCGACCGATGAGGCACATTCAAGGTCAGGGTCACGGCGCAACAGAGCAGGCGCGGTTGGGATGGGAGCAATATCCACAAAGATGTTGCCGATGGTTTTGGCGGGCTGCTGAGCAGCAGCGACGCTAGCGAGAGTGACGGCGAAGACGGAAGAAGTAAGCATTTTGAGTGTAAATGTATGTGAATTAGCGTAGAACATTGAAGGATTCAGTGGAATGATTTCTACGACTTTGCGAGGCTATCGTGACCTACTTATACCCGAGACCAAGTCACAACAGCCAGACGGAGCACCCAGTCATACTCTTAGTATTGGTTGCCTCGGGCGAAGCTAATGAAGCAAGCTTATCCCTATCTGTGCGTTCTAATTTGCCAATGTGTGACTAGCCTTGAAGATGCGGAGATGCATTGCATGAGAGCGCAGCCTTATTTGCCCAAGTTTGTTCGACGCCAAGACACAAAGGGCCTTACTAGCGTGAGGCGGCAGCGGACGGTGAAGCGTTTTGGGCGAGAGTGACCTCATGGGGCGTTCGCTAGCTTATTTCCGGGCGGGGTTTGCGCCTGGTTTTGTACTGGCTTTGACCAGGTTTTAAAGAGCCTGGTTTGGATGGGAGTAAAGATTTAGACGAGGAGATGTGTTAGGCAGATTGGGTTGTAGATCAAGGTAAGGCTGATAATGCATATTTCTGGAGGAAAGAGGCAACCCATTGACTCTTGGTGAACACTTGTTTTAGATACTCGGTTGGGTGTGACGGGACCGTGGGTGATTTCATGACGTTTTGGTGAAACGTCATGAATGTAGTTGGGGTTAGTGGTGCGCCGCATGTGAAGAACAGATCAGTTCAGTATTAATACCTCGATATTCACTGCTAATGAGCTGAAGAAAAGGCTTCTGATGCCTTTACTAGGTTATTTGGCATACAGAATCGTCCAAAGTTGTCTTGGATAGGACCTCTGGTGCTGTCGATGTGCCTCTCGGGTAGGACCACGAGGCATCTAGGGCTGAAGGGGCCGCAGACCTGCAATGGTAGTGGTCGAATAATGCCAAGATTTAGATGGATTTGCCAACCTGAGATTGATTAACAGCGGATACATTATTGGCTGATTGGATAACAACTGAAGGCGACCGATCAGGAACTTTATTACCGACGACGGCTAAATGGCGTTGGCTGCCCACTGACAATCACTAACAGCAATAGGCAGTGGATTCACGGCACCGAGTTCGGACTAGACGTGGACGCAACAGAAGCTCTTAATACTATCGCAAAAATCACAATACTTACAAATTGATATCTCCTGAGTAACTAGAGATCGTTCTTTATTTTTCATATAGTTTGAATTCGTCTTTTGCAGAGTCTAGAGTTGAAGTTGCGTCGCCATCCTCCTTCCCGATTGGGCACATCGGAGCCGACAGCGCCGTATCGGCAACAGCACCAGCCACAGCACGGCAACCGCACCCGTAACTTTGCCCGCAAGTACCTGAAAATACAGCGCCCTCCCCGCCACAAACATCCACTGTAACCTCCACACAAAGTCAACTCCAACCGCTGTATACCGCTGTAAAATACCCGCCAAATACCCCAAGTCTGCCGTTCTAATTCCCCAATCGGCCTAAAAGTCACCGCCCCGCATCTCCATGCCCATCTCTTCTACTCACGCCAGACATTTTCACTTGACTCTCTTTCCTTCTTCCATCCTCATCAATTGACCGTCCCTCACAATGAGTCTCTCCAAACTCACCCTCTTCGCCTCATTGGCATCCGCCCTCATCGCCTTCCCCGACCAACGACCCCTCTCCTCCCCCTCCAGCACTTTCCAATGCGAGCTCCCTCCCGTCCTGGATCCCGCTGGTGACGGCCTTCCCTCCGCCTCTGACCTCTTCTCCTCCAAGGATGCATTGAACAAGCAAGTCAAGCGCCATCAGGCCATTGTCCGCGTTCCATCCATCTGCTTCGATGATCTTGGTAATTTTGACTCCGACAAGCGCTGGAAGCCATTCGACAAGCTTCATGA
Source organism: Simplicillium sp. C3G150-2 (assembly GCA_022702485.1). NCBI lineage: Eukaryota > Fungi > Ascomycota > Sordariomycetes > Hypocreales > Cordycipitaceae > Simplicillium > Simplicillium sp. C3G150-2. The sequence goes on along the minus strand of JAJIYY010000008.1, from coordinate 1,969,767 downwards.
TGTCCTAGCCAAGACTTATCCTCTTGTGTAAGCCCACTTCACTCCTCCTCCTCATATGAGTCCCACTAACACTTCGCAGCCACAAGCATGCCAAGGTTGAAAAGATCAACAAGTACGGTCTCGTCTTCACTCTCGAGGGTTCAGACTCCTCTCTCCAGCCTGCCCTCCTCGCAGCTCATCAGGACGTCGTCCCCGTCGCGGACGAATCCACATGGACTCACCCGCCCTTTGATGCCCATTATGACGGCGAATGGCTCTGGGGCCGTGGTGCCAGCGACGACAAGAACAGTCTTACTGGTATCATGTCCGCTGTTGAGACCTTACTCGGCAACTCGGACTGGAAGCCTCGCCGCACGCTGATCCTCGCCTTTGGTTTCGACGAGGAATGCTCCGGCTACCGCGGCGCCGGCAAGATTGGTCCTCACCTGACTGAGAAGTACGGCGACGACTCTCTCGCCATTATCCTCGACGAAGGAGGTCTCGGCATGCCCAAGATTGGCAACGTCCAGTACGCTCTCCCCAGCGTCAACGAAAAGGGCCACATCGACGTCTGGCTGGAGCTCCATGTCGTCGGCGGCCACTCCTCCATCCCCTTCCCCCACACTGGCATCGGCATCATGTCTGAGATTGTCACCCGTCTGGAAGCCCACCCCTACACTCCCAAGCTGACCAAGGAGACCCCCATGTTTGGCCATCTCACCTGCCAAGCTCGCTACTCGCCCAACGCAGACCCCGAACTCACCCGCCTCCTGAAGCAAGGTAACCTCGAAGCAGTTACTGACCTCGTCATCGACCAGTCTCTCGCCGGCCACTATCTCCTCCAGACCTCCCAAGCAGTAGACTTCATCTCCGGTGGCCAAAAAATCAACGCCATGCCCGAAGTCATCACCCTGGGCGTCAACTACCGCGTCGCCCCCCACAACACCAACGAGGAAGTACAGCACAACGTCGTCAAGCACGCCACCAAGATTGCCAAGAAGTACGGCATCAAGATTGATGCGTACGTCGGTGACGAATCGTACGCCACGTATGCTGCCCAGTTCGACACCGAGGAATTCGATGCCGAGTACGAGGTTGACTACAAGGGTACGCTCAAGATTTCGTCCAAGGAGGGTACTCGTGCTGCTCCCACTTCGCCCACCTCAGGACCTGTCTGGGATATTTTCTCTGGTACTATTCAGCACACCTTTGCTATCGAGGATGGTATTGTTGTTCCTACTGGTGAGGGAATGACTGGTAACACTGATACTCGTCACTACTTGAGTAAGGCACCCTCACACCTTCCATCTTAAATCTAATTTGCTAACCAACAGACCTTACTCCTCACGTTTACCGCTTCAGTCCTGTCCTCGGCCGCGGCGCAGAGAACATCCACACTATTGATGAGCGTGTGCGCATGCAGGACCACATGAAGATGGTAGAGTTCTACTACGACTTTATCCGCAACTTTGACGCAGCCGACCTGTAACAAATGAGCATAATATAGTGAATACGTATAAGTCATAAATAAGAAAAGATCTATAATTTCGATAAAAAGCAAAAACAACACAGCCTAACCACTGTAACAAGTATACTTTGGGTCAGGAATCACGAGCATCAACTAATACACCATAAGCAAGCATCATGTAACAGTTCTATATTTGAATAAGAAGATATCAAGTCCAGCATAAGTAACAGTTCTATAAATAAGAAGAGAATTACAACAAACTTTCACCCTGCACACTCCCCTTCAGACTCCCAGTCTGCATCCCCCACAACCTCGCATACTTCCCCCCCAACTTCAACAACTCCCCATGCGCCCCCACCTCTACCACCCTCCCCCCATCCACCACCACAATCTGATCCGCCCCAATCACTGTCGACAGCCTATGCGCCACCGTAAACACCGTCCGTCCCTTACTCAACTCCCCAATCGCCTCCAACACACTCGCCTCCGTATCTGAATCCACCGCACTCGTCGCCTCATCCAGAATGACAATCTTGGGATCTCTCAAAATCACCCTCGCAATCGCCAACCGCTGCAATTCCCCCCCACTCAGGCGGACACCGCGCTCGCCTATGCGGGAGCGGTACCCGGCAGGAAAGGACATGATTTGGTCATGGATGCGGGCGGCTTTGCAGGCGGCATGGGCTTGTTCCTCCGTGGCGCCTTCGCGGGCATAGAGTAAGTTCTCGATGATGGTTGTGTCAAACACTGACGGATCTTGGGGGACGGCGCCGAGGGAATTGCGGAGTGAATCGAGGGTTACGTCCCTCAAATCTTGGTCGTCGATGGTGATGCTGCCGCTAGTAACATCGTAGAAGCGCCAGAGGAGTTTAAGTAGTGTTGATTTGCCGCTTCCGGTTTCGCCGACAAAGGCGATGGATTGGCCGGGCTGGACGGTGAATGAGACATTTTTGAGAATTTGGCGATCGGGTGTGTAGGAGAAGCAGACGTCGGTGAATTCGACTTTGCCCGTCGTGATGGAGAGAGGTGCAGCGTTGGGTTTCTCCTCGACGGAGGATTTGGTCTGAAGGAGCTGGTAGAGCCATTCGGCGCTGATGAGCCTCTCAAGTGCGGCGTGGTACATCCACGCCAGAGCGGAAATCGGTGAAGTCACTGAGCCCCAGTATGTCAAGAGGAAAACGAAGCTGCTCACAGCGGCAATACCATCGACGGATCTCGACGCCGCGATATACGCGGCAGCAAACAGTCCAAGGTCCATGACGACCTTCTCAGACATAAACGCCAGCTCCGAGACGTCGTAATACTTCCTGTTGGCGAGAAGACTAGCCTTCACCGCCTTCATGTAGCGATCTGTCTCGTATCTGGCGCGGTTATGCAGCGCAACGGTGTACCAATTCGAAATGGTATCGTAGAGCACCGTGTTCTCGACGCGGGATTTCTCAATTTGAACTCTTTCCATATCGGCTGTGAGCTGGTTCGTCTTGAGGGCAATATAGATGCTCAGCAGGGATGTGACGAGGACAATGTACCCCATTGACGCATCAAAGGTCTTGGTGAGGTAAATCACAGCAATGGTAAGATCGAGAATCATGGGACCCGCCGTGATGACCGTGTCAATCAGCGATGACAGATTCGTGCCGAGTTCAATCGCCTTGGTGACTTTGCCTGTGCTCTTCCCCGTGTGGTAGTCCATCGAGAGGTTCATGACGTGGGAGAATGCCAGCGAGTTCAACTGATAGTGCGAAAACTGGCTCATGCGCGTGGATGCAAACGACCGCAGGATGTCTACTGTCGTGCTGATGGGGAACTGTAGCGCCGCGTAGGTCAGCAGCTCCTTTAGGGGAAGTGTGCCCGTTCCGTGGGAGCGAGTGAGTGCATCGACCACAATGCCCAATTGGCGTGGGATGGCGAGAGTGAGGACACGTTCGGCAGCAATGGTGAGAAACATGATGAAGTACCAGAATTGGGTGTAGCGGTCCTTGAAGGGGAAGACATAAGGAAGAAACATGGTGAAGCCTGTAATGTAGGCGAGCATGCCGCCCTGAATGCGCTGTTCACGCATTTTGCGAAACTCTTTTTCGTCGTCGTCCTCATCTTCATCGTCGTTGTTCTTGGAGGTGGTTTCGGGCACGGCGCCATAGTCTGGTGCAGAGTCTGCAGAGTTTGCAAGGAGGGATTGCGCCTCCTCCGAGGTGTCAATGACATGTCTATGGAGGTTGAAGCAGGTGTACAGTGCACCTGTGAGAAACATGCATGCTCTGACTGCTTGAATAGATGCGTGGGCAATGTTCCACGAGCCGGTGAGGCTATTGTTGCCGATCTGGGCGATGTCGACTGCGCCAGCGACGAGCCAGGCTATGATGGCTGGGATGTAGGATGTGTTGAGCTCAATGAGAGCTACGGAGTAGACGCCCCAGATGATGATGGAGTACAATACAAACGACTGCAAACATTAACAAGATTCAGCCATCAGGATGTGACATGTGAGACATACAGCTTGAGATGGCGGCTGCTCATAATGATGGTCAACCCGTCTGTGGCCATGCGCAACAATGGCCTCCGCAGTCTAACCCATTAGCATAATCTAAGTCCTCAGACACAAATCAAACAAACTCACAAAAAGAAGACACGCAAGCGGCCCAATCCACAACAACCACCATCGTTGCGCCTTGTCAATCACGAATCCTTTGCCGGTGCGAAAGCCCCTAAAGACCAGACAAGCCAACAACGCCACCAACGCGACCGGAAACGCAGCATAAATGGCATCCATCATTGTCAAAAAAAAGACACTGATGAGAGTTTCCTTTCACGGGACACAAAAAACTTTTTATGTCACAGACGTATGTCACAGCCGGAAAAGTTACTCACGCGCGGGACGACAAGGCAAAGGCGCAGGCAAAGCAGGCCAAAAGCAGGCAGCGCAATGGTAAGGCGAAGCGCACTGGATTTTCTCCATCAGGGTGCATCGCCTCGCTAAGCCACTGGTGCCTGGAGGGGTGACATAATTCAGGCAGCGCAATTCGCAATAAGAAAGGGGTTGACTCTGGGGTACGGCAAAGATTAATTGGTACATGGTAGCTGATGATTAAATTTATTTGGTGGCGAAATGCAATTAATTTATGGCAAGGTGTGGGAGAGTGACGCATCTCGGCAATTGCCTCGTTGGAGGTGCTCGTCTATTTTTGTCACAGGCAGCAGTACATTCACTCAAGCACTTCCCTTCGCTGTTGGTAATGTTTAATTCATTAATTTAGCCCTTTAATAATTCATTAAATTGTGCCGCTTACCAATCTTATAAAGTGTTAGATATCTTCAGCTTTCTGTCTCATTGCATCAGATAATCCACAGCGTCGGGATCCTGTCTCACCACCCACCACCGCCAACACATTCCTCCAAGCAATCTCGCCATCGATTTATCATGTCTTCACTGCCATTTTTGCTGTGTTCACCGGTGTCGGAGCATTTATCGGAATTGAAACGTCTCATGAATGTGGCGTCTCGCTTAGAATCACAGTGCGATAATCCAAAGACATTCATCACGACAGAGTGACGATACGCAGTATATGTTCAAGCTGGTGCAAATGCACGATGCACCTACGATGCAACTGCCGCACTAACTCACGACGTAGATCTCCGGATCATGTTCTCCAGTAGCTTAATACTAGCTGCACTAGCTGCACTAGCTGCACTAGCTGCACTAGCTGCACTAGCTGTCACAATTAACCCGTTACATATCAGCTGTCACTATCCACCTCGTAGCCTCCCTTCCCTCACACATTCCAGTGCCGACATGGGTTCAACGCCCGGTTCGTCACCATAGCACACCATCCCCAATACATGCACAATGTCTCGTTTTCCACGTGGGATACAAGCCGTCAAATACGTCACGCCGGCCAGACATCTGTCTAGGGGACATGTCCAGCCACCGCACGCCGTGGGAGTCACTGCATCGCCCATTGCATCGCCCCCTTCACTGAGAGCCAATCTGAAAAAAAGTGCATGGTGAAAAATCCAATCCGTAAATTGCAACATTAAATCGCTGGTTTTATGCTATCAAACGCCCCCAAACCCATTTTCAGTTCCGAAACGCCATACCCAAATATCATATAATTAGAAGGAGAATAATCCACTGCGTCTCTTCCCCAGAGGATACACAATAAGCGCGCTCATAAACAATCCCACACTAATACCAATCGCCACTTGAATGACGCTGAATAATACATTGAATGCTGTTCCGTCGAGGTTGCCAATCGTACTGGCTCCCGTGTTGATGCGGGTGCCGTTGCCAGTCAATTGGTCGGCGGACGTGATGCCGGCAAGTAGAGAACCATTCACGGCCAGACCAGACGGGACTTGCACGAAAATGGCGGGCAACATGGCTGCTGCGGCGAGACTGTACCCGACGCTGCGGCGTGCTCGCTTCGAGATGGATGGAGGGCGGCAAGATTCGGGGTCCGAGAGTGTAGGTAGTGACCAGGTGTCAGAGGAGTTGCGCGATGTAAAACGGCGGTTGACTCGTGATTCCCACCATTCTTGAACGTCTAGCCAGGCATTCTCCGCGTGCCTTCCCAATCTAGAGTACAAGTTGGCCAAGATACCGACTGTCAAAGCACCCAACATGTTGGAGATCTGGCTGTTGCCTTCAAAGTATCGGCTGGTGTAGCTGTTGACGCTCCATCCAGCAACTGCCATGACGAGCATGACGGGGATCTGGCTCCATTTCGCTTGATTGATAACAGAAAGACACAGGGTGAATCCGGGGACAAACAGAAAATACCATCCTTTGTTCATGGGTTCCTGGCAGTGCGTTGCGCTGGTGGCAGTCGAGTCCATCATTCCGTACAAAGAGGCGCCAATGGTAATACCGTAGCCAAGGAACAAGGTATAAATCATGGCATAGACCATTCGAACACTTCCAGCGACCAGGTTATGGCTCTGGAGTTCGAGTGAGCTGCACAAGACCATGTAACCGGGGAGGATAAGAGCAATACTACTCTGTGCCAGCGCAGAGAAGCAGAATAATTCGCCGTTCTTGATGGACCCAAATCCACGCGCAATAAAGGATGTAATAATGGCAGCCGAAACTTCGAAGACGTGTGCGTAGAGTTCGTTGCTCGGCGCAAATACCAGTTGCAAAATCCCCACAATGCATCCGAGCAGAAAGGCAAACGGAAGATCGATGAATCGCCCCTCAAAAGCAAACGGTGCCACGCAGGCTGACGCAATACCATACATGAAGACGCGGAACCAGATTTGAAATTTTGGTTTCCTCTTCATTACCTCATCCAACCGCCTCGTGGCTTCCTCAACGCCAATCTTGTCGTGAACAACGTCCTTGTACACATTATGTACATCTCTCAGCTTGCCCAGATCAATACCTTGAGGAACCCGTACAACCTTAACTTCAGTCGTATGTGTGGAGCTGTCGTCAAAGCTAATGATCATACACGAAGGAATATACAGGAACTGTCCTTCAATTTCCAATACTCTAGCCGACATGGTCATGTACTCTTCCAGACGATGCGTCGGAGCGCCGTACATCATGAGGGCGCGGCATAGCTTCATAAGATATCGGTGTCGAGAGATGATGCCGGCGATGTGAACAGTGATTCGAATCTGCTCCTTCTTTGGTTTTGGGGGCTTGTCTTTCTTGATTTTCTCGCTCCATTGGTCGGAAATCTCGCGAGACCCGGGGACAGCGAACATGGAGGAGGACTTTAAAAGTTCAGTGAGAGCTAGAGAAGAGGTCGAACTATGCGACCGGTGATAGTTAAACAAACCGCTAACTGGTCTTGATCGCCCCCCAGCTGTAGAAGGACGTCGCGAACTCGGTGGTGAGGCGCGAGGCGACATGAGAGGAGTTGCTGGGGTAGAAGGTGTGTTGGCGCCGCTGGAGTTTGTGGTTCCCACTCCAGTTCCTCTTTCATTTTGGTAGAGCTTCAGCAAGGATGCGAGGATCCCACCGCGATATTTCGACGGTCGGGGGATGTAGTCTTGTTCATCAGCAACAGGAGTGACGGTTCCTGAGTTGCTGCCTCTGCGGTGGTGTTGGTGGTAAAAGATGTTGCTGGAAGATTCCTTGGAAGAGTGCTGCTGCTGGCGAGCAGAATGGGACCTGACCAAGTACTCGGCTGCGTTGTGATGTTCCAAATCTTGTGCTCGGAACGAGTGTGGGGTGCGATGTCTGACGTTGCTATGATCATGGTCGAGCACCTTGACGGCGTCATGGCCCAGCCTCTCGTCTCGATCATCTACCTCCTCGAGCAAGGGCTGGAATGTCGCCTGGAGCTCATCCGAGTTCCGCCTGGATCCTGGAGCAGAATAGCTTCCCACCGACATCGCTAGTCGATCTGCGCGTTGGCGTGCGTCAGTCATGGACCTTAGCTGTCTCTGAGTGGCAGAGCGCTCTGCCATGTCTGCCTTTTCGCGTTCCTCGGGGGCGTCATAGCTTGTGTTACTACGAAGTACAGGTCTCCTTGGCCTCGTAGGCTCTGCCTGCGGAGAAGGATCTAGAATAATTGCTGGGGTTTGAGGGTTGCTGCTTTCATTCATCGGTAGTGATGGTCGTCGTTCGTTTTCTTCGTCCGCCAACACTTGTGACAGCGCCAAGCGCAGTTCGTAGGCATCTGGAGCTCCAGGAGGAGCACTGGACCTAGCAGGCGACGCGGGTGACGACAATCGTGAAGTCGAAGAATTTCCAGCGGCCAGCTCATCACCTAACCAATCTCTTCGCTGCGAACCATTTGCATCCGAAGCTGCCGCCACCACCAAAGGTGTGTCGGACGAGTCGCCTCCTCCGCTATCGCTCGCAGCATGCCAGCCGACACGCTTCTTGCCCTTTCGAGCAGAACTGAGGCCATCACCAGCGGCCGGCTGGGAAGGGGGTGAGCTAGGGCCTGTCGACATGTCTGGTTGGACGTTGGTCTGAGACCTGTCTCAGAAGGTGGTTACCAGAATGGTAGAGGTTGATGGAGAAGAGAAAAGAGGGATGAGAGATGCCGCATACTTGGAAAACAGGCAGTGGCAGGTAGCTCTAGAAAAAGGAACCGGCAGACTAGGCAATACGGAAAAAAAAACTGTCAAAGACACCATAAAATCGGGTCATTGGAAGCCCGGCGATAACATGACGAATAATGTGGGCAAAGATGGAACTCTGTTTGGTGGATTTACTGCCGTGAACCCTTTGGAATCAAGGAATCTGTTTTTGCCAATCCATCGTGGGTCAATCGTTTGGGTCAGATGCAACGGGGAGATGTCTAATCTCTCCATTATTATTTATGAAGGCATTGTTGTTGGTTTTTCTTTGTCCATATCTAGAGTTTTTTTGCCTTGGTGTTGTAGGGTCACAGAGTCATGATAACGTCCCAGGCTCGGATTACCACAAGGAGCATAGTGTTCCGACGGCCGAGAGGCGCCCGCTTGGCAGGAAAATTCGAGAAAGGGTCGCATCAGCAGCCGGGAAATAAAAATAAAAAATCATCCCTACCAAGGCCGGCGCCTAAGTGGTGACGGAGGGTCCCAAATCACAAATCGTATCCGTTCGGGAGCCAAAGCTCTGTGTCTCCAGCTCCACCACGGCGGTGGCAGTGGACGGGCAGTGGACCGAGCGATTGGATTTGCACAGGCTCGTGAGGCGACAAGATAAGGGGATTGGATATGAATAGTAGCAACGGTCCCGATGTTTATGCTGGTCGACCCGTTGTTTCCTGTTCCCGTGAGCTGTGAGGTGGTTCTAGAGCTGCAGCGGCAGGGAATTGATTGAGGGTCGGAGGTGCAGCATGCGTTGCACCATGTTATGGCGATTTCCAATGGTGACGAATACTGTAACCTGGCGGAAATACCGGCAGCAGCTGTGACGGTGGCATTCTGGGCGTGCGCATGTGAAAATGCAGGCAGGGAGAGTCAGATAAGGGTCGACGGATGAGTCGCTGATGAAAAGTGAAAAGTCTGATGGAAAGGTTTTTTTGGATGGCGACAAACGGACAGCGTAAAAGTTTGAATGCCAATCGGAGCCGTTTGGTTGGCCGTGGCTGGCCCTTGGCTGGCCCTTGCTCACGGTGGCACGCTCGGACTCGTCAGCCACTTTAGCGCTTGAACTGGCTGAACCCCTGCTAGGTGCAGCCACATTCTGCACGTCAAGATCCCTGCCACCGCGAGGAACTCACTTACACGCCTGCTAATGGAAGTTTAATTAATCCACCATTCTAGACCGATTTAGTATAGAAAAGTATCTTGTATATTCCAAGATTCTTATTGCGACTGATTACAAGTTTTATCGGCCCAAAATCAATGTTGCGATGGCGTGGCCATTAGCCTGCTCAGTGCGGCAACAAACAGCCTGGGCATTCGGTGCCAACTATGCATCACCTGTACAATCATTCCTTTGAAGGGACAGCAGTTCATTGAGCAAAAAGAGCTCAAAATTAAAATCTACTACCTCTCTAATTATTAGTACTCATACTTGAGCTTTCTCTTTTTGAAAATGAAGGCCAATGGTCACGCGTGGCCGTCTGCTAAACATCCTCCTCGCTAACCTCACCACACCACATTGTGAAATAAGCTCGTTAGACAGCACGAACATTGAAACACATGATCTCACCAATACGTTGATGAATGGTCATTTACATATCATCTAAACAAAGATCAACGCGTACGACAATCCATTCATAACTGCATCATCTTTCACACAATCCTTCCACACACCATACCTCCACCCTCCCTGATGACGTTCGTCTCCCAAAACCTAGGAGCCATGGCTGAGAACCGTCATGTTCCAACACTGCTCATGTCGCTAAGCCGATCTTCGTCGCTAACCACTCGCATACTCCCTAGTCTGAAACACCCACACCACCTCACACCAGAACTAAACACACAAGGAACAATCCATTTGCACAATCGTCATTATTATATCGAACCGTCAGTAGCAATCATTAGCTATCATCAATCATACACCTTAATCATGTCATACGCCTTATGCTTCACAGCCCTATCCACCATATCCCTCGGATCTTTCTTCTTTGTCGCCACCGACTTCGTCTCCCCATCCACCTCCACCATCTCCACCTCATCCTCATCCCCCCCATCAAACCCGCTCCCATCCATAAACACCTTCAGCATGCCCTGAGAGTACCCGCTCACCAGTGACACACCCTCCTCAAACGCATCCGTAGGCTTCGCCGAAGCTCCTTCCTCCGCCCAGCTGGTGCTGCCCATCCTCGAGCCCGCGAGGTTCCAGAACACAAGCTCGGGCATCTCGTACCCAGCATCCGTGTAAGCCTTCTTGATGCGCTCAAAGGAGCTCTGGAGCTTGTCATCTTTTTGCTCTCCCTGGCCCGTTTGCCACTCATATCTGTAGGGGGTGTTCTCGGCCGCGTTGAACTGCATGTCGGAAAAGACAAAGATCTTCTTCACCATCTCTTCCTGAGACAGCTTGTTGCGAATAGCCATGGGTAGGATGAGCTTTTCAAAGACGGCGCAGAAATCCGTGCTTCCATCCCAATCAGACTTGTGCATCTGGTAGACCTTGTTCTGCAGAGAGTCCTCCAGCCTGACGGTCTCAACGGATGGGTTCGTGCTGAATGTGATAAAGGATCCTGCAAACGGTGGCTTGGCCACTTCTGCCATGAGTAGTGAGAGTCCAATGGCAGAGTGCATGGGCGTCGTGCCATCCTTCCGAACCGGCCAATCCATGCTTCCAGACACGTCGCACACGGCAATGCAGTTATCCAGAGAGCCCGAGTCTTTAATGCGCTGCACCAGAGACTTCCATTGTCCATCCAGGACTTTGCCCGCTGCCATGTTCACCTTGTGCGTGACTATAGCATCAGCTCTCATCCCCTTCATCTCTGTTGTTGAAAGCTTACGCTGGTGACCCGCCAGCAGTGCTTGCTTGATCAGAAGCGAAGGCAACAGCGTAGCTCCAGAGATGCGACTCTTGCCATCTGCCACTTTGTCGAGGTAGTTTATGAATCGATCGGTGTCTTTCCTCACGAAAATCGACTGATACTTGTTCATGGCAATGGAAGGCAGCCTGTCGTAGCGGATCTTGTCGAGCGTATTGGCTGAAATGTTGCGCTCCACAACGTCCAGGTGCTTACGCAGGGCAGAAACGTCGCGGCGGTACTGCTCGCGTGCCTTTCGAAGATACACTTCATGCGAATCATCAGGAGAAATTCCGTAAAGCCTTTCACGGACGTAGAGCAACTGCGCAATGGAAGAGATGACAAAGGTGTGCTTATCGTGGAACAGGTCGTCGGAAGGAGCCCATTTGGCACACAGCGAGATGTTCTTCTTGGCTTTGGCGTCATCTCCATGCAGTGCAGCAGTGTCGCTCTTGATCTGTTCCGCAAAAAGTCTGGCGACGGCGATGTGAAGCATGCGGTACTTGGTGTTGTTTTCGAAAGCCGCAACTGCTCTGGCGTGACGCTGCTCTCGGATTTCCTTCTTAGACAGCGGCGCCGGTCGGGGAACCTTCTCGGTTTGTCCACCACGGCCGCGACCACGTCCACGACGTGATTTGATCTGCACCCCTCTCTTCTCCATCATGGCTCTCTTGATGTGCTCGTCCTCAACATTGAGCACCGTGGTAGGATCAGATAGAACGTCGAACTTGTCATTGACAGCAAGGACGAGAATGTTGAGAATGTCCTTCCAGTATCCATGAGAAACACCAAACTGTACATCAAACCTAGCAGGATCATCCTCCTCAGGCTCCACCTCCACAATAACAGCATCATCCTCACTATCCTTCTTCTGAGCCTTCTTGGGAATGACAGGCCGGCTAAGCCATTCGAGATTGGCAATCAGCGTTTGGGGGTGGTGCTGATACAGCCAGCCAGCACATCTGTAAAAGACCTTCCTCTCGCTCTTGCCCAGGTGGATCGATCTGGCATTGAAGATGACCTTCAGCGTGACCAGGGGATCCTGTCTCCAAGAGTCCTCCAAGAGCTGTTGTAGTCGAACACCATCCACAGAGCCTTCCAGCTCGTAGAACAGATCAACAAGCGGATCGCTGCTAGTGGCAAACGCAACGTCGTTGTTTTCGGTGCGCATCAAACCCTCACCAAGAGCCGCAAAGCGATTCTGTTTCTTGGTCTCCTCCACCAGGCCCTGCATGAAAGCATTTCCTTGTTTCTTAGAGGGATTGATGAGTGCCAAAGCGCCATCAGAGTCCGATCCTGGCGTCACTGTCACCGATTCAGTCGCAGGGGTATCTGAAACATCGACCATGTCTTCATCTTTTGACTCTTCGACTTTGGCTGTGCCAAACTTTTCAGCAAGTGTATTTTGAAACTGTTCGCGAGAAATCGTGAAGGTGTCGTCGAACGGAAAGTCGACTGGGTGGGTGGATTTGAGGAACCACGGGGTATCTTCTGTAGTCGCCATTTTTTGAATGTATGTGAAGAAACAAAAATGAAACTGCGAGTATCGAAAATAGGAAGGAAAAGAAGAAACGAAGACGTTCTCCCTTTTATGTTTGCCTGTTTTTTTGAATCCGTTTGCTGCACTTGGCCGGCGGTGACTCAGGCGGAGACGGTGGCTGTGGGTGCATCAGGCAACAGAGCCGCAGGCTGAAGCATATGCAGACAGCGAGCCTTGCTTTGAACTTTGGCCAGGAAAATGGATAAAAGTTAGTTCAATGAGTCAATGCTTTGGGTGCTTCTAATTGTTAGTGACTGATGGACCAAGGGCAAATAAAAGGCATGTTGTCGTGTGTGTGTGTGGCGAACGTTGGGACACTGCATTGACAGCGACAGTCTGTTGCAAACATGCAGGGGTATATTATAAATAAGAGGTGTGAGAGGTGTATGTACAGAGCATTAGCGTGATATCATCTAAGTTACAGTCGCTTACAGAGCGTCTCCAAAAACAGCTTCTCCTCCTGCGTCAGATACATGGTCTCTGGCGCAACCACCTGTCCCGGACGAATGATCACCTCATTCATGTCGTGGTGATGATGCTCAATCGCTTTCTCCTCGGCAGTAGCCTCTTGATCCTCTGTGCGATTTGAGTCCGTGGCATCACCGTTCGTTTCAGGCTTCTCAGGCTGAGCCTGCGCAGCTTCCACCTCGTTTTCCACGCTCTTGCGCGTTCTGAAGATGGACTTGCCCTTGCGCAAATCCTCCGGCGTCCACCAGTAAATCGGGAAACGTCGCTGAATGTTGTTGATAATCAAAGCTACAGCACACATAAGACCACATCCCAGCATCATGACGGGAATCAAGAACCATCCAATGTGCACCAGTCTGTCGTCCACTACAGCGAGCAGAGCCGTTGCGCCAGCAGGTGGGTGGACCGTCTTTGTGATAGCCATCAGACAGGTAGCACAAGCGCAGGCCAGCGCACCGCCGAGATATTGGATGTCGTGGAAGTTGTCGCTCAATTGGAAGAGCTTTGCGACGGCCACGCCAGCAATGGTAGAGACGAGCTGTCCTCCAATGGCATTTCGCGGTTGTGCGAGAGGGACTTCGATGGCGTAGAATTCCAGTACGGCAGCCGCGCCCTGACAAAATAAATTAGCTGTTGTTTCGGTGAAACGGGACCTCTCAGGGCTGGTGTAGCGTGATACGTACAAAACTTCCAACAATCATGGGCGTTTGATGGTCCGAGAACGAGGGGACATGTTTCGAGACGACTTCAATGATGATAATAGCAGCAAAGACGCCGACAAAGGCCCACGCCATGGGCATCAGGTTACCCGTTGGGGCAGGCTTGGTAGTGCGGTAGCCAAACCACCAGGCGACGGGGTAAGGGAGGTACTTCCATGGCGGCGGAGGAACGATGGGGTTTATGACACGATCGATGTCGAAGTTCCAAGTGCGGAAGCCCATGGTGTTTACTTGGGTATTCGCAAAAGCTGGGCAATCGTTAATCTGGCGATTGCAGCAGCAAGATGTGGTTGTGGAAGAGGAAAAGAGGGAAAAGTGACGACGTCGACAAGAAACACGGAAGCAAGCGACGAGAAGAAAAGCAAAGACTCCGAATGCCGACTTTAACCCTTGACCTGAAAGAGGAAACTAGGCTTGTTTGGCTAATTGAGGTACTTGCAAGTGGGGGGCAAATTGTATGTGGAATGATGTATTTTATTTGTACATTTTTTTTTTATTTCCAGCCCAGAGAAATGCATCTCCACGGCACGGTGACTGCCGACACTCTTGGACTTTTAGCGCTACGGGAATGAGCTGTTAGTGCATCAGGCGCCCCATTGTGGGGGAGAGACCCTGCTGTGGGACCGGATGCTACTTTGCTACAGTGCATGACGCCCACTAACCGCAAGGGTAGTAGAGATCCTACAGCGCCTCCAACCGGGCCAAGGGAACGGCATCCGCTATCTTTGACAGTATCGATACGAAGTAGAGGAATCAATAAAATAGATAAAATAGCTGGGTGCAATTATCTCACTCATTGAGACATGAATAAGACTCAGCTCTATATAAAATACCAGAAATATTCATTGGCGGGTTTTGGGGGCCCCTGCGAGTTATGCTTTGCGCTACGCCTACAGTCATGCGTCAACCATTGTTGAGCAAGTGAATGAAGCGATGTTCTTATCATTTTTGCTCTCACTATTTTAGTTGTATCGTAAAGGCTCAATGTCAGCCGTGATTTTGCCACCACAAATTATCTCCCGCTGGTGTCCAACTCCCGTGCTCCTGTTTCTGCCATCCCCCAATCATCACCAACCACTGCTGCACTAACACGCTCCAAACACAACACCAGGCAGCTCCTGCCTCACCACATACAACAGTCAAGAGCACAAACAGTGAATTAAATAGCCCAAGTAGCATGAATAGAACCTTCATTAACTCATAACACCGCCGCATATTGACGCTTTCACATCCTCAACCCCCACGACTGCATCGTAATCCTCTCTGTATTCACATCAACTCTCACATTCATCACCACTCTCAGAGAACCAAAATGAATCCATCAAGCCAATTAGTTCATGTCATAGAAATCGCCCATTCAGAAGATAATCCCGAGGCAGAACCCGTCTCCGATCGCGAGCAGGCTCTGCAGACAGCCTGCGACATCTTGTTAGACTATACGCTGGCCGTCAAGCGTGCAACAGAGCTCACGGTAGAAACCGGAGAAGACAACATGATCTCAAACGAATCTAACAACCAATCTCAGCTCGAAGCCCTGCACGAAACCCTCGACGCCTTGCAGATTCCGAACGTTGACCGAGCTGGACAGCCAACACATGCTGAAAGCCCCATCGGTGGCGTGCCGGACGAGCAGTCTGATTCGCAGGAATCGTTACAGAGTTCAGGCGTAGGTTTCAACATTTCAAACATTGTTATTCTTACTTCGGTAGTGTTGACATATCTGTTGTAGGCTGCCAGCTCTACCGTTGACGAGTCGTGCAGCCCAACAACAGCCGCTTCCAGTTTTGTACCAGACGATGTCGACAATGATGCAAAGTGTTCGGTCGATGGCACAGCGATACTCAACTATCACCGTGATGCCACAAACATCCGATTCGACGGCCGCCATCTATTTCGACCAGATACACCGACTGGAGCACCAACTCACAGCAGACGGGTGGTCCTTGGTGGGCTGCCTGCCAGTATCAAGTTGCCACAACTGATGCTCGGGTTACGAGAAGTAAAGGGCATACTTTCCGTGATGCTGATGCCTCCTTGTCTTGCGTACCCGGTATCATGGAATGGAGCTCTGGTTGAGTTTGACTGCTGTGAGTCGGCGACCAAATTTCTCCAAGCTATCAGTGAGCGTCCGCCGCGATATGCAGACGCCCGGGAGCACATTGTATCTCTAGAAACAAAACTTATCAAAACGAACTCCTATCATGCAACGGATTGGTCAAAGGTATCATCTTCTACACCACGCACTCGCACGATATGTTTTCCTGATGTCAATATAACTTTGGCATGGCAGATATGCCGCGCTCTTCCTTGTCCGAGACAGATAGTGGCCATCGAATTCGCCGAAAGCATCCCCTGTCTCTACGTCCAGTTCTCCAGCGTATTTGCAGCGACAGTGGCGCGGGAAGCGTGCAATTACGGTCGTCTACACACGGATGAGCTATGGCGAGTGAAAGTTGCCTGTCACTGTGCACTTGACAGCATCTTCAATCGACCTACAGCCGCGTATGTTCCACTTATCGCGACGGATCTCGAGGCTCTTCTCCAAAAGATCCCACTCTCGCAGCCACCTAAGTTCCCTTTGGAAGCGCCGCCATTGCATTTAAACATTTCGAGTTCTTCGGGAGCAGAGGCTGTGACTGACTCTGATCGCTATCATCTTTCTGAAATACAACCACCTCTGCGCCAACAACCAGACCCAGCTTACACTAAGAAGACGATGGAACAGCTCGCAGAGGAGCGCAAGAAGATGTTCCAGGAGTCCAAATGGGATGCGTACGGCAGAGTTGCAAGACATCGGCGAGAAATGGCAGCTAAAGAAAACGGGGTCTCCCGTGCCACGGCATCTTGCGACGGGAGCTGTAAATTCAGATGTCGACCTCTGCAGAACGCTCCTCCCGCAGACATCATCAAGAACTATCTCTCACTGCACCAGCCGTCGTATGCCGACACTGGAATCCAGGGATTCTAATTACAGGACTATTGTATCAAGCCATTCATATCATAGAGCCGTCCGTAGACGCATTTACTCATTAATACTGCATGCAGGGTATCATTTCAAAATTATATAATACATTCCTTTTGTTCAGCCTCCCAAAACTCCAATGCAAGTCATGCCTCGTAAAAAAATCGCTCGCTAGAAAAGATTCCCGAATCCCAAGCCATTGATACCCCAAGTCTTTGGTGTCTCTGTCTGCGCCTGATTCTCATCTACCACAAAAACATCTTCATTGTCATTATCCGGTAGCTCATCCTTAGTATTGGCAGCCGAGTCTGCAATTTCAAGATCCAGGTCTCCCGCCACCGCATCCGCCACAGTATCATAGGTCTTCATGCCCGGCCAACTCAATGTGCTCTGTTTAAGTTTTGACTTGGCCTTTTTCGCCTTCGTGGTAGTCTTCTGTACTTTCTTAAAATATTTGCGAATCATATCCGGTGGGAGATTCTCCTCCGGTTCCCACGACGGATTTTGGTCAGGTGGCCAGTCGCCTGCCCAGCGGACTTGGAACCAATTTCTAGTCAGGCCCGAGTCTTCGGTTAGGTTGGTGTAGCCTTCTATGGCTTTGACTTCCCATGCTTCTTCTTCGGGTTCTGGGTCGGGAGGTCGTGTTGCGGCTGCGGCGGGCTCTATTGTTGCTGTTGAGGAGATTGATTCAGTGGCAGGGGCTGGCTCGGCTTTGATGTCTTCGAGGGTGCGGACAGCTAGCTGTTGTGAAGTTGTTGTCCAGCCGTCGTATACGGATATGGAGTCCTTGGGAGCGGCTTTGCTGGGTATATCTGAGTCGACTGTTGTGTCGGAAGCTGAATCCGTATCCATTGCATTACTCTCCATTATAATCTGCTTTGATGGAGAGACCTGGCGTTCCAGCACCTCGTCAAAGTCGGCCATGCGTCGTTTCCGCGGCGTGGAGAGGCTCATAGCCCCCCTCTTCGGCCGAGAATCGTCGTCCGCTTCCATACCCACTTCCACCGCAGCTTCAATCTCTGTATGTCGCGGCCCAATCTTCTTCTTTCTATTCGCAAGGGTATCATTGTCCTTCTCTTCCTGGAGGCATTCCCTCCGTCTATCCATCTCTTCTTCCATTTTTGCTTCCCAGTCCTCCAGAGCTCGCGGCGACACGTACTCCAGTACTTTCATGGCGGGTATGACATGCCGCGCGGCAGGTAAGTCATGCCAGCCGATGATGTAGCTCATGCGCTTCGAGAGTGGTTTTCCATCCTTCGCGACGCCGCTGGGCGGGAGGAGGATGCGGTCGACGATGTAGGCGGTTGAGTCTTGGGGTGGGAGGAGGGTTGGGCGTTTGAGCGACGGGCCGGAGAGGGGTGTATAGTCGGCTTTGGTGCATACGGGGATTCGGATTCGGGAGCAGTCTGGGCGGTGGAGGTTTCGGGATGGGAGGGTCGCCATGGTTGTCGTGGGTTGTTTAGAGTGGCACGAGACCGCGTTGGGGAGGTTCTTTGGGTGGCGGTTGTGCGCATTATAGCTCGAGTTACATGTCCATGGTGCGTGTGCAAGGTGGGTGGGAGTCTTTGGGCCAGGTGTGTTTGGGAGGAGTTAAAGATGCTGGGTTGGGGGGGGTTGAGGTCGAAGAGTTGTTGGTGCGCTTGGCGCGTGGAGGGGCATTTACATTAATTTACATTAAGCTCCTGACTAAGCTGATGTACTTTCGCGTCACAGGTTGAGTGGTACAGTCGCGACGGTGGAAGTCATTGAAATTGTGATTGGTTCGGATTCAATAAGAAAATGATGTATTATTCAATATATTGCATGAGATATTCTCGTACCGCTGTTGGGGGATCCGAGGCTACGAGATCTACCACCATGACATCGTTGCTGTTCTTAGCCGTAGGATGATAGCCTGCGTTGATCAAGGCTCTGATAATGTGCCAGTTCTGATTCAACACAGCCCAGTGTAATGGTGTCTCGCCCGAGCTGTCTACTCCTTCAATTTCCGCTGGCTTTGAAAGCATTACATCCACCGTTCTCCTGTACTCTCTCTCCGCAGCCACTGATAGAGGAGTCCGGCCGGCATCCAACGGGACAACCTCAGCACCAGCAGCCAGTAGCGCATCTACCGCATCGGACGTGCCATACCTTTCCGCATAATGCAGCGGTGTATTTTCCCCTTTATCAACCATGTTGACATCAGCTCCGGCATCAATTAGCATTCTGACGCAACTCAAGTTGCCACTCTCAGCAGCATACGACAACGGAGTGCGATGATGCTGGTTCACGGTGTTAACATCGGAGCCATAATCCAACAGCAGCCGCGTAATGCCCGCTGAGCCAAACAATGCCGCCATAGCTAAAGGGCTGAAGTTATCTTTCGATGGGTCCGCTCCAAGCTGCAACAACATCTTCACCATGGCTTCTTGGCGGCAGTTCACCGCTTGCAGTAAGGGCGTCATGCCGTTGGGCCGGTCGGTGCTAATATCTGCGCCAGCGGCCATGGCTAGGTGGACGGTGCTCTGGCTTCCTTTGAAAGCTGCCCAGAAGAGACAGGATCGGTGAGAGTATTTGACATTGTAGAGGTAGAGGAGGGGATTGGCGATGCTGTGGAAGTGGTGGCTTGTTTGGGCGAGGGCGTTTAAGTCGGCTTCAGAGAGGTGTTCTGCGACGAGGGTTTGCAGCTCGGGGGGCAGTTGGCATAGAATCATGTTTCTAACATTTTTGGAGGAGATGGATCAATTAAAGTTAAAGGTTTACAAGTATGACGAGTATGACAAGCAATTGATGGATTGAATTATCTGGTTGTTGAATGGTTCAAGTCGCACATGTTTGTTTGCTGGATTCATCAGGCAGACATTTAAGTGGGGCCGGCGTTGCAAGGCACCACTTCTTCAGAGGCGCTCCCCCAGCGCTCCCTCTACGCCCTCTACTCCCTGGTACTCCCTAGTTTAGTTTTACAGTGAGCAGCTCTCCCCTACCACAGGTACTAGCTCCAGCTAGCTCGCTACCCCAGAACCTACCACGGGCAAAAAAAGTCGTCTCCAGTCATCCGCATCCTGAACCACAAACCTCTCTCCCTCCTCAGTCCATCACAACACCACCACAACCACCATCAATTCCACGTCTCCATGGCCTCGCCATTCCAAACAATGGCCCTCCGCTGGTCCCCCGTCACCCGCCAGCTCTGCAGCGCCCGCCCATCCTCCACTCCCCTCTTCAGAACTCCCACGACGAGCACGACCTCGCGCCTCTCGCTCCCCATCGCCTCATCAGGCCGCTTCTTCTCCGCCGCTACGACCACCACCGCGAAACCGGGCCCTTCCGCCGCCGCCCTCGACTGGAACTCCTTCTTTGCTCTGCGCGTCAAGCGCCGCCGCATCCAGCTCTTCTTCTCCATCTCAATGGGTGTTTTGGGCGGTGCTGGCGGCGCCGTGCTCCTGTCGACGGGTCTGGCTGAGCCGCTCGTCTCCCAGGTGCCACTGGATCCGTTTGTGACGCTGGGTCTGATGACGGTGGCGTGTGCGGGCATGGGGTGGCTGGTTGGGCCGAGTGTGGGCAACCAGGTTTTCTATCTGATGAATAGGCGATACAAGACGCAGATGTTGGAGAAGGAGAGCGAGTTCTTTGCGAGGGTCAAGAAGAACCGTGTTGATCCTAGCAATTCAAGTGCTGGTAACCCAGGTACGTACATGCTCCCTCTATCTCTCCCCTCAATCCATTACACGACCGAAGGGAGGACAAAAGAAACTGACTGGTGTAGTGCCCGATTTCTACGGTGAAAAGATTCAGAGCGTTGCTGGTTACAGACGGTGGTTGAAGGACCAGCGGGCGTTTAACAGGAAGAAGACTGCTGCGTTTGTGTAGGATCATTAATGGCATGGATTTCGCGTGTATTATCAGTAGGGTTAGTCTGTACATCCAAAATTGCGTTGTTCCGCTCTACAATACTCCACCAGTGAAGCTGCAAACCATACTCCAAATCTGGAATTGAGATGTTTTTAAGGTGCATTCGATGCCTCAACACTTTAAGTTAGTCTCTTTTGGCCTTTCAATTGATCGCTCAGCTCTCCGATAGATCGTCTTGAACCCTCACTTGATGCCTCAACTACTTGATTGATAGTCGTGAAAATGTCCATTGGCATGTGCAATCCAATTCTGTCTTCTATATGAATGGCATACTCTTATCAACACCATCCCTCCAAGCCCTCAACCCCCCCTCAATATCTCCCACAAACCTCCCCTCCCCAAACCCCATATCCTTCAATTTCCGCGTCGCAACCTGCGAATCATTACCCACCCTACAAACCACATATATCGGCGCCTCACTCGGTAAATCTTCCGGTATCCAGCCCTCTGGCTTTTTTGTCTCTTCTCTGTAACTCATAAACCGACTGATGGGTATATTGATCGCATTCGGAATCCCATTGAGACTAAAATGCTCCTTCTCCCGCGTATCAATCAACAAATGTTCCTTGGCAGCAGCAGCCTGATACTCTGCCACAGTCACCCTCTCTTCAGGCTGTAACAGCTTCACCGGCGGCACCACACCACAGAACTGCACATAATCCAGCGAATTCTTCAACTCATCCAGCGTCAACCTCCCCGAACAGGCGAAACAGTCTTCCCGACGGCCTCGCATCCGCACAGTTCGGAAGGGAGTGTCCGCCATGGCACTGAAGATGAGCATGGTCATTTGCTTCGCTGGTTGGCTTTGGGGTTCTAGTCCGCCACGGATGATGAGCTTGATGGCTTCTAGGGCTTGCAGGACGCCCATTACGCCGACGACGGGGCCGATGATGCCGCCTTCGCCGCAGCCGACGACGCTCTCGGGGGGTGGTGGTTTGGGGAACACGCAGCGGTAGCAGGGGCCTTGGCCGGGCGGGTTGTTAAGGACGAGGAGTTGGCCGGAAGATTGGAAGGCGGAGGCGGAGACGAGTGGTTTGGAGAGGAGGACGCAGATGTCGGAGATAAGGTAGCGGGAGGTTGGGTGATCCGTGCAGTCGAGGACAAGGTCGTATTGGGAGACGATGGATTTGGCGTTTTGGGGAGTGAGGTGGGTGGGGTGGGATTTATAGGTGATGGTTGGGTTAAGTCTATTCGTTAGCATATGATGTGTGTATATGAGGAGAGTGTGCAGCGGCGTGTGAGAGAATGTGAGGGTGAGGAGGGTAACTTACTCCTTGAGATATGCGATTGCACTGTCCACCTTCTTCATGCCAACTCTGCTTGTTGAATGAGCAACTTGTCTATGAAGATTTGACACTTCAACTTCATCTGCATCTGCGAGACCGAGCGTGCCAACTCCCGCGCCAGCGAGATATGCCGCCGCCGGACAACCTAGACCTCCTGCGCCAACGAGGAGAACTTTTGCGTTGCGAATGCGTTGCTGGCCTTTTTTTCTTGTTAGTAGAGTTCACTGTTTGTCTCGCTGTACACACCTTGCAGTCCAAAGCTAGGAACAATCATTTGCCTGCTATATCGTGTATAATCCTCTTGAGGCAAAGGCCACTTCCAATCCATCCCACCATCACTACCTTTCGCAGCTGCCTCTTCCACAGCCAACTGCTCTTTGAGCGCAGCCAGCTCCTCCTCACGCTGCTTAATTTCATTTCTCAACTTTTCAATATTTTCCATAACCACAAATATTCCTCACACTCATCCGCAAGATCAACTGCTTATGCCATGTTAAAGTTAAAGGTTGAGCGATGCAAAATGCAGGGTAACCCCACCTTATCGATACCGGCGCATCCCGCCAAAAAGTTTACAAACCTCACCACACCTCTTCAACCTCCAACACTTTCGACTTCAACAACACCCTCCAA
The DNA here is from genome assembly GCA_022702485.1 of Simplicillium sp. C3G150-2. Taxonomy (NCBI): domain Eukaryota; kingdom Fungi; phylum Ascomycota; class Sordariomycetes; order Hypocreales; family Cordycipitaceae; genus Simplicillium; species Simplicillium sp. C3G150-2. The sequence goes on along the minus strand of JAJIYY010000008.1, from coordinate 1,946,943 downwards.
AATGGTACGTCTGTCTCCGTTTTCCTCTGCCACTCCTTCTAATGACAGTAGGCCCCCCTCCCACCTGGCCTCAAAAAGCCCTCCGCCCGCCAATTCCGCACTCAACGCATAACCGGCCAAGTCCACCACCTTGCTCCCGCCAAAACCTTCCGCCCCAACGCCACCGTCACCGATGACTTCCTCTCCAGCAAGCGCGACAAGCGCCTCATGAAGCACTCGGCCTTCAAGTCCCGCATCGAGTCCTCCGGCGTCAAAAAGTCCAAAAAGCGCACCGGTCGGAACCGCGCTCAGAAACTCACCACGCTCGACAGTCTTGCCGACGCACTCCCCGAGCTGGAAAGTGGCGAGGGCGGTGCGGAAGTCCTGCAGGGAAAAATTAAGCGACAGAGCTTAAAAAGCAAAAAGGGCGCGTTGAAGAAGAAGGAGTTGGTTGTTAGGGGGGAGATGGAGAGGTTTGGGGTCAGTATGGCCAAGTTGTCCGAACAGCCTGCTACCACTCCCACAGCAACAACCACCAACAACACAATTCCCACTACGCAACCCGTATCGAATCGTTGGGCGGCGTTGAGGGGGTACATCTCTGCTACGATGGAGCAGAATCCTGCTTTTAATAAGGAATAGGCGTATATATATACCTGGCGTTTGGAGTTTGTTATTTAGTCACTTACATTGACATGAATATATGATATATGATTCACTGCACCGTTAATGCTCTGACGTACTCACAGCTTCACAGCTTCACAGCGTAAATAATCATCCATGTTCAAATTCGTAGTGTACTGATACATAGTCACAAATTGCAAAATCCAGATAACCGAGTTGTTCAAAGTAGCGTATATTGCACATCCCGAGATATTACTCTAACATCATCATCTTTTTATCTTTTCTGTGCTCCATCATTAAGAAAACCATGCCAACTGCCTAGATTCCCAGAGCTCATTTAATATACCCAAAATCGCTGAACGCTGATGCAGCAAAAGTAAATGTCAAAATCCAATCCCAGGGAACCCAAACAGTACCGACCCAATCCAACGCCGACACCAAACATAGCTGCTATTCAAAAGAGAGCCGATTCTCGGAAATACATAACATCGTTAAATGGCGATAAATTCGTGACAAGCAAGAAAATTATTCAATGCGAGGAGGTGTCTTGTTGGTGAAGGGGCTTGCACTTCGTCTAGACGGATTAGAATTTTGTCCGCAACAAGAAAAGTAAGGTAAAGAGAAAAAATAAAAGAGAGGTAGAAAGAGAAATAAAGGTATACAAGATGGGCTGCAAAGATTGGTAGAGTGAAAGAGGTGGAGGACTCACGAGCGACGCCTTTCTCCTTCCTTGCGCAGATTCTCAATAATACGGAGCATCTCTTTGCGGCCTCCGTGACTATCGACCATTTTGCCCGCCATGCTCATCGAGACCTTTTCTCTAGCATTGGCACTCAAAAGGCGTTTAACCAAGAGATGTCGCATGAGAAGACAGACAAAGACGCCGCAGTCGCTACCGTTTTCCTGTTGCGGGCTGTCCTCGAGGTTGATGAATCGTAGTTGTCGCCCGACAATTTCGCTGAGCTTTCGAGTGGCCACATTGGCCTCGGAGTAATTGGAACCACCTAACGAATCGTAATGGAATGCGATGCCATCAATGACAGACACCAGCAGCAGCGACCAATGGCTGCCGCCCTCGGCCATGCTGACGTTGCGGTTATCGTTAATGGGGAGGAAGACGTGTGTGACCTTGTTGAAATCGGGCAAAGCGCTGCGGATGTGTCGCATATCGGGCTCCTTCATGAGGAGGAAAGTCATGCTTGGCCGCAACAGAATGATGCGCGCTTGGGGGTATCGCGGCAGGGTCTCGCGCTCGAGGTATTCTTCCCAAAAGGCGATGTTGTTGTCGGTCAACCAATCGTTCTTGAGGGCTTTGACATCTTCGACAGTGAGAAGTACATCGTAATACGATAGGTATGATTTTTCTGGTGAAAGCTTTTGAGGAGTAAAAGTTAGAAATGGCGGTTGCGCAAGGTGGTCGACACCCAGAGTTGGCTTACAGAATCGCCAAAGTGGCGGGCCATCCGTTGTCGGAAGGGCATGCTTCCCTTCCTCTTCAACTTCCGCCGCTTATCCAGGTTGGGCTGGTCTTTTTGCGAGAGACTGTGGTCAAGGGAGGACGAGGGAGGACTGGATTCGAGCGAGTGTTCAGAGGCTGTGGAAGTGTCGTCGGAGCTGGAGCGATGATGGCGACGGATAAAGGATAAGCCAGGAATGCGACGATGGGAGCTGGATTAAAAAAAAAATAAGCAACAGCACGAGTTAGATGAGACCTAAAAAAGCTTCTTGGAGATTTTTTCTGGCTGGGTTTGCTTGTCTCGGTTCGGCTTCTGCGAAGGGAAAAGGCTGTGTTGTGCTGAAAGCGGGGCGCACAAGGGAAAAGGCGGGGAGACGACGAGGGGAGAGAGAGAACAAGGAAGGGAAGTTTTGTGTGATGAGGAATATTATCTCCAAAAAGTAATAGAAAGTAAAATGTTGAAGCGAGAAAGTGCAGATGAAGTAATATGATGATGTGATCTGAACGGGTGATGTAGAGGGATAGAAAGGATGTGATTGGGAGAAAGGTCAAGTGATGATCAGGGTTCAAATCTGGGAGTGCATCTCAGAGAAAGCAGCGGCAGCACTTGCTGAAGCATGCTACTGACAGCGCTCAAGAAGGCGCTGGAGAATGCAATGGACAGAGGCCTGGAGGGAGGCCTGGAGGGGTTGCGGTCCCTGTGATACTGGCCGCTTTGGGGAAGTGCATGTGCCCCGTCAGCGCATCAGCTCTGCCCAACTTGGCGCTGAGCCTCGCCCGGACTGGCTGCCGCATTCCCTTTCAACAGACGAGAAAAGTAAAATGTCCACGTCTTGTTTGTGGCAGTGCGTACCTCGTGGATGGAGCTGTCGTGGATGCCGAGGAAGTCGATGTTCTGGAATCACGGTCGCCCATTTTGTGCAATATTGTTGACGTCTGTTTCTCGTCTGGTTTTTGTCTAGGTGGTAGTAGACACCGTAGTAGAGGCTGTACAGAAGCAGTTGGGATGCCTCAATAAAACCAAAGAAAAAATTAATCGGCTATGAAAAAATAGATATCAAATATTTGTATACATGGTAGTCCAATATCGATGAAAAACAAATTGTCATGGCAGTGTGCAACCCTAAATAAAAATCATGGGCACCCTCCCATATTATACCTGTCACTAGGTAAACTAAAACTCGAGACACGCAACTGTCCGACACTAGCCCCAACGCATTCTCGATATCCTGTTGCCTGTGTCTTGTTTTGTCTCTAGCTCACACCATCCGCCATTGACACCAGTATCCATACATGTTTTACCATGTATTTAGTTAACTACTTGGGTGCCTTGTCTCGTTTGTCCACCCACTGCCCACCGCCCCGGTACTACGTCACCCCCTGCAGAAATCGACACCATCCCCAATCCTGCTCTAGCCAATAACGCCCTGCTGCACAACCACGTCACCATTCACTGCCATTGCCACCACCAATTCACCCAGTTATTGCTGTCCCATGCACTTTGCACTTCTTTACGCCTCTTCATGCTTTCTGCAATCCCCTGCTCACAGTCAACAAGCCAAGCATAACGGTACCTGGCAGCTGCTACTCTGCCCCAATCTTGCATTGCATTCACTGTCGCTCCCCTCAGCCGCAACGACATGCACTAAAAGTTACCATGCTCCATGCTCATCATCACACTTTTTGTCAAGACTAACAATCTTGGGTTATAAACGCACTGAATATCATACTGTTGATCCGATTCATAAACTTGTCCACATTCTCAAAATCACACACTCTCAAAGCTCTCTTCTCTCTCTCGTCACAACACATCACTCCAAGACATTACCCGTCCCCCCCGGAGCAAATCTCCAGCAAACACAGTGTACACCTCACATCGCATCCACCTCTCCAAGACATCTCTGCCGCCATCTCAATTCCCCGTCGTATTCATCGTTCCTCAATCCCATTCCCCTCTTTCTCTTGCTCTTGCTCTTGCTCCTGCTCGAATTGTCCGTTCTCCATTTCTGAATACAGCTGTCGTACCTTCAATAACTCTGTCTCACCCTCTGCGCGACGCTGATTGAACTTGTTTGCCACGTCTTCCAGCACCTTTCGTCGCTTACATCTCCCATCCTCAACCGCATTCCTCACCATTGCCAACTGCTCCATGAACAAGTCGCAATCTCGCTTGCATCCAGCTGTCAGATTTCCCTCTTCGCTGTCAAATCGTCTCACCAATTTTCCCACGCACGCAACTACGCTTTCTTGGTAGACCGCCGGGATCTCTTTGACACCTGCTTCTTTCCCCTTTAGATGCATCATCATGCCCTATAGATAAAATGTCAGCTTCGTCTAGTATGTCGCGAGTTTGCTAATTTACCTCTGCAACTGCGTGGATCTTTAGCGTAAGCTTGCTTCCGCTGCCTACAGAAGCTTGCTGACTGTCGGTGGCTCGCCGTTTCGTCTCAATAACCTCGTCATCCTCCTCAAGCCTGCCATCCTCAATTGTCTCTTGGGTCTTTTTCGCTCGTGGGTCTTTGTTCAGACCCAATATTCTAGCCCAATCCGAAGACTTTCGATGAGTTTCCTCTCGCACTTTCAAATTTTCATGTAACACAAACGATGGAGGCTTTGTAGCGTCCCTGGCAGAACGATGCGGTGTGTCGGGGCTTTCAACAAACGCCCGTCTGTCCTTTTGGGATCGAGCAACGTGAAAAAGAGGCGACGGGTACTTGGAACGTTTGCGCATGTCTATATGCTCCGTATTGGTATCGGTGACATGATGAGGAGTGACGAAATTCAGCCGTGAAGCCATTGGTTTACTCCTGTTTGGTTTTGCAAAGGGACTGCCCGCATCACTGACACTGATGGCACAGGCAGTTCGATTGCGCAGGTGTTGAAGCTGCTGAAAATGATCAAGTGACAATTCTTGTGTCGGATTTGTTGTTTCAATGATAGTGTTAGAGGACCCAGCTCGCTGCTCAGCACGTATCTCCGTTGAATTAAACTCCCTGCCCGGCGCTGGCTTGACTGCCACGTTTTCTGGACGGTGATTTGGCTCGTCTTGAATCTTGGCATGAACTAGTTCTTCAAAAGTTGGCAACTCCTCGCCAGGGGTGGGCTGACGCTGTAGGATAGGAGATCGCACGAGCTGTGATGAGAACACATCGGGTGAGGGTTGATATAGGCTCCCATGGTCACTGGAGAGCACAATTGGGGAATCTGGCGGCAAGATACGTGGCTTGCGCTTGGGAGTAGAAGTGTCCTGTGTTTGGGGCTCCGGCTGCACCCTGGGTGTTGGCTGCTGCAGTACTGGCGAATGATCCATCGTGTTTTGAACAGCTATAGCAGGATCACTAGGTGTGTCTTCAGCTGCGGGAGCCTTCTTCCTGGTACTTCGCCTGGAAGGTTTCTTTGACACGGTAGGCTTTGAAGAAGCTTTTTTAGCTGCGGCTGTTTTCGCTTTGGTAGTCTTTTTCGCGGCGGTCTTTCGGGCCGGTTTGTTGGCAGCCTTGGGAGCGGGCTTGTCGTTCGGTGACTTGATTTTCTGTGTATTTTCGTTGAATTTGAGAGGGCTTTTGGGTCTCTGCTTTGCTTTTTTGACAATTTTTGATTTCATGTCACTGGAAAGAGTTGGATCTGTTGCCTGCTGCCTTTTGCGCAGAGCCGCAGCGATATCGTCAATTTCATCGTGAATGTCACGAGGGCTCTCTGCTGGGCTTAGTTTGTGCCTCTGAATATGTACAGGCTGCTCTACTTTGGTTGAATTTGCTTGCGGTCTGATGGCGGGAGATGATTCAACTATCACATTTTTCTTCACCCCGGCATGGCTTTTTGTTGTTGGGGTCGCTCTGATGGTTCGCTGCTTGGCTGGTGTAGCCTCATAGATCTCACTTGAAGAAAGGTGAGTGGCATCCTCAAGCACATTGTGGCTTTTTGAAACTGAAGTCTTGACATTAGAATCACGGCTTTTGCCAAAATCTTCTAGGAATCCGGTGCCATTCTCCATGTCGTCGTCCAGATCCCATAGTTGCTGTCGGGCGTCGTCTGTCTGGAATGGCGAGCTTCTTTGAGCTGTAGATGCCGTTTCTGAAAGATCAATGCGTGGCACGGAGTTTTTCGTCGCATGGGATGAAAGTGGCATGGTATCAGGCAGCAAAAATCTGTTGGATCGCGCACTGGAAGGCTGTTTACTGCTAACATCCCAGACGTTGCTAGCCATGCCACCTCCAGATTTTGGAGAGGCCGGGCCGCCTAGAGAGCCATCGTCAGACCATGAAAAGTCTTTTGGCTGTGTCGATGGAGATTGCAGAAGGGATGGATGTGCCAGTTGAACTAGGTCGAGTTCGTCAAGGTCATCATCGAAGCTGTCTTGTATCAGCTGCGTTGGTTGGTTTGCAACTGGTGTAGCAGTTAGACCACGGCGTGACTCGCATTGTTAGTGGGCTGTTTTGAACTTTCTTACTTGAATCACTCCCAAAATTGCCATGCAGCTCATCAACATCAGATTTGTCGTTTGCGCGAGTTCGGGGCGCCATGTCGTCGTTGTGAGGCAATAGCACCGTGATATCAGTAGCGCAGAGCTGGTGCAAGTGATGTACTTGAGCGTGAATCAAGTAGATGGTCAAAACAGATACAGCTTTGGTGTGGGAGAGAGAATCAAATTAAACACGAAGCAATAGGCATAGAGACGCGAGATTCTCGCGTTGACCTCTCGACAGCTGGTGAACAGCCACTACCAGCTGTACGGCATGTCGGCTACAGCGGCGACACTACAACTCAACGTCCATCACCTATAAGCAATAAACAGAAGCACAGAATGCAAGTCCAATTCAAGAAGTTCTTGACTTCTATTTGTGAACGAATTATGCACTTAATCAATCCTTGTGTACTCGCCGTTGACATCTTGTAAAGGGTGGTGGTGTAAGATCCTCCTGCAGGCTGCATGCCAGCGGTGTATGGCGCAGAGTGTGATGCTGACGTTGCGTCTCCCGCCAGAGCGTCTACTTCACAAATTGCAACATGTTAAAGCGACAGGAAATGATTAATTCCGACACCGTGTCAACCAGTGCTAATTTAAATCCATTTAATAAGTTTCTGCACATTATTCAGCACGAGCCGGAATGTCGGGCGATGACGCGGAGTCCGCACAAGAGCAGATCCACTCGCAGCCAGAATGTCCGCCGCTAGTGGGAAAGAGGTCAGACGGAGTCACCAATGCAGTCAACCTGTCAAGGCTATTTCTAGTTTGCCATCTGCCCAATTTATTCCCCGGGTCAATTCCATCTCTTCTCTCCTCATCGGCCTTTGCCAGTTTGTCGCTCATTTCATCTGCAATCTCTCACAATTAATTGATCGACATCCGCCCATCTTCTATCTTACAAGCCGCTCGTTCAATCCATCATGGCTGTTCGCAACGTCTCGCGCGACGAGCCGCAAAGCGCCGCCTACGCCGCTCTTAAAAAGGCAGACATCACAGAACACGAGGCACCTGTTGATTCGTATCCTCCAATCTCATCCATCCAACAGACTTGTATCACGAGACTCTTCAAAGCCGCCAAGGATGAGGACACCAAGCCTGCCGATACTGTGCTGTATCTCGCCTATGGCTCCAACATGTCCGCGCAAACATTTCTCGGCATGCGCAAGATCAGACCGCTGTCAGAGATCAATGTCGTCGTTCCATCATTAAAATTGAGCTTTGATTTACCTGGAATTGCCTATAGAGAACCCTGTTTCGCCAACGTGCAGTTTCGCGACAAGTCCGAAGCAGCCAAAGTGACGCGCGAGTCACTGGAGAAGGAATGGGACGGCAGCTTAATGGGCGTCGTGTATGAGGTAACGAAGCCAGATTGGGCGCGCATCATGGGCACAGAAGGCGGCGGCACCAGCTATCAGGAGATTGTGGTGCCTTGTATCCCGTTGCCCAGCGCAGACAGCCAGACTGATGCGTCCAAGCTGCCTCAAATTATCAAGGCGCGCACTTTATATGCGCCACGATTACCAGAGGATGAAGACCCCAGCAAGCGCACATTGTGGGAGAAGTTGTCGACGGGACCTTATCGACCGGATGGAGAATACGCCCAGGCTAGCGAGCGATACCTGAAGCTTCTTCGTGTCGGCGCCCGTGAGCACCAGATGCCGCAGGTTTACCAAGATTATCTCAACGGCCTGCAGCACTACGCTGTTACTTCAAGAGCGCAAAAGATTGGCGCGTTTCTGTTTATGCTTGCGTGGGGGCCTGTAATTTTGGCGTTCGTCAAGTTGTCAGGGTCCTTTGCGGACGAGAACGGCCGGATCCCCAAATCATTGGGACTCGTCATAACAGTCCTGTTTAACATGGCATGGATCAGCTATGATTATGTATACAAGCCGGCTTTTGGAGATGGGGAAAGGACACAAGGGGAAGAAGATGAAGAAAAACAAGAGACGAAAATGGAGGAAAAGCCGTCATTATTGGATTAAAGGTCGCTAAAAGGCACGACCGTCATTGTAAATTAGAGCATAGTAGAGCATTTACACCAAGCATATCACTGAAGCTTATTTTGACTAACATGCTTTGCCGTTGACATACTTTACTGTTAACAGCGTTGATATACTTTACCGTTTCAATTTTAACTTTGCCGTTTGATTTGGCCCGCTGTATTTCAACGGCACAGCCTACACGCGAATAAGCATAGATATAGGTGACATCAATTAAATTGAGAAAAAAACACAGGACCTAACGTGCGGCATCTAATTGGTGCAGTTGAATGTATTTCCCAATGCGGAACGAGCAAACAGCAATTTGCAGCTGAAAAGGGATCCCAATGAGGCTGCTTACATGGATCTCTAGAAGGCGAGCCTCGTTCACAGAAGCCCCTTTCCTTTGCTCTTCTCCTTTTTTTCTTTCTGTGTTTGCATTGGTGTAGCTACCCGCCTCTTTTTTCGCCGTCCAAAGTAAACACATATCTACATAACCAAGGTCGAAAGCTCTCTGTCACCACGCACGCAACTCATCCAAGGCTAGCAATGCTGTGTGGCACCAATGCACGATCATGGCGGAGCTCGTCAGCGCTGCTGCTATATCCAGTCCTGTTATCATCAGCCATGCTCCGCGTGGTTGCTACAGCATGCTACGACTATGACGGCAACGTGATGGAAGGCGTGTTTCCTTGCAATTCGACGGCAGGTGTAAGCCAGTGCTGCAGTAAAAACGATTTTTGCCTGTCAAACGGGCTGTGTCTTGATGCTGGAGGCAATAATGGCTTTACACAGCAGGGCTGCACATCAAAGGGCTGGGATTCCCCATGCCACAAATATTGTCATGATGAAGCTGGTATGGCTGGTATGTTTTGCGCCGTCTTCTCTTCCTTGCTTTTATCCTTAACTCTGCCTTGCTTTCGCCCTTCCTTCCCTTCTTACCTCTCCCCATATGTATCGAGTTCGTAGAATGTTAATGAACAATGCTCAAAATAGAAGGCGGAGCCGTGTACTTTGCGCAATGCTCTGGTTTCGACGCCAGAGATGAAAACGCGCTCTGCTGCGGCACCGACTACACATGCTGCAACTCAACATCGGACATCATCACCACCATCCCCAAATTCACGACGCTATCAAGGCCGGCTGGCGCACCCTCGACAGCGAGCAGCAGTACAGCATCCACCTCGGCGTCAGCTGCACCGCCGCCTGCAAAATCATCAGGCGACAAGCCATCACCATCGTCGTCTTCAGACAAGTCTGTAGTTATTGGGGCCAGCGTGGGCGCCACCTTAGGAGTAGCGCTTCTAGCGGCGTTGGGGATGCTTGTGTGGCAGATGCGAAAGCAAAAGGCCTTCAAACGCGCCTTGCAATCCCAGTCAGCGGCGTCGGACGCCGACTATATGTCTGCCCAGCAGAAGCGATATTACACTTCCGAGTTGCAGGGAACGCCGGCTCCGAGTGAGCTACCGTCACGCTAGTCGGAAGAAAACGATGTGAGGTACTGATTTGGAGTTGGCATGTATAATCGTATATACTGCAATATATACTTCTAATAAAGAGCTACCAATTCATCATCTTTCTTCTAATGCTGACCACAACATAACATCAGCAGTGCCATGAGAAACTTTTAACAAACGTCTTTGGGATATTATTAGCTGGCTTCCAAGGGCACTGCAAGGCTTAGCTGAATCACACAGGGAAGAAGCAACAATACTACTTCTATTCGCCTGTGCCAGGTCTTGTCGACGCCCTGGCGACGGTCCTAGTTTTGCATCCCGAGCACTTACCTTTGCATGCTAGAACAATTGCCAAATCCTGCATCAATTGGCTAAAAAGGAACAAAGAAATACAACAACCTCATTTACCCGAAGTACAAAACCCACAGCCCAATCACAGTCGAGGTAATCGTAACTCCGATGATGTCTCCGGGATGCGACGCAAGTGGAGCTCCGATCCGGCACCGAAAAGCACGTCAATCATCCAACAAGTCTGACGATCTTTTTGTGTCTTTTCACTTCTTTCACACCACCATGTAAACGCAATTGAGACAATGGCTCGCTCCGACGCCATCGCCAAAGAAGAGCGCGCGCTCCACGAGCAATTTGAAGCTCTGCCGCGCCGCAACCTCCTCGCCGTGCTGTCCATTGTAGCCATCACGCTGCTCATCAACTTCATTGACCAAAACGGCCTGTCTACCGCATTGCCCACCATTGCGGATGACTTACACGCCCAAAATACCATATCATGGGCAGGCACGACATCACTACTGGCCAATGCCACATTCCAGATGTTGTATGGGCGCCTCTCGGACATCTTTGGCAGAAAGACAGTCTTCCTGGCCGCAATGGCTCTGTTGTCGTTTGCGGATCTACTCTGTGGACTGAGTAGGAATGCTACGATGCTGTACATATCGCGCGGTATTGCTGGTATTGGAGGAGGAGGGATTACGAATTTATCTATGATTATTTTGTCGGATGTGGTTACGCTGGAGCAGAGGGGCAAGTATATTGGGGTTACGGGCAGTATGATTGGCACGGGGAGTGTGATTGGACCGTTTTTGGCGGCGGCGTTTGCGGAGAAGTCGACTTGGAGGGGGTTCTTTTGGCTTTTGGCGCCGTTGGGGGTAGTTGTGACGTGCCTTTGTGCGGTGTATTTGCCGTCGAAGCCGCCAGAGGTGAGCTTTACTGAGAGTGTGAGGAAGATTGATTGGCTGGGGACGTTGACGTCGTCGGTGGGAATAATCTTTATTCTGATTCCTGTGTCGGGTGGTGGTGCGTATTTTGAGTGGTCAAGTCCGATGGTTATTGCCATGTTGTCGATTGGGGCGTGTTCGTTGGTGATGTTTGTGGTTGTACAGTGGAAGATTGCGAAACTGCCCATGATGCCAGGTGAGTTAAAGCGACAGTAATGTCTAGAGCACATGCTGAAAATCACAGTTGACATATATCGCAATCGTATCATCACGACCTTGATGGCTCAGACTTTCTTGCTGGGCATCGCGTACCAAGCCAACGTCTACTACTTGCCATTGTATCTGCAGAACGCTCACCAGCTGAAGCCCATTATCTCTGCTCTACTCATGGTACCCATGCTCGCCATGTCATCCATCATGTCTGCAATCAGTGGCTACTACATCTCCCACTACCGTCGATACGCCATCGTTATTCGTTTCGGCTTCGGCATGTGGACTCTGTAAGTTTTGTCTCTGCCACCTCACCCCTTCATTGCATGGCATTGCGTGTTTTACCTTTTTGAAATGTTTCCGCAGCTAATCCAAATCGTAGTGGCTCCGGCCTAACGCTAGTATTCACCAGACACACCAACCCCGGCGCCATCGTAGTCGTCCTCCTCCTCATCGGCAGCGGCGTCGGATGCGTCTTTCAGCCCACCCTCGTAGCCTTACAATCGCACTCTACCAAGTCCCGCCGCGCCGTCATCATCTCAACACGCAACTTCTGGCGCACCGCCGGTGGAGCAGTAGGCCTCTCCGTCTCAGCTGCACTCCTCCAAGCCCGTCTTCGCACGGCCCTACCACAGGAATACCAATACTTGGCCGGCTCGACGTATGCGCTGCCCAAGGGTCCCATCCCGGACGCAGTGCTGGACGCCTACATGCAGGCCAGTAGGGCTGTGTTTATCCTGCAGATACCAATTGTGGGAGTGTGTTTTCTGCTGTCGGTGCTGGTGAGGGATAGAGCGCTGGAGCCACTGGATGATGGGCCGAGGGAGGAGGCTGTGACGCTGGGTCGGAGCTGAGGCATATGTGGGCTATAAATGGTCCAGTTTGGGCCGAGAATGGCATCTATGGGTGGAGATTGGATTGTATCCGATACTGGGGTTTTGTTCAGATTGAAAGGAGATAATGCAATGACCGGAGACTTATACGCCAGAGGCGGCTTTGGCTATGGCCGCGCCGGAGCATAAGTTGCCTATTTGGGATAGCTTCTTGCCCGGGCGGATGTTAACGCCGCGATAGACGCGAGGCATCAAGACTATAAATATTTGGATAGATTGTCATTCCAAACGAAGAAGAGAATTAGTCTAAGCATATCGCAATACAGAAGAAAGTTTACCTTTACATAATTTCCATTTACACGCAACAACCGTCGCAATGGCAAAGTACGCAAAGGACATGGCCAAGGGCTTCACCAACCGCATCGAGCGAGTTGCCATCATTGGCGTAAGTAGCCACCTTGAACACTTTGCCAAAGTGCCAAACTCTAATGCTGTTAAAATAGGCCGGAGGCAATGTCGGTCAACGAATGGCTTCTGCCATTGTCGCCACCGGAAAACACAAGCTCACAGCCATCACCCGCATCGGCAGCGAGAGCAAGCTCGCTGAAGGTGTCACTGTCTCGCCCGTCGACTACGACAACGAACAGTCGCTCGTCAACGCTCTCCGCGACCAGCAATTCCTCATCATCTCCATGTCTGTCCGCGCCCCCCAAGACAGCGAAGCCAAGATTGTAGCCGCCGCAGCCAAGGCAGGCGTTCCTTGGGTGATGCCCACAGTCTACAGCCCCGACATTCAGAACGAGAAGCTTTCCTACGAGAGTATCTTTGGCCGCACTGCTAACCGCAACATCCAAGCCGTCAAGGATACTCCCGGTGTATCATGGATTGCCATGTGCTGTTCCTTTTGGTACGAATTTTCGCTCGGCATTGGCCCCGAGTGGTACGGGTTCGATTTTGAGAACAAAACGGTCACATTCATCGACGACGGAAACACCAAAATCAACACATCTACATGGAACCAGTGTGGGAGGGCCATTGCCTCACTACTGAGCCTAAAGGAGTATCCCGAGGACGAGAATGACAAGTCACCAACAATTTCTCAATGGCGCGACTCTCCCCTGTACATTTCCAGCTTTCTGGTTTCGCAAAGAGACATGCTGGACAGCGTGCACAGAGTGCTGGGCACCACCGACACTGACTGGACAATTGACTATGAGCCTTCGGACGTGAGATACCAGCGTGGCTTGGACATGATGAAGCAGGGTGGTGCGCAGGCTCAGCTGGGCTTTGTGCTCTGCATGTACACGAGAACATTTTATCCGAATGGGGATGGAAACTTTGAGGCGAAATATCCCTTGGCGAACGAGCCTTTGAATTTACCAAAGGAGGACTTGGACACGGCTACGAGGCGGGCTGTTGAGCTGTTTAAGGGCGTTACTTCGCATTACCGTCCTAGGGAGTAGTCCTTTTTCAAACTGGCAGCTAGAAATGGCTTTCAATTGACTTTCCTGATTATTTTATTTTAAAGATACCTTTCTGGGCAGCTTCCAAGTGTTATTTGTGTTGATAATAGCTGATAGGAGCTGATGCGCCATGCCTGACCAGATGGAGCCTTGCATGCAGGAGGCGAGGGGAGGATTGTTGGGATGCATGTGCATGGAATGTTGAGGGGGATGAATATTGATAATACGAGCTGTTTGCATGCGGGGTATGGAAGTTGCAACGGGCTTGAGAGTGATTCAAACAACCATCATTTTCATTGTTACACCATATGGCTCAGCCTGGCAAACACGGAGGGCGTAGCCAGTATGAAGGGGCATGGTGTTGTGCTGGATGAGGGACATATGTCGTTGAGTCCGCTAAACAAAAAATAATTCAGAGCTAAGCAGATGAGGAAAGCTCCATTGGGACACTAGCAGTAGCTCTCTCAATTTTTCATTTTTTTTTTCTGCGATCCAAAATGCCGCATCAGCGCCAAAGCACAATTAGCTCGTCCCAATGGCGTTGAACGGTGTTTCTACGGGGGGTGTTGCAGCCCACTCACACTCTGTGGCTCGGTGAATTGAGCTTTCTTTCAGGGCGGTCGGCACTGTAGTTTCTGTTTTATGGGTCGTTACAGCGGCTGCGTTACCGTTACAGTGGCGCACTACAGCGGTCCTTGGGCTCTGGACCTCGCTGGGCGGGGCTGTCTGGGACCCATCGCTGTGGCGTTATCTGGATTATCTGGGCAAGGGTACCGCCATCACCACCACAACCGTCACCCAATCGCAGGTACCTGTTCCCATCGTCTGCCCGCTGCTGCTTTTAGACTCGTCCTGTCCTGTCCCGGTACATACCTTCCGGAGCTTCCTGCCCATCCAATCGACGACCACCCTCCTTTTGGTTCCAAGCTAAGCTGTTTACTTTTCTTTCGTTTTTCTCTCCATCTCGCGAATTTCTTCTGCTTTTTTTGCTACGATTCTTTTCCAGCTTCTCGATTTCTTCAACTCCCAAATCACCTCCTGCAGATTAACGACGTCATCGCACTCCCTCCACCCCCCACTTCGCAGTTCACAAGCTTATCTCGTCGCGGGGCAGCTCCGAAGGCTGCCTGCTTTTCCCTTCCTTCTCAACATGGGAAGGCCAGGAACAATGACTTCCCACGAGGTATATCTGCTGCCTCTCAACGATGATGGGTCACCTCAGGTGCCCAATCATTACATATACCTGCAACCAAAGTCCAATGACCCTATAATTGTGCGCTTCACTATTGATGGAGCGTCGCCGTTGTGTCGCAATGGAGTCTTGTCGGTCAACATCCCTGAGAAGGGTGTTGCGTTTGATCGGACAAAGTTTAGACAGTACAAGTGAGTAATTGGTGGATGGATTATCATATTGCGTCGGTTTGGTGGCTCTAACAACCCTCAGGCTCGCCCCCGACTTCCATCGCCAGATCGAAATCTCTATTCCCATATACGAGCCGGGAGCTTTCTCCTACTCGCTCACCTACAAGGGATTGCCTTCATTGAAAGCACCCAGCACCGCGAACGACGAGGCAAGTGGCGAGGACGAGGCAGCTCAACGCTCTACGGGCCTGTATTATATCGATGTCGCCCCAAGATTGCAGCTCGACGGTCGTCCCTTGCCTCTGCCAGCCCTTTCGGTCTTCTCGGTCATTAGCAAGTTCATGGGCGCATACCCAAAGGACTGGGAAAGCCATCTGCGTGGCATCAGCGAACGAGGTTACAACATGATTCATTTCACTCCTCTCCAGCTTCGTGGAGACTCCAATTCGCCGTATAGTATCTCGGACCAGCTTGCATGGGACCCAGACTGCTTCCCCAATGGCGAGGCTGACATCGCCCACATGGTCAAGACTCTGGAAGAGAACCATTCCCTTCTCAGCTTGACTGATGTTGTGCTGAACCACACCGCAAACAGCTCAAAATGGCTGCAGGACCACCCTGAAGCTGGCTACAACATGGCTACTGCACCTTGGCTTCAGGCTGCATATGAGCTAGACACGAAGCTATTGGAACTCAGCGACCGTCTTGCCGAGTTCAAACTTCCTATCGACATCAAAACTGAAGACGACCTGTTGAAAATCATGGATGCAGTTAAGAGTCGCGTCATTGCCGACTTACGTCTGTGGGAATACTATACCTTGTCCGTCGACCGCGACGCCGATGCCGCTGTCGAGGCTTGGGTTAAAGGAAAAACTTGCGAGATGCCCACTCTTCCTAGTGAAGATGTCGACATTGACGGTCTCAAGAGCGATTCTCTGGATGCTCAAGTTAAGTTCTTGAAGAAATTCGGAATCGACAATGGCGCTGCAATCGAGTCAAGGTACCATCGCAAGTTGAATCCCGGAGCTGGCTCAAGTACTTTGAGTTTTGTCTTTGGCCGTTACGAGGGTGAGAGCTCTGGCAGGGCTGACAAGGCTGCCGCCAGAGCCAAGCTGCTCAAGATCATTGACACTCTGAATGTGGATCTTTACAGGGAATACAACGACGATCTCAGTGAAATTATGGAGCAGCTATTTAACCGCATCAAATACGTCCGTCTGGACGAGCATGGCCCCAAACTCGGTCCTGTCACCAAGGAGAACCCTCTGATCGAAACCTACTTCACGCGGCTGCCCGAGAATGACAAGACGGCAAAACTGTCTGCTGGCGAGCGGGCTCTGGTCAACAATGGCTGGGTTTGGGGCGGCAATGCATTGTCGGACAACGCTGGCCCAGACTCTCGTGTCTACTTGAGACGTGAGGTCATTGTCTGGGGCGATTGTGTTAAACTTCGATATGGAAAGGGCCCAGAAGATAACCCTTGGCTTTGGGATCATATGACGAAATACGTCCGACTCCTCGCAAAGTACTTCGTTGGTCTTCGTATCGACAACTGCCACTCTACTCCTCTGCACGTTGCAGAGCACATCCTGGACGAGGCTCGCCGCGTGCGTCCAGACCTCTACGTTGTTGCAGAACTGTTTAGCGGCTCAGAAGAGACGGATTATATCTTTGTCCAGCGACTGGGTCTCAGTTCTCTCATTCGTGAGGCCATGCAAGCTTGGAGCACTGCTGAGCTCAGTCGCCTGGTTCATCGCCACGGCGGCCGTCCCATTGGAAGCTTCGAAGTTGATGAAGTGTCCTTCTCTGAACCATCTACTAACACTTTGACGAATGATTCCAAGGACTCCAGCGACCTTTCCAGGGAAATCATCCGACACATCAAGCCCACTCCAGTTCACGCCTTATTCATGGACTGCACCCACGACAACGAGACGCCTGCGCAGAAACGCGAAGCTCGCGACACTCTCTCGAATGCTGCATTAGTATGTATGTGCTCCAGTGCTACTGGTAGTGTCATGGGATACGATGATGTCTACCCTAAGCTGATTGACCTTGTCAACGAAACGAGGCTTTATAGCTCTCACTCATCACAGTCCAATGGTACCAGCAAAAGTGGTATTGGCAGCGTCAAGAAGCTGCTGAATCAGATCCACACCCTTATGGGCAAGGATAACTACGACGAAACGCACATTCACCATGAAGGCGAATATATTACTGTTCACAGAGTGCACCCTGAATCTCGAAAAGGATACTTCCTGATTGCCCATACTGCTTTCCCTGGCTATGGAAATGGGAGAGGGTCAATTACACCAGTACACCTGGGCGGCACAAGAGCTCGACACCTGGGTAGCTGGATGCTCGAAGTTGATGCCAGCGCCGAGGCTACCGAAGAAGTCACAAAGGACCCCAAATATTTGCGGGGATTGCCAAGCAAGGTACACAGCATCAGTGGTGTCACTGTAGAGCAACAGGGTGATGACACCACCATCACTGTTAAAGACAAATTTCCTCCGGGCAGTATCGCGCTCTTTGAGACGTGGATTCCTACGGCAGAGCACTCTGCAGGATTGGACAGCTTTGTGACTGCTGGCGCTAAAGCTGCGTGGGCTGACCTAGATCTCATCGATCTCAACTTCCTGCTCTACCGCTGCGACGCGGAGGAGCGAGATGCTACTGGTGGTAAAGACGGAGTATATGACATTCCAAACCACGGCAAGCTCGTGTACGCAGGACTACAGGGATGGTGGAGTATCCTGAAGAACATCATCAAGGACAACGACTTGGCTCACCCTTTGTGCCAGAACCTCCGGGATGGTCCGTGGGCTCTCGAATACATCCACGGAAGAATTGAGCGTGCAAGCGCGAGCGAGTCTCAAGACAGACTGAAGAAGCCAGCAGCATGGTTCAAGGAGCGTTTTGATGCTATTCGTGCCATCCCGAGCTTCTTGCTACCCAGATACTTTGGCCTAGTGATGAGGACAGCTTATCGCGCCAGCTGGGAGCGTTCACTTGAATTGATGAACGAGAATATTCAACAAGGTCAATCATTTTTGCAGAGTTTGGCCATGGTGAGTGTACAACAGACAGGACTCGTCAAGTCTGCATCACTTTGGCCATTCAAGCTCGTACCCTCTGTTGCGGCTGGCTTGCCCCATTTTGCTGTTGAATGGGCTCGCTGTTGGGGTAGAGATGTCTTCATCTCCATCCGTGGTCTGTACCTGGGAACCGGTCGATTTGATGAGGCACGAGAGCACATTCTGGCATTCGCCAGTGTCTTGAAGCACGGCATGATCCCAAACCTGCTGAGCAGTGGAGATGCTCCACGATACAACTCCAGAGACTCCGTCTGGTTCTTCCTCCAGACAATCCAAGATTATGTCAACCTGGCACCAAATGGCAAGGAATTGCTGAAGACCAAGGTCAAGCGCCGTTTCCTGCCATATGATGACACTTGGTTCCCTACCGACGATAAACGTGCCTATTCCGTTGAAAGTACCATTGAAGACGTAATTCAAGAGGCTCTTCAGCGCCATGCGACCGGCATGAAATATCGCGAGGCTAATGCTGGCCCTGGAATTGACTCTCAAATGTCAGATGAGGGCTTTAACCAACACATCTTCGTTGATTGGGATACCGGGATTATCTTCGGCGGCAACCAGTCCAACTGCGGAACATGGATGGACAAAATGGGTGAAAGCGAAAAGGCTGGCTCCAAGGGCGTGCCAGGCACTCCTCGTGATGGAGCTGCTATTGAGATTACCGGCATGTTGTACAGTACCCTGAAATGGGTTGCTTCATTAAATCAGCAGGGAGCCTATGCATATGCAGAGGTGAAGAAGGACGATGGAGTCAGTGTTTCTTTGGAAGACTGGGCGAGCCGCCTCAAAAAGAATTTCGAGCGATGCTACTACGTACCATTGACGGCCGACGAAGATGCGAAGTACGACGTCAACCCCAAGGTGGTGAACCGACGAGGCATGTACAAGGATCTTTACAAGTCTGGAAAGGAATATGAAGACTACCAGCTACGAGCAAACTTCCCCATCGCCATGACGGTCGCTCCGGATTTGTTCGATCCTGAGCATGCAATGAATGCACTTTGCTTGGCAGACTCGACCATTCGCGGCCCTACTGGCATGGCGACTCTGGACCCGTCGGATAACAACTACCGCCCATACTACCGCAACAGCGAAGACAGTGAGGACTTTGCCACAAGCAAGGGACGAAACTACCACCAGGGACCCGAGTGGCTGTGGCCTACTGGGTTCTTCTTGAGAGCACTGCTGAAGTTTGACTTGATGCGACGAACGACACAGGACGGCCGCGAAGAGGCATTCCAGCAAGTGACGACGAGACTTGCTGGATGCAAGAAGATGATTGAGGAGAGTCCTTGGGCAGGTCTTACTGAGTTGACGCAAAAGAATGGCGAATACTGTGATGATTCTGTAGGCATACCCGAGTATCTATGTAACATTTCGTTTGCTAACATTGTTTTGCAGAGCCCAACCCAAGCCTGGTCTGCAGGATGCCTGATTGACCTGTACATGGATGCGCAGTTTGAACGGGACAGCGAAAAGAATTGAGCATGGCCGCGGCTGCATTGGCCCCGAAAAGCAAATTAAATATGTATATAATGAACTTGCATGAGTAGACGATAATTAGCAACAGTTCAGTTTTGATAGAATTTTTTGATTTCAAAAACAACTTCCTTGCGTCTTGTCTGCCACATGGCATGTTACCTCTGCTCTTTTGGGCACACATCTGTCAAGACTTGCACCATCTCGAATTCGAACCGAATTGCATCAATTGTGCGTATATTCTAGGTATCCAAGAAAAGCAAACAAAGACTCTATCTAGCCCTGTAGTCCTCGGAGCCCATATGTAACCCTTCACAGATCATCCGATCTATCCCACTAGTAAAAATAAGCAAAAGCCATGACGCAAAGAAAGGTCCTTCCAATGAAGACCGTCCGATCCGGGACAAACACATAAAAAGCGACTCCAGACTCCTCCAATAAGAAAAAAGTAGCAACTAAAGAGACGTAGAGTAAAAAAAAAGGGGGGAGCAATCATTCGAAGAAAATGGCCGTCAAAGGAGGGTGAAGAGGCAGGCGAAGCTGCAAAGGGACCGCGATTGGTGGGTTGATGTACATGGCGGTTGTGGTAAATCGTATTCGCGACTTTTGGGGGTATGATTTGACATCGTCATGATTTGATATTGATATGTGATAAATTGCCAGCAGAACATAATTGGCGTCATGTTCAAGTACGTTCGCTGACGGTCCACTTCTTCTTGCCCTTGGGTTTGCGGTTGTCTTCGGCGGAATTGAAGGTGGGCATATCGTTGCGGCGCTGAGCGTAGGCCATCTCAGGAGCCGCGGGCGTGCTACCGAGGGGAGGACCCCACGATGGGTGCTGGATAGATCCAGAGTGCTTCTGGCCGAAGGTGGATTGGCGATCCTTGCGCTTGAGATAGCGACGTCTCCAGATACAGGCGCCGATCCAGATGGCGGCGATGCCGACTACGAGGACGACGAGCATGACGACCCATTTCCAGTGGTTGGACATCCAGTCGCCGCCGTTGCCGTTGGACGAGCCGCCGCTGCTGCCGGAGGAGCCTGAGCTGCCTTGCGTGCTGGTGGTGGTTTTAGGGTTGTTGGGGCGTTCCTTGATGTTGCAGATGCTGGAGAACCAGTTGCCGACGGAAGAAAGCTCGTTTCCTTGACAGGCATTGCCGCAGACTTGTTCGGGGGACGTTGACATGGCGGAGACCTTGGGGTTTGCGCAGAAGCAGGCCTGATAGTTGGTCAGAGGTCCCGCTTGGATGGCGGGAGGAACGCAGCCACCGTTGGCATCGTAGAGAGGGCCGCATGCTTTGGCGCAATTGGGCAGAATGCCGGCATCGTTAAAGGGCACAATGGTCGTGATAGGAGGTTGTTGAGCTGGAGCGAGGTGGTTAGTGCGCTTGATCCCTTGCATCGGATGGATCGGCGGCTATTTATGAGACACTTACCCATGATGACGATGTGGGAGGTGAACAAGAGGAGAGAGAAACTGTTTTCTAGAAAATGTGCAACGAGATTCTAGTCAATGTTACTGCGTCTGGTACGGGTCGAACAGATGTCGTGCGAATCGTCGGCAGTGGTGCGGTCGAAGGCGAGTCAATTCGAGTCCTTCACCAAAGCTGTCGCGTGCGAATAGGAGCCAAAAGCGGAATGGCCGGTGGGTTCACGCAGTTGGTGGCATGCGATGTGAATAATTTCAGCGATTCGAGGTATTACGATTGGAAGCGAATAACGGAATCGATATAATCGAAAAGGTCGTGGCTATGGTGCGAATTGATAGCGGAATTGTAGTGTTTTTCTCTCGTTTGTGGTGTTAAACAATGGGGGGGCGATAGCGAACGAAGTAAATAAGTCTCGGCGCAAACGGAAAGTCGTCGGAAAAATTGGTGATGAAAATAAGAGCGAGCGGAAGAAGAGAGTTGAAAGGGAAATTTCGCGCTGAAACTCCCGGGAGGAAGAGAAGATGGTTTGGACGAAACGCGACGACCAAACGGGATTGTGATGATTTGTGAAGAGGAGACAAGGGACGGGAAAGGCGAGACAGTGGAAGAGAGTGAGAGGGAAAGAAAAGGCTGACAGGAATGACGGCGGAAAAACGGCTAGAGGCCAGAGAAGAGAGTGCTGTAATTGGGTTGTTTGGTGGGCGTGGTGGGTGCTGAGGGTGCTGAGGAAAGGTGTGAGTGGGGCTTTGTTCAGTGGACGACTTGCCCCAAGAGGGCGCCACTGAGAGCCACTGAGAGGTACCAAGAGGCACCAAGACTGCTGGAGCACAGTGTCCCCAGTGCTGAAGCTAGCTAGTGCTGAACCACGAGGAGTGTTTTTAGTGCGGCTGGCTAACAACAACAACTGCCTAAAAGGAATTAACGTGATTACAGACATGGAATAGTTTGGTGCCAAAGTAAAATAATCCATTACGATATCATATTCGCTAAACCAAACCAGCACTTGTTAGTCTTTAGAGGTACTTATTCCAGTACATGTGTGTCGGGTGGTCAGGCAAGGGGAATAGGAGTGCATGCTGCACAACAGAGCAGTTTCATGCCCGACCATTTTTGCTGCAAGCGATTGGCCCCAACATGTGCAATGTTTTTGCTTTTGACCAGTCTTGCTTTTTGGAGCGACTCATTTCATTCCCATGCAGGTTCCGTGAATACATGGTGCAAGGGTTCCAGCTTGCAATTGACAGGTCCCTGTATCTTTTGCGTGGTGTCTGTGGGTCCCCGCCAAGCCCCTGCGTGCCACTTCCGAGGTACTTTTCTTTACATCAACGATTGTATGTGTGACAAAGTACCTTTTGGGAGCCGCGTGGTCAGTGAATTCTTTGCATTTGCTGGGCATTTACTGAATACGAGCCCTTCATATGACTCGATAAAAAACAATATCTACATTCTTAAAAATCATGTACGTCAGCTTGAAAGGACAGGAAAAAAAGTTTTACTTGACTGGCTACAATTTGTTCTTGTTTTTTTTTTTTTTTTTTTTTTTTTTGGCATCCTTCTCTTTGCTTTTCTCAGCCTGGGGACACGGAAGAGCAACCTGTGAGTACGCTGGTAGGTAAGCTGATTCTACCTAGGGAGCGGTGCCGCCACAGCGGGCCACAGCGGGCTTATTACGGGCTAAGCAGCGCTGGCCGGGGTCTGACGCGATGGAATGGGACACTCTCTGCTCATTTTATCTCATTTTAGTCCTTCCATATTTTATGGAAGGGAAACAATTCGATAATGTGGTCGACAGCTTGGTCGTGTCTGGCAATGCCATCTCGATTTTGGAGAGCTTCAAAAAATTACTGGATACTCAGTGGCATCTCGCGAGGATGAAGATTTTTTGTTTTTATTTTTGCGATGCTATTTTATCCCTTGAAGAATTGACTGCCCGTCGACGGTAGATGCTCCCTTCTACTGTCTCACCTAAAAATAAAAACTGTCACAGGGGCCAATTTACAGCGCTAAGTCCGCTGTCATGTATTCTGTGAGGGCACCGTTAATGCTCTGTTAGTGGCCTTCTCGTGACTTTCAGCGACCTTCAGCCTGTAATGCGCTGAATTGTGCCGTCAATTGTGCCGTCAACGCCGCTGTAGATCTGCGTCTCCATCAAACTGCCAATCGGGGGTCCGCTAGATCCATCGATCGCGAATCAAGTCAGAAAAATATAAATAAAATTGGATAAAAGGCATCATAGAAACACAATGGACATATCTGCTCTCAGCTTTTTTCACTTTTCAGCTTTTTTTCTTCCTTTTTTTCTCTTTTGGCCTTTGCTCTGAGATTTAGTCGGTGCCATATTGCCATGGTGACTGTGGCGCCTGCATAAAGCCACGCACTTCCATGGCAACCAATCTCCGCTCATGCAGCTTCACATGCGCCATCCGCCACACCTACAATGCAACACACCACATCATCATTGTCCAGAACATAAGTCTATTAACTTGATGTAGGCTGTCTAATGCTAGAAACATGCTTCCTAAAAGAAACTCGTAATGAAAAAATCCGAGCAACGACGCACTCAGTAGTGATCAACAATCACCACCATCCAAACTCCAATCTTCCACCCAACGCCATACAACGGCGTGCACTTCTTATCCGATGGACTGTCCTCAATCTCCAGCCCATCTTCAGCATCATCCTGCAACAGTGTATCCGAAGCAAAGCTGTTCATTGCCCTTCTGTGCCCAAATGGCGCCTGGATAACTGACCCGTGTCGTCTACTTGATAGCCACACCACCTTGGCCGTGATATCCTGACACTTAGCAAAGGCTTCCTCGATCTGGCCACGGGTGCCATCGATATCCTTGATGCGGTCCGAGAAAGAAGATCGCAATGATCCGGGTATACGCATTGAGGGACTGGTAAATACCACTGTGAGTGAGGGATACGGTCTCACGAGCAGGTAGTGTTGAAAGATGCCATGCAAAACGGCCATTTTGACCTCGAACAGACTTCTCTCTGATAGTGGCAGGAATCGAGGGAGTATCCGGTGGTGTATCTGCAGATGGCAGAATCACTGCCCACGATCGCTGATTTGCACTGTTGTCCTCAAACTGTCTATTATAATGAGGCTTTTTACAACGCCGTGGGCAGAGGCAGAATCCCATGTTCGTGGTATGCGCAGCTCTCCGTGGTTCTCTTTTACGGTCTGAGTCTCGACGGGATCCAGTACTCGCGCAAGTTCGGCTAGTTTCGTAACACTAGTGGTTGGTGACGAAATGTCCTCATCGTTGATTACTTTCTCTAGTCTCTGCAAGCCGTAGCAAGTCATTGCTAGTCCAGAGACGTCGATCTGTGCGCCCAGGAAGTATCGGTTTTTTCCCCCGTAGTCGCACAACGGCGCCAGCTGAAACACATTAGACACTGGAATCATTGACTATACAGTGTGTGTCACTTACCATTACCAAGTTGATGAAGGGTGGCCCATCTCGTCGATAGCTGAGAATCGTCTCATAATGTTCTCACACTTCAGCTACCGCTTCACTCACACGCTTTACTGTGCCAGGGTCTGTGTTGGGTCCTTACAAGAACCGGCAGTTTCGTCCAATGACATAGTCAAACCCATACTGCGTAGTATGATGAAACTGCTTCGACACCAACACGATCGGGTTATCCGGCCTGGATGGGTCGGTCAAGCAAAACACCTCCGCAAGTCCTGGAGCCGTCTTAGCTTCTGGGGGGTTGACGTGTGTGATTTTGCGTCTGGTCGATTTAGACACAGCCTTGATCCGGTATGTGTAACGTACTCAGGGAGGTCATCTCTCACCAATGGATCAATCACATTTGACAGGCGTAACTTGAAGCTATCGTTACTGTATCATCAACCCTCTGTGAGGTGAAGTCATACTGTGCCAAATTCTCAAGCTTGTGGGACACCACATTGCCGTTATCGATTGGTGCCAGAACCTTTTGCAGTAACAAATAGTACTCGAGTAAGGGGGTCGAAGATGGTCGTTCGGAAAACAGGAATGAGGAAAATAGCTGTAAGGATTCAGGGTTGCTCAAGATGGCGATCAAATGGCGCCGCGGAAGATCAAGTCAGACCGCTCTTCAACCGGATTCTCCTGAGAGATTTCAGTGCTCGAGCTGTGCCCTAGTCCCGACGAGATCAAAGTCGTCGTCCTTTTGTGAATATCCCCCAATTGGGTCTAATCTCTCGGGGTTGCCGTTTTGAACCTGTAGTCGTGGGAATTCTTCTCTTAAAGCGACTGTGGCGATTTCAAGATCGGCTGTCGGCTGTGGCTTTTGCGGACTTAGAACAAATGAGCCTCCATCCAGAGATCGAAAAGAGGATCTCGAAGAGACTGTTCGTGCCACTTCAGCCGTTTCAGGTTATCTGCTCTTGCGATGTGTCTTTCTTCACAGAATGAGCATTTACACAACGTCTCACGCAACACCAGGGCAAGCAAGAAATAAGTATTAATCAACACCTCACCAACCACAAAAAGAAACAACCATCAAAAATGACCAATCAAGTTTCCTCCAAGACCTTCCCAGAGCTACAACCACTTAGGCCCCAACTAGTTTGTCGGATCTTTCCCATGCCGCCAAGCTAAACAGACCAGGATGGTGCCAGAGTACCGAGTTCTGCATGTATTCATACGAATTAATAAGCCTCAAATGCCCTGACGGGATCGGCGAAAATGAAACTCCACACCACGGGCGGGTAGTCCCTTACTCCTGTGACTGTCTGATCGGGCTGCTTGGGTACATGAGCACATATCGACCTGCAATGGCTGTGATCGAAAGCTGCGTGAGTGAGGGAAGCTGTCACTAGGAATCGGGTTGTGAGAAAAAGAAGTGACAGTTCTGCATGTGCAGGGATCATGGGGTTTTGCAATGGCGCTAAAGTGATGGGACTTGGGTGAGAATGAGGGCATTTTGGGTTAGACTTTGAAAAAGTGATTTTCGTTGAGGGGACTGGTATTGCTAAGGGATGGCGAATGTGAGATGTGAAGACTTATTTGAGAGAAGGTTGTTGCGATGAGGGAGCTGGGTTGGATGTGGCCAAGATGTTCATGGTGGTGTGGTGCGGCTTTCGGCGACAAAACAAGGCTAAACGCGCTTCTTATATGGTGTTTCAAATGTAGTGATTGGTTCAGCGCTAAGCTTCCTAGCAAGGTAAGAAGAAGCTTGGCATGGGTGAGACACACAGGCGATTGGTAAATGCGAACTGTGAAAGCGCGGGCTAAGTACATACGAACAACTCCTCAGCTTGAAGGGCATGTACACTATGGGAGTGGAAATGGAAGGAAGGCGTGCAAGGAAATGTTGAGATATTTACTCTGGCATTCTATGTACATCATGTTACTCGTTGACTCCCACTCAAGCCATATCAATACACGTCTCCCACAATTTATCTGTGTGTGCAAGTAACACCAGAAGCGTCAGCACTGCAGTCAGTCTCCTGCTGACCGTTCTCAGCAATATCCCAAATCTCGGCACCCTGAGGAGTGACGGTTCCCTGAGAGCCAGTGGCGCTAGCCTTCTCGAACTTCCAAGTGCCAAAGTCGGCAAGGGAGCCGGCACCACCACCGAGCTCGATGATCCATTCGGCATCAGTCAAGCACAGACGGTCGCGCATGTTGCTGTAGGGGGTGCTGATGCGCTTGCCGGTGGTCAAGTTCTCGAGCGTCGACGAGCCAGAGCTGGTAGAGGTAGCGTTGACAGTCATGCGAAGACGGTCGCCGCCCTTGACAGGGAACCGGCTGCCGTAGTAGACAGGAGGGTTGGGCCACCACTCGTACCAGGCAGAGACGGAGCCGTCGCCGAGGGCTTGCACACCGGTTTGGAGAATGGCGCTGCCACAGTTGGCACCTGAAATTCACAAGGTTAGTACATGAACAGCATCTGATTTGATGTGAGTTGGACTTACCATCGATACCGACCCAGCCAGCGGCACCGGAGTTGCGGCTCTGACCACTGAAGATGGGAATGGTCGTCTCGGCGGTAACGCTCTTCCAGCCACGGCCTTCTTGGACAGCACCGGCCCAGTTGTTGCTAATGACCTCGCCGGAGTCGGGGTGCTTAGCAACGCGCTGAGGTCCTCCGACAATAGGCTGGGCAGGACCAGCGATGTTACCGGAGGGGACGGCGAGAGCGCCAGCAGCGAGACCAAGGATAACTGAAGTCTTCATATTGAAATTTGGTTTACAGATTTGAGATTGATGAAAGTAGACCATGGTAACAAAGGAAAAGGGGCATATTTATACATCGTCTTCAGATGAGCTTCATGGTCGCCGACAACGGTAACCATGGAACGTATTGCTCCTTCGCTTATCCGCAATACTACGGGCAATGCAACCCCACGACAGTTTCTATTTCGTACGAAAAACCTGGGGTTGGAGGGCTGGGGTCGAGTGACCGCCACTGGATCAATTGCCACCGGCACTAAGGGCTGTCAACCTGCCTAAAGGGGCAAGATGAGATGTCACAGGTTTGTCCAATCGAGCAGGTCGGGGGTATTCCGTGTTCGAGGCATCTCCGGTATTAAAATTGCAGCAGATGCGGAATGGACATTTGTTGGTACAATCTCTTGGCAAAGCCGATGCAAATGGGGCAGGTCGATTACTCGATGGCCGAGGTTCACGGGAACCTGTTTGTCACGGCGATGGTGATCTGCGTTTTCGGAGGCAAACAGGAATGAAATGTAGCGTGTGCACGCCAGTTTCCTGCTGTCAAGCTTGTTGTCATGGAGTTGAAGTTGTTCTTATTATATTGAAGGCTTTTATTTTATTCCACCAGTCACAATTTACAAAGTGTACACCAATTTTCCGCCGCTGACCTTGTTTTGTCTCAACTCATCCAGGCCCTTCAACACACCCTCCAAGCCGTCGCCGCCACGGTTGACAAAAGTCTGTGGAGCTTGTAGCTTACCTTCCTCCAGGAGCTGACGCGCAACCTCGCCGAACTTCTTTGCAAATTCAAACTCAGCTGGTGCGGGTGGGTAATGTGTGCTGCCCTTGGAGAACTCCTCGCCGAGGATGGTGTACGCCAAGGTGTGGTAAGGGCCGTCAATCTTGGGGTTTACATCCAGGAGCTCTTCTTTCTTGACGGGTATGATGGTAGCGTACTTGCCGCCGTCGGTGCTGATGGCCGCGGCGGAAATGGCTCCTCCACTGCCGGTGCAGTCCCAGGCGAGCTTGAGCTTGTTGTCGGTGAACTTGCGGATTTCTGAGCCAACGTTGGGGGACTTGTAGTCGAAGACGGCGTCGGCGCCAAGAGATTTGAGATAGTCGAAATTGTGGGGGGAGGCTGTGGCGATGACGCGAAGGCCGGACAGCTTGGCGAATTGGATGCCGAAGATGCCGGTCGCGGTGCTTCCGCCGTTGATGAGGATGTCTTGCGAGGATTTGGTGGGCTCGTTGGGGAGTGGGAGGCCTAGGGTGCGGTATAGCCCTTGGCCCTGGGGGGCGGTCAGATATGGCTTGTTTGTAGGTGGTGAAGAGAAATGACTTACAACAGTGTAAATGGAGACGCCGAGTGTGGCGGCTTCCTCGTCGGTGATGTTGTCCGGAGTGCGAATTTGCACGTCACCTTTGGCTGTGATGATGTTGCCAAAGGCTCCATGGTCCAGTTGAGTCTTGTCTCTGCGAAGGAAAGAGAGTTTAGTCCGAAGCACAGACTTATACGCATGAGGGCATGAGTACTTACGAGCCGTGGACAAAACCACTGATGCGATCGCCCTTCTTGAACGGCCTGGTCACTTTGTCGCCGACTTGTTCAACAACACCAGCATAGTCGCAGCCAACTCGAGACCCGGCATCAGTCAGTCCATTGTCAATATGCTTCCAATCGGTCGGATTGATTCCAACGGCATTGACCTTGACAAGGATCTGGTCATCGCGCAGCTTGGGCACAGGGACCTCTTGGATGGCAGCTCTGCCCTTGTCTTGGTACACGACGGCTCTGGTAGTCATATTGGCTCTGAATGCTAAAGGTTTGCTAGCTGAAAACGAGCGAGCTGAAGCTATGACTGGTAACTGGCGAGATACAGGTTTTATAGCTGATCCACGTAGAGTTTGCGTCACTCGTTGCATGAGTCTAGTAGATGACGTGATCTACACCAGTGTCTGAGATGAACCAAGATTTGTAAGTAACGAGCTCTAGTCCGCTGATGCTAGACAGTATGCGAACTCAATTGAAATAATGCAAAATATTTTAACTCCGATTCAGGGACTTTTTGGATTAATAAATGGATTAGTTAAGGTCTATGAGCTCAGAGGTCTAGTTGGATTTGTAATCGTTCCCATCGAGTCTCCCCCACTGATCCTGGTCGGAATTAAGCGAAGGCGCTAATGAAATAACATCATTTTACATCGGACATTGGGCCACTCAGCACGCATTACCAATTCTGCTCGTGCTGCGAGGCCAGCCACGACAGAATCACTGATACGTGGCATATGACTTGACGATCTAAGATGGATGCGCTGTGTAAGCCAGAGAGAGTTACTTCACAAGAGCGAAAAGCCTAACTGACGCAAGTTAAATGTAAATTCTGTGTCAGCAATCTATCCTCCCGTAACATATTCTCTAGACAAAACAACTTAGAGCCAAACATATCGCGAATGCTATCCTACCAGCCTGCACATCAAATCAAGTCCACAGCACACGCTAATCTGCCCAAGCTAGACGTTAAGTTGGAAAAAGGTCCCACTGCATCATCTAGCTTAGTCTTAGTAACCAGAACATATCATGTCGTATTAGTCCTAGTTGTTGTTCGCTCCTGCTGTGGCTGCCGCCGAGCCATTAGTAGCTCTTGTGGTGGTGGTTAGTCTGGCTGTGGTGGCTGGTGCCGCGGAGCCGAGCATCGAAGACCTCATGCTCCATGGCCCGTCCTCTTGAACGAATCGTCCCATGCTGTAAGTGGTGGGCGATGCAGTTCCTAGATGTTCCTTGTTAGGAGCTTGCCTAGAAATTAGTTTGAGAGGCAGCTCGGGTGCGCTGCGTACCAGTTGTTGCAGCCCCGGTTGTTTGGGGTTTGGTGGCCGTTGCAACGGAAGGCATTGTTTTGGAGATTGAAAGAAGAAAATGGAGGAAAATAGGCTGCTTTATAGATGAAGATTGGTGATTGATTGAGTGATGGTTTGCTTCGGAAGAGGAGTGGAAGCTGTGAAGATGATCTTCAAAGAATGCTTGAGGTTTGAGATGAGCGGTGGGTGGATGAACAGGTTGTTCTTGTTTGTTGGTGTTTTGAGTCTTCAGTCGGAGGGATTCAGCGCCAATTTATAGTTTTTCCGGTCATTTGGGTATTTTGGAGTTGCGCGAGTAGTCACTGTTCTGCACGCAGAACATTTTGTGGCGGCGATGAAAGAATCGCAACATCGCGCGACGCACCCACCTTGACGTAAACGACAGTTCACATCGCGGCAGCTTGCATTGGGATTAGTGATTGAGAGAAAAGTGACGGTTCAAAGCTGGCACTCAATGAGACAGAGGCGTAGATGCACAGCATGGGCTGCGTCGATGTCACCGCTCTCCCAGCAAGTCGGAGGCGCTGTTCCAGATTTTCGGCGTCAATGATTTCCTTTTTGAACGGCAAGCATGTTTTCTCTTTTCTCGGGCTTGACTTTTGTGAGTGACGTACGATTATTTGTGGCATATCTTGCGTCGTCATGATGTGTTGATGCCGCGCCGATGAGACAGCAATACTGTTGTCCTCCCACATGGAAGATGACGCACCGTCCTGAGGTCGGCTTGATGAATACTGATCTCCGACCGATGCATAACTTGCAGTTCCTTTTCAGTCGTGTAAATGAAGTTTGCTATTCAACACAGCCCTCATCGCCCTCGGATGTCCGCATAAGGAGGCGGCAGGCAACACAAGATAGAGCACTCATGACTTTCCATCTCGAAGCAACATGACAAACGACTCATCGCATCTACATGCTGTTTCCCCATCAGGCCACTTTCCCTCCTGTCTTCTTTCTAGCGCGTAGGACAGCACCTTCTGCACTGTAGACGTATTGAATTAAATGTTATCAACTGTCGTGTAGCACATCAAAACCAGGGCCGACCCTTTTGCACCGTGAAACAACCAGACTCCGGTCTGGTAATATCTGTCTGTTCTTTTTCCCTGAACACCAGAAAATGCCGGTGAGTGGTCCTGTGTATGTCCTGCATTATCACACTCGGGGTAGACAAAGCGCCGAGAGAGAACCGGCAAGGCCACATTCAGAAATGCCGGCCTGCAATTGGACAACATCACTGGCATTCGAGGTAACTCGAAAGCTCGACACGACGCTGTTTTGCCCCTTGTGCGGCGCCGCCACAGCAGCACCAGCCGTTGTCTCCTACTTCCCCGGACGCGCCTCCACGCGGATAATTTCACCAAATGTTTCGGACCAGACAGGAGCAATCACAACTTCACTGCCGTGGAGGGGGGAGGGACCAATTGCTGCAGGTGTCGTGTCATGGCATTTGGTGTAGCCACCAAGCTAGGTCTGTCGCAACAAGGGCCCTTGTTGCCCATGGGGAGGAAAGAGGAAAGACAGGACGGGTTCTAAATTGGTCGGTGCGCTTCAGCCCAGGGCGAGTTTGAGAGTACCGCTTCCTTGGCTTCATGGAAGCCTGCAGACGAGTTTCATGTAGTACCAGCTTCAGGCTGGGCCTGTCATGTGGACTGGGGAGCTGGGCGATCTGGGAGAGGCTCTCGCTACTTGGTAACCAACCATTTTTGAGAGTTGGAAGATTGGAGAGATCGCGAGGCCGTATTGGGTTGAGAGAAGGTCTTTCGAGTATTGTCACATGGCTGACTTATAATGCGGACAAGGCGAGACGAGATGGGCGGCCATGTGGAGGTGGGCTCTTCGGTGGTCTGGAGTTTTGACTGGTGCGCTTGTTTGGAAGACGTTTACATAGAGTAATCATTGTTTCAGATTGTTTTCTCACTTCGTTCCAGTTGAATTGCCTAAGGTCATCGAGGGTTACTTCTTCCTCATTGTGCCTAGATGCGCTGTTTACAGAGCGACGCAATGAACCACCAACACTACCTATGTAGATAGAGTAAGAAATTCAAAAGACTTTATTCGTATGGCAAAGAAAGACTTTGGGTATAGAGTTTTTGTTTTGAATATTATCCTGGAATTGAACGATGGCAAAATGCGACACTGCAAAACGGTACAGGGTAGGCGGGCTGGTGACAGGGGGTTACGTGGAGAACGACGTCACAAGACATGCATCAGCATCATGCATCATTTTAGATCCGTCCTGAGCTTCACCTTGGTGCCTAAGCTCGCGCGCAATCCATCATCACAGCCATCTGTCCCCAAGCTCGCTCATGAAATTGCAGCGAAGCAGAAACACTGCGACTGAGCTAAGATGATCGACGACGACGGCAGGTTTGACCCCAAGCAGTGTACTGGCGAGGATGTGTTCATCCCACCCAAAAAGGATATCTGGGTGCAGCTTGCGCTGTCAATGCTTCTCGGCACCACGGCCTTTCTCACATTCTGCGTACGTCACTGGACA
Source organism: Simplicillium sp. C3G150-2 (assembly GCA_022702485.1). NCBI lineage: Eukaryota > Fungi > Ascomycota > Sordariomycetes > Hypocreales > Cordycipitaceae > Simplicillium > Simplicillium sp. C3G150-2. Next base: position 1,914,359 of record JAJIYY010000008.1, on the reverse strand, counting down.
TATTAGGATTTTTGCCTCGTGCACCCTTTGCTTACTGGACAATAGGTTTTGCGCCGAAGATGGCCATCTCTATATGCCGCGCGCAAGCGACGTCTCGATCCCCGCGTCGGACTACCAGCTCTTCCCGATACCTTCTTCGGCTGGATACCAAAGCTATACAGCATTACTGAAGAGCAGGTGATAGCGGCAGCAGGACTAGACGCTTTTGTGGTAGGTACTCATAGGGACGGTTGACGTGAATACGGCGCTAATGATGCAGTTCCTTGCTTTCTTCAAGATGGCCATTCGTCTCTTCCTCGTCATGGCATTCTTCGCGACAGTCGTGCTATGGCCCATCAACCGGCACTACCAGCCTGACCATGGCGACGATGGCCATGGAAAATCCGACACCTTTGGATCGACTTATTCCGCCTTCAGCGGGCCGCGAACCGAACCCTACATCTTTGGCGAGAAGAAAAAAGGCTCCAAAAATATTTCCTACCTGTGGTCATACGTTGTATTCACATATCTCTTTGTGGCGTTTACGCTCTACTCTATCAACTTGGAAACATTCCGAATTATCCGATTACGCCAAGACTATCTCGGATCGCAAGCGACTGTCACGGACAGAACCTTCAGACTGTCTGGAATCCCCAAGCGCCTTCGGTCAGAAGCGAAGCTAACGGCGCTCATCGAAAATTTGGGCATGGGCACCGTCACCGCGGTAGTCTTGTGTAAAGACTGGGAGGAGCTCGATGGTCTCATGGACGATCGCATGACTGCACTGAAGAGGTTGGAACAGGCTTGGGCACGCTATTTGCAAATACAACACGATACGGCAAAGTCGTCCCCCGAGTCGGCCGCCCGTGGGAATGGTGGGCTCCATGGCGAGGCTGCAGACGATGAAGAGCAGGCCAATGAAGATTGGCGCTTGCTAGCCAGCGATCCAAACCAGCCACACGTCTACGGCGGCGAACGACCACAGGTCAATATCCGCTATGGATTCCTTGGCCTGCGAAGTCGGAAGACAGATGCTATTGATTATTATGAGGAGAAGCTACGCAGATTGGATGAGAAAATTGAGGTTGCGCGGAGAAAAGAGTACAAGCCGACGGATATGGCCCTCGTCACAATGGACTCTGTCGCTTCCTGTCAGATGTTCATCCAAGCCCGTATCGATCCACGACCAGGAACACTCCTCACGAAGCCTACACCAGCGCCATCCGATGTCATCTGGAAGAATACCTATGCGCCAAGAGGAATCCGCAGACTGAAGTCTTGGGCTATCACCATGGGCGTGACGCTCATTACTGTCCTCTTCATCTTCCCCACGGTCATCATCACCGGATGGTTGAGCATTTGTACCGTGGTTAAAGTTTTTCCCTCTGTGCAAGTTTGGCTGAACATGCATACTACCATTCGATCCCTGGTACAGACGGGTCTCCCAACTTTGGTCATATCATTGCTCAACGTCATCGTCCCTTATCTATACGACTGGCTCTCTTCGCACCAGGGCATGATCTCTCAAGGCGATGTCGAGTTATCACTAGTGTCTAAGAACTTCTTCTTCATCTTTTTCAACACCTTCTTGGTTGTTACCGTTTCCAAGACAGGACTGACGTTTTGGACCATCTTGCCCGAATTGTTGAAAGACACCAGCAAAATTCCGGACACCATCGCACGCGGCGTTGAGAGCATGTCAAGCTTTTACATATCTTTTGTCATGCTGCAAGGTATTGGCCTCATGCCCTTCCGTATTCTCGAGGTTGGCACTGTTGTGATGTATCCAGTCTGGCGTCTACTTTCTGTCACTCCACGCGATTTCGCCCAGCTGCGACAGCCTCCAGTCTTTCAGTATGGCTTCTTCTTACCCACAGCAATTTTGGTCTTCAACTTGTGCCTCATTTACAGTGTGTTGAGTTATGGCGGCATCATGTTACTTGTTGGTGCCGTTTACTTCGCCTTTGGTTTCTTCACCTTCAAATACATGTTGCTGTACGCCGTGGACCAGCCTCAGCATGCTACTGGTGGTGCATGGAGAATGATCTGTCGCCGTATTGTCCTGGGCCTACTTATCTTCGAAGTAGTCATGGTTGGCCAAATCGCGGCTCTTTCAGCCTGGTTCCAGTCCGTCGTGGTACTGCCACTCATTCCTTTCACCATCTGGTACTCCTACTACTTTGCGCGACGATTCGAGCCTCTAACTAAGTACATTGCGCTTCGCAACATTCGATCAAACGAGACTGGAGATGATGAAGCCGTCTTTGACCAAGAAGACGAGGACTCAGATGAGCCCGATCAACCTCCCGCGAGTCGTCCATCTAGAGTCCTCTTCCGTCGTGGGAGCACCTTGGATGAGCTGCGTGAAGAGGGGTTGACGTTTGTAAACCCAAGTCTCATCACCCCGTAAGAACACAAAACCAAACTTAGCACCGTTTTATGGCTGTAGCTAACTCAACGACAGACTCGTTCAACCTTGGATTTACAAGGACCCTCCTCCAGTTCCAGGCGAGGACAGCCGAACGGAGGCATCCTCACAACACGAGCAGCCAGCCCTGGTCCTTCCTAACGCGGACAGCTCATTGGGTATTGGCGAAGATAACGTGTGGAGATGAGGAAGGTTGAGAGAGAACGCACTCATTTTTGGATTACATTTAAACGACGTAGAAGGCTGGTAGCATTGTTTTGAGATATACCATTTCCGTTTCTGCTTTTCAAGTTGCTCATAGACTACTCTTCATTAATACACGATATCCCGTTGGCGGCCACAGTTGCAGGTGCCATCGATCCTGAGCAGAGGAAGGAGCTGCTCGCATTCTCATTATATGTGAAGCGTTGCTCTGCGTCATCACACCCTGTTTAAACCGGCTTTTCAACAACCCCTATCATACCTAGAAAATAGTTTCTATTCCTAATCCGTCCTTCTCCTTGCCTTCTCCGCTCGAGAGGAGGGGGTCACTCTTTCATTACGTCTTGTCAAATTTTGGTCTCACGAGGAATTGCGAGCTCGCGCCGCAGCAAGCAAAAGCGAGCTACTCTTCCTTCGCGAGATACGTCGATGGCCATTGTTGCGATGGTGGGGAATGGCGAAAGGAGGATCGAAGCGCTGCCTGGCGAGCCAGCTGATGTTGAGCACATTGAGGCACATGAAGTTCGCGGCAGTGAGGATAGAGGGAACTGTGTGTTGCTGCGAGAATGCTTACAAATGATAGACACATCGGCAGCGATGAGGATGCCGGTCGAAATATTACAAGAGATGTTCATGCTACTTTCTCCGATCGAATTCAACGACGCGAGGCATACCTGTCGATTGTGGTATTTTGCGAGCCTACACTATGGCCTGCTGATGTTGATGCTCAAGCGTGGTGGCTGGTGGAGTAGCATGATGCGTTTGCTGTCTTCTGCCAGCTCGCTGGAATACCCGAGTATTACGCAGGAGATGCTCATGAGTAAATGGATCTCGAGGGAATGCAACCTCTCAAATACAGCAAAGAGCGCATTCGTGGAAGTGGGCAACACGGATTTCCGGCCTCTAGGACACTACCAGAATGGGACGACTGGCTTTGCCAAGGGCAACATGGATTTCACCGTGAGCCAGTGTGGAAAATTTGTGCTGGTCGCTTTCGACAGTACGCTATATGTTTACGAGTTGAACCATTCGAGACGCCAAAACACGAGCCTTGTACAAAACTTACCACAAGACGTGGGTGCACACTGTATACCACTGGGAGTGCTGAGGCCTGTCACGAAGATCTCTTGCCCGGCGACAATAATTGCATGCAGCATGGATACAACAACAGGAAGGTGTGCGGTTGCAGTGTTAATGATTAGTCGACTAGGCATGGTCTACGAGATTATGCCTGAGCGGTTGACTCTGCCTAAACAGACATCTCCGTTCACGTCTGGTTCTAGTTCAGGCTCGAGCTCTCCGCCAGATGGAGAGAAGTTGCACCGACCTTGCATATGTATGGAAACACCGCTAGTTCAGGACATTCCACAGGAGGACAATCGAAGATCAGTTTATCGAAACATATGCCACAGTCGCGATTTGCCCCTTTCCGTCGCATTGAGTGCCCGACGAGACTGCGTTGTATTTGGTTGCTCCACCGGAATTGAGCTTCATTAGGTTGATGCCATTTCTGGGCAGGATTTCAGTCGCTGGTTTCCACTCCTTTCTCCAAGCGACTTTATATATTTTGTGCCGGCACGCAGAGGACGGGACTCCGCTAGGCGATTACGGCTGATCAGCTCACCAAGCGGGAATGATTCGTTCAGTCTTGTCAATGGCTTTGCTCAAGAGAGATACCAGAGATCCATGGGTGGCATTTTTACCACAGCCATGTCTAGAGCTACTGCCGGCTCTGGGACCACAGCTGTGTTATCCTTCGTCAACGGCGACACCCAGGAAAGGGCGGAGCAAGTAGCAACTCAAAGCACCTCTCGAGGCAGTTTTGTACGACGAGTGTCAACGATGACAGCGGAACAATATCGCGCGGTGCCTATCAGTGACGGCTATCACATTCTATTCACAGATCCTTGCACAGGAAGACTTGGCCTCGGCACGGACGCCCCAGTTGGATCTTTGAGGCGGCTGCTGCAGAAAGTGTGGTTTCGAGCGCCTCCTTCATGTTTGGGGCCACCGATACTATATGCTGCTGGGACAAATACACAAGACGGTATTCGAGTAGTGGCCACTTTTTCAGTCCCCCAAGATATACGCAACAAAGCAGAAAATACGCAAGTCGTGGTCTTTTACAGTGTCCCGCCGGACTTGTTCCAATCGGAGAGACTTGTTGAAACGATCTTTGACCAGCCTGCTCAGCCGCCAATATTGACGACCAACGAAGCACACCAATGGGCATGGCTAGATGATGAGGGTCAAAGACACGATCTTCTCTGGCCCTTGGAGGTTGATGGACAAGTCGTCGCCTCTTGCTCAAACCTAACAGAAGTAGGTATTGACGCATCACCAGACATGGTTATCTGGGCGTTTAGCGCTGATGGGCTTGGTCAATGTTGGGCAATAGATTCAGGGAAAGCTCACACTCCGAAAAGTGGCATTGTACAGCCTGGAGGAGGGATTCAGCTTGAAGAGTGAGTTGCAAGTCGTTGCAGCTGGCAGGGCGATGCGCGGCGCGATGTTGGCGTTTGTCAACTGTCGACAGCTGCGAGCCGCAAGCCGCATCGGTCAGTCCTCTTTTCCACCTTCTTCAAGCAAAAAGTCTTTTCTCTGCAATAAATTCACTCTTCTTATCCCTGTATTTCATATTTGCATACCCAGAGTCGCAGGATGTCTGACATCACCATGAGCAACCACGCAGAGAGAAGCGGTTCTCCTGCTGTCAAGATCGAAGCTACATCTCCTATCGAAATCAAGAGAATCGCAGCAGCGCATCCCCAAACCCCCACACTACAAGGAAATGCACCAAACGAGGTAAAATACTCTTCAGCGAAAGCTATTGGGGACTATTCTAACTCATCTCGTCAGAACTCTCTATCTCCCGAGCAGCAAAAGATTCATCGCAACCACTCATTTCAACTCGTTCGTCTGCAGAGTGAAGTGTCCAGCTTGAAAGCGCAGCGAGAGAAAGATGTCAAACGCATGGAAGCGTTGCAAGACCAGATGACGAAACTGTATGTCGACCTGACAAATGCGAAAGGGGTTATGGGTAGAATGAGGATCGAGTGTCATTCACGTGGACACAAGTCTCCAAGCAGCTCTGCCAGAAACACACCAGCAACCGTCACCGACACTCAAATGAATGCTGGTGGCAATGCGGGGGACATTTTGGAACGAGTCAAGTACGCCAAGGGAGACATTGAAGGACTGGCAGACTCCATCTTGGAAGAACAGCGGCCGAAGCTTATCATTGGATTGGTAAGTGTGCACTTGTATGTGATAAAAAGAGAATGCTGACATTTTATCTCAGACCGCACTGAACAGCGTTGTCGATAGCTGGACACTGGACAAGAGAATGAAAGGCAACGCTGACAGACTGTCCAGCATCTACATGAAAGAGGAGGAAGACAAGGAGAATGTTCCACCTAAGGACGAGCATTGAGATGAGCTGGCACTTGTGCACACCAAGACAGAGATGGACAAAATTACTTGAACAACGCTCGATTGACTCTATCGGATATATGTTCCTCTGATGGTATAATCCTTCTTAGGCCCATTCACCGTGTATGACACCGTCCACTTTTCCAAATTCACCGCCTTGAACTTGAAGTTGTACTTTACATCATAATAGTCATCAATGCACAGGTGACCCGACTTGGCATTCCATCCATCGCTGCTTTTGTCGGCCTGCTCGAATTCCACCTCGTGAAACAAGTAGTCTGCACGCTTCTGCTGCTCCGGGTGTGCAAACCACACGCTGAGCTTATCCGTCGCCTCATCATATCGATACACATAGCGTCTCGTAGCGCGGAACCCAAACCCTTGCTCAGTTTTGAACTCTCCATCTTCAATGTACAGATACTCCCATGCCGTGGGATCTTCGTCCACAGTAAGTGGAGGTGGTGAAGACGAAGCGCACTGTAAGCCGTCGGATGTGCGCGATCTCAGCAAGAATTGCGCAGTGCCGCTGAAGTGGCCACTGGGGTGAGTGGGGAGTTTACTCTTTAGATCACGCTCAAGTCGCCATACGCCCAACAAGCTGCGGAACACGGCGCGAGACACAAATTTAGGGGTCGTCAGGCCAGCTTCGGCAGTTGAGGCAGTGTCAGCGAGAAGGGTGGCTGCGTCGGGGTCGTTGACGGAGTAGCGAGCCGGCGTGAGCGTGTTGAGGGGTAGATCGTTGTGAGAGAGGGGAGGAAGATTGGTGGTGATGGGGGATGAGATGGGGATGGAGAGGGCGCTGGAGAATTCTTGCATGAGGTATGCGTAGTCGCCCATGGGGAATTGGGAGAGACGGGGGTCATCGCGAAGAGAAAGTGTGCGTTGGATGGATGTGTCTTCGGAGAGCTTCTGTTGGAAGTTGGGTGGTTTGGTGTCTGAGGACCATAGTTCGGATAGGAAGCGGGCTTGCATCTGCATCACGCCCCAGTAGGGTGAGCGGTAGAAGCCGACAAAGCCTAGGTTGGGGACGTCGGGATGATGAGTTCCGTGGAAGGCGAGGGAGACGACTTGTTCGGTGTGCTTGGGGGAGTGGTTGAGTGTCTTCAGGACGTCGGCTGGGAGGAAGTCGATGCAAGGACTGGGATCGAAACCAGTTGCGACGACTACGGCTGCGATGTCGTCGATGGTTGAATCGGTCAGGGTGGCGGTCGTGCCGTCGATAGATTGGACTTTGCCCTTGGTGAGGGCGATGAGGCCAGAGCGAACAAAGTCGTTGTACCAGTCACTGACGGCCAAATGGGGCGGTTCTGACTTATCGGACTCGGAGGGCTGGAGAAGCTTAGAGAAGACAGCTTGGTCTGTGCCGAGAGAGTTTTGGAATATGCCATGGACGGTGGATGCTTGTTCTGTGGAAATGTGGCCTTGGGTGTTTTGCAGGGGTGCTGGCCTATTGTTGAGGTTGTATGATGGGAAGTCAAGCGGGAGGAAGGGAGGCGCAGAACGAGTGGGCTGTGACTGTCAGTGAGTGAATAAGATGTAGGGACGGATACACACCTCTGGAGTGGTGTAGAGTGGGAACACCCAGATGGGACGTTGAATGACGTGGTGGATTCTGAAGTCGTTGATGTTGAGGATGGATGAGTCCTTGGGGGAATGAGTGGCTGATGAGAGATGTGAGGCGATGGTTGCGGCAATCTCGACCCCGGACATTTGACCGCCTACGATGAGGATTTTGCGACCCTTTGAGTTGGCGTCGATGAGGTTTGACAAGTTGCGGTATTGAGAGGAGTGAATGACCGGTATGGACGCCTTGTCTGTAAGTGTCTTGGACAAGATGGGCTTGCCGAAGTAACCCGTCGCTACAAGCAGGTAATCAAAGGTATGCTGTTCCTCTTTACCCTCCGACTTAACAACAACCTCCCACTTCGAACCTTTCTGCTGCGCGCTGACGACGCGACTTTTCAAGTGTAATTCAAAGTCCTCATTCGGCGATAGGTACCGATCCAAATATTTCTGTAAATACTGACCAACCATCCACGCCTGGGGCAGCTGCGGCGTCCCCTCATCCCACGCATGATCACTAAACTGCATAGTGTGCTTGCTCTGATTCGCAATCATGAGGGGATGCACCTGGCGTTTTTCGTCTGTTTTGGAGGTAGGCCACAGCCCACCAATGCCGTCTTGCGCATCGTAGAGATGGACTTTGAAGGACCCGGGTTTTTTGGTGAGGAGGTTCTTTGCGGCTATGAGGCCAGATGGGCCGGCGCCTGAGAGGGTTAGATTAGAGACAGAGGAGAGGAGAGGAGGGGAGACGTACCGACTATGCAGACTGTGGACATGGCGCGGCGGAATATGAGGTGCATGGGTTGGTTGGTGTTGAGGTGTAAGTTTGGGATGAGATATTTTGGGGTGGGAGTGGGTTAGTCATCACTGCGGCGTCGTCGGATGTCCGATGAGAGGACAATCAACCCCGGATTTCTCATTACAATAATTGATAAATAATAATGTATTTGCATTTGTATGTTCTATACAATAGGTTGTGTCCAATAGGCCCAGTGAGCCCTATAATGCGTTCATATACACAATACCGCCTGCATTGACAGGCTGACTCTAAGTTAGATGCGAAAGAACGCAGCACTGGACAAGCCAAACAGAACAAGAAATCGAACTATGAAAAGGGGAAGACATCAGAGGATGCTTCTAAGAAAGAAAAGAGTATGTAATGATTTTGATGCAGAGAAAATATCCTGATCAATCGTTGGGCCACAGTAGACAAGTGAGAGCTCCCCACCGAGTCCCCCTTGACGTCGCGGCCCGTTTAGTCTTTGCCGAGGAAGACCAAGTTGGCCACATTCATGATGGACATGAACAGCCAGATCATAATCGCAAGAACACTTGCATACCAAGAATTCGCCATGCTTACAGCTCCACGCGAGTCATCCGCATCACCCTCGCCCATTACGCTCTCTTCATTGCTGCTCTCGGGGCGTCGCAGGGCTCTACCAGAGTTGACAGTCATGTACTTGCTCATACAGGTAAAATAGATGAGTGGCGCAGTGACAAAAGGTAGGATGATACTCAAAACAACCTGAGAACCGTTGAGTGCATCGTTGAGTCCCTTTTGTCCCACGGCGCCAGCAATAATGATGCTGGGCGTGATGCTGATACTGCGGGTAATCAGACGACGTAACCACGGTCGGACCTTCCAGTTCAAAGCGCCCTCGCTAACCATCTGGCCGGCGATGGTGCAGACGATTCCGGCAGAGATTCCAGAAAGTAGCAGAGCTAGGGCGAAGATGGTGCCAGCGGCGGAAGAAATCGACCGCGAGAGGAGCTTGTGGATACCGAAGATATCGGCGTCAAGGGCGTCGGGGTTGTTGTACAAAGCAGCTCCGGCGACGATGAGGATAGCGGAGTTGACGAAGAGCGCAAAGGTGAAGAGAGAAATGGACAGCTCGAAGACGGATACTTTGAGGGAGTGTTGGATTGCTCGCAAAGAGGGGACATAGTGCTGCTTTTCCATGTTCTCGTCAAGTTCGACTTCGGATTGCGAGGGAAGAAGGCCGTTCTTTCTGTCAAAATCTATAAGTCGTGGTTGAACGATTCCAGATCCAAGGTACAGGCTGTGTGGCATGACCGTTGCCCCAAGAATTCCACAGGCTTGGTAGATGCTGCAGTCAATTGTTAGCGTTCACTGAAAGACAATTTATGCGGATTAGTTGACTTACGCCTTGCTCTCAATCAACTGGCTCGATGGGACGTAGCCCCGGAAGACTTGTCCGACGGCAGTGTCGTGGATGAGAGACAGCTGAATGCAGAAGCAGACTACTACTCCAAGGACCAGGCAAATGACGAAACCTTCAAAGATGCGAAGAGACTTCATGGATCCTTCTGGGCGATAGAAGAAGAGGATCACCATGACGTCCAAGATGGAGATGGCGCATCCTGCAACCAATGGCACTTTAGGAGCCAAGAGATTCAATGCAATGGCAAAACCAATGACCTAGGCCAGTTAGACACTCGCAAACCCAGTTGAAACTAAAAAAAAAATTAATGCTAAGAAACTTACCTCTGCGATGTCGGTAGCAATAATTGCAGCCTCGGCGAAGAAGTACAAGATATAGTTGAGCCATCGCGGAAGAAATGCACGACAGGCTTCAGCAAGGTTAAGACCAGTAACAGTACCAAGCTTGATAGCCAGGCTCTGGAGAAAGATGGCAAACAAATTGGAGAGAAGAACAATGAAGAGAAGGCGGAAGCGATACGACGCTCCAGCAGCAATGTCTGTCGCGTAGTTTCCCGGATCAACTAGATTGACGCACCATGTCAGTGACTGCATACCAGCAACTAACCGTATTGGGATGGGATTTGGGGGCCTGTCTTACTGTAAGCAACTGAAATCAGAAAGCCCGGCCCAATGAAAGAAAGGAACCGTCGAATGTTCTGAATGAGCCACTGAAATGGCTTGCGGCGGCCAGCGTCATCACCTTCCCCGGAGGGTGGGCGAGACGCAGAATGGGCGGTTGCAGCATCGTGCAACTCGCCCCCGGTTGGCTGGTCTTGGTCCAGCCGGCGGGACGTCTCGCCCTTGCCTCCGCCGCCGTCGGAATGGTGATTGAGGTCTTCAAAGCCTGATGCTATCGCGGATGACGAGTCTGGCGTTATGCCTGAGCCGCCCTTGACGTGCCCCCGTGAGGCGCTGGTGTTGACGGCGCCGTTGAAGTCCTCGTTGGTGACGAGGTCGTTGGAGAATGTGTCTGGGCTCTGGTTGGCGCCGCCGCTGGTGGCCTTGAGCGGCTCGTTTGTGCGTGCTGTCTTGTTCATGGTTGGTGATGGGATGGCTGCGCAGTTGTGATGTAGTCGCCACGCTGTCAATTGGAAGTAGCAGTTAAGCAGTCAAGTCGTCGTGTGCTGTTGTAAAAAATTGACGACGACGGAAGGATGCAATACGTATTCGTTCCAGGGTCCAGACCATGCAGGTTTTATCATGGCATTGACTGGACGGTTGAAAACACAGCCTTGCTTTGCCCGGAAGCGGCTTTTCCCGAATATTGGTGGATCTGCAATTACTTGCACCAGCGCGATGACTGATGCGGAGGGGGATCTGATCTGAATTATCCAGCACTTGGCAATCGTAAAAATCGACAGTATTGATTTTATTCCAAATGACCATCAAGGCTATTGGTGAGGAATAATTATCTCGTCGATTCCTGTCAGCACCGTTGGATTTTGTTGATTTCGTCCATGACGCCCAATTGCCGCCGACTAACGCAATCGTAATCAAGCCCGGCGGATCATCAGGGTCTTTGCTTTGGTTCTCCGTTTTATGTAATAGAATCAGCAAAATATTTTTCGAATTTAGATGAGACAACATTAAAGAGCCTAAACCCTCGGTTTTAAATCCCTGTCGACGACATCTCCCAAAACCGTCTCGCCTCGTTGGTCGGCAGCCATCTTCGCTTGCTTTATCCGCCGCGTCTCGCTTTCCGTGTATCTCGTGGTCCACCAGGTAATCAGCGTTAAAATCGCACATGTTCCCACCAATCCCATCGCTACAGAAAACGGCACAGTGTAGTGTGGTGCGTATTTGCTTCGAAAGATCTGTGGCCCCAGTGCGCCGCCAATCTGGCCGTAGCTGTTGACGAAGCCAATTGAAAAGGCCGACCCTGTGGCATGAGATGTGGTTTGAACGCGCCATGGCCTGCAATTTTCCTGTTAGCATAAAATTATGGATAAAGAAAAAACAGAGAGCGTACCACATGACTGGATACCACGCAGCAGTGACAGCGTTGCCAATTAGGGTGACGGCGTAAATTGCGCCGTTGCTTGGATACGCAACAAAGACGCCGTAGCATACGAGGATGACAATTAGGAAGGTGAGTGGATATAATGGTCGCGGGATGTTTTTGCGGTCAGCCATGATGCCAGTGCCGGCGATGACGAGCAGCGCGGTAACCGTGATGGGAAGATTGAGGAGCTGAGCTTGGGCGATATTTCTAAGGAGAGATGTTAGCCATTCTGATTACCATGGTGGTTATAGAGAGTGGTGAGAGCTCATACGTGAAGCCGAGGTTGGCGATAACTGTTGACTGGTAAAATGTGACACCATTTGTACCGACAGTAAAGGTTGCCCAAATGAGGGTAAAGAGCCATAGTCTCTTGTCTCTAAGAGAGTCTACAATTTCTGACAACTTGAAGTTTGCTTCCTTGGCACGAGGAGCGTTGGCCGGCAGACGAGCCTGAATGAATCTCTTTTCCTTCTCAGTGAGCCAAGTTGCTGTCTCCGGGACTGATTGAAGTAATCATGTTAGTATCCATCAGTCAGGCTAACAAGTCAGACACTTACAATCCGGAAATATGAACCAAATGATAAAGCCAAATATTACGGTCGCGATACCTTCGGTAAGAAATAACCTAGAGCAATGTTAGCCATCATCTGTGGACCAGCATCTGTGGTCAACACTCACCATTGCCATCCGGAAAGTCCACGAGCTCCAGACACTGTGTCGAATGCGTAGGCGAGGAGTCCGCCAACAATGCCAGCAGTATTTCCGCAGATATCTGGAAGTAATGGTTAGTGTACATGAGAAAGCAGACCGCGGCTTGGTTGACTTACAAAAGTATAGTAGTCGAAGCGACATCTCATCAGGTCGGTACCAATATGTCATCTGAAGGATAACACCAGGAAACTGTCCTGCCTCGGCTAGACCCAACAGGAAGCGAGTCGCAAACAGGCCGGCCTTGTTCGTGACAGCAGCATGGCACATCAAAAAGATGCCCCATCCGATCATTATCCTTGATTGCCATTTTGAAGGAGTAAAATATTTGAGAAGAAGATTGGATGGTGCTTCTCCCACAATGTACGGGACCTGTGTATGTGATGAGTGGCGGCTTCGAGTGTTTGCTTTTACAAACCACTTACATAGTACACGACTGTAATCAGATTATACTCATCTGCAGTCATTCCCAGCTGTGTGATGATGTTTTGGTTTGTTCCCCGATTCATGATTCTGGCGTTCGATGTCTTAGCGTATTAGTAACCGTCATCTTAATTGCCACTTATTTACTACCATTACTTACATTTTGACTGTCCAGATTTTTGAACATAAAAATAAGTGAGCATAAAGTCATCAACCGCCAATCGATTTTGCGCAGAAGCTTCCTCTCCTCTTCCGCAGTAAGTAGCGTCCTGTCGCTCATGAGCTCCGCATCGTATCCAGCAATCGTCTCCTGTGATGATGATGCTTCTGGTGCAGCTTCTCCGCGACGCACAAAATGAAGCTGACCTTCATGAACTTCATGCGCCCCGTCTGTGTCGCTGTTGGTGGTGACGTTGGTGACGTTGGTGGCAACTGTGTGCTCGACGTCCTTGTGGGTGCTGACCCAGCTGCTAGAGTTGGCCATTGTCGCAGGCCACAGTGATTGTATCACTCAAACAGTAGCTACTACACTGAAGGATTGGGTCGAACTCCTCCAATTGCCTGGGGAACGTTTGATGATAGTCTTATAACGAGAGAGAAGCACGAACTCTCATCCCGAATCAACTCGTCAAGAATTGGATTTGTATCATCATCCACACTTATTGCGAATTCCTGGCTTAGAGAATTAAGCAAGGGAAAACGGAATCAAAGCCATTTAGTGATAACATCCGAAGATTAAAAGCCTAAATTAAGGAAACGGGGCACAGCTACCGGCATGTGGCACAACAAGGGGTACTGGCAGTCCTGCCAGCCACGAAACACCCCCGAAAGAGCCGTCTGAAATTCTAGATTAGACTGATATGAGACGCATTGTCATGCCCGGAGGGAATAACTCTGCGGGGGTGGATAGTAGCCGTTGCGAGCGGATGGTATTGATTGGTTCGGACGAAATAATCGGTTTCGCCATTAAGATCGCCTAGCACGCAACCGCAGGGCCGCATCACCACATTGTAGCGACACCAGTATTTTTAACGCAAGTGGTTAGATATGCTTCAATCAAATTGAACAAATTAGGGCCGATATATTGTTAATCAACACGAAAGGAACAATTGATTCTTCGAATACTAGGAGCATAAATATACATTCATCTCTCTTCGGCGACTGCTTGGTGGTTACTGGAGATTTGCACTTTGCGCCGACTTCAAACCAACAAACCTCAGCATATTGTTTGACGCAGTATCAACCATTTTCTTTATAATATTTCATTGTATAGTCTATCATGGCCGCCTTAACTGAAAAGTCGTTTTCAGTGCCTACAAATGGAGGCATTCCGACATATCACCAGATCCCAGAAACATCCTATGAGTGTAAGTCGGATCTCGTGCTTCACTGCCACTGTGGAGCTTGTCAACCATTTCCTGTTACCTCTTGCTAATTTTTAATTGTATGCAGTGGAATGGGCAAATCTTGCGACATTGGATTTGTCTCAGTTCGATCAGCCAGGTGGCAAGGAAGAACTCGCCAAACAGCTGCACGAAGCTATTCGGAAGATAGGTCAGTGTTATCGCACCGTCTCATTATTTTGCAAAATTCTCACGCGAGTATAGGCTTTTTCTACATTGTCAACTTCGGTCTATCTCAAGAAGCGGTTGATCGTCAATTCTCAATTGGCAAAGAACTGTTCACGCTTCCCACAGAAGAGAAGCTCAAGTATCGCGCGGATCTCGAGAACGGTGGTTATAATGGATATAAGCCGCTAGGTCTTCGTGTAAGTTTCATCGTACATGTTCTGAAAATGATTACGATCTAACGTATATCAGGAAATTCGTCCAGGTGTTTTTGACAACACCGAAATCTACAACATTCCCAAATTCATTCCCGCATTGGAGCGCTCTCACCCCGACATAATCAACACGAACCGCCCCGAAATCGAGCAATTTGCTCGCCACATTCACGACGAAGTTGTGCGAAAGCTCCTCATACTATTCGCCATCATCCTTGAGCTTCCGGAAGATTCATTCCTTAAAATCCATCGCTACGACGAGAAGAGCGACTGCCACCTGCGCTACATGAAATATCACCATCGCACTACCGAAGAGAACCAGCAGCTCGGCAACGTCTGGGTCAAAGGTCACACCGATTTTGGCAGCTTGACCCTCTTGTTCAGACAACCTGTCGCTGCCCTACAGGTCCGTACCCCGAGTGGCGAGTGGAAGTGGGTGAAGCCATATCCTGGCAGCATTACAGTCAATTTGGCGGATTCTCTTGAGTTTCTCACCAACGGTTTTCTTAAGAGCAGCATTCACCGTGTTGTGGTACCGCCGCCTGATCAAAGGGATACAGATCGTTTGGGTGTTTTGTACTTTGTCCGCCCGGAAGACAGTGTGGAATTGAGACCTGTGGCAAGTGAGGTGTTGAAGAGACTTGGCTTTGACCAGGTTACGGATGGTAGTGCTGTGGGCATCACAGCTGGCGAGTGGGTGAAGGCGAGAGTTGCCAAGGGTGTTGGGAAGGGACCTCGCGGTGAGGTGGAAGAGGAACCGATTATTGGCGGCAAGAAGGCAAAATATTATGACTAGAGCGCTGTATGTTAAACGCATTTCAAAGATAATATTGGTCTTTCAATCTTGGGTTCAGTGACAGTTCAGGCAATTTTAACAGTCTTGCATTCAGTGCAATCCAGGCGATTTTGACAATTGCACACGTTAGCACGGTAGGCCAGCTTCACTTGGTGTCTTCATTCACCAACCAGCCTGCGGATACTGTACTCCGAGTGCGCTACTGTTACGAGCTACTAATCTCAGCCCACTGGGTACTCCAGCCCATTGTATGAGGGGTTCAGCTGTAAATCATCCGAGAAAGTGGACATGGTAAAGAAAACATCCGAGACACCAGAACAAAGATTACCCTTGTCACAGTCCTGGAAAACCCGAAAGATAATAGCATGTTGGCTGAAATGGTGACACATTTGCTCCATTAATTGAAAGAAAATCGTCCGATGAATTTGCGATCATAGGGTTCTGCGCAATAGCGTCATCGCCACCCATCATTGTCCATCACCATATCAGCTCAATGGCTACAACCACTGTGAACGCTGGACACAACCAGAACATGGGGTCTCTCGCTACCAACCACGCAACGCCGCGGGCGTCTAGCGACCCTTATTACGACTTAGGGAAGTTCGCATTGAAGGTGTCGACTCAATCTGCAGAAGCCCAGACGTGGTTCAATCGAGCCTTACTTTGGACTTACTGTTTCAATCATGACGAAGCTATAACCTGTTACAAGCAGGCGCTTGCGTACGACCAGAACCTGGCAATTGCATACTGGGGTGTTTCTTTCTGTTCCGGACCAAACTACAACAAGACATGGCGGTTATTTGACGAAAAAGACAAGCTCGACGCCATTTCGAACACCTACGCCTATTCTCAAATGGCATTACAGGCGATAGAGAACGCGACAGAGTGGGAAGCAGCGGTCATTCGGGCACTCGCGAAGCGGTATCCCAACAACGACCCAGCGAGAGACCTGGCAGCTTGCGATAAAGCTTACGCTGATGCGATGCGAGAAATTTATGGTCGCTTCAGCAAACGCGATGGAAAAGTCGACTTCGATACAATCACGTTGTTTGCGGACGCATTGATGAACGTTGCTCCACGGAAGCTATTCGATTCTACCACTGGCCTTCCAATACCGACATCTCCAGTTGCTGAGGTTAGAGCCCTGCTTGAAAAGAGCTTGGAGCTGCCAGGTGTAGAAAAGCATCCTGGCGTTGCGCACATGTACATCCATCTCATGGAAATGTCTGCCACGCCAGAGGCTGCACTCAAAGCAGCCGATATGATTCGCGAGCTGGTACCAGATACTGGGCACACTTACCATATGCCTGCTCACATCGACGTTCTTGTCGGCGACTACCGACGTGCCATCGAGTATAATCTCAAGGCAACCATTGCAGACGACAAGTTCTTTAAGAATGATGGCGGCTTGACATTTTACAGCTACTATCGAATGCATGACTACCACTCCCTTATTTACGCGGCCATGCTGGCGGGCAAATCGAAGGCGGCGCTATCAGCGACAACACGAATGGAAGCGGCTATTACGGAAGAAATTCTCAGAGTAGAAAAGCCCGCGCTGGCCAATTGGATGGAGTTCTTCCTCGCTGTAAGGGTTCATGTGTACATCCGCTTCGGAATGTGGGATGAGCTCTTGGCGCTGGACATATTGGAGGACAAGAACCTGTACTGTGTCACTAATGTGATGAGGCACTATGGCAAAGCCATCGCCTACGCTGCGACATGGCAAGTGAACAAAGCTGAGGAAGAGCGAGAGCTCTATAAAGCTGCCGCGACGATAGTGCCTCCAACACGACTGGACTTCCCAAACAAGATCACTGATATTCTTCATGTTGCAACGGCAATGCTGGACGGAGAGATTGAGTATAGAAAGAGCAACTACGAAGTCGCATTTCAACGCCTTCGAGATGCGATTAGCTTGGAAGATAAACTGCCATTCGCAGAGCCGTGGGGTTGGATGCTCCCAGCACGACATGCGTATGCTGCACTGTCTTTGGAGCAAGGCTATGTCGACCAGGCCCTCCATGCGTATGCCGAAGATCTACAATTTGTACCAACACCGGGACGGCCACATCAGCATCCTAACAATATCTGGGCTCTTCATGGGTACCACGAGTGTCTTGAGCGGGTTGGTCGCAATGCTGAGGCGAACATCATCAAGCGCCTGCTTGTTGTGGCTGCCGCAGAAGCTGATGTGAAGATTAACTCATCGTGCTTTTGCAGACTGGGTACAAAGCCTGCATGCAATGGAACGACCAAAAAGAACGGCTGTCACGGTGCTGGACCATAATAGTGGATGGGCGGCGTTGAATGTGGTATGGCTGGCTAGTGGTGGCAGCGCACCCTGCACCTCAACCCTCAATCAAAGAATCAACAGCGTTGTGCATCTTTTCACCCCTTTAGTGACATGCTTGTTTATTAAGTAGCTAGTTTACTCTGCAATTACAAATATATTCTTTTTTTAGTAATTGATCTGTTGTACAGCTATGCGTTTGTCGCTACGCTTGCTTTATCTCGCACGACATGGAATTGTGCGATACCATCATTTGCAACTTGAGCCACCAGCCCGTACTCCCAGTCCAAATATGCTTGCATATCATCACGAGCATTTTCAGTTCCCTCGTATGGTCGCTTATATACGTCGATGGGTTCGGACAACCATCTCGATTCCGTCTCCAGTACACCATGAGTAGCCGCCCAAGCCAAAGTTCCTCCAGCAAGATAAACTACTTTCTGAGATACTGCCTGTTGTGCATATTCCATGTTTGCAGCCGCGATCTTTCCATCTGGAGATGTGAGAACGATTGTGGCCGAGTTGTTTTTAATGGTCTTCAGATCACGAGCCAGTTCCGGCCCAGAAGCAAACCAAGCGCCGGTGATATGGCCTTTACGGTAAGCTGGGCTGCGCGCGAGATCCACCACAATGGTGTCTGTCAACTTAGACAGATCACTGATGGTAATGGAGCCAGATTCAGGAACAGACCAGACTGGAAGCTTTGCGGCTGGCAAATCTACCGGCAGTGTGGTCGATTCTTCGAGCACATAGACTTCCCATCCCAGCTGGACAAGCCAACTAGCTGTCATGCGGGCTCGAGCACCATCGTGGTCGTATAAAACAATCCGTGCGCCTCTAACTCCTATCCATTCATCCGTTGCTTGGACGAGCTGGCCGCCAGGAGCAGACACAAAGTTTGGCGGATGACCGGCTGCGTACTCCTCTGGCGTCCTCACATCGAGCAGATGCAGAGTCCTGTTTTCATTTTCTGACACGAGTTGATCAAGCTTCGTGCTGTCGATAATGGCCACACCGACATGGCTACACCAAGCGATTGCATGCTCTTTCGCCCGACTCTTCGCTTCTGGGGATGGCTCAGACACCTGCAACGTTTTATCATGGTCAAGCTCCAGACCAGCTAGCGTCCAGCCAATGGTTCCATTTCGCACGGCAGCAACTGTGTGTGGTATTCCGGCGTTGACCAAGGTCTGTGCACCGAGAATGCTGCGCGTACGGCCTGCACAGTTGACGAATACTTTGGTCCTGGGAGAGGGCGCTGCTTCAAAGAGTCGATATAGCAGCTCGCCTCCGGGACAGCTCTGGCCACGAGGAATGCTCATGGTATGGTATTCCGAGAACCGGCGTGCATCCAACACAACCACATCCTCTTCCCTCTTCAAGATATCTTCTATTTCCGTTGCAGACTTTGATGGGGTGTGTCGGATGGATTCGACCAACTCGCCGAAAGCCTTAGACGGCACATTGACATCACGGAAAACTTCCCCGACAAGACTGTATGCAGACAGTCCGCCTTCTAAGATGGCGACGTTAGAATAACCAATCGCGAGGATGCGAGAAGCTGCTCGCTCTGCGTAGCCCTCTCCGTCATCGTAGACAACGACGGGTGCAGCTAAACGCGGCACTAGTGCAGGGAGCTTCTCTTCGACTTCAGAGACTGGCACACTTATGGCGAAGAAAGGATGAGAGATGGAAAAAGGCCCTTCTTCACGAACGTCCACGAGGGCAACTTCCTGCTGGTTTACCCAGCTGCGCCGTACTTCCTGCGCGGTGACGAGTTTGACCATGGTACGTAGACTTGATACTGGTGGTCGAATAGGTTCACAGTCTCTCAGTGTCTCAGGACCTAGCTTAAACGTCACAAGCCGTTGTCGCAGTGTAGCCGCAGGTTGAAGACACGCACCAATCGGACCATTTTGAAGAATGTGGCCCTCGAAATGGTCCGAGACCAAGCCTATCTCAGAACGGCTTTAGCGGTGGATACATTGTTTCTGGGGGTGATGTCAAAGGCCGCGGCGCTCTGTGGGGAGTTCGACAGAGGCGCCCATTGCGCCATGCCTAATGGCTATTAGGCCATGGAGCAGTTGACTCCATTGTTCAATCTGCAACGTAGGGGTCCATCTAGATGCCTGAACATTCGAGGCACCAGAGCGTTGCATACAATGTCGCTGTGACTGAGTCCTGAATGTTGAACAGCGTCTTCCAGACGTTGTGACCTCCATGCGCTAATTACTTGCGATCCACTACCAAGCATGAATATTCAGCGACAGAAACGGCACTCGTGTGAACTATGTCGTGAGTAACAATTAGCACCATTCGAGTCACCCCAAAATCTTACACATCATCAGGTTCACGGAAGTTGAAATGCTCGGGAGAGAAGACAGGTTGTTCAAGATGTACTGCTCTGTCGTTGAAATGTAGATTTCGAGACCAAGGTGCGCCTGGGCGGCCAAGAAAGAGGATCGCAGCCCTTCTGTCACCACCACAGCATGACTACGAAACCTGGGAGCGAGAGAATGCCCAGTCGCTGTCTTCGCATCGACAATACCAACAGCAGCCACAAAATCGGTTGCAGTCACAGCAACAACAAAGAGGCTACGAGCTATCCAGTCCACAGGCTAGGCACGACCCGTGCGGCCTCTCAGCCTTCTCATCAACCCTTCTCGAGGGCTTCTCTTCTTCTTCCGACATTGACTTGCTACTGGCGGAGATTTATCCTCGCACATTTCATGACGATCTGATTCGGCATGATGACTATTTTGGAGCTCTTGGACCACCCACTTCGCACACGGCGACCACCCACGACAGGCTGGTGTCTGACCTAGTACCAGATGCGGCGTGTTCACCACCAGCACCGTCTTGCAAGTGCTCTGAGGACGTATTTAAAACACTTCGCTCGCTGGAGCAAGCACCGATATCGCATGGTACTCTCCAAAAGCTCCGTTTTGGAGTTGATCTCTACGAGAGACTAATCACATGTCCCGTGTGCTATAACTTGGCTAAACCTCCCCGGATTACCATTCAGAACGTTTTGCTCATTGGTCGCCTGATGGTTGAGGTTACAACAGGCTACCGACGGTACTTACAGTGGGTAAGAGGTAAAGACGCACATTCAAACGGACAAGAGAAAACGATGTACTTTAATCCTTGCGACGGGGCAACCTCGCTGCTCAACTTCAAAGTCAGCGAGGCTCAGTTCCAGGATATCGTCATAAGCAACCTACGTGCCGATTCTGAACGCCTTTCAGCATTAGGGAAGCGATTTGCACGCAGACAGCAGGATCGCCATAGCATTGGACATGAAGCCTGTCCGAATTCCGAAGGACGATGTTGGAAGGAAGACAATGTCGCTGATCATGATCCGCTGGACATTTGTCCTCGAAACCCAGCAGCTAAGGCACTGACGCCATGTTTTCGCATTGTGGAAGAAGTTCAGTGCTTGACCAAGAAAGTCCAGGATGATATTGGTTGCGTTACAGAAGAGCCAGTCGACACTGAACAATCGTTCCCGCCTGAGCTTTAAAATTGCTAAAGTTCCTGAAAGACTGGAAATGTTTAAATTGAAAAAGTCGAGGTCTGACTTCAGATGCGAAAATATGTAGATGCCAGTGAGACAGAGCCCGATAGCATGGCAATCTCGCTGTAATCGGCCGTCAAGAGATGATAATAAGAACGAACAAAATCACGACAATTATTCTTGGCTAAAGAAAGAGCCTTGTAAGCAATTCACAACAACTTCTCGGAACTCCGCCCGTTCAGCAACTCAGCGCTATTTTCACCGCGTGCATCATCTGAAAAACGGGGAACAAGTTTTACCCCCTGTAAAAATAGAACGCGAGGGACCTTTGTGTGAAGCGCTTGTTGGCTACAAGCTCAGTTGTGGCTGCTCGTAGCGCCTTGGTGCCCCAAACATCAGAGCCTGAAGATCAAGGGCTCGGTCTCAACGAGGGAGAGGCCTGGGAAGCTCCAGTAAGAGTGTATATCGAGGTAAACGTCGTTTGTATTCTAGCCAGTAGATCCCTATACTATTTACAGCGCTCTCATAAATACATAAATGACTACTGCTTGGGTTAAAGCAGCGGCGTTGTGACTAGAAAATGGAGCGACTACAATCTCTGCCCCGGACTCGGCAAATCTTGATGGAAAAGAGGAGACTACCTCCTTCCTTGCCGCTGTTCATCAAGAAGTGACAAACGAGGCTCGCCCTCCTCCAGATTTAATCTCGCCCCCTCCCAGCCTAAGCTGTGTTAACATTTCATTGCGCGATTTCATCAACTGCCCTTCCAATACCATTCACCAGACATAGCGGCTAGATACTATTTTTTACCACTATTTTCTGGTGTGTATCTGTGCAATGCAAACTACTCATAGTCATGCAGCGGTTGCTGCAGGCACTGGAGGCGCAGGGACCTTTACTGCCACTGTCACCGCGACGGGGAACAGAACAGCAATTGGCAGCGACAATTCTTTTGGCCCTCAATACGGCTCAACGTTCGACTTTACCTTGCTGTTCAACGACGAAATTCTGACCATCGTGCCTACTGCGCTTCTTATCTCAGCATGCCCGTTCTATATTTACGCCAAGCGCCAAAGAGCTGTCAAGGTTGAGCGAGGTGGCGTCTTCTGGGCGAAGCTGGTATGTCTTCTTTTCAATCTAGCACCCTCAGGTTCATATAGCTAAGACCGAGTCGCTAGGTAGTCGCATTTTGTCTCTTTGCTATTCAGGTAGCTCAGCTTGGTCTCTGGACCTCATCAGTGTCAGTCTCGACTGAACACGACTGGGGCATCGCTGCAGGTACTCTGTCTTGCTTCGCGGCTCTTTGCATTGGGTTGCTATTCAATACCGAACACCGTCGGTCTATCCAACCCTCGACGCTTCTCAGTATCTACTTTGGTGTTACTGTATTCCTGGACGGTGCTAAAGCTAGGTCGTACCTGCTCAGAAACGGACCGGATACAATCGGCGCTGTTCAAGTTGTCATCACTGTGGCCAAGTTTGTACTGCTCATTCTCGAGGAGGTCCCAAAAACCCCGGACCTTCGAGATAAGAACTTGCGAGACTTCCTCGGTAAAGAAGCTCTTAGTGGGTTCTGGACCCGAACTGTTCTCCTGTGGCTAAATGAAGTATTTCTCATTGGCTTTCGACGTACCATTACAATGGATGATCTGGGCAATCTCGCGCCTGAATACTCTACCGAGTCCTTAACGACAAAGTTCCAGGCTATGTGGAGCAAAGGTATGGCTGCGCTGCCAACATGACGTCTTTCAGTAATAACAAGTCTTCTCGCAGTCGATAAAACGAAACGTCTGGCCTTGGTGAAGACTCTATTGAGAATTCACTGGTTCAACATCATCTCCATTGTCCCTAGCCGTGTGCTCTTCTCGATTTGCTCCTACGCGCAGCCATTTCTTGTCTACCACGCTGTCAATGTGGTTGACAAGAAAGATCTGTCCAGCACCGAAAAGCATAGCTTAATCATTGCCACTGTAGTAGTTTATGGTGGAATTGCGGTATACCCTCTCTACACAACGAATTGCTCTTTGCGTTGCGGTGAATTAACTTTTTTTTAGCTCTTCCGAGCAATGCAAACCCATCAGACCAACCGCACGTCAGTTCTTATCAACGGTACTCTACTCGGTATAATTTATACCAAGCTGTTCCGCTTGCAGGCTGCAGAAGCCAACAAAGGAGCTGCCTTGACGCACATTAGCGCAGACTTGGGAGCAATCACCACTAGCGTTCGCGCCGTGCATGATTTGTGGCTAAGTTTTGTTGAGCTTGGCTTTCTCACTTACTTTTTGTACTTGTATATAAGCTATTCTTGCTTTCTCTTGTTTATCTCTGCATCTGGTAAGTACCTCTCCTGCGTTATGGGAAACTGATCCTAATATTAGCCCTGGAAAAGTGTCGACGCTTTGGGCACTATGGTTCGGGCCCCGGGCAGGCCATGCTCATAAGGTTTGGAACGGCAAATCACAAGACCGAGTCAGCCAAACAACACAAATTCTTGCACAGTCTAAGCAAGTAAAACTGCTTGGTCTTCAGAGAATATTGGTTGAGTATATCCAGGGCTTGCGTGTCAACGAGATTAAGTTTTCTCAGCGCTTTCGCACTGTGGAGTGTGTCATTGTTTCTATGAGTAAGTAACTCTGTTTTTTTTTCAATACTCAGCAACTTGGTATTTTGTCCGGTCTCCTGGCTAATTCATTTAAGTCATGCTTGCTGCTTGTTTCACTCCAGTGATCATTATTGCTGGAGCGCTGTTTCTTTCGGAGATCCCACTCCCACTTCAAGCTGGTCGAATATTTGCTACCTTGACTATTGTAACACTTGCTGGTGACCCAATGTACGTTATTCTTCATTCGTACCCCATTCTCCATGGCGCAATCAGCTGCGCCGACCGTGTTCAAAGCTTTCTGCTGGTTGAAGACTGGGTAGATGGCCGAAGCAACGGCCCGCTACAGTTTCCCAATCCAGAGAGTACCGAAAAGGCTCTGGCAGGTGCCGATGTCTCAGAAAACATATCGTGGGACAAATCAATTGCATTCCTTGGGGCATCGGTGACACCTGCTGGTGGGCAGCAGCCCTTTCTGCAGAACGTGAACGTTGTGATCCCTCAATCAGCGTTAGCAATCGCTACTGGACCCTCTGGCAGCGGTAAGAGCACATTCTTGAAATGTATTGCTGGGGAGTCGGACATCTCGAGTGGAGTGGTGTCTGTCAATCGAAGCTCTCTGGCGTACTGTGATCAGAAGCCATGGCTGCGCAATGGCACAATCCGCAACAACATTGTCGGGGAGAACAATTACGATGACACGTGGTACCGCAGAATTATCCGCGCCTGTTGCCTAGACCAGGATCTCGCGCAGATGCCTCAAGGGGATGAGTCGAGAGTCGGTACCAATGGTTCGAAGCTCAGTGGAGGCCAAAAGCACCGTGTGGTATGATTCCATCCATAATCCGAGCAAGCAACTGCGCTTCTAACTAAACAGCAGGCCGCGGCTCGCGCACTGTATCCCAGAGCAGAAGTCGTTCTTCTCGATGATCTGTTTAGTGCGCTGGATCGCCCGACAGCAAATGCCATTTTCCGCAACCTTTTCGGGGCAAATGGTCTTTTGACAACGCTCAAGACCACGGTTGTTCTTGCCACACACTCAGGTAAGCATTGCGTGGCTATTTCATGGCGTTACACATCTTTTCAATTGTGCTCACTACCTTCTTCATTTCAGAACAATACCTAGATGCAGCCGATCTCATCCTCGAATTCACTAGCGACAGGACTGTGAAGCAGTCCGTGGGTAGAGGAGACAGGACTTTGGCTTTTTCCGCAGAGCAGATTGAGTCAACAGACACATATGAAAACAGCCCCTCGGCACAAGAACCCGAAAATACTGAAGCTGCAACGAAGCTTGCAGTTCTCACTGAGAGCATGCAGGACCACCATAAAGGCGACATGGAACTCTATCTCTTTTTCTTTAAAACTGCGCCCGCATGGATGTTCGCGGTATTCTTTGCTGCGGCGATCGTCAATACAGTAGCCGAGCGCGCTTCACGTACGAGGCCATCTTTCTTCACTTTCTGTACACTACCCAAAGCAGTTGCTTACAGTCTCTAGCTATCTTTATGCGCTACTGGGTTGAGCATCATGGCGACTCGACAAAGCTATTCCCCGCCTATGCCGCGCTTGGTATTGCTCCATGTCTGGCATACATTGCTTTTAACATGTGAGTTGTGTTGACCCTCCGCGCTCAATTGGAGGTGTTTTATCTAACTAGTACGTCATACTAGATCGTTTTGGCAGCAAATGGTACCTCGCTTCTCGAAGACTATGCACCAGATGCTAGTAGACTCAATGTTTGGGTAAGGTAGTAATTCTCGTCGTCTAAAATAGCTCGCTAATTCTTTTGTTAAAATAGTGCAACCATTCCCTACCTTACATCAATCGACCTTGGCTATCTAGTAAATCGGTAGGTTTATCTTCTTCATCTCAAAATCTACCGTCTTCGCTAACTGCTAGTACAGTATTAGTGAAGATATGACAGCAGTCACACAGCAGTTCTCTGAATGTATCTTTAAGGTACCCTATGGTATGTGGAGAGGTATATTTGATAGCCCACGTATGTGCTAACTGTTTGAGTAGCCGGCATTGCTGTCGTCACAGACGTTGCCATCATTGCATCGGCTTCAGACTACTCCGTCTTACTCATGCCTTTTATTTTCGTCAACTTCTACTTTATCCAGCTAGTGTACTTGCGAACGTCTCGACAACTGCGACTACTCGATCTTGCAGCTAAAACGCCCTTGTATTCGATGGTAGCTGAAGTTGCCTCTGGCATTGAGCACATTCGAGCATTTAGGTGGCAGGAGTCATATCTTAGCCGCTGCTTTGAGCTCGTTGATCTATCACAACGGCCACACTACTTCATGAAGTGTCTGCAAACTTGGCTTGCTCTCGTTATTGACTGCAATAACCTTGTGGTTGCTATTATTTTGATGATGTTTGCAATTTACTGGGGCCGAACGACAACTCAAAGTGGAGTTGGACTGGCTTATATCGGCTTGCTAGGCTTAAGCCAAAGTTTCGACGCGTTTCTTGGCCTATGGATCGCACTTGAAACATCGTTAGGTTCTATTGCTCGCCTCAAGTCGTTTGTCACCGATACACCTCAAGAGCAGAACCCCGCAGAACCGGCCCGTTTACCAACAGACTGGCCAGAAAAGGGAGAGATCAAGTTTACCAATGTGTCGGCCCAATACGAGTAAGTCTATCTCTTTCAGTGTATAATCGAAACTTAGTAACAGATTCTGTTTTAGGACGGATGATGGGCCCCAAGCTGTGCTCCGCGATGTTTCCATGGGCTGGGACGGTGGCCAGTCCGTTGGAATTGTTGGCCGAACAGGAAGGTAACTACTGCTGCTCTTTTAAACTACAATTGGGAAAGAAATTGCTGATACTTATCTAGTGGCAAATCTTCACTGTTCCTCACCTTGGCAGGCGGACTGCCGTACGAGGGCTCAATTAAAATCGACGGAATTGAGCTGAACAAGATTCCGCTGGATACTCTTCGGAAGCGTGTGGCTGCCATTCCTCAAGACACCCTCACGCTACCAGGAACAATCCGCCAAAACCTTATGCCATGGCTCCTTAACGCGGAAGATCCTACGGAGGCGGAACAAGTCGTTTCGCCTACAGTGCGAAAGCTCCTGGCAGATACCATGGTGGGGGGCTTGATTGGTAACGCAGGAGGTATGGATATCAACATGGAAGATTTTGGCATGTCAGCGGGAGAGAAGCAGCTTTTTAATGTGGCACGATCCATACTTCTCCATGAGTGGTTTGAAGCACGAGTTGTCCTTATGGATGAGGTATCAAGCAACCTCGATCCAGAGGCGGATGACCGACTTCAATGGGCGATTGGCGAAGCCTTCCGTGGCTTGACGACGTGCTCTATCGCACATCGCACAGAGACCCTGGAAAGGGCTAACACCATCTACAGGCTTGATGAGGGCAGGGTCTCCTTGGTTAAGGAAGATGGCGACCCGTCTGATGCGCTCGATCCTTCAATGGCTATCGACACAAACGACAATGAGTAAACGGCGAGAGAAACTAGCGCCGCTTTTCCTTCCCAATTCTTCGTTAGGATTTTGTCGTGATGTGAACGTGCGGTTTCTTGGAATTTCTCATGTCATATTTCTTTATGTTCAATTTTGGCGATGGTTTTGGGTATTTGGCAAAGGTTCTTTTGCTACGCTTCGCTTCTCTGCTTCACATTTCGTTTTTGTATTCCAACCACCCTTCAGGTGACAAATACTGTGTCTGTAAAATTCAATGGTTGCGCAAATTGTTGTAATTGTTGTCCCATCTTATAATCTGCTCGAATTTAATCCTAGCGATGGCCATTTGGGCCTAAAAATATGTGAAGAAGTAATCTAGTGAACTAAAGGATATTGAGGTGTAATCGCAGTAGTGTCTAAATGAACCTCCAAGGCCTGTGCGAGTTTCAAGCAGTTGCATCGCCCACGGATGCATTTCTACTGGTACTGCAAGGAGGCTTTGAGCCTTGCACAAACATAATCGCACCAGTGCACTGAAGCTTTGGAGCGTGGTCGAGCAATGATTAAGGAAGGGAATTACGGTTGCTTTCATGTCTACCATCGCCAGAGCGAACTGTGATGCAGATGCCCCATGACGTGGCCGCCTGCAAAGAAACATCGCATTAGGAAGGTAATTCCCTGACGGTGGGCGCAATTGGCTTCCGGGCTAAGGCGCGACCAAATAGATCCAGACATCCAGTCAACTCACAGTCCATTAGGTCAAGTTGCGACTCGCCGATAATCGCTCGCCTTACTCGTTGACCCTGAAACGCGTGAACAAGGGTCAATTTAGAGTTGTATATGGTTAATTAAGAGTACACAGCCTCCTGATGGGCGCCCGGCACGGCATTTGACTTTCGCCAGCCTCTGAATTACATGCTCACCTTCCCAAACAATACAATAAACGGAGGCGTTAGTCCCCATCCCGGAAGGTAGACCGACACAGCCGACCCTCCAGGCTTGGCGAAGGTTCCGCCATCTCGACGGCTCCCTGGGGCTTACAATGCAGTGCACAGGCAAGTTTGCTCTCACAGACTGTTATTAATTCGTGAACCTGCGTCGCTTGCTCTGCCACGAGCAGTGGAGTCTCCAATGTGAGGTTATTGAAGATTTTTCGGGCGCAGCAGCACACGCGGCTCACCAAGACTCCTGAGCAACTTGCAATTACTCGCTTGTTGTAGCTGTTTACATTTTGTTGCGTAATTTTATTGCTTGGTCAAGCTTAAGGCTAGGGGATGCTTGCTAGCCTTCCACTGGGATAGCTGCCGACGATCAGCACCTAAATCGCCTAGGCTTTCTGCTTCGTTCGTTTGCCGAAATTTACATGGTAAGCACCCCTAAACGAGGCCAAAGAGGTCCATAATATCAGCACAGCACTCTTAGCTATGGGTCTCGACCTTGCATCGTGGGCTGTGATACGGGCTGGGCGTGCATAAATGCAACCATGTAACTCTGGAGCATCCCAAATTGGGAGGTGCCCGACATCTATAAGAACGAAATGCATGCGCTGTTTTGAAAATGAAGATAATCAGCAATCAGTTTCTCGTTGTCTGATTGTGTTGATTGATTCCTACAAGCTACCGAACATTCGCAAAATAGCGCTGTAATTTCCAATCAAGCTCAACAATGCGCTCTCTTACCACTGTTGCGGCCGTAGCTCTCGGTATGCTACGCGATGCACTTGTGTGATCGTATTTCTCGCTAATGACGAATATGCAGGCTTCTCCGGCGTGAGCCACGCTCTGCAGGCTACCATTCTCGCTGATACCAATCGCGATGGTAAAGTAGACGCTGCTGATAGCACTGGCAAAGCTACTTGGACCGAGGCTACTGGTGCCTTGTTCCTTGCAAACATTGGTGATACCGATCGCCGATGCTCAAAGCAGATTCGAGATACCGGCAACGACAGGTTCGTCGATTATTCTCTCTGCCATGATGCTACCGACAACGTCCAGCGCAACGCCAAATATCTGGCACCTGTGGTGACCTTGCCCATCCAAGGATTGAGCGGTTCAGCGACGGGATCGGTCACTGTAGACAAGAACTCTGCCTCTAAAGTACGGGTGTTCGTCAAGAACGGCAGTGGTTGGACCTATGTTTCATCCGACTACAAATTCACTTCTCAAGATCTCCAGAAGGGTTTGACTCTCGGCGTTGACGCTCGCGATACCCGAAACCCTCAGTGGGACGGCAGAGCTACTCTCCAGTTCACTGTCACTGATGGCGATGTTCAATCCAAGGATGCTGTTGCCCTGCGCGTTGCTCCTGTCCTAACCCATCACCCTGCCCAGCCTGCAGAGCAGCTCCTTGCCTATTATCAGCCGGCCCCCAACGGAGGACCATACCACTTTGTCAGAGATCTGACTAGAATCTCCAAGCAGGCTGGAGTTCCTAAGCCACTGCTACAGGTCAACACGACCGATATCTGGACTCAAGATTTCTTCGAGCCAGGATACACCACCATCCCTGGCCCTGACGGTCCCATTGTGCTCCGTGTCATGATCGCATCTGCTCAGAACTCATCGCGCAGAAATGAGTCTCACCGCTGGCTCTTCCGCTACTTCCGATCTGACACTGTCGGTGCTGTGCTACACCATACCTACGGAGATACCACGGATTCCACTGGTAACCTGGAGACAGTCCCTCCTCACACCAACAATGGCAAATCTTACCCCGCTGGCCGTACTATCATGGGCTCCCACAACGGCGTGAGACCCGAGATGGTCAAGTTCCTGAACGCACAAGAGGTCCAAGCTCCTATTGAGATCGACACAACCTGGCTCGAGGTTGGCCACACCGACGAGTTCATGCAATTCCTCCCTTCCAAGAGCCAGCGTGGTTGGGTCATGCTCGTCGACGACCCCCTAGCCGGTCTTCAGCTCCTTCAAAATGCCCAGAAGTCCGGTAACGGACGAAAGCCCGCTGTCTCTCGTCCTAGACAGCCCGAGGACTCCAGCTACGACTGCGTCCCCAACGATACCATCAACGATGTTCTGAACCGAGATGACTTCAGCGGAATCCAGCAGTACTGCGCCGACAACATAGACAAGAATATCGAGATTCTGAAGCGCGAGACTGGCATCACTGACGCAGAGATAATCCGTGTCCCATCTCTTTACTTCCCCGCTTACCGGGGCTTTGAATGCAACAACTTCAGACAGAGTGATACCGGAAAAGGCAGCGGCAGCGCCTCCGACGGAAGTGAGCAAGGTTTGACTGGCAGACCTGGACGCATTGAGTCTATTATCGAAGCTGCTGGTACCGGAGACAGAGTTCCACAGAAACGCCAGTCTGGTTACCAAGTTGCTGCGCTGTACCCTGGCACCATCAACGGTGTTGTGCTCAGCGACTCGCAGTATGTTGCGCCTAACCCATGGGGACCAATTATTGATGGCAAGGATATTCTGGCTGCTGCTACTGTTGCTGCCTATGCTAAGGCGAACTACACTGTTACCTTTATGGATGATTGGTTCTCGCACCATGTGGGAACTGGTGAGGTGCACTGTGGCTCCAACACTATTCGCCAGATCACTGCCAAGTGGTGGTAAATGGTATGAGTGAAAAGTACATTGTTCCTAGCTCTGTTACATCTGAAAAACATATACAAATCATGTTCGCTCAGTCGTGGCATAAGCTATTTGCAACGGTGCTCATGAATGCATTACCGTCGTATCCAACACAAAATTGAATCGTTGGAAAAAGAACCCATCATTTCTGAAAGCATTGCTAGTATTTAGTAAAGTAAAACTCAATAGATGCAATACTTCTAGGCTAACCTACTATTACAATATTGACAAGTCGTTACACTGCAGCATTATTGCTTGTATGGCTGTGGCGCGGGTGATGTTGTTGCTGTAGGGTGAGAAGGGACGAGTCGCGGCGCAGCGTCATCATTAAAGCCCTTGCCGCTTTTATTCTTGAACAAAAGTCCCAGTAAGAGACACATACTGGGTGGAAAGTAATTGACGTTGAAGATGCGATATTGGGTAAGTGAAATTGAAGTCTGGCTTTATTGCACGATGCGAGAATTGAATGCCTATTATATACTCAGAATTGCACAGCCGCGAAGTTGCATAGGACTCAATAGATGCCATATTGGGCAATCGTTTCGTCTGCAATCTCACCACGCCGCCCGCGGCCGGCCCCAAACGCCCGGAACAACCTGGAGCAGCGCATGCTATTTGGCACGGAGGCATGGATAGATGGTACTGGTAAGACGACATCAACTTTGGTAATTCCCAACTTTTATGACAGTATATTGTAGGTCAGCACAAAGTTTCATCTGGCAGCCTGACGCTTCATCACACTATAGGCCACATAGCGCTATAAACCGACACTTTCGATACTCTCGGTCCGACGATCATGATCTCTCAGTGCCGAATCGACTTCTTGGCCGTAAATCCCTTTCATAGATCTATTTTTGGATTGACGTTTGGAGGATTCGGTGAATGCAAGTATTCAACACAACCAGTTGTGGTACAATACAAAAACAAACAGACTTCAGCCGGGTACTAACGGCTGTTAGTTGGCCGGTTTAATCTGTCATACTAACAGCGCTGCCCAACTGGGTTAGTCAAGCTTATGAAGCAGCTTAGAAATCTCAGTAAGCAGCCTTGTCATTGGGCCCGTAAAATATTTACAGTGCAAACCATCACGAGATTGTTGCGCTAAACTATTCTCAAAAATTCTCTATCGCTTCTTCATGACGTTTTGCAGCGACGCATTTCTAGATCTTCTCTAGATCTTCTCTAGATCTTCTCTAGATCTTCTCTAGATCTTCTCTAGATCTCTTGTCGACCGCCAGTTCGGACCTAGAACACTTTAGAACTGGTCGGTCCTCAGTATCGCCACTACAGCTATCCGATGCACTAGCAGTCTTGTCTTGCCTATATATTGCACCTGGCATACGTTCCAATCCAGATTTTGTTCAGGTCAAACCTACAACAAACAGCAACATCAACAGACCGATCACACTCCTTTTAAAAATGTCAGCAAGCGCTATAAAAGCCAAGGCAGCCTTGCCGCCTCTCTCAGCTCAAGACTTCAAGCTGTTCAACACTTGCTCTGAAGTCATGAACTACCATGTAAGCTCCCCTCGCCCAGCTCATATAGGAATATTTAACTAACAATCGCAACAGCACAATCGTTTCCGCAATTACTGGAATGACCTCTGGTCAGCCGCTACTACGGGAAAGAAGCCCCGCGGCATGACAAACAAGCAGCTCATACGGACTGGCTTGGATTTCACCCGCTTCCTCACAGGCCACCACAACATTGAGGAGCAGTACCTGTTTCCACAGCTCGCCACCAAGATGCCTGAGTTCAAGAGCGACAGCGGCAAAATGTGCAAAGACCATAAAGTCATTCATGCAGGACTGGAGGACCTCGAAGGTTATTTGCGAGGCCTGAAAAGCGACCAATTTGAACCAGATGGCTTGAAGTCACACATGGAAAGTTGGGGATCAACTCTGTGGACGCATCTGGACGAAGAAGTAGAGACATTGAAGGCGGAGAATATGCAGAAGTACTGGTCCAAAGAGGAAATGCAAGAAATAGTTAAGGGGTGGACCTAGATACTAATAATACTTTATTGTCTTTTCTAGATCGAGATCCGTCTCCATGACGGTTGTTCGCGTCGCAATATGCCTTGTGGTGAAAACAGCCTGAATCAACGCAACCAATCTTTCGGTGCCGAGAGCGTCTCGGTGCCGAATACATGCGCTGGATCGTACCTGTAAAGTCCCCGAAAAGTAGCCCAGATACCCCTGCGTCAGCCTCAGCGAGACGCCTAAGATGCCCTGCGCCATGATCAACTGGGCCCTGATCAACGACAGCCCGATTTCCGAGAGGAGACTCCAAAGAGCGTTAACCGGCGCGGTGCGATCATATCACATGGCTAATTTGCTCTAGATTCTTGTTTGTCAGTGATTGCTACGTAGTATTATTCTGATTAAGTAATAGTAATATGCAACGCAATGCAACTGTCTTAGCCCGGATTTCCCACTTCCCGACCGGGCCGCCTCACTGTTTCCCGCCGGCGCACTGACCAGAAACTATAATTGTCACCTATAACTAATTAGTGTTGCGAAGGCAACTGTCCAAGTCAACCGAGACAGCTGCTGGGTTAGATAGACTTGCAGTCGTTGTGACGAGCCTTGAGATCGGATTCAAGTCATGTATTGGTAGCCTCTCTTCGACTAATAGTGAATCATCCAACTTGCTACAGCTCTTGGCAGCAGTAAGTCGCCGATATCGAGACGTTTTCTTGAAGCTAGCGACAGCCGATTTGTGGGCCATGTCCCAACTTGAGTCTAATAAAGAAAGGGAAAGCTCCCCTCACGCCCATCCAACACCAAACCTCCACCCCCAGCGTCTGCCCTCATGATCAAGAAGCAGACAGTTCTTCCACCCAAACGGCGAAAAGTATGGGCGGCCAGGGTGAAAACAGGCTGCGCTACTTGCCGGTATTACACTCACCCTCTGTTTCATATATAGCTCCCATCTGACGGTGTATTTCAGAGCACGACGATTAAAATGCGACGAGACAAAGCCAGAATGCGAACGATGCGTCAAAATGCAGCAGCCTTGTCCGGGCTACACGGAACAGGCTGAGAACCGATCCGAAATTGTCCCCCGTCGACAGAGCAGGGCCGGAATACCGACTCCTCCATCTGCAATGGCGCAGAACATCGATTTCGAAGACGCGAGAGATCTCGTACTGATAGTTGCCAAGATGAATACTTCCCTCACCTGCGAGAGTACAAAGGATCCACGCAATGCTGCGCGCTTTATGCTGAGGAGCCTTGTCCATCTCCTACCGTCTCATATGGGAGTAGATTCTACTCTAGATGCTGCTGTTAGGTGCATAGCTGTTGCGGCGCGACAGAGCTGGCGCCAACAAAGCGATCCAAAGAGTTTGCCCTCTAGAGAGGATGAAATGATGTCCATTGGGCTGCATAATAAAGCGTTGACATCTCTGCGAAGTGCGATTGTTGACAGCAAACAAGCTGTCTCACCACACACGCTCCTTGCCGCTGTTCTAATATGCTGCTTCGAGGTAGATATGGCTATTCACCAGATTTTAATTTTGTATGATGCCGAACCATGCTAATATCCCTACAGTCGTTCAATGATGAAGACTTAGACGCGGTGCAAATACATATGCAAGGTTTGGCCCAGCTTATTCTTCATCGCGGCCATTCGAGATTTGCATCTTCATTTGAACGCGAGCTTTTACTTGCACAGCTTCCTATTTTAGTACGCAGCAACATCAAACATCTCAATGGATGGTAAATATGCTAATTCCAAGCAGAATTGGTTCGGATTTATGTATAACAAGCCATGTTTCCTTTACGAGGAGCCATGGTTACAGCTTATGATCCAACTGGAACAACAAACATCCGGCCAGTCACGACTCTTTTTCGGACTGCAGCGGCATCTAGCCCACATGGGTGCAATGGCAGCAGAGGTTGTCCGCTTCTTCAAAAAAGTCCCGGATACGGATACCAGTCCACCAGCAGAAGAGGCACTCAGAAAGAAGATCAACTCCACGAAAATTAACTTTATGAATTGGCACACGACACAAATACAACTTGCGTCGAGCAATGAGGTAGGGCGCAGGATATCAGCATCGATGAGCCAAAGTCCAGACAGCAACTCGGATCGCGACTCAGAACAGGGTTCAGAAGGAAGCACAGACTCGAACGACGACTCATCACAAGAATTCTCGTTCACTACCTGTCAGATCATCATGTTGATTTACCAGAGGCTGCAGATTGCGTTCGGCCACCCCGACGCTGTTAACGTCCAATTACGAAATGAAGCGCTGGCAGAGAAGTTGGAGGAAGAATTCTCGTCAGTCAGAAATATCCCGGGCAGAAAGCCACCAGTGCAGGCTACGCTGGTCGATGCTACGCTACATACAGCAGAAGAGTGGATGAAGTTTGCACGAGCAAGCCCTTCGACACCAACAATACAGCCTGGTGCTGCGGAATTATTTATGGGTTGGTTCTCTTTAATAGGCGTTAAGATGTAATTATTTGATACCCAAGGATTAAATACGATTTTCTAAATACAGTTTTGTATGCAAGATCTTGCAAGCCTAGTAAGAGCAGCCAGGGTGCCCGCTGACCATCTTGCAGGCGTTGTTGTTGCCGCAGTCAATCCAAAGTTTGTAGCTGACGCCGTCGCAGTAGTACCAGGCGCACCCGTTGGTTGAGCCTCGTGAACCGCTGTGGAAGTCACCCTTGGGGCAGCTGCGAACCTCGAGAGAAGGCTGTTCAGGGAGAGCGGCGGCGGACGCCATGCTGAAGGTAGCAATGAAGGTGAGGAGGGCGGTGAATTGCATGTTGACTGAATTCCAGTTAATTACTTGCGGTCAAAGAAGTGAGTGTGCTATTTACCGGCTGTGTTGAGATGTGAATTGATGATGAGACAAGATTGGTGAAGGAGCAAATGTCTCAAGAGAATTGTCTGCCTTTTATACTTGTTCGAATGAGAACCTTTTCGCACTCATTTGGCATAGTTACTGCCCACTGCCTCATTCTCATGAAATCTAGACCATAACCTAGCGAGCTGTTTGCCATTTCCAGCGATTTGCGCCGCTGCTCTTACTACACCACAGCGTATTGCCACATTTACCCGAGATAAAATATGGGAATATCTACATCGGCTGCACAGAAGAAGGGAAATACTTGCCCAAAATGGCAACTCCCGCAGCCAAGCTTAAGGTAAGCACAAATGAGAGTAAGCATCATGAACATGGGTTCGCTGGGTAGCCGACACACCGTTGAAACAACGATAAAGATGTTTCAATCGCTGATCATTGGGTCAAGCATTCAGAAAATTGCGTAGATTTTCTCATATGGGATTATACTGGTTGTATGAGAAGTTTATGTTTCTTTGTGTCTCAAAAACGAGACTTTGCATGGTCAATCGTGTTTGAAGAAGCACGAGTACGGGTTCCGCTAGCTCTCACGCCAAGGCATGGTCTAGATTAATAGCGCCCTAGCTGCTGTTGCACTTACGCTACGCTGTTAGTCCAGCGGCCGATCTAGCCTGTTTTCGACCTG
The DNA here is from genome assembly GCA_022702485.1 of Simplicillium sp. C3G150-2. Taxonomy (NCBI): domain Eukaryota; kingdom Fungi; phylum Ascomycota; class Sordariomycetes; order Hypocreales; family Cordycipitaceae; genus Simplicillium; species Simplicillium sp. C3G150-2. The sequence continues at coordinate 1,877,861 of JAJIYY010000008.1, read as the reverse complement.
TTAGGGCAGCAGCGCCATTATCTCCGACGTTGGACAACAATTGAAGAGAAGTTGTCTGCGCCATATTGAAGACTCAAATTGATGAACCTACGACCATCATTAATCTCGGACAATGCGCGACGAAAAGGCTATCATATCCCCATCTTTTACAACTCAAAGTAGACTAAGATTTTGAATTGGCATTGTTCGGCTGTTCTACAGCGCTCTTATTAAATACGTACACAATCTTATACAAGCACACCTGAAATATCATACAGAAAGCCCAGCTCAGCACAAACAGACCCAATCACTCCTTCTTTGCAACCAAGATCGCCATGTGTGGATTTCCCTCTCTGACCCTCCACTGCTCAGCCGTCAATCCCGCGCAATACATCTCTTTCCACTCCGCCCCGAGCAGCTCCTCCTGCACCCACTCCAGTTTACCCCGGAACCCAGCCTGCCTGGCTGCTTCTTCGTAAATATCCTGTCTTAAATGAAATGTATCGAACCTCACATTTTCACTCAAAATAACCTCAAGATTCCAACCCTCGCCTGAAGCGAGCGGCGAATCGTAATTGTATCGCGGCAGAATCTCAGTGAATGGAGACTGGGAATAAGTGAGCGCGCGAGTGTTGAGATCATTCACGGGATGGGGTACAATGGCGATCAAGACTCCATCGGACTTGAGATTCAGGGACATGGTTTTGAACATGGACAGCAGTGTTTCTTTGCTTTTAGCGTAGTTCAGAAACCAGCACCCGAAAGCAATGTCAAAGAATTGCTCTTGTCCATTGGGGGACAGTGGTTGCGGAATAGCTCCATCGGCCACTACAAAGTGGCTGCGATCGGCTTGGCCGTGTTGGGCAAGACGCTCTTTGGCGCCGTCAAGCATGACTTGGGAAATGTCTACTCCAGTGACAGAGCTGCAACCCCAGTCGAGGAGTTTGGTGGTGTAGAAGCCAGTACCACATGCGAAGTCGATGGCGTTGGGCTTGCCCTGGATGAAAGGCTTGACGGCTCTCTCTACGTTCTGCTCCTCCATCGTTCGGAACGCGAGGCTTTCAAGGACGTTGTACGCCTGACCGATGGTATTGTATTGCGTCATTGTGATAATTGAAGAAGGTTATTTATTTTTTTTTGAAATGCTTAGAAGCTACCGAGGAGTAACTGAGAAGAAATATCGAGGCAGGAGCCCCTCTGGTACACCATGGCATTTGCCTCATTTATAGACACTGGGCAATTACGTGTTCTGCCATACAAAGCCTCTGACTAACTAGTTGAGGATGTACTCGAATGGTCAATTGTTGCTGTTATTGGCCTCTTGTGAAGAGCCTCGAGCATTAGTCTGGCATCGGCTTCATCCTTCCTGGGTTGACAAGGCTATCCGCAACTGCTAGTGGCTCGTATATTGATGTCATGAGGCAGGCCGCGCCATCCTGCAGCCCTGTCGGGTAATAAACGATGATTTTGGTACGTATTGAGCCTCTTAGCCTGTATAAACTGTCGTCAAAAGTTCCTTTTGGGTGGGCTTTTGGAAGTGACGTGCTCGGGGGATTGTTGAGTCTATGAGTAACTGCTTCGGCCATTTTCTAGTGCTTTGGTCTGCCTTTAAGTCCAAAACCCGAGTAGCTGGTACTTACAGGAAGCTGCGCGGGAAGTGACTAATTGCTAATATATTTACTGGACAATTCAAGCTTGGCTAGGGAAGAGATGGTTGCACGACCCAGCGTCTGCAGGCGAGCCACGTTCGGAGCACATTAGAACTAAAATCAATATACGGGCAAATTCTAAACTGGCGGCCTCAATTTCGATCGTGCCGATTGCGCTTTTATTTTTCTTCCACTTATCCGTCAAGTTTTGCGACAGTAGAGACGTCCAAGAATGGCAGTGCGACTCAATCGCACCCATCTGGGCAGCGTTACATGGAGATCCGTAGGGCTAACAATGCACTGTCTCAGGGCCGGAGTGCTAATTATAAGCGACACACTGGGCCCTGTAACTCCCAGCGGTATTCCTCCTTTGAATCAATGCGAGCTTTATCGCGTTGCGAATTTGTATCTGCAGCGTTTTACCTACAGAAGGTAAAATGTGTCATCGCACAGCGATTCACCTACGCCAATTATTGTTACTACCATTTAAACAATACAAAGGACTAGTCTGCACTCTATGCCGTGTCGCAGCATCATGCTCAGGGGCCGCCCGTTCCCGCACGCAGTTCTCATGTCAAGCGTTAGCTCTCCAAGCTCTGATTAAATCTACCACAACGCGCCAACATACAACTCATGCTGGGACAGACTTTCAATGCAAGCCTGTTCAGGTGAACCACAGCCCCAAGGAAGTGGCTCAGCTCACTATTCCAGCGTTGCAAAGCCTGTTGAGTCAAAACTTACATCCCTAAATGGAAATTGCCGGGAGGCGCAACACTACCCCCCCCCCCCCCCCCCTACGTATCCTACTTGCGTTACAGGATATACTGCGCCGAAAAGCCTAAGCTAGTCAGTGCTGAACCTATTTCGATCGTCTCATTCTTATCCCCTGTCCACCTTCAGCCTTACCATTTATTGCTGCGTGGCCGCTGGTGCCGGGTTAAAATATTCCATGGCTACCTTTTGCCTCTTACCTGAACATCCCTGGTTCGTTTTGCTGGGTACTCGTTCCCTTTCGGAATACGGGCAGGGCTGAGCTCATTCACTCCTCAGCCACAAGCGGACAACTCCTACCTGGGAAGCACCCGAACGGTACCGTCTTCAAGTGCTGCGTATATCATTCCTTAGCTCAAGCAAAAGTCGGCAACCACCCTGGGCTGCATTGGGTACATCGCTCTTTATTGCTCGCCAGAACCCACATACTTCACAGAGAGTCAGCTTCTAACATAATGACTCATAAAGTTTGCCGCAGCATATCTTGAATTTAATGAAGCTGCATAATCTAAAATTTCTCGCTCTGTGCAAAACCCTGATTAATCTTAAATAGAATGTAAACGTTGGCAGTTCGGTCGAAGCCAGCGTCGGACAACCGCTGCCGCTACGAATTGATGTAGTCCTTAGGGGGGCACATTCCTTAGCATATCTGGATCAACTACACAATTTCATAATGAATAATACAATTTCTTGATAAAATCTCTTGTCTGGAAAAAGAACTTACCAACCCAGCCGCCATGCACTTTACAAAAGTGTCAGGACAAGGAGGGTCGCCACAAGCGAGCAAAGTACAGCGTATGACGCCTCGCTCAATATCCTCAGTTGGAAGGGCAGTTGAAAGACTTGTCAGGGCGATTGGGATTAAATAAGTGCTGAGGCTTCATTTGGAAAGTGGCGGCTTCTTAGTTTGAGCTGTTGGGGAAACAATGGAGCGGGAGAGTGATATATCCTCTACTCCTATGCGCATGCAGGATATCAAGAGGACAACTGACCATTCAATTCTGTAAACTTGTCTTCATCTAAGTTGACGCTTTGTTCTCCATGATGGTGAACCTCTAATTCAGTGAAGCAAAACTGTCGCTGTGCCTTGATTATTTCGTTTAAGTTGGTTGGAACGTCTCTCGGGTAGGACTTGTAATTGCCTATTTGGGATGCGGTCGCGAAGAGCTGAACTGTTGCGTCACGTAAGTTAGTTGGGTTGGGTTGAAGCTAATTGTCATTGCTGCGGAAAACAACTAGTGGTGTAAATCAATTCAAACTTACAACTTTCCCATATTTTGCTCTCGATCATATGAATTGACTCCTGTTACTTCGTGGGAGGCTTATTAAACCTTTGTTGCAATTCTTGTGTAGATGTACGCCAGTGTAGTGTTCTCTCTCACGATATCACATTACCCCGTGCATCAGTTGAAGAAAAAACAATCTAAACTCAATTGTAAGGATCAACTACTGAGGTGATGTTTCTTGAAATCAATTTTTCATGGTGTTGCTTCAGTTCTTGGCCTCTCTTCCTTGTCCATCTGCTGCCCTACTCTTAGCGACATCCCACAGCGCAAGCTCTTCCTCCAGCAAAGGCACCGTCCTCAACACCGTAAATTTTGTAACCTTCCAACCTCCGTCTAATTGCTCCAACTCAATATCCCACTTTCCCCGAGCCGTAGCCGACTTAATCCCATCCTCAGTCTGGATGCAGTGATAAGCCGTCTTGTAAGCGACAACTCTTGCCTTGTCGCCAGCGGGTTCCAGCGTAACAACGGGGTTGGTAATGACATGGTGTGTCGCCGTGAAACCCGAGATGGATTTTATCAGCAGTTGAGCCAATTGTGCTGGGAGGACCTCCTGAGGGGGATATCCCAGATGGCCACTAACATCCACCGTGACAGGCCGTGAGGGTAGGAAAAGGCCTTCTAGGAGCTTGATGTCAAGCTCATCTGTGCCTTGGGCTATGAGGTACAGTGTCTCGATAGCGGCCGCTTTCAGTGCAGAAGTGTCCATGATGCTTTCGGCTTGCGGCGTGGCGTCTTGTGTTGTTGGTTTGTACTTGCAAGGTAGAGAAAATAAGAAAATAAGTGCTTGCAAGACAAGAAGTCAAAATCTAGAGGCCGCTGCTGCTTATATCCTCGCGCGCGGCTTGGCTTCCTCTTATACATTCCCTCTCGAAGTGCTCGGTGAATTCAGCGAATTCAGCGAGGCCTGCTGACAAGGTGCCGGCGTTCGGATGACGCCTCATTGCGGGCGCTTACTGATATTCTGCGGTGAGTAGTTCATTTTGTTGCAGCGAGCAATTTACTTTGCGGCATGATTTATTAGCGCTAAAATCTCGTGGACGAGGAAGGCCAGGCAGTGTTTCTCGGATCCGAATATATGTACGGCCCAATAAACTCAGCCAAAATTACAGTAAACACCTGATGACCAAAAACTTCATATAAATCTGATTAAATTGAGAAGCAGCTAGACGTGATAGTGGTTCATTCTAATTCTAGGTTCTATTAAGTAGGAAATTTTGAGAAGCGCAATGGAACCGACTATGGTCATTGTGCCATTAGCTTGGGCCTTGGTGAAAACCGAAACTATCGGCCGATACATTTGTTCGCGGGAGAAGTATCTGTCCGAATCTGGAAGTCCGAGCAGCGCCGCTGCGAGGCTCTGACATTCGGAGACTTTGCGAGTCCGGAGCAAGAGTGAGTATTTAAATGACTTCCAAATTCTCTCTCAAACATGTCGGCAAATCAATCAAAGCATCTTTTAATTCTCAAGCCATTGTCATACTACTTTCATACCATCATACACGATCAATCACCTTGACACTTGCAAAATGTCTGCCTCCAACCCAGTTGCATCTCTTCCTCTGAAGAACTACTTTAGCCACCTCGCCCAAGGCTACAACCGCAACACAGCCAACACCACTCTCGATGTATTCACAGACATCCTGAAGTCAGAAGTGCAAACCTCAGACAAGCCAATCAATGCTGATTCCATCGTGCACGACAATGCTGCTGGACCTGGAGTCGCCACCGCTGGCATACTCGCGACTCTGAAGAGCGAGGATTTGCCCAAGGAGATTCTCGTCTCCGACAACAACGAAGGTATGGTCACTGGCGCACGGGAATCATTCGACTCTCCTACAATCAAGTACGAGATTCTTGATGCGCATGATCTTTCCAGTCTTCAAGACAACTACTTCACACACTCCATCACCAACTTCAGCATCTTCACTTTCAAGGATGCCGAAGGCGCCATGGCCGAGGTCCACCGCACTCTGAAGCCAGAGGGTCAAGCCATTGTCACATCATGGGAGCGATTCGCAGTCCTGCCCATCGTTCACCAGGCGCAGAGGACCTTGCGACCCGACTTGCCACCTATGCCAGTCCCTGGTCCTCGATTCTTTGAGGACGGAGAGCTGGAGAAGGTTCTGGCTGCAGGAGGGTTCAAGAGCGATCAGATCAGATCTTTCAAGAGGGATATCATTGTTTCGGATGAGGATTTGGTTGCAGGTGCAAAGGACTTTATGAGTGGTGACTACATGCAAAGGGCTAGGGAGGGCTACACTGAGGAGGAGGTCGCGAAGTGGCCAGAGACTATTGCTGCGGTTGTCAAGGAGGAGATTGAGAAGTATGGCGGTATTAAGTTTCAGTGTTTCATAGCCATTGCCACAAAATAAGGCCGAAGCAGTGGTTTTCACAGTATTATATCAAGCGAATACATTTTCTTATTACATGAACATCCTTTGACTTCAGTCCACCGACATGAACCAGGCGCGGCTTAGCCCACGCTTACACCGTTGCGAGCGCGCGAAGCATTTGCGCACCGAACTCTGCTCCGTTCACTTTTCGCTCTTTTCATTTGTAAATTATTTAATTTAATTTCATCTACTGATTCAATGATAATCCGCTGTCAATTAAATGAAAACTTCTTCCAAGATAGGCTATCGAACAAACCTCCATCACCGCCTATAAGCCGCCGTGCTGACAGTGGCGCCAGGGCTGTGGCTAGCGCGTCCAGGCCTGCCCAGTAAGGCGAGAATGCTGAGTCCGAGTCTGCAGGTGCGAGAAAAGCCTGTCTACGGGGACTTGCAGTGCAGCTTAGATGAGACCTAAATTTGGTGCGCCGGAGACATTTCGAAAGAGTCCGATGCATTCACAACCGAAAACTGCGATATTGATTTGGAGGCTTGAACGAAACGTATATATGGGCAAGAATTATTGCAGTCCTGCTAACTGCCATTCTCACATCTCGTAATCTAGCATTTTCAACTCACGAAATTGACAGTTCGGCTGCGCCCACACAAGCATTTACACAGCCATAAGTGAGTTTGGCATGCCCCTTCACTCACAAAGTCACCAGAGCACCAAAAACTAACGATAATCTTTACCAGCCCTCAAAAAATGCATCTGCTGTTAATAGGAGCAACGGGCCGCAATGGCCGTCTCGCCCTTGATGCCGCCCTCGCAAACTCCCACACCGTGACCGCACTCATCCGCGAATCATCAAAAGCAAAGCTCCCCCAACACCCAAATCTTACCGTTGTCTGCGGCTCAGCATCTTCCTCCACAGACCTCGCCAAAGCCTTGGCAACCCCAAGCCCTCCAGAAGCCATCATCTCCACACTCAATCTGCGCCGTGTCTCAGAAAGTCCCTTTGCAGCTCCTTCTCCGGACTCGCCCAATGATCTGTTGATCCAGTCAATGAGGGCGCTAGTTGAGGCAATCAAGTCCACGTCTAGTGGCCAGTCGCCCAAGATCGTGATCAACTCTATGCAAGGCGTAGGCGACAGCGCGGGCAGTCTCATCTGGCCCATTCGCGCGCTGTTCCACCATAGCAATATGACTTACACCTTGGATGGACATGAGGAGCTCGATGCCTTTGTGAGAGCGAGCGGATTGAATTTTGTTATGGCACGTGCAGCGAGACTCACTGAGCGTGGTGAGGAGAAGGCTGATCTGACCAAAGTCAAGGTATTGAGTGACAATGGCAAAGGAGCAGGATGGATGGCGAGCGTTGCGAGGGAAGATCTCGCCTTGTGGCTTGTCAAGGCAGCAGAGTCGAATGAGTGGGATGGCCGCTCGCCCGTTCTTGTCAACTCGCATTAATTCAATACCAATTTGTTCTGTTCAGACTCTAAGTTTGACTCTATCGACTTGTAATCTTTGTAACAACAACGATGTTCACAGGCTGTACTACTCCAAATTTCCTCCTTAAGATTGATCATCATATTCGAAGCCATTCATCTTGGTTCCTGCGACAGCTCAGCTTTGGCTTACGAGCTCGCAAGCACCGTAATCTCCGGCCTCACCACCAATCTCCATCCTTAGTTCACCATAGTCACCACCAACGGTGAAGTTTGCGAATAATTGTCCTCAAATCCCGACTTCTTACAAATACATCACTCCAGCAAGAACCCGCCATCTCCTTTCAACCCCTCATCTCCGAGAGCCGTCCATTGATGCTCCACGGAGATGGAGTTGAGCTGTGAAGCCGTTGTTTCATTGGTGTAAAATATGGTCCATAAAATAGAGCCCGCCTCTGACAAATGGCACTCCAGGCGAAAAAGGCCGATCGAAGAAAATCGGCTGATCCGATTAAAGGCCGTTTTCCAGTGTCTCACAGCACCCAGAAATGGGAGCTGGAAATAAATAACCCCGCTAACAGGGTGCATAGCTCTACGCCCCGATGACGACATGAGCAATTGCACCATTTGTATTTAAATCACAAAGAGTCCCCTCACTTGAAACCTTCTCTCCCAATTACACATACAATCAATCCAATCAATTGATAACACACAACTCATCAACACTATCAAAATGTCTGCTCCTCGTCACGTCCTCGTCCTCGGCGGCCACGGCAAGATCGCCCAGCTCCTCACTCCCCTCCTCCTCAAGCGCTCCTGGACCGTCACCTCGGTCATCCGCAAGCAAGAACAAGTCCCCACCATCGAGAAGCTCGGCAGCGGCCTGCCCGGCAAGCTAAACGTCCTCGTCACCTCCATCGAGGACGTCACCACCAAGGACGCCGCCGTGGGCATCCTCCAGCAAGTGAACCCGGACTACATCGCCTGGAGCGCCGGCGCGGGCGGCAAGGGCGGCCCCGAAGCCACTTTCAAGGTCGACCGCGATGCTGCCATCAACTTTGTGCAGGCTGCTGCGTCAATTCCTAGCATTACGCGCTTCCTATTAGTGTCGTACACGGGATCGCGCCGTGGCGCTGCCCCATGGTGGTCGCAGGAGGAGTGGGACGACTATAACAAGAAGGTGAACCATGGAGTGTTGGCTACGTATTATCAGGCTAAGATTGCGGCGGATGAGGCTTTGTGGGAGACGTCCAACAAAAGCAGTACCCTGGTGGGTATTGGACTGCGTCCTGGTACGTTGACTGACGATGCCGCGGGTAAGATTCAGCTGGGTAAAGTGCCTGGTGTCAAGGGCAATGTGCCAAGAGCTACGGTGGCGACAGTCGCGGATGCGCTGTTGGCGGCGCCGGGCATTAAGAACACCTGGTTGGATTTGCTGGAAGGTGACGGCGATGTTGAAGCGGAGGTGGAGAGGGTTGTGCGCGATAATGTTAGCTCGGTTGAGGGCGAGCCTATTGCGAAGGCTTGAATGCATGGACGAGACGCGAAATTGTGAAAGAAAATGGAATTACAGAACTAGCTGAGTGTGAAACATTATAGTATAAGCCAAATTGAATCGATAGTGTTAATAATCATCGCGATTGTGAAGTGTTGTCCGCAAGTTGATTCAGTCCAATGGAGCTTCTCTGCTCTTGTCGTTTACTAATCAGTCGAATTTTGAGTCGTTTGACTTCCGCGCGGAAAGTGCTCCAGCTTGTTGAGAAGTAGATGAATGAATTCCAGACCCCCTGTAGTGGTAACACGCATCCGCTGGCTATGCTCAATTGATAGCTGACTTTGTCGTCGTTGGTCAGACTATAAAGTCGGTTGATAGAGCTAGGTATCCATGTAATCAAGACAGCAAAGGCAAAAATGAAACTCGTTCGGAGATATGCCATCTTAACAGAGTCGAGTCGCTTCAACTTCAAAGAAGCCTGGGATTTGGCAGAGTATATTCGTGTTAGAATTGTCCGTTTGGGGTATTTGGGATTGCTGTCGCTGACAGAGCTGGCTGGATCGGGGACGCTGGAGCTGATGATGGTGGTGGTCTGGCCGCGTTGTTGGCATTGACAGTCACTGTCCTGGGGGTCGGAGGTGACTTGGACCTCGGTCGTGGCGGTGCCGTAGTAATCGACAGCATGGGTGAGATTCTGGAATGTTAGTCGTGGATTCAAACTCTGTGTCGACTGCACTTACAACTTCAGCCGAGTCGCCAGACGTGCTTGGATGAGATGCAGTGCGGCCGCGACCTTGATCGGTGTAGACGACATTGTGTAGGAGATTCCGATGATGAAAAACATGATAACCGACAGCGATGTAAATCAGAATGGAAAGCATAATGCAAACCCAGATTGGAATGTAGTAGGCATAAAGACGGACATGGCCCCATTTGGAGCCGATCCAACACCAAAGCTGACATGTTAGCATATCGTAACCTTTGAAGACTCGCCAATGGACCTACTGTTGCATCGCCAAACACAGGCCCGCGAGAATCGTCATGGATGGAGATCAAGACCACGGCGGGGATCAATGGTCCTCCAAAACACACGATACAATATGCCCACCAGTACTTTCGAAAATAGGTCGGGTCGACGCTGCAGAAGAAGACGAGAAAGACGTTGAAAGCCATGGCGAAAGACCACCAAGGGTCAGACTGCATGAACCTGCAGAAGCATCAGCCGTCGCAAGTCAAGATTTCAAATTGAACGCGACGGAAAGGATATTTTCGATGCTCACAAGTCGAGCAAAGCGAGAACTCAAACTTACCACTGGAAGATGAAGGCCTGAGCCTGACACAGCGAGGAATTATCACCCTGCACCAGCCCGTCATAACCCATCATCGAAGCAATACTCGCACCCGCATTGGCAAGAGACGCAAAAACAATAAACAAATTCGGCGTCGTTCTCAGTCTCCGAAACAGCACAAAGGACGTGATGATTAAGATGACCGCGACCATGGACAGGCTGGCCCCCGTCCGCTCAATGGTGATGAGGAGGTCAACCTGCGCCGCAGACAAATCAGACAAATCCCCCTCAGTAGCCATGCTCCAGGACAAAAGCCTTAACCAAAGACGGTGATAATTGGTAGGCGACGCAAATAGGGGCGCGGGTGGTTTGAACGACGACGCTGCACATGTTGCGAAAGGCAGCGGCGAGTGGGCGGGGAAGGTGGACGAGAGGGTTGAAATGGTCCATGGCACGGCACGGGTTTGTGGACTCGAGATACAGAGTACAAGTCTTGGTACACGACTTGAGGTACAGATGGAAAAGGGAGTAACAGAGACGAAAGGGGGAGTGAGGGCGGATGTGGTGTTTGCTGTGCAGTTGGAGACGGCTGGCGGCAGGGGAATGATGATTCACGGATTGGGGTCTTGATGGTTGAATCTACGCTGTTTCTGTATTTATTAAAAATACTCTTGTGCTATTACCGTAAGATACAATCTCGATACGATCTGTACTGCGACTTTTCATGAAAGTTTGTGCCTAGGGCTTGTTAACGGTTTCTTAAACTCTGTTGACGCGTCGATGCATCTTGCCATGATGGTGACACCACACCCAAATCCAAACAACACAAATTTGGAATTGATATAGTTCAAATCCCAACTCAAATAAAATATGCGAACGGAATATCCCCAATCAAAATGTTGATATCCAATCCAAGTTACGACTAACACCCCAAGCAGTCCTCAGCCCCAGATCTACCCACTACCCGAGATGCGGGGACCCCAACACAGCTCACTCACTTCCATCCATCAATCAACCTCACATCACCTCCAACGTACAGCTCACCAACATCCAAACCACCAGCATCATGCCCCAAGCCGACTTTATCCCCCGCACCCTCTGCCCCAAACTCAACCTCAACCCCGCCTCCACACCACCCGACCTCTACCCCTCCGCCATCTCCTTCTTCACCACCATCCCCTGGACATCCACCATCCTGTCCCACCCCCACGCCATCCCCTTCATCCCGCAATGCTTCAATCCGGAAGACAGCCTGCGCGACCAATTCCTCGGCACCACCATCGCCCATCCCCAAGGTCTCAAACACATGCTATGCGTCTTCACCGCCGATGACGCCTCTCACGCCAGCGATGCCTCGCGACCTATCAATCGCCTCGATACGCTCTACGCCATTGGGGATGCTGTATCCGGCCCGAAAGGAGCTAGCCATGGTGGGATGATCATGACGATGATGGATGAGGCGATGGGGTCGGTGTTTGAGATTAATCATACCCTTGGACGCACGGCCGAGGCGTATCGGACGACAAGTTTGACGGCTGGGTTGGATGTCAAGTTCTTGCGGCCGGTTTTGTTGCCAGGGGTAGTGTGTGCTACGGCGTGGGTGGAGGGGCAGGAGGGGAGGAAGACGAGGTTGAGGTGTGTTATTAAGGATGGGGAGGGGACGGAGTTGGCGACATGCACGAGTCTTTGGATTGCTTTGAGGCCCAAGATTTGATGGCGATCATATCACAGCGATATTACTGTATTATACAGCCATGTTATGGGATGCTGGGTAGTACTTTGTCAACGAATTCATATTGGGTATAATCATAGCTCGTAAACACTAATACAAAAAACAATACAAAGAGTTATAAAAATGCCGTTGATCAAGAATGCGACGCCTCTCCTCCACCATTCAACGCATGCGCAACAGTCTTTTTGATCTGCTTGGGGTCCTCCACCGCATTCCACGCCGCCTCTCGCTTGCTAGGGTGATCATGTCCCGCATGCTTCACCCGCGAGTCCAGCTCGCTCTCATACGAACTAATGCTGCTCTGGCTCCTGTTCATGACAAACTGCATGGCTGGCCCGCCTTCCTTCTTGGCAGTGCGCTGGTTCTTCTTGAGCTCTTGGAGCTCATCATCACCACAGTCCATGACTACGACGCCCAGTCCGGGGAATTCGCGCTCGAAGAACTCCCTCAGTTTTGGGAGCATGTCCTTGTTTGGGCGGTAGGTTCCCGAGTCGTTGTCGATGACCAGTTGGTAGTATGATGGGTTGGCGGGGGGGTCTTCGTGGGGTGGACCGCCGGGGATGTCTTCGCTGGGGTGTGTTTTCTCGTCTGGATTTGGCGATTCAGAAGCAGAGGGCTTCTCTAGGCGGCGGACGAAGAACTCGCCAGAGAAGGCGATGTAGGTAGCGACGTCGGAGTGCATGGTGTGTTTGCTGAGCAGGTCGATGCCGAATTCTTTGCCGGTCTCAGTGAAGCGGAACACGGCATCCAATGTCAAAACGTAGGTGAATAGGCGAGCACCCTCGTCATAGTGGGCTAGCTTCAAGAACTGTTGCGCGGCATCCTCTGAGCGCGGCTCAAAGGTGCGATGCTCTGTCGAAGCGTCATGATTGTAGATGCGGCGGTGCTGCTTGTGCAATGCCTTGTTGAGAATCTTGCCGCGAACGCCCTTGGAGGTGAACATGGATCCAATCACTGGGCGAAATTCAACGTAACGGTGATACAGCTCCGTCGGCACGGGGCCGGCAAGTTGCATCTCGTTGGCTTGGAAGCTGGAAATCTGTTAGCTGGATAGCGGGCAGGGGAAGTTACACAGGCTAACGTACTCGTATTTCTTGCTCTCTTCCTTCTCAGTCTTCTTGTTTGCGCTGGCATTGCGGTCATCGGCAGAATCTTGCTGCACGGTGGTTCCAACCAGGCGTCCAATCATGGGGCTAAAGTGTTTTGTCCAGGACGTAGGTCCAACTGTATACATTTGCCCATGAGGAGGGTCTGATTTGCCAAGGACCTCAACGCTGAGACGCACCAGCGGCGACATGCTTCCACCAGAGGAGCACATCACCGTCATGGCCTTGGTGAGCCAAGCTCGCTTGCTCATGACGCGCTTCTTGGCCTCCAAAACTCTACCAGGAGGTGGGATGCCGCTCCACTTCTCATATACGCTGGGAATCTTCAGCGTCACATTTCCAAGCCTGTCATCCGTGTCGGGAGAGTCCTCGTCGTAGAGCCTGCATTTCAGAGTAAATCCACTAGCGGGCACATTCGCGACGACCCATTCATCTTCCCATTCAGGCGATGTAGTATTCCTAAGCGTCTTGGTGCGATGAGTCAAATTGGGGTCTTCCTTGTGTCGCTTCACCCCCGCAGCTTTGAGTGTAGCATGGATGTAAGGGTCAGAGGAGATGGTGGTGAGGTCAGCGGGGGGCAGGTTGTCGGCGGCGTGAAAGATGAAGCGCAGGGTATATCCTTGCTGGGCATGGGGGATTGGAGTAGAGTCGAAGCCGCCGGGGGGTTGTTTCTTGTTGTCTTTACTCTTTTTCTCGCCTTGAGGGAGCTTCTCAGCAGCCTTCTGGACAACCTTTTCTGCCATTTTGGGGAATGGGGAGTTAGTGGCCGGGCGGATAGTCGCGCTGGGGCCGGCCAAGAGAAATTTGAGTTTAGACTTGTTGGAGAGCCAAGGCGCGAATGTCCGAGAGAAGCTTGAGAATGAAGCTTGTTTGGCGGGGAAACAGTAGCAGGAGTTTCGACGTTATTCCATTGGGGGAGAAGTGTGAGAGTTGTAAACTATCTCTCGGATTGAACGGATGCAGAGAAGAGGAAAGGAGGAAATGGATTTTGTTTTTATTTAATTAATGGCGATGACATTGCATGGCGTCGGCCGGCAGATGCAATTTAATCATGTGGCATAAAAAGGCTGGGAGATAATATTTTGTCCGTCTGTTGCAATCTATTTTTTTATTTTTATTTTTTTTTTCATTTTTGCTGGGCGCCGCCGTATAGTAAAAGTGTGTGACGTCACGGCCGTTGAACATCCCGGATCCATGTGCTGCAGCAAAGGCTGACTTCGCCGCAACGTACCCCCGTGCTCCGTCTCCAAAGGCACCAAAAGGCGCTGTGGCAGTCAATTAATTATAATGGCTTCGAATAATAGAGGGTCTAGCAACGCCCCTCCCTTCTTATTAGTCTCGTTAGTGCTGTGCTTTGCGCTCTTCATCCACTCTCTGTTCCACCATTGGGCCAACCATTGGGCCATTCGCAAGGATCTGCACACACCATTGTTGCCGTGCTTCCGTCCCTTGTCGCTGTTCGTCTATTTTTTGATCATTATTTCCACATCGGCCAAGTAATCCTTGACGTGTCTCAAAAACAGGTTTTTGCTCTTTCTGCACGCCCGATCGGGTGTTGATCCCGCCGTGTGTCATGACCGCTGTGAATGCACGATGGCTTCTTGTTGTATTGCAATACGAGGAACAATACTGCCTAAAAACATTATGTTTAAAGAGAGGACATATTCGAAAACCCGTCACAGTACCAACACGTTCAAAAGGTGAAGCATGCCATTGTTTATTCTCTACGCTGCCCCGTAAACTGTCACATTCTCTTGCGCCTCGGTATCGTCCCAGTCTACATCCGACCGCTCCTCATGCCAATACCCCCAATCCTCTTCCGAATCGATGTCTGGCTGCCGACCGCAAATTTCTCTTGGTGATAGCTTCGCCGTGAGAGTCGTAAACAATTCTGCGCCACCCTTTCTCACCGTCCTCGTTGTAGTATATAGCCTGGATCGCATCTACGAACGAACCCCTCTCGTCGTTTTCTATGAAACCGGCAAATTCTTCCGTCTCGGGCATTGGGCCGTCGGATTCCTCTCTGACGCTCAGATAGTTGTTGGCTACAGGCTCAATGGCAGACCAGATTCGTTTGCGGTTAATCATGCCTAGCCATGGTGGTGTTCCACTCGTGCCTACTCGAATTGGTCTGTTAGGCTTGAATGTGGCAGACTCCGGCATCTTTTCTAACCAAAGCATGAGCCTTTTGTAACTCAAGGGCCGCGCCTTACTGCCCTCTTCTGCCAATGTCATGAGAAACGGGTGAGCAAACTCCAATTCTTCTTCCATTGTGGACTTCCACAACAAATTGGTGAGGTTTCCGCTTCGCAGGCTGGCCATACAGCTTCAGATAGCTCTCTCCGTTCCCAGGTCCTCAAGTACTTTGCGATAGACAAGATGATCTCTCTTGGCATCTTGTTGAACCGGTTTGTCTTGGTCCAGTATTCTGGCTGTTCTGCCAAACTCGTGTCCGTGTTGAGCTTGCCCGATGCAATTATCTGGCGAATCTTTTCTTCTAGTTTGGAGCTCGACTCGATTGCGATACAGAGATACTCTTGGCCGGCGTCGCATGATACGAATCGTTGCGCGGCTTCTAGCTTCCAATAAATTGTAAGATCATGTTTGGTAGCAAGACGGCTCATTGCATCATACAATATGTACAGCTCCAGCTTTGTGTGGTCTTCCGAGCCACAGATTGTCTTGCTTAGTAGCTTCAAGCAACGTACATGGACAGGGAACGAAGCACGCTTAGTGCGCGTTCAAGGTACATGCTGTAGTACTGAAAAGGTCTTATGTGGTCTACACGTGGCACAACGTCAGTAATAGTCAGACATGATTTCAGGACAAAAAGCACTCATACCTGGTTTGGGAACCGACAGCGATGTAAATCAGAATAGCGCTCTCGCAGGTTCAAGTCGTTGCTTGGTCCGGAATTTTTACTTTCTCGCGTTGGAAACTGACCACCGCCGTGTACAATGTCATTTGGGCACACGGGACAAACGGTATAAGATATCATCGGTGCTAGCCTCAAATTACTACGTACTCACTCGCGATTCGACGAAATAGATTATGAAGCCCATACCATCGACCTTGCCAATCCCCCTTCAACCAGTCTCGCCAACGGGTTCATTTCCTCATTTTCAGCTTCCCTCCATTTCCTCTCATTTAGTGTAGCGTCTCATGTTCCACCTCAACTTCAGGGCCGTGCTGGCCCACATCCGCCGTCTCGTAGTCAAGCATCTTCATCAAGCCATAGAATACTACCGAGACGATCGCTCCTAGGCCAGGTCCAACCCAATAAATCCAGTGATAGCCCTCGAAGCTTGCCAACGCGACACATGGCCCAAAGCTCCTCGCCGGGTTAAGACTAGCGCCCGTAAAATACACCCCCGCGAGCATGGCGACAAACTGCGCCAGGCCGAGTGCAACCGGCGCGAGAAAAGTAGCCCTCTGCTTTTCTATGGCCAAGAACAAGACGGTGACGATGAGAAAGGTGGTGAGAAACATCTCGATGAACAGGCCGCGCACAACCGAGGTACCACCACCAAGCAAAGTACGAACGGTCAAGGGTCCGGGAAAGAGTGCGCTGGTTATGGCGGCGGCGACCATGCCGCCAAGTATCTGTGCAATGCCGAACATTATACCACGCAATATTGGGATATTCTGAATAAGAACAAGAGCGAGCGTCACCTTTGCATTTCATTCGTTAGACCAGTTTGCGAGAACATCGCCATTGCGGAGTTTTGTCAAACCACTCACAGCCGGATTGAACAGCCCACCACTGATTCGAAAGAATACACCCGCACTGACGGCAAGTGAGAACCCAAAGCTTAAAGCAATGTACAACAAGGTCGACGTATTTGCAGGGGCACCCACCCTATTCTCGGCAGGAGGGCTGTTCAGAAACGCCGTCTGCGCTCCAGCGTAGGCGATCAGCAAGAATAGGACAGTGCCGACGAACTCACCGCATACGCCCACGATGTCACCACGGACCGGTAGCAGATATTAGCATGGAATAAAACCCACGGCGAGAGAGACTTGCTGTATTTGACATTCCATTCAGACGGTAGAAGCGACGACGTCTCGGAGGACTGGCGTCGACTTCGGGAAGACTCATTGTTCCAGATTATACGCAATCTTTTGCAGAGAATAGCAGAAGGTGCGAAAGCGCGATGATTGAATAGCCTGCGTAAACAAGTATGCAAGCCAATCTTTAAGTTGGAAAAATAAATTGTCAAGGGTCAGCGGCATCGTGTCATTGTATTAACTGTTCTCTTCACTGGCGGCACGGCCGGAAAGAGCCTCGACCGTGGTGTGCATCTCGTTAGACTTCGTCAGGCTGAGGACTTGCGTCTCCTTGACGAAATGTATCATCGTGACGCCAATGCGAGATTTTTAGCCATTCCCCGTAGCATGTTATGCAATGGCTATTGACCAAGACTGAAGAATACAAGCTTTTCTTCTACTATCGTGCGTTTTGTCGATATGTCATGATTGTAACGGGGCTTTTCGAATGGCGCTTCTACGTGTCTCCCAGACACGCAATCCTGACGCAAAAACGAAATTCATTACTGTTTGCATCACGGAGAGAAGCTCCGATCGTGTAATGAGAAGCTTCTAAATTCAGACTCTCAGCCGCACATATCCAAATCTCAGGTGATGATGACATCACTGCAGCCTCACAACCACACAAACTCTAAGCGCTCACTTCACCTATAAGAAGGAAGGGAAGGACTTGGAATATTAGGTATTATACCCAGTATAATCATTCATTACTTAACATCCACAAGTGCAGTCAGACACAATCTCAAACAAAACCAATACTGTTGTTGCGAATAAAACACAGGAAACAATGGGTAACAAAAAGGTCGAAGTGCACAATGTCGACACTGAGAAGAAGCGCCCAGGCCAAACAATGAAAGCGCTAGTCTGGCATGGAAACAAGGACGTGAGAGTCGAAGAGGTACCAGTTCCCGCCATCACAGATCCCGGCGATGTCATTTGCAAAGTGACCGGAACGACGATTTGCGGCTCAGACCTCCATCTCTACCACAAAGAGATCATGCAGCTACAGGCAGGAGACATATTGGGCCACGAGTGGATGGGTATCGTCGATGAAGTCGGCCCTGAGGTGACCAAGCTGAAGAAAGCTGACCGAGTAGTTGCCAGTTTCCAGATCGCGTAACCACACACCCACCACCTTCAGTATATGTACATGCACTAACATAGTCCACGTGTAGGTGCGGACAGTGTTCTTTCTGCAAGGAAGGCTTATCTTCCATGTGCGCCAATACCAACTACACCTCCATCCAAGACAAGCTCTACGGTAAGGGCTTTGGCGGTCTTTTCGGATACTCACGCTTTTCTGGTGGGTATGCTGGCGGTCAAGCCGAATATGTTCGGTGCCCGTTTGGAGAGATCAATCTGTTGAAGATCCCAGACTCCGTTTCTGATGAAAAAGCCCTTTACTTGTCCGACATCATCCCCACGTCGTATCACAGCACTGTCTGCGCCGAGGTCAAGGAAGGCAAAAGCGTTGCCATTTGGGGCATGGGCCCTGTTGGCTTGTACGCTGCGAAATGGTCCAAGCTCGCTGGCGCGAAACGAGTCATCGCCATAGACAGAGTTCCAGAAAGACTTGCCATGGCGAGAGACAATATCGGCTGCGAGGTGATCGACTTCAGCAAGACCGAAGACATTGTGCAAGCTTTGTACGACAAAGAACCCGAGGGTATCGATTGCTGCATTGACGCTGCCGCTTTCCGATACACGAAGGGATTTCGGGATACTATGGAACGAGCTGTTGGCCTTGAGACCGATTCCTCCGAGATTGTGAACGAGATGCTACGTGCCGTGCGCAAGTTTGGCCATATTGCTCTCGTCGCGGATTACGCAGGACCTACCAACTCATTCCTCATCGGCGCGTTAATGGAAAAAGGAATCACCTTGCGAGGGACAGGCCAGGCGCCGGTGCAAATGTACTGGCGTCAGCTTTTGAAGAAGATCGAGGACGGCTCGTTCGATCCGACCATAATTTTGAGCCACCGCTTTGCGCTCGAAGAATTCCAGGAGCTCTATGGGGCATTCGATCGAAAGGAGATGGGCATCATGAAGACTTTTGTCCAGACCAAATTCTCCGGCAAACCGACTCGTGGAACCCCCTCCCTGTCAAGCTTCAAGCAGAACGATATAAAGCCGAGTATGGTGCATGCTTAAAATTGTCGATGTTTTGGCGGTTCTGCGATCGGGTGAAGCAGGCGGGCGTTTCGTGCGCTGGGGAGGCATGTGTCATTGGAAAATGATCAGTCTCCAGATGGTTTGTACTAGGCCAAGATTGGTACGCGCCTAAGCTTTTGGAATTTATCACGTCGCTGCGACTGTTCAACATCCAGATATCCTGTATCTTGGTACCGAAACAGTCAAGCACTTCTTGCTGGGGAAGACATTGTCGGCAATTGGACGTAAGTACGGCCGCTGAGCCAAAAGTGCCACGGTGCACTCTTGAACTGGCTGGGTGGGAATTGCTGGCTTCGGATGATGGTGTCTCTGTACTTATGCAAGTCTGTATTATTGACAGTCTCCTTAAGTGGGAAATGTTTAACCGTGTAACTCAATCCCTTCTGGTCTTGCTCAGGCATGCTTTACCTACTCACCGACCTAACTCTCTGCTAATGGGATGTTTGTTTGCGAGGCTATACTAAATGGGCAAGGAACCATGAACCTACCACGAAGCCTACCCTAGTTGACCGACAGGCAACCCCATTCACCCAAACTCGCCTACACAACATGTTATCAGACGTTGAACATCATTCTTACCAAGCTCAAGCTTTGAGTTCATGGTAAGTGCCTTGACTAACACCTCAACTCCACGCTTGTTCATCCTTTATAAACGCCCCATCAAATCACCACACAATCACCGGCTTAATCACAGTTCCCGCATTCATCGCCTCCAGCGCCATTTCAAAATCCTTGTAATCAAACGTTGTAATCAATCTCTCCAACGGAAAAATGCCATCCCTCCACCACTGCACCATCTGGGGAATGTACTCCTCTGTGATGGCATGGCCCTGCACCGCGCCAAAGTACTGCTTCCCGCTGACCATGAAGCTCTGCATGTGTAGCGACAGGTTCGAATCGGGCATTCCAGTACCGACTTGGATGATCTTGCCCATGTATCTTGATGCATCCACTTGTGCTGAGACGAGTGGTGGGAAAGCGCTGGTGTCGATGCTGATGGTTGAGCCGAGCCCTTCGGCAGCTTCTTGAATCCTGGCAGTGACCTGTTCCATGGTGAGCCCAGTGGTGTTGACAACATGGGTAGCTCCTAGAGATTTGGCAAGTTCAAGGCGAGATTCGACCCTATCGATGCCGATGATCGCTTTGCACTTGAGGTTCTTGGCGGCAATGACTGCAGCGAGTCCTACGCCTCCCATGCCAGCGATGGTTACGCAGTCATCTGGTCCGGCTTTGGCGACTTTAATAACTGTTCCGCTGCCGGTTTGCAGTCCACAGCCTAAGGGTGCAAGGAGCTTGAGTTCGTCTCTGGTGACGCCGAGAGGGCCAACATTGACGACGCACTTGGCGCTGACTACCGAATGTCTAGCCAAGCTGGATTGTCCAAAGAAACGCCCGCCAATATCGTTGTCGAACACATGTTCGCCCATAAAGTTAATGTCGAAGAACTTGATGCAATGGGAGCGAAGACCTTGTTTGCAGACGTAGCATTTCCCGCAGTAGGAGTAGGACAGAAGAACAGGATCGCCTGGCTTGACGTTCTTGACGTCGCTGCCTACTTTGACTACATACCCGGATCCTATTCAAAGATGAGCGATGATTCATATTCGATGCATGCCTGATGGGGCTCACCCTCGTGCCCAAGCACCCGGGGATAATAGACACCGGGGACATTCTGGTCTGCAGGCGTGTTTCCACAGTGCAAGTCTGTGTGACAGATACCGGATGCCACCATTTCAACAAGAACTTCGTCCGCGCGAAGCTCACGGGGAGTGACCTTCTCAATGGCCCATTTGCCCTCAGAAAATGGCCCTCTGGCAACGAGAGCTTCGGATTCGGTGGCCATGGCAATGCTCTCGTCGCTATACGCTGAACTGTGAGGTCCTCAGTGTATAGAAGGGGTTTGCAAAGGGCAAGAACAAGACGAAAATGATTTCACAGGCGGCAATTTGACAGATCGTGTACAGTAACACTGTTTGTGACAATTGAGAAGCTTACACTTCCCTTGCGTCCTGAGTTTTGACAAGTTTGCGTATTTTGCTCCGGCACTCGACCAATCGCACGACCTGGGGTAAGCTGGCTGGGGTGAGCTCCGCCTGACTGCGTTGCGCGACCCCACCTTGGCTGGGAGAGCCAGGCATCTTTTGTAGGATACAAGAAACACAATCATCGCGCACAGAGAAACTCGGCAGCTTTTCTTCTGTTAAGCAAATCCTTAAACGCGTACTGAACCAAAATACGACAGAATGGCAATACCAAGGACACGTGCCATGTATTTAGAGAGTGAATGGCCGAGCACGCGGATGTCAGGGCAGCGAAAAGCCAGACCACTTGGGCTGAGCCTACGCATGCGCACTAGAGCAGAGAGAAGAGGGATCTGCTTGAATTTATGCAACCAAGGCTCGCATTGCTGCGCGGATGCTTTCATCAAACTGTTCGCATTGGGCCTTATTCTACGGTAAGGCCGCAATTCATGGGATGTCTGCTTCGTGAAGGCTCCGCTTGCAGTCAGCGGCATTGTGGGCAAAATGGGGGTTGAGTGCTTCTTGAACTGTAATGATGATGCGAGCAGGAATATTCAAGGATGATGGAGAGGGACGTGGTCAGTATTAGAGCCAGCACTCATGAGTCCCAGCCTCCTAATCACTCTCTGAGAGGGACAAATTAGGCTACGCTTACAGGAATTACCGTCCCTTATAGTGTCCCTTATGGTGCTTGCAGGTCAAGCCTAATCGGCAACACAATTCGTCATCCGCGTCACCGCATGAGCTGAAATGCACGATGCAGCTAGACAGGCAGTGGAATGGCCAGGAAATTCGGACCGCCCCTTGCCATTGCGAACAATATGGTGACATCAAAGGCCGCAGTCATCTCCGTAGGGCGCTTTAGGGCAGCATGAGTAGTGTAAATACGCAGAAAGGGAGAGAATATAACAGACAAATAAGGCGGCCAGGCTTTATTAATCAACAGGAGCACCGTGTACCACGCCTGTTTGCGCTATAGCTCCTGCCTCAGCTGCTAGCACCTGATGAATCGGGTATCTGTTACTAACCTTTCAATGTTGGATCTTCGACGAAAACCGTTCAAAGAAATATACTTTGAGCTTATCAATCCTGAAGTAATCAGACAGCACAGACATTGGTGCTACTTCTAGGCTCCTCTAATGCTAACAAGCATGTATCTGAGATTCCACTAATTACACAAACCAACTCAACTCCAACTTTCGGTGGATTGCTTCTATTGTCGCATGTTGAAGTATGCGCAGGAAGCACTTTGAACATGAATGAAGTCATCACGCACGAACACGACAATTACTTAGGCGCCACAACAATCAAATTAATGGGACCTGTGATGTCGAAAGTACTACAATCTGACGAAATCAACAATAACTACTCAGATTATCTTCAGCTCATTTGATGTAAGCATGACGGAAAATGTCAGTGACGGACCGTTGGCGTCACAATTCTGAGGGTCTCAAATGAAGATATAAACCCAGCAATATGTCATTGTTGTAAGCCCAATTCAACCAAATCTCTACGGATCTTATATTTCCACTATACAACTTGCAAAAATGACGGACAAGGTACAGCAGGCCCTCAAGCAACATTCGCAGGCGAACATCGACGACTACATTCGAACCGACTCTTTTCAAAAAGACGTTGCTGAAGTAAGTTGGTATCAGTGCGCTACAAAAGAATATTATCTGACCCTAGAATAATAAAGGCAGTACGTGGACATATTCATTCAGAGCTTCAAGGGTGGTTTTTCTTCCGAAAGCTCGCAGCAGATTGTACTAGATCAAATGTAGCCTTGCACGGCTTCGCAGCGTAAGTTTTCTACTTTCCACAGGATGCCTCGCATTTAAATTCTCGTGTAATATTTTTTCTTTTTGCCATCAATGACTGACATATTATGCTTATCAGATTTTTCTCGCGCGCCGCAGCAGAGTGCTTCGTCGACGCCAACTGGTTAGAGAAGTATCTGGTGCAGCGTGGTGGCACTTCTCAGCCAACGGACATCCCAGCACCACAGATTGCCTGGCCTGACAGTCCTGTTGACCCCGTTGGTCCAGTCCATGAGGCGCTGCAGGTTGAGAAACGACTACTCGACGATCTTCACCGTCTCTGCAAGACTGCTGACAAGCATAGCGACAATGCACTCCAGGATGCTCTTGAAACCCGTTTTCTAGCCAAGGAGACACAGCACGTCAAGGATCTGGGAGATCTACTTCAGCAGTGCGTGAGAGTGAGTAAGGAGCCTGGATTAGGCTTATTTTTGCTCGATAGCGAGCTTCGGCAGCATGCTGGTCACCTTCCTTGGACATGCTTAAATGAACCAAAGATGACCGATAAACACCTTGAACAGACGACACATGATTTGAGCTAGACTAGTATAGCTTTGTATAGAACACTCTAATGAATGTGTACTTGAAGACATGTATTGAACCGATGGAATATTTCTACTACATGAGAAAGGTTAGATGAGAATAATTCTCGATTAAATTGCTACTACTTATTGTGTGATTATTTCTTGCACTGCTTCTTTGTTGTGGTAGAGACACGCAATAAGATTTCGACCCTAACCACTTATGTAGCTATTAACGAGCTACAGAGTGAGCATACAATTTTCATAAATAGATGGTTACCTACACACATCCTGTGTAATTATCATCATATTATCATCACCCTCGTACGCACACTCTATGCCCTCAATTTCCTATAGTGTGAGGTATGTTGTTTGATGCGGACGTTGATGGTATGGACGTCGATGGCGTTGGCGGCGATACTCCTAATATGACGTTGATTTTCAGGTGGAAGACGGGGAAAGTTGTACAAACACATTTGGAAATAAAGGATATCCCTAACGAGTGCTACGAGTTTGACTAATGTTGTATTTTGTGTTGGAGACAAATTAATGATGAGCGATTAATGTCAGCTTCGGCGATTGATTACCGCAGTCCACAATGAGGCGTCAGTTCACTAGCAACGATCATAGCTTATGTCGATTTCGAGAATCAGGTCCCAAAGGTCAATCTTCCATATTCAATGTCCATTGCCGCAATGGAGACTTGAGCGCTGAAAAAACATATGAGGCGTGGTTGGCCACAGTTACGGTCGCAATTGCAATTTACTGGCTCTCGCATCTTCGTTGATCGGCAGCATTTTAACAGAAAGGTAGGGCAGCTTTCAGGCCTGTAGTAAATCGCAGCCAGTCGCTGTAAGATGTATCGGCGCCACCAGGGCCGATCACTGGCTTTCTGCCGCTCAAATGCAGTCTATTCTTGCGGTGCTTCTTCCGGTGCTTTCAAGACGATGTTCATATTTATTAATTAATTCGATCCTAGTCTAGCTCTGAGCTCAATTTGCACTGATCCTTCGGTTGTTGTTGCCAAAATAGTTCTGAGGCCTTCAAACTTGCAGCGCTCTCGACGTGTTGTATTTCAGCCATGGCGCAAACCTTCTCAGCATCTTGCTCAGTCAAAGCAATATGATGTTGCTTCACGAGTCGTCGCGCCACCCCAACAGGTGAGAAAATGCTCTTGCTTTCCAAGAAAGTCTTTTCAGTGCTCTCCAGGGACAAATATATATAAAACCCTTTGTCTCGGGGAAGAAGGAATACACCAATGCGAAGATGACGAGAAGCTTACTGACCGCACATGTAATGTAAAAAGTTGTTTTGAACCGTTTGGGACCTGTACGGCGTGACTTGCAAAGTCATGAAGCTGATGTTCCCTAATCACGATGTTAAAAATGTTTCCTCCGGGCAGTGCAACTCGAGCCAGTCTTCGATGTGTACTTACAAACGCTTACCGTGCTTGACACTCGAAGTGAAAGCGGCGCAACTTCTGCAGCGTAGAGAAATGTGACGCCGAGGAATCCTGTCGAAAAGAAGAAGAAGAAAAGGAATAACAACAGGCAAGCGAAGAAAAGAGCGACAGTGCCCTGCAACTGTGAAGAGCAGCCAGCGACGACAGACATCGAAATATCATTGCCCATAATGGCGATGAGCAGGAGTAGTTACGAAGCGGATGCCTCCCAGTCTGGCCATGCCGCTGGCTAGTGCTGTCGCTTGACTGTAAAGTATGGGGTCGTGTACCAGTTCCATTAGGGGAACTTTGCCGTTACAAACAAGTACAATTCAATTCGATTATTTTTGCGCCCTTTTAAGGTTATCTCGTAGATTTACAGGCCTCGCTAATACGATTCTAGACTATAAAGTTACTGACTTATAGAGACAAATCGCATCCCCAAGAAGAGTCAGGCTCGGTACTTGGTACCACTCTTTACCCACGCCACGGCCCTATCCTAGCTGCACTAATAATAGCAGTGGCAAGTCTGTAGCCCAGATTTATCTCACTAAAATGGGTCGCACATGGACAGAAGGTAGACGGGAATACCCATTTTGCTCACAACCCCTGGTTGAGTGAGGGGGCTGACAGGCTGACTCCCGTCCCGCCCCGCCTCACTTTCTAGAGCCCTGTAATTTGTAATTCTTTGTCACGGCAATGGATACATAGCGGCCATCGCACTAAACCTCTCTCTTTCACATTCTGCAACTCTTCAAACCGATGAGGAATTCAGCACATTCAACCACAGCGCGACCGACATGTCTGGCGTAACGCAGTTCCGGCGCAAGCCGCTGCCTGTCCAATCCTACGAGCCCCTCTCCAGACTACCACAAGAGGAACCCGGCGCCGACGAGGAACAGTGGAAAGCCCAGCAGCAATTCCACCAAACTGAGCCAGTTTTCCCGCGCGACGATGAGCCCGCGACGATAGCGCACAGAGGGCCCCGACGAGGCCTTTTCGGCCATATCGGCGCATGGACGAAGGAGATCGTGTGGTGTGTTGTTTCTGTTGTCTTGGTATTGGTTCTGGTCATTATTCTGGCGCAGTACGACAACAAGGAACTGCCAAAATGGAAGATGGGCTTGACGCTCAACACGGTGATTGCCATCATCGCGACTGTGTGTCGGTCGGCTATGGTTGTCCCTGTGGCGGAGGGTCTTTCGCAGCTCAAGTGGAATTGGTTTGTGACCCAGGAACGACCGTTGAAAGATATTCGGACTTTTGATCAGGCTAGTCGAGGGCCTTGGTCGGCGATTGCGTTGATTGGCAAAATGCGCGGGAGGTATGTTCATGTGCATTTGTCGCGTGTGTTTCTCTCATATTGACTTGATCAGATTCATTTCGCTAAGTTCCTTGGCGTCTGTTATTCTCATTACCGGTCTTGTGACGTCTTTTCTCACCCAGTCGGCGGTATCTTACGAGAGTCGCGAGCTCATTACCAATGACACCAACGTAAAGGCGTACAAGACAAAGGCATTCGGTCCAACAGAAAGTATTAAAGACTATGACTGTAAGTTGAAGTTCTGTGAGTGAATCATGATGTACGGCGACTAACAGAAGGCATCAGTTCAGCTCGTGACCGATGAAATGGTCCGAGCTGGTTTCAAGGCATCTCTCAACACCCTGAGCGAAAACGCCACAGATGCGGACCCCAAATGTACTTCATCAAAGTGCCAGTGGCCTCGCTTCAGTACATTGGCGATATGTGCCAGTGTTGGCAATATTACGGAGCATCTGACGAAGAAGGATGATGCCGACAGCATGTCAACCGTTGCGTCGCTGCCACATGCATACGGCTTTTACAACCAGGATTTCAACGGCCATATACTCATGAACATTTCTTCAAACTCTGAAAGAGATCCGAAGAACTCTTTGTTCAAGTGGGAAAATCCCGACTTGGTGCGCGTTGGAATTCTGAACCATTTTGTTGTATACCAACTCCCCAATGGTGTTGATAACGACAATGGCGAGAGCGTCTTTCAAGCAGCAGAGGTCCTTTGGCATTTTTGTGTCAAAACTTACGAGACTTCTTTCAGCGAAGGCGTTCCTCATTACAGCATCACTAACTCTCCTGTCAAGGTCACAAAACAGGAGGACAAAGACCTCACATTGATTGATGGCGCCGGGGAGGAGTTTCACGCTTCCAGATCGGCAGTGAAAAACTCTCTTTTCGTGGGCTTATCTGTTATGTTCAGAGGTATATACAACGCCGAGAGACCATATGTGGCGAATAACGCTGGAGAAGATGCTGGGACCACTGGAAATGATTATGTACAGCGATTGGGCACTAACATGTTCGACTCACTCGTACACCTTGATGCAAAGGATATGGGTGGACCGGCCGTGCCATCTTTGAAAGGTGAACAAATGATATTCGACCGCCTGCAGCAATCGGTTGATAACGTGGCCATCGCGATGACGACAAAGTAAATTCATGTGCACAGCATAGATTCGATCATCAGCTAACAGAAAGTAGTATGCGCAAGAGCGGCATATCAGAAACGGTTCCCGGGCAAGTACTCACGGAAAAGACCTTTGTGGTAGTCCGATGGGAATGGCTCTCATTTTTGGCCGCACAAGTCGGCTTGACCATCGTCTTCCTCATTGCTGTCATCATCTACACTGCTCGATTGCATATTGACGTGATCAAGAGCTCCAACATTGCAGAGCTACTTGCCATTCGAAACTCCGCGAAGGACATAGACTCTGGCGGTGCTGACATCCTCGGAAGCGGCGTGAGACGCGAAATTGGTGATGAATTCCTAGCCAGGCTGCAAAAGGACGGCCCAACGTGGCATTTGGAAGTGAGCCAGCGAACGGTGCGAGACGACAAGTAATGAACAAATATCTATTGAAGCATTGTCATGGCGCGCATAACGTAGTCTTTTAATTTACAGATACATCTTCTCGAAACCGATGACATCCCACTTGCCAGTATCGGTGTTGAGGGTCAAGTTGGTGTGCTTGATCTCTCCGCCTCTCAGAGAACCAGACTCGGCCTTGCCTCCGGCGATGGGGCGCTGCAAGTGGTTCTCGTTGTGGAGGACAGTGAAGTTGGCAAGGGGGAGATCCCATGGGTTGCGAGTAGCGACCGAGGGAGAGCCTAAATAAGTTAGCGAGAGCCTACGCATCTGTCAAGAATGGACATACCATAGTACTGAGCGGTGGCCTTCTCAGGAGATACGGTCAGGATGAAGTAGCCACGGTAGTAGCCTTCCTGCCACATCATCTCCTCGTTGCGGCGGATCATGCTGCGGGAGTAATCACCGGCCTTGGGCTCAATGGGGCCCTTCTGACCGCTGGAGCTGACGGCAGTTCCGGCGAATTCGACACCAATACCACCGGCACCGGTCTTGGAGTCGTAGTCCTTGGTTCCGAGCCACGCGAGATCAGAGACCTACTTTATGTTAGACCGCTTACAATGTGTGAGAGACGCTCATGGCTTACCCAGTTCTGGTGGCTATCTCCAGCAAGGAAGATGTTATTGCCAATGTTGTTATCGTACATATGCTTAAGCGTACGGTTGCGGTTGGCGATGTATCCCTAAATAGTCAGCGGTTGTTGTTAATGCTGTGAGGCTTATCTTACATCCCAGCTATCGCCGCTCAGCTTGAAGTTGTCATTCTGGAAAACGCGCGAAAACACAATCTGGTTACCGATAATGCGCCACTTGGCACCACGGTCACTGGACTCGCTCAACGAGCGATAGAACCACGCTTCCTGGCGAGCTCCCATTAATGTGCGGCTGGCGTCGTCGTCGATGAGCGTAAGGTAGTGGTCGTTCCAGCCGAGGGAGGTGATGCTACGGTCGTAGTTGCGGGTGTCGAGGACGATGAGGTCCATGAGCTTGCCCATTTGGAATGAGCGCCAGACGCGTAGACCGTCGTCGAGATCGGTTTGGCTGGACTGTTAGTGAGAGCTGCGTCGTAAGTAAGATTTTTACATACCGAATTGGCATCCACTCAAAGTAAGCGCGTACGGCGTGAGCCTTGCGAGTATCAACGCTGACTTTGTTGCCGATGTTGAGGAACGAGTCCTCGGTGTTGTTAAGACCGCTGAAACCATCTCTGTAACCGTTGTTGGCAAACTCGTGGTCATCCCAAGTAGGGATCCAGGCAAAGTTCTTGGAGAGAAGCTGCAAATCGGGATCAGTGCGGTACTGTCCGTGGCGAGTACGGTAGTCGCCCAGAGTGAAGATCTCCTTGGCTGGCTTGGTGGCTCGCTCGCCGCCCTTGTTGTATTCGTAGAAGTAGTCGCCGAGATGGATGACGTAGTCGTGCTTGTCTTTTCTGGCAGCATTGCCGTATGCGTTGAAGTAGCCGTTGGCTATTTCGTTAGTTTGGGCTTGTAGGGTTGGATTGGAGCTCTTACGGAAGTTGCTGCAGGAGAAGACGGCGAAGCTTAGCTTGGAGACATCGTCGTCTTTGGTGGGGGCAGTCTTGGTGCGGCCAATTGGACTCTTGTTGTTGGAGTCGCAGACGTTGAATTGGTAGAAGTACTTGGTCAATGGCTTGAGACCCTTAGCTTCGACCTAGTGTATCCATTAGCGCAGTACTAAAGATGAAGTGGTTGTTTTACCTTCACAGTGTAGTCGATGTCAGATGTGGTGTAAGCCTTTCCGGTAGCGACCACATTCTCCGTCTTGTTGGCGCACTTGCTCTTGAGAACCTTCCACTCCACGCAGATAGGGTGGGGGTCGGCCTTGATGTACTTCTCGTTGTCGTGATTCCAAAGAGGAGCAGTGCCAGTGACGGTGACATCACTGGCGTCGGACTCGTTGGATGGTGCAATGCGAGTCCAGAGAATCACACTCTCTGGCCATGGATCACCGGAGGCAACACCATGAGTGAAGCTCAATTCATCAGGAGCGTAGGCGACATTGCCACGCTTCCATGATCGTCGCTCAACGAGGGGCACATTAATTCCAAGACCATCGTGACGCGACGAGGGACTGTTGTAGTTCAAGTTGCCGTCGAAGCTGGCGCTGGCCGCAGCGACCAGCAATGAAGAAGCCACCAAGAATCGCATTTTTGGCTTGTCAATTAAGGATTGGACATTCATCCGTTCTGCGAGGCGACGGACTGCGCGCCGCCACTATTATAGCTCTTCTCTCTGTGCCTGCTGTTCGCCGACACCTCTTCGGCTCCGGAAACCCACGAAAGGCTTGACATCATTTCTTGGAGCTGCCCAATCACGAACCAACTGATTATTCTTCTCAGTCCACGTTCCTGGACTCCAAGCCCCAACATCCATCCAGCCGCACGCGACCTAGCAGGGACAAATTCCCCATTCGGTGTAGCTCAACAGGTTTCCGGAGGGCATCCTTTCGCCTGATTTCTGCTCCATGTTACATCGTGGGAGTAAAAGTGCTGCAACGTGGAGGTCGAAGCATGGCTCATTGGCTGGAGATACATCTGCACGTTGGAGATGGTGCAAGTTACCGTTTGCGCGATGTGGGACAAACTGAAGAAGGACTGTCGATCACCCATTGGGGTCAGTTGGAGATGGTGAATTGGTCAGAGGCATTTCGGTGTCTGCTATTGGAGGCGAGCGGCGCACGTGGGCGCTGGGACTCGCCAGTGTGGAACTGCGTGTTAATTAGCACGACATCGGGGGCAATGCCCCTGTCGATTGTTTAGGTTGTGAATTAAGTCTAATGGATGGGTCTTTTGTTTAATTTATTTTTGTTCTTTGTTCATTGGGAGATACGTTGCGGGCGCAGGCTGCCTCTTCGCAGCAAAAGCAGTGAATTGCACCACATTCACTAAACACACAGGCGGCCATCGACACAGTCAACATAGCAGGCGTCAACAACGAGGAGACCAAGAATACCCCAAGAAGCTTGGACACGTAATAGACTAGTGTTGGAGTACCCTTCTTCTTTACTATACAGCTTATCCGACAGTGTGCGATTGCAATGAGCATGCTAGGTAAGCAACCCTCAACTGGAACTCTCCTGGCCAGCACCGCATCATCTCCGTTCCCAACCTCAGCAGCATGCCGGCAGCCTTGTCACCCACGCTCTTTTATTGGAAGTCAAGTTTCCTCTGCTTCTTTACAGTAGCCACAGGATAAAGTGCGTGGAGTGCAAACACACTGGCGAGGCGGAGAGACAAGGATCGCTGCTGAATGTTTCCTCAGCCGCAGCCTTACAACCACCAATTCAGGTCTTTAGGTACACATCGCTGCGCCGGACTGGCTAACACACCATGAAGCTGATGGGGCTATTCTCAACCGATCGCACTACTAGCCCTAAGCGGAAGGTACCCGTCTGCACAAAGACCCTGACGAAGAAACAGCCTACGTAGAACACGCAATCAAGCCAGCTGAAGGAAGACTATATTTCTGCCATGGACTATGTATGATATACGCTATACTACCCTTTAGGATACGTACAGGCCGTTCGGGTCATCTCTGATGGGGTGGCTGCTGCAGCGGTCATGGCCGCAGCAAGTGCCGCGAACAAAGTTCGAGCACGAAACAATGTCCTCAGCAATATGCTGCAAGCTGAATCCGTCCCCGTCCACACAAGCATGCTGCCTGGTTCCTTCAAAGTACACAAGATCTGCGAAGCCCTGAGAAGCGAACACATACTTCTGCCTGCCCGAGCATGCGCGTGGGCCGCTTGAACCGACGTCGACGATGCTGCCGTCCGTGCATTGGACCCAGCAGGCATCTGCGCCGATGAGGAGGCTGAGGGCGGTGGTGAGAGTTGAAGGTCGCATTTTCGATCGTTTTGGTTTCGGTTTGACGTAGCCTGTAGATGAAGTGTTAGTCTTTTATCCGTTTACTTGGCTGGAGAGGGGCTTGCCTGAGGTGACTTGTGAGAAGCTGTTGATGTGTCTGTTGAGCTATCCTTTGCTGGGATGATCGTGAAGAAGGGTTTTGTTCTTTCTTGCGGGAAAGAT
This sequence comes from Simplicillium sp. C3G150-2, assembly GCA_022702485.1. Lineage (NCBI taxonomy): Eukaryota > Fungi > Ascomycota > Sordariomycetes > Hypocreales > Cordycipitaceae > Simplicillium > Simplicillium sp. C3G150-2. Next base: position 1,845,800 of record JAJIYY010000008.1, on the reverse strand, counting down.
ATGCCTTTATATAATTTTTCGTCTCTGCTGCCCATCTGTAATTGTTCAGATTCGGTATACTCAGCGAAGACGCGCACTGCCACCACTCAACCACGCTGCATCTATCGTCGTCAGCACTCTCTCAGCTCTGAGTTTATGCTTACACGAGAAGCCGATTTTTAGAGTTCCATCATTCACTTACAGTAACCAGTGCGTCGTGCTACCGTGAGAAGCAGGAAGGCATGACAGGCATCGCCGCCGCCCGCATCTCAGCCACAGCCTCACAACCCCCTTTGGGAACGTGCATAGATTGCTTACGCTTCACTTTCTATAAAGATTATAAGAACGCGGGGTCGAAGTCTCGGACCCTCGCAAAGCTAACCCTTTGAAGAAGTTACTGCTGCGGAGGGCGGTCGGCGCTGCAGTCACTTGTTCTTGCGTTGGGCCGCTATGGGTAGCAGCCAATCTCTGCTGGGCGAAAGTGATTTGTGATTGCTGTAATGAATTAACACAGGAATGATAGAAATGCCCAGGGTCTTACAGAGTGTGCACAAAGGCGAAAGATGCTGCCCAAACGGTTGAGGCTGTAAGTGTTCGGAGCAAGGCGGCTCTATGTCGGTGAATCTTGCCAGCTGGACTAAGCTTTAGACAGAGCAGCTTAGCACATCTCATTTTCTTTTCTTGACGCGTAATCTACACAGCATAGGTACCAAAGACATCTGCACCAAGAAAGGACTTGCGAATACACATTCAGGAACTTCTTTGTTGAAAGAACGACACATTCTAATGTATACTTCTATTGGAGAACTACTATACAAAGCTTTCTACGCAAAAAGTGTATCCCAGAAAAGCTCACTATCCTACAGGTGACCTCGCACTAACACCACACAATTTCGATTTTGAACTCCATATCCTTGCAAACTCTGTCAACTCCCGATCTGCCGAACCCCAAATCACGGCCAAGCTTTCCGAATTTTAGCTAGTTTCTTCTCTGACGCAGTTTTTGGGGGCTTCTTCGCTTTTTTGGGGGGGCGTGCAGCAAAACAGTTTACTGCAAGTGGTCTTGCTGCAGCAGATCGTTTCGCAGCCCTTGGAGTTGGTGATCCTTCTGCCTGTCTCTTCAATTGGTTGGCACCTGGCCCTGTGCTGCCGAGACAGAAATCAGACTGTGGCGACAACTGCTCAGCGACAGATGGGGAAGTTGCGCCAAGTTGCATGGGTGTGCATGGGGCCGAATCGTCGTCGGAACAATGCATCAGGGGTGACTCTGGAGCTAGCTGAGGACGTTGTCTTTTCTAAAGATCGTCGATCATAGCCTGTGTTGGTGTGTTGCCGATGATTTGTTCCGCCATTCCCATCTGGTTGCTTTTGCCATTGTGACGCCCCCCAATGTCGCTAGGCTTCTGCAGGAGGTTGCTTGCGTTAGAGCCAAGCATGTATCTATCCTTGCTAACCTGTTTTGTCGGCCTCATGGGAGTCATCCCAATGCAAGCATCGGCTTCCTCTTTCGCATTCAGCTTCCATGGCTCAGCGAAGCGTCGATTCTGCTCTGCCTGCAGCTTCTGTAGCATCAACTGCGTAAATGCCTCCAGCAGATTATCTGCAAAGCCCATAGGCTGGTCTGAGAACCGTATGAGGAACCTCTGTCGGGCTTTGACAAGTAGCTTTACAAGTTGATACACAATAGCCCCCTCGATTTCCTTTTCACCAGAAGAGGAATGAATAGTTCGACCCATGGCATCCCAGAAATCGTCAAGGGCCACATTCTCACAGGATTTCCAATACATATTGCACTCTCTTAGTAGATGAATAGCTCGTTGAGTGCGACGCGCAAACGTATTTCCAGAAGAAGCTTTGTGCAAAGCACCAAAGACCTTTTGGTCCCGACTACTGCTGCCGGTGAGCGGTTGGTTTGGGGGAAAGTATAAGCCAGGAAGCAACTCTCGCCATTTGGTGATCACATCGTCCACAGTGCAGTTAGCCGTGCTGGTGCCTTCAGGGTGTCCCATAGTTTGCTGATTGATAGTGTACTGACTCATATTGATAAGTTTGTTGAGCTTATAAAGATGAAGAGAAAGCAGGATCGTACCTCGTCTTAAATATTTTGCGCAACAAGACTTATTCTGTCTTGTTCTAGGACGAAGTTTGTCTAGCGTGAATGTATTTCCTATTTCGTCTTCTGCCTCGATGATGAGCAGACAAAGTGTATAGTGATTAAGTTGCCAGAAAGAAGAGATAGGATGTGACAAACGCCTATAACACCGCTATAGTGTTCTGTTGTAGCGCTGAGTGACGTTGATGGGGAAGATAGAACAAGAGAACAAGAATGATGAAGAGATGGATCTTTAGGGGAATAGAGCGGTAAGAGCAAAACGAAAGAAGATGGAACACAACTTGGATATTGAACCTGAAGACGATGTGATTTCTTGTTGCCGGGCTTGTTTACGGTTTCTAGAGTAACAAGGGACATTTTGAATAGCCAGCTGACAGCAGGTGCTCGCCCAGCAGAGTACTGTAGGCTACATTTCCAGGTGACTGACGATACCGGCCGAGGGGGGCTATATCGCTAGGCAAGACAATTCGTGACACTCCGACACTACATAGCCAACACTGTAGAAACAAAATTTAAAAATTGATAACTGCTTTTAAAAGGCTCTTTTAGAGTTGAATATAATATTTTATGATTTTTAACATGCGCGGTGATTGAGTGACATTTTGTGAAAGGTGGCGTACAAATCCCTTTGTCCGCTGTCGGGTAGGACGCTGCGCCTGTCGCCTGTGCGGTGTGCTTTTGGCGTGCAAGAGGCTGGACACCATGGCAGCTGTTGTACTGGTACCACAGCATATGGTGTAATTATTATTCACTCGTTTTTCAATAACTTTAGTCTTTTATATTGATTCATTATTTTTTTCCCTTTGTCAACTTTGGCCCATAAATCACTGAATCCTACTCGGCCCATTCAAGGCATATTCCCTCATGTTCTCCCACTTTCTGGGTTTTTGACCAGACTGCCCAGTAACTAGAAAAGGTACGTACCGTTTGTTGTTCTGGCCTCTCCGCCCAACTGGACGTGACAGACCACAGAGGTACCTTGCCAAGTACTCGCTGACGGGCAACTGGCAGTCTTTTCGCAGCAACAGACACCCTGGACCGCCATCAAAGGTACTTTGCTTGCTGGTACTCCGCCCGGACGCTCACCCTGATTGGCCAGCGCTTGGCCAAGTGTGCCTGTTTCGTCATCGCCTCCAATCACGAAACCGCTGCCCCGCCTGTGATCCTCTCCTGCCCCGCCATCGACCAGTCAGTTGCTATGGCCTCAAAACAGTTGCAGCTCCAGACTGCCAGAAGCTTTTAAACCCGCCCTCCGCCACTTCTTAAGCTAATTCTTTTTTTCTGTAATTCCGATCTCCTTCAATTAACATCATACCCTCTCCATCTCTTCCCAAAACTCAATAAATCCATCACAATGGGTGTTACCAAGACCACTCTCAAGGAGGGCTCCGGCCCCAAGCCTACCCAGGGCCAGACTGTCACCATTGAGTACACTGGCTGGCTCAAGGATGCTTCCAAGCCTGACCAGAAGGGTAACAAGTGAGTACAGACACATAACCCCAAAAACTTTGGAATTGAGATTGCTGGTGGCGAAGAACGTTATCCATTAACAGGCGACCAATAGGTTCGACTCTTCTATCGGCCGTGGCGACTTTGTCGTCCAGATTGGCGTTGGCCAGGTCATCCGAGGTTAGTAAAAGGGCTCTTGTATGATTCTGTAAAGCTGCGCAAGCATCTAACTAAGCATACAGGCTGGGACGAGGGTGTTACCCAGATGCAGGTTGGCGAGAAGGCTACTCTTGACATCTCCAGGTATGCGACGAGAATAAGCTCTTAAATAGGCGCACAGCTAACAGCATCACAGCGACTTTGGTTACGGAGCTCGGTAAGCTAAAAATGACTTTCGCATACGGCGAGCGATTGGCAATAGCAAGGAGTTTTATACTGACTGTTTTTTTTTTCCTCTTAGCGGTTTCACCGGCCACATTCCCCCCAACTCTGACCTCATCTTGTGAGTAGACCTCCATTGCACTATGCCCGTTGTCAATATTCTGCAAGAAACTAATACTAATTTTCTCTAATAGCGACGTCGAGTTGAAGAAGGTCAACTAAATTAAAGCGATCGATTTTTTTTTTCCATTGGACGACGCATCAAAAACCACTCATGAATAAACAAAATAAAATGGTACCTGAGACAGAAAGACGGAAGGGTAGCTGCGAGCTACCAGAAGTAGGCTCTTCTCACCTCCATGTGATGTTAACATGGAATGAATATACTTGAAATGATGCTCTATATATACTCGCTCCTATGACTTGTGACAGTATTCTTTGTTCCTCTTTTTCTCTGTTAATGTTCTTTGTTCGCTTGCAGCCTTCCAAGGCTGTTCCCTCAAGGTCAGTAAAATAAACGCCCGCGAATGCCCGCAGCAGCTTCTGTTTTCTATGGTGGAGCTTCCAGCTGTGCTTCCCCACCCACCAACTCCAGCCAGCTGTGTTGCCTGCGGTCCCTGTGGCCTGCTGTGCTGTGCCTCTCTGCCTAGCGCCTGTTGCCCCTCACCACCGCCACCAGGAACTGGAACTTGTCCTCCCACTGTGACGCCTAAACCATGCATTACCTCATCTTCTGTCACATTTCACTGCACCTTTGACTTTGATTACCCATCATTTTCCTCCGAACACCAACTTCTTCTTGACACAACCGACGTTTTTCTACTTCATCTGGACATAGGCAGCGCAGACGCTCTACGTCTAGATTCCACACTCGCACCCAACCCACGCAACCCTCATTTCTGCGCAAACAACCCTTCCCATTCCCGCCGGTTGAGCTCCAAGCGCTCGACCATATCCAAGATTCCTTCCCTGCCGCCCAGCTCAGGCACGCTGGGGAAGCGAAAGCTCTCCGACGGAGAGGTTCAATCGAACCTCAAGAAAACCATGGCTGTAAGCGATTCTTCCCCTTCTATTCCGGCTGCCCGCACGCCTCCTCGCCACGTTTCATCTCGCTAACGGGCTGTATTGCCACAGGACTCTCAGGAAGTCAACCTTGCTACTCGCATGCAAGTCGACGAAGCGGCAATCGGAAACAATGAAATCGACGAGTCTCTCTACAGTCGTCAGCTCTATGTCTTGGGCCACGAAGCCATGAGACGCATGGGCGCCTCCAGCGTCCTCGTCGTTGGTCTCAAAGGTCTCGGTGTCGAGATCGCAAAGAACATTGCCCTTGCTGGCGTAAAGAGTCTCACAGTGCACGATACCGCTCCTGTCGCTCTCTCAGACCTGTCGTCTCAGTTCTTTTTGACTCCCGCCGACGTGGGCAAGCCTCGTGATGAGGTCACCGCCCCCCGCATCGCTGAGCTGAATGCATACACACCAGTCAAGGTTCACCAGTCTGCCAGGTATGTCTTGTAATCGATGTTTTATATGTCATACGAAATGCTCATCTAGTTGTATAGTATCGACGAGAACCTTTCCCAATACGACAAGTACCAGATTGTCGTCCTCACGAACGTACCGATCAAATCTCAGACTCTCATCGCCGACTACTGTCACTCCAAGGGCATCTACGTCGTAGTTGCTGATACCTTCGGTCTCTTTGGTTCTATCTTCTGTGACTTTGGTGAAAAGTTCTCTGTCATCGATCCTACAGGCGAGACTCCTCTGAGCGGTATTATTGCTGGTGTTGATGAGGAGGGTCTGGTGTCTGCGCTCGACGAGACTAGACACGGACTGGAAGACGGCGATTATGTCACATTCTCGGAGATCGAAGGCATGGAGGGGCTGAACAACGCCGAGCCTCGCAAGATTACAGTCAAGGGACCTTACACTTTCTCCATTGGCGATGTATCTGGTCTCGGCCAATACAGGCGCGGTGGTATGTACCAGCAAGTTAAGATGCCCAAGATCATCGACTTCAAGAACTACACTACCGCATTGAAGGAGCCCGAGTTCGTCATGTCAGACTTTGCCAAGTTTGATCGTCCTCAGCAACTTCATCTCGGGTTCCAGGCTCTTCACGCTTTCCAGGTTGCAAAGGGACGTCTCCCCCAGCCCATGGATGATGAGGATGCTGCCATCGTTCTCGGTGCTGCCAAGAAATTCGCCGAAGAGGAGAAGCTTGAAATCGAGATTGATGAGAAGCTCCTCAAGGAACTCAGCTACCAAGCTCTAGGAGACCTCAGCCCCATGGCCGCCTTCTTCGGCGGTGTTGTGGCGCAGGAAGTCCTAAAAGCTGTGTCTGGCAAATTCCATCCTATTCAGCAATGGCTCTACTTTGACTCTTTGGAGTCTCTCCCTACCTCCACTAAGCGAACTCCCGAACTCTGCAAGCCTATCGGCAGCCGCTATGATGGACAGATTGCTGTCTTCGGAACGGAATACCAAGAGAAGATTGCGAATCTGAAGCAGTTCCTCGTTGGAGCTGGTGCCATCGGATGCGAGATGTTGAAGAACTGGGCTATGATGGGACTTGGATCCGGACCCAACGGAAAGATCTTTGTCACTGATATGGACTCTATTGAGAAGAGCAACCTTAACCGCCAGTTCCTATTCAGAGCTGCCGATGTTGGAAACATGAAGAGTGATTGTGCCGCCAAGGCCGTTCAAAGAATGAACCCTGATCTTAATGGCCACATTACCACACTAAAGGACAGAGTTAGCGCCGATACCGAGCACATTTTCAACGAAACATTCTGGGAGGGCTTGGATGGTGTTACCAACGCCCTTGACAACGTCGAAGCTCGCACATACGTTGACCGCCGATGTGTCTTCTTCCGCAAGCCTCTATTGGAGAGTGGTACTTTGGGTACCAAGGGCAACACTCAGGTCGTTTTGCCTCATCTGACCGAGTCCTACTCTTCTTCTCAAGATCCCCCCGAGAAGGAGTTCCCTATGTGCACTATTCGCAGTTTCCCCAACCGCATTGAGCACACTATTGCTTGGGCTAAAGAATACATGTTTGAGCGCTGCTTCGTCAAGGCTCCCCAGACTGTCAACTTGTACCTGACCCAGCCCAACTTCATGGAGACTACATTGAAACAGGGCGGCAACCAGAGAGAGACCGTTGAGACTATCCGCAACTATCTCACTGTCGAACGACCTCGCACCTTTGAGGACTGTATCGCCTGGGCTCGTAACCTCTTTGAGACTGAGTTCGCCAACAAGGTCCAGCAGCTCCTTTACAATTTCCCCAAGGATTCTGAGACGTCCAGCGGCACCCCCTTCTGGTCAGGACCTAAGCGTGCTCCCGATGCGCTCAAGTTTGACCCCAACAACCCTACTCACTTCCAGTTTATTGTCTCCGCCGCCAACCTACATGCCTTCAACTTTAACATCAAGTCGCCTGGAAACGACAAGAACATCTACTTGCGAGAGCTTGAAAATGTTATTGTGCCTGATTTCTCCCCCGACGCAAATGTAAAGATCCAGGCTGATGACAAGGAACCCGTAAGTTTGACACTGATATCTCAATGGACTACGATTTGAGCTAACATATGGTCAGGACCCGAACGCTGATGCCGGCGATGACGAGGATGAAATCGGCAGAATTATTCAAGCTATCCCATCTCCTAGCACATTATCTGGCTTCCAACTGCAGCCTGTCGAGTTTGAGAAGGACGATGATACCAACTATCACATTGATTTCATCACGTCTTGCAGCAACTTGCGTGCCGAGAACTACAAGATTGAACCTTCGGACCGACACAAGACCAAGTTCATTGCTGGCAAGATCATTCCTGCTATTGCCACCACAACAGCCCTTGTTACTGGATTGGTAGTAATGGAGCTGTACAAGATTATTGACGGCAAGGATGACATTGAGCAGTACAAAAACGGGTTTATCAACCTGGCCTTGCCATTCTTTGGCTTCAGTGAGCCTATTGCCAGCCCCAAGGTTGAGTACAGAGGCCCCGAGGGCAAGGTGACTCTGGACAAGATCTGGGACAGATACGAGTTGGACGACATCACGTTGCAGGAGCTTTTGGACTACTTTGAGAAGAAGGGTCTGACTGTTAGCATGCTGAGCTCAGGAGTGAGCATCTTGTATGCCAGCTTTTTCCCTCCCGCCAAGTTGAAGGACCGCATGGGACTCAAGCTCAGCAAGCTGGTGGAGACTGTTTCTAAGAAGCCTATTCCTTCGCACCAGAAGGAGGTCATCTTTGAGATTGTTGCCGAGGACTTGGACGAGGAAGACGCCGAGGTGCCATACATCAAGGTCAAGGTGCAGTAGAGAAATTCTGTGCAGTGTAGAAAAGCTTTAGTTGCATTTGCTCCTCCTTTGTTAGAAAATAAATTTGATTACCAAGAAACCAATGATTATAGAAGTACATGCCCCCCAGCGATTGTAGAGCTGATTAATGACGGACCAGACAGAGTTGAGTGGCGCGAGGCGAGGAGCGAAGGGAAGTGGGCAGTCTCTCGCTAAGGATTTTACGTCACGATTATCAAGCTTCAGGTAAGGGTGTTGGGCCCCGCACCTTGGCGGGGTTGCCGGGTGGGAAATGGCAGAAGAGCAAGCCAAAGCATCGCCTGATTAACGGATTGGACATGCTTAGGTCAGGATCGTGTCAGTGAAACGCTATTCCCATCGCAGAAGCTGGAGCTGGAGCTTGGGTCTCGGCAAGTATATGTACAGGAGCTATCCCACTTTGTCTTTTCCTTCAGTGTCCCATCTACTTTTCGTCACCATCCATCCATGATATTGTCAAGAATAGCTGGACGACAAGCTGCGAGACAATTCTGCCCTACTTTTCGTCCGACTAGCATTGCGAGGTTCTCTTCAGCTTCCAAACTAAATAAACCTTTGTTTACGCATCCGAAGAACACGGTAGTAACTATCGCCCATCAAGCAAGAATGGTATGTGGTTGTTGTTGTCGTTGTTTGCATCGACTAGATGTTGTTATTTTGAGTAACCATCGCTGACTGTGGCAGGCTTCCACTGGAAAGATCACGGACTTTGTCCACCCCAACGACCCCTCTGGCGAGTTCAAGCGCCAGGTCAGCTCGTTCCGCGACCACATCTCCCGCGAGGCTGGTGCCAAGTACCCTCCCGAGAAGGGACGGTACCACCTCTACGTCAGCTATGCCTGTCCCTGGGCCCACCGCACGCTGATTGCCCGTCGCCTCAAGGGCCTTGAGGATTTGATTTCGTATTCTGTTGTGCACTGGCACTTGGGTGGTGAGGGATGGCGATTTGTCGCCAAGGACGAGAAGCTGCCTGGAGACAATGTCATTCCTGACCCTATTGAGGGCCATGAGGACTTTACCCATCTCCGTCAGGTGTACTTTGAGTCTGAGAAGGACTATTCTGGACGTTTCACTGTGCCAGTGCTCTATGACAAGAAGACGAATCGTATTGTCAGCAACGAGAGCAGTGAGATTCTCCGCATGCTCGGAAGTGAGGTAAGTACCACAATGATGCCCTTTTTGTTTGCCAACAAAAAAAAAAAGGTTAGGCGCTAACTAAACAGTTTGACGACCTGATTGATGAGAAATACCGCTCCGTCGTGCTGTACCCCAAGGACCTAGCCGCCCAAATTGACGAAACCAACACCTGGGTCTACGACCTCATCAACAACGGCGTCTACAAGTCCGGCTTTGCTACTACAGCCGAAGCCTACGAGCGCAACGTCACCGCTCTCTTTGAAGCTCTTGACCGCTGCGAGAAGCATCTCTCCGAGCAGAAGGATGGTCCCTACTGGTTCGGCAAGCAGCTCACAGAGGCTGATATCAGATTGTACGTGACGATTGTGCGATTCGACCCCGTGTACGTGCAGCACTTCAAGTGCAATATCCGGGACATTCGCTCGGGATACCCCACGGTGCACAAGTGGTTGCGCAACTTGTACTGGAACCATGATGCGTTCAAGGGGACGACGCAGTTTGAGCATATTAAGTGGCATTATACTAGGAGCCATGTGCAGATCAACCCGTTTTCGATTGCGCCGCTGGGACCGCTGCCTGATATTTTGGCGTTGGATGACGAGGTTGCTGCTGTGAAGGCTGCCAAGTAATGTTACAATCAAGAATTAAGAATACATTGAGAATTAACTGAACAACAATTGAACAATAAATTGAGTGACACACGCATCGAGTCTGTTATGACAATTGCCACTATAAAATTGAAATAATGATAATAATAGTCTGCATCGCCTTTTGCTATTATTTCTTTATTATTTCATCCATGCTTCTTGTTTGAGTCGTGTAGCCAACAGGGTGGTCAGGTGACTGAGAGAAGGCGCTATGGCTTCTAGCGCCTCCCCTCTGTCGTCTGCACGCAGAACAAAGAGAGGATACAGAAGATGGAGAGGGAGGAAATATTCGTAGAAATAAAATAGTAACCACGATGTAAAAAATATAGGGAGAATGAGGAGAACTGCATCATTTCAAATAATTTGAGTATATAATTTTAGCAGCTGTGGTTATTTTTCTCCTTTATTTCCTTGTTGCCAGATCTGTTGGCTTGGCACTCGCCTAACGAATAACATGCTGCATCTCCAGCGCAGTTGGGCACTAAACGAATCGAAGCAGCAGGGCAACTATGCGCAGTCCAGCACTGTAGATTACTCGCTGTGCTCCATTCAACAGCTCCACCACGCCGACTCGGCCTCTCTCTCTCTCTCTGTCCTCGTCGCCTCTGCCTGCGTCTGCGTCTGCTCCAGTCATCGCAATTTCCCACCACCACCTTTTATCCTTCCACCCTCAACCCTCACCTCACCCATAACCATCTCCCACCGTTCCTCGCCCGCACCCCGACAACCCCCCCTACAACTACAACCAACCAAGTCACATTTTTATTATTACCATCTGACTTGAAATCCCTTCGCACCATCACCACTCAGCTTTCTGGGACACCCCCCTTCCAACGCTTCGACCTCCGTTTGCCTCGGACTTGTTCTCGTTTCCTCCTCCCTTTCCTCAAATCTCATTTCATTGCGACAACGCTCCGGCCTCCTCACCCCCACCGCCTCGCCATATAATAACCTCGTCACCGTCTCTCCCTTGTGCTCGACATATTATCTCATCGCAACTCGAACCAATTCAATCTTGACACATCTTCGCCGACCGCACGCGCACAAACCCTCATCTTTTTGCGACCGAGTACTTTTCCAGTCACACAGAGCTCTCCCTCTCGTCCCCCAAAGCCCAAACGCTTCTGTACTTTGTTCAATTGCGCCAGATGGGCTGCGCGAGCCCTACGCCCTGATATGGCCATTCGTTACCCCCCAGAGGTTCTATTCCATCTGCGAAATTCACCGCTATGCGTTAGACCAGATCATCTCCCTCCTGCCGAGGATTGGATGGGGTAAGCCTCCCAACGCTGTCAATGTGATACAAGATCGATTGAATATCTAACAGTCTCTTCACAGACCTCCCCAAGAACAGCAGCAACAGCAGCAGCAACAACAACAATTACGCACTCAAACAAAACTTACAAATGACCGACGCACCGATGGCTCAATACTCAATGGCCGACCTACCGTGGAGCGACACATGTCGCGCAGCAGCACAAGTTCGTCTTCCTGGACAGCAAGCCGCTCTCTTTACCTGCCGAATCCACAATGCTAACTTTGATACCCTGCTAGACCCTGAAGATTTAATATTTGGACCACCGCGCACCGCTTTCGCCTCTTCTCGTGGCAAGGCACTTGACGACAAGAATGGCAAAGACGGCGAACCCCAGAGCCGATATGGCCTTCGTGGCCGCAGCGGTGATTTTGATGGCGAGGGATGGAGTACTGTGAAACCAAGAAAGAGCTTCGGCGCTGAGGGGGCAGAGCGCTTTGCCGGCAAGATGGGCGGCAACTTTCGCGACGAAAAGAAGCCTTCCCAGACTCAGGGCGATCGCACGACGACGCTTCGCGACCGAACGAGCGGCAGACTCGATGGTCTTGCCCGCGACATTGATAGCGAGAACCGCCAGCAGCGCAACGGCCTGGGCAGAAGCAAGCTGGAATCATGGCACAAGAGCGAGAGCGAGACTGTCCTGACCGACAGGAAGGATCGTGACCGCACAAAGAGCTGGAGAGATCGTGATCCCGATGCTGCCCGCAACGACGACCGCAGATGGGCCGGTCGTGATCGTGACCAGCAGCGTGTCGAACGAGAGCCCGAGTGGTTTGACGAGCCAGTACAAGAGAAGAAGGAAGCCCATACTCAGCAAGACTTCCAGAAGTGGATGGAGCAGATGAAGAAGGCTAAGATCGCTGCGTCTGGTGCTCCTGACAACTCAACGGAAGCTGCCGAAGCTAGAATCGCGGCCGCGGCGCCTGCTGTCAAGTCTGCGCCTGCAGTTGAGGCTGGGCCAGACAAGTTCTTCATGGCATTTGGGGGATCCTCTTCTCTTGACCAGAAGAAGGAACCCGAGCAACAGGAAGCCGTGCCAAAGCCCAAGGCTGGGGGCAAGTCTTCACGTTTCACATCGTTCTTTTCGCAACCTCAAGAAGAACCTGCTCGCCAGCAGCCTCCTACTCCCGCAGCTACAGCTCCCCCGCCATCCAGCGGCCCTCCAGATCTAGCTGCCCTTCTTGCCGCACGCCCTCCTCCTTCGGGCCACCCATCCGATGACAAGCAAGCCTTCCAACAACTACTTGCCAAGCTTCAGAAGCAGACTATGAGCGCAACTCCACCGGGACTGTCTCTTTTCTCTCCTCCTCAGCAGCAACAGCCCCAAGGCGACCGCTCCGGCAACGGATCCGTTGTCTCCCCCAGTTCATACCAACAGCGTGATGGACGCCGCGATGCTTCCGGTCCCCAGGAAATTCTTGCTCCCCGTCCCCAGCAGCAATCTGCTCGCCCGGATCAACTCCTCCGCGACTTCGCCAGCGGCCAGCATCAACGAACCACTAGTCAAGGTTCGTCGACTGCCCCTCGCGACAACAGCTCGGCCCGCAACAACAGCAACACAGAATTCCTCATGAACCTCATGCGCGGACCTCACTCGCAGTCCAACACGCCCAAACAGCACCAACAACCACAGCAACCGCCTCCCCACCCCGAAGATGCCGAAGGCCGCACCTCTCAGCAGCAGCGTCGCCCTCAGCCACCACCAGGATTCCACTACGACCCAAGCGGCGACGGCGAATCTCGCTCCGGCCAACAGCCAACCCAGATCCTGCAACGTCCCCCTCCCGGTCTCGACCAAATGCCTCCTGGCTGGATGCCTCCTCCTCCCGGCCAACGCGGCGCCGGCGGACCCATGATGCCACCACCTGGTCTTCGCGGCGGCCCCATGCCTCCCATGTTCCCGCCCAACTTCCCGCCGGGCGCGATCCCCCCTCCTCCAGGCAACATGCCCATGCCCCCTCCTGGATTCTTCAACGGTCCTCCTCCTCACGGATTCGGTCCCCCACCAGGCATGCCGTTCAATGGTCCCCCTGGTGCTTTTGGCAGTCCACCATTTGAGGAACGTGGAATGCCTCCCCCTCCTGGTAGGGGATATAATCGTCAGTAGTGCACCACCTCTGCTGGCTTTTTTTTGTAGTCCTCTTTTTGTTTCATGAAATGAAAAATAACGCCCAGGATGGGAACGGCCTGTATGGTGGATATCTTGGTCTTTGTGAAGGGTGTATTATCTGAATGTGTAGATAGCATCTACGACATTCTGTCAAAATGTATCAAATTGATGACAAGCTTGCAGTGCCTGGTGTGACGTAATATGGCAGTTCCAGTGATATTGATACAACAGTAACTAATTTTACTGACAGCACATCACAAGAGGGTTCACAGTCCGCGGTATCAGTGCATTATAGAGTGACTAATAGCGAATCGGACTGACAATTAGTTAATTACAGTGACAACCAGTGCAGAGTTGTGAGACTGGCAGTGGTGAAGTGACAGCGCTAACGGACAAATTAAAGAATGTGGTATTACGACTATCTATCTACACCTTTCCGTTTAGTCCTCAGCTTGGTCGTCGACATGGACAACGGCAACTTCTCTTTCTGTCTGCTCTCTTCATCCACGACAGGCGACACCTTGGCTTTCAGAGAACCCTATTTCTTCATGCCTAAAAAGTTACGTCGCTTCTTCTCCTTGTGCAGCTTCCCGTCCTCCTTGTGCGGTGGTGCACCATTACTAGCCGCGGGGGGAGGTACCGGTGCCGCAGCAGGGGGATAGTTGAGATTCATATTCGCCATGGCGTCGGACGGTGGTGCGGGGCCGCCACGGACAGGACGGCCTGGAAGACCGCCGGGAGGGGGAGCTTGACGGCCACCAGCACCAGCTCGACCTGGTTGTTGGCGCATCTGTTGTGGTGGTGGTTGCGGCCTACCGCTGTCGAAGAGATGGGCGGGTGCGCGAGGACGTGGACGGTCCAGTGGTAGATCGAGCTGGCGTTTGTCGCGGGAGAGGTCGCTGGTCTGGCGGACAAAGAACTGCGGCGTGAGCATGTGGGATGTGGCGAGGACGATGTCGCGACTGCGCTCTTTGCCCACTTCGTAGCATACTCTGCTTTCGCTGTAGGTAGCTCCGCCAGCCATAAAGACGATTAGGCGCTGGCGGTTTTCTGGTTGCCGACGGCCTGCGGCGGCCCAGTTTGGTCGACCGGCGCGGAGGGATGTGCCTTGTGCGGCGATGTAGTCTTCATTTGGATCGACCTGTTCTTTGGTGTAGGGAAAGATTCGTGGATCCAAGGTGCCCTTGACGATGTGCTCTAGCACGGTTTTCAGAGTGGGTTCGAAGCGTGAAAGGGAGTATTCTTCAGCTTGTTGAGCGGCGAGTTTGGGGTCCTTGGGAAATAGTGATACGTATGGCTGACGGGGTTCTTTGAGCTCGCAGTGCATGCGTCCGCCGAGGTTTTCGAGGTTTGATATAACCTCACCATCTTGAGGTGGGAGTGCGGAATGTGTCAGAAGCTTCTTGACATCATCTGTGATAACGCCGCCGCGGTAAAGTATGTACATGATAATTAAGCGCAGGCGGTCGGTAGAAGTAATTGCCTCATCGTCGAGGAGTCTAACCACTGATTCGAGGACGTTCTTCGGTTTCCTGAAATCTTCATCCAGCCCGGTAGCTAGTGTCTGTTCGACGGATGCGATGTCTGGTAGTTTATGATGTTGGAAAATGTTCATACACTCCTGAGCCATGGTTAAGTGAAGCGAGTAGGCCTCCTTCATTTCTTGGAATTCGGGAAGACCAGCCAACATGTCTCGAATGGTGTTAAGATTCGTTGCATCGGCATTCTCATCGGTGAAGTGTGGATTCTGCCTCAGGAAGTTTTGGAAATCGCCCATGAGCTTGTCGATCGTGTCCTTCATGTGGCGATGACGGTTGTCCACCCAGACCTTGTCTTTTTCGCTCAACTCCATATCCTTCTTTTGCGCCTCTGGGGTGTCTGGATTTACCGTGGTGTGGAAAGTGACCTTGTCGCCTTCCTTAATTGGCAGCAAGTCGTGAGCCATAGCCTGATACGAGAATTCGTGGACCAAGGGGGCCATAAGATCCATAGATCGGTCGGTGATGAGTAGTATAGCTTGCTGTCTACCAGTTTGTGGCGGAAAGTTGGAGTTCCATTGCGCATAGCCATCCAGCTCTTCTTGCACGAATCTAGCGAGGTGGGTGCAGAGAACGCTGGCTTCGTGGATTGGGGCTGGAGGCGAATAGTATCGGATTTTGGGATACTCTCCTAACGTTATACACACGCCTGCAATCTGTACGGCGTTAGCTGCATATCAATTCAAACATTGGATTTTATAATCCTGCAACATACGCGCTGTGCAAGTATTCGCATGTGCTTGGCGACCAAGTCGTTGCAAGCGGGGTGGTAGAGAATCGGAAAGCTCCAGGGATCGCGAAACACGACGAGATGCGACTCGCGAGGGTAAAAGTCGATGAAGAGTGTCTTTGAGCTTGCTCTGAGCTCGCGTGTGGCAGGATGCTCGTCAATTCGTCTGCGGAGCTTGGGTTCGAGAAGGCTGGTCCACAGCAGAAAGGCTCTGCGGTAGCGACGGACCTCGAAGTCAGCGAGAAGGCAGTCAACAGCGAAGGAATCTGAAGAGAGAAGATATATAGCATCCATCTCGGGATTCAATTCGCGGCGTTCATCAATCCGTTCGATAGCTGGGTTGTATTAGCATAGGCTTCGTCAGGAGCGCAAGTTGGATCGGCTCGTACTAGCGATATTGTGATTGAGGACTTCATCTTCCTTGACGGCGTTGTCGAGTAGTTTCTTGGAGTTTTCGTCGACGATTAGGCATTTCCACTATGAAAGGTACTGTCAATGATGGTTCGTAGCTATTTTGGGGTACGTTGGAAGCTTACATCTCCTTGGGTGATGCTCTGGATCTCCCGTAGGATGACTGGGAGTAGTTAGCATGGAGGCGGTCGTTATGCGACAAGATACCAAGCTCAACTGACCATCGTGCTGCTCTTGAATGGCGGATAACCCCATCTTCACATTTGAACCAGCTGCGGTTGTGTTGTATTCTAGCCGAGGCGCAGTTCGTTTTGCAGAAAACAGAAGCTTGTCGTAGGAGCTAAAAGCAAAGCCACTACGTCAGTTTCGAAACAAGGGGGGTGTGGGCGATGCGATGCGGAGCGGAGCGCTGGCTGATGGGAAGCAGTCGAAACAAGAGGAACTCCTCCGAAACAGTTGCACGCAAGTGACGACAAGAACGACGGTGTAGCTGTTGCGATTACAGTCTCTGGACCAGCCTGAGGAGAGATGGTAGCGGAGAGGAGATTGTGTGAGGAGTGTGTTTGGATCGAATGGCGGGGTTGCAGGAAGGAAGCAGGCAATTAAAATAAAGTACAAAAAGCCGCCAGTGACTTGCGATACAGGGGCCTCAAGGAGCGCTGTAGCGAGCGCTGCGATTGCGGTACAGGCCTTTGTGCGTTAGTGGCTGCAGTGAATTGCAGGCTTGAATAGGCGCCAACTGTAATTGATGTTTGCCCCACTCACACACACACTGCAGCGCCCACTGCAGCGCTCATTGCAGCGCATTCCGCTGACGCTAATTCCCTGGATTGGCTGGACGATGAGGTCACTGCGCCGTTCCGCTGCCAACGAGCCTCGGGATGGCATCAGGGCACAATGCAGGACCTAGTGACACAACACAGCAACACTGACACAGTGACATATTATACTATTTTTATATGAAAACGAGAGGTATTTACTCCCATTCGTCTCTCTTCTGCAAATACTGATCTAAATCTCCCCGTCCAAAAATCTCCCTCTGCAGCACCTCACCCTTCTTCCTCTGCTTCGCCTCTTGCACCTTCAATTCCTTCGCCGACAACACCTTCACCGGCTCCTCCACAACCACCTTCTTCTTCTTCCTCTCCTCCTCCAGTCGTTTCGCTTCTTCCGCAGCCCCAATACCCATATTATCCTCCTTCGCCAACACTTTAATGGGATATCGCAGTCCTTCACCTTCTCTCCCCAGCCCAACGCGCGCATCAGGATCCCACCCCCTCGAAGCCAGCGTCCTCAATCCCATTCGCGATCGATCCAGCGCCGACGGTGGATGCGAATGCGTTATGCTAGCCTGATGCGCCAGTGACGCTTCATGTTTCTCCTTTGTCGTGGTAATGGGGAGTCCACAGACGGAGCATGTTTCCGCCTCTTTGTCTTTGAGGGCTGGCGGCGGCGCATCTTGTTTCAGGACGACGCTCGCATACAGGTCTCCAATTAATGTGCTGGTGCTGCTTGTGCCGGCGCCGTTGATGGTGCTCGATGCGTCGGGATCTTGCGCTGGTACGAATTCGACCTTTTTGCGCTTCAGGCCGGCGCCGAATGCCCTCTTGTGGTGAAGTGGGATGTCATCTTCGTTGTCGCTTTCGCTTTCGACATGGCGCGAGCGTCGCATTGCCTTAATGTGTTTTATTGTTGCGACGTCTGAAAGTATTGTAATGTAGAAACAAACACTCTCTGTAGTGTCTGCTTGTCACGTCGGTGTTTTCGTCATTTCGAGATGCTCTTGGTCATGTTGAAGAGGCGAATCTGCAGCCTCCAGGCTGCCAAACAGAAGTTGTAGGGATTTGCCCCACCACCAAACCGCATCATACACACGCCACGCCAAATCCTTGCATCCTCAGCATCGAAACGACATGGTGTAATGAGCAAAGTAATTGTGCAGAGTTGTTAGTCATTTCTCATTATTTATAGAAAATTGTATATCCTAAAATACCCACTGTTATGACTCTCACGCAATTACGCTGCGAGACTTTGCTCTCGCCTTTCTCACCCGCTCATTATCCATGTCGTTCCTCCAGGAGCAACTCTCTGCAAATTCACATGTTCTACACTTGAATGCTTCTTCGATTTCAACTCCTGTTGCTTTCCTTTCGCCTTTCCACCATTTCATATAGCTTCCCAGATACTCTTGCAGAGCTGTTGGCGAAACGGGAAAGTCGTGCAGATCCAATACCCTGCCATCTTCGCGATGGACATATTGTACTTGCAACATATTGCCCATGGAGCCACTTCCCTCAGGGAACGCCAATTGAATCTCTTCTTTTACCAATGAAACCAGTTCTCGCAGGCTGGAGTATTTCACAATGTCTGGCGTGCTCAGCAGTTGCGATGCCTTGTTCGATCCATCTGTCCCGGATTGCGGCGTGCTGTCAGTCGCCGAGGCTCCTGGTTCTTCTATCGAGCTTTTGGGCGATGTGAAGTCGAAGATTTCATCGTGTAGGCTTCCAATCTGTGCCAAGAAACCGTCTGAAAATGGTTCGTCTGCATCTAGTCCGTAACGCCGCATGACACGAAATAGATCAATTTCATCTCCTGCCATCTCAGATAAGAAACGGTGGTATAGCAGCAGTTGTATTTTCGCCGGGCGTAAAGCAGCTTTAGAAACCGGTGCAGCTGATCCGCGAGTCTTGACATCAGTCAAATAGATCTTTTTGGTGTGCTTGGGCTGCTTCTTGGGCTTGTCGACAGCAAAGAAATCCGTCATCTTTGGCTGAACAGTTTCATCAAGGCTTAACTCATCCTCGAACTCAGGGTTGGGATTTTCGTAGCTCAGCACGTCAATGACACCATTGACCAAATTTCCATTGAGCATGCCCCAGACTTCCAGCTCCCGTGTAAGACCAGTATCACGAAGAGTTCGCAGCCCTTGAATGAAGTTCCAAAGTCGGAGACCAAATGCGTCTTCTCGTGAAGTCACTTCAACTCTCACGGCGGTATGTACTTCATCTTCGAGTTTCTGGTGAACTTTTGACCCTTCGCGCATTGCTGCCGTTCGTGTCCGTCTGCCGCCAGGGAGCTTTGTGAGGGTATACCAGTATTGCAGCTCACACCACGCTCCAGCAGTCAAATCAGTTACGGTGAGAGGACGTCGCGGGAATGAGCGGAATCTCTGTAGAGGCGATCTCCCATCCTCCAATTCCTCTTCACTGACTGGCTCTTCCGCGGGTTTGTCTTGGTCCGCCTTGGAGCCAAGCTCTTCAAGTGCTCTTGAAACTGGACGCTGTTAGTCAGTCAGCCGGTTACATTTCCGTTTGTACCTTTGGTTTCTTACGATTCGGATATGCGACGGAATCACCGACTTGTGGCGGCATTGCAGCATGGGCGGAGCAGTTCTGATCAATGGCAATGTCCGCCAGGGCAGCGATATCGTTGCTGGCCAATTCATTTTTCAACCTTGACACCTCAGGACTGATGTCTGTTTCTTTCTCTGGCAGCGAGTCGATGGTTGTCGCAGCGTGGTGTTGCTGCTTTGCGACGGATGCTATGGTGGGAGATGCGGAAGCCAGTTGTAGTAGCAATTGTTCCTCGTCGGGAGAGAAATCGTATCCAAAGTCTTCATCGCTATCATCCATTTTGCAAATAAGTTGAACAGTGGAGGGAGAGCATGCTGCAGCCAGAAGCAAGTTGCAGCGTGAATACGACAGCGCGATATGAAATAGCTGTGACGGCATTGGCTGCTCACCCGTTCACGAACCTGGTGCCTTGTCCGCCGTCCCGTCATGTGTAATAAACCTCCAAAAATAAGTGGAGCAGACGTGTACAAAGGTTTATTACACGTCGGGAGTTTTTTGGTCCTTGTCGATGCAGGCAGGCACCACTCTACTTTTACTTAAATAATAATAAATCTCTTCTGTAATATTTGAGAGATACTACTTTAGTATCGTATGTTTTGCTACTTTAGCCTTTACTTTCACTATTTTAGCCTTTCGTGGCTGGATTTGTTACAGGCAGCAGCTCTCCAACTCTCACCACGAAACGCATTCTGATTGTCGGGATGAGAAGACTGTCTTTTTGTCTTTGGGCATAATTTATTAGAGCATTATCCTGACTACAATAACCACTGCATACTACACATAGCTCACAACAGAGTATTGATACATGTTCTGCCGCACTAGCAAAGGCATCCCGGAGGGTGGCGAGCTCAAAAAAGCCCGAAATCTAAACTAATTACTTGCTTGCTTTAAAGGTTTAAAGGTCAAGTAAGAGAAGCCACAGAAGGCTCCACATCCAGATCTAGATGCCCTTCCACTGTGTGAAAATAATCTGGTGGTGTTGTTCGCAAGGCTCGGAAGGCGGGCGATCTCAGCCCGACAAAACAAGGTTTTACTAATAACAACACAAGAGCCGCACTTCTCGCAATAAATCATTGCCCTGGGTCTCATAATCTATCTTCCCCAGTTACATCTGCAGTATCGAGATGTCGCCCAACATCCTCGAGGTGCTCCCAGCGGAGGTCATCATTGAAATCATCACCCTAGCTCGCAGTCGTGGACTACAGCCCGTTCTCTGCCAGCCTCAATGCCCTGGTACAAACCAACCGCGCATTCTACAGATATGGAAATTTCCAGCTATACGAAATTCACGCCCCATATCCTCTACAATGGGCTCTTGAAAACGACTCAGTGGACACCGCCAAGAGGGCCATGCAAATGGGTGCTGATCTTACCGCCCCTATTACATATCGAACCGTGCAGACTTTGGGCATATCATAGAGGCATTCGATGAGAATGGTGCGGCATGCACGGAAGATGAGCTTCATTAGATGCAGGAAGCTTCCTGCGCTCCATTGCCGCCGCTGTGTATTGCTGCGTATTACGGTAGCGCGGACGTCGTGAAACTCTTGCTGGAGCGAGGAGCCAAACAAGAAAGCGACGAACAATGCTCCCAATTCATCTTCCGAAAGCCTCTACTCCTCGCAGCGGCTCAGGGCTATGCAGATATAGTGAGAGTTCTGCTGGACGACTCGCTCTGTCACTTGAACGTGGCTGATGACTGTGGCATATCCATTATGCATTACGCAGTCCTATACTCGAATTCCGATGTTGTTGAGGCGCTACTAGCCACGGGCAAGGTTAAGTTGACGATGCCTGAACGTTTTGCACCCAAGGCATTTGAATTTGCAGGCAAGCTGAAAGACGCAAAAACCGTCGAGGCATTTTTAAAGCATGCCCAATTATTAGACCCTTACGACGTGGAGAGTGGCCTCATTAACGGGATTTGCGACGGACCTGAGGATGCCTCTTTAGCTTACCTCAAGCTTATCATGCCGCGCTTTCCAAATATGCGAATGGAAGCAAAGTGCGCAGTGCTACACTGGGAGGCTGGACAGGGCAGTGTTCAGTCAGTAAAGTATCTTCTCAAACACTGCAACATAGATGCCAAGTTCCAGCGAGGTGGCAACGACGACGGGCCGAAATATGGAAGACCAGTTCCAATCTGGAAGGCGACTGAATTGCTCACTATGAAGAATGATGTATTGTTCACAATAGCCAAAGAGCTCCTAGAGTACGGCTTCGATCCTGACCAGGTGCCACAACCTGACAAACCCACGGCTTTGAGTCGCGCAATTTTCGGCTTCAACGAGCAACTCGCCAACTTACTACTCGCCTACGGTGCAGATATACTCCACACATCTCATGTAGGTACTATCCTTCATGTCCTGGCCTTGGCACACATACATATGCCCGATATTCTGGAGAGAGCAATTCAAGGTGGCGTGGATGTCTCCGCCCTGAATCACTCTGGTCATATCAGCCCAGGCAACTAAACACCAACAGCACCAATGGTCACACAAACGAAGTGCGTGAGGCTCATACAGGTCTGAACATTGTATGTAATTTTGGTGCGCCTCGGTCGATCATGAATAATTGAAGCGCTTCATTCAAGTAGCTTTGGGAGCCAGCCGGAGGTGTTTCGCGAGACTGAGAGAGACCTCACTCAAGCAGCTCACGATGAGAGAGCGTCCACGCCTCCGGAATGGTTTAAGTAGCGCTTATGCTAATAACATCCCACAGATCAGGCTAATAAAAAGTAGCCGTTGGTTTTTTTTAAGTTGTTCAAATACAGAAAAAAAAACCTGGTCGAGTTGCGCAACCCATGTCTGGTGACAGGAAGCGGAACATGTTTTTCAAGAACGGGTGGTAATGGCACAGTCCTGAAAAGAATTTAACCGCTATTTGCAAGTCCGGGGTAGCCTTTCTGGGTCAGGGCTATAGTATTGCTTATTATTCGGGTTTCTTTGGCGCCATTCTCTCAACATCGTGAAGCTAGAATCAAGTCTCCGACATGACGCCGAGCCAGGGCTTACATCTCATCGCCAGCGTCACATCGTCTCAAATCTTTCAACTTCTTTTCCCACGTGATGCGCGACTAGCCGTGAGAATATCGTTGTCTCAAGCGCCTTTTGGCTGACTTTGTCTCCGAATAGATACTACCTTCCATATTAAACATTGGCTCAAAATTAGTCCGCTGACAAGTAGGCCGCTATACCCGGCAGATAGCTTGTCTCTCTTCGGTTTCCCTTCTTCGTCGTAGTCGAGTAATTATAACAAGAGGCAAGCACACCGATCCTACCATGTAGAATATTACAGATATAAAAGGAGCCTGTCACATCGACATAGACGCTTTGTGATAGTCAGGGACGAGACCGGAGGTTTAGCTACTCTTCCTATTTTGATCGCCTCAGTCACAGCTTCGACGATATGCCTTCTTACAAATTCAATTGGCTGGCTCTAGCCGCTCTTGCGGCTGCGAACCCCTGTGACATTTACGCTGCCGGAGGCACACCCTGTGTAGCCGCGCATAGCACCACCAGAGCTCTGTACAAAAGCTACTCCGGCCCTCTGTATCAGCTGCAGCGTGGCTCTGACGGTGCTGTCGAAGACGTCTTGCCAATAACGCCTGGTGGCGCAGCTAACGGCAACCACCAGGATGAGTTTTGCAAACTTACGTCTTGCAATATCAACATTATCTATGACCAATCTGGCCATTTCAACCACTTGACGCAAGCTCCCCCCGGAGGAGCTGCTCAAGGCCCAGAGGCAAACGGCTATGACTATCTTTCTGGCGCCACCGGAGCGCCAGTCGCGCTCAACGGAAACAAGGCCTACGGCGTGTTCATTTCGCCCTTCACAGGCTACCGCAACGACAGACCCAACGCCACGGCTGTCGGTGACCAGCCACAAGGAATGTATGCCGTGCTCGACGGTACACACTACAAGACCGGATGCTGCTTCGACTACGGCAATGCTGAGACCAACAACCTGGATACGGGTAATGGTCGTATGGAGGCCATCTACTTCGGTACCGGTGACGGCTCTGGCCGCGGAACCGGGTCTGGACCAGGACCCTGGATCATGGCCGATCTGGAGAATGGTCTGTTCTCGGGCCGCGACCACGTGAACAACCCTGCTGATCCCACTATCAACTTCCGTTTCACCACCGCTATCGTTAAGGGTCAAGCGCACCGCTGGGCTATTCGAGGTGGTGACGCTAGCTCAGGATCACTGTCCACGTTTTACGATGGCGCTCGCCCTGACGGTGGTTACGACCCCATGTCGAAAGAGGGAGCTATCCTTCTGGGAATCGGAGGTGACAACTCCAACGGCGCTCAGGGAACTTTCTACGAGGGTGCCGTAACCCAAGGCTACCCTAGTGATGACACTGAAGCCAAGGTCCAAGCCGATATCATCTCTGCCAAGTACGTGGCCGGCTCTCGTACTAGCGGTCCAGCCCTGCGTGTAGGCTCATCCGTTTCCTTCCGCGTAACCACTTCTTGCTGCACCAACCGCTATATCGCTCATTCTGGCGACGCCGTCAACACGCAGGTTGTCACCGGGTCCAGTGATGCCGGCCTCAAACAGGCTGCTAGCTGGATCGTCCGCAAGGGTCTAGGCTTCGATGGGTGCTACTCTTTTGAGTCGCGAGATCGTCCAGGCAGTTTCATTCGCCACTCCAACTACCACTTGGTCGTCAACTCCAACGATGGCTCCAAGCAATTTGGCGAGGATGCTACGTTCTGCACGGAAGCCGGCTTCAATGGTCAGGGTAACACCATTCGATCATGGAACTACGCTGCTCGCTACTGGAGACACTTCAAGAGCGATGGTTACATTGCCGCCAATGGCCACCCATTCGACTTTGATAGCGGTGCTTTCTTCTCGGACGATGTCAGTTTTGTCGTTGGTAACGCATTTGCTTAACTTTGATCGGACACAACAGCGTGCCGTTGTTGGGCATATGCTCGTTGCTGAGACGTCTGTTGATTGAGCAAATATATAAAGTACATATATTCTGTATATTCAAAAATTTCATTGCGTGTCTAATATATCCCCCGTGCTCAAATACTTGGTATTTAAACTCTTGCAATCAAGCGTTTCGTTCACATAGACCTGTCCTTGCACAATTGGGAAGGTTGAAGACTGGAACTGCTTTCGTTTCCTGCAGTCTCTGAAACCGATGGAAATTGAACTATTGCATGCTGACATCCTCCGCCAATTTCAGATGTATTTCCCGCTACTTCCAGCATCCACCGCCCACCTTGAAACACAGGGACCATCAGCTCCTTAACAGAGCGGTCGCAATCATCTGGAGTCGCGCAAGTCTCTCGTCTCCGTCTATCAACAACATCGCAACCAAGATATTTCGTTTCCAAGAAATTTTCACTCGTTAACCAACTAGACTCCGGCAGCTCATCGTGACCGATTCGAGTCTTAAACTTGGCAACTTTAGGCTCATCCTCACCGTAGCTTCCAAAGCAGATCCTCTTCATCAAGTCGAACCACATCATCTCAAAATACGTAATCCGGTCATACGTCTCCCAGAATACCGTACTATTAGGTACCATCAGAACAGTTTCAAGGCGAGGTAGTTCGTGTCTTAGGATGAGAACGGGAGAATAGCCACTGTAATATGACATGCCGAAGAGGCAGCAATCAGGCAGAGTAAGGTTAACGACTGCGTCACCGACCGCCGAACCCATCACATAGGTAAGGTCGAATTGCTTGCAGACGAGAGTGGTGGTTTCCCAATTCAGCCATGGCGGTGGAGGTGTCTGTACAGATGTGGGAGGAATAAATGCTCTGTGGGAGGCTTTTCGGGCTTCGTGGCACGATTGAAGGGCTGGCCAGGGCTTGGTGCCGTACTGCAGTTCCCCTGACTCACACAGGGCTAGTCTTTGGTCGTAAACACCTTGTTTGCGGTCTGAATGATGTCTCATGTGGACGTGGATCACGTTGGAGTCTTTGGGCTCAGTGAGGAGCCAGATGGTGTGACGGAGCTCCTGTGGCAGGCGGCTGAAGGGGTGAA
Source organism: Simplicillium sp. C3G150-2 (assembly GCA_022702485.1). Taxonomy (NCBI): domain Eukaryota; kingdom Fungi; phylum Ascomycota; class Sordariomycetes; order Hypocreales; family Cordycipitaceae; genus Simplicillium; species Simplicillium sp. C3G150-2. The sequence continues at coordinate 1,820,270 of JAJIYY010000008.1, read as the reverse complement.
ATGTGCTGGCCATGTCGATTTACAGTTTGGCCGAGATCAAAGGAATCAGCATGTGCGCTGCGGAAATTGAACGAGAATAAGTCTATTGTCGCTGTCGGTTGTCTTTTGAGCGCATGTTGTGACTGTTCAATGTTTTCACATTCATCTCCCACAATTCGGCTGAGTTTGAGACATGCTTTCCACTGGAGCGGATCCCAATACGGTGAAGCTGCGCCACAGATGCTGGCGGCTTAAATGTCGCTGCGGTACTGAGTTCAGTTGTCAAGAACCTGAGTATTAGATTCCTCGCGCAGTTGGCAGTGGTGTAGGTACGTCAGTTAATTCAAACGTGAAACTGATGGCTACTAGTTGGCGACGTCAATGCCGCATATAATGGCCCAGTTGGAGGGACACTCGTATGGGGATCCTCAATCGCGGAGCGTCGATGGCGTGTAAGCACCGTTTTGTCCCGGGTTAGTGACACACAAAGAGCGCACTGGTACTGGCTCATCACAAACATGCATATAAAGGATGCATATTTGGTCCAAATCTTTGGCAGCTGAGTTTAACTCAACAAGGAAAAGCAGTGATCGTCATCTGCCACATTGTGTAATTGTAAGACAAACTTGCTTTTGGCTGATTTGGTCTAAGACATCGGAAGGACGGAGGTGCCCAAAGCTCTATTATAAACTGTTCAGTGCCTGCAACCCCGACCCCAGAGGATCAAGATGCAGGCAAATCTATCTTTATAAATTTGAGTTCAGGAATATTCAATTAGCTTTGCCATGATGGGAACGATCAATTACGGCAAGGTTGCGGCCATTCTCACGTTTCTTTGCACTGCTGCACATACTCAGGGCACGTCTGCCACTACTTTCTCCCATGCCTTGTACATGGCTCGATGAAATCAGGTCGCAATCGGAAGCAATTTACTAATACTGCAACAGGCGATGATGTCGTATACGTCCCATATACGTCCGATGGGTACAGTGGCCTCGTCACCATTGGCCTTGGTAGCCCTGCCACGGAATACTCCATCACTCTTGACCCTGGTTCCTCCAACACATGGGTAGGAGCTCAGGCAAAATACATTGAGAGCACTACGAGCGAGAACACAGGCTCAATGGTCTCAGTGGCCTACGGATCAGGACAATTTTCCGGCGTCGAGTACAATGACTTACTCACCTTGAATGGCATAACGGTCAACCAGAGTATAGGTGCGGCCACAAGATCCGAAGGCATCCAAAGTGATGGCGTTTTGGGCATTGGTCCGACAGCCCTCACTCGAGGAACGCTCAGTCCCAACACGGGAGACGAGGTTCCAACCATCACCGACAACTTGTTTTCACAAGGCTTCATTGGCCAGCGCATCACAACCATTACCGGCCAGCAGGTGATGTTTGGGCCGCCGCCAGATGAGTATTTCGATGCAGTTTATACTCCAATCACCACCCAAACTCCTGCCAGTTCCTTCTGGGGAATTGATGTCTCGTTTGCCTATGGCGCCGAGGGACTTTCCACAACTCAGTCCGGTATTGTCGATCACGGTGCAACTTTGACGTACCTACCGACCAGTGTCTTCGATAGGTTACTTCAGGCTACAGGAGCTAAGGTAGATGGAGAAACTACGCTCCCTGTAACGGACTCCTGCGCCGGGCTTGAATCATTTGTCTTGACGCTTGGCTCAGATAATCTCACAGTCCCGGTTGAGAACTACAGATGGAAAATCGATGTCCCTGACAACAGATGCTATCTTGCTTTCGCTGACAGCGGTAAAATGACAAAGAAACCCGGCGCTGGGCCTGTCAACAAGTTCCAACCTTCCAGTTACAGGGCTTCTGTCGACGGTGACGTCGACTTCATTCTAGGGTTCAGCATGCTGAGGAACTATGGTGTTGTACTAGATGGGGAGCAGAACAGAGTTGGTTTCAGGGGATAAATGGCTGCAGTTCAAGACCATGTTTAGAAGGAGACAGGGTTGTGTTTGATGCTACGATTCGATTGCAATACGCTCGGCGTGAAAATGCTATCTACCGCCTGAATAAGCAGACATGCAGACTACTTGACACTAGGTCGAACAAATAAGACCTGAATCGATGTGCCATGCTTAATGTCGCAAATGTGTTAAAAAGGTCAAGTGTTAAAAGGTCAAGTGTTAAAAAGGCCAAAGATGTAAGCTAGTATGTAAATATGTTTAATAGATACAGAACACAGTTGAATAAAAGTTGTGTTGTGAAAAAAAAAAAAAAAATGTCGAACCTATTCGCTGTCCTTATTTATCATCTGCGCATACTTCACATTTCCATCTGTCTCGTAGAATGCCACACACCCCTGACGAGTTGCAATTCCAGCAAATTCGCCCTCACAATAATCCGTATGCCACTCCATTCCACCGCTAGTATTCCTTTCCTCCTCCACAAATGCCGAGTAGGCATCAGCAGATGTAATATTATAACATGCCCCTACTCCATCTTCATACGTCGAGGTGAGAAGTTCCTCTCCTCTGCAGGCCATACCTCTGTAGTAATGGACCCTCCAGCCATAGGACAGGCTTATGAAAGCAATGTATAGAGCAGTCGCCCTCATCTTGTATAGAATTCTTCGTCTCTCACAAAGATGGAAGTCTATACTCCTGTATAGAAGCAGGAAGAAGTGGGTGAAAGAAGTGAAAGGGTTCTAATGGTTATGGCCGACTTGGCAGTTACCAGCTTTGCCCTCGCAGGTGGCGGGGTCGTAGTTATACCTGATTTTCAGATTACCGCCGCTGTTTTCCGCATCTCCGCCTTTATGGTCACAATCTTGCCGGATTTTACAGAGCAATTCCGGGCAATATTTGTTGACCTTATTAGCTGCGACACCCCCAGCAGCTGCGCCTGAAAAGACGTAAAAGCCGGTGCAGGGATTAGGATGCCCTCGACCTCGGCAGGTTAGGGCGTCTAGGACATAGGTGAGAAGAGCAGCTACACCGCAGTTAGTCCAAGAAAACCTGTGCAGACCTGGAAGGTAACGTCGTCGTTGAGTACAGCTTTGGGGTGTTTGTCGCATTGTACATCAGCTGTACGTTTGGATAGCTTCACCTCTTTGCCTATACCAATTGCCTCAGCCAAAGTCTGATTGAATATGAACGCTTCTTCCATGAATTGAATGGTCTCCAGACTCCATGCGTCATGGGTGCTCATGACCGCTTTGACCCTATGTCCTCCAAGTTCGACCTCCCTGGCAAAGCTCACGACCTGAGCAAAGTGTTCGCTAGTACAGCCAACACCATAGTATTTCACTGCAGACGAAAGCGAAGCATAGGCTAAGGCTGATATCATGTGGAATTTCATGATTATCAGCTTTTCTGAGTAGCTGCTTGAATAGTTCAGCTCTGCGGAGATTTGTGGTTCGTGTGCAAAGGATGATTTTGCCTTCTAGAAATGGACCAGAGGTAGGGGCAAAGTCCAATAGATAGAGAAATAAGAAACAATCCGATAGTCGAAAGAATCTTCCTTCCAGTAATATAGTTGTCGAAAAGCGCTATAATAGTTACTGCCGAAGTAGCAGTTAACCCAACCTGCATATACTCTTTCATGTTTCTTGCTGTTCTGATCGCATATGTCGTTGTAAAGCGGTTAAGCCCAAATTTTATGCCTACGGAAATAGTGTCGTTTATATTTGGCAAACACTATTACCGAAGATACCCGCCCCCTGCTCTCTTAGTGCAGATACGAGGGCCACGGCTACACAAATGAAGCAGATCGTTTCTGTTTTGTTAGTGAAGTAACCTTGTATCTACAAACTGGCATCCAGCGGCTGTGCGGAACTTTTTCGGATTACTTAAAGTAGCTAGTAAATGCACTTTTAAGTGGCAATCATACGTGAACTGTATTCGGCAGATCACGAAAATGAGCTGCTGCCGAGCTACCCAAGTGGATGTAATAATAGGTGATGAAAATCATGGAAATAATTATCCAAAATTAGAAAATAAACAGATACAGAGGTGATAGAAGTGATAGAAGTAGTAGAAGTAATAGATATACTAGATATAATTGTATTTTTTTACAGGAGTCTATATTTATTTCATGAATTAGTAGATATCACCTGTACTATTGACATAGGCTGGATTATCACTTATTTTTACAGATACTTGCTACCTCTATGGGCAGCCTGCTATTCCTTGTAACATGACGTATTTGAATACCTGGAAATTGGTGGTTTTCTCTTCTGTTCCGAGGATCCGGCTTGGCATTGACTCTGACTGTTTTCAAAAAAAAAAACCTGCGGTAGACCTATAGCATTCTTAATGAGCGATTATTTGTACTAGGGACAACAAAGGTGAAACTCTGTGCAGCTGATTTGTGCATGGTCATATTTCCTTCCACTCCTCTTTGCCTTCTGCTCCATCCTCTAATTTTTGGAGACTTTCACTTCCAGATGCAATTGTATCTATATTAGCAATGAGATTCTGAACCGTCAATGCGATATTGCCCCTGACTTCGGTCTCGAGTCGTTGATATCTCATTATGTTTTTTATTCACCAACATGCTGTCGCTGGTAAAGAAAAGAGACACATCTTTAAGCGGCTTGCTCTCTAACTCTAGATGAATAGGCTATATAATAGGGAAAACCATAGATGGCTTGGCGCAATTCACCGGGACATTGAACAGAAATGCGGCTTTTCTTGGGTTTTTTTGAGGCTTTTGAGATTGAACTTCATGCGGAGCTTGAGGTCGTAAAGTGTGTCGGAGCCGTAAGGCTCCATGGTGAGGAGCCAGATCTGACAGCGAATCTCATGAGGGAGGCGCTCGAAAGGGTGAAAGGTGATCGCCACGATTGGTCGCAGGCGGTGTAAGCGACTGTCGCTTTCTGTATTTTGAGTCAAATAGAAGGCTGTACTTGAATATGAGTGTTTTAAAGAGCAAAAAGTCGAAGTTGATGGGATGTACAAGCTATTTATACAGGCAGTATGCAGCTGTGCTTGGCACTGCCGCGTCGTCAAGGCGAGGCGTATGGTGAGACTGGCTCGCTTAGTGTTCCCCTCATCGCCGCCTGTCCGTTAGGCTATTTATTACCAATGAATGATCCTTTGACTGGCACACCTAAACACGTCTCAGATTTCCTCTCTATTGTTCTGGTGTGAGGCTCTGGCTTCAGGATATATCTCGTGTCTGCAGGTCGCCACCAAGGATCAACAGCATCCAGCACCGGCACCATTATCTCCCTTACGCAAGTGCCAACCTCGGAATCAGGCACATCGCCGTCATCAAAAGCCACCTCATCTGGGAGGATGCATCCTATTCGTCCCTCCTCCTTGCTGCGCACTCTATCGGCGAAATACTTCCTTGGCAGGAGGTTCTCAGACGTTAACCGCTCAGATTCATGATTAGCGGCGAGCCTTGACTCAACAATCAGCTGAGTGATGTTTGGAATTAATTAATACTTGATGCAATAGTAAAGTATTCTCTAATGATTGGTTTTTATTTATAGGAGCAGTTTCTCAGACAACCTGAGCCACTTGGTAATCCTTCTAACCAGCAATTAAATCATGGTGGAATTGCAGGGTAGGAATGGCGTCGCAACAACCATGACGGCCTCTTGTTTAGACAATAGCCAACGCCAATATCATAAAACATTCCAAGGTAGGTCTTATCGCTGTTTTAATGACATTCGCACGGCTAATTCTCTTATAGTTATTTCTTATTTGGCTAATAGCGCTCAGAAGTGACACCTGGCTCGGCCCGTGGCAGCCATAACAGCATGGCATATGTGCGACGACAGGGTTCTAAATAACTTTTGGAATTAATTTTAGCACATGTACATATAATAACCCGACAGTTTTATTACGAGCCTAATCTGTTTATTCAGGGACCGTCAGCCTTGTGGGCGATTTGGTTACGGTGGTGCAGCATTTTCTGGCATGTGAAAGTGAAATGGCATGTGAAGAGAGCACAAAAACGGGAGCACCTCGCATCTCGGCCAAAGCCAAGCGAACGGGCAGACAGCGTCGGGTTCTCCGTTCTTTTTCTCGCATATGTGCTGTGACAGCGACTGTGACAGTGGCAATGATTTGACTGGTTATCTTTTGTTTTGGTGGCTGATTAAATGCGACAGTCAATTGGCTAGAAGGGTTCCCTTGGTTCAGTCTATAGTGACGCTAGTTACACGCTGAAAGGACATCAAGAATGGGTGATAATCGCTGAAGCAAGTCCCAACAATTCCCTCCATTGCGCACGAGTGACAGGCTGGACGGCGCTGCCGTTGAGATGGTCAGGGCCGCGGTGGGGCGCTGTCCACTACAAGATGTGCGCGCTGTGCCCCAACAAGGCCTGTCCCAGCCTGTTCTGGCCGGATCCCAGTGGTCCCAGTGCAGATAGGCGGCGTCACGATAGCGTTGGAATAGCGCTGGACAGTGCTGAGTAGCGCTGCAAGCCACACAGGTGCGGGGATCACAAGCAAGGAATTGAGCTGAAGCGGGGCTGCACAAGCTGCTGCTGCGCTCCAGAGCTTGATTTTTTTTTCCTACTCGTGCTACCCTTTTCCCTGGCGCCTGTCCGTCGGCCTTTTCTTGCGCCATCGTCAACAGGCTTCTTTCCAGTCCCCGTCGTCCGACCATCCATCTTCCATCCCCCGATCTGCCTCTTATCTATATATGTTTAGCTTCTCACCCATCTCTGCTCCTTCCCGTCCAGTCTGTATGCTACGATCTCTGACCCTGCGCTTCACTCCAAAGCTTCGCACCTTATCCTTGAACGTCCAGAAATTTTCTTTCAGCAACACCACAGCTTCATCAACCTCCAAAATGGCTTCCACCAACTTGCTCGGTGGCCACTCCAAGAAGCACAAGGTCACCATTGTGGGATCTGGCAACTGGTAAGCTTCTCCTATTTCAATTGCCCCCAAACATCGCCGTCAATTGCAGCGTCGCTAACGTCATCACCAGGGGCTCAACCATTTCCAAGATCATCGCCGAAAACACAAGGCAACACAAGGATCTCTTCGAAGAGGAGGTGCAAATGTGGGTGTTCGAAGAAGACGTCGTCCTGCCCAAAGACTCCAAATACTACGACGCCTCCATTGGCGACAAGCCCCAGAAGCTCACACACATTATCAACACGCACCACGAAAACGTCAAATATCTCCCAGGCATCACTTTCCCCGACAACCTCATCGCCAACCCCTCCCTCCCCGACTCCGTCAAAGACTCCAGCATCCTCATCTTCAACCTTCCCCATCAGTTCATTCACAATGTTTGCAACCAATTGAAAGGTCACATTCTCCCCTTTGCTCGTGGCATTAGCTGCATCAAGGGTGTCAATGTCTCCGAGGACGCTGTCAGCCTGTTCAGCGAATGGATTGGCGAGGACCTTGACATTTACGTCGGCGCATTGAGCGGTGCCAACATTGCCAACGAAATTGCGGCCGAGAAGTGGTCTGAGACGACAATTGCTTACGACCCTCCTCCCATGGACAACAGCCGTGCTCCCACTCCCCGATCTGGCAGCCCCAACCCCAACGCTGGCGACATCCCCGAGATCCAGACTCACCGCGACGCCCGTGGCCGCGCCACAAAGTCCAAGCTCACACCAGTCCCCGCCGAATACCCCCCTCTCGACCACGCCTGCTTCCGCAAGCTCTTCCATCGCCCATACTTCCACGTTCAGATGGTATCTGATGTGGCTGGCGTCTCCCTCGGTGGAGCCCTCAAGAACATTGTCGCCCTTAGCGCCGGCTTCGTTGAGGGCCAGGGTTGGGGTGACAACGCCAAAGCTGCTGTGATGCGCATTGGTTTGATGGAAATGGTCAAATTTGGAAAGGAGTTCTTTGGTGAGACGGTACGAACTGCTACCTTCACGGAGTCTTCTGCAGGCGTTGCAGATTTGATCACATCATCTTCTGGTGGACGCAATTTCCGTTGCGCCAAGAAGGCTGTTGAGAAGGGCATCACAGTGGACGAGGTAGAGAAGCAGGACCTGAACGGACAGAAGCTGCAGGGAACATTGACCGCATATGAAGTCAATAGCTTCCTCAAGGCCAAGGGCAAGGTCGATGACTATCCCCTCTTCAAGGCCGTCAACGACATTTTGCGCGGCACGAAGAAGGTCGACGACATCCCCCAACTTGTTTCGAGGATCGATCACGACGAGTGAGTAATGAATGTTTTTTTATAATAATGATTTGGAGAGGATAGTGGTTTAATGATGACGTTCTCTTTTCAGACCTGTTCGAGCCAAGCTATAAAGTGTCTTGACAGCCTCGTAAATGACCACCATCGACCGAGCCCAGACGTAGTCGCGCCGAGTACACTCAGAGAGCCCAAGCAACATCCCGATAGTCGACATCTCGAACTGGCTTCCCACCAGCCTTGAGCATGAAATCCTTGAGATCGCCTTCCTGAACGTCCCAAGTCGATTCGATGAAGGCGGTCATCAAATCGAGACCGTTGATGAGGGCGCCGCTGGTCCAGATGTTACCGTCACGAACCCATCGCTTCTCCACCCAATTGACCTTTGGCGCATCTTGCTTCATTTGATTCAACATGAAGCGAGGGCCGGTGGCAGTCTTGCCGTCGAGAACGCCAGCCCTGGTTGCGATCTGCGCGCCTCCGCAAATGGTGATGAAGGCGCTACAGGCTTCAGCGCTCTTTTGGATAAACTTGACTTCGGCGTCGCTAGGAACGTAACTAATGTTGCAGGCGGGGACGATGAGAATGTCCAAATGGGGACAGGATTCGAAAGAATCCTGATGTGGATTAGTGTGGTGACGCAAGGGGTTGCAAGTGACATGGACATACAGTTGGGATAACGCTCAATCCGCTAGTCATGCGAGCAGTTTCTCCTGTCTCGTTGACCCAGTGGAAGACGAAATCGAGAGCCTGAGCTTTCATGCTAGCAGGCATGAAGTCATCTGGGAAGTCATCGAGGGTGGTGCGGTCAAAGCCGCCCAGCAAATCGATGGGGGCGCTATCGAGGATTTCAGAGACACTGGCGTGTGTTAGTGAGGAGTAAGACAAGAGCAAGAGGAGAAGATGTGTATATACCCGTTGGTCAAGAAGACGCCAACATGAATAGGGCGATTGGGCTTGGACAAATTGAAAGCCATTGTAATACCTGTACAAAGTACTTGAATTGTTTAATGAATTGTTATAATTATGAGAAATTGAGCTGAATTGATGCAATGGATTGTTCTGTTTGATTGTGAAAACGCTGGACATTGTCGCGCTTATATGTTCGTCTAAATCCCGAGACGGAGCGGCTCCAAGTCGCACAGCGTAATGGACGCCGCCATAAGACGGAAATAGAGCATTTGAGCAGGTTATCTCACTTAATAACAGCAGACATAAACAAACCAAAAAAAAAAAAAAACATAAATCCAAAGAGTAATAACAGCATTACTGATTAGTATAGAAGTCAATAATTATGAAGCTTTTGTGACTGATGAATTGCACTGCCGTGTTGAGTTTGGTCATGGGGTTGTCTTCCCCGCCAATTTCGCCTTGCGGATTATACACATGACTTTTTTATTTGCTTTTTATCTAGGCGCATTTTATTTTAATTGAAACGCTTTATGTGTTCTTTTTTTTGCCGCACAATCTTGGTTGTGTTGTGATTAGCACGGCTGTGCATTTGAGGCAGCCTAGGTTTATTCTGGTGCCTGATGGGCCTATGTATTTATTGACAGATGTCTTGCTTTTTCTCGGCATTTACTTTTACACTGCAATTCATTTACCTTTCAATTCGTTTTCAACTTAAAACCGCCACAATGGGTGCACAAGATAATACGCAAAAATTCACAATGAGTGCGACACAAGTCGAGAGCAAGGGAGCACAGCTCATGTCCCTCCCGCCCGAACTTCACCTCCAAATCTCACAGTACCTCACCTTCCCCGACGCGCTATCGCTTAAACAATCAAACAAATATTTTCAGAGCATGGTATATACGGGTATTAGACTGAAGATTGAGTGGTTGATTGAGCGAAGGCGACTGCATTTGGAGTGTCCGAATAACGTCAAGTGCGATTTGGGCAGTGATTTGAAGTTTTGCAGAGGCAGTGTTCCGTACGTATTTGATGTGTTTGTCGTATGATGATGATGGTGCTAATGAGTGTAGGCTGCTGATGAAGAGACGACGCATGCATACAGAGTGCGAGTCGAGGCCGGGTCTGGGATGTTTGGTATATGATACGGCCAAGTGTACGCATAAGAAGAGGAAGCTGGGGGATTGGTTGAGGGTGAGGCTCGTGGTTGAGGCGTGGTGGGTTGCTGTGTTGGTGGTGATGTTGGGGGTTTGGATGATGCTGTAAGCTGTATTGTTATAGGCTGTAATTTGTAAGATATTGTACTAATTAGGCCCCTGTCTGTGTGAATAGTATTGTTGTTAATTGAATGGACCTACCAACTGATCATCGAAAGTTTGGTGATGGAGGCTTACGGGCAGCACTGGGATGGTGCCTGGTCGTGTGAACTGTTGTCGAGGTGGCTGTGTGCGTTAGGCTGTGGTATAGAGGCAGCCAGGACGGAGATTAAGCCGGTGGCTGCTTGTGCCTGGCTGTCAGTCTTGAGGTAGGGGCAGACTAGCTATCAGAAATAGAATAAGATATATCCGCTTACAGGGCTGTTAGCAATCCGGAGCCTCCCGCGAACAAACTGGTCAGACGTTAGTTTGGGCTGCAAAATCTCACGAGAAAGACTGATAAAAACAGGGGCTAAACCCTACCTTCTGAGCCAACAACTTTTGCTAGATAATGTTGCTGTACTGTCTTGCTTTACCGTAGTCTGCCCTACATCACAGACCTTTGGCTGCTCTGCGCTGAGGTCGCAGGCCACGACAGCTCCATCCACGACACCATCATCGTCTCATGCGATCCAAATCTCACACACGCAAATGCCTTCTGCGGCAGCCGACCACAGAATACCATCTACCCCCTTGAAAACGAATATGCACCTGCGTTCCTTGGCCCAGCCTCCAACATTGTGAAAGTTGGCGTGGGAGTTGGTGTTCCGTTGTTGATGGCGGTGGTGTTTTGCGGTGGGAGGTGGACTGGGAGGCAGGCTGCGAACAGCAAAGGAGGGAAGAACGAAGGGATGAGAAGCTCTAACTTGATTTGTAACCGAGTTAATAGTTTATTGAAATAACGAGAAATGCATCTCGTCTTCTAGTTGTGTCTTGGTTAATTTTTGATGATCCTCCAAATCCCACCCGCGCAACCGTGTAAGTCGCCCCCAGGCAGCCCCGTGGCGGGGTTCAGGCTCCAATGCCGATCACTCCAGCCAAATTCCATGTGCCTGGCGCTAATTCAACTTTTTTTACCAACTTCTTTCCGCCACATCCACCAAAGTCGCATCCCGACAACCCTCGACTGTTCCATCAAACCCCAGCCCACCACCGCGATATTTCATCATGGCTCCGGGTGTTTTGACTGGAGACTCCAACGTCGGGGCCGATTCCGTCCGACAAAAGAGCAAAGCCACCCCCGAGACCATCATCGTCGGCTGCATCGCCGTCGTCCAGAAGGATGGCCAACCACGCCGCGCCGAAATCCTCAGCATCAAAGATACCAAGAGCGGCCGCCAGTTTTATTGCAACTTCGATAGTTTCAACAAACGTCTTGATGAATGGGTGCCTGCTGCTCGTGTAGATTTTGATCAAGAGGTCGAGTGGCCCAGCCCAGAGAAGGACAAGTCGGCTGATAAAAGCAAAAAAGTTTCCAAGAAGAATGCTGTTTCGAAAAAGAACCAGAAGAAGCAACCCGGGAAACGAGAGCAGTCTATTGCGTCCGAATCTGCTACGCCACAGCCATGGACAGACGCAAGCGAGTCTCAACCGCAGTCAAAAGCTGCTTCGCAAGCGGGGGACGACGATGTCGAAATGGGCGATGAAGAGAATACCCCCGAGGTGAAGAAGGAAGACGAAACGTTCAACCGAGAGGCCGAAATCGAGGGATTACGAACTGGAGGCTCCATGACGCAAAACCCGACCGAGTTGGCGCGAATTCGAAACATTTCCAAAGTACAGTTTGGCGAGTGGGAGCTGTTCCCTTGGTACTTTTCGCCGTACCCCGAGGAGTTTACACAGGAAGATGTCATTTACATCTGCGAGTTTTGCCTCAGCTACTTTGGCGATATGAAGCCCTTCTCACGGCACAGAGCCAAATGCACCTTGCAGCATCCTCCAGGCAACGAAATCTATCGCGACGACTTTGTATCATTCTTCGAAATTGATGGACGACGACAGCGCACTTGGTGCCGAAACCTGTGTCTGCTTTGCAAGATGTTCCTCGATCACAAAGCTCTCTACTACGATGTCGACCCCTTCTTGTTCTATGTCATGACAAAGAGAGACGCAAAGGGTCAACATTTCGTCGGCTTCTTCTCCAAGGAAAAGGAAAGCGCCGAGGGTTACAACGTTGCTTGTATTCTCACATTACCTCAATACCAAAGAAAGGGTTACAGTCGCTTGCTCATTCAGTTTTCGTACGAGCTTTCCAAGGTAGAAGGCAAGCTTGGATCTCCCGAAAAGCCTCTGTCTGATTTGGGTCTTCTGAGTTACAGAAAGTACTGGTCTGAGAACATCATCGATCTGCTGGTGGACTACAATGCTCGTGGAGAGAAGTGCAGCATTGAGTCCATTTCGGCGGCCTTGGCTATGACCACCCAGGACGTTGAGCACACACTGCAGGCACTGAAGATGCAAGTCTACCACAAGTCGGATCATAAATTGGTTATTCCTGATCGCCTCATCAAACAAAGAGAGGCTGCTCTGACGAAGAAGCGTCCCACGATTTCTCCAGAGCTACTGCAATGGAAGCCTCCTGTGTTCACTGCTTCCAGCAGGACCTGGGGTTGGTAATCGAACATGCAAGCGTGTGCCATTGTTCTTGACGAACAAATGCGACAACTCTTTGGTACAGCACAGTGCCCCCTCAGTGTTCTTAGCCAAGTGTTCTGAGCTGAAAACAAATGAACACACAGAACAGCCATGACATGCAGAACACCAACATTTTATGATTTATATATAATGAAGCGACTTCCCGGTTGCTGCATGGCCAATCAACCAAGTCACTTCTGGAGACAGCACCGGCGACACATCAACTGCACTCACCACCATGATGTCTTTCGACGAACTATGCAGGGCCCTTTTTGCAATTTACTGCATCGTGGGCCTTCTCTTTCTCACAATCGTCACTCTCATCGCCGCATATAACTACATTTTTCGGGTCCTGCACCCGCGACCTCAAACCACGGCAACCACAAGCGGGCCAGCGCCTGCGCCTCGTCGCCGTGACTCAGACACAACCACTGTGTTCTCGTTCGAGATACTAAGTGAGATCGAAGATCCATTCGAGAGACACATGCGGTTGGCCAATGTTAGCTGGAATTCCAGCTTTGAATCTATCGCGAAGCCGGATGAGCATCAGACTGCTTCCAATGGAACTCGACGAAGAGGTCGCGTGCTCAACAAAATTGGCAGCTTGTTCTCTCGCTCCCACAAACCCGAGAGCAAGAAAAACAAGGCCCGAAAGACCATTGCAGAGGAGCTGGCTGCCTGCGATGATGATTGGGTTGAGCTTTAGACTTGTCGGAATGTGCGCCCGCATTCTTAGTGCCATGTACATGGGCGGCCAGCCCGAAAAAGTTTTACATGAGGTAAAGATGGTTATCTCATCCGCGTGTGTTAAATAAATTAGAAATATAGACCCTGAATCAATACAATCGAATCTCAGAGCAATGGTCTTGTCGTGAAGTTTTACTATGCTGAAAAATTGGTCTTGTCACTGCGCGCTCCTTGTTTCTCGTCGGCTTCGGCGGCCTGCCGACTTTGCTGAGCCAGCTTGCAGGGCTGCTTCACGTTGTCAAATGTCTGCCACCTCTTTGAATAAGCTGCACTTCACCTGTTCCAACTCGGACTGGATCTTGTCATCGGATTGAGCCTTCTTCCATAACCCCTGTAGCTCCGGTAGCTCCCGTTGGCCGTTGGCATTGGGTGTCCGCAGCTCTGCTTTTCCCCGTTGTTTTGTAAACGACGGCAGCCTGGTTCATTAGAGGCTTGAGTTGCCCAATAAGTAGAAACAAAAGGTCTGAATTTCTCAAGCGCTCCTGACAGCTGGCTCTCCATGGAGCAGGGAGGTCTTGTACCTCTTGGCAAGACTGCCTCTTCTCCTTGCTGGAGTGGACTCGGCTGTCTCGTTCGTGTTCTTCAACCCAGCGCTACCTTGAATGAAAGGGTGCGTATCAGACACAAAATTTGTGCTTTAATTGAGGGGTGCTTGGTCTGCACGATGACATGCGCTGACATACAGAGACATGCCCAGCGACTTACACGGTGACTTGCACAGTGACACCCGATTTAGCAGGCGCCACCGCCCGTCGCCAAGCGCCCAAGCAGAGAGCAACTATAAAGACAGGTTTACGGCCTCCTTTAATCACAAACGGTCACAATGCCTGTTGAGTTTATTGCAAACCCGACGACCGAAATTTGGGAACCCACTAAACTCGCAGATTTGGCTTCAAAATTAGACTCGCTGGAACATGTATCGCTGGTTGGGAGACAACTCCATGACAACGACCAAGGTGCAAGGTTTTTAACAAAGGCTCGGCAGCTTCTCAGAGTAGTCCTTGCTCTGGGACGTGGTGAAATGCGCTGCGCAAAGTTGGTGTATTCCACTGTTTTCGACAACATAGCCCAGTCTTGGATTGGTCATACACCTTGCTCCGATGGGGTGTGAGTGAAAAGTTGGCCGTTGAGCATGCCAGGATGGGAGAGCTATTTAGAGACATCACTGACCGGTTCCCTGACATCGCGGATGCTTGGAAAAGTCTTTAGCCATGCTCGGATAATGAATTGTTTGAAAGATAGTCTAGCTTTCCACTGGAGACGAGCTAGGCTACTGGTCAGCTTTGCGGTCTCACACAAGTCATGACTGGGAGATTGTGAGGCGTATTGCGGCAGAAACTACACACCAAATCGGCGGGGTTCGGTAACAAGATACAGCTTGGCGATGGCGGCTTGCGACGCGTAGATCAGAGTCGGGCCATCGGGGATTTATGCTTTACATGTAATGTTTTGCCCATTGTCAGGAAAGATGTTCTTTTTGTAGGAATTGAACGCAACTGGTCATGTTAGACTGCTACACGTAACTATTTCCATCCGATACATTCTTGGTACATCGCGTTGCTTATTATGGACCGACTTTCTGTGAATCTTGTTATGGGGTCAACCAATGTCCGAACGTGATGTAGAAGGTATTCGCACTGGAGAGTGACGTCGCCGAGTAAGCAGCCACGCTGAATGCCGATCTCATGTCGCATGTCAGCCGATGCCACTTACACGCAACATCTCCCCCTCAATTCGGAAGATGATGCCGACCACAGCCTAGCTGAATGCCGATTTCGTAGTCAGGCTCTGGCAATTGAACCTTATACACAAGCATTCGCTCTGCTGATCTGGAGTCACAGGCAATGATATCCGAAAAGAGCGTACCAGAGCGATGATCTCAGGCTTCCTTTTCGCCTTCTTAGGAAACCACTGCGTCCGCGGTGCAATATATGACCCTAACTCGTAGAACATACCAAGTGTGTTAGAACTGTATTACTATGATGTTGACTTATTGTCCAAGTATCGTGCGCACCACTGCTCGCACAATTTACCTGATATGATGAATCCCATCATGTGAGTTCACACTGTCAAAAAGTATAAAGCCCGGACAGATATCTCTCTGGATCCAGTGACTTTTCAAGCTCTCAAGCATTCGAATCAAATAATTCAAGCTCTAAACTACCATTTACCCCTTTACATCAAAAATGAAGTACTCCATCTTCCTCACCTTGGCCGCCACAGTGGTTACTGTGAACGCACTCTGCGACGGCACGCCTGACCCTACTTGGCGCCATTACGACTCCTGCAGCCCAGATAATGGGCTGCTTCCTTGCAACGAACGTTGCCAGTCGGCTGGTTTTGCTTGTGGAGGATGTGGTGGTTTTGCGTACGATGACTGCTGGTGCTGTAACGATGACTGTCTTTAAGGCTGTGGCATAGACAAAGCTTGGCGATCAATTATGTGCCTGTTGTAGCTTATATAGCCAATATAGTGACAATACAGCGAATACGAAGCAGTTAATATTGCTGATACAGACTCGTGACAACACTGTTATTGGACACAAGCTGTTATGCTAGCCTAACGACGTCACCATGTCCCGATCATCCGGGAAGCCTCCACTGAACCTGCAGATCGAAAACAAACTGTAGTTTACATGGTGATTTCGGAATAAACTGGTTGTAATTTCAACTTCTTATAGCCGAAAAAAAGGGACGAACTTATGTGCGTTATGCTAGATGCAAAACTGCAACCGGTATGATGCTGCCAACGAACACCACTGCACACATGACACCTGCTGCGCCGCCAAACCCAGAGACTCAAACAACGAGGGAAAGTAAAATGGCCCAGTCCAAACAATATCAGTTAGTATCATACTTCAGGAATTCGACTATTGGACACACTCACGAAGCCGTAAACGAGCCTAGCAAAATTGATCAGGATTCCCACGTTGGCAGACTTATGAGGACAGATGTCAACAGCATAGGCTGTAAGAATGGTCGACTGTATTTGGTTGCCGAAGCTCGCAACACCCACACCAATGCAAGGCGTAATGTCCCAAGTTGTTGCTCGTTGGATTTGAAAACCCCAGACCAAAAGTCCTGCAATCACGGTAACGAAGCCGATGTAGGCGACCCAGAGGCGGTCCGCAGGATTGTAATGACCTTTTCTCTTCCGCAACAACTGCATCCAACAGTCGGATGCTGGCCCGCTTAGTTGCTCGCCCACGACGCAGCCCACGACGATTGGGATGAACTGCAGGCCAGTTTGCTCAGCATTGAGGCCGAGCTTTTGCCCCGAAGTGATGGGTATTTCGACGACCAGAGCAATGTTTGCATAACAGAAAGTGATTGCGGTTGCTACCGCGGCAGCAAGGACTCTTGGCTCCTGAGCTAGCTGCAGCAGAGACCGACTGGTCGACCACGCCTGGCCTCGAAATGTCCTCCACTTCGGTAGCACGCGTCTCAACGACAGACGACTAGAACCCTCTTCACACTCGGCAGATAAAGGTGGAAATGTTTCCGCACTGAAAAGGCCGTAAGCGAAAAACAGCGCAGCATTCATAAAGACAAAGATCCAAAAGACCCATTGGACCTCCCATCGCTGCACGACGAAGCCCATTACCAAAGGACCGACCGGCGAGCCAATTGTTGAGCACAGAACCCACCAGCCAAGCTTTTTACCTCTGTGCCTAGGTGGACACAGGTCCGTGATAATACCACTTGCAATGCCGAGAGGCGGAGAACAAAGGAGCGCTGCCAAAACGCGCGAGGCCATTTGGGTGCCGAACGAAGCACACCTCGCTCCGCCAATATTACAGGCCAAGGTAGCAACCTGGGAAAACATAAGAAGTCGGTGTCGCCCGCATGCTTCTGCAACGGGGCTCCAAATGATGGGGCCGATGCCTAGCATTAAAATCTGGTTGAAGTTGACGAATCAGTTGGCGTTAGGGGTTTAGGACGCGGTAGGGAACGCTCGCAACTGCTGACATACCTGGACAGAGACAAGGTAGCTTGCCTGATGTAAAGACACGTTATAAAATTTGGCAAACGTGGGCATTGCTGGCACGATACCCGCGACCATGAATGTACAACTGAAGGAGTGGAATGACACCAGCAGAATCGTCACATTCTTCTTCCAGCGCGGCCAGTCCCTCAGATGTGGCGGGAGCGACTCATCGAGAGAGCCATCTGGCAAGGTAGACTTGCTGCTTGGTGTTGTTGTGCTTTCGAAATGGACTGCTGAGCAAAGTGGCTTACTGCTGTCCGCCATGATGAATGAGCGTAATTCAAGAGCGGATGGTTGATTCGTTCAACAGGATACAATCACAATAGTATGATGATCTGAAAGCTTTCAAGTCAAAGAAAAGTCGTTGTAGATACATTTGCCATTAAGACGGCGTCTGAATCCAGATGATATAAATACATCCATTGCGGTAACCAGACAAGCTACTCCAGATGTTCGGGATGCAATCCGAGCTTTTCAAGCCACAAGTTTCCAGCTCGCGGTCAATCCCCCACAGAATCAACCAACTCAACTTTCCTTTCAAAACTGACATTCTGGGGAAAAAGTGGATGGCATTGGGTGTCCTCCACAGTTTCTTAGCCCCAATTGTCCTTTGTATCTGGAAGGATCCAGTCCTCATGAAGTCAAGTGCATCTAGATACTTGTACTAGTTGTTTCAACATGTTACCACCCATGACAACAACAGGAAAGGGCACAAAGGCATCTTTCTCTTGCGATATTTTGCGCTGTTTCGTGGCACCAGTTTGCAAAGTCTTTTTATTGTGCTTCCGTTCACCTCAAGTTGGATGTTTTATTTTATTTGAATCGCGACAAGGGATTTAACTTGCTCTTGTCTTCCAGTCTTATATTACACGTCTTCAATCACCAAAGTGCAACATGTCCCAATCTAGCGGACAATGAATCGAGCACCGACGTCGGCTTCCGTGTAGCGTCTCCTCTCAACGCCACAGATCGAGGAATAATTCCCCAGATTCCGTGTCACCTAACACTCGCAGAATATCCGGGAGGCTTGGAATAGCCCAAGTTTTCCCGGATTCCAAAGCTCGGGGTAGACCCGAGCACTCGGGATAATCCCGATCATTTTGTTGAGCTAACATAAAATTGCGCGTTTGCGGTGCTCAGATCCAGTCAATGAGCCATGTTCATTATAATTGACCTTAATACGCCACATTCATTCAATATCGGAAGCATTTCGTTGGCAAATTGTGGTCTCTTTTGCATTCGTCACTTATACAGGCACCACGAGAACTACTCTGCCACACTTCTGACGAAATTGGATTGCAATAAATACAAAGAGTGCAAAACGCAGAGAGAAAATAATCATCAGCAGAGCATGCTACTTGTAAATAACTCTTTCGACTCTAGTCTGCAGTAGTCGTCATAAGAATTAGTGTGCTCACAATGGGGCAGAGTCCCTCCTGTCATTGCCAGTGGGTATAAGCCAAGCCGTCAATGGCTTAAGATATGCCAGCTAAGGACCAAAGTTTTTGCATAAAGCCAGGATAGTTTACTGAATATAGTAAATACCACTGGTCCCGAGTCTGCAATCGACATGAAGATGAGGAGTTGTTTGAAAGGTGGGGGAGCTTTCCGCTGGATGTGAATGCTGGGGACGACGACCTGGATGTAACGATCTAACGCAATTGAATTAATGGCCAAGACAAAGTTCTAGTAAACTAATCAACATGAATTGTTTAAACATCATTTGGCGTCTGTAACAGTGAGGTTCGGTGCAGGAAGATGGCGAGAATCCGACGAGAACCTTGCTTAGGATAAGTAGCACCTGTCTTATCATCTGGACGACAGCAGAAACGACGCCTCCCATCTTATCGCCATGCAATCTTTGGAAGTAAACTTTACAGAGAAACATGAATCATCTTTCGCTGTTCTTAATCGCACTTCACGCGTGTCCAATACTGCGACACGAAGTCAGATTTGAAGAGAGCAACACCATACACGGTGCAAAATACACGGTGCATTAGTGCCTTACTCCTGGCTTGCTGTCGCCTACTGACCCTAGCTTCAGACAGCAACCACAACAATGCATTTCGCGCGGATATTTAAACATATCAACAAGGCTTGTCAAGGCTGGCTTCGCTCTTCTAATCCGGTCTTTATAACATGTATTTCACAATGCAGGGCACATGTGCGACGGAAGATAGCCACCCCGCGAGCCTTCCCAACCACGGGCTTCGATATCCTCCCTTTGGACGTGCCTATTGAAGAGGAGACCACTCATAATTATAGGCGCGAAAAGTTTTACCCCGTTCAGCTTGGTGAAATTTTCCAATCCAAGTATCAAGTCGTTGCCAAATTAGGGTTTGGGACAACTTCAACGGTCTGGCTTTGTCGACATCTCCAGTATGTATAAGCGCCGTTTGGGAAACCCCTGTCACCCGAACGCCAATTAACAGACGTGCGCAGGAAAAATCAGCTATATACCATAAAAGTTTGCACTGCCGGTGAGCAGGTGGCAAATGAATTGGTGATTTCTGACCATCTCAAGAGCGTCGTTGGCGAACATCCTGGGAGAAGAGCGCCTGAGAATGGTGTTGGATGAGTTCAAACTTAGCGGCCCAGAAGGAATACATCAATGCTTGGGTTTCGAGCCACTAGGGCTGACATATACCGACTTCAAAAATCGTTTCCCCGAAAAAGCTCTAAACAAAGAACTTCTGCAGCAAACCCTTCTCATACTTCTGCTAGCTTTGGACTTTCTCCATCAGACTGGGGTTGTACATACTGGTAACAAAACACAATCCTTCCGTTCAACCCACCTGGCGCAGTGAGAAGAATACTAATCTTCCCCAGATGTATCGCCGAATAATATCCTACTGGGAATCAGTGCCAATGAGATAGCCAGAGTCGAACAAGCAGAGTTGGAGAAGCCTTCGCCACGCAAAGTACTCCATGATCGCACCATCTACCGCTCCCACACAATGCCCATCTCCAGAGCCGCACCGGTCTTGTGCGACTTTGGGGCTGCGATTTTGGGGGAGCCGCATCAAAGGCACTCTGGAGATGTGATGCCAGGAGTCTACCGAGCGCCTGAAATCATTTTGGGTCTGGATTGGGATTCGAAGATCGACATGTGGTCTGTCGGCGTCATGGTATGTACATACAACGGCATCCATGTGAATCATCTAACGTGTGTAGGTTTGGGATTTATTTGAGGGCGGACGTCTGTTCCGCGCCGTGAAGGATGGTCATCTCAACGACGAGCAGCATCTTGCTGAAATGGTGGCCCTGCTAGGTCCGCCCCCGAGAGCATTACTGGAGAAAAGCAGCAACTGCAGCAAGTACTGGGACTCTAATGGTGTGTTCCTTTAACGACCTCTGACCGACAAACGATGTTTAGATTACTAACAAGTGAAGGGAACTGGATCGCCGCCACGCCAATCCCAGATCAGTCCCTGGAAAGCCGCGAGAGGCGCTTGGACGGCGAAGACAAAGCTGTTCTGCTCCAGTTTGTGCGTAAAGTACTTTTCTGGAATCCTGAGGATCGATATTCCGCGCAAGATTTATTCGATGATGAGTTTCTGGCGCAAGGTATGCCATCCGCATGAGCTGGGGGAGCTTAGGTAGTTTCGTGAGGATATGGCCAGCATCTGGTAGAGATGGGAATCGGCGCAGCACCTTCGTAACCGGTCTTATGTATTCTCGGAGGACAATGTGATGTTATTTGACGTTTTGCCAATTATCATAAGTACAATAAGTGCCATAGGCACAGTAATCTAGTCGCTCAGCTAATCGGCCTGGAATTCCGAGCCTGATGAGCTCCCAGGTGTGCGGAGCTGCGAATCAGCCTCCAGAATTTTTCGACTGCGAACTCTGCTTTTCCTCGTTCGTTCGTATTTGAGCTGGGTTTTTTTCTTTTTCTTTTTCTTTTTCTTCTTCAGTCATATTCGTCTATTTTCTTTTCTTCACCTCTCTTTGTCTTTTCTTTTTGTTTCAATCTTCCTTGTTGTTCTCGTTATATTGCTCTCCCGTTCATTCCCTCATCCATCTCGTTTCGGAACATCTGCATCGAAACCTTCATTGCCATGAGTCTGCCTCCCCTCGATAAGTTCCCTCTTCATGTCTTGGAGACTATCTGCGCCGACCTCGCTCAGATCGATACAAACAAAGCCACGCTCTTTGCATTCGCTCGTGCGAGCAAAGACTGTTGCTAAGCTACACGCAAATTTCGCTTTGAGTCTGTCACTTCAAATATCAATCCGAGGTTCAACCTCGTTGCTCTCGTGGAAGAATGCACAGACATCCTCAAGCAGAACGATGCCTTTCGCTGCGTCGAGAAGCTAACTGTCCGACACGATCCGCTGCCCTACCTTTTGCACCGATTTGGCAGTGAATATCTCTTCAAAAAAAAAAAAATCATGACGAGATTGAGAACTTTCTGGGACGTGTCTACTACTCAGGAAACGATGAGCTGGCATCAAGCCGTCAAGTGTTGGATCCGACGCAATTTCCCCGAAAAACGTTTCTTTGGCAATGTGACAGCTTGGAGCTGAGACAGTGGAACAACAAATGGAAACCTCTTTCAGCAATGCTTCGCCTGTTTCCATTGCTACAAGATCTGGTATTTGACATGGATCAAGAACTGCCTCCAGTCATTCAAGCCCCTCTTCATGTTTTTCTTCCACAGACCAACTTGCACATGGCCAGCTTTAGGCTCAGCAACTTCAAGTTGGGAGCTGACAAAATCAACGATGAATTCTTTGACGTGGATAATATGAACCTGCTCTCCTCTCCCAGTTTGAAAAGCATGTTTGTTCACGAAACTTTCCGACTGGACGAACATTTCGATTTTGACGCCGCTGAGAAGGTCGCCCTTCATCTGTCGCCGGGACTAAAGCATCTTTGGATGCATATCAAGAATGAGCGCTTTACCGTCAGGTCAAAGGCAGATCTGATCAGATCGTCTTGGAGGAGTCCGAAGCTCGGAAAGGCTGCATCTTGGCCCTTGGTTAACACTGCAAAGCTTTCTGAGCTACATCTAGTTGCGGAAGCTGTTAGTGCCGCTTGTCTCCTGGGCTTCTCTAACATTACAGACTTTACTGCATTGAAAAATTTGTCCATTCGGCGTCTTCATAAAGGAGCCGCCCCAGTCTTAGCCTTGTTGGCTATGAAGGGTGTGTTTACCTCTTTAAGCTATCCTTGACTTACGACTGTTCCGTGAACTATATCAATGCATTTATCTCTACTATCAGTCCTCTCACAAGCTTAGCCCTTCATGGGCCGACCAGGCATAGCACTTTGTCCGTTCTTGCCACACACCACAAGACGCTCAGGCACCTCCGCATCCACTCAGGAAGCGAACCGGACAATGCTCTTCTACATACGAGCTTAATTACACAGCTCGACATGCATATTCCTCGATTGCAATGCCTGGAGATCCATGTCCGACGACTGAGCAGGAATGAAGACGAGACCAGGCTGTATCATGCCATTGGACAATGTCAGCGACTGCGTCAGCTGGTTTTGGAGTTACAATACGATAAGCCCATTCCAGCTTTGCGGGACATTTTGGGGAGGATGGCGTTTAAAGATGCTCTCATGGGTGCGGCAGTGGACGAAGAGCTCGTGCGGGCAATCTTTCAAATAATCTCGTCGACACAGTCGAGCCTCAATCCTGAGGCAAGCGGCTTGCAGTGCCTCAAAGTCACACCCAGGGGCGGCAGCGAGAACCACAAGTGTGGACGATCTGATGTCAACGTCTCGCAATGCAAGGTTCAGTGCGCAATTCTCAAGAGTCTTGCTAGGTCTTGGGTATGCGAGACATCGTGGAGCGAAAATATGAGAGACGGTGTTAGTGTGAGACCAGCCATCCGCTTGACGTTGACTTTGAGATGTTGCGACGTGCTGCGAAGGCATTTCCAGCTATTGCTGCAACTTGGAAAGAGTTGTGGCCATGCGATGATGAACTGATGTTTGAAAATTGGTCCAGCTTCCCGTTGAAGGACTGGGAGACGACCTTGAGCAAGGCCATGGAGAATTGCGATGTTGGAAAAGAGGCATAGCGCGGCTGCAACATACGAGACAGGTTAGTGGCAGGGATTGAATGACACAGGCTGGATAAATAAGTTGAATAAGTGTTTGGAAGTTTGTGTTTAAAACGCTGCGAATTAGTGCGCAAATAACCACGTTAAACAGTGCCTCGCCCTCCCCAACAAGTCTTCTTGTCACTCATGTCAAACTCAATCTTCTTCGCTTTCACAAGATCGCCATGCTTCAAAAGCGGCTTACTCACCACTTTGCCGTCCACCTTGACCGCCTTCACGTACTTCAATCCCTTGGTGCCCGCCCCCGGCGCAGAGATGACCAACCTGTGCTCCCCGCCCGTACCAGGACCACTCGGAACCTGAATCTCGACCTTGTCAAAGAACGGCGAGCCAATGATGTACTCGTCACTAGCGGGATTGACGGGGTAGAATCCCAAAGCTGAAAACACATACCATGCGCTCATCTGTCCTAGGTCTTCGTTACCGTTTAAGCCTGCCGCCGTGGCGTTGTATTCGGCCCAAGCGATGTTGTGGATCTCTTCTGCGCTGCGGGATGGGTATCCGATCATGCTGTAGAGGTATGGTGTGTGGTGAGAGGGTTCGTTGCTGTGCATGTTGTGTCCACCTGCGAAGTGCTCATCAAGCTTCTCCTTGAGACCCTTCTTGCCGTCATCAAAGAGCTCTGCCAGGCCACCCACATCGTGCATCACGTCGAACGTGTACACCCATTTGTCGCCCTCCGTCCAACCATAGGACTCATCAGCCCAGGTACTATTCTCATTCTTCGCCCGCATGAATTGCGTCGAGTTATCCCAGACATGCATGTAGTTCTTGGTTCGCTTGTCGAGATCAACAGCCGCAGCATGGTCACCAGCCTTGCGCGCCACAATGGCTGCGGCGTAGTCGTTGAAAGAGTAGTCGAGTGTGCGGCTTGCTGATTCAGCCCATCGATCATTATCTACCCAGCCATGGTGGAGGTAGCTCGTCAGTCCTGCACGAGCCTCGTGTGGGGTGTACGGCTCGCGATCGTAGTACAGCAACTCCGTATCATTGATGGGTGGAACGTACGCGTCCTTACGAACGGCTTTCCAAGCTTTCTTGAAGTCGAAGCCGCTGAAGCCGCGAGATATGGCGTTGGCAATGACGGCATCCGCGTTGGTGGCAATCATGATGTTGGTTTCGACCATGTTTGCCCAGATGGGCAAACGGCCTGACCAGTCGAAGATGCGGAGGAGGGAACGCATCATCGAATCAACCTTCTCGGGTGCGAAGAAGGCAAGGAGAGAATGTTCTGCGCGGTAGGTGTCCCAGATTGACCATGATTGGAAGTATGAGTCCTTCTCCTCGAGAACTGAATCTGTGTAGCCGGAGTAGAAGCGTCGGAGAGCACCATCCTTGGAAGTGGGCTCAGAGTAATCGTTGGGATATTGCAGAGAGTGAAACAGACCGGTGTAGAAAATAGTGCGAGGATCATGGTCTGCATCTGTTGCGTTTGCTCCTGAGATTTTCACGCGCCCAAGTTTATCGAGCCATGCTGCCTTGACAGCATCGACGGTCTTTTCGAAAGTGACACCATCAGGAATCTCGATATCCAGATTCTTTCGGGCCTGTTCTACACTGACAAACGATACGCCAGTCCGTACCTCAACACGCTTCACGCCACTCTTGAACGTCACAAATGCACCGACATCCTTTCCTGAGAGTGCTTTACTACCCTTCGTCACCTTCCCACCCTTCGTGACACCGTGGGTCACAAACGGCTCCGAAAATCGGGAAACGAAGTAACCCCTAAAGGAGTTTGGTCGGTCTGGACCGAGTGCCCAATCCTGTCTCTGGGAATTACTTCCAGATACCTCGCGTCTCGCGGGGTCAATCTCAACATGACCAGTCCAATTCAGTCGACTGGCCTGGATCGTAACATGGGGACTGCCATCCACACCATCAAAATCGAAACGCAAATGCCCAACATGAGCTGACGCACTCATCGCCGCTCGAATAACCTGCTTTGAGCCCGCCACATCTCTTACAAGCGGAAACTCCATGAACAGATCCCTCTTTCTGATTCTCCCATTCGCACCATCCCTAACCGTGTCGGATATCGGCGAAACACCACCTGGACACGGCGGGCAATTCTGACCCAGCATCTCCGACGCAGCCTGCTCCGTGAGATTCCAACCCGCCTCACCCGCCGACTCAACATCCAACACCGTCTCATACACATACGGCGTAGCCCTCTCATCGGCTTTGTTGAACGCAAGGCCCCTATGCTGAAACTGCGGCTTCACCTCCCCCACACCCGCCATCAACACAACCTGTCCCAACTCACCCATCCAAATCGCCGGCTGGTGCGTAGCCTGGAACCCATGCACCCTCCGATCCAGATCCGAATACGGTACCTGTGAGATGTAATTCTCCCTCGTCTGCGGCGTCCACCGCGTCATGCCGAATGGCGGCGACACAGACGGAATCATGCCGCCATTCTCGTTGGGCGAGCGGCCGCGCGTGCCTATTAACGGATTGACGTGCTGTAAGACACCTGCGCCATCGTGGTATGCAGTCGCAAGTGAGGCGGCTGCGAGGACCTTGGCGAGGGTGATTGCCATGGCTGAGGTTCCCAATTTAGTTGTTTCTATCTTTAGATTTGCGGTGTGGAGTTGGGTGGTTTCAATTAGGGCCAAGGAACGGCACTGGTGCAACCTCGATCGCGATGCAATGGCAAAAAGTCGTCGCAAGCTCTGGGTTGGAGGGTTCTTATTTAGAGACTTGCAGAAGCGGGCGATTGTTTTACTTTTAGTGTTGAGGGTTGGATCGTCGGTTCCCCCCACGTAACTGAGGGGAATGTCTCCGGGTAATACACCGGCGCGGGATTGGCAGAATAGGTTATTTTAGTCTATTTTCACGGTCTAGTTCTATTTTCATAGTCTAGTTCTTATCTTGGCGATGTACGGTGGTAAAATTTAGTCTGAAGGACCAACACCAAGCGAGAGGACACCGTTCCATTTGCACACCTCATCAGGCTTTTGGCCGGGTGTCTTCTTGCACTGCCAGTCTTTGCCGATGTTGATGTCAACAGCGCCTACTTCTGTGAGGTCGGGCTTGAAGATGCAGAGAATCCAGTTTTCGATGTTGACTGGGTCACTGGACAGTTGGAGCTGGTAGGCTGGGTCGGTGCAGTTGTAGCGCGGAGCTTCTTCCTTGGTGCCGACGGCCCTAAGTTATAATTTGTTAGTGCTGGATTACATTTGGTTTGAAGCTCTTGCTAAGGTAATTATTCGCAATGGCTTCACTTACCAGTCAGCTCTGCAGTCGGCCTTGACGCCCGTGTTAGGATCATTCAGCGACAGAGTAATCACTCTCGTTTGCGGAGTTGTCTGATTGAACGAACTGGCGCTAAAATTGCTGATGGCAATATCCTTCAGATCCTGAGTAACATCCGCAGCGCGAGGTACTGCATGGGCAATGGCCGCTGAGGCTAGAAGTGTCGTGAATTTCATTTTGATGGCAAGTGTGGCGATGCAGGTCTGACGATAAAAGAAACACGAATGTCGCCGTTATATACGGCAAGCTTCGTTCTTAAATAAAACTTTGCATACAAGGCTGTGCAATAAGAACGAAGCTTATACTCGGACAGCGCTGTAAACGGTCATGATCGAACAAGATAAGCTGCCGATCGGGTAGCAATTGGTAGCGTAAAATATTCTGAGACACCTGGTAAGCCGCTGAAGACGAATAACAGTGCCGATCGTCATTAAAGACAATGGATGAGCACCATTTTCTGTCCCATCCGGTAGTGTCCGAACGACGAAAGGATATCACTACAGAAGATCTGTCTGCCTTGGGCCTGGACCGAAAATGTTCATTATTGCTGATTGATGGCTGCGAAAGAGGCTGACGGGAGGCTTGGTTTAGCACCAATTAGCCTACATGACGAGGCGACCACAGAAAAGACAAAAGACCACAGAAACCAATGCTGTAAAAGATCAAATCAAATATTTGTTCAAATTCATCAACGTCAATAACTAAACACTAACTGTTGTGCATAATGGCAAATAACCTCCTTTTATTAATCACGTTGTATTGCGTTGATTCATTCCGTCGTAGCAAAATAAAAACGAAATCCGACCCGTATCGTCCCGTCGACCGGGGACAGGCAGCAGCTCCTGACATGCTTTCACAGGGCGCAGTGCCCTTATTAAGCATGATGCTTTCTGTTCCGGTCCGCATATTAGATGAGAAGACCGGCAGCCACAGCAGCGCCACCAGCAGCGGCAAGATTGGCGGCGAGGTTACCAGCAGCGTTGACAGTTGTAGGTGAGTTGGTGCCCGTAGGAGCCTCAGTGCCTCCCCCAGTTTGGGTACCAGAGCCAGTGTTGGTCGGCATGGCACTTCCGCTGTCTGTGGGAGTAGCACCGCCGGTGGGTGCGGCGGTGCTTTGAGTCTGAGGGGCAGTGCTGGTGGTAATTTGGCGAGAGTTCATCATGTTGGAGCCATCAAAAGTCTTGGTGAGCTGGTTGATGTTGGTGGCTGGAGTAGCAGAGACATGAATGCCATTGACCAGGCTAGTCTGCCCTGGGTCGTAGTGCTGCTTGCCGAAGCCACAGATCCTGACGAGGTTGTCAATGTCTAAGTCACTGTTAGCAGAAGTATTGTTAAGTTCCGGGGACAGTCGGGCATACCCTTGAGGTCATCAGGGTCAGCGTGGTCATCACCGCCGTCGCGCTTAGACTTCTGCACAGATTGGTGCATGCAGTCCTGGCAAAGGCCTGCAATCTTGTTGACATCGAAGCTTTTGTTGGTGCAAACGCACTGATTTTGTAGCAGGTTTTCGTCACGGTCGATGTCGCTCATCAGATCTGTGTCGCAGTCGTCCGAGAGAGTTCCAAGGGGTTGACAGATGGTCTTGCAAGGAGTGGGAACATCGTCCATGTCAACCTTCACATCTTGTACCTTTTGCTGCTGGGCATTGGAGAGAAGGACGAGCGGCGCAACGGCCAAGGCAACGGAGGAGTAGGAGTAACGCATGATGGAAGGACTGATTGTTTGCTGATGAAGAAATTCAAGGATGAACTGATCAATGAATTGATGAATGTAATGAATCAAGAAGTTAAGTTTGAAAAGAGTGGAAGCTGGGGAATGTGCAGGAATTTATACACCTGGGCAGGACACCTCAGGACAGGAAGAGACGGGAGGGAAGGAGGCAGCAAACAAGGCGTGAAGAGATGCAATTTTAATCTGATTATTTTTAGCGACAGGGAATAGAACCAGAATTCATCGGGGCCAAGAGACACAACAGGAACAAATGACCCGCCACATCGTCATGATGGCGATGGATGGAGTCTGGACGGTGGAGGAGGCATGGATGGATGCACTAGACTGGATAGACTGGGACAGGCCCGGACAAGCCAGAATGGGTCTTGACAGCCGACCCGCGGGTTCCAGCAGCTGTCATGTACCGAAGTTACAGTGGCCACGCAGCTGTAATAGTGATAGCCACAGCTGTAATACACTTTCATTGCCAGGGAGGAGAAATACACCGAAGCGCAGGTGGCGGCGCTGTTGCCATGCTCCCGGACAAGGAAAGAATGGACGTTTTGGCGTTGGATTCCGCCGCACCAAACCTAGAGCCCAGGGGCATCAGGGCATCAGGGCATCAGTAAGACAAGAAACACGCTTCCAGGTGGGTTTTGTCGGTTGGTCGGCACATCGACCGGAGCCAGTTATGGCGCTGGAGGAGGCAATTGATAGGCGGTATCGACGTTGCCAGTGGGCTCCTTTAGTGGACAAGGTTATTCCCATCACTGCCTGCATGCGACACAGTGCCTTATTTGGTGCTAGCGTGGCCTGCCTTCGTCATCTTCTCCCTCTTCCCAGTGGCATTCCCCAGTTTCTCTCCCTCTCCACACACTGGGCACACTCTCGCTCATCCACCACATCGGCCCAAACCCAGTCTCCCCGCCCATCATCTCCCTGGTCTCGACGCCAATGCTACCCGACGAATTTGCCAGAGCTGGCATGTAAAGGCATGTACATGCATACACACTCTAACACTGTCTCTGCCCGCTAAAGCCCTGACGGAAATACCTCCGCATTCAATACCTTGATTCGATTTGCCAATAGCCTCATCGTCCGTCTACAACATGGATATCCCTTGTTTGCATCTGGGACTTACTGCTACCCAACTTGTAAATGCGAATTTGAGGCCTCCAAAGACGTCTCTGCTTCGTTCTCAGGCAAGACCAACCTTGTAAACGTAGCAGACAAACGTAAGCATCCTCGTGGGCCATCAGGTTCATCATTTCCACAAACAGCTCGGTCTCTTCGGCAGGAAAGCAAAATCTACGACATCGAAAGAACACTTCACTCGAAATATCACGGGCTCTCTGCGTATTGAAGGCATCGCCATCTCGATCCAAACAACCCTTCTGGTCCAGTGTTCTTAAAATAACAGCCGCCAGTGTGGTTACCAGTACAACGCAACCACTGCAACATGTACGCACGCACGACACGCAATATTAGCCAGCCACGATTCTCCAGGAATCCAAGTTCTAGTTCAGTCTAACCCGCCAAGACCTCGCTTGCCTAGATAAGTCATCAGCATGCTGCCCTTGACGTTTGAACATCTCAGCAGAAAGCCCTGTCGAAGTTCAAGTCTGTGCTCACCGTCGCCGTGTTTATGTCGATCAATACATTATGCTTACATGCTGCAACAGCCCTGTTCACGGCTCGTCAATGGGTGGTTGGAGGCTCTTCCATCCCTGGCGCTACTCCAGTTTTACATGCCTGCGGCCAGCGTCATCATTGGTGCGCCTGCCTGAACTGAATTACAAAATCCTTTACTGAACCAGAAAAAAAGTCTTGGCAAGGACGGAAATCGGCTATCACGGCACCTTTCTTGGCGTGCCCAATTGTTAATTCGTTTATTCTGTTGCTAACGACCAAAGAAACCATGGATTGGCCACATATTTGTCATGTCATTCCGATTGCCGTGAAATGTTCAGTAGTTAACACCATGGACTGGGTTCTCTGGCTTGCACCTCTAAATTCATCAGCGATTCGCTTCCCCAACTCTCAGGCAATTATTTTCTCGTCAACTATTGTGACAACGGAATGAATTCAGTTGATGACTTTCTAGTGCGCTTACAAAGCCATCTTATCAATGGAATATTCCAGGGCAATGGCGCGGCACAGTGGCTAAGAAATTCCAGGATCGTGACGGATTTCTGAGTGTCGCGTGCTCTGTTACCCTATTAGGTTCCCCAAGCACGTCTGTCTCTGGCCAAGCTTAAACATGGATCGGCGACAGTGGAATCTCAGAGGTAACCTTACATGCACAACGGTTCGGCGTTCCGGAATGTTTCAGTGGCGCTCCCTTCACTGGGCTAGCAGCCAATAGCATCACGGCCTACACTTGCGCTGACATCATTTCCTTTTGTATGATCTTCCTCATCGGAACATCGAAGGCGTTCATCAGCCGAAGCATTCAGTCTTGGCATGGCCCAATTGCAGACAATTTTCAAACCTCAGCGGCTTCACCGATTGATTGTTACGGACTCGATACGAGACTCGGTATGACCAAATCAGATCAAATGCATGATATGTATCCTTTGATCGAAAACGACTGACGGAAACAAGTGGTATTTTCTGTCCCTATTCCTATTACGCACAAGACAAAGGTTCCAAGCTTTCGACTGAAGTCCGCTTCTCAGCGCTTTCGTCATGTACTGTCTTGTCTCCGAGACTTTTGTTGTAAATAACAAGCCAAACAACATACTTCAACAATCAGTCCAACCCTTAGGCCCCATCCAAATCGAGCGGGGGCGATCCAAGACGATGCGATGAACCCTGCGATACGTTATCTCGCACTCAAGTGTGGCATCGATGCGACTTGTTGCCCACCGCACTTGATGCAGCCCAGAGCATTTTCAAGGAGCCCTTCGTAGGGCTGCATAAGGTGGACTTCAAACACGCTCATCCAACTTGTCTGCGTTGGCGTAAACTGCCAACAAGATGGAATCCACATCTCCGCCATCGGGGGATCGTTTCTCGAGTTTATCAGCATTAGCATAAGCGGGCAGTAGAATGTTGTCTACTTCGCTGTCGGAGCGGTCATCTAACTTGTCGGCGTTGGCATAGACTGCCAGCAAGATGGAGTCCACGCCTCCGCCATCGGCGGATCGCTTCTCAAGCTTATCTGCATTCGCATAGGCAGGCAATAGGATGTTATCAACTTCACCGCCAGAGCGCTTGTCCAATTTGTCGGCGTTCGCATAAGCTGGCAGTAAGATCGGGTCCACATCGTTGCCATCCGTTCGACGATTAGCGAGATCACCCCGTCGGGTTCCCATAGGAACTGCCACCACGAGAGAGACGACTGCCAGAGGTGAGATGAAGTTGAGGGACTTCATTCTTCTAACTGTTTCTTGTTGAGATAAGAGAGTTATATTGATATTTTGCCTTCCTGGTGACGAGAGCTAAGAGTGTCCTAATTGGAACAAGCAGTGTGAGCCTGCATGTCTTCGAGGGATATGTCGGCAGCAGCCACGCAATATATACTTAGATTTGGCAATAAGAGAAGGACTCACAAACATTATGGGCTCTCGGAACCAAACTAGCTAGCGCTGCAAGGCTTTCCCACTTTGCACTGTGATCTTTTGAGGCCAGTTTGGGCACTGTTCTTGCAGCGACGGTGTGGGAAAGGGGTGTGCGTAGTGGACAACCATCTGAAGAATATTTTGGCTCAGTTGATTCCCATTCGACAGTTCCCAAAGCCCATGCCTGTCCACTTTCATTGGTGAGGCTTGCAGCAGGGTCCCCTCTGGTGAGCACACCCTCCTAGCCTGCTAGCGTGCACATGGGACCAAGGCGGTCCTGGACTTCAAGTCCCCAAATTTGATTTTGTCAGTTGTTTCGACGCTATCCAAGATTCATATCGGTGAACTTCCGGCCATATCTCCGTTGACTCTCTGGATCTGGACACATATTGCTTGACTTTGGTCTCTCGTCTTGTCGCTGCGCCAGCCAACACACCGATGATCTTCATTACAGCTACAATTTCTGCCTTATAATACCACATGTGTTATTTGTGATATTTGTGCTACCCTTCATATCTGCTGCTTTTATCTAATTAGATGTGTTCGACGATATAAAGCAAGTCTCGCAGTGGGCAACACACAGGTTGCCCACATGGGTCAACATAGCTCCCCTCAGCCACCGCACCACCTTTTATACCACAACAAAGGCCCGATTCCAAGTTCAACAGTTGTGAAGTATCTATGCATCAATAGAGCCACGCCTATTAGCTACAGTCCGCGCGGATGAGGGAGACCCAAGTGCGCCCAGTGGACAGCGCTTTGGACGCTGTTCAAATCAGGTCTGGGGCGAGCTGCGGATGGAGTGGAGAGTGGTTACAATGATCATCCGGGGGTAAGGTAGGCCGTGCAACGGCTCCGAGATTGGTTCACCTATAGGGGGTGTATATACCTAGCCGCCAATCAGACCGACGCTCGTAAGGCTGAGTGACGCCTCATGCCCCATAGCCTGGAGTTGGCTTGAGACTCAACGGCTTGCATTGTGTCTTCCGAAGTAGTTCGGGCCCTGGTACGCACTCGTATAGCTGTTTTTCCAACCACTGTATCCTCTCCAACATTGGTTAGAAAGATTGGGGCATTGCATCACTACACATACACCTCCAGGAAGGCGGCGGTGGGATGGCTCACAATGGGACTGGCGAACAGAGCTCTCCATTAATGGTTGGAGTATTCAGGAGGTTCTTTACCAAACGATACAGCCGCTTTCCATTTCCATAATGGGCTTGACAATGTCAATGGATTTGATAGCCTAAATGAGCTCGATGGCCACTTTTGTCTCAACAATCCGTACCAGTTCATTTTGTAACTTCACTTACAACACGTCAATACTTTCGAAGCTGCTCTTTGTCAGTAGTACCAATATGGCACGTTCTTCTATCATTGACTCTAATGTCGAGGAGCAGAAGTCGTTTCTGCCGTACAAAGACTCGGAGGAATATCTCGCTTGTCAGCACTGTTCAGACAGATCCGAGTCGTCGGCTCTGCCTCGCTTGCTGCCATGGATACTGAATTTTTGTTTGACCTTGGCGCTAATTTTCGTCGTCGCATTCCCTACACATCACCGCTTCAACGCTTCTGAGCATTCTGAGCGACTTGATGTTCTCTGTAAGGCCACTCAAATTGTCACAATTCATTGACTAATCCGACAATAAGCCCCTGCGAAAGATGCTGTAGAGCATGTTCTGTTCAAATTCGACTCAGGCTTCGATCCGCACATTTCTCCTTACCAGGGCTTTCCAAGCGAAGAGAAGGACAGACTTTGGAGCGATCTCTACGCTTGTAATTCCTGTATTGCACTTTTATCAATATGCTTGACTAATGTAATTGCAGATGGCATGACGCTAGCTATTAGCGAGGAGGAGCAGTTGCTGCTCCCCGACCCGGGGGAGAAATTCCCCATCAAAGGGCACGAACATGAATATGTCGTCGGACTGGACGTGTTCCATGAGCTCCACTGTCTTGTATGCTGCTGCATCCGCTCAATCCCCGTGAAGCATCCGCGGAGAGCTAACTTTGGTCTAGAACCACCTTCGCATGGCGTTTTATCCGCGCCACTAGAATATGTCCATGGTCAAGCCCGACGGGTCTCTTGACCAGAGTCGGTGGATGCATGTTGGTATGCATTGACGCCTGCTGGAAATCCTTCGAGCTGCAACAGGAGCTAACCGTTCGACGTAGATCACTGCATCGAGTCGCTCAGACAGTCTCTGATCTGCAGTGCAGATGTGTCCGTTGTCAACTTCAAGTGGCATAACTCTTCGAAGATTATGGAGCCTGTCATGGAAAACACACATCAATGTCGGAACTTTTCGAAAATTCAAGAGTTTGCCAAGGAACGATGGGTAAGGCTGCCACACAAGCGCTTACACGTCGAGTCCGACGGCCACATTGCAGACTACTCGGACTACGCCAACCCAGAGGACATACCCTTGGAAAAACTGTTTCCAGGATTCAACCACACCGTAGATGATCTCTGAGGGTCAACAAGGAGGGGGCGTGTGAGAGGCCACACCTACAAACACGGCGAGGGCTCAGCAGCGTGGACCATGCGCCAGCCCACACAAGCCCAGGGGAGTGCAGCTGGGCGATCAGATTCGCTATCCATACCGAACAAGTGTTTTGATTTCGTATTGAGCCAGTTTTCACCCCTTAGACCCAGATGTGACCTAAAGCCATGGCGTCAAAACGCCTTACGCCCCGGCCCACCGGCTGAGATTGCAACTCGATACGGTAGCGTCCGACTTAGACGAGGTGTCACTTCATTATCTCAGATGCTGCCATGTCACGACAAGTCACAACTTTTTAACGTCTCAATCAAAGAATGATCGAATGGGTGCACAAACCGTTGTGTGTAACCCTGCAGTTGAGATGATTTCATGCGATCGACTCGACTATTGCGCGGGGCAGATGCAGGCGTTCGCCACATCTATGACCAAAGAAATAGGTTGCATTTCATAAGAACCAAAAGACCACTATTCTAGAAGTGCCTACATACGCCATGCTGGTTAATAAAAGGATTGCGTCTTCAAAATTTAGCCAACCCGGGCGAGTGACGCCTTTGCGAACCAATCTGCCATGGGATGACTGGCCAGTAGCAAGGATTCATGGGGGTTGGCGATGGCTGGTGGAAAGGGTCGTTCGGACGGTGATGTGAGTGCTTGCGTAGCTCAAAATAGGGAGTCGTTACTTCCGAGCTCTCTAACATGAACTCCGTGGAGAAGTGATGTTGCATTTTTGTCCCCAAAGGGTCAAGCGGCCTTCGCAGCCTTGTAATGTTCGTTCAATCTCCCACACAGTGAGGCCAATAGGCAGACCCGGTTCATGCAGCTAATGCAAGTGAGGAAACATTTTTACACCAGGGAAGTGGGGGATTTCCAGGTCGTTTTGCAGCCGGAGGGAGCTAACATGCTGTTATCACACCTACCAAGTTACGTTGGGCGTCCAAAGAACAATGCAGAGGCTCGCAATGAAGTCTTCATTGGACGAATAACTTCGACAAGGTTTTCTGCCTGGCCCCCATTGACTGGTGTCCTGGTGATGAAGGGGTGTGAGATGAAGAAAATGGCTGCAGGAACTAAATTCTCGCTTCATGTAGTTGGTTGACGACTTCTTGTCTCGTTGTATTGTTGCTACATGGGGTCTGGTATAGACTATTGCCAATTGTTGCATTCACACCTTTTACAAAGTTCCTCTCATCTTCGGCCTTTCTTTTGCAGGGGTTTTTTTTTTTTTTTCAACGACTCCATTTTACAGCTCCTTGCGCATCTCGGACTTGATTCGTGTAATTGTTCCCGCACCACCATAGACCATTCCCGTATAGACCATAGCTACGCTGGCTCCAGCATTGAGGACCTGCAGAGCCTGCTCGCCATTGGTGATGCCGCCCGTGGCGAACAGCACCTTTTGCTGCTTGCCCGTCTTGGAAGACCCTGGCGCGTCCCCATGACGATCCTCGTAGACATAGGCATCCATCATCTTGCGGTACCTGCCCACCAAGTCGAGGGTGCGGTTAAACATGCCCGGGCCCGAGTAACCCCCCGTCTCGGTGAGAGCCTTCGTGTCCTTCGCAGAGAGCCTTATGGCGTCCGACACAATGCCCGTCCTGCGCTTGGTTGTGTTGCCTACAATGACGCCATCCACGCCGCTCATGTGAACAGCTTCCACAATGCCCTGCATCTGTTCGTCCTGGTCCTCATCGGGCGACACCTTGACCATGACCTTGGGGCGTGAAGTGCGCACGTTCGTCTTGCTAGCCTCGTCCACCACGGCCTTGAGAAGGCGCGTCAGGGGCTCCGTAGCTTGCAAGTCACGCAGACCCGGGGTGTTGGGCGAGCTGACATTGACGACCAGCACGTCCGCATAGGGGGCCAGTCGCCTTACACAGTAGACGTAGTCCTCGGCGACGGCCTTTTCGTCCTTTTCGTTGGTCTCCTTATTCTTGGCAATTTGCACCGCCAGCAGCCGTCCGGGTAACAGGCTACCGGGCGGGACCTTGGCATTGCCATTAAGCACCTCTTCCTCCGTGAGACCCAGTGAGCGCGCAAAGGTGCGCAATCGAGTGCGGAGTCGCATGGCAACGTCGTCAGCACCCCGCGAATTGAGCCCGTATCGGTTCACCATGCCCTCACTGCCTGCGACGCGGAACACGCGGGGTTTGGGGTTTCCCTCCTGCGCGAGCGGGGTGATGCCGCCGATTTCGACGACGCCGGCGCCCAGGTCGAACAGGACGTCTTCGATCTCGCCATCCTTGTCGAGGCCGGCGGAAATGCCGATCGGGTTGGTGAGCTCAGTATCGAAGACGGAGGTGCTGAGCGTGGAGTCGTCGGTCGAGCGCTCGCGAGGGTGTAGGTTGAGCTTGTAGAGGGTTTTGAGAATGGAGGTTCCTGCGTGATGGGCGTCTTCGGCGTCGGGGAAGACCACGCGGAGGATGCGTGGCACGATATACCGGTGGATGAAGGCGCGTGTGTCGGTCGTGTAGAGATAGGTTACGTAGAGGGTGGTGGCGAGCGCGGTGCTGTAGAGAGCGATGCGGGCTTTGGTGAGGGTGTTGCTGGCGGTGGTGGTGGTGGAGGAGGCGTGACGGATTGGTTGAGCGCGGCGGGGGAGGGACGGTTGGCGGATGGCGCGCAGGGGGAGGCGGGTGCGCAGGAGGGAGGACATTTCGGGTGCTTGATTGGGTTGGAGTTGGGAAGAGAGGTGAGGTGAGGTGTGTGTTGGTGATGCGAGGGATGGTGGAGAAAATTGTTGTTGGTGCTGTTACCCGGGAGTTGCCGAGGGAGGATTTGGAATTGTCAACACAAATGGAATAAATTACTAGATACGCAATAACTGAGCCAATTGCATACTGCAAAGACTAATGTTCAGTCTGGTTTACTTGTAAATATGTTTGAATGTCATTGCCTCCCATTTAGGCCGGGTTTAATGTTGGAGGGCGATTCCGGACAGAATTAATTAAGTAGCACAACCATGGAACAAATGGTAGTAAATCCATAGATAATGTATAAGAAGCTAAATATGCTTTAAACTCTGAGTGCTTAAGTGTTTCTGTTTGAAAATATCATCAAAAACCGTTCCATCTTTGTGAGCATATCTACTGCTGACGTGCGCCTGGCTGAACAACAAATCTAAACGTCAATCCATAGATATCTGGTCCATCTTCAAACCTGATCAAACATCTGACCACCTCATAGTTGGCTGTGTCATATACCCTCAGTGCCTGCTCATCTTCCGCATTCTTTACCAAATATGCCCAACCATACACAAAACCACCAGTAGGCTCATCGACCAATGCCTTGTACTTCCCACCCCATGTCGTAAGACGTCCGCCACGAACACTCGCTTTCTTGTAGCAATGGCTGTCATGCACGTATCCCAAGACTCGCGACAGTGTGGCAGGGTCAGCAAGGGTGCCGTAGAAAAAGTACCAGACGGGAAATTGATTCTGGGCTGGCAAGCATCGTCGATACTCTTCTTGCGTGGGACGGTAATGAGGCAAAGTGGTGTCAATGCCGAGAAAGGGATGTACTGAATGCCTTGAGAGGTTCTTCTCCGCAATGGAAACAGAAATGAGAGTCGGCTGCTGCTGTAGCGTGAGGGAAGATAGTGCTCGTGCCAAGAGCTCATTCTGATGGCTGTCGAGGACACAGAAGCGTACTGGCTTCTCATCGTCGTCGGTGCCTGGAATGGTGAACGGCACACGATCTAGGTTTGCAAAGACTTGGACTTGGCTTGCCGTAGAGAAGGTGGCTCTGTCGAGCTTGAGGAGAGTCATCTTGTTGTGCGAGTTGAGGGAGCGGGTGTTGTTCTGGGTCTCGAGGGGTCTCCTCGAGGCGAGTTGCGAAATGCTCCATTCGTAGGACTCCTTGGTGTGTCCTTGTTCGGTCTTGGGCTCTTGGATGGTTGTCCAGGCTTCTTGGGTGATGGTGTTGGGGTTGAGGCATGAGCGCCATTCTGTGATGGCTGAGATTGCTTCTTCGCGGGGGAGGGTGAAGAGGTTTTGCCAGCGGAGGATGTCTTCTTCGAAAATGTGGGAGTTTTTGGAGGTGGCTGCGTCAAATGCGGTGATGTTGGCAGCGAGGTCCTCGCAGGCGTTGAGGAATTCCATGCTGTTGGTTATTGGTGTGTTGGTGTGTTGTATTGTGTATCTCGGCTGAAGACGCAAGTAGATGGAAAAGTAAGTGGATGGGAAAGAGAATAGACAGAGAAATGTGAAGATGGTTGGGATTTATACATGAATTTATGTTTTGACTCGAGTCTATGTCGAACTTTGTGACTTGAATTCTATGTTTTGAGTTTGGAAGGCTTTTCTTTGCACAGCACATGCTCGCCGCTTACGCCGTGAAGGTATCGTAGCGGAGATTTTCAGTGTGGATTTGACGTTCAATTTGAAGTCTTTTGCCTGTGTCTTTATACTCTGTTCTGTTTAATCGAAGTATTCCAGGGTATTTTCCTTGTTAGGGTGTGGTCGCAGTTTGTGGTGTGAAGGTATCGTGGCGAAGATTTACAGTTTGGATGTGGTTTAGAATGTGAATTCCAAATTTTCAAGGTTTCAGTCTGAGCAAGCCCCCAGCCGAAGACCTCGGAAATTTCATTATTAAGAGCTTAATAACCCGTATGAATGGAAAATGATGTGGTACCATCATGAGCATCGACGCGCAAGGGCAGCTGGCATGGCAGCCTTGACAAAGATGCACGAGCAAATCTTTCGTTTAGAAGAAAAAATTACAAAAACATTTTTTTGGCAAAAAGAAGGGACCGCAAAGTCAAAATGCTAAATAGAGCCAATATGCAGAGTTTTTTTTTTTTTTTTTTTTTTTTTTTTTTTTTTGGAAGGAAGTGAGGTTGAAATGTGGCCGTCAGGTAGAATGGATGTGCGGCTGGTTGGAGAAGTGGTAACTGATTTTGCAGCGACGAGACGGGGGAATGCTCAGGCGAATGCAACTGGAATGTTCGAGCAAAGTGTCGGAATTAAGCATCGCAAAAAAGACTTGACTGATAAAATACATACATTATGGGAATAGAATATTGCGGGCAGAAAAAAAAATTGCAGTCTGAATGCAAGTCTTCTCACAAAGAAAACAGTTCATGCATGTCTCCTCAAAAGTTGTATAGTGTACAGCGACAAGATGGCATCGGACGAAAAACAAGGCCCGAAACGTGGAAACAGGCTCTCGCAACCGCTAACAGTGTGGCAGGGTCAGACAAGACATGCACTTCACGTAACCGAACACCATGAGAGAGAAGTAAATGGCGCAACTCATCAGTTACTTAGTTTATTAGTTTGGTGGCGTGGAACGACAGGAATAGACTAGCACACATCCTGGCAAGTCGTACTGACGGGCCGATTCTCCTGCATAACCAAGAAGTGGCAATTCTTGTTTGGGAAGGAGTCTATATGGAGCATTTGATTGGAGTGGCTGCAAGTCAAGTTGTGTTGGCTGCCCGAATTCGCATGTGCAATCCCCAGTCGTCACGTCGTTATTGTGGTGGAAATTTGCAAACAAGGATGGCAACATGCACTTGAATATGAACATGAGCATGGGCAACCTGGCTGAATCAATCGACAGCCCTCATTGATTGGGCACTTGTGCCGTTCGTCACCGTAAGTGGCGCCCGATGGATGCGAAGGCTTGCACTTTTGTCAATTGCTAGTTCAGTTTCGTGCCGGTTGGACTTCCATCTTGGGGGTTGGCTGGATTCTTGGCTGCAGGGATTGCAATCACAGAACTCCTCATGCTAGCCATGGTCGGCAACCGCTAGGTCTGTTGTTATTACGGAGGGTGGCAGGTCGGCTTCAGAGCCTGGGAATGATTTGCCTCGATGCTTCGTCCTCGACCTTATTAGGCTCACCAAGAGAGACAGAAAAAGACGGACGCTCTGGGGTATTTGGCCATGGGTGTAAGGCATCGTCTAAAACTGCTCTGACATTTCCATGTCTACGCCTTTAGTGTGCTTAGCCTTTGAGTGTTTCTGTGGTTTAATTAGCACATGCGCTAGCTAGCGATATCTGTGGGGGCGGAGAGAATCCTTGATTCTGTACGTAATTTCGTGTAAAGTCGCTTTTTATTGGACAGTCAGTTCCCAAGCCTAGTACATAGTACAAAGGGGCCTTTTACGGCGGCTGGCTTTGTGCGGACATCGGCAGACGCAGACAGCGCTCTCGTAAGTGTCTTGCAGTGGAGTCGGTGGTATCTTCAACGAATACAGGGGTGCCTGCGATGCAATGCCAGCGTTGCTTTCGCTGGCGTAGGCTAGCGGTATCCCTCGTGATATAATTGACACATCGTTTTCTAAATCCCGCTAGCAGTTGCATCTGCCGCCTCAGTGGAAAGATGACTTGAAGGATTCACAGGACGGCAAGCACGGGTAAGCCATTAACATACCTGCACGCCAAGGAGTCGTAGTTGTCATTACTGCATGTCAATCGTTCCCATCTGGATTAGAATTAATACTCCCCTCGTATTTCTTCAAAAGCCTTTGTAGGTAGTAGTAGTGAAGATCTAGTGTAATTCTTCTCTAGCTAAGTTAGCTAGGCACATTACTCGCTGACAAGCTGGGAGTTCCCCGCGAACCTCGTTCCGTCCCCTTACTCTGCCCTGTCTGACTCTCCTTGGCCCTGCCCCGCTAGAGGCTGGAGCGGCATCCCTTTTGGTCGGCACAGGTATTTTCATTCTTATTAATAACGAAACTCGGCACTAGTTAATAAAAAGAGGCCTTTCCCGTGCCTCTCGCCTGCGGAAGGGGACCGG
This sequence comes from Simplicillium sp. C3G150-2, assembly GCA_022702485.1. Lineage (NCBI taxonomy): Eukaryota > Fungi > Ascomycota > Sordariomycetes > Hypocreales > Cordycipitaceae > Simplicillium > Simplicillium sp. C3G150-2. Next base: position 1,778,854 of record JAJIYY010000008.1, on the reverse strand, counting down.
ACAGTTACTAAAAGCAAGCCTGCATTGCATACCGGACTACTGCCACCAACAAGATGGTGCACGGGACAATAGCTATCGCATTAATAATTCTTTTTCAATACGCACAGGCACTTCCTATACCAGGCATGTTTCACATTATCAATTTCATATTTTGTGTTGGCTAACGAGGCTGCAGCCGGCCACCCGTTTATCACACTTCACAACTCGAGCCCGTCATATACAGAAGAAGTCCGGAATTCCACATCTTGAAGTTATTCTTAACATAAATACCATGGTTGCTTTGGGGTTTATATACTGTGTATTGAAATTACAAGACATAGACTGTACCCTTCAAGCTAGATGAATACCTCAAACGTGTCTGTCAATACTTAATTCCTCTACAATAAGACCCTCCACGATCACTCCTACGCAAGACTGGATTCGTAGAAACACACGTCTTTTCCTGAAATCTTCGGCCGCCCGACGCGATGGGCTGGGGTATGGTGCACAGAGCAGTGGGGCGCTAAGTGCAGTGGTTTGCAGTCTTGATGGTGGGCGAATGTAACTGTTCCCTCTTCGCAAACTTGGAAGAAGCACACCTGCCGAATAGGTCATAGTGCCATTCTGGATGCCTGCACTGATTTGCTGGCCCCGGAAACATTCCCCGCCTGAGCCCGTCGAGGCTAGTCAGCGGATGATTTTCACTTGGCTCACCTCCCCCCGTCCTATATTGGTCCTGTGACGGACATCTCTAGGCTGGGCTTGAGCCGGCAAGCGAACCCCGCTAGCCTAACAGTATCCGCTGATCTAACAAAACCATCGTGGCTGGCCGCCTCTTCCACTCGCCGTTTGCTTCCTCTCATCCTGTTTCTTTTCATCCAATTCTTACCCCTTGTTTATACTTGCTCAATTCAAGTCACAAGAGTTGCCGTAAACAGATAGATATAGCGTTCCAAGGCCTCATTAGGCCTTTTTTTCACCCCTACGTACTCAGCACGAACCAACACAATGTCATCTTGGTTCGATCCATCTGGCGACCGAGCCTTTGGTCCACAGTTCAGGGACAAGTTCGACTTCACTCTGCAGTTCGAACATACCATCCTTACTATACTGCCGGCTACAGTTTTTGTTGCCGCTATACCAATCTTCTTTTTCGTTTTCCAGAGCCGCCCTAACATTGTGCTCCCTGGTAAACTACTGCTGTTCAAACTTGTAAGTGCACTAACTCCTAGTACTATTGTCTCTTGATTCGCATGCTAATAGCGCTGCTAGGGTGCTGCTCTCGCCCTCGTTGCTGCTGAGACAACTAATCTTGTCCTGTGGGCAAAATCCAACGACCAGGTTTCCGGGGAAGGCGTCGCAGCATTGTCGTTGCTATGCCTGGTAGCGCTATCCCTAATACCTCTTATGTATTGGGAGCATCAACGCACTCTGCGGTCCACCACTTTCATTGCCTTCTGGCTACTCTTCACTATTCTATGCGATGGTGTGCGCGCGCGATCCTATTTCCTTCGGCCCGGCCTCAAGGGCATAGCAATAGGCACCACTATTGCCGGCGCTCTCAAAGCTGTCTTGCTTGGCCTGCAAGAATTTTCCAAGGCGTCGCTGATTATCGACGACCATGAACGAGAAAATGCAGGCGAGGAAACGACAAGCGGCTTTATTAGTCGGACTTTGTTCATCTGGCTTAACCGCATGTTTTTCTTTGGTTTCCGAAAAATTTTACACCTGGAGGAGTTGGACAATCTCGATCCTAGCTTTCGGTCGCGATTCTTATTGGAACAGATTGATACTCTGTGGACAGCCGGTAGGTTGATAGCAACGCATTCAACCCTTACTTGTTTACTGACCTTTTCAATTCTTAAGGAAGTGGATTCGTTTCGGGCTCTTTAGAGCTTGCATGTCTGCGTGTTTGCCTTCTCCCCTGGTTAGCAGCTGCCTTTCCGAGGCTTTGTCTTTCGGCCTTCACTGTATCTCAGCCCCTGTTGCTACAGTCAGTTGTCACATATGTGCAGAATGAACACAAAACACCGGGCCATCGAGATGGCTTGATTGTTGCCGCCACGCTAGTGTATGGTGGACTGGCCGTGGGTTTCTCTTCTCTGGCAAATCTGCTTCAACCTTGCATTATCTGGCTAACAGTATATACTTGCACTAGGTTTCAAAAGCAAGCTACGACCATGTTTCATATCGAATCGCGACAAAAGTCCGCGGTATGCTAATTTCTCAAAGTTCAAGAAAGGGATTGAAGTTGAAGTACACACAAGCTCAATCCATGGCCAACGTGAGTCTCATGAATACGGACATTTTGAACATTTCTATGGCAATCCCTCGGTTGCACAGAATGTGGGCTGCTAATCTTGAGCTGGGGATTAACTTGTATGTCCTTACGACAATTGTTGGCTCTGCTACCTCCTTGGTAATGTTCACCATCATCGGTAAGCGCTCGTGGAAAACTATGAACAATACCTGATGAGAGTAATCAATTGAATACTAACCATTGTAGTCACGGCAATCGGCAGCTACGTTGTTGGCAAGAAGATGCCACTCGCACAAGAAGACTGGACCGCATCGATTGCCAACCGTGTTGAAAAGACATCCAAAATGCTGTCTCAAATCAGGGCCATCAAAATGACTGGCTTAGAAGATGTGATGGCAAATTACGTGCAAAATCTTAGAGAGACTGAAGTTGAACACTCGAAGCGCACCCGCGTCTGGCTGTTGCGACTTTATGTGATTGGCATGTATTATTGGCTCCCGATACGATCTAGTACTAACTCGCTAAGGTACATTTTGTGATTGCATCACGGCGCCAATCGTCCTAGCTGGTGGTATTTTCTGGACTACTCTAGGAGGAGACTTTACCCCTGCCAATGTTTTCACAACCCTGGCAGTCGTGACTCTGATAGGAAGCATCCTGAAATACTTTCCGGATGAATATGCCTTGATTCAAAATGGACGAATGTCTCTCAAGCGCTTTGAAGACTATCTCGCCAGCGAAGAATGGCAAGATCCTCGATGCACTGATCTCGCTGCGTTCCAAACCGAAATAGGCGCAAAAAATGTCGTTGACGAACATGTTGCGGAAGTTGACACACTTTCGTCCAGCGATATTGCTGTGTCTTCCAGCAGAGTTATCGAGTTTTATCATGCCGAAATTGCTGTGGAAGGCACTGACAAAGTGGTATTCGTCACCCTTGATGTCGCAATCGAGAGATGTGAGATAGTTATGGTGGTTGGTCCAACAGGGTGTGGCAAATCAACCTTCCTCCGCGCTATCCTGGGAGAGATTGAGCTGCTTTCCGGCGCAATCTATGTTGAATCTGGCCATGTTGCATTCTGCGACCAGACTGCGTGGCTTTGGAACGCATCCATCCAGGAGAATATTATCGGAGACAGTCCTGTTGATATGAATTGGTATTATGCTGTCGTTGAGGGTTGTCTTCTCAAGAAAGATTTTCAAAACCTCCGGCGAGGTGACCAGACGAAAGTAGGCAGTAACGGTGGAAACCTCAGTGGCGGCCAGAAGCAAAGAGTTGTAAGTATTCAGTACCTCCTACGACTCGTTATGATATACTAATGTTATCCCCTTTAGGCTTTGGCTCGAGCCGTGTATGCGCGATCACCATTCCTTGTGCTTGACGACCTTTTTGCCACACTCGACAGGAAGACTGCTGCAGAAATCTTCTCCCGTCTCTTTGGCCCAGATGGGCTGGTCAGAAAGTCGCTCTCGACTGTTATCATGGCCACCCACTCAAGTAATATCCCTTACCCAAAGGGTAAGATAGGTTTCTAACTGCGAGTAAAATAGTCCAATTTTTAAGCGCTGCCGACCGCATCGTGGTTCTTGACAAAGAGCAAGACCCTATCTCGACAACTGATATTGCTCAGGTAATCGCCAGTGAGCGCGTGCAGACGGTTTGCAATGAGATCAGCAAACTTCAAAAGGAGGATGATGACGAAGACGAAGTTGACTATGACCTGGCTGCTGAAGTACCCAAAGCCGACGACGAGCCGCATGCGGATGATATTGCCAGACAAAGGGGTGATCTTACTATTTATCCGTTTTACTTTCGGTCTCTTCCCGCGAAGATGCCTGTTGTGTGGCTTTCGTGGGTTATTTTAACCCTTGTTGCTGAGGTATTTTCAGGTGAGCTGATCCAGTGTACTCTAAATTGAGGGTGAAGAATAACCACTCGCCTCAGATGGATATGTACGAATCTGGACGGAAACCGACCCAACCAATAAGCTACTTTATATTGGCTATGTTTTGATTAGTGCTTCGGCTGCAGGCTTTGCTACAATGCATTTAGAGTATGTCGATTTACCAGTCGGTGCTAGCGAGACTGGCGGCTAACAGTAACAGGGCTATGTTCTTGAAGATTATTCCATACTCGTCTCTGTTCCTTCACAGAATGCTTTTAGACGTTCTTATGGGGTGAGTGTTCGGTTGTCGAAAAACGGATGATTCAAATGTACTAACGAGAGTTTCACAGAGCCAAACTGAGTTTCTTGACTGGGACGGATCATGGAAATTTGGTCAACAGGTACATGCCCACTCTTTTGCTCTAATCCTATTACCTGGCTAACAAATCCATACAGAATCAGTCAAGATCTTAGCTTAATTAGCACACGGCTACCAGAGGGCGGCATGCGAACCATCTGCTGCAAGTTTTTCTGAGTGACATCATTGTCTTCTACTAACTGTATTTTTCAACAGATTGCATTAAAATGCTGCTACGATTTACCCTGATTATCGTCGTCACCAAGTATACAACCTCGATTCTCCCTGTTGTTCTTGGAATCATTTTCGTCGTGCAACTATTTTATCTGCGAACATCCCGACAGTTGAGGTATCTAGAGCTCGAAACTAAGGCACCACTCGTCACGCAGTTTACCGAGGCTGCCTCCGGTTTATATCATATCAGAGCGTTTGGCTGGCAACACCGAAATCTGACCAAGTCCTTGCAACTGCTTGACGATTCACAAAAGCCATATTACTATTTGTACGCGGCTGAAAGGTGGCTTAGCCTCGTCATGGATACTCTATCCCTCTTCATTGCTGTTGTGCTCATTGCATTGACTGTGTGTCTAGAGTATATTGCCAGTGCTTCTGGTATTGGATTGAGTATGCTATCACTCATGACTTTGAGCTTTGACTGTATGAGCTTTGTGAGGGAGTGGATGCTGTTGGAAACATCTCTTGGCGCTTTGGCGCGAACAAGAGACTTTATTCGGGATACACCACTAGAGGAAGACCCTAAGAACCCCACAAGACCACCACCCCAATGGCCCCAGCATGGCAGAATTGTCATGGAAGACGTTGTGGCCAAATATGAGTAAGTGATTGGACTCAGTGTATTCAGTACGCAAGCTAATACATTTACAGTTGGCAGAAAGCAGGGCCTCCTGTTCTGGACGGCGTATCGCTAGATATCCCACCACAGGCAAAGGTCGGAATTGTTGGGCGAACTGGAAGGTAAGCTGCCGCCCTGCTGTTTACGATTCTTGATTTTTAACGGTGTTATAGCGGCAAGAGTTCTATTCTGATGACTCTGCTGGGTTTCTTGGACTACACCGGTAAGATCACTATTGACGGGATTGACATCTCGAAAATCCCCAGGAAGAAACTCCGGTCGATCATTACTGCGATTTCGCAGGAAGACCTTAACTTGGAGGGTACCGTTCGGTACAATCTTTTCCCCGAAACACACGATCCCGATTTACAGAAGAACCCTTTCAACGAGTATGCAGCCATTGAGCTCCTACGGCGACTTGGATTGCTGGAGATCATTGACCAGCACAAAGGCCTCGATACTATAATGGGTGACCTGGGTCTATCGTATGGCCAAAGGCAACTGATGAGCATCGCAAGATCCTGTATCAGGCACTATACACACGACACGAGAATTATTATAATGGACGAGGCAACGAGTAGCCTGGACCACAGCATCCAGGAGGAAGTCCTTCAAATATTTCGCGAGCTCTTCTACGACTGCACAATCTTTGCGGTTGCCCATCGTGAGGAAACCATACAGGGCTACGATTTTCGCATGACCATGGCAGATGGGAAGCTGGAGTCGCTCACTCGCGTTGTGGACAGTGAAGACGAGGAGGAAGCACTTGAACCATTGCAAGCGCCAGAACCGCCTCAAGCACCTGAATCGTCTGGAGCACCCGAATCATCGCAAGATTCGGAATCACCGCAAGCAGCGGGGTCATCACAGCCGCCGAGAAGAGTACCAGAGCTGAAATTGTCACAAATCAAATTGCCTGATCTTCCTGATATGTCATACACATTAGCGGAGGAAGAATTCATCAAAGAGGCTGGAAGAAAGCGCCTCGAGGAGATTACTCGCAGTATAGCCTCGAGGGAAGAGCGTAAACGAAGGGGCTCGGCGTCGTCTGATGAATTGCCGGAATCAGTATCCAGGCAACCTTCGATAGATATATCCAAGAGTATTCCCCTGGCGCCCTCAAGCCCCCCGACAATGGAAGCATCTACCGGAGCAAGCGAGGACAAACCCTTCCGGTCGCGTATGGGACCCCCGACAGCTTCAGCGTCGAGTAGCCGAACTCGGCCAACTGGTCCTGTGCCCATGAACCCGTTCTTTGAGCACATGCTGCGTCTGTCGGAACAGAGCATTGCAAGGACAGAGAGATGGATGGCAACTCCGCCCGAACAGAGAAAGAGTACCAGCATGTTTCAGCAAGCCCGAGAAATTCGGGAAAAGATAAGAGTACAAGCTGCCGCGGCGAGGGCGGCGGAGGCAAAGAAGGTGGCGGAGAGGGCAGAGAAGGAGGCTAAAAAGGCAGAAAAGGAAGCCAAGAAGCAGGCAAAGAAGACTGAGAAGGAAGCTTCTGAAACAGAGAAACCCGGCAGAGCAGTAGAGATTGAAGAAGTCCCAGAGGACACGGAGGTTTCGGAAACCATTATTGATGAGAAGGGAAAGGGTCGTGCTGAATGATTTCGATACATAGTATTTGCTGCCACTTGGTCTATTCTCTTAATTATGCTTTGTCCTGTTATATGCTTTGCAATCTAATCCTCTATAATTGTCGTGCGTTATAAACGATGCCATTACACTATATTAAAGTGTAATACACATGAAGTTGGTGACAATGTATGTGAGTGGGCTGTGGCTGACCGGGGGCCAAAGTGAGTGCCGGGTTTGTGTAACCTTGAACCTTTGGAGGAGAGTGGGCAAGGCGGGGTCTTTTTTTCTGGTGCAGTTGTCTTGAATGTTGGAGTTTTGGGGGGGAATTGCTTTTTTTAGTTTCATGCAATGGAAGGTAGGGATTGCTGGATTGGGAAATGGTTCAGCTGTTGTTTGACAAACATGATCCATTCGATATCCATTTATTTTTAATTTCTTTAGTACCGTGAAGACTGCAGTAGATTGCATTAGACTAGAGATAAAAACGGTCGTGGTTGCGAGAGAGTGTAAATTGATGGCGCGGGGATGACTCCGTCTGCAGGTGGGATTTAGTTAGACCGAGGCAAGGCTAGAGAGCACTTGAGTCGAGCAGGGTTGGTAAACCGCAAAATGCTGAGTCGAAGTGAGAATGACCAGGGCACTGGACTGTACGAGGCGACGGAAGCCACCGACACAAGTACAGACAGAGAGACAGAGGGAAGGGAAAATCCACACTGCGAACGGTCTAAGGCGGATGGAGTTAGAGGTGGTAGTTGTGGCGTCTGGGTTGAGGCCGCGGAGAAGTGGTTTTCCAGCAGGTATTGAGTTTTGGGGGAGGGGGATTTACTCAAGGTGGTGTGATTTTGGATTTTGTGGATTTTTTGGTGTCACAGTTGGAGTGTTGGGCAGGCACGTTTCTTGTTGTTTGGAGTGAGCAGGTTTGATGATGACAGGGCTGTTACGCGTGTCCACTGACGACAGAATGTACAGAGGAGACAAAATGGATACCTTATCCTGTAGCTGGTGGTGAGAATGGTGAGAGGGACAGCAGCGAGAGAGTGACGGAGAGGCAGTGGGCGAGTGAGGGGAAACAGTGAGGAGCGAGAGTGAGAGTGAGAGTGGTTTGGGGTCCGTGTTTCAGGTTGCAGTGGCCTGGGAGGATCCACTCTCCACACACACAAGTTCTGGCAGTGGCACCCACTGGCTCCAAACTGGCAGCACCACCTGCCAGGCGCCTGGAACGTGCAGCTGCATTGCAGGGTACTGGCCATTACAGCGGACGCTCACTAGGTGTGCACTGCACTGCACTGCACTGGGCAGAACACTGGCACCTGTACTGGGAGTTGTGCTGAAAACTGTACTGGAGACAACAGACTCCATAGGCGAAGGCCGCGTAGATTAATTGGACCATCATTTAATTACTCGCTTAACACCTGTTCGTTATCAAAATGACTCTGGCTCTGGGTCATTTCAACACCCCAATACCCCATGCCATGCCTGCCTGGTCACCCTGCCAGATCCGTCTTGTCAAAAGTTCCCAACCAACGCCGGGCTTCTTACGTGCCGTTGACTAACCATGCATGCACCTGCAGGCGTCAAAGGTCCATGGACTTGTCAGAGGCCAGTTTTGGCGCTTCGGTCGGCAGCCGGATACTACAGACATTAAACAAAAAACTATGACACTAATTTGACAACTCTGCAGACTACCTAAGTATAAACTCGCAGGTTGCAGGGCACAGCACTAAGAGGAAGGTCTGCACACACAACTCGTTGGCACTAAAGTGAGGCTTGCAGTAGCACACGTCAAATGCAAATGCAAGCATGATGATCCCTCTTTATTTTTGCCTGTCCCCCGTCTGTCGGCCGGTGTTTACATTCTATCCGTGTGCGTGTGAGGGGGAGTTGAGACAACGCAAGCCATGTCATTCACACTCTCTCCCTTGTCTTTTCTTTAACGTTTGCTTCTCTACAGTACCATCACAGGCTGGGTTAGTCTGTAATTTAATGTGGCTAGAGACAAAGAATTCACCAGCTGAGACATTCCTTCGTTGGTCGTCGTAGAACAAAAAAAAAAGAAGAGAAAAAAAAAAAATGCACCTGACGCTCCCTTGAACACTGTTGATTTTGTGATATTAATTACCAGGTTCATCCGTCGTGTGTGTATTTCCCAGTCTACCTTGTCTCTATTAACTTTGTCAATGCTTCATCAAGGTTACTTGCCTGGGATACTTTTGGTCCACCCTGTCAGCTTCAACCGCCCAATACCACGTCGAATTATTTCTTTTTCTTGTTCTAAATTTATTCATTTTAATTTTTATTCGACGTTGACAGAATTACCTTTTGCATTTCCTGTTTAGTCTATTTTTACTTTTTTTTTTCATCACCATCTTGCATCGCACTCCTCGTCAATTTGTTTCTGTCAGAATGGCCGAAGTCCGCTGACGGTGGCGCCCAACTCCATTCTTTCAGCGCTGTCCTCCAGCGCTCCTTCCGTCTTTTTTTCTCTTTCTGTCGACATCTCCAAGTCAAAAGTCAAAGCCAGAGTGCAGGTCCGGCCCAGGCAGTCCAGGTCAGGTCCTGCCCAATTGGGCAAATCACGCTAAAATTACTGTACCGTACTGTACCCGGCTCCTCCACTGACCTCCACCAAGTCCACCACACCGTCCACCCCCAGTCAGCCACTGAATTTACGGCGCCGTCACCCACTAAACTTTGGCATCCTCTCTCCTCTGGCGGGCAGCCCCAGCGGGCACAAACGACGCTAAACTAGCTCTGGTGTTGCATTTCGGCTCACCCTCACCATTCCCACCTCGACCAAACCCACCTTCGGCCTCGCTCGCTCACCCTGTCCGTTGCTCCAAACTGTCTCTGACCTGCCTTGTCTTCTCCTCTCTTTTGTCCAAGGTTCTTTTCTTAATGGTTCTCGGCCGCTCTCTCTCTCTCTCTACCTTCCTCTACGCCATAATCCCTGTCCATTTCTTTTGGAAACCCCCCCTCCCCCGCCCTCGCTGGCGGAACTTGCTCTAAGCTGTCCCGAGCTCGCCTCGTCATTATATGATAGCTCCCGCCTCTCCAACTCCCTCACCTACAAACCTCTTCTCTTTACTTTCTGTTCTCTTCATCATTTCATTATTGATTCTGCCTCTTGCCAGTAAATACTGGCTTCTGCCATCATGGATCCTATGCAATTGGATCATCCCCCTCCCACCAACACCTTTGTAAGTCACACTGCCACCACCACCTTCACCATCACCACCATACTAACAAAAACAGCACCTCTTCTCCCAACTTCCTCCCGAACTTCGCCTCAAAATCTGGTCCTACAGCCTTCCGGGGCCTCGAATCGTCCCAATTCGCTGCGGTGCCAAATCAGCTTCCCTGTCTCTCGCCAACCCAATCAGCTGCACCACCACCGCACCCGTCCCAGCCAGCCTACACACCTGCCACGAAGCTCGCCACGAATCTCTTAAAGTTTACAAGCCCTCTTTTGGCTTTGCGCGAGCTACCGGTCAAGTTGTGCTCAATCCCTCCCAAGATGTGCTCTACTTTGGTCCCCGCGACGGCTACATGGCTGCAGAGGCACAGTTCCAGACCTGCATGTACATGTGCGATCCCAAGGAGCTAGCCGCCGTACGCCGCATCGCTATTAGCGATGCTCTGTTTTGGGTCGACAACCTTTATTACTGCTCCATGACGGCTGCTAGCCTTACTTCTGAAGTGCTCAGACAGATGGCTACGCGGATGCCTGGATTGAAAGAGGTGGTTTTTGTGCTCAGAGAGGAAGACACGTTGGCCGGGGCGGAAGCAACAGCAAGTATTCAGCAACGCTTAAGGCTACAAATCATGATGGGGCTACAGACGGTATGCTTGGAGATTCCGTCGTGGAAGCCACCCAGCTGGAGGGTTGTGACGCCTCAACAATTCGGGTACTCCGAGGGATGATTTGACGACCCCGATTACGATTTTACACATTTAATGAAATACCGCAAACGCACAAAATCAACATGCGCACTAAATATGCGCAAAAAAGACTTAGACTCATGCCCAGACTCCGAACCGTCGAAGCGTGTTAGTCGACCAAGACACCAATGCCGACTCCATTCCGGCAGTTGCAGCCACCACGTCCGATTGTGTAAAACAAAAAGGACCGGAGGCACCAAAGCCTCCAGAGTCAAAAGAAATGCATACAGCTGTCAACTGCGGAAAAGAGAACAACTTTCTACCCACCGTATGCGGCCCTTTATGCGGCCGCTAACAACGGGTCTCACCACTTTTGGCTGTCAAGGGGTCTCAGGGCCGCCCACGGGTAAAGACGCGGTGCGCCGTCGACAGTTGGAGTGGTGGCGCTTGGGCAGTGGTGCTGGATAGAGCAACAAGAAAACGGCCTTTGCGACCATTTTCGGGCCCTGGCAGAAGGTCAGCAGGGTTACATTGCAGGTGCAGATGGGACTGGGACTGCAGAAAGGGAAATACAGGACCACTGCAGTTCAGTCGCCGCGACCATTAACAGGCTAAATAAGGCGTTGCAAATGAACAAAATTTAATGAAATTCGACTTTGCCTTTCACAAATTGTATTCTTGTATATTTCATAATTCCGCTCGTTCCCTTTGTTGTAAAAAGTTCCGCGACATGAACCCATGCATGTTTCGGATATTCTGGACTGATTCAAAACCTTGCGCCGATATATATCGGACCGCCATCAGCTCCGGAGCCCTTGTAGTAATGCTACTCTACTGTTTGCCGTGAGCATGATGTGATGTGTCATGGATTTTTACAGAAGCGAAGCGAGGGTGAAGTCAGAATAAGTTCAAGTGAACAACAAAATGTAGTCCAGAATCTAGCCCGATGATACAGGCGCGCGATGCAGGCAACGATGCAAAAGTGTGAGGGATGTGACCTTTGTGGGTGGCGCAGACTTACACGCTTGCATCTCAGCTGGGATTGCCGACCAGAGTTGGTCTTTGTGATTAATATTTGTAATTGTGTTTATGGCCTTCATTCTTTTTAATGTAATTGTTGGTATTTATTGTGTTTTATTGCTTTTTTGTATTTGATTGGTATTTGATCTTGAACTGTTACGCATTCACACCCATCCCAATCCCCTTCCTCCTCCCCCTCACCAGAGCCTCCAACGCCCTCCCCAACGCAGGCATATCCCCCAGCAGTGTAATGTGTCCCCTCTCCGAACTGACCCTCCCACCTTTGACAATGGCATACCCCTCGGGCAACATTGCCTCTTTGGCCAACACGACTCCATCGCCCGATCGAAAGACGAGGTCATCATATGCATCTGCGCAGGGGATGCCGTCTCTTCCATTGACGCGAGCTGCATACACCGTGGGGATATCTTTACCATATATGAGAGCAACGGGTGGATAGGCATTCGCAGCCTCGTGTGAGGGTTTATATGCTAGTTCTGAACGGAACTGCTTGATCTTCTTGAGCGTGCGGTCGAGATATTCCATGTTTTCAGCATATTCGGCCTGCGTGGTAGACAAATCTGGCGACATGGGCACTTCGGGAGTCTTCTTGTCGGATTTGCTGTCGCTTCGGGTGCGGAGAAACGTATTGGGGAGGAGGGAGGTGAATGAGGATGAGTTTTGGTGTTTGGTCGCTATGGCTGGTAAAGTGGGCGCGACGCAGGGACTTAGACGGTGTTTCTTCCAGTCTTGGGCATCGAAGAAGTCAATGGGGTATTCTTCGCCGGACTCGCTGTCGACGAAACAGAACCCATCGTCGGGCAGGAGAAGGAATGAAGTCCTGATGGAAAAGTTGACGCGTGCGGTGAGCAGTTTCTCATTGAAGAGGACTGGGTCGCCGTTGCGGAGGGGCCCGAGGATGTTGATGCACGATTGGGGCACTCCGGCGTAAAGCACGCCCGCGAAGAGGTCGGGACGTTGGTTCACGGCGTGGCGGGTAATGAGCCCACCAAGGCTGTGGGCTATGACGATGGCTCCGCGGGATGCAGGCGGTGTAGATTCCCGGTTGCTGGGAAGAGTAGACAGAAACTGCTGGAGGGTGTGGGAGAGACGGTGTGGGCTGAGACGCCAGTCGTACCCGAAATCCCAGACTCGTAGACGACCAGTGCGGGCGTTTTCGCAGGAACGTAGTTTCTTGAAGAGTTTGCGACTGATGTCGATAGGACCGATGTTCTTGAGCATGCCGGAGGGGATGATGCGCTCGGGCATGGATTCTTCGTCTGCGTCGTCGAAGCCCACTTCGAGATTGGCTTTGCGCATGTTGAGGCCGAGTTTGACGGGTGCCCAGAGTTGGTGGTGTGGAGGTTCTGCGGAACGGAGGATAGAGCCTCTATAACCCCCTAGGATGACTATGTCGCCGGTGAGGTCTTGGAGGACGTCGTCTAGCGTGCTGGAGTTGTCTTTGGGTTTCTCGAGGATTTCTTCTTTGGGGATCTCTCGTGATTGTTGTTCCATGATGGGTTCGTTGGTGAAGAAACCGTTGAGTGATAATTGAGATCGCCTTGCTACGTTTTGGAATTTAGGGAGACTGGGCATCTTGAAGGTTGGTACGTCTGGTAAGCTGTCCTTGAGGGCGATGAGTCGGATGTTGACCATGTCGTGGATGTTGTGGAATCTGTCATCGTCGCCTAGTGATGATGTACGTGATAAGCTGTGGTAAAGAAGACTGTCGTCTGATGTGACGCGGCGCAGAGCTCGTGGACGAGGCGTAGATGGTAGCAGTCCGGGACTTAGGGTGGTTGATGATGGTATTGATGATTGCAATCTTGAGTGAGCTGAATCCTTGGGTGATCCTAACGTGGGAGTCTGAGTGCCTGTGGGAGTGGCGGAAGAAGGCGACTGTCTTGAAATGGGGAGTGGCGACTTTGGCGGACTATGTTGCGTCGGCTTGGAGTCATGAAATCGAAGTGAAGCAGGTAGTGACGGTAAGAAATTTGACGATCCAGAGAAAGACGGCAGAGCCTTCTGTAGTCGCTTCAATGCCTCCTGGCCCGCAGAACTTGATCGATTTCTGGTTGGTCCACCAAATGCGACGCCCAGCATACTCCTCGTCTGTCGCGAACGATTGTCCCTAATCCCCGGACGCCACGGAGACGGCGGTTCCAGTCTCTCTTCTTTGTTTTGCGCAGGCGAAGTCGCGTTTGGCGTGGATTCCGAATCATCAGTATGATCCCCCGCGGGCGGCGAAGCAGGAATGTCAAAGTAACCCGCATGCTGCGCACCATGCTGAATCGCAGCCGCCTTCTCCGTAGCTGGCGTATGAAACGACGTAAAATGACTGGCTGCCGTGCTCATCGCCGGCTGCAACACAGCCTGGGCATTATCCTGATCTGACAAGGTACTCGCGCCATCCGAAAACTCATCGTCCGCCGGCGCAGACACGGGGATCTCAATCTCATGCGGCTCATGATGGCGCGACTCACGGTCGGCATCAGCCAGCGATTCAATGCTCATTGTGGCAGAAACAATGTGAAGATATCGTGGGATGTGAGAGACAAGTAATTGAGTGTGTCGAGGTAAGACATAACCAGATTCGGAAAGAACCGTCAGAAGCGGATGACGTCGACCAAATTGCTTGTGATAGCGGGTCAGGCTGAAGGATCAATTGTATTGTCTCCGGGATTCTCAGAGGAGCTGTGTCGTAGTTATGCGATGTCAATGTCAATTGACGACTGAGGGTATCATGTAAGGGTGGGAGAGGTGAGTGAAAAGAGGAAAGAAAGAGCGAACCGGAGAGCCGGGATGGTAAGAATATAGACTCGGGCGTTTTTGGCGTCGACGGTTGGGCGGATTGGATGGGACTGGATGGGATTGGGATTGGGCAGACTCCACTGAAAGAGGGCTGTTGGTTTAGCGTCGCCCGAGCGAGCCGGAGCCTGACGATGACGCATTGGACGCACGTCGAGAAGGGTAGTGCTGCTGGATTGGGTCATTCGACAAGTCGTCCCGATTTGATCAGTGAATATAGAGGACGCATGCTGGGTAGACCAATTGAATCGATGAAATTGATGAAAGGTTCGAAATGTCTGTAGACGCCGTTGGATGGATGCATCTCTTGGTTCTTGGCAGGGTCAGCCAGTCCAGCCCAGCCAAGCAGCGTACCTGCATCTCCGCAGCACCCTCATATAGGAATCAGATAATAAATCCATCAATATGCAACCCATCGGACAACAATGCCAATAATAAATCGACACAGCCCCAATGCCGCCCTGTCATCTCGACATCCCCACCGCGTTGATTGGTGGGATGCAAACACTTGAGCCCAACTCACCCCACGTCTCTTGCGCAAGGGACGCCTAGACAGTGCGATGCCAGTGGACGCCAGTGGCACACTGACACTGACGCAGTGGTACGTACCCAAGTCCCCCATCCGCCAATCCCCGACGCCTGTTCCTGGCTCCGACCTCCGTGACCGCTCCGGTTCCTGAAAAGACCCCTCCGAACCAACAAACCCTCTTTTGTCTCTTTTGTCTCCTCGCTTCGCTCGACCACCTCCTCTACCAATTCTCTCTCTCTTTGTCTCCTCGCTCCGCTCGACACCTTTTTTCCTCTCCTCGCTCCGCTCGGCCACCTCCCCCTCAATCGCCAATCCCAAAATGACAACCCTCGTCCCCCGCCCCCCCTACACCGACCCCGAACTCACAACCCTCTACCCATCCCACCTCCACCTCCAACAAGTCCAAATCCTCCTCCGCCACGGCGAACGCACCCCCGTCAAAGCTCGCTTCTCCTCCGCCGGCCTCTCCCAATACTGGCCCTACTGCACCGTCGCCCGCCAGATGCGCTCCGCCCTCCTCAACCCTTCTACTTCTAGCCTCAGCACCTTTGAATGGAAGCGCCAGCTCGAATCCCTCGGTCCCAACGACACAATCACCCCAGCCAAAGGTCCAGCCGGCCAAGTCGACGCCATATGCGACTTCGGGATGCTCACCGACCGGGGTCGCGAAACTACTCATGAGCTTGGGGCGCGGCTGCGAAGACTCTATGTCGACCAGTTGGGCTTCTTGCCGCCGACTATGGACTCGAATGACTTCATCTACCTGCGGTCGACGTATATTCCGCGCGCTCTCGAATCTCTCCAACAGACTTTCCAAGGACTCTACCCGATCCAAACACGCGCTCCTCAACTTCCCCTACCGACGATCATATCCCGCTTCCCTTCTGAAGAAACCCTCTTCCCCAATGAATGGAACTGCCGCCGCTTCGCAGAACTCGCTGCTGCTTTCGCCCAACGCGCCGCCGATACCTGGAACGACTCCGACGACATCGCGTACCTCAACAAGAAAATCGGCAAATGGATGCCTGAAAACTCCCCGCGCATCGCCGTAGACTCTAAACCCCGTCTCGTCGGCATCATCGACTCCATCAACGCCACCGCCGCTCACGGACCTGCTACCAAACTCCCCAAGGAATTCTACGACCCCAAGGTAAAACAAATCGGTGAGAAGATTGCAGTCGACGAATGGTTCAGCGGCTACAAAGAGAGCCAGGAATACCGCACGCTCGGCATTGGAGGTCTACTCGGTGACGTGGTCCAGCGCATGGTCTCCAGCGCCGAGAACGTAAACTCACCATTCAAGATTGGCCTCAGTGGGTGTCACGATACCACTCTCGCAGCCACTGTTGCCAGTTTAGGCGCTTATAACACGCAAGCATGGCCACCATTCACAAGCCATGTGGCCATCGAGCTCTTCCGTCGCGCAGACCAGCCACAGCCACCTCCTACGACGCCGTCCACGAAGAAGTCATGGATTCCCTCAGCCATCTCAGGTAGCACCAGTGCCATTGGTCGCAAGAAGACACCTGAACTCTCAGACAGCGAAAAGAAGAAGTTGGATGGATATTATGTCCGCGTGCGCTATAACGACGAACCCCTCACCATTCCCGGCTGCAAACCTGCTGGCAACCACTTAGACGGGGACGAGTCATTCTGCACTTTGGTATGTAACACTGATAACCGCGACTGGACATGGAACTTACATATTCAAGGCCGCTTTCAAATCCATCGTAGACAAGTTCACACCTCAAGACTGGCAGGGCCAGTGTTCTGCAAATCTCAAGACTTCACCATTTCCTTCCAAGATCGAACCCGCCGGCTACTAGAGCATACACTAGACTTGACTTTCCTTGCTTCTCCATCACTTACATACAGTTCCTCATAAAGTATATCCATGATTATAGACACATATTCAATCATAGAGCTTCTAACATTGCAGTTGCATTTCATACAATCATACAATCATACAGCCAATTTGGTATTGAACTTGTTTTATTTCTTTTCGCATTCGCGCCGCGCCGTGCTAGAAACTGATGACTGAAGCACATCTTATGCTAGTATAACCTGACTAGCCGTTTTGCAATCAGTGAACAGCAAGTCTGTCCACATCCTCCACTGCTTCACCTGCATGCAATCTCAATTATCCTTCTATCAGAACCTCCATCTCCGGATCCTCGCCCATAATGCACCAGCTTGTGCCAATATCTACAGAACAAATGAAACCACCCCGTTTTCAACTTTCCTTCGCCCATTACTTCGCCTCCGCTCCAACGCAGTCCCACCGGGAAGTTTTCAAAAGCATATAAAAAAGAAAATCCAAAACATCATACACAGAAAGTAGGTAATTAGGATACAAAAATAGGCAGAAGAAAATAAAAAGAAGAAATATAAAAAGAAAAAGTGTTTGAAAGGATAGTAGAATTGTGAAAACAAAAGCCAGAATTCCAGAATTAAGGATGGGACAGAAGACAACCCAAAGCAATTACAATGAATTACAAAAAAGTACTTCCCGTGGCTGCTCTCATACATGTATTTGGAGAGCGTCGTGGACCTTCGTCACACGTGAAATTTGGACTTAATTGGCAACCTCTTCCTCTGCCCAACCGTTGAGTCCTCCTTGGATGGCAAGGCCGAAACCTGCGCCGCCCATTCCACCAAAGCTGGCTTGGTAGTGGTGTCCACGTCTTTCACCATCGTGGACGTTGTTGGACCCGTTGGCGCCATTCTCGAACCCGGGGCCGAAGGCGGGCAAGCTAGCAGCTCGGCTGTGCTGATTGCGTGCAGGTGCCAACAGACCACCAATTGTGGGGGCGCCTGAGCTGTTTCCGTTGACAGGGTATCCGTTGGAGATGCTGGCGGATTGACCGTGAGAGCCAAGGTGGCCAGGCTGGGGAACCTCGAGACCCAGCTCGCCATCGGCCGACTGGTCGCCGTACAGACCGTTCTGTTGAACGCCGTACTGTTGCTGCTGCTGGCCTTGTTGCGAGATCTGGCTCAGGTACATCGTCAAGGGGTTGCTGTTGGCGCTGAACAAAGCAGCAGACTCTTGGGAAGCGGTGCCGTTGGCAGGTGATCCGCTGTTTTGCGATCCGTTGGGAGGGGGTGAGGCGACTCCATCTCCGCGTGGGGAGCTGGCCTGTTGCTGTGCCTGGCGAGGAGCATTTCCGCAGCGATCCTTACCAAAGTTCACCTTGAACTTCTTGTACTCGTCCTTGCCACGAATGGCTTCGATGGCCTTGATAGCGTTGGCGATGTTGGTGAAGTTGACGAAAGCGCAGCTCTTCTCGCGAAGAGTGTTGACCAACTCAATGTCACCATACTCGGAGAAATCTTGGCGAAGTCGCTCCTCGGTCCACGTCTCGTCGAGGTTACCTACATACACGTTTCGTGATGCGCCACCACTCACAGCCAGAGCAATGGCAGGGGGCAGGGCACCAGAGTGCTTACCCCATCCAATCTTCAATCGTCGGTTGTGAATCATGAGGCCTTGGATGTTGCTCAGAGCGTAAAAGGATGCGGCAGCGGTGGGGTCGATGAATGTCACAAAGCAAATATGCTTGTCAGGAATGTAGCGAATGTGGTGCAAGAGACCACCACGGACAACGTTACAGATTTCCTCAATAGTCGTCTCAGGGTGAATGTTGCCGAGGTAAATGGTTCTGTTACCCAAGTTGTGCATGCCGCCGGCGGTGGTCGCAACAGCGGCGGCAGCCACAGACTGTTGGGCTAGGGCATTCGAAATCATGTCGCGATCAGCTCCAGTGAGCATGTTGGCGTAACCAGGGGCGATACCAAGGTACTGGGCGGCATTCTGCTGTTGGGTCTTGGAAACGTAAGCGCATCGATCCTTGCCATAGTAAACTCGGCGAGGTGCCTGCCACTTGGCTTCTTGAGGTAGTTGAGACACAGCCTTGATAGCGTTGGCAATGGAAAGATAGTGAACGAAAGCGATGCTCTTCTCGCGGACTAGCTTGATAGTGTCGATGGCACCAAACTTGCCAAGGTCTTCTCGCAGCTCCTCATCAGTGATTTCTTCGGGTAAGTTGCCGAGATAGACGTTTCTTGACGCTCCAGATTGCTGAACTGCGAGAGCCACCGAGGTAGGAACTTGAGAGGGCTTGCCCCAGCCCACTTTGATGTCCTGGCCCTTGATGCATAGCTTCTTCAGGATGGCGTCAGAGTGGAAGTGAGTGGCAGAGCTAGCGTCAAGGAAAGAAATGAAAGCGCAGTTCTTGTCGGGAAGAAGGCGAACGGACTCGATCTGACCACTTCTAACATGACCAAGGATTTCTTCGGCAGTGGTATCAGGAGGAATGTTTCCGAGGTAAACGGTACGGCTAGTTCCCGTAACAACAGCGGAGTTCATAGGCACTGGAGAAGATGGCTGCATAGAAGACTGCATGTTGAAGCCCCCGGTGGGAGACTGAGGAGGAAAGAACTGAGGAGCTCCATACTGGGAGGGAGAGACCATGGCGTGGTACTGCTGGGGTGAAATGTTCTGAGGCACGGGGCTGGACATGCCCCCATTGTGTTGTTGGCCGCTGTTTTGCTGCTGTGACTGTTGGAAACCGGAGAGAGACTGAAACTGTGGGCTAGCAAAGGCAGCAGGACTTCCAGGCTGAAAGGGACTTCCAAGCAGAAGCTGAGAAGGGAGCAATGGAGTAAACTGCATGTCAAAGGCTGTACCGGGAGTGGTCATATCGTTGTTCATGGCCTGCGTGCTTTGAGGCTGGCTCATTTGCTGTGTGTTCAAAGATGGGATGTTGCCGCGGCGGGGATGTCTGTCAGCAAAACCAGAGATGTTGGAAGTAAAAGCGCCATGAGAAAAGCCCGTGTCGCTGTTGGAGGGCTTAGAAGCGTGTCCGAAACGGTTGCCACCATTACCATTGGCGCCATTCTGGCCAACAGAGCCGTTGAGATCCTGCATTCCGAGAAGGTGAGGGGGGACAAGGGAGTCCCGCCCGGAGTGTGATAGAACCGCCGTTTTGAAAAAAGAAACGTGCCGAAGGTAGGCACGAAATGATCTTTAGGGATAGCTGCGCTGAACTAGGGCTGAAGCGTTGGGTCGCGTGATATCTAGGATAGCACAAGTGGGAGAAGCCGGTATATGTATTGAGCAATATATGCAAAAAAAAGAAGGCGGCAACGCTGTTGCTCGAGGAATCGAAGGGATAAGATATCCAAAATGTTTCAAAATGTAACAAGCGTGGTGTTGCACAATGATGTGAGCGAAGCCGAAGTACGGGGAATCGATCGAAGAGAACGCGAGGTAAAATTCCGAATAATAAAACAGTTGATTGAAAATGCGAGTTCGAAATGCAAGCTGAATTAAAATGCGCACCAGAATTCGAAACGAAGCGCGGTATGAACGAGAGTCGGTTGTCGAAAGAGTATCGCAGCAAGACTTTTCTAGAAAGGAGCAGTATGCATTGACGATTTGAAGTGCACGGGAGCTCTTCAATTCAACACAATTGCGTCTCGAGATGGAGAGAAATCGACGAGAACCGGTTCGCACGATCGAATTGAGGTCGAGAGCGGTTTCGGAATCGAAAATCGAGAATCGACAACGGGGTTGCTGACGTTGTGACTGAAGGAGGCGACGATATGGAAACAAGCACAGCTAGCTTAACCCGCCGTCTCAAGGGATACAGCACAAAGCAAGGAGAGAAAAGTCGAAGAAAGAGAAGAGGAGAAGAGAAAATAGGGTGAAATGAAGGATAGCGCGACGCTCGGGTCACCTTTAGTGGCAAGGTGAAGGGCCGGGGGGGTTGAAAGTAGATATTAAGATGCAAGGATGCTTAAAGGAGAGAGGGAGAAGGGTTGAATGGAGTTAACGGCCGGGGGAGCAAAGGCGTGTTGAGATGAGGGTAGAGAGAGAAAAGAATATATATCAGGTAAGTTTTGATACAGCAATGAATGAAAAAGAAGGTGATGTGAAATAAAAAGAAGGAGAATTATAGAAGGAGAAGCAAAAAGGAGGACGTGGGTTGGCGAAGAGAAAGGGAACAAGGAGGCGAGCGAGCGGGCGAAGAGAAAAGAGCGTCAAGCCGCAAGGTGTGAGTGACCGATTGCGCTGTAACTTGTACCTGCAGCCTTTGGGGCGTTACAGAGGGCACAGGTGAGTGAATGGGCGCGCGCACGGCAAAAGACAGCAAAGTAACAGAGGCCAGGAGACAAGGACAGAGGGAAAAGAGAGTCCCGTCTCCAATTCCCAAAGAATCCAGGGGTTGATTTTGGGGGCGGCTCCATTTGTCCCACTCTGTACCTGCCTGCCTTACCACGCAGCGTAGCTTGCCATGTACCTGCCACAGCGTTACGCCCGCTGAGTGGTACTTGGAGCCAGTGGTGGGCGGTTCAGGGGGGTGGAGACACGGAGAGGGGACAAGGTCAAGGCAAGGCAGCACTACGGCCGCTGTGGTAGGGGTTGCCTGTACTGGTACCTGAGCCGATGCCCCTACCCAAGGCCTGCAACAGATTTACAGGGCACGGGGTACTCTACAACAGAACCTTGGGCACAAAGGGACGACGATTCAGGGGACACTTCACACTTTGCATTCTGTCTCCTTTGTTCCTGAAGCTCTTAACATCTGCTTTTTTTTTTCTGAAGGGGTTGTAAATGTACTCGTAAATAATATGTATAATGGGCCGTGTCGTCTCCACTCCAACTGGGATTAATTTTAGTGCCCGCAACAAAAGCACGATTTATTACTGGCGCTGCACGAGATAGTTTAATGACCTCTGGCAGGGGTGGTGGAGAAGTCTTCCCATCAGAATGTGTATGTCCAATCAATTCACTGGAAGGCAATCATTGAACCAAACAAAGAATTGGAATTAGAATTAAAATAAAGCACACAATTTCGTTTCCCTCTTGTGCTTGTTGCCGTACTAGGTTAACTATTGAAATGCCCCTCGCCTCCAAACAAGGGAGTGCCGCATTCGCTGGGCTGAAGCCAACGCCTATTATTCTCAACAAGCGTTAAGAAAATGATTCAAAATAAAAAGGAGGCATAATGCTTGGACGAGTCTCGTCTGAACTCGTTTCATTCACGTATACTCGTCAAGAAAAAGCTAGCAGAATCAAAGGATCAAAGGATCATCCTGAGTTCAGAAACACAAACACAAGCCCAATCCAATGCAGAATCTCAATGTAGTAACTGCAATTGAAATAAAGTAACAAGTAAATAATAAAAATAAAAATAATAAAGATAAAGATAAAAAACCCTCTGGCACTGCAACTTTATGCATGCAAGCCGCACCCCTCAGGTTTCGACAGCGCTGCACGTCAGAGGGTCTGACCCTTCCACCACATCAGCCGTTAAGTTACCCCTAGCCTAGCGCCGCTTGATCACTCCTCATACTCGTACTCCATACACTGGCCTGACTGACTGACTTACGGAATGACTGTACCACCATCGTCAAGAGCCACAGTCACAGTCACAAAATATGCAAGTTCGCTCTAGGAAAGGCTCGGTGGGGTGGCTTCACTCACGACGCCAGCCTGCTTTTGACTGAGTATGTGTCCGGGCGAAGATGACCCGAGTCGAGTCATCATCAGCAAACAGCAAAAAGACTCACAAAAATTCAACAGTGAAGGCACGTCAATCATCTTGTACCAATTCACTTGCAATAATGTCTGATAATACAGACAACACGTGGATTACCGAATATCTCAAGGATAACCCTACTTTCGTCTCTGCAGACCTTTTAGAAGGCGGCGTGAGCAACTTCGTCTACCGCTTAACCAAGACAGATGGCTCAACTGTCATCTTGAAGCATGCCGAGCCATATGCCGCCTTTGACAAAACCTGGTCCTACGGCATTCAGCGTATAAAATGCGAGGCTGCCGCCCTGTCTTCGATATATGCAGCACTGCCTCCAAGTGATTGCGGAGCAGTCGAGACACCACGAGTAATCTCATACAATGACACCCAGCACAATCTTATCATAAACGATTTTGGTCCCGCTTCCAAAGACCTTCACACTGCCTTCCCATCTCTAACACCAAAGCAACGTGAGGACTACGGACGACGACTGGGGAAATGGCTAGCAGCCCTACATCAATGCAACACCATAGACACCGCAGCTTTCGCTAGCAACATCGAGGCCAAGGAGCGCAAAGGCATGGATCAGAGAATATCGCTGCTGAGTGCTGGCCTGCCATCTGCCAACTCAGATACGGCTTCTCCAGAGCAAGTCGCCGTCGAGAAGCAAGAGTTCAATGATCTGTTGGAAGATTTTGTTGTCGCTGTCACTGGGGCAGAAGCGGGCTGTGTAGTTCACGGTGACTTCTGGCCAGGAAATATTCTCGTCTCAACGGCTCCTGTTGAAGACAGGACAGAAGAGCTGATCGCCGTTATCGATCTGGAAGGTGTTGGTCTAGGAACAGGCGCCACAGATGCAGGCATATTTGCTGCCGAAGCATGGCTGCTGAGTCATTTCCACAGTTCCTCTGCGCAAGCAGCTGTCGCTGAGAACGAGGACTTTGGCATGTTAAATTCGTTTCTCGCAAGCTATCTAGAGGCCAAGGGAAGCGTAAGCGAGGCATTTCTCAAAGAGGCGATATTGCAATTTGCAATTAACCTCAGTGTGGGAAGGGGTGGCAAGATTCTGATGCTGCCGGTCAAGCAGTTCGGAGTTCAGATCGTGAAGCTGGTTATGGAACAGGAAATTGATTGGAAAGGGCTGTTAGAGCTGGATTGGGGAATGTATGGTTGGAAAGCATGGATTCGCAATTTGCAGACCCAGCCAGCAGAATCTAACGTGTAGAGGAAGGGAAAATGATCCAATTAATAAAGCTACTCCTGCCTGACTTTCCACTCCTGCTGACAGATCCCGCGAGTACTAAAGCTGGTCACTCAGTCTTGGATCTTGGCGCAGCACGCAGTGTTGGCAGCAGCCTCAGACACATATCCAGACTCATTAATGTTGCTAAATCTCAGTTAGCAAAGGTAGGAGGCGCAAGAAAGGGAACATACGGAAAACTGCAAATGGCAAATAAGCACCATAAAACAGCGTCTGCTTCGCTGACTGGCTGATGAACTCCTCTCCAAGAAACCACATATCATTACAGACCAAAGCCGTGCACAGCCCAGTGACTACACCATACAGGGCACCAGCGAGTTGAACAGTGCCAGGGAGTGTCGCATCAAGCAGCCTCGGCACCATGTATATAGCCAACGGGAATTGAATGGCAAGTTCAATATATACAAGGAATTCAAAGAAATGGCCTGGTGTGTCAATGTCGTAGTACGGATCTGACATTGTATTGATGTACCAGTTGCGGTACGCGACGAGAAGGCGAAAGGGTGAGTATGGGACTTCCATCAGACTCGCTGGGTAGAAAAGGACAAAGTCGACGCCGATCATGGCGGTCAAATGCATGACCACCATGAACAGATACAAATAGTCTTGAAGGGGTTTTGCTTGCGCCATTGGAAGTAGCAGTGGGTGAAATGCACTGTAGCTGCGCGTTGGTCATGCAACTGCTAAAGGTTGGGGATGGAAGCTCTTTTGCACGCTGCTCTACGACTTGCAAAATAAGCAACGCTCCGCTACAGGCTTGTGCACATGAGAGGTGCGCTCTCAAATGGTACCTCATAAGCACTAATACATTGCACAGTACACAATCAACCACAAGCCGTGGCATTTTCAACCACAAGAACAACTTTAGCTCACCCACATTGCCTGTTGTTGAAACATCTGCCAATATTCTAAAAATTCGATAAGTTTCTCACGCCTACAAAGTATTTAGAATCATTTAAAAATAGATGAGTCTGGCGTCTTTCGTGCTGGCAATCCAGGCAAGATACTACCCTGGACTAACCCCAAAATTTGGCGAACGACTTATAGCCTATGATGCCTCTGTTAAAAATAGTGTATTGCCTTAAGGAAGCATATATCACATCCATAACATTGTTTCTTTCATCTTACATTTACCCTAACGTTTACAAGAAATGGACTGCTGGGATGAAATGTGACCAAGCCGGCCCAAATAAGCTGTTGTCCATGTACAACGCATCGACCCTGGACATCCAATCTGCCCAGTATTAAAAACAAACAAAACAAGCAAAATGCATACTGAATTCCCCGAATCATCAACTATTTCTTCAGTTTTGAGATGCGTTTCGTGTTTGTGCCATGCAACCAATCTAGCAGCCCAATGCCGGCCCCAAAATTCTCCTTTGAAGTCTCATGATGGCGATCATGCTTCCACGCTGCATGCAAAAAGTCATATCCGCTATGAATGGTCGCAGTCTCTAGCAACTGCCATGCCAGAAACGCCCACATAGTTAACATATGAGTCCGAAAGATCTGTGGTGGGATCGCGATGGACAACACATTGGCCACAATGTGCTCGATAGGATGGGCGTACTGCGACGAGAACGCCACTGGTGCGGTGTAGTTGTGGTGCACCTTATGAATATGCTTGTAAAGAAAAGGTGTATGCAGAATGCGGTGGCAATAATAGAAAAATGCTTCACGAAACAGGCAGCAAAGCACAAAGTCGCTGCAGAATTCGTACATGCCTGGCGTGGTAGCGTCGATACGGACCATAGATGGTATGTTCAGCCATTGCGAAATCAGCAATAACCCGCCGTGCAAAACAGTGATGAGAGCTTGGTTCGCCGACGAAATAATTATTGCATGACGGACTTCCAATAAACTGGGTTGTTTGGTGGAGGGCTGTAATTTATGTCTTGATGCAAAAGCCGGTGCGATGTAGTCGAGCGAGACGAAGATGAAGCAGGGAATCCACCAAAATATTATCTGTATGGCAATGGTACCAAGAAAGTCGATAGCATATGGGTTATATGAGCCCACGACGCCCGACCATAAATAGAGAAACGAATCCATTTCTTGCGATATTGCAGTTGGTGACGGAAAAGGTGAAATTCGAGAGTTGGGTGAGCAGTCAGCGGTTGTAAACCGTTTTTCTACAAGAAGTCCATATAACAAATCCATGACCCACCCAAAAGAGGACATGAGATGATTATTGCCTATATTTGTGAAGGGAATGTGACAGTTGGGGGCGAATGCAAGCCGTTGTCTTGCTTTCGCTCAAGGGAGACTTTTTGGAACGTTGCCCTAGGATCGGACCGCAAATCGACATCGGAGTCCGTGTGGGTTATTATAGGCTTGTCTGACAGAAACGACAGTGTGAAGGAGAAACATTGAACTGGGCATGTACTCAGAGTAATTCTATTTAATTCAATTCAATTCATGACTTTGCTGCTAGCTACAATCGAGAGGAAATTTCCTCACTGTGACCCTACGCTCCAACGTCTTCGTCTTGACTTTCTGTTACTCAGGCGCCTTGCTGCCTTTAACCTCCTTGAGGGCTTGAATAGCCCTAGAGAACTCTTGATCAATCTGCTTGACAATGTCCTTGGACTCCTGCAGACGAACATGCGCAGCCTTGGGGCCAAACACCGCGCCTAGGTTTGCCGATGCCTCTCGAATGCTGTTCAAATTTCTGAGGGCTATCTTCTTGCCCAGTAACGGAATACCTTCATACTTGTTTTTGAGAGATATGGCGGTGTCAACTGCGCCTTTGATCTCATCAACAAGCTGATTTGCGACTTTGAAGCCTTCTTGATCGAGTTTGTCGTCTTCTGCCGGCCCTGAGGTCTCCAAGTGTCGTGCCTGGGGATGAGAGCCCATGGCGTTTAGGTCGTTGACAAGGTTGACTGACTTGCGCCACATGACGAGTCCGCCCATGTAACTACCGTCCCATTCTGAAAGGCTGCTGTGGTAGTCTTGAGTAGCCTGAACGATCTTTTTCAGCGAGTCAACGGTGTATTGATCCGCGATGACGGCGGCGACAAAGAAAATTGGCGCAAAACTAATAATCTTCATAATGTTGATGGTCAAATGAGTTTGAGCCAATGAGTTGTAATTCGAAGCTACTCTTAATGAACTGCGGCGAGAGATTGATCTGTTTTAAAAGCAAGAAGCAGATGTCTCAAAGTCGCTCCGCAACTACGAAAGCTTGTTTTAGTTCTAATTCTTGTTGCTGTAATGTTTGACAAGGCCCTTGTGGCTCGCAACATCAACAAGAAATTTCAGCTAGCCACAACTTCACCATGGACAACCCTACGCGCCAGTGTCTGATACATATCGGAATGCATGCCCTTGTTCGTGAGCGCATCCCTCGGCTCCTGATGTCTAAAGCGTGCGCATGAAACATTCTGCAAATTGTACAGGCAGCCCTTGTGACGGTATTGTCTCATCGTGGATGAGGGGTGGTTGGAATGGGTGTGCACTCACTCTCTGGACACAATGTAGGACAAGGTATCTCGCCAATGTTACTGATACTTATACTTCGCAATATATTTACCTTTGTCTGGCAGGGACACTTTTTGATCTCATGCAATAGCGATTTCTCAACGTCTACCAAAGTACAGTTCGCAGGCCGCACCATGCTTTCGAAGAGAGAACCGGTACCACCCATTGCCATCATCGGCATGGGGATGAGACTTCCAGGCGGAGTATCATCTGCTGAACAGTTTTGGGATCTCTTAGTCAACAAGAGAGATGGAAGATGCCGTGTACCTGCTGATAGGTACAACGTGGATGCCTTTTACGGCGACAAAACGCATCAGCAAAATACCGCAACCGACCATGGTTATTTCCTGGACACCAATATCAAAGGCTTTGACACTTCGGTTTTTGGCGTGAAGAGAACTGAGATAGGCATTACTGACCCGCAGCTTCGGATTCTTCTGGAAGTCGTGTGGGAGTGCATGGAGAATGCTGGCCAGACCAACATGAGGGGAACCGATACTGGTGTCTTTGTAGGCGTCTTTGGTGAAGATTGGCACAACATGCTTCATAAAGATACGCTGATGCCAAATAACTACAGAGTCCTAAGTGCCGGAGACTATGCTCTCGCCAACATGCTGTCGTGGGAGTTTGATCTGAGCGGTCCAAGGTAAGCAAGCTATTTCTCATGAAGCACTGATTTCTACAAATCTAATGAAGTCCGCAGTATGACTCTTCGAACAGCTTGTTCTTCGTCTCTTTCAGCTCTACACATTGCTTGTCAGTCTCTGTACAATGGCGACTGTCCTGCAGCAATCGTAGCGGGATCGAGTCTCATCATGGATCCATCCATGACCATGGACATGTCAGCAGCTGGTGTGTTATCGCCCACAGGATCTTGCAAGACATTTGATGCTGCGGCGGATGGATTCGCTCGCGGTGAAGCTGTCAATGCTATTCTTCTCAAACCACTGGAGGATGCTATTAGAGACGGCGATCCTGTGCGGGCGGTGATTAGATCAACAGCAGTGAATTCTGATGGAAGAACGTCACACATTGGATCACCAAGCTCCGAGTCGCAAATCAAAATGATAAAGAAGGCTTATGAGCGTGCTGGAATTGACGACTTATCGCAGACTCCTTTTATAGAGTGCCACGGGACGGGAACTGTTCGGGGAGACCCCATTGAAGCTTCAGCAGTGGCCAGCGCGTTTGGAAAACGTGGTACATACATTGGATCGGTAGGATGCCTCGTTAAATGTTGAGTCGACTTACTGAATAACATCTTGGATTAGGTCAAGCCGAATGTTGGACATGGTGAGGGCGCTGCTGCTCTCACGAGCATTATCAAGGCTACTCTGTCGCTCGAGTCCGAAACTATCCCACCCAACGTCAATTTTACGACGCCAAATCCTAACAGTCAGTTTCATTCGCCTAATGACATAATTTCAAGCTAACTTAGCACAATAGTTCCATTTGAAGAGTTCAACCTGCAGGTGCCTGTTGAGCCGATTCCCTGGCCTCGTGACAGATCTGCCAGAATCAGTGTTAGCTCATTCGGTATCGGAGGCGCGAATGGCCACGTAAGTAGCATTATCGGCGTATTTACAAACGATTCTAATTTCGCTAGGTTATTATCGATTCTGCAGCATCTTTTGGCGTGGGCAAAAGGCCGTCGAATTGCCATGTGGCTCGTAATCTTACACTCGTTGGCCCGCCTGAGACAATGAGCTCGCAGGACCACGAGGAAGAGTCCTCGGACAGCAACTCTCTTCAATCGTCTTGTACAACTCTTTCAAAGGAGTCCCATGAGGATTCGCACGATGAGGAGGCACGATGGGTCAAGGTCACGGCTGCCAGTGACAAGAGTCCATCCATGCCATATCTCATACCGGTGTCTGCTGGGAGTGTGGCAGGACTAAATAATCGGGTCGAAAGCTTGAAACAGTACACAGGGAAGAAACCAAAGGCTCTAGCAAATGTTGCTTACACTCTCTCACAAAGGCGTATACATCTTTCGCATCGGACATTCTGCATTGCTGTCAAGGATGAGACTGTCGATCTTGATATCGCGACGTTTGGAGTCGCTGCATCTAGCGATGAGAAAAGGACTGCCTTTGTCTTTACCGGCCAGGGCGCTCAGTGGCCTGGTATGGGCAAGTCACTGATGGAAGCCTCACCAGCATTTCTCAATGACATCAGACGAATGGATCATGCTCTCCAGCGACTTGATAGCCCACCAACATGGTCTATTGTAGAAAAGCTGCTCGACGTGCAAGATGTAGCCGGAAGTCTCGCGGTTGCTGAATTCGCTCAGCCCCTTTGCACGGCCATTCAAATTGCAGTTGTCAATTTCTTGGCAAAGTCCGGAATCACACCAAGTGCCGTCATTGGACACTCTAGTGGTGAGATTGCAGCGGCATACGCAGCAGGGGCACTTACAATGGATGAGGCTATCATCTGTGCCTATCTGAGAGGCGCAGTCATCAAAAGCGTCACGCGCATCGGAGCGATGGCAGCGATTGGTATGAGTAAAGCTGATGTATCTCCGCTACTTGGCGAGGGTGTGGTGGTGGCTTGTGAGAACAGCCCCAAGAGTGTTACAATTTCTGGTGATGCGGATGCCGTGGACGAGACGCTTAAAGCAGTTGAGGCTCGGGATGCTTATATCTTTAAGCGCAAGCTTCGTGTAAACACGGCGTACCACTCGGGTAAGTATTGTGTGAATGCAAGTTTTGAGAACTATCACTGATTGCCTCACAGATCACATGAAAGAATTTGGAAGCGATTACGAAAAGTTGTTGTCGCCTCATCTTTCGCCTCGCGATCCTCTTGTTCCCTTTTATTCTACCGTCTTTGGAGCGCGCCTGAGCTCTGAAAATGTGCTGAACGGAAAATATTGGAGAGACAACTTGGAGTCCCCGGTTTTGTTCTATCGAGGAATGAAACAACTGATGCAAGAAATGCCCGATATTTGCACAATCGTGGAGGTTGGCCCTCATGGAGCACTGCAAGGGCCAATCAGGGAGATCAATCAATCGCAAAAGTCAAGACAAACGCCGATAGAGTATGTTGCTACTCTTGTCCGGAACAAAAGCTGTGTTGGTTCTATTATGTCATGCATCGGCAACATGTTCGTCAAGGGACATTTCGTGGACTTTTCTTCACTCTGTCCGAAGGCCCGCCTACTGACGGACCTTCCACCATATGAGTGGGAGAAGACTGAGGATGTGTGGCGTGAGAGTCGCCTCTCTTTTGCCTGGAGACAGAGACAATACCCACACCATGAGCTTCTAGGGTCCAAATGTGTCGAGACCATTGAGTTTGAGCCTATGTGGCGAAACATCCTTCACCGACACGACGTGTCCTGGCTGGTAGATCACAAAGTTGGCAGCGATGTCGTATTTCCAGTGGCAGGTTTTGTGGCGATGATGGGAGAGGCTATCCGACAATTCACAGGATGCTCCTCTTACAAATTACGGCACGTCATGGTGAAAGCGGCGTTGTTAATACCAGATACAGAGCCTGTAGAGCTCTTGACCAGCTTGAGACCCCATCGGGTGACGGGGCTCAGCAATTCACCAACATGGTACGACATCAGCATCTCAACGTTCGACGGTGCAGTCTGGGTTGAAAACTGCATCGCCCAAGGCAAGGCAGAAGAAGATCAACCACCTGGGCCAGTACGAGAAATAGTACCACTTCCTAGAAAAATTCAGAAGAGGTACTTCTACGATCGTATGCAATACATAGGGTTGAAGTACGGGACAAGATTTCAAGGCTTGGAAGATATCTCATGCCACCCAGAAGCTTGCATGGCGACTGCCACTCTACCAATTGATCTTACCACATACAGGGCATGCTACACCATACATCCTACAGCCTTGGATTGTTGTATTCAGCTTTGTGTGGTCGCCCAAGTGCATGGCATAGCTCGCAACATCGACAACCTTATCCTACCCGTCATGTTTGACAGCATAACAGTCAGAGCACCAGGGTCATCGCTGATTGTAGAAGCAAACATCGATTCAAAACAGAAAATCGGCAATGTATTGGCAATATCCCAAGACACTAAGCTTTCTTGTGTTGAGATAGAAAATGGCAGGTGTCTACCATTCAATATTGGAGAACATACTCATAGCAAAGACGTCAAGCACGCTTGCAGAGTTCAGTGGCTTCCCGACATCGAATGTAGCGGCCAAAAGGGACTTATTGTCTTAGAGAAAGGCAACCGAAACATTTACATTGGCTCAGAAAGACCGAGCCTCATCACGATCTTGCAGATGGTCGATATACTGGAGGCAGCTAAGACTTCTCCCACAGGTCACCTTGTCAATTATCTATCGTGGCTTCAAGCACAAAAAGCCATGATTCTCAGTGGAAGATGCTCTGCGTTAGTGCCAGAGGTTGTTGAATGGGCGACGATGAGCTTTGAAGAGCGCAAAGGTGTGCTGCGTACACTTCTGAGTGATCTCGAGTCTGTTGGAGATTCGCAATTGATGAATGTTGCCAGCACCATTTCGCAACTCGCTGAACCCGATGTTCTGCTGCCAATTTTCGACCAGTCAAAAAACGCCCTTGAGTTCCTTCTCAGTAATGACACACTGAGAGACGTTTACAATCTTAGTATGAAGGGTGTAAGCGCGGACCGATTTCTATATCTTTGTGGCCATGTCAATCCTGGGATGCGAGTTTTAGAGATTGGTGGGGGAACGGCAGCTGCAACCGAAAAAGTGCTAAGCTCCTTGGTATCCGACAGTGGTGTGAGAATGTACTCACAGTACTTCTTCACGGATGTGTCTTCGGGGTTCTTCGGACCTGCAAAGGAGCGACTGGCGGCCTTTGAGGCAATCGAGTACAAAGTTCTTGATGTTGAAAACAGCTTAGAGCAACAGGGCTTTGAGTTGGGATCGTTCGATCTCGTCATAGCATCTAATGTAAGTACGTCTCTGCCAATTTCAATCGAATAGCTGACTGAGCTCACCTAGGTCATTCATGCTACATCGTCGCTTCAGCGTAGCCTCAAGAACGTCAGATCACTACTGCGGCCTGGAGGACGACTTTACTTGCACGAACTATTGCAGCGTAAGTTCTTCAAATTGCACTTGAGTAACAAATTAACCAATTCACAAAGCATCTCAATACACTTTTATAAATCTGATGATGGTAAGAATGTTGTTGCATTCCTCATCTGGGGCAAAAGCTGATCCATATTAATATAGGGCCTTCTCCCTGGCTGGTGGATTGGAACCAACGATGGCCGCTGTGATGCTCCATTCACCTCTGCAGAGAGATGGGATGCAGAGCTTCGTGAAGCTGGCTTCTCCGGCAATGACGACGTGACTCTGGATGATGAACCACCATACCAAATATGTGGCCACATAATTACCACAGCACTTGGACCGCCGCCTGAACCAAAGAAGATTATCTTCATCTACAATGCTTTCAAACACCCATTCGGCATCGAGCTAGCTGATTCACTTGAAAAGCGAGGCGAACAAGTAGAATGGATCCAGTTGAGCGATGAGATCGAGACTCCCGAAGCAGCGCACATCATATCGGCGATCGACCTCGAGGGTCCATATTTAGCTGAAATCTCGAGAAAGGACTTTGATGTTCTCTTGAGATTTTTGCAACAGCTCAAAGATGGACTACTTTGGCTAACTCGAGCCGCACAGGTTGGATGTAATCACCCTGATTATGGCATCGGCTTGGGCCTGTTTCGCACTATCCGTAACGAGTTAAGCACACAGCTTTGGACTTTAGAGCTGGACGAACTTAATGAAGTTTCAATCTCTGGGGCAATTTCGGTGTTTGATAAGTTTCGTCTGCGACCTTCAGACGACACGGCGCGAAGGCTCGACACGGAGTATATATGCCAACAAGGAGCTATTCTTGTTGGGCGCTATCATTGGATATCAGCACAAGATGAATTAATTTCCAGGAATTCTTCAAGCCCTAAGCAGGTTGTTGTGGATCAATACGGCATCATCAACTCAATGCATTGGATCGAACAGCCAAAATCCGACGTGCGAGAAGATGAGGTTGAGGTTCAGATCTACAGCGTGGGCTTGAACTTTCGAGTACATAACTCCCTGCCGTATCTATTACTTGGAGACTTCTGCTGACAAGAAATAATAGGATGTCATGGTTGCAATGGGGATCGTGGTCGATACGAAAGATTCCCTTGGACTCGAAGCCTCTGGCGTCGTAACCCGAACAGGAAAGGAAGTCAATAATGTCAAAGTGGGTGATCGTGTAGCCATGCTTGCAAGTGGCCTTCTATCAACAAACAAAGTCGTTTGTGCAAGACAAGTTATGCCTATTCCTCAACATCTGAGCTTTGAAGAAGCAGCTACCATTCCTGTGGTATATGCCACAGCAACCTACGCCATCATGCACTTGGGGCAGCTCACCAAAGATCAGGTAAATCATCAACTCAAACAACTGCAGAGCTTATATCGCTAACAAGAGAAACAGTCTATACTCATTCACTCTGGTGCAGGTGGTGTTGGGCAGGCTGCGATCCGCATCTGCCAATTGATTGGTGCAACGGTAATTGAAGATAACTGAACAGATAAGGCTAATCTCAGTGGCTGACTTGTTCATTCTTCGCAGATTTATACTACTGTCGGAAGCGAAGAAAAAGTTGAGTACATCGTCAGCAACTTTGGTGTCCCACGGGAGAGAATATTTGACTCTCGTTCCGACTCATTTCTGTCAGACATAATGGCGGCGACGAACGGCCGAGGAGTGGATATGGTACTCAATTCTTTGTCAGGAGAACTCTTCCATGCTTCGTGGGAATGCGTGGCGAAACATGGAAAAATGATGGAGATCGGCAAAAGAGACATGATTGAGCATGGACGATTGGACCTGAGCCGGTTTCAGGGAAACCGTACATTGTACGGCATAGACGTGGGAGACCTCTGGCAGAACACGCCGGACAGACTGATGAGGTGCGTATCGATATACAGCTTGGGTTTTTTTTTCACGATCTTCATGTTGCATCTTATACTGACCTGTACGTTTGATCAGACTCGTGTCGACCATTATCAGCATGACCAATGCTGGAAAGCTGGATCCCATCCGCCCTATCCATTCGTTCTCTATGAACGACGTGTCTGAAGCATTCCGTTTCATGAAAAAGGGTCAGCACATTGGAAAGATTGTTCTGAACGTACCAGAGGATCCTGCCAACATTGCAGCTGCAGCGCCTTTTGAGCCAAATCTTCTGTCACCAACGTCTGCGTACCTAATGATTGGCGGACTTGGGGGTCTTGGAAAGGAGGTTTGTCGGTGGATGATTGAGAAAGGCGCAAGGAGATTCTGCTTCCTGTCTCGTAATGCTGGCACGACAAATGATGATGAAAGCTTCTTTGCTGAGCTTGAAACACTTGGCTGCATTGCCACTGCTGTGGCTGGCAGTGTAGCAAATATGCGTGATGTTGAGAGAGCCATCTCTGCTTGCGGAGCACCTATCGCTGGTGTGCTTCAGATGTCGATGGTCCTGAAGGTGAGAAGCTTTTATCTTCTACGACGGGGTTTTAATACTCTAGACTTGCTAACACTGTATTTCAGGACTGCGCCCTTCCGAACATGGACTACGAGAGCTGGCGTACCGTCCAAGACCCTAAAGTGCTGGGAACTTGGAATCTTCATAACGCCCTGCTCAACACCAAGCTCGACTTTTTCATACTCATCAGTTCAGTTTGTGGTCTAGCAGGACAGCCAGGTCAGGGCAACTATGCTTCTGCCAATTCCTTTCTCGATTCATTTATGCAATATCGCCACGGCCTAGATCTGCCCTGCTCGGTAGTAGATCTGGGCGCCGTGGAAGGGATTGGCTTTCTCACCACGCGACCTGACAAAATGAACCAGTACAAAAGCTCTGGATTATATCTTTTGCAGGAAGAGCAGGTCATGGAGTCTATTCGGATTGCAATACAAAGATCGTCGCCAGCTGATGGGCTCAAACCCATGGGGCTGCGAGGAGGGTTAACTGCCATGTCCCAGATCGCCCTCGGCCTGGCGGCTCGAAAAGCACTTTCAGACCCCAGGACGAGTTTGATATTCACCATGGATACTCGTTTCCGCATGTACCCAAATATGGACTGTACCGGTCAGATGGATACAGAATCAAGAGACGAAGAGCTGCACATGCTTCTCCGGGAAGTTGAAGAGGATCCGTCCGTATTGAACCAGCCGGACACTCTGGGCCGCGTTTCGTTGGAGATTGGTCGCACGCTGTTTAAGTCTCTAGCGTTACCTGAAGAGAACTTGGACATACATGCTTCACTGGAGTCGATTGGGGTCGACTCACTGGTGAGCATCGAAATTCGTAACTGGTACCGGCGAACCATTGGGCTTGAAATAACAGTGCTTGAGATCCTCAAAGCAGGTACCATTGAGGGGCTGGGGAAGAAGGCTATCAGTTCGCTAAAGGAAAAATACAAAGTGAAGAACATTGGGGAAGGTAAAGATGCTGGTAATGTCGAGCCAGCAGCATCTGGCGAGCAGTAGCAACATTACTGATTTAACCAAATACATCATCATTGAATTGAAATGAAACCTAATGAAAACTACACGTTTCTTCGTCTGTCCACTGATATTTCTCAAGACGCTCTTGCGCAAATCCTCCCTAAAGCCCTCGTTTTTTATGATGCATAGGCCGCCTGCCCCTTCTCGAAAGCCTGATCAAGCATCTGCAATAGCTTGTTTGCCACTGGAATGATTTCAGGCTCCAGTTTAGACTTCAAGGTATCCCCAAACACTTTCACCGCGCCTCTGACACTGACAAAAGTGGTCTGCACAAACGTCTTGGCTGCAACGTTGCTGAACTTTGGCTTTTGGACAATGACAGTGTCCACAATCTGTTCGGAGTTCTGAACAAGAGTATACACAGTGGTGGCAAGCGATAGCGCGTCCGCAAAATCAATAGGTGGTGAAGCGCCTATCGCCACGGCCGAGTTTTTGATGTCGTTGAGCAAGACTGTCGCGGATTCTCCTAGCGGAAGAAGGCCACCTATGCCGCCATTGTATGCTGCGATTGTCTGGTTGAATTGCCCAACATCCTCACTCAGTTTCGCCAGAAGTTGAGTGACCTGGGATTGAGCCCAAACAGCAGTCGTGAGAACCGCGATGGTCAGGAATCGGAGGTGCATTTTGTTGTATCCAAAGGCGTGTTATGTTTGCGGAATTGTCGTGGTTTACTGGAAAGTGATGCTGACTTTTGGAGTATGATCCGGTGACTACATAAGTTGTACAGTACAAATAGTCAAATTTGTACTCAAGTCCGTCAAGGCCTTTGACTTGGAAGCCAAAAAACGTGGGTGCTAGTGGCTAGCTGATGGTTCAGCGCCATCATTCCAACGCTGAATAAGCTATGTAGAGGGAGTGTCGTAGGTATTTAGTGCACCTGTAAGTAAAGTTTTTGTCTTTTCTTTCAAGACGTTAGGCTAGTTGTCCATTAGCGTGTAGCTGCTCCAGACATCTGAGTCTAGCCAGGGAGAAGATAGTGAGACCGTCTCGGCCCGCCTCCGCTGTCACATTCCAAAGGCAAATTTGAGACATTTGCTCTATGTACTCAATACTTTAGTACTATCAAGTGATATTATCGCTCTTCAAAATCATTTACGTTCAATTTAGAGCTTTTGATCACGCAAAGTCAGAGATGATCACAGTCACTCTTGACACATACACATCGTCCAGATCCAAATATGTAGCCACTCATTCATTAGTCTAGCAACTCTATGAACAAAGCCATCGCCACCAAGCTTTCTTCTTTTTAAGGCTTGCAACGGCCCATGAAACGGGGGTATAAGCATGTAGTGCGGACCGTGTGCTGGTTAGCCATCCAAGCCAGGAAACGCTCCAGACCCAATCCATATCCGCCGTGAGGAGAAGTTCCGTACCTGCAAACGCGTTAGTTTCAACCATTCTCGCATTTAACACTGTTTGGGATAACATACTTGCGCTGGTCAGTGTACCAGTAGTAATCCTTGGCAGGAATGCCCTGCTTCTTATAAGCCTCAAGCAGCTCCTCGTAACCCTCCATTCTCATCGATCCACCAACAATCTCACCAACACCAGGCATCAAGCAGTCGACACTCTCGGTGACTCTCAGGTCCTTGGGGTCCTTCTTCATGTAGAAAGCCTTGATCTCGACGGGGAAGTGTGTCAGGAAAATGGGGCGGTTGATAGCATCGGTCATTTGACGCTCAGCGGCCTCGGCGATGTCGTCACCGAAAACGTGGGGGTTGCCCTCTTCGTTGAGGACAGGAGGGTTCTGGGCGTTGAGCCACTCAATGGCATCGGTGTACTTCATGCGCATGAAGGGACGCTCGGGGCGCTTGAAGTTGGGGTTGAGCTCCTTGAGGAAAGCAGACATCTCCTCGTCAGCGAGAACGGTCTCGATGACACGGCAGATAATCTCCTCCAAGTGGACCAACAAATCGTCAAAGTCGATAAAGTCAAGCTCAGCCTCGACGTGGGTGTACTCGGACAAGTGGCGGCGGGTCAAACTCTTTTCGGCACGGAAAGACTTTTCGATACAGTAAACGTTGCCCAAGCTAGGCAAAACGGTCTCTAGGTACAACTGAGAAGACTGCGTCAAGTAAGCCTCCTCTTGGTAGTAAGGAACAGAGAAGAGAGTAGCACCACCCTCGACCTGGGTCTGCACAAGGGCAGGAGGAGCAACCTTGACAAACTTGAGGTCATGGTAAGCCTTGACGAAAGCCCACTCAACGTGAGCGCGCAACTTCATGAGAGCAGCAGCGTTGTCACCACGAAGGACCAAGTGGCGGTTATCCAACATGCTCTGGTCCCACTGGTTCTGAGAGGAAGAAACCTTGTTGGTGATAGCTTCCTCGTCACCGGGAGAAGCACCAATGACTTCATAGTAGTCGACGTGCAACTCACGGTTACCAGGAGCCTGCTGGCCCTCGGGGACCTTGCGCATCTCACCAAACAGAGTAAGCGAAGTGCCCTGAGCAAAAGTCAAAGCATCATACGTCTTGGTAAGGTCGCCAGACTGCAAGACACACTGAAGGTGGCCAAAACCATCAATCAGCGTAATGAAAGTAGCCTGCTTCTGCGATCGCAGACGGTGAATACGACCAGAAATCTTGACTCTGGCGCCCTTCTTCTTGCCATCGCCAAGCTCAACATCCTTGGTACCGATGGTGATCTTGGTAGCCTTGGGGAGGGACTCATCCTCCTTCAAGACAATCTTCTTGGCAGCCTCCAAGTTATCCAGACGCTGCTGCTTCTTCGCATCCTCAGCAGCCTGAAGCTGAGCCTGCTTGGCGAGCTTCTTCTTGTGAATGTCGAGGGCGCCCTGGGCCTTCTTGACGGCGCTCTTGGCTGGCTCCTTCCAGGCCAATCGGGCAGAAGGCTCCTCGCCCTCGGCAAGGGCTCCAGTTACGGAGGCGCGGGAAAGGTATGTCTGGCCGGTGGTGTCGACGTTCTGGATGTAGGCGTAGGCGAGGGACTTGAATGGCTTCGCCTCGGTGCCGTCAGCGGTAGTGTCGTCGGCGCCGGCGTCGGTGTCGATGTAGATTTTGTCGGCGCTGCCTTTGACTCGCTCAGCGAGCTCTTGAACAGCGGCCATTTTGGAGAGTGTTCAATTTTCTCGTCTGGTTACAGAGGAAAAAAAGAGGTCCAAGATGGATTGGAAGGGTAAGAGTTGGGTCTTTGGAGGGGGAGAGGAGGGCAAAAGTTGTGGTTTGGTGGGGTAGAGGGGTTGGCGGGCAAGACAAGCCAGACAGCCACCTTCGCTAGCAGGTAAAGGGCAATCGGCGTCCCTCTGTACTCTGGTCCCTCCCGCTGGCTGAAACTCAAAGAGTGACTCAAAACGGCGCATTATCGCTGGCCCCCATCTGCCGCTATCTTGCACTACTGACAGGTCGCTGACACCAGCCCGCAGCCATCCAGGGAGCTGACCACACATACTAAACCATCCCATTGTCAAAGTGTGTCAGACAAAGTGGCCGACCTCGCACATTTCACCACCATTCAAGCTTATTCAAGCCTATTTCAACTGTTTCAATTGTTTCACGCCACACACAAACAGACGCTCCTATCAATGACTTATTTTTCCCCGACCAGACAACCTTTACACTCAGACACCCCAACACCGCTAATAAACAAACAGGCAGCCTTCCCATTTTTGACTCCTCCGTTTCCAACCATCCCATCTACAGCTCATCCTTGGCAGTCTCCTTCTCCTTCGCCATGTCCTTCATGCCACGCTTCACCATCGAGCTCAGCACCTCATACACCACCTGCGCAGCCGCCAGCGCCGTCTCCTCGCCATTGCCCTGATAAGCAGGCGAGACCTCAACGACATCTGCACCCACGAGGTTCAATCCCTCAATGCCGCGCAGAATACGAATCAGCTCCCGTGTAGTCCAGCCTCCAGGCTCGGGTGTACCCGTGCCTGGTGCAAAGGCAGGATCCAAAACGTCAATGTCGAGAGACAGGTAAACGGGGTCTTCCGTGCCCAGATGCTTCATGATACCATCAACGATGCCCTTTGTGCCCACTTCATCAATGTCGTCAGCCGAGAAGCGAATCCAGTTCTGGTCAGCATCGTCAAAGTGGTCACCAAAGTCATCGCCAGACAATCGCGTACGCAGACCGGCGTGGACAGACTTTTCCGAAGACGCATTAGACAGAAGACCCTCAGTGTTGGCCATCCAGAACATAGATCCGTGAGTGAAGTGCGTCGAGCCCCAGTGAGCAGGATACTTGGCCGGATCCCACGTGTCCAAGTGTGCTACAACCGTTAGCCCGTAAACTTTGACCTCCCAAGTCCGTAAAACTCACCATCGAAATGCAAAACCCGCACAGGCTTGCCATAAATCTCCTTCAGAGCTCTCAATGCGGGCAACGTCAAGCTATGATCTCCTCCAAGCGTAAACAGCTTCGGCTTAGAGCTCACAGACGACACCGTCTTATGGCTTCCCAGCTGCGTAAGAGCCTGCGTCATCTGCTCTCTGGCAATGGCATTATCAAACGGCGTGATGGGAATATCGCCACAGTCAATAATCTTAGCCCAGTTGCTGTACGGGTTGATATCCGCACGGGGGTTGAACCCTCTAAAGGCGGTCTGTCGCGAAGAGGCATGGCGAATTGCTCTGGGACCAAATCTAGCGCCTACACAGCCAAATTAGCAACTGTCTATACCAGTTTTCATGTGCTGTAACTCACCTGGTCGATAGCTCACGGCAGTGTCAAACGGAGCTCCCACGATGGCGATATCGAATCGCTCCGAAGGGTTCAGCAGACACTTGGTATACTCAAGATGAGCAAACGTTCCAATGCCGGAAAATGACCACTAGTAACCCAATTAGCAACTGATCATTTTTATATCGACTCAAATCATACATCGTGACCCCATTTGTCTTCCAATTCTTGCAATTCTTCCTTCGTCCATTCTTTGCCATCGTGGTTATCATGGCCACAGGCCAGTGTCAGAGTGCTACCCAGCAAAAGACTCAACAACGTAGGAACTTTCATGTTGGAATATTTCAAATTCAACGCTTCTGATGGAAATTGATTAAAGAAAAACGAAAACCTCCAAATTGCAGCCCACCGATATTTAAAGTCCACTTGCGCCAGTGGGCGCCGGAGTCGGTCGCTCCCCGCGGTCCCCAGTTTGAGAGTGTGGGGAGGCTGCAGAGGCCGTGACCCCCACATGGACGACAACAAACTCGTGGGAGGATATCAGTTGCCGGTGAGGTCCGTCAAGGGTATTACTTTTGTTAGAGACATTACATCATTGGTCACGGTGCAGCTGATATTTGAGAAAAAAAAAGAACAAGATTTTCAATAGCACTCCAATCGCCAAACTGTCCTATCGAAGCATTCCTGCCTGCGTTTATAAAAGAGTTCCCAACCCAAAATAAAGAGAGCAACCACAAAAACAACGACAGACCAAACCTCTAGCTTGTACCAACTCGAGCAGCTCAGCAAATTCATTCGCTGTGTGTCATGTACGCAATCGTCTCATCACCGCAGAGCAATCCCCAAAACAGAAATATTGACTTGTGCTCCGCCGGAATTGCAACCGGTAACCAAAAAGCGCGGCAGCTAGGTGTCCGTCCTCCAAAAGGGCCATCAAATGGATCCTTCCGAAACGTACTCACATATGTAACAGATGCTGTCCGAAATCCGGCGGAGTTGCTCCTTGCTTCTCTCGTGGTGCCAAGTCATTTTGCCAGCCCGGTTTGTCCTTCTCTAGCCATACCCGCCGCGTGAAAATGAGGAAATAAGAAAAAGGGCAAAAGCATCAAATAAAAAACAATGTGAAATGGTATAGGCCGCCTAATCATACGTCTAATCGGTTACAGAACAAGACACTTGTGAGACTTCTTCTTGGGCGCGGGGGGCTCGAGAGCTGCAACGATAGCCTGTTTGATATCATCCGTTAGCATACCAAAAAAGAACCAAATCCATCATTGTAGAGTCGATAGCAGCAACATACCTCATCAAAAACATCCTTCAACTTAAATTGCGTCAATGCACTGCACTCAACGTACTTGACAGCTCCGAGATCCTTAGCCATGCGTTCACCGTCCTCTCTTCTGACTGGCTGCATTTTTTGTTTGGCCAGCTTTTCTCTGACACTGGGATCCTCACGCAAATCGACTTGTGTACCGACAATCAAGCAAGGCACGCCGGGGCAGTGGTGATGCACCTCGGGGAACCATTTTTCGCGGACGTTTTCGAAGGACGCGGGGGATGTGACGCTGAAACAAACAAGGAAGACATCGGTCTGGGGGTATGAGAGGGGTCGCAGTCTGTCGTAATCTTCTTGTCCGGCGGTATCGAAAAGACCTAGTGTGTAGGGCTCATCACCAATCCTGTATCGGGGTCCATGGTTAGCAAACGATTCGATGGCGACGAGATGCAGCGCCTGAGTGCTTGAGTCGTGGTTGCTTCACACCGCCACAAGCCATCGCGGTGCTTGAGGGCCATCGTGAAGATTACCGCGCATCATGCGATGGCCAATTCACTCCTGTGGCCCCAAAATGCCGGTAAAAAGGGTTAAAACTCACATTACTGTGACTGCATAGTTATCGAAGACGGTCGGGACGTATTCGGAAGGGAATTTGTTGGTGGTGTAGCTGATAAGAAGACATGTCTTGCCAACGGCACCATCACCAACGACGACGCATCTGTAGTGCAATTGCAGCGGTTAGCGGCCGGTTGAAAAAGCGTCAAGACGTGCAAAATAAAATAGCATCTCGCAATATTGCCTCGGCAGGTCGACGGTATCGCTTTGGCGCGCGTTGGGCGATGCAGGCGACAATTGGAGGCCGTGCGACAAGGGAGACGATATTAGAGAGGGGAAGCTGGACAAAGGCGTACTTAATTGTTGCGACGACAGCCATGGTTTCGGGACGAGCAGCTCGGTGCAGCGAAGGAGGGACGGCGGTTGCAAAGGGTCAAAAAAAATCAGAGATTGTCAGAAAGCAAAAGGAAAGACGTGAAGATGGAGTCGCGGGAGAGTGCGCGTCGCAAAAAGGTGGGATGAAGCAATGAAGAGGAAGAGAAAACCCGGATGCAGTCCAAGAGGCAGGCGAGTGAGCAGGTGTTTGCTGGTCTGGGGGCGTTGGAGATTGCAACAGAAGGAAACGGTTCTAGACGCCGAGCGAGGAACAGCAGCACCACGGAGCGTGGAGCAGCACCACTGGGTGATCCTGGGCGCTGTATCCGTGGCTAAGGTACCTTTGGGTACCTAAAATTACGGCGCTCCAAAAGCCTGTGACAGGGCCTGGCGGGAGAAAGCTCGGCTCACCCAGCCAGGACCCAAGTAGAGGGTACTTCTCAGCCACATTTGGCTTTGGTGGAGCCAGTGACATTTCTGAGCGTGGGCACGAGTCGACCGTTTGTAACGGATACCTGCTCACCAGTCTGAAATTTTCTTCAGCCCTTGAGGGGTCGCCAGGCTCCAGTAATAAATTGGTCGGCCACGCCTTTTACTCGCTC
This sequence comes from Simplicillium sp. C3G150-2, assembly GCA_022702485.1. Lineage (NCBI taxonomy): Eukaryota > Fungi > Ascomycota > Sordariomycetes > Hypocreales > Cordycipitaceae > Simplicillium > Simplicillium sp. C3G150-2. The sequence continues at coordinate 1,735,444 of JAJIYY010000008.1, read as the reverse complement.
GCTCTACGGGTCAAGAGTCAGGCTTTCTTTGTACCTAAAGTCTAAAGGAAAAATCAATTCATTGTTTTTTGCCTCTGGTGGCTAACTATACGTAATATGCTTAACCCAAAGCAGCCGAATGAGAGAAAAAAAAATCGCAGCAAAATATCAACACCTGACTGAATCAGAGGCATGGTTCAGTGCTACGTACAGCAGAAGGCAATAGGATGAAAAAACAACAATAACCATCCAATCAATTTAAAAAGAAAAGAAGGAGGTCACAGCAACAATAGCACGAGTCCAATCCATAATAAAACAGCAGCCAATCGCTACATACAAAACGCACCTCCAGACAAACATGACGTCTGATTTGAAACAGCAACACGGACCAGCGTGTAAAATAATAGGGGTTGCGTCCCCCTGCAAGGCCGTTCCTTAATATGCACCATTTGCTGTACCATGTGCTGTACGTACCATGTGCTGTGGCTCCCAGGTGCTGGTGCTGTACCCTGTCAATGCCTGGGAGTCCAGCCACCTTGTCCCTCCCCGTCGCTGCCGACGGTTGCCCTGGCTCGCCATGCGCCAACTGCTGCTGTGGCTGGTGACCTGTCAGCTGTCGCTCTGCCTAGACAGCTGTCAGACAGTCCTGCCTGCTGTTCGTCCCTTCATTTGAGGCTATTCACACTCCATCCTTTGCAGTTTCGGTTGACTGCTCGAATGCCCGTTTGTCTCATCTCAATAAAACCTCAATCCATTCATCACAGCCTATGCATAACAATAAGATAATGATCGGAACGATATAATTTGCTCAGCATCATTCCGTCAAATTACCACACAGAAGGCAAGCTGTTGTGTAACTGTGGCTGCTTTTTCACCTGGTGCTGACATTTGCTCCTATTCCATTTCAGCTGAATCACCAAGGCCATTGATAACTCTCGAGCTGTCCTAAAGCAGTGGTTGAAACGTTGCGCTTCTGCCTGCTCGGTACCCAGCATCGCAAGCTACAACAGCCGCGCATTCAAAGGCGAAAGAATACTTCCAATAAATACAGGCGTGATACAAACAAGACGAGCACTACTTTTTTCGCTGAGCACTTTTTGTCTATTCTTTTTCTACTGAAACCCAATATTCGTTTAATAGCTTGTGCTCCAACCTGGCTTCCGACCACGACCAACCGCAAGTCGAATACAGACCTCGCATGGAATCAACAAACCACAGACTGAATCATGCTTCTTCGTCATTCGGCCATGACAGAGCCTTCTGCAATATCTTTTGGAATTCGTCTTCAGTAACTGCACACATCTTCGTCTCAGTCATTCACAAAGACAGAATCCATGTGCCCTAGCTCGCTACAACTCCGACGATCTTGCAGAATGCAATTCTCTACATTGCATTCGACACAATTGCCTGTGAATTCTTTTTGTGCGGATTGTCATTGACACCTGTCGCGAATTTCTTTGAAAGTTTGCTTTTGTCAACACGTGGGCAATGTTTTGGCGGTCAAGTCGAGACGTAAGCAATGCAACGACCGGATTTCAGACTATTTTTTGCCACGTACGGCCATGTTTCCTGGCTAAGATGCCGTAAATGCCGATCCAACACGTACCATGTAACTTCATAGCGTTGAAAGTTTCATCGACAATCACGACATGTGTACGCCCCATCTCAAGGGAGAAGTACTCCGAACGAAGACGATCCAGTCAGGCTCTACCGTCTGTGCTGCGGATGGAAATGAGGCCTCCTGGCGTGATTGGCAGCAATAACTATTAAAGGCGAGCTTCTCCCGGCCATCAATAGGCGTCCATTCTCGAGAGAAACGGTCGTTTCCTTCACATAATATGTTTGATACTGTAGCAATGGTCTGTCACTCATGTCACCTTCGAGGACATGCTCTGTTCCTTCCGTCTCCGTGGATCCATCAACGAGATCCGTCTTCCCGCAGGCATACATGCGTCTAAGTAGCCGCTATTTGAGATCATTCGAGGCAGATCTTCAAACAAGATCCAGTCTTGCGCAATGCCGACTTGCGATTACAACGGAACCGTTGCATTCTGAGGTCGAGGCTCCACATGCGGCTCAACCATCTGGTGCCGTAGATCCGGTGTCTCTGACGTGGAATGGCTTTGCTGCGAATCTTGGCGAATTATGATGACGACAAATAGCACAGAAACGCGCTTGATTTGGTCAATTTGGCGACAAATTTTCAGAACAAGTAAGAGTCGACATGTATCATGTTGAGCGCTGTGGTCTTGAGAGTTCGGCTGTCCGGCCCCGATTTGGTGGCGTCGAATGCGGCTCAACATGCTCAAACCTTCGCCCTGGATCGGTCGGAGCCCGCGGACCCGACGGCGACAGGCGCATGCTAGCGTTACAGTGATATCCCTCCGTGTAAGAGGCGACATGAAGTAAGTTTGTTGCGAATTGCGTAGTATTTGGGCGTTTCTTTTACTTGTCTACTTGTGACTCACTTGTCTTTAAAAAGGCCCTTGAAGTACCTTCCATTCGGCTCATCCTGTCTTCATCTTTCTCCAGCTCTTCATTCTCATCTCGTCTCTCTCTATCTGCCTGGCTTGAGCCTTTGCCCCAGATGAACAATACCAATAATTTTCTTGGATATCGAGCAACTAAAATAAACTTTCAAATACGAGAACGCAGTCCCAATGGTTATCATGGTGAAACTCCGTTGGGAGGATAAGGGCAAGAAGCCGGTGCTGTTGGAGTCTCGTTCGTCGTCGACTCTGATCGTGTTTACAGTTTCTTTTGCCATCTTCACTGTCAGTCCCTATCCAATACATTTAACCTACTTCGAAGCTAATCATTTATGTAGGACATCTTTTTGTACTCTGTTGTCACGCCTGTGTTGCCCTTTGCCCTCCACTCCAGAATAGGTGTTCCTGAGAACAAAGGTACAATTCATCCTCCGTCATAGTTAATTGTTTCTAACATCTCCGTAGTTCAATTCTGGATGTCCATGTCGTTGGCCATCTTTGCCGCCGCATGCCTACCAGCCTCTCGTAAGTACATAACTACTTTCGAATTATCAGACACTAATACATCCTACAGCAATTAGCGGATACATCGCGGACCGATACCAGAATCGTCGACTTCCCATGATGCTTGGCCTTGGTACAATTCTCGGAGCCACCATCTTCTTCTGTTTCAGTACCAGTATCCCCATGTTGGTCATCGCCCGACTCTTACAAGGCGTTTCCACTGCCGTTATATGGACAGTTGGGCTGGCTCTTGTCATTGACACAGTAGATCGAAAGAATATTGGTCAAGCAACAGGGTGGACTACAGTAGCTCAAAGTATTGGCGTCTTTAGCGGCCCTATTCTTGGTGGTATTGTGTACCACAACGCTGGATACTACGCTGTTTGGGCGATGTGCTTTGCGATTGTTGCAGTAGGCATAGTTTTGCGAATCATCATTATCGAGAAAAAGGAGGCGAAGAAATGGCTTCCAGATTCTCTGACATCCACGGACACCGAAGCAACAGTCTTTTCTCAATCTTCGGAAAAGCCTGCTTCTCGGTCCCAAAATACGGAGCCGCTGAGAGTTGATAGTGATCTCGAACAGGGTATTTCCAAGAAGGACACTGCAAGGCCGAAGGCAGGGTTTGGCAACGAGTTCTTGTCACTCATTCGCAAGCCCCGGCTTCTCGCTGCACTTTGGGGCACCCTCGTCGAAGCCTCCATCCAAACTTCATTTGAAAGCACTTTGCCTCTATTCGTCAAAGAGACTTTCAACTGGAACTCCACAGGTGCCGGGCTGGTGTTCCTGCCAATTGTCATTCCAACCTTCCTGGCACCAGTCGTCGGAAAACTTGGTGACCGCTACGGTCCCAAATGGCTCTGTGCTGGAGGCTTTGCCTTCACCGTTCCCTTTTTCGTCTGCCTACGATTCGTCACCGATAACAGCATCAATCACAAAGTCATGCTCTTCGGCTTACTGGCAGGAATTGGCCTGGGTCTCACATTTGTCTTCGCGCCTCTCATGGCTGAGATAACCTGGGCGGTGGAAGTAGACCATGATGAGGGCGGAGACTCTCCTCCTCCATATGCCCAAGCATATGGACTGTACAACCTTGCGTACTCTGGTGGTGCGATCGCTGGTCCTCTCATGGGCGGTTTGATCCGTGACAGCGCGGGCTTTGCAGCAGTTGGTTGGAGTTTTGCGATCATGACGGGCGTCACAGCGATTACGCAAATGATATGGATCGGTGACAACTTGCTGAGCCGCAAGGAGAATAGCTTCAAGACTCGCAGCATGAGCGGCGACACTCAAGTTGAGTAAGTGGTTGGCGGCTGATTAGTTCGTTACATGAATACACACGTCAGATTGGAATTTCATAGTTAAATAAAATCGCTTACGCAACCTGATTGACCATTCACTTTTTGGTGCTCTTAAAATCGGCGATTCAATGTGACCATCGCATCAAAACGTCCATGACGCAGCGAGGAGCTCGGAACGGCTTCGGCTTCGCAAAACAAGGCTGCCAGCATCTAGCTTGCGTCAAGATGCAGCTTTTTTTACTACACTGGATAAGGTCGCCGCACGCGGTTACAACACCCGTAGCAAGTATAAATAATTACAATTTCTTTCAATTCTCTTTCTTGGCTTTAATGATGTATGGGGAGAGGTGTGAAGATGTCCATGGTGATTACTTGCGGTATTTTGGGACGCCGAATGTTGCGAGGGATATCGTGGGCATGTTGGACAAGATTTATGAGTTGAGGCGTGGTAAGGGTGAGGAGAGGTTGGAGCTGAGGTCTTTGAGAGAAGTTCCGAGGTTGAATTATATTGGGATTTCGTATGGAACCGTCATTGGCAATACGTTTGCGAGCATGTTTCCTGGGAGGGTGGGGAGGATGATCCTGGATGGCGTCTGCAACGCGGATGACTTTATGAATGGACTTGTAAGTATGGTGTTCATGGAGAAAAATTACACTTTGGCTAAACTGTGCAGGGCTGGTTGACCAACACCAACCAAGTTGATGAAATGGGAGAAGATTTCTTCAAGGGCTGCTTCGCAGCAGGAAGCAAGCTTTGTCCACTTCGTCATGACAAAGACTCATCTACTTCTCTGATGTTAGTGACCGCACATGGGAGTGTATCAAAAACCTCGACGAAGAACCACTCACAATGCTCACAAGCGACGGAACCAACATCTTCATCAGATCCGGTGATATCCGCACCCTCTTCCGATGGACCATGTACAACGCCACCTATCTCTATCGCCCATTTTTCCAAAACCATCTCTGATGCCATGAAGGGAGACACGGAGTTATTATTCGAAGAACTCTACGACTTCTTCAAGATCGATCCGAACGGGAGTGCATGCGCCAAGTCAAACCCCAAGCCGTTGGTTGCATTGATGGCAGAGGACCAACAAAGTGCCATTATATGCGTCGACGGCGAAGGCGCCACGCACCTGGAATTGTTGGATTGGCGCAGTTACCTCCAAGACCAACTAACAGTATCTTCCATAGCTGGTGCTTTCTGGGCAACCCTGCGCATCCCCTGTGCTGGGTGGAAGGCTCGTCCCAACTGGTTGTTCAAGGGGCCGTATACTACTCCCAAGCCGTCGAAGGTAGCTTCAAATCCGGAGCATGGTCTTCCTGCTGCGCCGCTATTCTTTATTTCCACTAGCCATGATCCGGCGACGCCGCCTGCTAATGCTAGAGCGATGGCAAAGGGCCATCCTGGGGTGGGTGTCATGATCCAGAAGTCGACTAAGCACTGTATTGTTCTGGGACCCATGGGATAGTGTGCGAAGGATGCTATGGCGAATTACTTTGATACGGGTAAGATGCCGTCTGAGGAGTTGATTTGCGAGGATACGGAGGGACCGTGGGACAAAGAGGCGTTGGAGCATATTAGCCCACAGATACAAGCACAGTGGGTGATGTAAATAAATCGTAAATCACAATTTCGAGGATTTCAGATATGGGCTTATTTTCACTTTTTCTTTAAGAAATTTAGCATCAAATTTGTTTGAATTTCCATGTCGTGCCGTGTCCATGTTAGCATCACCACTCTTAATTAAAATGGCTGCCTACATCTTCATCCCCACCAAAACCTCACCCCAACACCATCACAAAATGGCCACAGACAACATCGACACCCTCCTCCAGCGCTACCTCGTCCTCCTAGACGAGTACTCCACCCTGCGCGCGGAGCTGTCCCACCTCCAAAAACTCGTCTTCCAAGACCTCGCCCGCGCAAACTTCAGCGCTGAGCGCGGCCTCCGCTATGGTCAAGACCAGTACGATGAGCGCATGCAAGCCACGCGGCGCGTAGACATCAGCGGCGAAAAGACGCCTTCGTTTCAAATATCCACTTATGAAGAGGCAGAGGAACCTGTAGCTGATGAGATGGAGACGGAGGGCGAAGACGGAGCTGAGAAGAAAAAGCCGGTGAAGAGGTCGAGGGACCCCTTGAGATGGTTTGGGGTGCTGACGCCACAGGCATTGAGGAGCGCACAGGCTTCGTCGGTCAAGGCAGTGCAGGATATTATACCGAGATTGGTCTCGGTGAATGCGGAGATGGTAGAGGTGGAAATTGAGGTGAGGAGGGCAAGGAAGAAGAGGGCTAAGGCGGAGAAGGAACGGGGGGTGAGTGAGGGTATCACGGCATGATTGTTACGAATAATGGTATCAATTTCGCTCATATTTTCATTACTACGGTGATACAGTTTTTAATGTCTCTAATACATCGTCCATTTGCTCGCGGAAGTCGTTGGACACGCTGCGGTTCAGCTGAGTGGCAATACCTGCAATGGCGTGGATGGAATGGGTGTATCTGCTGCGCATGCCGGTGTTTGTGCCTGCCAGCAACGTGCAGCAGAGCTGAAGCACGGCAACTTGTGCTTCTTGAGCTACTGGCGATGCTGTCTGCGGTACATCCCATGCTGCTACTCCGGTGATGATATCCATCCAGTTCTCGAGCGTTCCAGACCTCTCGCTTTCAGCAATGGCGAGGAGAACTCGCACGATATCTATTATGTGAATCGCCTCTATGTCGCTTTGGACTTCCTTGTGCGCTTGCAGGGACGATATTAGATCTTTGCTGAGAAGTTCCCAGCCCTCGTTGCGCAGAATTGCGTCTCTTCCCTTTTCTAAAGCAGCTAGTCCTTCGAACGCTACAACAGCAGCTGATCGGAAGTCGAGCTTTTCAGATGAACTAGCGCGGTACAGGTCTAGAAAGACGTCTGTAAGGCCGGTGGCCTCCTTTCGCAGCTGTACGTTTTCGTCTTCGCGTAGCCAGAGAGCCAGTGTTTGGAGAGCTGAGAGGATGAATGGGTCTTCTTCTGCAATGTTCTTGATAGAGTCCCAGGTGAGCGTGAAATGAGATCCTGTTGAAGTTGAAGTTGTGTTTGATCGTGCATCTGGATGTAGACCCATGGCACCAGCGACGGATGCGTCCCATCTGTCTCGAAGGTATTCTATCGTTACTGACATGGTCTCAGATATGGACTTGCGTATCTTGAGTAAGCTATCAGGTTCCATAATGAAAGTCTCCAGAGTCTCGTCTTCGAGGCAGCGAACGAGATATCCGATGAAGATGCCGATGCAGTCGAATGCTGAGGCCAGTCGGCGTGATGTCTTGGTGTAGGTAGGGTCGTTGAGCTTGCTGAGTAGTGATGGTATTGACGACCGAATATCAATTAGAAGTAGACTTATAAAGAGATATGCGAAGGGCTTGTCCTCCTTTTGCGTGTCTGTGAAAAGCAACGAGGGAGCTGTATTGGGATAAGTCTGCAGTAGAGACGCTGCGGAGTTGGTATACGCCGATCTGGCTTCTGGGGTTGGACGACTAGTGACGAGATTTTGTATGTATCCGATAACGGTTTTCAGCCATTTAGGATTTTGCGTGATTACCTGTGGATGTGTTAGGAATGATCATGATAGTAGAATGGGTAAACTCACTGATGTGTCGGCTTGTCTGAGGAAGGCTCCCAGAAACTCCAATAGCGTCACTGCGTCCGTGCCTCTGAATGAAGCTACTAAACCTTGAATCGTCGAGTCTATACGCGCAGATAGCTCAGACTTGCTATCCGTAACGGTCATGTAACTGAGCCATGCATGCAAAAAGATGTCGAGCACGATGGGATGGGCGGTGGCAATTTCTGTCAAAGGACTCAAGTCCTCGACATTAAGGAGTGCCTCAGATCCATTTTGAGAGCTCGCTAGAGAGTAAAGCAGCTGGAGTAGCAGCTCTGTTGTTTCTTTTGAACTGATTTCCATTAGTACCAGAGACGCAACTACTGAGTGAAGGAGTGGCGTACCTGTACAGAACAGCTGCGACAAGCCCCCGTACGCGATCTGTAAACTTTGATTTTGCCAGGGACTCCACCGGGAGGAGAATAGAAAAGGCATGAAGGATGGATACAGCGAGATCTAGCATTTCCTTGGCGTTGTCGCTCGAAGGCTTGGATCCAGTACGAAGAAGTCGATCAAGGAACTTTGATGATATGGATGCCCATAGTTCTTGCAGTGCGGCTTCATCTTGGCGTATTTGAGGCGAGTTATCGAGTAACGATTTGAGTAGAGCCAGTCCCACGAATCTTTGTGTGTCGTCTTTGGCTTTGAGGAGAGCTTGGATTTTGGCGAGGTTCGCATCGTCTATTGCTGGTGTTGTTGATGGATCAGCCATGTTGGCGATGCAGACCCGACTGAGATCTAAACGACAGTGTGTCTCAAATCACAATCCTCAAATTCCTTGTTTATACTGTCGTTGCTGTCGTTGGTTTAATTTCAATTTTGTCGGCATTTATATATCGATATTGCTGTGTCGCGATATATGCAGGGTAACCGGTAAAGTTTTACAGGCTTCACCTCATCCGTCATGAGCAAGTTGGAGTGGGTCGCGGGTCCACCACAGCGCTCAATCAATCGCAGTTACAGAAGCCTGCAGGGAGTGACGCACTGAAGTTACAGGGGCCACAAGCACGCCCACGGCAGGGGACCAGAAGCAGAGCAGCTTGGCCTAAGCTCCAGCCTTCTTGGCATCTTGAATCCCGATTGCGCCTCCATCGCATCGCCATCCCCTTCCTCCACATCACCACAACATCTCTCTCGCGCCAGAAGATGGGATAGACTCCATCATGTCTGGAGCTCCACGAAATGACGCCTTCGCATCTGCGTCCTCCTCATCCCACTCGCCGCAAGCGCACACTCCCCCCGATGACGACCGAGACGAGCTAGACTTCCTGGGCGATGACGACCTGCACGTTCTCGACGACGACCCCATTCACGACGATATGAACACTCCCATATCCTTCAAGCGCAAGCAAGATACCTCCTTACTGTCCAACCCTGCGCGATTCTTCTCCTCGCTGGCTGGCGGTGCCTCGGGGTCTCAGCATCACGGCGCATCCACTCCCCCCGATCAGTCGGCGCCGTTTGGGCTTCATGAATCTCCTAGGCGCAACAATGGGGGCACCAATGCGGGCAAGGATGGAATGCCGCTCGATTGGCATGTTGAAGGGCCTGGGCGCCGTGTTGGATACGATGATCTGACAGCGATTGATTGGATTTTTGAGTATACCAAAGAGCGCCAACGGTTGAGGGTATTGTCGTCTGGGTCAAGTGGATTTATGGGCCATGTGCGCATGCTGTTGGACCACAGTCAGGCTTGGGTTATTCTAGTGTTGACTGGGTTGCTGGTGGGCGCAATTGCTGCTATTATCAACGTGGTGTCGGATTGGTTGGGCGATGTCAAGACGGGCTTTTGCTCAAGCGGACCTGAGGGAGGCCATTTTTACTTGAATAGGCAGTTTTGCTGTCTGGGATACGACAAAGGTGCCCATTGCACGGGGTGGAAAAGCTGGCCCGAGTCTATGGGTGTACATTCTGCAGGTGGAAAGTGGTTTGTAGGGTACATTTTCTTCATCCTCTTTTCAGTAAGTGTCTGCACCGTCTTGCAAATATCCATTGCTTACAACTCTACAGGTAACATTCGCATACTGCGCCGCTACATTGGTACAAGAATATGCCATCTACGCCAAACATAGTGGTATTCCCGAAATCAAGACAGTGCTGGGCGGTTTCGTCATCCGTCGCTTCCTCGGTCTATGGACCTTAATCACAAAGTCCCTAGGACTCATTCTCGCGGTTTCATCCGGCATGTGGCTGGGCAAAGAAGGACCCTTAGTCCACGTAGCCTGCTGCTGCGCCAATCTATTCATCAAGCTCTTCAGCAACATTAACGATAACGAGGCCCGCAAACGAGAAGTCCTCTCCGCCGCCGCAGCATCTGGCATATCAGTCGCCTTTGGCTCCCCCATCGGCGGAGTCCTATTCAGCTTAGAACAACTATCATACTACTTTCCCGACAAAACCATGTGGCAGAGCTTCGTCTGCGCCATGGCCGCCGCCGTTTCTCTGCAGGCATTCGACCCCTTCCGCTCCGGCAAGCTCGTCCTCTACCAAACCAAGTACAGCACAGACTGGCACGGCTTCGAACTCATCCCCTACGCCATCCTGGGCATCATCGGCGGCGTCTACGGCGGCCTCTTCATCAAGGCCAACATGGCCGTCGCCCGCTGGAAGAAAGCCAACCGCTGGCTCCCCAGCCCCGTCATCCAAGTCCTCGCCATTGCCCTCCTTACCGCCCTCATCAACTACCCCAACTTCTACATGAAAGTCCAATCCACCGAGCTAGTGTCAAACCTATTCGTCGAATGCGCCCAATTCAAAGACGACCAAATCGGCCTGTGCAACAAGGGCGCCGCGTCCGCCAGCACCATCATCCTGCTCATCTTTGCCGCCACACTCGGCTTCTTCCTCGCCGCCATCACATTCGGTCTCCAGATCCCCGCGGGTATCATCCTCCCCTCCATGGCGATTGGTGCGCTCGTCGGCCGCGCCGTCGGTATCATCATGGAGATCTGGGTCGACAACCACCGCGGCTTCTTCCTCTTCCAGAGCTGCGCACCAGACGTCCCCTGCGTCACGCCAGGAACGTACGCCATCATCGGCGCAGCAGCTGCTTTGGCGGGAGTGACTCGCATGACCGTCTCCATCGTGGTCATCATGTTCGAACTCACTGGTGCCCTGACATATGTCCTCCCCATCATGGTGAGCGTGATGATCTCCAAATGGATCGGCGACGCCTTCTCCCGCCGCGGCATCTACGAATCCTGGATTCACTTCAACGAATACCCATTCATCGATAACAGCGAAGAGATGACTATTCCCGACGTGCCCGCCTCCCAAATCATGACACGCATCGAAGATCTCGTCGTCCTCACCGCCACAGGCCACACTATTGCCTCCCTCAACGCCATCCTCGAAATGCATCCCTACAGCGGGTTTCCCATCATATCGGACCCCCGCGAAGCCATCTTACTCGGATACATCTCACGCGCAGAACTGGCATATAACCTCAACACCGCATCTACTGGCGCACGATCCCTTCCTCCCGAGACGGAGGCGTTCTTCTCCCATCAAGCGCTCGCTGACCCACGGAGTACGCTGGACCTCAGACCGTGGATGGACCAGACGCCGCTTACGCTGCCGTCGAGGACGAATTTGCATCTTGCGGTGTCGTATTTCCAGAAATTGGGACTGCGGTATATGCTCTTCACAGATCGGGGTGTCTTGCAAGGTCTTCTCACCAAGAAGGATGTATGGTACGTCCTCAACGGAGCGGAGGAGACTCGTCGCACTACATCTGTACCCACGAGGGGTGGCGTTGAAGAGGAAGATGAGGGTGAGAATCTCCTCCAGAGAGAAGATTCTCGTGATGTAGCACCAATTAGTCCCATGTTGTAATAATTTAGAAAGCAAAGTAATTTCAGATACATAAACTGTTTGTTACCTATCATAAAAACGCCCAACATTGGAGGAAAAGCAAGCCTTGAAACAGCAAACATTGTAAACCCACAGTCTCCTACATCAATACTCAAAGTCATCATCAACACTAGGTCCCTTATTCTTCGTCACACTCTCCTGCTTCCTATACATCTCCGCCACCTGCCTACTACTCGTCGCCTCATCCGGCTTCTTATCATCCCTAATCTTGATGAATCTAGGAAAACGCAGCGAAATTCCCTTGTCTCCTGCGGGGTCAACACCTTCTTTACTACCGGCTTTATATCTAGGACTCAGCGTCAGATCCGCCGTCTTCACCTCCCAGACGTACTTGGGCTCGAACCACACGTCGGGCTGGTGCTGGCCGCCAGTGGAGTGGGAGTAGAAGGGCTTGGCGCGGTCGATGACAATGGCAGAGAGTTGCTTGTGCAGGTCTTCGAGGACCTGTTCAGAGAAGCCGGTGCCGATGTTGCAGACGGTTTCGTAGGTATCGGTGGCGGCGTTGTAGCAGGCGAGGAGGAAGGCGCCGTAGACGGAGGTGCGTTTGCCTTTGCCAAAGTAGGCGCCGAGGACGACGAGGTCGAGGGAGTCGCCTACGCCGGAGAGGTAATCTTTTTTGATCTGAAGGATGTTAGCATTGACTCAAAAAAGATGGTGTCATAGTTGAAAGAGAGAACTTACTTTGAGCCAGTTACGACTGCGCTTGCTGGGTTCGTAGCCGGATTCTGTTCCGTCAAGCATCTTCACCATGAGACCCTCACAGGATGCCTTGACACTGTCGTCCAGGAAGACCTGGATCTCATCCAATTCACGCCCATCCATGGACGTGGCGAATGCAAACTCGCCCTCGGTGGGGTTGAAAGCCCCATGAAGGAGTTCTCTTCTCTCACGAAGACTCTTTTGCACAACCGGCGCACCGTTGAGGTATAGCAAATCAAACGCAAACACGCACACTTTCACCGTGACATCCTCCACCTTGACATCCTTGCGCTTTCGCGTCATCAGCTGCTGGAACGGCAGCACCTTCTTCTCCACCATATCCCAAGCAACCGTCTCACAATCAAGAACAAAGCTCTTGGTATCTTCCTTGACCCAGGTGTGCAGCTTAGCCAGAATATCAGGATACTTCTTGGACAAGTCTTCAGAGTTTCGTGAAAAGATGCTCGCAACGCCACTGGCGGCTTCCTTGGTGGCGCCGGGGGCGGCTTGGCTGAGTTCTTCGTCGGCATCTTTGGCGACGTAGTGGATCTGGGCGCGCTCGCCGTCGTATTTGTACTCGCAGGTGAAGGTTTGGTTTTCGAAGCGGTCGAGGACTTCAGTGATTGCCTTTGTAGGTTTGGCCAACATGGGCTTGAGGGGGACGCCGGGCTTGAGAACGCAGTGGTCCTTGAGGTTCATGATGCCGTGCTCCAGCATGGCGGGGATGATGGCGTCGTAGCTGGGTAGAGAGCTGTATACCGACTTGAGGATACTCTCGCCATTCTCCAGGTCTGACGTACTAGGCACCTTGTTCTTCTTATCCGCTTCATGACAGACAACAGCCTGGCCCAGCGACACCAAAACCGTCTTCTCAGCCAGTCCCAGTCTCAACTTGCCCTCCAAGAATCTAATCAAGTACTTCGCCTCACTAGGACCACCCTTATCCTTGGTAATGTCCAACTTGCCCTTGTTATGCGTATCCGACGCCGCAAGCAACTTTTTAATCCCATCCACCTTCCTCCCTTGCGCACCACTACCAGACACAGTAGCAATACCCATCAGTCCCTGGTGAACTCCCCTGACCGTCAACGGCTTCGGCTTAAACATTGTCGGCTGCGTCGAGCGACTTTTGAGCGCCACCAGTCCCAAATCACCAATCTCCTTCTGATCCGCCTTGATGACCTGCAAACTGCGTCCCGTCGTCTCCCCAATGGCCTTCATGATGAGCGACTCGCCAATACCGAGCTCAATGCCAGCATAATCCGGCGCGAGCTTATTGATCATCAGCAACACCGTGGGGAGCAAGTCATCCGGCGTCAGGCGCATAACCTGGCGCAGGAAGAGACTGCAATGCTCCATGATGATCAATCGCTTCGTGGTCATCTCGATGAGAGAAAACGTCTCGCAGAGCGCGGCGTACGGTACGGGTGCACCTGGTGCCCAGTCCGGGTAAGGGTCTTTGGACTTGGAGGACTTTAGTGTTGTCTGGGCAATCTTGCGTGCTTTGGCGACAAGTGAGGGCTTCTCGTCGATTTCGGCTTCAGCTTCAGCTTCGGAGCTTTCTGAGGCGGCTTCTTCTTTGACGTCTTTGAAGTCTTCGTCTTCGTCTTCTTCCTTCTTCACCTTGGCGGGCGACTTGCTTCTTGATCTGCTGCGAGATCTTTTGGGCTTGGGGGATGCAGACTTTTCCTTCTTTTCAATTGAAGGCTTGACGTCTGACATTTCCTCATCCTCGTCATCTTCAATCTTGACGCGGCTTCTTCTCGCTCGTTTGGTGACGGGAACTTCCTCTTCTTCGTCCTCGCTCTTAATCGATCGCTTTTTTGTATCTGCACAGATTAGCCAACATACACAATCTTCGTGGTAGAGTCTATAGCACACCCTCAGGATCATCATTCTCCTTCGCACTCGTCTCCCCCTCATCATTAGCTCTCGTCCCAAAAGCCAATTTGGTCTGCCTCTGCACCCCATCCGGCTTCGCGCCAAAAAACTTGCTACAAATTCGTCAGCACCACTTCTTCAATCATCTTCTCACTTCCTCCACAGTGCAAACGCACCCTATCCCCTTCTGCGAAGGAGGCACATACCCCAAAGTAGCCTGCTTGGGCGCCATATTGTTCCAGCGCGAGCCTCTGCTGCAGCCCGTGTGAATGGATGCGGTCCTAGTCGTAGTGGTAGTCGAGAATTGGCACACAAGAGGCCGCAATTGACTAAATATTCGTCTCAAAGCCAGCTTGGGAACTGTACAATTTCTTTGTCTGACAAGAATTGAAAAATAACAACGAGAACTCCAAGGCTGAAGTGGTGGTGCAAAGCTTCGTATATTAAGGCGTCCTGGCTGCATGACGCGCTACTAGGCTAGGCAGAACCGCGTTAAGTGACCACTTTTGCCTGGTCCGCTTCACGACGCGGGAGCGCCGGTCACGTGTAGCAGCTAGGCTTCAACAGCGAATCGATCCATCATAGACAATTATTCACTACATTCACCGGATATTATTCAATTGATGGTTGCTCTTTAATTGGTTTTCAATTCAAGCCTTTCCCGTACACTCTAGTCGAGGGAGTATTTTGTACATAAAAAAGAGGCAACTAAACAAGGGAAAAAGGTGCGGATAATTAGATGGTAGGAGGAGGTGTAGGTAGATAAGAGGTTACAGTTGACGTGAGGATGTTTAAAGGGCGAGGTTTGAGGTGATTTGTGCTTGGGAGTAGTCGTGCTTGACACAAAACTCTACTGGTTGAAGTAGTAGTTCTCGCTGGTGACACGGCCACGGATGTACTCGGGCTCAGAGCCCTTGACGTAGATGTCCTCAAACAGGATTGTGGGCTTGGCCTCGGGGACGGCCATGGCTTCGGCGGCAGCGACCTCGGTGGCGACGTGGTTACGGGCCTCCTTGTCGACCTTCTTGAGCTCCTCCTCAGTGGCAACCTCCCAGTCGAGGATTCTCTGCTTAAGTCCAGCAATGGGGTCGTTGGTGGAACGCATGCGCTGGATCTCCTCACGGGTACGGTAGGTGGTACCGGGGTCGGACATGGAGTGACCACCGTAGCGGTAGGTGACGTACTCGAGGACCATGGGGCCCTTGTCGGCGGCAGTCCATTCCTTGCCGTACTTGACGGCGGCCTTGACAGCGAGGACGTCCATGCCGTTAACCTTGAGACCAGGGATGTACTGACCACGCTTGTAGTAGTCGGTCAAGGCAGAGGAGCGAGCAGCAGAGGTACCCATTCCGTACTTGTTGTCTGTACCACGTTAGCAATTCATACCTTCAATGATAGGGTCAAAGTGCAACATACTCTCGCATCCGAAAAGAGCAGGCAAGTTCCAAAGCTTGGCCATGTTGAACGCCTCAAAGACCTGACCCTGGTTGGAAGCACCGTCACCGTACAAGATGACGGAAGCAGTCTTGCGGCCCTCGTACTTGTGGGCGAAAGCAAGACCAGCACCGACAGGAACCTGAGCACCGACGATACCGTTGCCTCCGTAGAAACCCTTGGAGAACATGTGCATGGAACCACCCTTTCCGTAGGCAATACCCTCACGGCGGCCGAGCAGCTCACCAATGATGGAGCGGACGGTACCACCACGCATCAGAGCGAAACCGTGGCATCGGTAAGCGGTGATAATGTCGTCCTCCTTGGTGAGAGCGTGCTCGATACCGGTAGCGACGGCCTCCTGACCAGTGGACAAGTGGCAGAAACCACGAATCTTCTTCTCCTTGTACAAACGATCGGCAGCCATTTCCATCTGTCTATAATCATCGACCAATATTAGTAACAAGTCACAATTGATTGCGCTAATTGCAATCTCAAGTTGGAGCGAGTTGCCATACCTAATGCTGACCATGTCGTAGTACATCTGCTTGAGCTCCTTCTTGGTCACCTCGATGGTGTAAGAAGGGGGGTCGAGCTCGTACGTCTCGAAGCTCTCGTCGCTCAACGTAACCTTGAAGGGCTCATCCTCAGACTCGGGAACCTCAGTGTGCAGCTGGGACGAGGCAGCATCAGTCGTGACGGTTCGGACGGCGGGCACATAAGGCACACGGGCGACTCGCAGCGGAGCGGCAGCCCTGGGGACGGCTCTGGCGACTCTGGAAAACATCGTTGCGAGATGGCTCTCCCGAGTTGAAATGCAATTGGAGACGTAGGGGGGGTGTTCGGGGAGACAAGAGACGGGGGGAAGAGGAAGGCTATTGCGACAGAGGAGAAAGAGAGGCGAGAGATAAAAAAGGCGCCCTTATGGAGCTCCAAAATTTCGCGCTGCTACCTGCGTTGCGTTGGGGACAAGCAGACCAGCCAGGACAAGGGACAGGCCGCTCAATGGGGCTAGCGCTGTTGTTCAGACGCTCCAGTAAATTTTTGTTGTTGGATCGAGCTAGGCCTGCAAAGGCAATCCACGTGACGCCTAACGCTGTTACACTACCCAGCAGGCCCAGGATGCCACTGAAGCAAGCCCCGGCATCGCTGATACCTAACCCAGCACCCAGCAATTATTAGCTGCTCCTTGCCAATGCAAATACCTATCAGAATCACTTAGGAGGGTCCCTTATCTGTTACCCACCACCAGCAAACCTGCGGTATATCCGCACCGTACAGCACAGAGGACAGCTGCCGTGTTTGATGACGGATGGCTTGCTTGCATAATACAAATACATGCTTCATTAAATAACAACGCCTTATAATTATGTAAAATAATAAAAATAATCATCTCATCCTACTCAATACTCAATTATTTCGTCAGCACCAGCAATCAATACATTGGTCACTATTCCCTTCACATAAACTCAGGTCTTGTCTACTCTTATCCTCATGTAAATACATTAAGAAAAACAATCAAACCAATTTATCCTGCCGCGACGGCACTAAATACCAGGGTTCGAGGCCAAAACCATGTCTCCCTCTAATCTGTCCCGGTATAATACAAAAAAAAACGACATAACAAAATAAACAAGAATCCATATGCTTGCTTGACCCGAAAATGTAAAATCTGTCCCAGCCCAATGTTCCTTTCCGAATAATGCAGCAACGCCTTGTATCATGCCTTCTCCGTCTTCCAAGTCCCCGTCTTGAAGCGTCGAATGCTCTTCCTTCTCTCTCATAACAAAATTTGAAACATCATGGTTGTAGCTTACTCTCCCACCTGCCACCTCCCACCTCCGCCCATCGCCTTCGGGCGTCGCCGGCCCGCATATCGCGGCCTTCCGCTTCCGTGCTGCTGATTCTTGGTCGCCCTCCTCCATCAGTAGCGGATCAATATTCCAATGCTGCTACTACTCCCTCGTTTCGACTGCTGGTGGCGCTGTTGAGGGGCCAACATCTTCCATATCAATGTCCTGTCCCATTGTGTCTGGGCCAGAGCCGGTCATGCCCGTATCCGAATCTACATCTTCTCCATAACCGTACGCCATAGCGCTCAGTGGCCGATTGGGGTCGTCTTCCAAAGCACGCTGCTGTAATGATCGCGGACGATCATATAGCATATCTTCTGGAGGAGAAAATGACCAAAGCTACAGACTCAGATTAGCATCGTCGTACAAGTTTCCAACAGCCCATATCAAAATACTTACTTCCATTACAGTTCTTTGATTTCGCAGCGCCAACGCTACACACTTCTCCTCTTCAAACGCTACTCGCCAAACCGCATCTCCATGAGATATCAATTCTCGCACCAATAGACCAGTCTTGAGGTCCCAAATCTTGACGCGGCCGTCACTACCTCCGCTTACAACGCGAGTGTCGTCAAACTGCAAGCTTGTAACACTGTTATCATGAGCGGCCAATCGATGAATGGGGCACATCTTCTCCAGGGACCAGACCCTGACTGAGCCATCAGAGCCTCCAGTCACCAATGTATCGCCTCGCATTTGCAGCTGACCAACCAGTGACGTGTGTCCTTGCAAAATGGCAAGGCATTCGCCAGTCTTGTGGTCCCAGACTCTGACGTTGGTGTCAAGACTTCCGGTGACTACTCTGTTTCCGTCAAAAGCAATGGCGTAGATTTGACTAAAATGGCCCTGCAGTGTCTGGAGACATCTGCCTTCCGATATGCTCCAAACACGCGCAAACGTATCGTAGCTACCAGAGACAACAATGTCTCCTTTAATCTCGAGGCATCGAACGCTAGATTGATGACCAACCAGGACATTGCGGCAAAGCCCAGTGCGAATATCCCAAATACGAAGAGTCATATCGCGAGAACCAGAAATGGCGGTGTTAGCGTCCGCCATCTTAAGACAACGCACAGTGGATGTATGGCCGCGCAATGTATGCACGCATGCTCTGTTTGACACGCATTAGTAACTCCCCAAGAAAAATGGCCGAGACTACGAAATATCTTACCCAGTTTTGAGATCCCACACGCGAACATCACGGTCACATCCACCACTGACAAGAGTATCTTCCCAGGGGACCATGGCCCATACTCCCATTACATGTCCCTGCAAGGTGCGCTGCGAATCTCCTTCCGTATCAAACACATGGATCCGGGCATTATCCAGAGCCACAATGATATACTTTGGAGTTAGGTGTAAGCTTGTCACAACCCCGCCCTCTTGTGTGATATTTCTCGTAGTACTCGTGCCACCAGATCTCCAGGCGGCTTCCACCAGATATCGTTGCTTGAAATGAGACTTGTACGACTTCAAAGTAGGTCTGCAGGGGCTACCTTCCAAACTTCTCGATGACGAAGCTTGCGAGGCTGATGGCAAAGCGCCGGGGAAGCTGTTTGAGGTCTCGAGGGCGGTCGATGTAGCTGCTTGGGCAACGGCTCGAACGGGTATAGGAGGCGAGGTAGCATACACCTCAGATAATCGGCGGCCGTAGTCGTGCTTGACGCAGAGGTTTTTCCACGTCATGTCATCGCTTAGGAGATCTCTCCAACGTCTCGATACCTGGGACGCTCTAGCTAAGACTTTCGGGTCGTCAATAAATGACAATATCTAGCAAAATCATGTCAGTAAATCTCAACTTTAGCTCAACGGACCATAATATCCTAATGTGCGGGAAATGGTCAGATTAAGGGCGTCTAAAATGCTTACCCTCAAGCAAAGTTCGTCCGGCAGGCTTGTGAAGGGGTCTTTCTTCAATAACGGACTGACGAACTGATGAACAAAACTGAGCTGTTGACTTGTGCACAAGTTCAGCAGATCTGCCAGAAATCTCGTGCGTTGGGGCCCTGAGCAGTTTTTAAAGTGATGGCGAACTTGAGCGAGGAAGATGTCCTCGTCGGCGTCTGCGTCACGCCAGTCCGGCTGGCAGTGTGCAGGGCCGGGTGAAGCAGCCGGCGTGGGAGGAGGTGGCGGGGAGCCAGTGAGTTGTTGATCAAAATCGGCCGCGGGCGTAGGCATAGATGGCGTTGGCGGACCCCTATGCTGCCTTTGTTGCGGTGTCTTGTCCATTCGTTGACCAGTCATAGGGTTGGAGCTAGAGGTATCTAGCATGAGTTCTTCCGAAAGGAAGCTTCCTCTTCTTTCCGAGAAGCCGACAGGCTGGCTGTAACCATCCATGGTTGTGCTTCTCGTTGGACACAGGAGAATGTGCTTTGACGACGGCGTCCCTGGGAGGGCTGTTGTGTCGTATGGCGTTCTATTGGAGCGGTGGATTCAAAGGGATCATTCGAGAGTTTCGAGTATAGGATCGGTTCAATGTAACAAGGTTCGAACAATGTCGCTGGATAGAGGCCAAGGGAAAACGACGGCACAAAGAGACGAGAACGAGTGACGAGACCAGCCTCCGTTGCAATGAAGCGCCTGCAAGACCGAAGAGAAATAAACGAGTCAGTACCGAGGTCGATGTCGACGTTGAGGCAAAACGCAGGCACCGTCCGCAGTCACTTGAGCAAGGGGAAATGGCAACGGATCAAAAGGAAGCGACGGGCGCTATATGGGAGGAAAAGAGGGATGGGATGGGCTTGCAGCAAAGCATTGAAGATGGATGGCAGTCCGAAGGATCGAGGGCTGGAAGTAGGAGCCGCAAGGGTGAGACGGAGACGGGCATCGAGGAAAAGAGGAGGGGGCCGCTAGTGGAAATACATACCTGACAGGACAGTGGACAGGCTACCCAGCGCAGCGCCGTGGTTGACCACTAAAAACGCTTTGTTCACCTCTAACTACTGTGAGGTACCAAAAGTCTTGCAACACGCCCATTTTGGCCCATAAATAATTATAAGCCCGCGAACTTCAATGATAAATTGTAAATGTAATTGAAATAGGAAAAATAAGCTATTTTATATAGTAGATAGCTCTTTGAATGACAATTAATATTTAGTGTACCAGCCTCTTGCTTTAATAACTGCATCGAGCCGGCGTGGCAGCGAGTCAATAAGGTTGTCGATTAGACCTTGCGGCAATGCGTTCCATGCAGTTATAAGTTGTCTTTTCATCCATTCAATTGAAACCTCGTTTTTTTTTAATTCGTGCAAATTGATATCGAGTTTTTTCAATTCCGCTTTGAGCGCCTTCCAAACATGCTCAATTGGGTTAAGATCAGGCGAATGAGGAGGCCAGTCAATAACCACAATTCCATGGCTCTCGAACCACTCATCAATCGTTGATTTTATGTGAATTGGAGCATTATCTTGCTGGAATTCACGATCCCCGAAATAAATAGGAAGCAGTCCATCCGTTAATGCTTTTATATAGGAATTTGCACTATAACCGTTTCTTGGAGCTGCTGGATCGCGTTCCATAATGATCAAATCACTACGTCCACCTTTATAGATCGCTGCCCAAACCATGATTGAAATTGGAGCTTTAACGTGTGATTGAACATTAACTAGCTCTTTTTGCCAAACTTCATGAGGCATTCGGAAGATCCAGGAATTAGGGTTAGATGGAGAATTCTGTACTGAAGACTCATCGCTGAAGATGATCTTAACGCGTTAATTAGCTAGTATTCTATATAAACTTCAATTAACTCACAGTCAACAAATCTTGAATATTCTCGCGCCAAATTTTGGCAAAATGAAGTCTCTTAGCCGCAGAAACATTTGTTAAACGAATTCGTCGTTTCGCAAGCCATTTGCGGCGGAATTGTTGTTGAATCGTTCGACGTAGGGTTTGTCGGCTTACTTTGGTAGGCACTACTTTCATGAGCGAATTCCACGTAATTTTTCTATTGCGTTTAGCAGTGATTATTACATGATGCTTTTCAGTTTCCGTCAACTTATTCGGCCGGCCAGACCTCGGTTTATTCTCAATCGATCCGGTGGTTTGGTAACGTCTCCAAATTCGAGAAACAGTTGATTTGTTAACACGAAACTCGGTCGCGACAGAGGCCTGAGAGTAACCCAGCGACAGACGATCGACAATTAGGCTTTTTTGCACCAAATTCAATTCGGTGTTTTTCTGGCGATTGATGGATATTTCTGCGCCAAAAGAGCGCCTTTTTGCCATTTTTTGCAATTATGATAGAATTTACAAGTTAAACTACATGTCGCGAAGATGTCGCGAATTTACCACGCCAAGTGGGTCGTTGCAAGACTTTTGGTACCCTATTGTAAGCACGGCGGGCTCTCTGTTGGGTGCTAGAACGTGCTCCCTCGCGTGGACGAGTCAACGAGAGAGAGAGATTGACAAGGGGACCAGCCCAGGCTATTGGCTGATCCACGAGAAAGGGCAAAAGGAAAAGTCGCCCAGTAACTAAATTACGAGAACGTCGATGGTGCAAAGCTCGATTGCTTCCCCCGGCTTGAGCAAAGACAAAGCTTAAAAACCGGGAATCCAGATAGGGAAGGGCTCTGCAGGGATTTCTCTTTGGGAGAATCGGAAAAAGGGCCGTAAGCGAAGAAAGGAAACCATGCAGAGGCAGACGGGAAAAAAATAACAAGGAATAAATTAATGCAATGGCGATGCGTTAGAGGAAGTCAGAGGACAAGGCGAGAGGGCAAGATCCAATACTCCAAGTGCAAGAGGATTGAAGCTTGTGTCACAGCGGGCAAGCGAGGTTGGTGGACTGGCCGCGGGTTTGGGGGGGACTTGGTGCCAGTGGATTCAGTGCAGTTTAGGCGGTCGGGGGTCACTTTTGGTCACTTTTGGTGGTGCATGTGCGGTGTGCAGCAAGCAATAAGCACCACTTGGGTGCCGACTTTGCAGCCCCCAGCCCAGGGCGGGTACTCGATTGTTTAGTGGCTGCGGAAACCTTGTCCAGCGGCCGCAGGGCCTGCACCGCACCACTGGCTAACTTAGCCTGCTTAGGGGGCCAACCCAGCACCCTGCACGCGGGACTTACAGGGGGCTTGGTTGAACCAAGGGAAGCAGCAACCATTCATTTCATCCACCTCACTAAATTGAGACCTACAGACAGTAGAAGCTATATTGAATCGCGTATCAGACAGATGGATAGATTATTTTGACAGCTTTGTCTCAATGTTATGAGTGCCACACCCCAGCACATCCTTCATTTAACCCTCCCATTTTTTTTTTTTGGCCTCTGGTCCGTCGGTGTCTTTCATGCCGAAAACATCGAACGGGTAACGACTGTGCTGCAGCGGGTTGATACAGGGGCGGAGGGGCCGCAACAAGCAAAAAGAAAAAAAAAAGAGGAGTCCCTGGGCCACCTGCAGCAAGCGACCTCGATGGTACCTCCAACTCCACTATCTGCACCAGCGAAAACCCCCCGAAAGCGCTGAAATGTATACTCTGCAAGTACCGTTCCCGTACCGTAGCGCAGCGGCACCTCCCATGCTGACCTGCATTCAGCAAAGCAATTCTGCAAGGCACCAAGCTCAACAAGAAGCAATTATTTTGCAAGGCATCCAAACAGATGAAGAGACAATTGCAGAATCTTTGTCCTTAGTGCTCCTCTTCATCGTCAATTTTTTTTCTCCCATTTTTTTTCTGCCCTTGTACAACGCGTTATGAAAGGGGTTGCTTGGCCCCCCCAGCCTTCCCGTCTCCGTCTCGGGCGCCCCTGCGACGCTGGTGCCCTTCAGCCCTCTGCCCAAAACACCACCAATGCCCCATGGCCATGTATCAGCCCGTGTAATCCTGGGCCAGACTGACTTGCGCTGACTGTATTTGTTTGACCTGCAACTCTTCCCCAACCTATTCCTATTCCTGTCCCTTCTCCCTCCGTCTCCGATGTCTGATGTCGCGTCGATTCATTCCCGCCGGCGATGCTCCGAATTTGAACCTCTCTTGCATTCTCATTTCATGCATGCAACCTTTCAAAATAACTTGCCTGACATATAGGATTCAAATGCAAATCTCTCTTCCTTGCTTCTGTCTTGCATGAAACTACAGCCCGACAATCACGAGCCTACAAATCTGCCGCGCGCATCATAACAATGCCACCTCCATTAATAATAGTCTGCCATACGGTGTCGGTATATGTGTCAGTCACATATCCCTTGTCCTGTCTCGTACGGCCACCACATCCATGTCCTGGTCCAGAACCGTTAGCCATCAAAAACAGCCCATTGCCTCCAGCACATAAACACAACTTCCAAGATGATGCACAAGGTCGCATGAGTGCTGCATAAATCTGCATCGCCGCCCGTCATGAGATCACAAACTGGCCGTCCACGTGAGGCCACACCTTGGGCCTTTTCAGTACTACATCGGCTTGTATCTGCCTTGTCTTTGCTGTCTTCTCCTTGTCTTCGCTGTCTTCTCCTTGTCTTCACTGTCTTCGCCTTCTCTTCACATTGAATCACTGCCCGATAAACAAGTTGTAAAAAAAAGCAAAGTAAATTCGCAAGCCGTATATACCCTTAACATCATGACAGTCAAATCATACATGGCGTAACACTACAGTCTATCTACCGCCAGCTGCCGCCCAAGCATCTAATGATGGTGCCCAAACTGAGTGAGCAGCGGCAACAACATGCCTCCCGTCGTTGCCAATGTATCCCGTACCGACGGTCCCTCTGGCTTCCGTTGCGTCGACCCTTCAGCATATCCATTAGAGCCCGGGCCATCATGCGAGTGCGAACCGCTGTCTTGCATGGCGTGCATAGCGACGTACAAGAAAGTACCTCCAGAAAACAAGAGCAACATGCCCGTCCACCACAAGCCGGCATCATCGTCAGCCTTTCCGCCTCCTAGTAACACTACAAGAACCCAAGTAGAAAGTGCTCCAGCAGGCGCGGCCAGGCTGAAGACGACCAAGTGTCCTCGAGCAGCTCTCTTTGACAGGCCCTGCTTCAGGAGTACGGACGTCAGTCCAAAAGCGGCCGGTGCCTTGTGTATCATAATGGCAATGAAGATGATAAATCCCAATTTCATGTTGGACGTAGTCGCAGACGCTCCCATGGCGATGCCATCAGCTGCCGCATGGATGACAAGTCCAATGGTGGTCGCAAAACTACGAGCATGTCGCTGTGTTGGTGCCAGGGACCCCAAAAAGCTTTCAGCCTCTAAATCAACAGACGCTGTGTCTCCGCCAGCCAGATTATCCATGCTAATATGTTGAGTTTGTTCGACGGGCTGCATGTTTTCCGCAGCGTGGCGCGGAAGTCTGTCAATGAGGAACATGAGGATGAAGCCGAGTGTCATTGACAGGCCGATTTCGAAGGTAGGAATTTCCGCATGTTCCTTGTGCGCTTTTTCATGGTCGTGGCTCTCCTCCTTATTCTTGGGAGGCTCATCAGTGCCATCAGTGCCAGGGGCATCGTTATCCTTGTGAGGCTCGTCTCTGGCACTCAATATCGTATTGCCGTTGGTCTCTGTAGCTCTTCGAACCGCATCACTGATATATTTCTCGGTGGACAGTTGTGAGCTCGCACGGATTGTCGTCGCATGATCAAGGATCATCCTAGCCTCGCTTGCCAATCCTACAGGAACCCTCCGCAGCAAGCTCCTCGTCTTGAGATGCGACGCCTCCGCTGGCGAAGACGCTGCCTCAATTCCTTCTGGTATAATGACAATCAGCGAGGTGCCGACAAGGACACCCACACCAATGCTGGATATTAATCGTAACTGCGACTGCGATAATGTCATGGACAAGGGCAAAGCTCCGGCGAGAAACGATCTGTACCAAGTTAGCGGTGCTTCTCCCACCACCCGGTGTTCCGTCGCAAGAATTAAACATACGCAGTCGCCATGACAATCTATCCAAAAGTTAGCTAGTTGCTCGCAAGCAGGTATTCCGCAGGCTTACGCAAAGGCCGACCAACAAGATGATCCCAGCCATCTTGACGGTGTCTGTTTTGGGGGGGATGTAGAGTCGTAGTATCGCCAGTCCCAGCAATCAATTCATGGCCGCAGCCTCTGGGCCACTGCGCAAAATCAAAATCGGATCGGTAATCGGGGCGCGCTGGTTTTTAATTTGCATCGAAAGCCAAAAAGTTGCTGAGGGCCAGGCTGTCCAGTTTTAGGTTTTGCGACGAGACGTTACTGGAGCCTCAGCTCATGCCACCAGAGCCAAAAGTGCCGCCCAGCCTCCACTGTAAAAATAAATGTCCCTGTCCAAGGGCGCTACGTCATTTTGCTGCAGATAAAAGGTACCAAAATAGAACACAGACCAAAAGTTGCTTCATTGTATTTACACGGTTCATGTTTACAAACAAATAAATATATATATTTTAGTGTCAAAATATTTACAGCTGCAATGGAGGCAAAAACTCTCCAATATACCCAATCATCCAATCCTTCTTGCCCACAGGAACGCCCTCCTTTCTCAGAATCGCATACGCCATAGCGCAATGAAACTGAATATTCGGCAAAGTTGCGCCATGCACATATGCTTTCCCAGTAAGGTTTAGCTCTGGGATTGGGCCCGAAAGCTTCGTAGGCTCTGCAATTTCTCCCTTCTTGTTGATTTCGTCCTTGTCCTTACTTGCCTCTTCCAGCTCCTTGATGGTACTCTGCAGCAGCTCGTGCATCTCAGCATAGGTGGAAAGCTGGATTGTGTTGTCGGGGTCCTCTCCTCCATTTAGTCTCCAAAGAATCTTTCGTGAGAAAGTTGAAGCGGCGCGGATCTGGGCTGGGAAGGGAAACATGTCTTCGTAAAGACGGGCAGTGAGCAGCTTGTCGATGGGAACGTGCTTCTCGGCTTGGGTGATGAGACCGTCTAGTGAGGTGAGGGCTGCTTTGGCAGCTTGGACGCTGCTATCGAAGAAAGTGTATGCCATGTCGAATTGCAGTCTCTAATTTTCTCTCGTTGAAATGTTTTGGTGTTGATTAAGTCAAAGTGAATGGAGTGAAGCGGTGGAGTGTCGGCGACATTTCATAGCACGATGCAAACCTTTGTCAGCTCACCTGATTACAATTCGTGCATTATAACGGTATTTACCTTGTTTTCGATGCACATTGCCATGTTGTTTATATTCTCATATTCACTGTTTTGGGTGTTATCATCACACAGGGCTGTTGAGTAGTCGCAGCTTTGGAGTTGCGTTGGCTGCAGGGTGGCGGGGCACTTTTATGACCTTTACTCCCAGCGTCCATCACTTTCATCAACTCTCCTCCAACAAAATATGGCACCGCCATGAATGAACCGCCAACGTCACCCAGACGGCGACATATACTATCTTCTATCAACCCAGAATCCGACCAACCTCGGGTCTCTCACCGAAGACGACACCATTCTCGTTCCCGGTCGCGATCTCGGTCTCCCAAGGAAGCCGAGCCACCAGTCGACACCCAAGACCACCACGATGGCGACGACACCACTCGACCACGGCGCTCCCGCCTGAAGCTGAAGGGCCATAAATCACGACACTCATCACGCGAACGCAGCAGCCGCCATGGCTCATCACGGCGACATCGTCGACACAAGTCCCGACGCAGTCGATCGCCCACTCCTACGAATCCTCATGATCCTCCACCACTGGATCCCGAAGCCGCATTCCGCGAATCCCTCTTCGATGCCATGGCGGACGACGAAGGTGCAGCATACTGGGAAGCTGTCTACGGTCAACCGGTGCATATCTATGCCCAGGAACAGGCCGGCCCAACAGGCGAACTGGAGCGCATGACTGATGAAGAATACGCATCGCACGTCCGCCAGCGCATGTGGGAAAAGACACACGCAGGCTTGCTCGAGGAAAGGGAACGACGAGAAGAGCGTCGCAAACAAAAGGCGCGCGAGGACCGCCATAATCGCAAGGTCCAAGAGGAGATGGAGCGGAGTCTGAAGCGTGGCGAGGAAAGACGGCAGAAGCGCAAATGGACCTCTCTCTGGGAGAAATATACAGAAGCCTGGACGGCATGGGATGGATCAGTTGAGGCTATGGCATGGCCGGTGGAGAGCGGTCAGAGGGATGATATTGCTGAGGAGGCTGTGAGGTCGTTTTTCGTCAGAGGATTGGCGATGGAGGAGCTGGGCAAGGAGGCGTTTGTTGCCAAGTTGAAGGATGAACGAGTGCGATGGCATCCAGACAGGTTTCAGCAGAGATTGGGAGGGAAGTTTGACGAGGTGACGAGGGATGTGACGGCTGTATTTCAGATTATTGATAGATTATGGGCGGATATGCGAAAATGAGCATGGTGCCATACATGATACCCTTGACAGCAAATCAACTTTTCAACCTATAATTTAAATTTATTTCAAAGCCAGTTTTCGGTTCGTTTTACTTCAATTCGATCACGTATTATCATTTTTAAGGTCACAGTGATTGAACTGCAAATTCAAGTAGTGTAAAGTTAAATTTTCATTACTTCGTGGATCTATCCTACATGATATCCATGCTTCGTGGGGGTATTAATAAACAACCGCATTCTGCAATTGCTTCTTTTTGAGTCTGTATGTGTATGATGTATAGTGTAGTTTTTTTTATATAATAATACAACTTCCCGAGTTTGACTTCAAAGTTGTATGTAGACTTAGAAGTTGGCAAGGACAGCAGCACCACCGAAGAGCGCACCAAGGGCAACAGCAGCAGTAGGAGCGGCACCAGCATCCTTTCCAGTAGAAGTAGACTGGACCTTGCCCTCGGCCGAGGACTTGGCAGCTCCGGCGGAGGACTTGGCGGCATCAATGGCAGAAGAGATGGAAGCCTTGACGGAAGGGTCGGTGGCCTTGGAGTACTCGGCTCCCAAGGAGGAGGTCTCCTTGGCGAGGACGGAGGTGATGGAGGCCTCGATCTTGGAGGCGTCGCTCTTGATCTCGCCAACCTCGGAGGAGAGCTTGGTCTTGGCGCCCTCGATGGCGGTGGAGGCTGCAGAGATGCCGTCGTGGACGCCGCTGGAAACGTCGTCGACAAAGGACTTGACGGCGCCGCCGGCAGTAGACAAAGCACCGCCGACCTTGGAGACGACGTCGCCAATGTCAGGGTTGGGAGCGGGAGAGGCAGTGGCGGCGGCGGCGAGGACGATGGTGGCGATGGAGAACTTCATGATTGCGGTTGGGGAAAGAAGGTTTGTGGTGTTGGAAATAGGTATTAGGATGAAGTTGTGGTATTAGGTATTGGTGATGATAATTGATGAGAGGATGTGAACGAATAGACTGGATAAAACGAGGGAGGATGGGCTCCTATATGTACTCCGTTCTCCGTACTCCGTCGCGTCTTATTACACAGCCCGCCATCAGGCCCGTTACCACAGGTACTGTGCCGCGAATTCCAACAATGGCGCAGGGACAAAAAAAGTTGCTAAACTTGGTAATTCCCCATGTGGCGCAGGCACCACCTCAGCCCAGCCCCGAGTGGTGACATCAGCGCCCACTAAATCTGACCCCTGGACCCTGGCATGCCCCTGTACTTGCACTGGTCTAGTACATACCTAGTGTACTCTTAGCTGTGGTAATTACAACTCTGGCACTGCTCCAGGTACCTACTTGCAGCGCTCCATATGTACGTGCAGGTTCATTCTTACTAAGTCAAAGACATGGCAGATCTCTGAGTAAAAGTGTGCCCAATCTCGGTTACAAAAAATAATTGAGCCTCGTAAAAAATCATGCCTACTCTTGGGTAACCAATCAACTCATTTTCGTGCTCAATTATTTTTTACTTGTCCTGGGGATGCCGAGAAAATTAACTGACCCCGTCACCCAACGGCAAAACGGCACTGAGGTCATCTCACCCACTTAGCACCAACGCCCACAGCACGCACAGCGCTAGTACGGCTAACCTCCAAGTACCCAAGGCCTCGTACCAAGGCGTTGGGTAACCCCCTGCCTTGCTTTTTCTGCGTTTCAACACTCCCATCGCGCCATTCACGCAATAGATTCCTGCTCCCCCAAAAAATCCACTTGAATCTTGGCTTGCGTAGTTGATCAGCATCAATCTATCGATTCATTGTTTTTTTACTTCTTACTCGGCAATAACCAAGGTCTAGACTCAAAATGACAGAGTCTATACAATCACCCTTGCAATGTCCTCGTCTAACACCCTCAATTTCTCCCTTACGCCTCACCTCACCTCCAATGTATCCGAAACCCCTTGTTTGCTAGCGTTTCCCCCCAAGGCATTTCCCAGCCTTGAACTGCCATAAACGGCCCCCATGTCGCAAGTCGTCTTACTTTCGTCGCAAGACATGTCCGCTCCTGCTACACTGCAACCTCATGCTACGCGCACGTCCAGCACAATGCACACCGACTCCAACTCAGCCCAACCATGCGAATTCTTCCCAGCCTTGAAACTCAGCATAAACGAAAAAGACGTAAAATTAAAGCAAATATTCGGTAGCATTTTGCTAGCACGCCAGACTCCTCGTCCAATGTATCATACATGAAACTAATTCGCTTGACACCAAAAAAACAAAACCAAGGCACAGAGGCAGCCATCGTCACTTTTTGCTCGGCCCCAACCCTCAAAACAAGCATGGCCAAGCTTTCCCAAAATCCCTCGGCCGGTTCCTTGTTTCCACCACCAACTGCCCAAAGATTCCGTGTTCGATCGATGGCCACGCTTCTAGGCCATGTAGGCCATGTATGCCGTGCCGACTTCCGGTGGAGACTTGCACAGACGAACTGTGGCTGTGTTACCATCCTCCAAGCCACAGCCCTCCCATTGTCGTCATCACAGCCCAAGTCCCAGCTCACGTCCCTGAGGCCTCGCTCATATTCATGCTCAACGTTGATCCGCCGCAAGTCAAATCCAAGCCTCTACTGAGCCTTCATCACAAAACAAGAATAGCAACTATGTATCCACACAAACTGCCATCTCGCTGCTTAAATCTGCCACGCTCGGCTTACACATCCCTGCTGTATGGAGCGATGCCCTTCTTCAATTCCTCCACAATCTCGGCTGCCTCGTCTGCATTCCGCGCCTCAAAGTCATACCGTTTGCTTTCTGTCGCCTTGTACACCACCAGCTATTTTTGGAAACAGAATCGTCAGCCATCGTCTTACGCAACCTCTTCCACCAAAAAACTCTGCATTCCTCCACAGAAATACACTGTAAAACACTGTAAAACTTACCTTGACATTTGTCGGGTGCTTGCGAGGCACTTTGCATCCTATTACATTGCTGAAATGCACCGTCGTTGTCTTGCCTGATCCATCTTGTGTAATCTTACCTCCTGACGCCGGAACAATGTGAATGTATTCCCCGTCAATCATCAGTATCCTCTCGCTCATGCCCACAAGTCTCATGGGCTGCTTTCGCCACACTGTGTACTTCTTGTCCGTTCCACTGGTGAAATGCTCTGGCTGCAGAGGCACTCCTGACAGCGGATGCGGTGTCAACTTGCTTCCTTTACGAGGATCCGATGACATTTGAGCCCCCTTTGGTGACGCACTGCTTGGCGATCCCGACATGCCTAACGGACCATCCGTTGCGAAACGCCTTCGGTAGAGTTCTAGATCAGACACATTTCCGATAGATGAAACCGGCCTGTCTATCATGACCACCGCACCTGATCCTGGCAACTTCAAAACGTGGTTTGCCTTGTCTAGTTGTCTCTTCCTACAGACAAGATCTAGTACTTCGGCAAGATACGTATCTGTAGTCACATCCACCGTCACCATCTGGCCCGGGGCCAGGTCGGACGACATGATGTGTACCCGCAAAAGCTTCTGCTGTCCTCGTATGGTATTGGGTGCTGCAGCTGGCATTTGTGGCATGTCCAGCGGAGTAGTATTTGGTCGATACGTGGTTGTCACAATCGGATTTTGCCGCGGGCGTGTTGGTGCGACATAAGGCGCTGGTATAGGCGTCACTGCACCTGTCTTTTCGTCCGCACCTTGTGATGGCGCTGCTTCCTCTTCGTCATCTTGAGGAGTGAGTACCTTATTCTCTTCAAACTCCTTGTCTGTGGCAGGTACAAGCGCAAAGTCGTCATACGCCTTTGAGTTGGCTCGCATTCTACCTCCACCTCTCATGCTCGCATTGTTGACAGTCGTGAATGATGTAAGAGGCTTTGTTCTCTCAAATGGTGGAAAGTCGTCATCCACCTCGCCGCCCTCTTCAACCATGCGTAATGTCCACCTATTGATGTTCAATTTTCCAGATGGGAGTGATGGTTCTCTCTTCTCTTCGTTATATCGATACAAGCTCAGTCCAATAAGATCGGCCACTGTAACTATTCTCTCGGCGCCTTGGCCATCGCTGACTCGCGGGCGAATGAGCACCTCAAATGGCTTCGTAGAATCCTTGGCGAACGCAGGGTAGATTCTAAGAGCAATAGAACCGGGTGTGCCTTGGCCACTGTAATGTGCGTACTTTTGAAACGGAATCGCAGCCTTACTCTGTTTCGCCTTCAACGCAGCAGATAGCAAACTATGTGGCTGCAGAACACTCAGGGGACGGATCGCGCTGACTGGTCGTGGTGGAGGAAGGACACCCAATATGACTGGTGGCCCTGACGATATTGACTTGCGAATTGTTGAGCGTCTGGGGTAATTTCGAGGAGGCGTGCCAACCACTTGTTTCGTTGGCTCAATGATCGGACCCTTGTCCACTCCGTCCAGCAGAGACACAGAATCGATACTTTCAACAAAATCATCAGACAGTTCTGATCCTTCATCCGAGTCGTCTTCCTCTTCTTCCGGTAGTAGTGTCGTATCTGCTCGTTTAATACCAGGCGTAGGCTCCTCGTTAATCTTCTCCTGTAGCTGAATAGCCCTTGCCGCCGCCCTCGCCGCTTCTCGATGTCGCTGCGCATGCGGTACATCGAACTCGCTCTCTGAAGACATCTCACTACTCGTAACTGTATCTCGTCTCGGCCGTGGTCTCGGCGCCTGCTCAGACACCGTCCCCAGTGTCGAATGTGAACCTCTTCGAAGCGCTCTTGGTGATGTATTCGCAACAGCCTGCAGCTTCGCCGGTGTCGCTCTGTTCGGCGAGGAGCCAGCACGATGACGAACAGGCATCTTCGCAAATTTTATCTGCTGCGCCGCTCGTTGGTCAGGCTCGTCTTCGCTCTCGTCACTCAGGTCGCTGCTGTCGTCCTCCTCCATCTGCTCACGCCGCCTCCGCCTCTTAGTCGCATTGCCCGGGCCCATCGTGTCGGCACCTCCTCCGGTGAGCATCCCCCCATCTTCTTCGCCATCTTCGAGCGATATGCCCAGCTGTTTCGGAGCCTGGAAGTATTCTGAGGCGATCGCGGTCGGGATGGGCGGGGAGTGCGTCCGTTTGATGTGCGAAGAGTTGGGGCGCCAGCCAGCTGCTTTGAAGGCGGCGGAGTTGATGAAGCTTTCGTTGACTGTGAGGAGTCGTTCGCCGACACCATCTGCAATGTCATTGAGGTAGCTTGTTCGCAGCTGGTACGACACAAGGCTGCAATGTCGAGGTTAGTTGGCCAGTCTCGTCACCAGGGCAAGCAAACGGGATATCTTACTCTTCTACCTGAATGACAGACATGGTCGGTCAGTGCACAGTTCTGCATCTGGTTATTTATCTAGGATCGCATTTCGATAAATCGCTGTATTTTTTGGCGCAGATGATAGAGCAAAGCAATGGCCGATGTGATGATGAAGATGGAGCGTGGGGTATTCGTCCAGGTCGCAGCCGCAGCACGAGGCTAGCGCAACACTGCCTGCGCTAAAGTCGATCCACGCCAAATTTAGCTCCAAACTTTGAACCAGAACTTCAACTTTGCCATCTTCCTCCCTAACGTCGTTTCTTCCGCCAACGCGCCTATCACACACATAGTTCCCCCAAAATGGGTCTCGTCGACTACTCAGAGTCCGAATCGTCGGGCTCGGAATCCGAAAAACCCCAGAAGCCCATCGCGAAACCCGGCGCCAAGAAGCCATTCCAAAAAGTCGTCGACCGATCGAATCCTGGCAAGATTGTCGTCAACTTGCCACAAGCTTCCGCCGACGATTCCACACAGCCCGATGGACCGCCAGCGAAGCGAGCGAAAACAGGCGGGAGTGGTTTATTCTCAGGCTTCAACTCGTTCCTCCCAGCGCCAAAGAACGCTGCCGCAAAGGCACCATCGACACCATCCTCAAGCCAGTCGAAACCACCTGGAATCAGCTTCAAGACGAGTGCTGCTCCAGGATTTAGTCGCGATACCGACCCCTCAGAAGATGGCGAGAGCTCAGGTCTAGGAATGGGTCTACCAGCGCCGAAACGAGACTCACAACCTTCGATACCAGACGAACAAAAGCCTGCTTCTGAGGTAAAGCTCACAGGCAAACCCATGATGTTCAAACCATTATCAGTATCTAGAAATCCCAAGAAGAAAGTCATAAAGCCATCTGCAACTCCTTCAGCACAATCAGCCGCACCACAAGAAACAAAACCTACCACAGAACCAGAGAAGCCAGCACAACCCAAGAAAGTATCTCTATTCTCAATGCACACCGAGGAGGAATCCACGAAACCATCCAGCGGAGCATACGAACCATTATTCGAATCCGCATCAGAGTCATACTCCAACGTCACGAGCAGCTACGACGACTACGCCGCACAATACGCTCGACCAAGCGCCCACCAAAACGGCGGCAGGCAAGACGAATCATTAGGCAACATCGCAGACGACCTAAACCTCTCCGCCGCGGCGCGAAGAGAACTCTTCGGCCGCGGAGGCGACTCTGGTCTCTCTGCCAAGAAGGTCATCAACTTCAACATGGACCAGGAATATCGACATAACGAAGAACTTCGCGCCAGCGGCGAGGAGCAGGTCCACAACCCCGTAAAGGGTATCCAGGGAGGAGGCAAGCACAGCTTACGACAGCTGGTGCAGAATGTGCAGGGACAGCGTGAGGCCCTGGAGGAGAGTTTCGCCAAGGGCAAGGGGAGTCGAAAAGAGGCTGGTAATAGATATGGTTGGTAATGACATGATACCCTCAATTCAATCACGAATCAAATGACACATGTTCGGCGCAAGACCAAGTGAAAAAGAAATTCAGTTCGCTATGCTGGGTATCTATGGTACAATGAACATTAAAAAGTCTCCACGGCCACCCTCTTCGCCCCTTGGAACGAGTCATCCGTCGTCAAAAATCCCCATTCACCCCTCGTAATGGGCGAGATATCATCATAGCCGTTCGGCGTCATCGGTCCCTGTCGCACAGACGTCCTCTGCGGACTTAATAAATTGGTTCCAGAGCTGAGAACCTGATCGATTGACGAGTTCCACGGCTGCAGCGAGCTGCGAGGAACAGCGCTGGGTCTGGCTGTCCTGTCGTCTTCCTCTTCGCCTTTCTCATTCACCAATTTTGGTTTCTGCTCGAAGCTCGTTTGCAGCTTCAGCAGCGGCAGCTTTGGCGATGGTCTGTGGATCGGTACCGGTGTTGTGCTGACTGCAACGCCAATCTCCTCAGGAGTCTCCTCGACTTCAGTTTCTTCGACAATATCCTCAACCTGCTTCTCTTTTGGCTCCTCCACAACCACCATCGGCACATCAGCCTGCGTAGACGACGAGTACATCATGCCAGCCAAGCCCCCAATCTCATCCACACCACCATACGCCCGTCGATACATCCGATCCAGATCACTCATCGCCATCGACGACACACTCAACCAATCATAGGACCTAAGCAAATCCCCCTTCGAGACCTGTCGGCCCCCATTCGCCAACACATATCTCCTCAAATCATCCACAGCATCCTCCAACCGCAGATAATAATTCGTCTTTGAGTAGCTCGCCAAAGCACACTTCAGACTATACAATCGATCGAGTGAAACCAGCGACAATCCGTCCGAAAAGAAGAGTATTTCGTTCTGCGCTATCGAGCTATGCACAAGTCGACTCATAAGTCCCGAGACTCTAACGAGCTGCGAAAGCGACCTTGGCTACATTAGCAAAGCATACGTCAAACCAACTTCAAACCAAAACTTACGGAATGCCAAACTTCTTCGCCGCCCTGTCCATAACAGCCTGCAAGATCTTCTCCCCCCTCACACCCACATCATCCGCATACATCAACCTTACATCCCACCCCGCAGCACTCGTCGTCGAACAATCCGTCGCCACCGAAGACGCCGTCGACGGCGTAGCAGGGATCGAGCTCGTCGGCGAGAGCGGCCACGGTGACCTGGGCACCGAAAATTCCGAAACGGCGGGCGAAGAAAGCGCACTTCCTGGCGTACTTCCATGGCGAGTCCATCTCGAAAAGTGTTTTGTGAATCGGCCACTCAGTGGCGGTGAAGCAGGCGTCGTCGGCGTCGAGATCAAACTCACCGACGAAGCGGGGATCTGATACTCCTTCTTGATGACGACCAAGTTGATATGGAGCGATTTGCGCACAAGTCTCGACGAAGCATACTCCAACGCATCCGTCACGCGAGACGGCAAATACGCGGCGTCGAGAACAGAAGGTCCAGCCTCGAGAGGGGAAGAGATGCGATCCTTGAGAGACATGGCCACACATCTAACAAAGAAGGGAATGTAAAGGGGAAAGGAATGTACAGATGTCCAAGGCTCTGCCTTTGTGGTTTCTCAGAATCCAAAACAGTGGAATGAGGGCCTTCATCAGATACATATACCAATCTCGATAGGGACATGAAACAAGCTTCCACCAGGTTTCCAAAATAGAAACAACCCACTCAAAACGTCTATTCTGAAACGATAAACTCGACCCCTTGAACCAGGGTTACAGAAATCCACACACACTCGGTCACCTTGTGAGAGCAACAAAGACTCAGTCAAGAAAAAAAAAAACGTGGTACCTGAAACGCGGGTGTAGCCGAAAAGGAAGCCACAAGACCTGAGACTTGGGGGGGATCGTTGAAGTCAAAAATAAAAATAGAAGTTCATCTCGCAGTGGTCATCTCAAGAAAAGTGAGGAAATGATTGTTATTGGTAGGTGGATTGGGCGGGATGTACCCTAGCGTGCAGATGGGCGGCTAAGTGAGGTTATTTTTAGACTGGGGAGGGGAAATTGTATTCCTCACCACCATCTCAACCACGCTTTCAATAATTAATTACACTACTCTATAAATAACTACCATAATAATCATATGCGATCTTAAAATTAAATTTTTTTACAGCTATTATCCCAGCGACATATTGGCCCATCTCCTCGTCCTCAAAATTATCACGTTAAGCGCCGACGTTTAAAGCGGGGCACTTCGTCAACCAATCACAGCCCTCCCCGCCTTTCTACACCCAAAAATAGAAACCGCCTAATCCCAAAATCCTCCATCGCCATCACATCAACTTGCATCGTCAACTCAAATTCATCTGCAAGGTACTGCACCAACCTTGCAATTGCCATTCCCAAAGCAGGAAGAGAAAACTTCTTCATCACCGTACATACATTATAGGGCTACATCAACACCACATCACCTGCAGCACAAGCTACCCCTGTCCCAGCTTTTGCTCTGCATCTTCAGCTGGTCTGTCAATTACCGGCAGTCACTTCAGTCCTCCACGGTCATTCTAAAAATAAATATCACAATCTCCTGTAACCTCATCGCGTCAGAACAATGAACAACAACACCGCATAACTGAATCATCAAAACGGTATCATTGTTGTTGGCGCCGTCGGCCAATCTCCGTCGCGTTGTTCATGGCAACCCTCATGTTCGCGCCGAATCACACACTGCGCGCTCAATCATTTCACTTGCAATTATTTTCATATGGAAACTAACCATGTTCATTAATCGTATCAAAAAACTCACACAATAAAAACCGTAAACGCCTTGCTGTCTAGCCGCTAGTCTTGACATCCCGTCAATGACGCAGCGGATGCTGAATAAAACAAATTAAATCGCACATCAGACCGGAAGTCACTCGCTCTTCTTCAGCTACTTAGAAGGGCGGCGCTCCCAATATCTGTCATATGAATTATCCGAAATAGCCAGACTCGAGGACATCATCCAATTGGTCAGATGATATTGCCGAGTTGCTCCAATCTGTGCCAGAAACGGTTAGCCGTCATCAACAACCCCCAGGGGCATAAACCATGTGCTTACCGGAAAGTTCTTCCTCCACCGTATCCACTACCATTGGTCGGATAGCATTCATCGCTTCTACTCAATGGTCAGTTACTGGCTTTGTTTGCAAAGAGTGCTGCTGCATCTCGTTGAGTTCCACTTACCATCGCGTGTGACGAGAAACTCGTCCTTCTCTTCGGGTGTCATTTCATCAGTGCTGTCAATAAACTCACCGCAGCGCGCAAGTACTCTAGAAATTGAAGTCGCTGCATCCTTGAGTAGTTGACTGCGCTGCTTGACGTGATTGTCAATTAGATACATGAGACATTTCTTGGCAATCTGTATGGCAACACCCTCTAAATATTTCGCTTTTGCTTCACGTTCTTCTGAAGCTGGCAACTCGTCATTCTGGTTTGCTACCAGAGGTCGTAGCACATGTTCGTCGATCAGTTCCTCTGTGCCATGCCGCACCTGGCCGTCCAGGTATACGAGCATGGCCGGAGCCCACAAAGGAAGCATATCCAGACTGTATTGGCTGATCTGCTGGTTGCTTTCTGGGTCGTTTTGATTTGGGTCCAGGCTTGTGCGGGCAAAATCCAAAAATGCTTCTCCCTCGCCATTCTGAAAGGCTTGTGCCTGCCCACAAACATGGCTGATGAGACGCTCTGCATGCTCAGTAGAGTCTGTGATCGTTAAGTATACCGCCGCGCCGCGCAGGAACGGTTCGAGTGGCTCCACTGTAGATGCCTGTAGATCGGTAAGTCTCTGGAAGGTGTGGAATATGGCTTCGTCCATTCTTCTGCCCGAGTTGATGAGGCGTGACAGAATGCGACTTGTCAAAACAGGCGCCTGATCGATAGCCAATAGCTTCTCCACAAAAAGGCTGCTGCCATCATTCTCTGGGTGGAAATGAACCAGCTGGACTTCATTAGCTGTCCATGGAAAAGGCGATCCTTCGCAACGCAATCGATCCAGAGGATCATCAACGATAGCATCGGGCCCAAGTTTCACCTCCAACTGACTGAGCAAGTAGTCAATGAGCAGCAAAATAGACTCGAAGGAAACTGCGCGCGAATGACCCCGGCGCATGAGATTCTGCAGCATCCTCGCATAATTAGCAGGCGGATCCGTCGATTGATCAGCGCTGACAATCTGCAAAGACTTGTATAGGTAGTCAGCGGCCAACACGTATGATACTTCATAGTCTCCACGTTTGGCGAAATCCGCAACCGCCCCAAAGTACTCATCCCAGGACCGTATGTTAATATGAAAAGACTTCCAGAGGTAGTTGAAGAGTACAATTGTCGACTCTACCACGGATTGTCTTTCCGGGATTGCTGGAGCAGCAGGTTGCAGGCTCATCATGTCATCATCGCTGTCCGAAGATTCTCCTTGACTTGGCTTGTGGCTGGGATCGTAGATGTCAGGAAGCTCACTAGCAATTTGTTCCCAGACAAGATTCAACAAGTTCCGCATAAATCTGCGTACTCGTGGCTCGAGATTGCGTTGAGCAAGGCATCGAAACGCGTATCGCCGAGCAGTAAAGTATTCAAATACGCAGAGCGCGCAGCCTTTGCAGTTTTTGACAGCCTTTGAAATCAACTCAGAGTAAAGCTCCAGGTTAGGGAGCTTGTCGGTTCGACTGACAATTTGATCCAACACACTAAGCGATGTTTCCATGGCCAGCTCATGTTGACTGTGGCTTCCATGGCTAGTGTCTGCGTCTTCACGCGGTAGCTGAAAGGCCACACTTGCGCATCTCTCAACCAGGTTGACGAAGCATGGGTCATACATGTAGTGGCGGCGTATCAGAATGCTGTTTTCCTCGGTGATGTGAGACTTGAGCTCCGGGTTCATGGGTACATGCACTGGCCCACAAGCTTCTCCCGGCCGAAAGGTTCTCTGCTCGGCTGACAGGGAAGAAGACCGTTGGTAGAAAAGCATGTAAGCACTGTAGGGTTTACTGTCATTGCCTGGAATGTCTGCATCGAACGCAAACCGCGGCTCAGAGCCTCCAAAGGTCATGGCCTCCATGCGATTGGGGTCCCAAGCACTGACATGGTCGTCATTGAATTCAATCCATCTTGTGGACCCAGGATCTGTCGGACGTTCTTTGATGTATGAATAATAATGTCCTGATTCAGCTGTTCCTGTGTGCACAAGAATGCCGACAAGCTCAAAATTATCCGTAATGCCGGGTTCTGCTGTTCCACTCAGGTGTTCGACGGTATAAGGATGCAGGTCAATGAATTTGGGAAAGGCGAAGTAGTCGTTGATCTTGTTTCGTTGCAGTGTGCGCAGATTGAAGTCGAATCTTTTCAAGTGAAAGATCATGTGGTCGGGGACATCCTTCAAACAAGCTCTGTACGGCGTCAGCATAAATCAGGCAATGCGCGAGGTGCGAGTGCAAGACATACCTTTTCACAGCATCAACATGTCGATCACAAGACGTGCATTTGTACTTGTTGTCTGTTGGGTAGTTAGCTTCTATTGTCAGTGCCTTGTCGTTGGCCATCGACTTACCTCCTTCCATAATCTCTCCGTCCACATACGCCTGAAGACTTTCTTCCAGTGTGGTTTTCCCCTTGATATCACACTGAATGGCCGAAAACGAGTCCAGTCGCTCCGAAATGTGCTCACATTCCTTTGATTTGATCTGTTGAACAAGCTGGCCGCTATAAAAAGATCTCAGTGCGGCCCTCTCTTCTGAATTTCGCAACTGGCCTTCCCAACGATCAAAAAGCAGATTGTAGAACTCGTCCACATCCATCTGGTTGTGTATATCGATGATCGTATCATCGTAAGTCTTTATGGCGTTTACAAAACTGGCTGGTTCTTTGCTTCGTTCAATGCTCTCCTGTAAGTAACCAAAAAGATTTTGGGTCTCGGATAACAAATGCTGTGACTGCCCTGAGTCTCGTAATTGAACAGACAGCATGAAGCGACGGAATCCAACATTCATGAACAGCTGAGTCATGAGCGAATTCAGGTAGCAAGTATTAGACAAATTGGACAGGCCGACATAGCCGCAAGAGGATTTGAGAGCGTTCAAGGGTTGGAATTGAAATGGTAGGTCGTAGAAATACGGATCGGCTTGATGATGAGTTAGTTGTAACAAACCCCAATGAATTGACAGAGAAGACTCACATTCATCCTTTACAGAGTAAGGCACAATCTCGTTCATTGCGCGAAGCATAGGTCGCAACATGCTGTGATCAGCTGTTGTCAAATGCAATATGATCCAAGAGAGATTACTCCTTGTGTCATTTTCATGAATGAGGCTGTGCGTCGAACCATCATCATTGCGGCCGCATCTCGGGAAAAGATACCTCCAAAACAGCTCAACTGGGAAACTGATGTGCGTCTCTGTTCCCTTTTCGTCGCAATAATAATTTGGGAGAGTGGCAGTTGAGACGGAGGCTGGGTCTAGCTTCACGCAAATGCGTAACAAAAATGCCAGACCCGAACAAATCTTACCTGCTTGGCTGGGATCTTGCTCTGTGTACTTTACCTCAGTTAGTAAGGTTTGATGGTAATGATGGTGATAGTCACCAACCTCTGCTGGAATCCGACTCAGTAACTTCATTCCGATCTGACTGGCAACATGTGGAAGATCAAGGTCTGCCGGAAACATGCGATGCATTGCAGGGAGCGACAAATGCAGAAGACGGAACAGCTCAGCAGCCTGATGCGGGAGCTTCATCGCTTCATCCAACAACTCAAATCCGGCTGACCAGAAGTAGTGTATGAGCGAATCCTGTGCCACATCCGCTGCAGCATCACGGCCCTGTTCTCGAAGGTCTTCAGTCACGTCAATCGCCTCTTTGATCGACTCTACAACCCAGATTCTCAGCTGTCGCCTACTGTCTTCCAGGCAGAGATGTTGAACAACCGGGCGAAACCTGGCATCTTCGATGACTTGTGACCAAAATCGGGTGCTCCGTACCGCCAGAAACATGATTATCTGGAATGCTTTTGTGACCAATGATGGGTGCATGGCTTCCTTGAGATCGTTTACAGAAGCAATGATTTCTAGTAAGCGTTCGCAAGGAAAGTCATTATGGCTACTCAGCTGCCAATCCGACGCAAATGCAGCTTTCAGTAGTGTTTCCAAGGTGTCCAGTTGCGTATTCAAAAGCTGAGGCTGCAAGGTTTTCGGAGTTTCAGCCATCAGGGTTTTGTCGTTCAGTGCTTCTGTGACCATTTGTAAGACTACACGAACAGTTGCATCCTCCGAAGGAGTCAAATCCGCGCCTTGTTCGCCTGGCTGTCCAGAGCTCTCACGGCGCCGCACATTGTTCCATATGCACTTGCAAAAAGAATACATTGTGTACAGCGACTTAAAAGGTTGCGAACCAACGAACAAGTCTCTGTAGGACGCCGAGCCGGCACTGACAGATTCCATGATATTTCCTTCGGCCGGAAGCTTCGTCAAAAAGCCATAGATCTATATTGTCCGACAGTTAGCAAACTCCTTCTCGAGACAGCAAACTACAAAGGCTGCACGACGTACCTCTCCTGCAATATTATCCGCCAAGGTAAGATAGCCCCAAAACTCCTCAAAGTATGTCAAGATCTCAATCTCCAGCGAAGATGAACCTGGCTTCACCCGAACTGCGGGCAGAGCCGTATTTTGTTCCCTTTTTACTAACATAAGGCCATCCCTGAGTTGGAGATCATCCAGTGACTTGCATACGTCACTTTCAGAAGGAACGAAAAGCCGCCCTCGGTAGTACACTTTGTAGTTCTCGAAACCAGTTTCTTTTCGCAGACTGGCTAAGAGACATCCAGCCGTATTCTCCACGCCGATGGTCAGCGGCAGCACGGCTGTTTGCACGTCTCCATTAAATGACTGATATTTGAGCCCTGTTAGGTCGCCTCGGACATCTGACGGGGCCGAGGGCATCAGCGATCTTATGTCCGGAGCTGAGAATGTTGGGCGCGACTGATACTCCTCGAGGAAGTAGCGCAACAGTCTCAATGACCTCACAAAGTGTTTCTCGAACTGTGCCATCTCATCATCAGATACGACAACAACCATGGACTCATCTTCACCACTTGTCGTACCGTCGGTAGCAGCTCGAATTTTCTGGGCAGTGCTGCTCATATTGCGAAGGCAACGGTTTACAAGTGACCAATGCAGTTGATGTCTTTGAAGAGGCGTTTTTGACATGACGGCTCGGCTATCCAAGTAGACCTTGACCGCAAGGACTTGAATGGCTTGTTGAACAAGTATATCGTCCTCGGCAGAGAGCACGACTTTCCAGAGCTGTTCAATACCGGTATTTGACTCAAAGTCAACGTCTTCCAGAGCAGTCAAGTCCGTATCGTTAACAGCAGCCAACACTAGGTCTTGAACGAACCTCAGCATTCCATCGCAGTAAAGGTCTGTGTTCAGTTCAGGCAGATACTGCTTGTAGCAGCACTGTATAAATGGATTCTTGTCGTTTGTCAAGGGGCCGCCCTGAGTGTTGAGGATTTGCCAACCTGCAGCCCGATCTTGCTCTGATGCGGACTCAAGCCCTACGAGGATCTGCCAGAGACGGGACCCGAGTTCATCCTCTAGGTCCTTGGGTTGGTGCTGTATAATGCAGGTAATGAAATCGCGTCTTGGATAAGTAACATCTCCAAAAAGAAGCGGAATCGGTTGTCCGTCGCTGTTGGACTTGACGGAATGGCTTAACTCTTCCACCAACAGTGGTACAAACTGATATTGGTCTGAAAGCAATCTCAGTTCCGCAATGATTCCGGGTCTCGTTGCGATAGATAAGCACCAAAGGCTTCCCAAAGTTGTTTCGGAGTTGGACTGGAGGTCTTGTAGGCATGTTGAGTAAATCTTTCCGCGGGCTTCCGAATCGCAGCAATGCTCAAGTAATTCCCTCAGTTTACCCTGAGCGATTCGATGAAGATCTGGATAAGCCGGTCTAAAGTTTTGTCCAACCATGCTTGCGCTTCTCAATATGTGACAGCAAAGCTCAATGGGGAGATATTCGACCGATACATCGTCGGCTTTTGACTTCATGAGTTCCCGGAAAATAGTCTCCAGAAGATTAAGAGCCGCAGGAGAGAACTGGTCCATGCGCATTGACTTGAATCGACGACAAAAGTCCAGCAGCCATGTGCGATCAAAAACTTGAATGGTCCCTGTCAGCATCCTGCAAATTGATTCCGAAACACGAGGGTCTTGGCTCTCAGAGATCCCATTCCAGAGCAGATGTGCTTGTTCTTCGCCATAGAGCTTCGTGATGGCGAGGAATCCAATGATGTTAGCACTGTCCATGATAATTTCGGGATGGCAACTCGATCCAATGATGTATTCAATGAGCCCAGTGCGGACCATTTGAGTTCCCAGTGTCTGCAGAAGTGCGAGACTACCGTCGTCTTCAATAGAGCTAAGCCGCTTCCAATACGACAGAAGCTCTGAGCTGAGGCTTCCAACAGCCATTACTCGTAGCTGCATTTGCGTAGACTTAACCAGCTTGACAAGAATATGAATGCGCTGGCCCCAGGCCACAGCTTCACAGGCAGCAGCAACGGGCAGATCGGGATAGAGCAGTTTGCAGTCATCCAACATGATTTGAGCATCGCGGTGAGTGCTGTGAAGGCAAGCAATTAGAATTTGAAACAGGGCATGAATTCTTTTCGAGACCATGTCGCCATTAAGGCAGGTGACATGCTTTTCCACGGCATGTTCCAAAGAAGATGACAAGATGCGCCATACATCAAAGCCGCGTTGCAAATTAGACTTTGCTTCTTCGTCCCCATTTTCTGCAGCATATTGTGAGTGCTGCATGTATGTTGCCAACAGCTGAGTCACTGGTGTGAGAGAGTCGGACATCCTTGGGTTGTGGGATCCAGCATGTGTCAATCCTTTGACGAATTTGGCCAAGCCGTCGATGCTTCCACCATATGACTGTTGAAAACATAACATGAGCTCCGGCGAAAGTCCCGCGTTGGCTCCAGCAACATCCGCTGAAGCAGCGTCCATGATTTCTCGTTGTTGTTCTGATCTGACGGCAACGTTGAATTGATGTTGATACTTCAACGAAAACAGCAGCGGGACAGGCGCCTCGTTGCTGCTTTCTCCATCCTCCCAGAGAGCGAGAGTGTCGCAATCAAGAGCAATGAACCGTGTCGTGAGAGTAGTGAATGCGAGACAAAACCTCGATACAGCCATCATAATTGGGGAGGATTGTGGGAAATCTTTCCTATAAAGCCGTTAGCACTATGTGAGATATGGAAACGTTTGCTGGGCAGGGACT
The DNA here is from genome assembly GCA_022702485.1 of Simplicillium sp. C3G150-2. Classification (NCBI taxonomy): domain Eukaryota; kingdom Fungi; phylum Ascomycota; class Sordariomycetes; order Hypocreales; family Cordycipitaceae; genus Simplicillium; species Simplicillium sp. C3G150-2. The sequence continues at coordinate 1,690,533 of JAJIYY010000008.1, read as the reverse complement.
ACCATACTTTCTGTTGACAACAGTGGCCAGCAAGTCGGGCAAATTCCCCCAAAATTTCATGTTGGCTTGACAGGTCTCCCTAAAGGTGGCAAAATCAACTTGATCAATGTACGTCACGGCCAACTCCGTCCAATCCTGCAGGTCATCCATTATCCTATCGCCCAGGTTTGGGTCTGCGAGCTGTTAGTATGCATATTTGCAGTTTTCAATTTGGCCTTCATACCGTCCGACAAGAACTCTGCAATGCGATCCAACGTTTCTTCAAGAGTATCGAAATTGGCGCGAAATGGGAAATGTTCACTAGGGTCTCCAAGCGAAACCTGTTGGATCTCAATCATTTCAACCACTTCAGCGGTTTCTGCGGCTGTATTGGATCCATATTGGCCGCAAGCTTTGGTATCTCGTATCGTGTCGTCTTCCGGGATAGTATGTGCTTGGGACATCGTTGTGGAACTTAGTGAAGGTGTTTCCACAGTCTCTTCAACTGTGTCCATGGCCATTTCATGGGAGACTGGCGATGTCGGTAGCTCAGCGGCCGGGTCTTCTGCACTCTCCAGTCTACGGAGGTTTATGGTGACCTTGCTGGAGGAAGGCTGGCTAGCTGGTAGAGAGTCTGGGCTCATGGGCTCGGGTGTTCGTGGATCTGTGTCTTGGGGTTGGGTGGTGGTTGCAGTAGAGGTGGGCTGTGTCATTGAAGCGTTCTCGGAGACATCCGCAACGCTGGAAGAGGCAACAGGGGAACCTGATGCGGATGTGCGCCTACGCTTTCGGGCAGCAGCAGACTCGTCGTCGTCATCGTCAAACGGCTTGGGACGGCTAGCAGGTGTGTCTGAAGCAGCGGTCGACTCGGAATCGGGGAGGTCCTGTGGCTTAGGCGAGGAATTCATAGAGGATTGCATCCTTGAAGCAAGGAAGCGCAAAAGACGTCGCTGCGTCAGTGTAGCCGACAAGGCGGCAAGTATTCAGCTTTAACATGTGTGGATATACAAGCCTTTGGGGAGGGTTCGAGTTGGCGCTGCGACGGCGGGCGTTTGTCGCAGGCGATTCGCACTTATCAGCAAACAAGGCGCAGGACCAGGATTGTGTGCGGCGGCTATGCGGGACGCTGCACCAGGCAGAAAACTGGACAAAGCAGAAAAATAAAGGGGGCTATCGAGGAGGAGAAGAAGAAATGATACTTGCAATAGCCAGGCTGGCTGCATGCACCGAGACGATCGCAGATGCAGGCCAAAAAAATATAGCGTAGTGCACTGTAGTTGTAGAAAGCGTGAAGAAACGCGGCGGATGCTTCTGTGGGGACGGGAGTGGTGGCAGCGAGGGGTAGCTGTGATAGCTGTGGTGCCTGTGGTGGGGGAAGTGCTCGGCAGGCGTGTTTTAGCCTGGAGCGCACTGGTAATTCATTAGCCCACTGTTAGTCCACTGGTAGTCCACGGGGTAGCCTGTTGGCAGCCTGCCTGCTGGGAGATGGGTCACCAGCACGGTGGCGGGCCCAGTCGTGCGCTGTGATGTGATGGCAGCTGCCTACCTAAGGTACTCTGCGTAGCGCAGATTCTGGCACAACACTCTTAACCTTCGGCTTGGGGCTGGATGCCTCTTGGGTGGGTGCTGTGCAACTCCCAAGCTGCGTGCCGTTACTGATTGCGGAATGTGTGTGCCTGGCGATTAGGGTTTCTTTGTTCTACCACTTCTGTCCCTGTTTCCTTTCCAATCCAAAAGCTTAATTGCAGCATTTACTCACCAAGTACGAAACTGCAATTGGCAATTTGATGTGCGGTTATTGTGCTGTGCTTCCCAGCTCTGTTTACACCAACCTAGTAAGACTAGGGTTGGTCTTCTTGACCACCCAGCTCGTGACCAGAAAATAATTCAAAAGCAAGCTACGCAAGGTTAATATCTTTGAAAAATCAGGAAAAATATGCCAGAACAACTTGGTTTTCTTATCAAGTCAATGCTGAGCTTTTTGGCCAAACTCTCCAGTGAATCAGAACCAAGGCGAGGCTGTCTTGAATCCACTGTAAAGTGCCGTTACATTGCAACACCACGGCAAAATCGACATGCCATCCGTCCCTAAAATGCGCAAAAAAAAAAAGCCGAAGCTTGGAAAAATTAGCATCGTTCTTCTCACACTATTTCTTCTTTTGATAATTTCCAGCTTGTTGCAGATCCATCGATTAAACATGGAATCCGATCGTGGCGCTCTGAGACCCCAGGCTACACGTGACGCCGCAAAGCCTTTGCGACAGGGTTTATTAGAGAGCATCCAGTCAAGCCGGTCCAGATCGCATCAACTCACTTCCCCAGCTCCATTGAATAAAGATTCCCTGAGGGTGATACGCCAATTCAAAGCTGTAACATATTCTGTGAAATTAGTGAAATTTTGCGCAATGTCTGCCGCCACACAGGCCGCCGGCCGTAAGAGAACCGTCCACCAGCTTGACACGCCGTTTTCAACAGTCGCTTGGTACGATGTGCCCCCAAACTTCAACTGGCTCAACCGCGCTAATCACTTACAGGCCTGAGATATCACCTAGTGACCAAGATGCCATTTTGGAACTTCTATGCAGGTAAGGGTGCTCAATTATACCATCCGGGTTTGTGGCTGATAAACCGCCAGTCTTTTGAGTCCTATTGGTCATCATCGTCGACGCCATGTAAACCCGTCTGCTGGTAAAAGGGCAGAAAAGAAACGCAAAGCTGCTGAAAAGGAAAAGATGCAAGTAGATGACGAGAATCCTCAGTCAGCCAGTAAACCCTCCAAGCCAGAGATCTGTGACAAGATCGACATTGGCTTCAACTCCATCACCAGGCGGCTGCAAGAAGCTACCGCGAGCAGTTCTAATCGCAGTACGGAGGTGAACCCAAGCAAGGCTCCGTATTCCGTGGTGTTTGTTTCTCGAGGGGGTCAGACTGCAGCTTTCAATTCGCATTTCCCGCAGATGGTGGCTTCTTCTTCGGTTGGGGCTGCTCCAAACGACAAGATTCGACTGGTTGGGTTCTCAAAGGCCTGCTCAGAGCGGCTGAGTGCCACACTGGGCATCGCCAGGGTGTCTTCTCTCGCAATAAAATCTGATGCACCAGGTTCGGAGGCTTTGGTGGATTTCGTTCGGAAGAATGTGGCTCCTGTGCAAGTCAGTTGGCTGAGTGAAGCTCGGGATGGACGATACAATGCTACCAAGATCAATACTATAGAAACAACGGTGGGAGCAAAAAGGGTGAAAGTCGTGAAAGCATAAGAACAAGCTATTTAGGTCAGAGCTGTAGAAAACACGGTGCCTTTTCATATTCGTTTCTTGGATCTCACAGCCTGCAAGTGAATATGAGCTTTTTGACCCTGTATGTAAGAAGAGCAACATAGAAGCCTTGTTTGGGGTGATAGAAACAAACACCAAACCAAGATGGACTGAAAGATTTTGCTCGAACTCATGCTATTCACGCGAAAAAAGGCTTTCTGGAGGCGAGATGACTATTGCTGGTGCGGCCTAATAGTGATAGAGTAGGTGACTGTTAAGAAACACCAAAAAGTGAAAAGTCACAAGAGATTTCCGATGAAGCAACAACGCGTTTTCTTCGAAGTTTTGAAGCTCTGAGAGAAATCTGATGGGTTCTCTACCCACACCTCCGGGGGTGTGGGCTGGGAATAGTGCTGTGGCCAACGCCACGCTGGCCGCTGGCCGGCAACGATAATGTACACTGCCCATCACCACACTCAAATTAAACGATTACGGCTATTCAGAATGTCATATTCATAGCTTCGATTCTTTCTTTCAAATTTTGTCATGTGAATGTTTGTGTACGACTATATGTGATTGTAAACGTGCCCGAGACCAAACCAGCGCCGACAGCATTAACAGCAGCAGCGGAGTGAATTCCCACCCAGAACCCATTCCACTTACAAATAAACGTTCAAAGCACCCTACAGAATAGACCTTAACAAAAAATGGCCCCTCTTCAATAGAAACGACGCGTATCAACTCCTCGCCCTCTGCCAGCCATCCTATTATAGCCCCCCATCTTTCACCCACCTAAGGGAATTATGAGCAGTCAGAAGCTTCCAAGCAGTTCCATTGTGTTCATTGATGCTCCAATAAGACGCTTGTGTCATTCCATGCTGCCTGTTGCTCTGATTACGCCGCCCCCGTTCCTTAGGGCCAGGTGACAGTCACTTGGCCACCGCACAGCCAACGTGACCCCAAACACACAAATTCAAACGGATATCGTGAGCCTCTTTTTCATTTTTCATCATCATCAGTTTCGTTCCACCTCATCCTATCGTTCTTTTTGGCTACAGCCATCTTTCATTTCTTGACTATCTTTCACTACCCTTACCCCTACAACCAACCATCAACATGAGTGGTGTCGGATACAACGACGAATCCAAGCTTGCAGCCGCTAGGGCCCTCAGCCAAAGCTTCAAAGAAAGTGGCGGTAAGGAAAATGAACACCAGCAGAGACGCAGAATGGTCTCTCCTCCCGCTTCCCGTGCTGCGAACTGTTTGTCTCCCGAATATGCAAGTCAGGCATCCGCTAACCGTCTCCAACAGGGCGATCCTCCCGTCCCATGACTCCTATGCCTGACAATGTCATGAAGAATGCTACTCAAGACAGCCGATTTGCTTCTCGTCCCATGAATGATCTCGCCTGGGGTGGTTCAGCCCGTCTTGCTCCTCTCGACGCTTCCGAAATCATGGACGTCTTCATGCGCAAGGAGAACACTCCACCAGGTAAACGCCTATTCGAATTATCTTCCGTGTTTTCATTTACTAATTGACTATAGCTTCAAACAATGCAAACAATTCAAACGATTCAAATGATGCAAATGATGCAAATGCTGCAAATGATGCAAATGCCGCTGTTGATACGAAGCCCATTGCCAAGCAGATGGATATCATCGAACCAAATGCCAACGCCAACGCGTGGCAGATCAACGCTCAAGGTAATCATCTCTTCTCATCTTCTTCAAACGCTTTCATTTACTAATGCTATTCAGTTGCAAACAATATCAACACCTTTCTCGCTGCCCAGGCCAATGTTCTCCCGATGAACGCCGCCCAGCAAACTGCCCCCGTGCAGTTCAAGAACCTCCCTTCATGTAACCACCCATTCCCCCTTTCTCCAACACACTTTCACTAACTGATTCACTCTAGCTTCAAGCAAGGCAAATGACACCGTTGCTGTCAAGCCAACCGCTCCGCAGGAGCCCATCGCCGAAGCAAGTGCCGACCCGTGGAACCTCACCACCGACGGCAGCGTCATCCTTGCTGCAGAGAACAGCGCCTTCTGGGCTCATGTTTCCAACTCTGCTCCTGTTGCTCCGCCGTGCCCTCTTCAATCGCCCGCCGCGAGCCCCTTCCCCCCTCCTCTCAGTGTTCCCAGCAGAAGCCCTGCTGCCGACCCCGTCCCGGCTCCTTTGAGCCTTCACTCTTCTGCCCTCGGTGGCAACCCCATCCCCGCGCCGCTGAGCATCCCTCAGCGAAAGGTGCAGCCAAAGCCGGCCGTTTCCCCTGCCGCGGAGGCATCCTCTCTCGCGGCTGCTGCCGCTGCCAACCCCCCGCGCCTGATGCAGGTCTACCGCGGTCTAGAGGCGGCACAGCGGCAAGAGAGGGAGCTCGAGGCCATCGTTGGCCAGTTCGCCAACATGGGCGTTGATGAACTGTCCGACGAAGAAATCGAGGAACAATTCTTCCCTGTTCCCTCCGTCGCCGCCGTCGCCCCTGTCACTCGCGCTGCCCCCGTCACCACCATCGCCGCCGTCGCCGCCGCCCCTGCCGTCCGCATCGTCGGCCCTGTTGCTCCCGTCGTGGCCCTTCAGGCCTAGGAGGTCAATAAGCCCGACGTCTGCAACTGCGCGCCCAAGAAGGTCGCGAAAAAGGGACTGGCCAGCTCCCGATTTGCTGGCCCAGATGCCGCTGCCGCCGCCAACGCCGGCAATTTCACGTTGGCCCCGGTCGTCCTCAAGCATGAGGCGACCTGCCCTCTCAGCAGCCGTGGCGAGGACGTCCGCTTCGAGCAGCAGTAGAACTTGCGCCCCGAGGCAACTCCTTTCGTCCCCAAGTCCGCTCACTGATGGAGCACAATTTCATGGCAGGAATTCACGAAGTCTGGGGTCACATCACGGAAAGGTTTTCATGTAACGCATCGAATCAAAAGTAGAAGCACAGATACCACGAATGAATTGAGAATCATGGCTGGAGAACAGTCCCCAATGTCCCACTGTTTGTAAGAGAAAATAATTTCGCCTTTCTCCAACGGGTCCTCCGTGGCGCAATTGGCTAGCGCGTCTGACTGTTAATCAGGAGGTAAGATAATCCTGCACCAGCAAATTCCACACAACAATATATTAACAACCCTACTCAGGTTGGAAGTTCGAGCCTTCCCGGGGGAGTTTCTTTTTTTGCATTTTTGTGTTCCTTCCACTCGTTGCTGTGAAGCGTCAACTCTGTTGAATTGGTGCTGATTCTCCTTCAATTTTTTGTGCAGTTTTTTAATTTTACCAAGTTGACGACTCGCGACACACGTACAATGGGCGGCAAATGCAATGCGAGTCTACAAAACACATTCCCGTTTCAGCCATGATACCGAGTTCTGACGAATAGGATGCTTGGCATCATCATCATCTGTCGAACAAGACACAACGCTTTGCTTCACGGCGCACGCAGTTCAGAGGCAATTCGCTCAATTGCCAGTAGCTCGCCAGATGAATCGCAGAGCTTGCTCTTGCTTGTCTGACCTCAGCGTCACAGCATCATGAACTACTTAGGCAATTCAACTCAATGGCTTTGTGCCAAGGAGCGCCACCAGCATTAAAGGAACGCGATGCCATCATCGATTGCAGTGCTTGTTCGGAAATTCTGATGCCTTGTACCTGCGCTGCATCGTCATCGGCTCACCTGAGAATTGTATTACAAGTCTCCGAACACTCCACCGGCCGTCACAGCCGCGACATTGACTGCCCGTAACGCCTGGCATTAAGCTTGCTTTAGGTTTGCCGTAGATCGACGCCAATGGAATATTCCGTGGAATTTCTCCTGCATGTATCACCCGGTTGGGCGCGGCGGCCTGCAACAGCCAGGAAGTCCCCCACAGAGAGATCGGCATACGATAATTCGCGAGCCATGGATCGGAAATAAGCAGCTAGGTTCTTGGGCAATTGAACCGGCTGCGCTATTAAAACTCGGGACCGAGAGATGGATTGTGCCGTCAGGACCCATGGGGTCATCCCTACACATTAGTTTTGGATCTACAATGACGCAGTGGAAGTGAGCTCTATAGCCTTGTTTGGAAGGACCAACAGCGTGTGCACCAATTCAGCTTCGGGCATTCAGCTTGGCATCAACGCTGTAAGCTTCCTCTGATACGCGAGTTTTGGGGAGCATTGCGATGTGCATTGGTGACGACCGATGGGTCAACTACGAGAGATGGGTTGAATGTGAGAGACGGGTCCAATGCCAGAGATTATTCGAAGACGGAAGCTTTTTTGCGAACTGCGCGAAACGTCAGCCAGTATCCCACAACATGTTTGACGTCACGAATGAGTCAAAACTCTCGCAACAGAACCTATAAAATGTGAATGAAATCTCTGTCAAGTTGAACATCATCAAGCCACTCATCCAACACACTTCATCACTTCACCAACTCACCAACTAGCAAAATGCAATCCACCAAGACCCTCTTCACCACCGCCCTTGCGGTTCTCCTCTCCGTCGCTGCGGCCGACAACTGCTACATGCAAATCCAGCAACAGTTCAACATTGACAACTCCTCCCCCATCGAAGGCGAGATCAAGCGCGGCGACTGCCCCATGGACGTCGACACTCCCAACACGGACAACTGCCGCGAAATCGGCAGCTTCGTCCCCAGTTCCGGTGAACCCAGCAACGTCGAGACTGAGCTTCCTTACTCAGTTGTGGTTCACGTCACTGGTGGTACCAACGGATTCAACGATGGGTAAGTAACGTGGTCTGCCCCAGCAAAAATGTTCCTTGGTGCTAACATGATGCAGATATGGTGATTATGCTGACCAGCACTTTGACTTCCATTCTGATTACTGCAAGTTCTCCCAGTCGGGTGGCTTTGGCGCCAACTTGAACATGCTCGTCTGCAAGTTCAACTGTTAAATAGCGGGCCTTGAGAGAGCTAGATTCTAATGTATTGTATCACTTGATTAAAAGCCACCTGCATATTGCCTGTCTGTGAGCCCTAGTATCGTGTCTGATGCCCACCGCGATCCACGCACCCACTTCGCCAATTAACGCGTGAAGCTGACGCGAAACACTTTTCAAGAACGGGCATTAACTCGTTATTCGCCATAATGATGGGATATAATATTATTCCAAATTGTAGTTGTCGTGTAGTGATTTCGTAAACTCGGCCCAATAGTGTCCATGTCCAGAAACCGTCGACAACACCAACACCCTTCTTCAATCCCGTTCAAAATAATATAACAAACCGTCTCCAGTCCCACTTGCCCACACGCCGCCGAGGTACATGATCGCAATGAATATTAGACAAAGGGGTAGTCACCATAGCATCCTCACGAATCCACTTGATGCGCACCAGCGTCGTCTTATTGTTGTACAACAAGTCATACTTTGCAATTTGATCCGGTCTTATGTTCTTCTCGAAAAACTCAAGAAATCTTCCCGAACCTGGTGTTCAGGATCAAAACAGGTGAACACGCACGCGAACAGGACGAGAGAGGCAGACGAGGCTGTGCCATAGGCTGCCTGCAGGTTGGTGCACTTTGTAACGCGGCGTATCGTATACTAGGACATGTGCCAGTGATTAGATGTCTCCGAAGTGACTTTTTGAATTTGGAGCATGTGAAACACTGATCAATAGATGTGTTAAAGTGCGGCGATGTTGTAGCTGAGATATATGCAAGTTGTAACATGTGTTTAGGTGGCAACTTCACTGCTCTCCATGAGACCACCACAAAGGCCCACGATGAGCACTTCTGATCGAATTTGATTGTAAATTGAACTATTGGAACGTATTATATCATTCTGGAATATATTGAGAAGGAAATTTGGCACAAATGGCGCCAGAATGATTCGCAAACAGCCAGCGGCGTTCGTCCCGGGTAGGACCCAGGCTAGAAGCAAACGCGACGCGTAACATTTTTGCTTGTTATAGGATGAGCATACTTTACGACCAATACACCATGAGGTGGTTCAAAATAATTGTGCAAACAATTACAAATAAAAACAATCAATACGTAAAAGATGCGAGACGAGTAAATTGAGACACAAAGCCAGAGCGAGATTCCATGCCCTCCCCACAAACACAAAATGATTCTCTTCGCCGCAAATAAAGAAATGTGCGATTGACTTGCCAAAAGACACTTGACATTCCTGCAAATATTATGAATAATTTTAAAACTATGAACCTGGCGCCAAAACAACTTTTACAGAGTCGAACAGCGTCGCCAGCGCGACATGTCAGCAGCTGTCAGATTTCACAAAATGGCTCAAGGCTCATATTACAGAATAACAGCCCCTTGCCACATCGGGTCCTCCGTGGCGCAATTGGCTAGCGCGTCTGACTGTTAATCAGGAGGTAAGCATCAATCGCAAGGACCCATCATCATGCAACATGACATTAACAACTATAAAAGGTTGGAAGTTCGAGCCTTCCCGGGGGAGTTCTTTTTTTTGCACTTTTTTTTAGCAGATCATTACACTACTTGGCTCGGGTTTTTATTATTGACGTCAGTAAAATTGTCTTTATTTTGCGGCGGCTGCGTTCACATTTGCCATCAGCAGCCTGCCGACGTTCAAACCACTAACATATCACAGTGAATGAAGTGATCTCACAAGTCGCCATTTTTAAGTTATTTGTTTTATATAATTGACTCACAGTACACAATTGCAGATGCTCGTAATTCTTCATAATTGTATATCCAATATCTACATCTATCCCAACAACTCCTTCTCCATCAACTTCACCCCCTCCCTAACCTTTGGCGAGAAATGCTTCCTCAACAACTCGCCCTCCCACACCGTCGTCGCAAACGGATTACTGCCCTCCACACTATCACTGAACGGATTAAACTTGCCATCACCTTTTCGCTCCTCCGTATCCCACAGACTCTTAATCTTCCTACCATGCGTGTTCGCCACGTCGCTCAGCAGCGCCAGCGTTCCCTGGCACGACTTCTCCGGTAATTGCAACGACGTCGTCATGAGCTGCTTCACAAACGCAGCGAGGCGCAGAGGAGGCACGGAGCGGATGTTCCAAGAAGGCAGGAGGATGGCAGTGAGGGAGCGGAGGAGGAGGACGGTGGTGGTTTGGACGTTGATCTTGGAGTAGTTGGGGGTGTTGGCGTTGGGTTTTGTGTTTTCGAGCTCGGCGTTGGTGGAGATGGCCAGGAGGGATTTGTAGAGGTGGGTGGTGAAGTAGGAGAGGTCGAGATGGAGGTCGTTGCGGGAGTTGTGGGCGTCTTGGCCGGCTAGTAGAGCGTGGGCTGTGACTGTGCAGAGGAGAGCTTCGCGCGTGAGGTTGCGGGTGGGTTCATCTTCTTCGTCGTCATCTTCCTCGGCGTTCTCTTCGTCTTCGTCTTTCGAGGCGTCTTCGTCGCTGTGGCGGATGAGGTCCTTGAGGGCTTCGAGCAAATCACCAAAGAAGTCTTGGTTGATGAGTCGAGCGTATTTGCAGAGTCCTTCCAGCACGGCACCCATGAGGTGAGGCTCTCTTTGCTTCAAGATGCGGAAATATGTGGCAAAGACGAGCTTCAACGTGTCGGACTGCATGCGATCGCGCTCTTCGTGGCTGACCAACGCATCTGCTTGTGCCATATCCTTCTCTAGTGCTTTTTGCTCCTTCATGGCCTTTCTCTCTCTTTTGCTGCGGAACTCGCGCTTGGCCTTTTTAATCTTGGGTTGGAATTCAGGTTCTTCGCGCTCAACAGCGTCTCGTGAAGCCTTACCACCGAACTCAGACAGCAGTCGCAGGCTGAGGAACAGGTTGAGAACGGCTTGGTCGATCTGGTAATCACGAGCCTTCATCATCTTGGACAGCATAGAAGAAGCTTCCAGAGATGGTCGTCCCTCATCATCTTCTTTGAATAGTTGCTCAATTGCTTGCTGGCACTTGATTCCATCAGCGTCCAGACGTCTCTTACTAAGTTTCCAGACCAGAATCTTGAGAAGATCGGTTCGGAAGTTGAAGTGTGGTGACGATGTTAACAGAGTACAGGCAGCGGTGTATGCGGCGTTGGAAAGACTCTGTCCTCCTCTGATTGGTGTTGTCTCGTGCTTAGCGCAGCGCGCAAGCTCCTTTACGTAGACCTGGTAGCCTGCCACAATGGACTGTTCAAACTGTCGCATTTGACGAACTTCCTTGGAGACCTTTTCCTTCTGCTCCAGCTCGGTAAGAGGTCGTATTCTGTAACCGGGAATAATATCTTTGTATACCGCCATCTGCGTCATGAGGGCAAGAAGTTGTACTGTCGGACTGCTCGAAGAATTGAACTCGGCCATAGTTTTCAGCGAGCTAATGTTCTCCTCTGGGTTCTCATTCAGAGCCATGGCCAGCTTAGCCAACTCCTCCTGAGCCTCCAAAATCAATTGAGGTTCGGGGATTTCAGGCTTTTTCTCCTTAGGCTCCTCCTCTTGCTCTGATTCAACATCCTCCTCTCGTCCCTCCAGCCATTCCGTGTCGCTCTCCACTGACACATCTGAGCCTTCGTCGTCTAGACCCTGTAATTGTTCTACTCTGCCGTCGGCCGTCTTGATAGGAAGCCTCTTGCTCAGCTTCTTGGGCTTCTCACCCTTGCGCGGTCGGGATTCGTAGTCTTGCTCGAGGTTCCAGTTGGACGCTTGTTTGAAGAAAGCCTTTTGGGTCTTTTTCGAGGAGTCGACGGCGTTGGCTTCATCATTGGGAGGCCGATGAGCCAACTTCCTCCGTTTCGAGGCAAACGTGGCCATTTTTGTGAATTTTATCGACTGTTAATTGCTTAGATCAAATCAACCAAAAAAGACGGCACTTTTTTTCAAGTCGGCTGCAAGTCCACCACGACCGTTGCTTTTTGGTGGTGGATCTGAAAATTCCCAGCCAATGCGCCGCCAAAAATGTTTCTCACCGCCAAAATTTTGGACTTTTCTGCCGTTTGGCTGCAGCCCCTCCACCGGCCTAAATTTTAGCTCTGCGTTTTGCCATCTATTTTCTTGCGATAGTGTGTCTGATGAAAGGGGAAATTTAATTCCAATTCAGCAGAGATGGGTTTTCGAAAAGTTTCAGAGGCGGCTCTCAATTCCGCCAATAAGCTCAAGCGACGAGAGCTCTATGTTCAGCATAAGAAGAACAAGGATAAAGACCGTCGAGACGAAAGACTCCGCCGCAGAAAAGAGGAAAGCCGTAACCCTGAATTGAGGGCCGCGCGATTGGCTAAAAATCCTACGAAAACACTTGACCAGAAGCGTGTATGGGATGATGTGGACGATGATAGTCTCGGCGCCGTGGTGGACGTTGAGCAATTGAAGAGACGCCGCATTGAACAGGCTGAAGCCGAAGAGAGAGAAGCTCTTGAAGCCCCATTGGACGACGACGATGACGACAACGACAGTATGTTGGCTAGTGATGAGGAGGCCGATGAGGAAGCTCGCGAGGCTGCGCTCGAGCGCCAGCGTGAGAAGCGCGCCAGACGAGACAACAGCTTGGCTCCCTCTACGACGAGCACCAACCTCGACCTGACGCCCTCATCACTCGCTCTCAAGTTCCCCAACCTCTTCACCGACGTGCCTCCTCCTGAGCCCAAAATCCTCATCACCACCTCCCTCAACTCTACTCTCCACGAAGAAGCCGAACTGCTGTGCACATTATTCCCCAACAGCAACTACATCCGTCGCTCATCCCACCGATACGGCCACAAGTACTCTCTGCGAGAAATCTGCAAATTCAGCTCCAACAAGGACTACACCGCCGTTATCCTCCTCAAAGAAGACCTCAAGAAGCCCACTGGTCTGTCCATTGTGCACCTACCCGCCGGTCCAACGTTCCACTTCTCGATAACCAACTGGATCGAGGGCAAGAAACTCCCCGGACACGGAAACCCCACGAATCACTACCCAGAACTGCTCCTCAACAACTTCAAGACCCCGCTGGGTCTGTTGACCGCCAAGATCTTCCAGACCATGTTCCCCCCCAAACCTGAGTTTGTGGGCAGACAGGTCGTCACGCTACACAACCAGCGTGATTACATCTTTGTGAGACGCCACCGTTATGTATTCCGTGACAAGCGTCAGACGGAGAAGAGCATCATCGGGGCGGATGGTAAGGAGATGAAGGGCGTGGAGGATATCAGAGCTGGTCTACAGGAGCTGGGACCGCGATTTACGCTGAAGCTTCGTCGTGTAGACAAGGGCATTGGAAGAGCTGGTAGTGAAGGGGAGGATGCTACGCAGTGGGAGTGGAAGTCAAGAATGGAGAAGGATCGCAAGCGGTTCAATCTGTAATGTACACTTGTGGTTTGGTTATTTTGTTTGTTATAGCATATGGCGAATAGATTTGCTTCATCTGAAACTGGATCTACAATGTGTGTTGCGTGTGATGTGTGGCTGGTACGAATGAGATTTAATGATTCTCCGAATGTGACTCTTGTCATTCTTGTGGTAATTCGAAACAATAGCTCAATTACACAGTCATTATCCATTTCACCCTCAAAATATTGTAGAGTTTATCATCATGTCCTGCCCCTGCTGCAACGATGATCGGCGAGCTAATCTCAATTTGGCGTGTTGCGTCACTTGTCGCGCAGTCCCACTCCGCCAACGGCTTCATGTTTGCACCAACACTGAGTTTGTTACACATTGCGCTCTCTCACCTCAATCTCCCCCCTTTAATTCATATAAAAATTGACGCACTACTCTACTTCATTCATAGATCACCCTACTCCGCACCATCGAGCTTGAGGACCCTGACTCAGCGCCAGACCATGCTCCATCTCACCCCATCTAGCCTCATCGCGTGAGACACCACAATGTCCAGCACCAACGGCCACCACGCCGCCAACGGACACAATGGTATGTCCCTCCTCCTTCACACTCACAGAAAACTAACCTCCCAGGCACACCCATCATCCATCGCGCCCCAATCCTCAAAGGCACAACCCAGTTCCCACCACACCCTCACGTAAAGAACATCCTCATCACCGGCGGCGCAGGCTTCATGTACGTTCCTCTCACTTGTCGCCCAGTAAACCTCACTAACATCCCAGCGCATCATGGGTGGCTCGTCACCTCACCCTCGCTTACCCCCACTACAACATCGTCTCCTTCGACAAGCTCGACTACTGCTCCACGCTCAACAACACCGCCATCCTCAACTCTGAGCCCAACTTCTCCTTCTACCACGGCGACCTCACCAAGCCCTCTCAAGTTTTGGACTGTATGGAACAGCACAACATAGATACAGTCCTGCACTTTGCAGCCCAGTCACACGTCGACCTCAGCTTCGGCAACTCATACAGCTTCACTCACGACAATGTCTACGGCACACATGTCCTTCTCGAAAGTTCAAAGAAGATGCGCGTGAAGCGCTTTATTCACGTCTCTACTGACGAAGTCTACGGCGAAGTCAAAGAACATGACGATGAGCTACTTGAGACGAGTATTCTCGCTCCCACGAACCCTTACGCAGCCAGCAAAGCCGCCGCGGAGATGTTAGTCCAATCATACCAAAAGAGCTTCAAATTACCGTGCATCATTGTCCGAAGCAACAACGTCTACGGACCTCACCAATACCCCGAAAGTACGTCCCTATCTCATCTCATTCTCACCTTCTCACTCATAAATTCTGTCCCTTCATACTTACTGTCCGCAGAAATCATCCCCAAATTCACCTGCCTCCTCCATCGCAACCGCCCCCTCGTCCTCCACGGCTCCGGCAAACCCACCCGCCGCTACCTCTACGCCTCCGACGCCGTCGACGCCTTCGACACCATCCTCCACGTCGGTCACATCAACCAAATCTACAACGTCGGTTCCACTGACGAAGTCTCCAACCTTCAACTCTGCGCCAAACTCCTCTCCCTCTTCAACCTTTCCTCCTCCTCCACTTTTGACTCCGACGACTTCCGCAAGTGGGTTAAGTACACACACGATCGTCCGTTCAATGACCACCGCTACGCCGTCGACGCCACCAAGCTTCGCAAACTCGGCTGGTCCCAAAAGACCACCCTGGATGACGGCCTACGACAAACTGTAGACTGGTACGTCAAGTATGGCGAGGAGTGGTGGGGGGATATAAGTCATGTATTGACGCCGTTTCCTGTGGTTACCGAGGGGCATCTTTTACCGGATATTGAGCATTTGCTGCGTGATGAGCCGCCGTATTCGAGGGAGAGTAGCGTTCCTGCTGATGAGTAACAACTCACTCAAGACCTAGCACTGTATTAGACATTGCTTCAACGGACTACACTGGTCATAAAGTTGCATTAGACATTTGCTTCAACGGATTTATAGAAGAATGTAAGCCCTGCTTTACAATGAGGTCTAGTCAGAAGTGAATACGCTCGCTTTTTAATGTCAGGCTCCAGGCCCTATCTAACATTGCTGATTCAGTCCGTGCTGTGCTCCCAGACATTTTCATTTCCAAGCCTCTTCCTACAGACTTTTTCAAATTCTACCCCCTTCCACAACCTCCCTCTCCAGGATCTCTACGTGTCCTGATTCGCCTGTCCTACGACGTTCCATGACCCATCGCGGTTGGGCCGTGTCCTCTCCCTCGAGCATGTACGAGACACTATCCGCAGAGCTATTATGTCTGTGATGGCTCCGTGCGCCTGCCGACCGCGAAGGACGCGGCATGGCATCCTGACCTACATAACCGGGCTGCGTCCAAGGAAAGTCATTAGGCAATCGCTCGGAGACTGCAGAAACCGGCGCCGACTCGGTCACTTCGCCCGCGTATTGGAACGGCGGCTGGGTGTTGGGACGATATGCAGCAGGTGCGGAATTTCCTCGCAGAGGGCTGCCATAGTTGCGTTGCTGAGGAATCGCCGGTGGGGGAGGCATTGCTGGTGTTGCCATTGTCACTGTTGGGCTTCCGGGTGCACTGCAGGAATCTGAATCTCTGCTAGCGCCCGAAAGCGTAGAGTTTTGTCGCACGTGTCCCTGGCCTGCAGCGATCCATGGCGAGTTGGCGAGGTCTCCTCGCTCAGATTGGGGTGAGCCCTCTCGTGATGACGATTGACTCGCCTGCGAGCCGCCCCAGGCTTTAGATCGGAGCTTAAGCAGGGCAGACAAGGTCATTTGCTCGTCTCCAGCATCAGCCATCATGGCTAGCTGCGCAAGACCGGGGCTCTGAAGTGTTGTAGGAGTTCCTGATTGCAATGCCGGAAGACCCATACTCATCAGAGAATTGCGGTTAGAATACTCCGATCGCTCAGTGATGGGCGTCAAATTTGGTTCTCGGGAGATTAAGCGACCGCTGGCGGAGCGAGCAAGATCACTCATGCCCTTCGGTCCAAAGAAGCCACCGAATTCGCTCATGGAGGACCCAGCACTAGAGCCGTATGCTGGATGGTTTTGATTGATCGGGGCGGCATAGAATCCAAACTCTGAACCATACCATCCATCTGAATCGTGGGCTAACGCACTAGCATTGGCTTCTGCGATGATGGCATCATCATCCAGTTCGAAATCGTCCATATTCTCGTAACCAAACTCGTAGTCATCGCCACCCATATCGTCATCTAAAGGAACTTCAGTGTGGTCGTCAGTGGATGCAGCATCTTCATAGCTTTCCAATGTAGGCGAAGCCGTGCGCTGGAATTTGCCAGATGCAGCGGCCTTGTGAGCAGCCGCAGCCAATGCAGCCTGATAGTCAACAGCAGGCTGTTCGGGCTGTGTGTTGTCACCATCGCCGCGAGCTGCACTTGCCGCTGATCGCTTTCTGTCCAATCCGTGGCTGGCATCGACATCCACGCTCAGTGAAGTGTGCGCAGTTGATCGTGTGGTGCCCGACTGCGCCGAGAAACCTGAAGTCATGTCTGATTCACGTTTCGTGGGCAATTCCTTCTCTTGCTGTGCGCGGCGCTGAGACTGAGCTTGGGCAAAGGCACCAGGAATAGGACGGCCGAATTGATCAGTGTCGTTCATATCAAATATCGATTCATCAAATGGAGTTGCATCCCATTCAGGCTCAGCAGCCAAATCTTCTGCGAACTCGTCTTCGTAGCCAGCAATACCCCCGTCGTCATAGTACAAGTCATCCTCATTCACGGTCTGCAGTGCTCTGCCGCTCTGTGTTCGGGTGAAGTTTTGATATTGAGGTGATTGTGCATCGGTGATACCCAACCCCGAAAATTGCTGTGTGAGTTTTGGGTCTGGGGAGATTGGTGGCTCTGGAGACAATGGGAATGCGCGTGTGGTGGGTGTATCTTTTGTGATGGCATTGCCAATAACCATACCCTCTGCATCTCGAGGCGTAGATACATGGGTATTAATCTGGGGACTGGCAAGCGAAGAGCCAGGATTTGACCTTTGGAAGACGAAGCCTGCAAAATTCTCCTGATCGTTATCGGGATGCAAGCGATTTTCGGCAGATACCATTTCTTCACCATATTGGTCGTCCTTCGCGTATATATCTTCCTCCAAGTAGGGGTCCTCCTCCATATAGGGATCTTCTTCCTCATCGTAGTCCGCGTTCACACCAGGTATTCTCTCCTCAAGACCATCATCGTCCATCATGGCATCATAGTCGAAGTCATCATCATCAAATTCGTCATATCGGGAATCTGGCCTGTCAGGACCATCCGCATCCTGTCGTTCCTGGGCGCGTTGACGATGTCTTTCTTCCATAATCTTTTCCTGCTTCGCAGCTCCTATCATATCGAAGCTGAACCTGGACGAAGTGCTTTTCATGTGTTTTGGAATCGACGACAAAGAAACATTGCGAGATCGAGTCGTCCGCGTAGACCCCATGGGCTTCGCAATCGGTTCAGTCGCCTGGCCTTCTTCAGGAATAACTTCAGGAGCGGACTCATTTGCTACCACCACAGGAGAGGTCTCGTCATTGTTATCGTGAACTTCTACAGTCTTGGTAGATGAAGCACTCGGCGTCTTCCCGATGGACTGCGAAGCAGCAGAACGAACCGAGTTGCCTGCACTACGACCAAATCGACTGCGCTCAATGGAATGTCTCGCACGATCGTCGGCATCGGCAGCAAGTGTGTTTCGCGAGGCAGAGTGAGCGGATGTACCACGGTTCCTAGGTGCGCTAAAGTCGTGCACTCTTGTGCCTTTGATTCGGGGATCGTAGGTTGGAGGCTCGGGCTGGGTTGGCAGAGGGAGTGGGAGTACGTCTGGGGCATTCTGATTTGTCTTTCTCCTCATAAGCAGCGTAGACATCGGATTCTTAAGAAATGGAAGACCTTTTCTGCCCTTTTGGGGCTCGATCGGTAGCGCAGCCGGTGTAGCAGATGTTGAGGGCTCTGGTGGCACATAGACTGCCGGCGTGCGACGCACAGCCGAGCCTGTCGTATTCTGCGAGTCCACAGCATGGCTGAAAGAAGAAGCTTGTTGACCATATGACTGCGATGGAGGGGGAGGTGGCGGTCGAGCAGGAACATCTGCGATACTTGATACCGGCGTTGGTCGCCTGCGACCTTGAGGAACCTCGGCTGATAGTTGCGATTCGTTCTTGTCGGAAGGAATGGATCGTTGGCCAGCTCGCAGCCCACGACGATAATTTTCCAACGCTACACCACCAATGAATCCGGACGACGAGCTATACGGTGCCCGCGCAGGTGGTGGCTGCGCCTGCGACTGCGCAACAGCGCCATTGAACTCGTTTTCGAAATTGGGTGAGGCGCCGCCCGCGCTGGCCGAATCGGACGAGGTAACGCGCGTAATCGGAGGAAGTGACGGAGGCAGCGTCGATGAGCCAGCAGAAACCGGTTGACCGTCTGGATACGAAGGATCGTTGGGATAAGGAGACTGGGTGCTGCTCAACGGAGACGCGGAGGATGGCTGGTCGGCGCCTGGTGACGAAGGATTCGACTGCCCCTTACGGTGGAAGCGCAGATGTGACAACATTGTGGAAACGGTTTCCCCATATGCGAAACCGCTGCAATCGCTAGGTTATGTTTGAGAAAGATCCGAAAGAAATAATAATAATAATAAAAAACAGCGGTCGAGACTATTCAAGGACAGACGCGAAAGCTGCGAGAGCTCATTATATCCGGACTCAAGAAGGATTCATGGCTGGCAACGAGGCAGAGAACGAAACGGCGATGGGGCAGGCTCGGAGCAAATTGTACTTGAGGGGACAAACGACAAACGTAAAAATGCGCGATGAGTAAGGCTGTGAAGCAAATCGTAAACTCGTGATGGAATTGAAAGAGGTCGTGGGATGCGAGGTTGTGGTGAAGAGGACCCCAACAAGGCCAATAATGGAGTTGACGGTAATGGACATGGACTGGAGGTTGGCGCTACGGTGACGTTGCCGGGCGCTGATTGGTGGTTCAATGGAATTCGATAGCGAACAGCGCCTTGGAATTTAGTGGCTGGAGTGGATGTGGCGTAGTGAATGTGGCCGCTGTAGATTTATTTTTAGTGGGGGCGGACAGGCCTGTGGCAGCAAGGGCATGTGATGACCGGCGCTGTTAGCGACAGTTCAACGGCGAGGCGCAGTGGGGAGTGCGCTGTAGTCGCAGCCTATAGGATGCTGTGCAGGCAAAATTACAGCGGCCGTTGGCGAATTTTACTTCTACAGCAGGTACAACAGGTGCAGTAGCACGCTCTCGGCCGAGATATTTATTCAATGCGTGGATGTAAGTCGCAACATGTGTTGGACAGGCTGCA
The DNA here is from genome assembly GCA_022702485.1 of Simplicillium sp. C3G150-2. NCBI lineage: Eukaryota > Fungi > Ascomycota > Sordariomycetes > Hypocreales > Cordycipitaceae > Simplicillium > Simplicillium sp. C3G150-2. The sequence goes on along the minus strand of JAJIYY010000008.1, from coordinate 1,670,731 downwards.
AATAAAACAATTCACCATGCTCGCAAAATTATTTCGACAAGAGTAGCTAAACACACGTGGTGGTCCACAAACATCGCGCATAATATTCATTTGTTCAAGAACGAAATCAGCCCTCTGCTGTGTGCTGTCGGTCAGCTTATGCCCTCCAACACCAACACCCACGGAACCCGACTCCGGATCACCACGCCATTCCATGCTATGCTTTGATACAACTGCTAATTGCTGCAAATATAGTACCCATATCAGAATTAAGATTACACGTAAAGCAAATAACTCTAAATTTCTCCAGTCAATCTAGCCCTACCATCTCCTAGTCGAGACCCCAAATGCCAAACGCTCACCTAACCTTCCATCGTTTACAACACCAGGGGGAAACTGTCTAGACACACAGCTACAAACGCATACTGAGACGTTTTAACAAGAATCAAGAAACGGTGAGAGCTAAGTCTACTGGCCTCAACTCAAAATTCTTCGTACCTGTCTGCCCTGTCCGGAGTGAGCAGCGCATGTTTTGTTGATCCCTTTTGGGCTTTCCCGTCCAGCCTCAGACGTCGCATGAACCAGAGTTCCATTCCTGATTTTACTTGTCCAATCGCAAGACCCTTCCCGCGCTTTAACTGTTCGGCATTCACCGCGAAGCCCACCGCAATCCCATCCTTGCAGAAATCATCGGGGTCCAAGCGCTACCGCCTGAAGTTGCGCCATTCTCCATCCTGTAGCCCTAGAAGAATGTCGGTGCGCATCTCAGCCGTTTCAGCCCCTTGCAAGTCAGGTTTCGCCAGCGCCAGCAAACTGGGACGGACAGGCCAATGGGAGACCAATTGGACACCAGCTAGGAGCTCACCCTGTGGGATGCATCGTTACCTTGGCTGACTCCTTGCCACGCGTGGGATCGATTCTTCGGCGCACCCGGTGCGTCCCTTCATGCGCATCCGCTGCGGCGGAGTGGGATTTCTACGAATCCACGAGACAGATTGCCCTTCAGAATGCGCGCCAAGCTGAATAGATGAAGACCACTCAGTTGAGGCTGGTCCATACGCTGGCCCATGCATGAATCTAATATCGGCCACACTATCAGATGGGCTCGTCAGATTTTTAAAACTCCAGAAGGAATAATAGTGCCACACTTGCACACCTTGGGCTGTGATCCCTCTTTGAATCCTTCTTCTTCTTCAATCTGGATAAAAGACCACCGTTGACCCGGATATCATGGAATAACAAAAACCTCCAATCCAATTCGACACTGACACTCATTCATTGCTTGTCTCTTTCATTCATTCATTCAGTCATTCATTCGCTCTCGCTTCAGCTCACGCTCCCTCAGACATCCTTACATTGTTTTCCATCACTCCTTTCTCGTTCGCTCTTTTTACCATCCACGAGATCTAGTTTTCCGCAGCAATCATGTTACCTCCCAAATCAGCCTCCGCTGTGTTTTACTCGCTGGCCGTTGTAAACGCCCTTCCGTTCCTTTCTGGCTCTTCGCTATGGGGTCGTTCCCCTGCTCCAGCTCAGTCGAGCATCCCGTCTTCTCAGCCTGCCGCTGAGGGACAGACTTCTTGCCCAGCTCCTCCTGTTGTCCGCAACAGAAAGCAGCAGAACCCTGCCGTTCGTATTGAGAGCGAGGGCACCGCTACCACAGATGCTCCTGTTGGCTCTGCCTCTTCTGCTCCTGCTCGTGACTTCTCGGGAACAACACAGAAGCTGCCTGCTAATGTTCACTGGACTGTGAACAAGAAGGTCCTGGCCAATGTCAAGCCGATCGCGGCCAATTCAAACAACAAGATGTACTACGGTTCAGCTGGTTAGTCAACCCTCCAAATAAAACGTCACTTACACGATTCTAATGGAAACACAGACCCCCAAGAGGCCGGTTACTTCGGATACATGAACTACAAGTTCAACATCTCCTCTCTCAACTTGGACCACTCCCAGCACATCAACTTTGAGCTCACCCAGAACCAAGAGCTCAAGATGGACTTCACCGACAAGGGCGCCTTCGACATGGCCAAGACTTGGAACGCTGACAACGGTCTGCTCCTCATCGCCGATGTTCAGGGATGCGCCCAAGCGAACGGCGACCGATGCTTCTTCAACACTACAAAGTTGGACTTTGACGACAGCACCCAGTCCATTCTTGCTCATGGCAAGTCTGTTGCACCCGATGAGATTGCAGATGAGGCCACCGCCGAATTCGGTTGGTACGAGCCAAACAAGGACGGCGGCAATGCCAACACCCGCCGATCTGCTTCTGGTCTTGCCACCGCCCCTGCTGGTCCATCCTTCGACACCAAGCTTGATGAAGCCATCGGCTTCAGTGCTCTGAGCGCTGACTCTGAAAAGTTCCTCGATACCATCTTCCCTAAGGGTGCTGCTCCCCCCAACCTGTCTTGCTCCAGCAAGAGAGCTGGGGTTTTGCACGCTCGCGCCGTCTCATCCAGTCTTGGTGCCTACGTTGTCGACCCCACCAAGGAGACATTCCAAGCCCAGCCCCATGCATTGATCCCCCGACTTGAGAAGAGCAAGAGCACTGACATCAACATTGATCTTCCTGGTGGTCTTCCCATCCCCATCCCAACCACCAAGTCACCCTTCGGAGACAACGCCATTCTTCTCTTCAGCACCGGAGCGGCTCAGGATGTTGGCAAAGCAGGAGAGGTCAAGGAACACCTCGATGTCTTCTGTGTTGACTGCGGTGCCAAGGGTACCGTCACTCTGACCGGAACCGTCAACGTCAAGTTCTTCGGTGGTATCAAGGAAGCTTCTGTGAACGTAAAGACCAACGACTTGAAGTTGACCGCCAAGGTGGGTGTCGATGCCCAGGTCACTCTCGAAAAGAAATTCGACGCCGATCTGTTCAGCCTTGGCCTTCCCGGACTTTCATTCGGACCTGTTGACATCGGACCGTTCCTGAAGATTGCCTCCAGCATTGACCTCCAAGCTTCTGCTGCCGGTACAATTCTCGTTGGTGGTGAGCTTGACTTCTCTGGCTCAGAGGCTCAACTCGACGTTGTCAACAAGGATAACAACAAGGGCAACTTCGATCCCAAGTTCAACCCTACGTTTGAGGCCACTGGAAAGCTCCTCCTCTCCGCCGCCGCCAGTCTCCCCGTCAGTCTCGAGATTGGTATCAAGGTTGCCAAGTTTGACAAGTCTGTCGCTCTCATTGATACTCCTACCATCAAGGGTGTTGCTCAAGTTGCTGCTTCCGTCGGCACCGACGCCGCCAGTGGCTTCCATGCCGGTATCACTGACACCAACGGCTGCACTGGCATTAGCACTGTTCTCAGCCTCCAGAACACGTTGGACGTCAATGTTCTCGACCTCAAGAACTTCAACCTCTTTGACTCTGGTGAAAAGCCCATCGCCAGTGCCTGCATTCCGTAAGTCTCACTCAACTAAACTTGACAAGACTGAACTAACTGAGTCTGCCTAGCCTTGGTCCCGAGGACAGCCCTCCCCCTCCTCCTCCCGAGGGCGGTAACTTCCCCAACGGCACCCAACCCATGCGCCGATCTGCCCCTCTCCGCATTCGCGATGGCAAGGCCAGTAAGGAAGTCTGCGAGAACAAGCCCATTGTCCACAACAGTGACTACACCCTGGCCCTGTCTCCTCTGACTACCACCGACGGCAAGACCATGGTTGTTTCCTGCGCCGATGACAATCTCTATGCCGTTGTCAAGAGCTCCGATGCCCCCAAAGACTGCACCACTGACTTCGCTTCGGACGCTGACGGCGCCATTGGCTTCAACAAGGGTCTCAAGCCCTTCCACTTCTACAGCGACAGCATGAGCGCTATCGGTGTCTCCCGCGTCCGCTCCAGCGAAGCCTCCAAGGCCCCTAAGAACGCCGAGGCCATCGTCATGGTCCCTACCGCTAGCACCGATGGATCCTCCGTCTATGTTGCCGCTGCAAACAACCAGCAGATCTTCCACCCCGTTGCTTGCGACTTTGCTGATGGCAGCTCCGCCAAGGTCTTCCTGACCAAGGATGTCGATGCTGGCATCAAGTCTCTCCAGAGCGATGACTCCATCGAGTCTGTCACTGGTGGCAAGGTCACCAAGTGCTTGCCTCTCTCCCTCGCTGTCGCTGCTTAATTGCACTTTGCAATGGCCCATGGCAACACACTCGCTTATACAATAAGCCGCTACAAGACTTTCCTTCATTTTCAACATGCTGCTATAATACATTCGTTCACCCCATAAATGGCCGACTCATGACATTCTTTTATGCTACAAATGGCTCTCAAAAACATTCACTTACTCTGCAATCATCTTTCAATTCATTCGTTTCTGCTTCAACAAACTGCCAATCGACTCTCGTTTTCCCACACCAGGCACACGAAACTCTTTCATGCTACTTCTGCAAACAAGCTTCAAAACAGTCTTTACCCAATATGCTTCCAAGACATTCTTTTATGAACTAGCCTCAAGACGCTCTCTTTACTCGACAAGCTTTAAACACGCTCTTTATTTTAAAAGCTTCCAAGACACTCTTTTACTCAGCCAGCTCCAAGACGCTCTTTATCCAACAAGCCTTCAAGACACTCGCTTCAACTACAAAAAGCTGCGGAACGACCCTCCTTTAATATTCTCCAGGCCAGCATAATACAGTCTTTCCTGCAAACATAAGCTGCCCAAAGACACTCCTTCACACTACACCAGGCCGCAATCAGTCGTTCGTTCTTGCTCCAGTAGCCACCAATGCACACTCTCTCGCCTCCCAACGCGCGGTGGGAACACACCTGTATATAAGTCGAACATGGTAGATCCATGGATCAGTACAAAATTGTATAATAATTAGTTTTGCTTGATTTTCATCACAATATTTACTACAATTACCTCACATCGCCTGTTCTGTGCCATCCGCCTCAAGAAGTTGACAATACACATTACCCATGACATCAGTCTCGTATTGCTGATCGTCAGGGCTAGAACCCATCAAAATCGGCAAACTAGATTCGCGGTAGATATATCGCGAGGCGATGGGCGAGTGGCGAAAGGGCGAGCAGAGTAAGCCGCCCAGTAAGGCTGGCCACCGCTGCTTTGGGGAAATACTCTCTCCCGCCGCCCCGGGTTAAACAACTAAATACTCCGTTCCGTAGTGCACTAACTCCCTTTCGTATTTCTTACCTTCCCCTACGGGAATCGCTTGCCTGTCCGCCCTCCCAGCCTTATGGGAATCGTCTGAATCTGGCAGACGCTTTGACTCACTGCCAGCCGACTCGTATCTAAAATTAAAGGATACAAGAAAATCGCCGCGCTCGCGAATGAGCGATTCGCACCATAATCATCAATAATCATCTCAGGGCTGTCATAAGATCATTACTTAGCAGGGTTACATCCAATGTCTTGTAACTCCCCTACAAGCGTGTTGGGCCTCTCTTTGAAAAACAAGCTAGCGCTTACTACGTAGCGCCCACTACGGCTAACTCGGAAAAGGCTCGTTCCAGGCCAAGGAAGCGCCTTGACCTCTTGCGACCTCGCTGCTCACGTTGCTCGACGGCACAAGATCACAGTCTTAATCGCCCTTCATGTGCAGATGCCATGGAGAAGGGGAAGAGTGCGCCGGCTCAGCCAGATAGGTTGTTGATGCCGCGGCAGAAGCGATGGGCGCCGCGAGTTAGGAGTGGGTGTCTCACTTGCAGGTAACTATGTTGATGCGATCGCGTATCGGGGCGGGATGAGAGCTAATGAAGGATGTAGGAAGAGACGATTGAAGTGCGATGAGGCTAAGCCTCGATGTAAGAATTGCCTCACGGCGGATAGGGAATGCGTTGGATCGGGGTATCATGTTATTCCTGCTGTGGAAAAGGATGAGTCCCCGCCGCTGCCATCGCCAGGGACGCCGCTGTCGGTCGTCACATTTAATGGATCCAGCGACGTCAGGGACTTGTTGTATTTGGTCCCGTTGATGAATTCGACGCTCAAAAGCACGTCGGATGATCCGAGAAAGGCGGTGCGCATGATGACGGAGGGGATGCTGGGGTATTTGCCCAGCAGGGCAGGACATAATCTGGCGCTTGATGCTGCTGCTGGCTGTGTTGCTGCTGCAGTGAGGAATGCATGCGAGACTTCTGCTGTTGCGCAGACGGATTGTCTATTTATAGAGAAGGCGAATACGAAGACGCTCAAGTTGTATGCGTATGCGCTGCAATGTCTGCAGCGAGCGGTCAATGATCCTGAACAGTCGGTTTCGTCAGAGACCTTGTGCGCTACTGAACTACTCTGTTACTTCGAGGTATCTTTAGCGATTTATAATAATATGGAATTTAGTGCTAACTTATAAATAGTCTCTTCAGCAAGGTGGTGCGCAGGGCTTGAATCAGCATGTGCTTGGACTGGCGCGAATGATTCAGCATCGTGGCCCAGCAGGGTTCCGAACAGATTTCGAACGTACACTTGTATTAAACAGATTATCCTTGATAGTGAGTATCTGACTTCGTCTACATGAACAAGTACTGACTCATACCAGTCCTCCTACGCCTTCTTCAACAACGTTCGATGTTTTCTATTCCAGAAAGATTGGACACAAATCATCGAATCCACTGCATCCAAAGCCACGGGCCGCCTGAGAACATTTCTAGATGTACAACTCTACGCCGCTCCAATCCTAGACATGGTCGTTGAGTGTACAGCACTCATAACCAAAAACACGACCGATCAACACACATCATCAGATCGGAAATACCTTCTGGAGAAACTACACAAACTGAGACGGCCATTTCTCAAATGGTTCCACGACCTCATGGAGTCTTTCGGCCGGCCAGACCTGGATGCCATCGGCCTAATGGAATACTGCCACACGAAACCCGGACTGAAATGGTTCTGCGACTATCTCGCAGCCGGCCCAGGAGCATGTCTCGTCCACCAGAGACTCCATGTAGCTCTTGGGGGCGACGGAGCTTCCCGCGTTGAACAGCAGTCGCAGAAACTGGCGAGAACCTTGGCGTTGATGTTCCAGCGACACGAGGACGATCCAACCTTCGCTAAACCAATAATAATGAGGTCGGTGGTAAATGCCACAGTAGCAACGGCTGACGAGTGGCGTCAGGTTGGAGCGAGTTCCGCGTCCCGGGGGAAGCTTATGCCCGCGGAGGCGTTTAAGCGGTGGGTGAAGCTTATTGGTGTGAATATCTAACGACATGATGAAATTCTCTGTATATTAAGCGATGCTTTTACACGTCATTTTACTCTTGCTCTGCATTTCTGTGAAGCCGCAATAGGCGATACCTTTCCCGTCGCTGCCATTCTCCTGTCAACACCTGGCACGATACCCAGTAAGCGAAGCTTTACAATGTCATTGTTGGCCTTTTCTTCTCTTGCCCGTTTAGAAAGCAAATGCAGAAGTGTGACTAGAAGCTTGGACTGTAAGAATGCACTGGTTGAATGTGCCCAACTCCAACCAGCAGCCAATTAAACAGCAGGCTGAGGCGGAAGAGGTGGCATGACTGGACTCTGGAACTAGAAGACACAGGCTTAGCGATTGTTAAACTCATTGGCAGAGTTCTCCGGTTCTCCAGCTCTCCACGGTCCTACGAATGGCGGGGTAGCAGCGCATGTGCTGGCGAATACCACCCTGTCGCCTTTCTGGTGAAGAAGTTCAGGCTGCCCAATGTAACTGTGGTTGCGGAAAGGGTGTGGCACAAGGAGGGGCAAGAGTGAGGCTGGTGAATGGAATGAAACAAACCTAAAGCCATGAAATCCATGAAGGGGGGACAGAGGCAGGGGAATTAGCATCAGAGCAAACAACCAAGTTTGGGTGTAAGTTCATCAAAGCCACAGGAACAATCTCACCTACTTCAGCCACCATCATGGATGCCAAGGCCGTTCCCGAGCCCGAAAAGGCAACAACCTCATCTGAGAAGCCAGCCATCACCGCCACCGCCTCAGACAAAACGCTCATCAACATCCACGACCCCAACATTTCCTTTGAAGAATTCCGCTACTGGGCAGAAGTAACCCGCCAAGATGAACTCCACGCCAACCACGCCTTCGCCGAAGCTAAAGCGGCTCTCGCAGAAGAAGAATCCAAACTATCGCCCAGACGCCTCGCAAGCCAATTCATGGGTCACGGTGACGCCAACGTCCAAGTCCTAACGGCCACGATAAGCATCACGCAACCACCTGCCAACGAAGTCTACGGCCACGTCACCGAAGCGGAGTGGAAGCAGGCCAGTCGTGCCCTGCGCAGCACATCATGGGTCAGCTGTTTCTACTTGATCATCGCGGACGTGATCAACATTTACGCCACGCCGTGGGCGTTTGCGCAGACCGGCTACGGGCCGGGCATCGCGCTGTACACCGTGTTTGGGGCCATGGCGTGGTACTCGGCCTGGATCATGTGGAAGACGTTTCTAGGGCTGGACTCAGATCGCTATCCTATGCGGACGTATGGGGATCTGTGGTTTAGGTTGTTTGGGCCGGCGTGGAGACATGCTACCAATGTTGGGGTGTCGTTGCAGATGTTGCTGTTTGTGGCGACGGTGATTCTGATTCAGGGTCAGGCTATTTCGCAGGTGTCGCAGGTGCATATGGAGAATGGGATTTGCTTTGTGGCGTGCCTGATCATCTTTATGATGGCGGTGATGATACTGTCGCAGATAAGGTCGCTGCACAGCTTCTCGTGGGTCGCGACTGGCGCGTTGTGGTTCAACGTCGTTATCATTTGTATTTGGTAAGTTTTTTCCGTTCGATGCTTGTTGGTGGTATATGTTGACTTGTTAGTCTTGGGGTTGTTGCTCACTCCCCTCCAAACTTCAAAGCAACTCAGGCGTCGTTTGGCAAGGACTTTGGTCCCGGTCCCATCCGCACTTTTGGAGGTCAACCTCCTCCTAGCCTTGCCACCGGTGGTGCTGGCTTCATCGGCTCACTGAACGGGTTGAACCAAGCTGTGCTTTCCTACAGTGGCTGCCTGACCTTCATTTCCTTCATGGCTGAGATGCGCCACCCCATGGATTTCTGGAAAGCCCTTGCCTGCGCACAGATACTCATCTGGGCCATTTATATCTTCTTCGGTGTCTATGTATACGCCTTCCAGGGCCAATTCGCCTTCAATCCTGTCACGCAGGGCTTGTCTCCATACATGTGGCAGACCGCAGCCAACGTCGTGAGTGTTGTAGTTGGTCTCATTTGCACCTCTCTGTACGCCAACATCGGCCTCAAGATTGTCTATGTGGAAGTGTTCCAGGAAGTGCTTGGCTTCCCTCCTCTGACAAAGCGCAAGGGCAGTATAGCGTGGGCCGTGACTGTGCCAGTATACATTATCGTTGGCTTCGTCATTGCCACTGCTGTTCCGCAGTTGTCGTACGTATCTGGATTGATTGGAGCGTTGTTCGGTATGACGTTTACGTATACCCTTCCTGGAATTATGGCGATTGCGTACTGGGCCAAGAAAGAGGCTATGCTGCCGGAAGAGAAGTTTGACCCGCACACGAGGACTTACAACTTTGTGGACTCGGGTGCGTCGCGGTGGATCAGGGCATTCAAGAAGACGCCATTCTTCTACTCCTTGAATGTCATCTACATTTTGGGAGCGATTGTGACGACTGTGCTGGGAGTGTATTCCAGTATCTTGGGTCTGATTGATGGCTTCTCGGGCAAGAATGTCGCTACGAGTTTTGGATGCACGCCGCCTGTTTAGGTATGAGCTGATTTTGCAATTGCTGTTTTATATTGTTTTGCTTGGGGCTTAGGCACAGTCTATCGTCGCCTATCCCTACCGGTTTGGCGAAAGACGAATGTTTAACAACCATATCAGTGCGTCTTGGTCTGAGCTATATCTGTCTTGCACACTCTTTCCAAAACTGCTTAGACAGCTTGTACAAAACATTTACCTCTTTTTCCTCCACGCAAGCACCCGAGCGGTCAAATTCGTCGACACCGACAATCAAGACCCTGTAGGCGGGTAAGTGGCTTTGACTGCCCACGATTTGGCCAACGCGTTTCGTCAGTTACCCTTTGAGGAACATTGGTTGGAGACATTTGCCAGAAATACAGAGTTTTCCAAGGCTGGGCATGGATAGGAGCTGTTCGAAGCGTAATTCCAGCACAATGAAGATGGGACAACACTACTTGTGTATGTTATATTTCTGGTGGATTTGTGTCAGATTACAGTGATTACGGCATATTAATTTGGGCCTACACGGAGATGCTGGCGATAAACGACGGTTCAATTTAATATGGAAATGGCCGAGATGGACGGATTGGGGATTGTGGCGGCGGGTTCTGGCCGAGTGCGGCACCGACGGGTCGGCAGGGCATCAGGGCCTCAAATTAACCGGACGCAATAATTGACGCAGGGAGCCGCGAGACGCGTAGTCTGCTATTTTGCCGCTGTTGTCTGTCTCTTTACTTCGGCCTCTAGTATTTTTTATTTTTATTTTACGAGCTCCAAAGACAATACGAGTGGCAGCGAAGCGCGTGACGGAAATTGAAATTGAGGCTGAGGAATTATAGTGGCGAGTGTGACGCCACAGCGCAGGGACATGCCAGGTATGGCGTAGTATATGGCTGGCGTGGTATATGTGTGTTGGAGCCTTAATATGTTTGAATTTTTAGAGGTGCTCAAATTAAATTACGCTGCACTTTTTTAATGATGAGCCGTAACGGATAAAGTGGAAAATGGCGAAGGTAGATTATGGAGCGTCTCTCGCTTGGAAATACGCGTAGACCCTGAGCAAGACGATCATGATGATCTCTAACTTCTGTGTCATTACTGTAGTAAGATACTCGCCAAAAGAGATGGTCAGAGGTCAATCACCCCTTGATCATGCGTATAAATGCCATATCCAGACACATTATGCTTGCCATGTCTTGTTGCGTTGAAATTGCTTGAGCTGTAAGCTTACCTGCAAGCGCCAATCAATCCTGCTTCTTGTAGCAGAAAGAACTGGAGCACAAAAGGAGCAGCGAAAAAAAAGCAGGGATGCATGGGCCAGTCATGCCCTGTGTACACATCGGCTTCAAGGACGAGACATTATTGGCTGACTGGGTGAGGAGGCTAAGGAGTTGGGCGTTGCTGTCAGGCTAGTCTTGGCACGACGGGCAGCGTTATTTCCTTGGTTTTAGCTGCACATGTGTCTGCAGGAAAGAGGGCCATAATTTCCGGATTTCTCTGGAGAAAGAGGAGAAGAGCAACAAGGTAGGGACCACAAGGTAGAAGCTGTTTCTTGGTGGCGTGTTGTTTAGCGTGGTGCTAGAGTGGCATTCACTCCGTTGGTTTGTGGGGGAAGGTCGCGTGCCCCCTTTCCTTGCCAGTAATCTAGAGTAGAATTTGTAGATCATTGTTGAGACGAGAGGGTACCTGTACAGTAGCTTGCAGATTTTAGGATGTGCTGATCGCAGTCTGGGTGCCATTGATGTGCAGGGAGTTTGTGCGGCAGGCGAAACAGCGAAAGCGGACATGAACGAGGATGCCCCCGGAAATGTACATGTAACAGAACATGTCACTGGCTTGGATGCGACGCTAGATTGGAGGGAAAAAAGCCACCGATTGCATTCAAGGGACGGGTAAAAGTAGATGGACGACGTTGACGATAGACGCGTAAGAGCGAAATCTAAAGACGCAAGAAAAAGGACATTAATATCGTGGTCTGCGGGGCATCGAGAAAAGACGAGAGAAAAGACAAGAGAAAAGAAAAGTAAAACATTTGCATACCCGTACCGCTGTCATTGTGTCTTGGCGTGTGTGTGTGTGTCTTGTCTGCCCTTTTCGCGTCTTTGGTGTATTTCCCTTGGAGATCCTTCAGTAACTCAATTACTGTGTTGTGTCCTTTATTACAGCGCTCTCTGGCTTGTAGGTACCGTACCCTTTTTCTTGCCTCTGATTATCGTCGTCCTCTGCCGTCTCACCTCGAAGCATCCAATTGCCGGATATTCAATTCAGCCTCGTATTGGATTTGATTATCACCATCCTCTCCTTTTTTTTCTTTTTCTTTGTTTTTTTTTTAGTTGTCCTTGCCTTTCCACAAATTCTCGTAATAACGGACAAGGCTTTGCCGCCAAGAAACATACCTGAGCTACTGCAGCGAGGTACCTACCTAGGTACTTGCGGTGGTGTGGTGCCACCAAGAGACGGACGCTACTCACCAGACAAATAGTGCATCCTGCACTAAACTACTAAACAATTCCGTCCTATAGCGCCGCAAGCCCCTGTTCCCTGCCGCTGAAAGCTTCCCTCCTCCACCAGCCCTCCACCACCCACACGCAGCCAAGAAAGCCCGCCTCACTGTGCGGCTCACTGCGCTGCTCCAATCACTTCTACAGCGCCTGAAGTGCACCCGCACGCCCCCCCCCCAACTGCCCATAAACTCCTCCTCCTTCTCCTTCTCGCATATCCGCCGCTCCTCCAACTTGTTTGCCCACCACACTGAAGGGCTTGGCATTTCGCTCCTTTCCCACGACCCAATTCCTTGCTTCTGCGTTCTGCTTCTGCTGCTGCCCTTCCCTTCCTTTCCCTTTATTATCCACTCTTTGGCCGTTTTCTCCTCCCAACGCTAATCTTCTTTTGCTGTCCGTCTTCTCCAGTCTTCTTCTCTTCATCCCTCATTCTCCCTGTGGCTTCTGCTGTTCAATCTCCAGACTGAGCACGCGACCACTTCCACACCCCAGCACCACGACACACAGTATTCTCTACTCAGAATCCAATACCCCAGGGCGCTTCTTCGTCGTCGGTTGCACCCATTACGATATTCATTTCTTCGCCGATTGTTTTCGACAACGTCTCCCATACCCTCGCTGTTCCATGACTCTCGACTGGTGATCACCACCCAATTACCTCGTCACAACCTGCTTTCCTCCGTCGTCGCGACTCTCTCACCCCTCCTCGCCTGCCAGGTCCCCCAATCCGTCAACAACTTCCTCATAAACATGGCTGGTACCTTGTTGCCGTCGGCTGGCGAGCCTCCCGATCATCCGCTTCTCGGAGGAGCACCCCGATCCACCACTTGGGGCCAGCGTCTCAAGGCCATCGCTCTCCTCTGCACCACCAAACTATGGCGTGGTGGCCCTCGCCTGGTCTTGCAGGTCGCTGCTTGTGTCCTCACTCTTTGCTTGCTGTTTGGCGTCATGCCCTCTCGTCTTAGCGGCGGTTATGAGACTATTCTCCAGTGGACACATCCCATGGCAGGTGAGGCTGTTGACTTGCGCGTGGTCGCATTCGGCTCCCAAGACTTGGCTGGAAGTGCCGTGCCCGCCAAAACGAAATCGGATCGTGTACCTTGGACCAAGGTCCTGTGCAAAAGAGTAAGCCGTTACCCATTGCGTTCCACAATACTTGAAACCCGCTGTTTCGCCAGTACTAATGCTCGACATAGCTGAATTGCGTCTCATATGTGTCCTTGGTTCCTCCTAGCGACGGTAACCCTGCCCTCTTGTCCAACAGCATATACAGTGGCCGAATCAAACAGACCCTTGAGACCGCTAAAGACAAGAACATTGCCAAGAACCCTGCCTTCGACCTGGAATACTTGAATCAACAGTATCCCGCATTCGACCAAATCGCCGATCTCGACGCGCAAATCAACAAATTCCTCGCCTTGCCTCCACCATCCAGGGCACCTCGCCAAACGCTCTTCGTTTTCACCTTTGGTACCTGGGATATTTGGAACCTTGCTGCCTTCCCTCGCAAAGATGGAGAGCAGACTGTTGAAGCGTTGATTGGCCATCTCTTCAATCGAATCGAAAAGCTTTACGTCAAAGCCCTGAACCCCAAGTCGAGCGCCTTTTCCGATTTTTGGTCCAATTCCACCAAGGAAGAAACCGCTATTTTGACAGCCCAGGATGCTGCAAATAGAGTTGACAAGCGAAGGCTCGAAAGCTTCCGCATTCTCATCCCCAAGCTCTTCGACGTGACACTCTCACCAGCTTGGCACACACGACCTGTGCCTCCCTTCCCGCATTCGACTGCCGAACAGATGCGCAATGCCGTATATTTGACCGAGCGATGGAACAAGCGAGTAAGCGATGAACTGCACAAGTGGACAGAGAAAGCTGGCGCCAAGCCTGAGGGTGTTGATGCCGAAGCAATGGAGGACGCCGCGGTGCAGGTGCCTGCTATGGATAGCTTGCTGAAGTATCTGCCACCAGCTCTGCAGCCAGATAGCCTCAAGGATAAGGGCCTGAATGATGTACTTGTCGTGCCATACCCAAGACGAGCCGGCGTCATGTCAGATCCTGCTTCGGCGGTGTTGAATGCCATGACGGAAGAAGAGATGCAGCGCTCCGGCCTTCAAGACGCCAAGGGTCGCGGTAGTATGTCGCCTACAGCTTCTATGCGATTTCTTGACGTATGGACGGCGTGCATGCCTGGCGAGATGCAAATTGCAGGAGCCCTCACCGATACAGTGGACGTGTGCGCGACGCCAAAGAATCATTTGTTCTACGATTCGTACACGGTTAGTCAGAGAGCCATTGATCACATCGCAATGGACACGGCGGTTTCAGTACTCGACAAGCTCTTCCCCCCACGACAGCGCAAGGGCTGGATCAGTAGATAATTGCGCTGACGCGGGAAATCACGCAGCGCGCGAGCAAGCAAGAGCAGGGTCTTTCTTTATAATGAGACCGGGCCGCGTGTCGACTCCTCTTTTGAGGGGGAGCAGTGCAATATAAATCTATGCTATATTTGGCAGATGGCCGGTGGCTGAGTTTATGGTTGATTTTCTCGTATAGGGCTGGCGCATTGGCGTTGACTTTCGGAGTTGTCGCGGCGGGTATTTCCCAGAGAGGAAGCTGCCCATTTTTTGCCGCTTATTTTTTGGAAACTCCAAAATAGTTTTCTTTGCATAGTTTGCGTTTTTGGTATGTTTTGGGGGTCATGGAATATGACTGCGTTGGTTGGACTTGTCGTCCTTTTTGGTTTGGTTTTTACGAAGTCGTTTAGACTTTGCCCGTTGACATGGCAAGGCTGGCGAAGCGAATTGTACATATACGAAATGGGTCGCCGTTAGAAGCGAGGTAGATAGGATTGAACCAATGACAATGGAGTACAATACGAGTTTATGATGCATCTGCGTGAAGATTGTGAAGAGCGCGCGGTGTGTGGTGATGGTGTTGCGCGTCACAGCGGGCGGAGTGGCAGTCAGAGGACAGGGCAAGGAACAGGTGATCGGTGAGGAGACCACGAGGATCGGCCCGTGGAGGAATTAAGGTTTACTTTTGTACAGCGGCTAAATCTTGGCATTGTTCGACAGCGGACGAGCATTTGAGCGGAAAGGGTAAAGATGGTCTGCTATGACTTGGGGGGCTTTTGGAGGGCGAGCTGTGCTTTGGCAAAGAAAGTTGTTAAGCGACTGTTTAGCTGATTCTGCAAGGGTATTATCATTGCATGACGACATGGGGGACGAATCGCCATGGTAGATCGTCATCATGCAGCTAGCGCCAGGCTTCTGGGAGGGTGGCTTGGGCTGGGGTTGCAGTGGTTGATGGGAGCAGATAGCAGTTTCCAAAAGAGTTCTAGGGGGCCAGGAACGAGGTTGAAAAGGAAATGGCGGCCTCTTTTGCCCGTTCTTCCTCTTTGACCGTCTTGGTACGCACTCATACCACTCCATACGGTCATACCGCTCCTTTAGCACAACAGCATACTCACTCATCCCCATCCTCGCTCAGTAAGGGAGTGGCGTAGTTAGCTGATCGAGCAGCCTAATTTCGCATTGTTCACCTGACGTTACAGCCTCTTTCTTCTTCAGCTTCACTTGGCATAGGTTGCCTCTTATTCTTTTAACTCTATCGCTCGGGCGCACGCAGCCTTATATACTGCGCGCCTGTCCCCTCCTCACGGGATCATCAGACCCCTTGACACTACGGTA
This sequence comes from Simplicillium sp. C3G150-2, assembly GCA_022702485.1. Classification (NCBI taxonomy): domain Eukaryota; kingdom Fungi; phylum Ascomycota; class Sordariomycetes; order Hypocreales; family Cordycipitaceae; genus Simplicillium; species Simplicillium sp. C3G150-2. The sequence goes on along the minus strand of JAJIYY010000008.1, from coordinate 1,654,923 downwards.
TCATTTCAAGCACGCGCAACCAGTTCCGACGCGCCACGAGACTCGAAAAGCTGCCTAGTGAATGAATTTTTGGTGGAAAAAAAAAATTAAATATTTTTGTTAAAAAAAGGGACCGCCGCCGTCACAATGGCCGATGACTTTAGCCCTTCACGCTTCGCCAGCGAAATGCAGCTGCGCACTCGCAAAGAAAAGAATTTCGACCAGGTCGAAGCTGATCTCCCCCAGTACGAGCCGCATCAACCCATCAAGCGCTTCAGCGGGTTCGATGCGGTCAAGGCGCAGCTCCTGCGCTGGAACCCGTTTAGCAAGCAGGTGACGCGCGACGACACGGTGTGGTTGCTGGATAACACGGCGTTTCGGACGTCGCGGTTCGCGTCGTGGCAAGCAGAGTTTGTGGCCGCTGTGTTTGAGACGGATGATGATAGTAAAGTGGTGGATTTGGTTTCGGGATTAGCGAAGGTGTTGGGACTTGCAGATGATGCGGCGGAGAAGGCGACGATTCAGAAGAGGCTGTTGCCGTTTGTTTGGGATATTCGGGTAGGAAGGACGGTGGATATTGCGCAGCATGGGTCGAAGAAGACGTTGAGGCTGGGTCCGACGGGGACGAATGGTGTTTTGTCGCAGTTGGTGAAGATTGAGAGTCATGGGAAGGGGTCGTTGGTAAAGGCGAGGGCTGCAGCGGAGGGGGGCCCGTCGACGATGTTGGATATGCAGACTTATTATGCTGGTCCGGATGGATGGGGGATCATTTCTGGTGAGTTGGATATAGCAAGTGTCAAGGGGTGGGATACTAATGTGTGGCAGATATTGATGATACCATCAAGGTCACGACGACGAGCGATCCAATTGGTATTCTAAGGGAAACGTTCATCAACGACCCCAGACCAGTGGACGGCATGCCGGAGCTGTATAAGAACATCAAGGCTGCGTTGCCAAAGGACAGTCCCTGGTTCTATCTCTCGGCGTCGCCATACAACCTGTACCCGTTCCTGAGAGAGTTTCGCGAAACGTTCTTCCCGCCTGGAACGATGATTTTGCGTGATTCAAGTTGGAGATCCATTGCCGGACTGCTGGCAGCTCTGACAATAAACACGGAAGAGTACAAGGTGGACCGTATGAAGAAGATTAATGCGTGGCTGCCGAGTCGCAAGATGATTGTCATTGGAGACTCAACGCAGTCTGATCCAGAGGCATACGGAGAGATGTAAGTACACTTCTGCTGTGGACGTTGCCAGGGCTGACTCAAGAATTAGATATCGCACGCTGCCAGGCTGGATTCATTTGATCCTGATTCGAAAAGTGACGGACTCGGCCATGGTTGGGCTGTCGGAGAAGAATGACCCCGAGAGATTCGAAAAGGCGTTCAAGGATGTACCCAAGGAGGCGTGGCATGTGTTTGAGGAGCCGAGTGAGTGTTTGGCAATTGTGAAGCAGACGGTGAAGAAATGAGCATGATTATGAGTTATGACTAGACTAATATGGTTGTATTGTACGGAATGTCAATTGTTTGAATTGATTGCTGCTTTGATCATCTCTACCGTCTATTAGTGCCGAGAATATCTTTGTAGATGAAATGTCTACATGTCTGCGCCTCGCTACTGATATGGACGGTACAAGCCTACTGTGGCAGCCCCTCTTCTGCAGCGGCCTTCCAGTCTCGGAATATCTCCAAAATATGGCCCATGTCGAACTCCTTGGCAAAATCAATTGCCGTCCGGCCTTCGTTATCGCGCGCATCCACCCGGGCACCTCGCCGAAGCAGCTCCTTCACAACTTCGTCGTTGCCCAACCAAGTGGCATCGAACAGCGCTGTTTGGCCCATATCATCGCGAGCATCTACCTCTGCTCCATTCGCGAACAACCACTTCATCGCCTCCAAGTCCGCGAGCCTGCTGGCGTATATGAGCGGCGTGAAACCAAATCGGCTGGGGTTGCTATTGATGTCCGCGCCGAAGCGAACCAGGAGGGGTATCGTGCTGTACAACTGCTGCTCGAGGGCACAATGGAGTATAGAGCTATCAAGGGTGCTCTCTTCGGCGTCGTCTCCTCCTCCTCCGTTCTCGAGAAGGAATTTTAGCATTTTTTCCTGGTGGTACTCAATGGCGATGAGAGGTGGGGAGCTATAGCCCTGACGGTTTACTCTGGTGCTTACGCCGTGTTTGACGAGTGCTTGGGCTGTTGAGATGTTTCCGTATTGTGCTGCGATGCCCATTAGGCGCATTTGCACCAGCTCTGCGGGGGAATATGCGAACCATTCTAGGAAGAAGTGCATTGTTGATTCGTTTCCCAATCTGGCTATATGTTCGAGAATGTCGGGTGTTACTCTTGCGCCGTTGTCGCATAGGAGGGTGAGTGCGTCGAGATTGGTAGGGTTGCAGTTGAACAATGTCGTGTTTCCGAGCCAATCTCGCTGCTCGAGGTTGGCACCGTAATTGAGCAGTAGCTGCATCGTTTGCAGACTTCCGTGGGCGGATGCTGTGTGTAGAGGAGGTTCTCCGTTGTATGTGTCGAGGACCCCGTACGTTTGGAGTCGTTCTTGGTACTCGAGTCCCTGAGATGGGGTGAGTGCCTTGCTGACGTTTGCGCCGGCCGTGAGCATCAGCCTGGCCGTGGATGGGACGTCATGTGTGGCTGCCCAGAATAGTGCTGTGCAGGCTTGTTTGACGTTGCGTTGATACAGGCATGGTTGGAGGAGGTTGCAGAAATGGTGGTTGGTTTTTGTTAGTGCGTTGAGGGCTGCGTCGGTGAGGTGGGTGGCAATGAGGAGGATGATTTCGGGGGCAAGTTCGTCGAAATACATTGTAGCGGAAATTTCGATTGGATGCTTGAATTTTAGTTTATTTAGGATTTCAGCACCAGTAGAGGTGTTTCTTGTTAAATGCTTGAGATCAAGATGGTGGCGCAGCGGCTGTCTGCCTTGTAGCCCAGCCTGATTTGGTCTGCGCCGCATGGCTGGCAGAGCAGATCAGCAAAAGTATCAATTCTAACAAAATCAATGCAGTATAAAAGGCTAACATTTGAACAGCATAAATAACATTAACTTGTAGATTTGTGTGCTGATACAGAACTTGTGGGTGCCCAGGGTCCCGTTGTAGTGATGCCTCTCTGGATATGCCTACGGATTTGATGGACTCGTGACACCCTCAACATTTAAGAGCCTATTCTCTTTGTGAATAAAAAAGCAACAAAAAACATAAATTGAATCATGGATGAGATGCCCGTGTACTTGCAATTGTCAAATGTTGATGTGCCACGGAAACCAATCTCAGGCACACGCCGCCACGCATTGCCAGCTCAAACTCAAAATCCATATACACTCGCCCGACAAGTGTTTCGGCTGCCTCTTTATGACTGCATTGTATGGAAATGAGATGTTTCAATAGACTCCTGCTTTGTTGATTGGTGTCGCCGCATCCGACATCAAGTCACACTGAGGCTGAGCTATGTTAGTGCCAACTGTGACTCACCTCAACACCAACATTAATATCAATACTCGTGCTCTCAATTTCGTTTTGCAGTTGACGAATCAAGTAAAAAAAAAAAGAAATGGCCGAATCAACAGAGACTAGGCTCGTCCTAGACATCGCAACTGGCGAAATGGTATCCAGAAACGAACTGCGCAAGCGCGACATCAAGCGCAAAAAGAAAACCGCCAAAGCTGCCTCGAGGGTTGTTGTACCGCCGAAACGAAGCACAGATGACATAGACCCGGATTTTATGTATAAGCACGGTTTCTTGGCGGATGTATATAAAGAGAAACCGGTGGTGCCAGTGACGAGATTTCCGCCGGAGCCAAATGGGTATTTGCACATTGGGCATGCCAAGTCTATTGCAGTAAATTTTGGGTTTGCCAAGTTCCATGGAGGGCAGACGGTATGTACATGCACACGATGTTGTCGACTACGGATAGAAAGTGAAGGGTCCAGTGGAAGATGGGTGAGAGAGTGTAATAAGGGATGGCGCTGACTTTGTAGATTTTGAGATTTGACGATACGAACCCCGATGCAGAAGAGGCGATTTACTTTGAAGAGATTGAGAAGACTATAGCCTGGTTAGGATTCAAGCCCGACAAGGTTACATACTCGAGCGACAATTTCGACAAATTGTTTGACTTGGCTGTCAAGCTGATCACCCTGGGCAAGGCGTATGTCTGTCACTGTTCGAAAGAGGAACAGAACCTCCAGCGCGGAGGGTCAGAAGGGAAAGCCGGTCCCCGATATCGCTGCAAGCATGCTGAGCGTACTGTGGAACAGAATCTAGAGAACTTTAGTGCCATGAAGGATGGCAAGTACGAGCCTGGAATGGCAGTACTGCGAATGAAGATGGACATTGAGAGTCCGAATCCCCAGATGTGGGATCTCGCTGCGTACAGGGTCAAGAAAGAGAAGCATGTGCGTAAGCCGGAGTGGAAGATCTTTCCGACTTATGATTTTACGCATTCATTGTGTGACTCGCTAGAAGGGGTGACGCATAGTTTGTGTACGACGGAATTTGTGATGTCGAGGGAGAGTTATGATTGGCTGAATGGGGTCTTGGGCATGGAGGGACCTATGCAGAGGGAGTTTGGTAAGTGCTGATGATGCTTGTGTATTACAGGTGCTATGTTTGGAATGGTGCTAATTGGGTAGGACGGCTGAGATTAAGTGGTGCGGTGACGAGCAAGAGGGTGTTGAAGAAGCTGGTGGAGGATGGGAGTGTAAGAGGATGGGATGATCCGAGACTATACACGCTGTGTGGGGTTCGACGGAGGGGTATACCGGCTGAAGCAGTGCTGGCATTCATTAATGAGTTGGGAGTCAGTACGGCGTGGAGCGAGATATTGGTCTCGAGGTTTGAAGCATCGGTGAGGAAGTACCTGGAACATCGGACGCCGAGGCTCATGATGGTCTTGGATCCGCTGGAGGTGGTGATTGAGGATCTAGATGAGCCGATGGAAATACGCGTTGCTCTGGGAAAGGATGAAAGGGAAGTGACGTTGACGAAGACGGTGTTTGTGGAGAAGAGTGATTGGAGAGATGAAGATGAGGAAGGGTATTACCGTCTTGCGCCAGGCAAGGTGGTCGGATTGATGGGAGCACCATATCCGGTGAGGGTGGTGGGTCGGACGGAAGATACAGTGAGAGTTGTTTTTGAGAAGCATGAGAAGCCAAAGGCGTATATTCACTGGGTTGGGGAGGGAGGCGAGAAAGTCGAAGCGAGAGTTTGTGATGTTGAGGAGGAGAGGGTGTATGAGGCGTTAGTGGAGGGGATGGAGGAGAGGTTTCAGGCTGTCAGAGTCGGATATTTTGTAAGTGCGATATGCAGATGACATACAAATGTGTGAAAGTATTCTGACTTTGTAGGCCGTTGATGAGGAGGATAGTGTCGACGGGAGGATGGTTGTGAATAGGATTGTTGGGTTGAGGGATCGACAGTGACCACGTTCGAGATTGGGTTGAAATTAGAAGGAATTCTTGTATCACCTCTGCTGTGTCTATCGTAAGAAATTCACGAAGTGTATGCGGTGTGTTGACTGCAAGGAGCACCGACAGTGCGGAATTCATGGTGGGTGATAGCCTACTTTGGGCGCCGGGAGCGGTATCGTGGAGTTTGTGACGTGATTTAGTCCCGGTTAGGAATCCATTAAACGAATGCGAAGTCCAAGCTATGGACGCGGTTGATTTGATATCGTCGGTTTGTGATCAGCTTATGTAGTGGAATTTGAGGTTGCGGAGACGACGATTGACCTTTTTGACATGTTGGTAACCGTTGCACAAGGTCCATTAAGTGTGCGTTTGGGTGCCTGTGCACTACTGTCATTGCATCAAAAACTCATCAATTATGAACATATAAATGCCGAAAATTGTGAAGATTCAAGTAATTGGGTTGTTTCAATAAAACGCTGCTCACACGGTATGTCAGTCGTGCAGTTGTCGTCAGATCCGCGACGTTCAACATCAACATCAGCGCTGGACGTTTCATACTGGCTCCATGAGTCAATTTGCATCATTATTGAATTAGACCGGATTAATAGAACATCTGATAAGATCCATATTTAGTGAATTCTCACCTCCGGACTTAGGAAATTGCCGGAGTTAATTGCTTTCGTGCGGGTTCGGCGTCAAGTCCGCAAGGCTGACTGTTGTCTCCGCAAGTGCCAACTGTCGGCATTGACTGCAAGCATCGAACTACCAATCTCAAAGATCTGCATTGTTTCCGAATATTTCTTCAGAGAGTATAAAGTCGCCGTAATACTGCTGTTCAAAGGGATCAAACCCGACAAACTCAGCACATCAATCAACCCCATCGACCAAACTTCCTCATTATAAACCATTTCCGTCATCTTCCTACGTGTCATCAATCTTATCTGATCAGTAAAATGTCCTTCATACTCCCCGCTCAGCTCTCCGGCGCCATCACCGACCGCGAAGCCATCACCGACGCGCTCAACCGCGCCGTCCTCTCCGTTGACCTGCCCGACGAGGCGCTCCTACACTCCGCCGTTACAGACGACCTATACGCAGAGATGCCAAAGGTTACATCCAAGGGTATCGAAGAATTCAAAGCCACCACATGGGGTCACATCTCAAGGATGGTAACGACACATTTGGTGTCCAACGTGCGGGTTGACATCACAGACAGCCAGAATGCAAAGCTGACGGCTTCGGTGATTGCGCAGCATGTTGCCGCTGGAAAGGAATTTGAGATGGGCAATAAGTTTCTGGCAGGGGGTGTTTATCTGTGTGATGTGGTCAAGGTTGAGGGGCTGTGGAAGCTTAGTAGTTGGAAAGTGAAGATTATCTGGACAGAGGGTGATCGTGCCGTTATGAATGGAGATGGCCATTGATGGTCACTTAAATTTACGCAGTTACAATAACCAGATAGTTTTAAGATTCGCGGTTACCAGAATTCCCAGAACAGTCAACAACTGAATACGCAGAACAGTCAACAAACGAATGCGCATATGAGACAAGAAGTCAATGTGAGGATGCGAGAACACTTGCTTCGCATCAGGCCACATCGCCTGCACTGCTCATCTGATTTGTAAAAAACCTTATAGGGAAAACAACCTATGAGTCACAACCAAGGAAATTTCATTAACTCCAATTTAACCCGTATTTCCATTTACTACACTTTGTCCATCTGAGTGCGGCGAGTGGCATCGTCGTTTCAACTAACCATGCACAATTCCGTGTGATCAATGCAATTTCCACAATGCCATGCATTGGAACAGCTATCGATCGAAATTCAGAGGCAAATCTGCATTCCCAGCTTACCCTGTTGTTACACGAGGTCCCCGATCACAAGACAGCCCACCGCAAGGCTTCCACGCAGGCAAAGCTTGGCATGTAATGTCACCAGCCTGGCGACCGCTGTGACATAGAAGTCTTTGTCTACGAATAAGCAGAATTACATCATTCTCATTACTTTATAAAGTTGACACAATCACGGCATACATCAATTTTCTTGATTTGTACGACAGATCCGGAGCACTGTCCGCCCACAGCGACCAACCATCACTAACACCACTCACACAGTGGCAAACCCCTTCCCACAAGGCGACGCGTCAAACCTGGAATTTTTTTTCCCTGGTCAGACTCAATTCGACGCGCAACATGCAGACGGCGATCGGTGATAGGCCAATGCGTCCTGACATTTTTCAGCAGCACCGCCCGTCACTTAAGACGGTGGGGCGGGCCAAACAGATCATGGGATACAAGGGAGCTGGGTGTGGCAGATCCTGCAAGTACGATTGTGGCGTGCGAGGAGCGTCGGTGATAGGGAGTGGTAGGCGAGATGTACTCGGTACTTGGCCGTGGCTATTGACTTTGAGGCTACGCAATCTCTGTCTACTCGAGTTTGACTACAGTCAAGTTTCCACAGCGGTCCGCCACGGGCCGTGTATTAGAGGGAAATAGAGTTCAAAGGCAAGGCAACGAAAGACTTGTTTCAATGAAATGAAACCCGAGACAGGATGTAACTTGAACGGAGCAAGGAAAGAAAAGTAAAGCTGTGCTAGTGGGCGCAAAAATCAAGAAAAATTCACGGAACATGCCTGCATGCATGGGTTGGGGGATGGATGAGATGGGACATGGTGAATGACGCCACATGACCCTGGGGTGCAGCAGCCAGGTGTGCAGGCTGTACGAAATCGCGGAGAGGCAATGGACGGTGGTGATAGGTTGGAACAGACACAGAGCAAAAAGTGACAGATCCAATTTTACTGGGGCGCCGCCGACGCTGCAAACGGGAGCTAACGTGGTGTAAGAGCGTAATGGGCAACCCTGATGATGGTGAGGAGTGATGTGCTTTGAAACGTTTGGCCGTGAAGCTGGGGTTGCATCGCGTGGGGGACTGGCTGCATTATGCGGGAAAGGTATAGTAGAAATGTATAGTTGCATGGAAGCACGAAAGCGGTATCCCGAGTGTATAGAGTTGTGGTACATGAACAGGAGAGCAAGCCAGTGGCGAGTCTTGCGCCCGAAAGCTGACGGTTCAAGCCACAGCTTTATGGTTAAGTCGAGTTGATCCAAGAGCTCGTGGCGGTGAATTTACTTGGGATCATCACCCGGTACAGGGCTCTCTGAAGTGTCAGGGTTCCCTTGTTTGACAGGTCGCGGTAGTTGAGGCAGAGAGACCTGCGGGAAGAAGAAAGAAAGAGGGCTGCGTCTGCCTTGGATATTGGCTTTTGGGGGCAGCTCTGTCGAGCACAGAACTTGTATGCACGACTGGGATGAATGCACGCTAGCGCACGCAAGATGGTGTGCAAGGGCGGACACAAAACGGTGGCAGGAGACGAGGCGATTGGCCGTGCTGAGCAAGGATCAGCCGCACTAGCTGCACGCCGGTGACCTTGTACTGTCGATGCGACGGTGCGGGCAGGACGGACGCGAACATGTGGTCGAATTCTCGGGTGCGGCGGCGAGAATGTTAGCCCGAGTAAGGAGATTTGACTGTGCTAGTAGTAACTGGTGGTCGTAGGGCATGAATCTGGAGGAGGGAGGCTTCACGTAATTGCTTTTGTTAACCTTTGTCGAGTAGATTTGTTGATATGCGACAGCGAGGTGGTATCTACACACGGACGGGTGATCCGGGGAAAAGAAAATCATGGTGCGTGCATCGCGGAAAGTGCGGGATATCAAGCTGCGTAAGTACAGGGTTTGGGTTATTAAGACGCAGAGCTCAGTAATTATGTGCATGGGTGAAATCGTATAATTATCCGCCGATATCGACAAGGGAGCTGCATCCTTGGCGGAGGCTTGTCATGTCACAATCTTACGGGAAAAAAGCTCCGTTGCAACTTTATACGAAAAATGCCATGCAGCATGTATTGGCCGGGTTTTTGCGCCAAGCTGATCGACTGGCAGGCTGAAGTGAGCAACATGGGATAATTAAAGAGGCAAAACCACATGCGACATGTGGGTGTATCGGGACGTCATGGTTCATGGAGCAATGATACGCTGCTTCCAGGTTTTGGGGATTGGGGGCGTATGCACGGAGGAAGAGTCTAATATGGAGAGTGACGGAGGTGCGGTAGCAGTTGGTGGTCATGTTATTCGTAATCGGCGATAGTTTTTGAAGAGTTTATACGAAGTTGAATGCAATTTGGACACCATTCGTGAAGCCAAGAGACTTCAAATACGGCTTGCGTGTTGAGCAAGGCAGTGTAAAGAATGGGCTGTGCGGAGTAAAACTTAGCCGAGTCGGCTCTGTACAGCAACTGCCAATTCAGCAAGGAAATATTCTAGTCTAGGGCTCAGAAAACAGATTCCAAAGAGGCGAAGCTGTTCCCAAGAAAAAAAAGCAAAAGGCGCATGTCTGCTGAGCAAATGGTGGTGTGGCTGACTCGACCCGCCGGATGAGGAAGCCCTGTCTCATACACGCAGGGTTGGTGGGTGTGCGTGTGTAACGGTGTCGATACATGCGTCTTGGCTCAGAAATGCACAGCTTCTCCAAGTATTAGCCTTGCCAATGTCTCTGAGGGTTGACAGTATTCCCGTGCTGAGCTCGAGTACTGCGTGGGTGCTTCCCTTGCCCACACCTCCATGTTCTGAGACACGAACCGTGTCAGTTCAGTTGACAATAAGAGGGCAACAAAGAAAAAGTAAGCAAAGAGAAACAAAAAAAAGAGTACAGTACATGAATTAATCGACCGATGCTGTTCTGCAACGGGAGTGGGAGGATTTTCGGTGGTGGGAGTCTTGGGACTTACACGCCATTGGCGGCCACATTTTGGTGGTGACCAATCATGGGAGAGAAGACGGTGATGTAGTCTGTACATTAGCAGATGTGTCCTTTTTTTTGTGAGGGCATGCACAAGACGTAACTATGTCCGAATTATCCGGGCAAGATGTATCTAGTGATTGAAAAAAATAATTGAACTACATAGATGATGGATGCCATTAGCTTGGCTGAGTGCATGGCATGGGGGGGACGTTCGTAATTGTGTGAGTGGTGATGGAGGTGTGGATGGACGGCTAGCAAGACTTATAATGCTTGACCTGCCGTTCCTTTTGCCTTGTATTCTCTTTTAGGATTTTCTACTCTGGATACAACATCAGCTTTTTGGCCTTGTTGTCTCTCATTTATTACTTTGGCTTCAATTTTTCCCTCTTTGGCTGTAAAGTCGAGTCAGGTTTGCCTTAGCCTCTTTCAATATTCACGCCACCTCGCCAAAGCCTCGTCTTTCAGGTGCTGTGTTGTCGTATCAGCTCTTTTGGGACAGTCTCGGGAGAGTCGGAAATTGTGTTGGTTGCACAAAGATATTGGAGTCTGTCTGCTTTTGGAGCTGGCAGGTGTCTGTTTTTGGCGTCTGGGTATATCAAAACGGGACGGCCCATGTCCAAACTGCATCGTGTATTATTCCTTTGCAGCAGTCGACAAGAGAGACATGGTTTGAAACCGTTACACGACGTGTGTTTCTACTCGGGAATTTTTTCCTGACCTTTCTGAATATTTGAGTTACTCAATCATTCGCTTCCCAATCCACCATATATTTTTTTTTCTACCCAAATTTTTTTTTTTTTTTTTGGTCATTCGCAGCAATGCAGGTCCTTTGGCATCCTTCTCTGGCCAGCGACCAGCTACAGTGGGTGGCCCCTACAACTCCCCCCAGACGCTCCTCACGGCCCCCCGCCAGACCCGCCAACAGCGGTTCCCCCGGGCGAGTCTCCTCTGCCGCTACAGGCGCTGCACCCACTGGCAGCAAAGGTGCACCAGCCCCTGCGGTGCGCCCAGCGCCCACTGCCAAGGGCCTGTCCTTCCCCGCCTCGCGTCACGCCGCCGCTGCTTCTAGCGCTTCTAGTGGTGCTTCTGCTTCTACTTCTGGTGCTTCTGCCGCTGCTGGTCATCGCCGCCGCTTCTCGTCTCCTCCCGCTTCTGCCTCCGTCTCTGCTTCTCCCACCACGACCGTCAACTCCACCTTCTCCTCCTCTCCTCTCTCTTCATCCTACTCGCCGCCGCTCTCGTCCTTTTCTACTGTCGCATCCTCGTCCTCCTCCCCGTCGTTTTCTCCCTCCTCTGCTGCCGCTGCTCATCACCACCATCAACACCGACGCCGCTCTTCACGGCTCTCCGGCATCATGCCCGAATATCGCCATGTCCGCGGCAGCAGCCTCACAATCCCCAACAACGGCAATGCTGGTGCCGCAAACCGCAATTCGCCCTCGGCCGCTGCCATGGCTCGAAGTCCTCCCAGTACGTTTGATTTCCTTCGCTCTATTTTATTCACTCGTCGCATCTTTTTCGCTCAATCCCGCACCTCCACGCGACCACTCTCCCAACAAAGAAATTTCCCCTCCTCTGGCACACCAGTTTCGCGCTCTTCCTCTCTCGCTATGCTCGCTACTGTGGACAGCTCTTTTTTAACTTTTTTTCGCCCGCAACTCTAGATACCGCTCACGTTCCATGCAAATTCTTTCGTCAAGGCGCCTGTCAGGCTGGCAATGCTTGTCCATTCAGTCACGACTTAGGCGCGGCTTCGGAAACCATCTGCAAGTATTTCGCAAAGGTACGTCACATTCGCTCGTTTCGGATACCCTGACCCATCCGCCCTTACCCACGACGTGCACACAATCTGTACCCTTGGTGTGACGGCGGCAGACGAAATAAAGCGGTGTCTTTGCAATTTGTCAATTCGATTCGAATTTTCAATCTAATTTTTTCATTCCTCTTCTAGGGAAACTGCAAGTTCGGCCCCAAATGCGCAAACATCCACGTCCTCCCCGATGGTCGCCGAGTCAATTATGGCAAGAATGGCTTCACGATAATAACGACGCCAGGTGGAGTTCAAGTTGAAGGCCCAGCTTCTCCTACATCGGCTGGCTTCAATACCTCTGCTCCCAGCGCTTTAACCTCGTCGTTGTACCAGAACGAATCCTACATCAACGCCGACGGCCAACCCATCCACCCCGCACATCACCGCCACCAGCTCAGCGTCGACAACGGCCACCCTTCCGATTCTCCATACTCGCTCCCCAGTTCGACATATGGCTCACCCCGCGAAGGCCTGGGTCTTTCTCCATTGAACGGCAAGGGATTGTCTATTTTGGATGCGCCGTTGCCTGCGTCGTTTGATTCCAATGGCATCTCCAACGCTGCCCGCTTCCCCGCAGCGCCGTGGCCGTCATCGGTGCCATCCAAGTTTGGCTTCGATTCACCCTCATCCTCCTTCATCAATGCTAGCAAAGATGCCAGAACGTCCGACACCCTCAAGCTCCTCCACTCCTCCGCCTTTGGTTCTGAGCACCTCACCCCCACCGCCAGCAGTCCTCCGAACTCACAGAACGTTAGCTCAGAAGAGTACTTTGGCAAGCGCGCCATGCATTCTTCTCGATACGCCAAACCAAAGATGCTTAGCTCCAGCATGCCCAAGACCAACGTGGATCGCGATTGGGGATCTGAGTTTGCTTTTGACGACGACAATGGCGACAACGTTCCCGAGAACTACCTTCCCGAAAACCTACAAGACTTGCTGACGCCTGCGGAGAAGGCTCGAAGAAGCTCTATGCGCGGCGAGAACGACGTTGATTTCAGCTCTCTGTCCAAGTACGGCAGTCCCATGGGATCAAGCCCTTCTAGCCGATGGGGGCCATTGTTCCAGCGCCAGAAGGAGGAGGAAGAGATGGCCAGGTCTGCTAGAAATGCAGGCTCAGCTTTCGGCCATGTTGGAAGCCCGTTGCGCAACTCGACGCTTGCTCAAGAGATGGGCGAGCGCCTCAACAGCGCCAACGCTCCCGGCAGACCTTCCTCACAGCGCATCAGCAGCGACTCTATGTCAGTGCTGTCGCAACAGCTTCAGCGCAGCCGTCTTGATGAGCCACCTCCCACATCCAGCCCACACCTGCACCCTGCCACCGCTCGCGTACAAGGCGGAACCTCTGCCATTGGCAAAGAGCGCGCCATGGAGCGTCACGTATCTACAGGCAGCATCAGCTCGTCAGTCACCGGTCGTTTCACAACGCCCATCGACGAGGAGGACCCTGCCTTCGTATTCAGCATGGAAGAGGAAGAAGACGCCTCTATTGCTGCGCGACGCAAGCGCGTATCTGCTGGTCTTGGTCTCGGCGGCATCACAAGCTACGCCGGAGCGGTAGCAAGCAAGACCGCCGCAGCCAAGGCTTCCAAGACCTCCGCCCCCTCTGATCAATCATGATGCTCCCTATACAGAGTTGAACTCTTTAATTGAGTATTTCCTCGGTGTCTAAAAGCTACTACATTCCTGTTTCACCTGTGTTTAAGCACAAAGTCTCTTCATTTTACATCCACGGCGTTCACGGACAAGGTTCATTTTGCGGTTTTATATCCGTTGTCGCTCCTTTTTTTTAAATATCTTACACAAGATTTGGCTTTACCTACTACACTGCTTTTTGAACACCAAAATCTGGCTTTTTTCTATCTTCAAAATATCTGGAAATTTCGGAAAGGGGAAATTGGGAAAGGGAAGGGGAAAGGGGGAAAGGAGGATCTTTTGCTTTGTTATCACTCGGCTGTTTTGGTTGTTTTAAAACTTTTGTACTGCCTTGATAATTTTTGGTTTCTGTTTTCACATGTTGCTGCTGCAGATCGTTTTCTTCGCAAGATATAAAATGTCATGAATACTTATGGCTGAGGGGGGAGTATGGGGAGTGTTTGATTAGGGTTGCTGTAGATGAATATGCCTTCATGGCTGATATACTTCATACACTCTGATGCAGATGCAATTGAATGAAGTGGTGCTGTACATGTAGGATCACAGTAAATCATATGAGAGAAGAGGTAAACAGCTAATGCTTTCTATACACTAATACAAGAGTAGTCACAGCGGAGAATAGTTTGGCAAAAAAAAAAAAAAACAAGAGATGGCCATCCATCCTCATCCTTTCTTGCCAGGCAAATCGACATGCCTTTTTCGTCCCCAAAAACACCTTCCCTGTTCATCTCCTTCAAAATTCGAGATAAAAAACCAAATGCCGCAATTCGCCAAATCGGATAATGACATGGTCATGCTATGCCATTGGACCGCAAATCATTAAAAAAAGGATAATAGTGATTTAACCCATCGAATCTATTCCACTGCGCCTAATTTCGTTGTTTTTTGCTTTGCAACTCTTTCCCACTTCTCTCATAAATTCTTCGATTGTGTTTTTGTATATCGTACAAAGGGGTGGCGAGTGGTATCGCGGTATTAGTTTATACCGAGCTTTGAAGGTGGTTTTGCCCGAGGGCGATTTAGTTGGCATCGGGTTGGCTGAGGATGTACTCAACGGCCTTGTCGACTGTGGGGGAGGTTAGTGGAAAAGTCAATTGGCAAGTGCAATTTGGAGGGTATGTACCAGAGTGGATGGCGTCGGCGTCCTTGTCGGGGATCTCAATGCTGAATTCCTCCTCAATGGCCATGACGACCTCAACGGTGTCGAGGCTGTCGAGGCCAAGGTCGTTGGCGAAGTGAGCGGTGGCCTTGATCTGTAGGGGGTTAGTGCGCTGTTTTAGGGGGCTGTTGAATGCGAATCGGAGTTAATTGAGACGTACGTTGGAAGCATCGTTGACCTAGTGACATGTTAGCGGATGATTCACGACCAAAGGCCTCAAGACATGCGACACGTTCGGGACCGGCCGCGCGTGAATTAGAAACACGCTCAAAGAGCGCAACTTCTCAATTCGCACGCAGTCGCCTCGCCTGTATCGTTCAATGGCAGCTTACCTTGTCGAAACCCTGGAGCAAGCTCATGATGCGGCCCTCAACCTCCTCCTTCTTCAAGCTACCGCCAGCGCTGTACATGCGGACGGGAACAATAGCCTGGACACGGACGGGCATGGCGACGCGAGGAGCAGCCATTGTCGTTCTTCGGACAATGTTGGAGGTGGCAGGGCGGGTGGCGGCGCGGGCGGCCGAGCGGAGGATAGCTGTGCGGAACATGATGAATAGAAAAGGGAGGTGGACTGTTGTTTATGAGAACGTGGCGAAGGGTATATCGACGGCAGCGAGAGAGAGCAAGCAATTCAATTGATTTGCTTGGAACGAGTCAAAGGTCAACGCGGGCTGATGACGAGAGACAAGAGAGTGTCGGTTGATGACGAGGGTGGTGATGGTTTGTTTGGAGGTTGACCAAATGAGCTGGATTAAATTTCTCTCGTTGGACAGAAAACTGAACGGGCCACTCAGCGTAAACGTCGGAGCTCGGATTGGGGGGTCGTTCCTTCCTCAGGCCGGAGAGCAAAGGGGTCACGTGGGGGGATTAGTCATGGAGTTTGGTGTGCTTCTATTGGCTGCTACCCTGCATTTTGCGGCGGGAGCACAAGTGAATTAAATAAAGCTGTAAATAATTTGAGAAAATAACAAATAGCATTGAAATAATTAATTCATATGAAATAAGTGTGATAACGAGTAATTCGTCTAAATAAGTGAAATTGGGGCTATTGTGACGGAGAGATGATCGAGGACTAAAATACCGAGTTGTGAGGGAATGAAGGGCTACCAGGTACATGTTAGCAAATGCCTCGAAAATAGTGTAAAATATGGAAGTAAACTAAAGGCTACCAATTGCCTGGTAATTTATGTATTGAAAATCTCTAAAGGATAATGAATAGCTTCCAACTACACTTGGCTGCGATCGACGCCCAAGCCTGTCACGTCTGGACTAACACGGGACCATCCTGCGCCAACGAAGCTAACTCAGGAGACAACCCCAGCTCTTGTATCCGGGACATAAAACTGAAACAAGAAATCGTACAAAATAAAAGGTGGTGATCATTGTCGTAAACAACAGAGGGATTCTTTGTCAAGTTGCCAGATGATACGCAGGCACTCACTTGCTTCATGCCATGTGAGACACCGCGGGACTATCTAAATTCCAGTCCTCCCAACAAGAGACGATATTAAAGCTGGACCGTGCCTTCGTATCCAACATGAACCTTCGATCTGCTTCGTCTTCGCTGTCGCTTACTTCTCCACGACTTCCTTCCTATTATGGGCAGCCGATGCGGGCTGGCCTTGCCGACGCAGAACCCAGGGGTCGTCGCTTAGGGGCATCTTTCAAGTATAAACAGTTGAGAGTCAAAGGCTCTCAACTTCTGTCATTATTGTACATCCAAATCAACAACTTTTATTTTCCGTCCATTATCAAAATGAAGCTCCAAACTACCCTATCACTCGCCGCTGTCCTTGGCCTTGGTGCCAACGCCTGCTTGCTTGACGCGGAAATTGAGCATATCAACCATCTTAAAGACCACGGAGTAGGAGAAACACGATTGCATTCGTCCAAATTCAGAAAGACAGACTATGACCCCGGATTCACAGGCATTCCTGTTTCCGCGGGAGATCGTTTTAAGAATGGAACCGTTATCCCCCGCGGTTTGTCAACTCAAGACAGAGACCTCAAGAGCATCTTGAACGGAGACGAGGTTGAGTCTGCGCTGCGTGGTCTTGCAACCTACAAAGGCGTGAAAATGTTCACTGCGCCTCTACAGACAGTGGAGAAGCGAAGTATGCACGGACTTGTCATTGGCAATGGCGAGCCTCCCGTTTACATCGAGGGTGGCATACACGCTCGCGAGCGAGGCGGACCAGATCACATTATTTACTTCTTGGCCGACTTACTCCAAGCCCGTGAAAAAGGAACCGGTCTAACGTACGGCAACAACACTTATACAAATAACGATGTTGTCAAGGCTCTCTCTGCTGGTATCGTCACCATGCCTCTTGTCAACCCCGATGGTGTTGCCTACGATCAGAAGACCGGCTACTGCTGGAGGAAGAATCGTAATCGCAAGAGCGCCGAAGGTGAATGGGGTATTGGTGTCGACCTGAACCGCAACTTTGACGCTGTCTGGAACTACACCAAGTATTTCAGCGAGGATGCGGAAACCCACAACTCGGATGTTGCCGGTGCAGAAACCTTCCACGGCACAGCTGCCATGTCTGAGATCGAGAACCAAAACATTGGCTGGCTCATGAAGCGGCACAACAAACTTTCCTGGTTCCTTGACCTCCATTCTACTGGTGGTGATATTCTCTACGGCTGGGGTGACGATGACACCCAAACCATGGACCCGACCCAGACCTTCACCAACCCTGCCTATGACGGCAAGAGAGGCATTATTGGTGACAAGGAGTACAAGGAGTTCATTGAGGCTGCTGACATCAACAGCCAGCTTGCAACAGCCAAGCGCATGAGCCATGCCATGGCGCTCGCTGGTAACATCTCTTATGCGCCGAAAGCTGAGGCTGCACTGTATCCCAGCTCTGGTGGCAGCACGGATTACTTCCTCAGCCAGTACTATGGCAAGAAATGTGGTGCCAACCGTGTCCAGGGTCTCGCTATTGAGTTTGGTGAAGAGAGCGGCCTTGAATGCCCATTTTACCCGACCAATGCCCAATACCACATCTCCATGCGCCAGGTCGGTAGTGGGCTCATGGAGCTTTTGTTGACTGCTGCTGAAAAAGAGGGCGAGTTGAAGACGTACAAATGCTAAGCGGTGTTGAAGAGCAGTCGTCGGTGTAGCTGGTATCGGTATTTTCACAAAAATAGCACTATAGAACATTAATAGACAGGAAGAAGTACACTTCTCAAACCTTGCAATGCCTGTGTGACATGTCAGTATCACCACAATTGACGACTGTACACAAAGCTGGTGTGAACAAATGAAAATCTGTTTTGGCTCCATGCCTGCCTCCTATGTACAATGCCCTCTTCTTCCTCTTCAACACCGCTATCTTCTATTGGCTTACAAACGCCACACGTCCCCAGTGGAAATGATACAAAGAGAACCCCGAATTAGTGTAAAAAAAGCTTTTGTTTATCTGTAGGGGGCATCGGCGCGAATAACAGCAGCCAATTCGGGTTCCCACTTGTCTCCGTTCGACAACAGCTTCTCTGTGGCAAATTGTTAGTGACGCATTCTTACATCATGGGAAAATGCATGTCCATTGTTTTTGTTCGTCTAACGGAAACCAGTGCAATTAATCCATAGGGAATGCAAGTGGCGACTTACCCTTGTTGTACAGCAATTCCTCTCTCGTCTCGGTGGCGTACTCGGCGTTGGGGCTCTCAACAATGGCGTCGACGGGGCAGGATTCCTGGCAGAAACCGCAGTAGATGCACTTGGTCATGTCGATATCGTAACGGGTGGTTCGGCGAGAGCCGTCGGCACGCTCTTCGGCCTCAATGGTGATGGCCTGGGCAGGGCAGATCTGCGCACGGTTAGTTAGTTGTGTTTTGGTGGTGTGCCTTTGCGTCAAAAACATACGGCTTCGCAGAGCTTGCAGGCAATACAGCGCTCTTCTCCAGAGGGGTATCGTCGGAGGGCGTGTTCGCCACGGAATCGGGGAGAGATGGGACCCTATATTAAAGGTTAATGGTTTGGTCGGCAGAGTGTTGATATACTGTCGGCAGATGTACCTTCTCGAAGGGGTAGTAAATAGTGTATCTAGAGAGATCAATTAGCATCTGAGAGGTAACCATTGGCGACGCAAAACACAATTGAAGTCGTCGCGCGGGCCGAATTGAACATACGGTGGTCGGAAGAACTGCTCCAAGAGCACGTACATTCCCCTCGCCATCTCGGTCAAGAGGAAATAACGTCCCAGGCGATCGAGGGTGCTCTCCTTATCCCAGGGCCACTCGGTGCGCTGGCTGATACGGAAGTTCTTGGGAGGAGGGCCGCTGGGGGTGGCGTAGCCGCGCTGTTGCTGTTGAGCCATGGCCATCACTCGGTAGGCCATGACGGCGGAGGAGGAGCTGGTTGCGCGGGAGGTGAGCTGTCGGCGAGCCATCATGGCCGCGGAGGTCGTCAAAGCCGGGGCCATGGTGTCGAGCAAGAGGACAATTGACCGCGTCCTGGGCAGATTGAGGATGGGGGGATGGAGGAGCGGAGAGGTTGTTGGTGCGAGGTTGTTGGGTGTGTTCCCTGGGGTCGAACCGGACAAAGCTGGACGAGCGGGTTTTGGAGACTTGGTGCTTTGGATATTTGCTTGGGCCACGGCCTGCGCGATTACAATGCTAGCCCGGTGATTGGGTGAGATGGGGAAAACGTGACTGAGCACGTGTTTGGCGATCCACACTGCCTACTGTGAGGATGGGAGAGCTTGAAGCTGCCTCTTGCTGCGATTGAAACGAAGTGAAAAATTAAATAAATTTATATCAAGTGGTTGTTGGAGGGAAATCATCCATTTCATTGATTTTAGAAAGAAAAAAAAGACACAGATAGGGTCGCTGGTTGTGACCAAGATCTCGTATCATGCGACGTCTGTCACTGCTACAGCCACGTATGAGACCAGGCGATGGGAAGGAAACTTATACCTCCGTTATTTGTTCGTGTATTATGAACATTCTGAATAAGAGCGGATATAGAAGATTGCATATATAAGTTCCATTTGCTAAATATAACGAAAATAGACTAGTCAATGTGGTAAGCTGCGGCTAGCTCATCCTTCAAAGACACCCACATGGCCACTAACAGCATACAAGCCAATCATCACAGCTTACTCTCCTTGAGGATAAACAAAAGTGCAGAAGTTCCATCATCCCTATATAGAGGGACCTTAACAACGCAAGGCTTGACCTCAGGAACTTGCACCTGTCCATTCGCCGTCTGTATGTAGTGGCAGTACCTCTTCGAGAAGTCCTTCTAGTAGAGCGTAAATCTAGTCCAAGTTGATTTGTTGGTCAAAACCTGAAGTCGGGTCTCATACACTGAATAAACCTACACTAGGAGCCCGCAACCTAATATTTAGTAATTTAGAGGATTGAAAGTCTCTAGGAGTAGTTAAGTCTAAATATGGAGACAAGTTCTGTTAAACAGGGTTATGCACTTTGTAGAGCGAATGAAAGCATACCAGTTTGGGCCCTCGGGAAAGGTGCCCCTGTTCTAATGTGAAACTATATCACGCAAACACCTCGTTGAGTTCACAAAAGTCTAATGGCACCGCTTACTGGACCGTGGACAAACAGCCAGCGCTTGTTATTCAATTGTCGTTGGACAGAATCCCGGATTTTCCATCCCTTACGGTCTAAAGTAAGAGTTATAGCAGTCAGAGTAGTATATACACCTTAACGATTTTCTGACTGAGTCTAGAAGAGCTTATGCGATTTAGTATCGCTGAAATTATAGACTACGTAAAAGTCGGTGATATCTTCATTAAGCTAACTATAACATAAAGCGACGAATGACTAAGAAAAAAACACCGGCAACTGTCAAACTGGTTCCAGTAAACGCCTGCATAGGATGATAATCTGCGTCCCCAGAAATCACAAGTAGCTGTCCACCAATTGACCCGGTTCCGAGCACAGCAAAGGACACGATGGCGAGAACCATGCCGTTCCACGTCGAGATAATCTCGGGACTTGGCGCTAGTGCAGCGACACACGGGGTGAAGATGGCCTGCAAACCACCGGTGAGCAGACCGTAGACAATGATCCAGACAATCATGCCTGCGTTCGTCCGTGCTCCTATCCATCCAAACCCTGCAATACCACTCGCCAGCGTCAAGCCAATCAGCATGTTGAAGGCGCCAACATACGAGTCAGCGACATAGCCTGCAATATGGCAACCAAAGAACGCAGCCGCATTGAGAATGGCCGAGTAGTAGAATGCTAGGGTGGGGTTGATGCCGTATTGCACACCGTAAGAGGTTATGTAGAACTAGTCTAGTTAGCGAGGTGATTAGAAAGCCGTAAGTTTCAAGCACATACGTAGGGTATATAGATTCCTAGAAAGCCAATAAACATAGCCAGGGTGAAGACCATCGTGGCTTTGTGTTTGAGAAAAGCGACTACCGGGATTGTATGCTTTTCGCTACCGCGAGGGTATCTCCTGTGCATGAGCACTGTCGCCAAGGCCATGAGTACCAACTGTATAAAGCCAATTGTTCGAAGCGTCCAACCAAACGATATGCCACGAATATTGACCATGTTATTGACAACCACGGGCCAAATGACTCCTCCAACATTCTGCCCCGACAGCACCAAACCAACTACCAGACCACGCTTCTTGAAAAACCACTGACACTGCACCGAAAGAGATGCAACAAACGTGAGGCCGATGCCCAGAGCGGAACACACTCCTTGCGATAAGATGAAGTGGTAGTACTTTGTGGATACTGAAGCCATCATGGTACCGAAAACGATAAAGAACGAGCCAAGCGCCATGGGCAGCTGCGGTCCGAACTTATCAGATAGCCATCCAGAAAACAGGCCAAACGCGAAGCAGCCCCAGATTTGCAGATTGCCTATCCACGCAATTTCAGCAGGGCTGTACCCGGCCAATCCTACGGTGCTGTAGAAGCTTTGGAAGACGGCGAAGCCGCTGAGGACGCCGATGCCTGCGACTGCAGAGAAAAAGCCGCCAACAACAGTCATCCAAGCTCGGGGCCCGCCATCGGGAAAATGATGTAGGTCTTCTTGGACCATGTTGTCGCTAGCGAGCTCATCGTTTTCATAGTTATCATTCATTGATACTGTTGAAGTAGTTTTCAGTGGCTTCAGGTCGGTCATTGTCACGGATCAGTTTTCAAGTTTATTGGAATTGATTTGACTGAAACTGGACATGGTAGAAAGTATTCTAGTTTTTATTCCGAGTTTGAGACTTGACTACGCAGACAGTTTGCGCCACTACTAGGTTATTTCGTCGTCGGATCCGCCAGGGTAAAGTGGTCTAGAGCGGATCCGTTAGTGGTCAATCTTGTATCCATGCACCTGAGATGCCGTGTTCCGGCGAGACTGATTTCAGCTTTTCTGGGGTAGTCATTAGCGATGGCTAACATAGGTCACCAGCTGAACAACACAAGCCACCCAGGCAAATATGCGATCTGGACAGGGTCCAAGTTTGCTTGGCATTTTGTGATCAAATTTTATTGAAATGCTACCAAGTTCAATATTCAATGGATACTCTTAATTCAGTCTGCCTTGTGCAACTGCAGGATCAGCTGGTATGGAGAAGTTGTTGAGGTATACCGATGTTTCACGATGGGATCCGGGTCCAGATTCTTTACCCTGTCAAACCGCTGCAACATGCGCACCATGACATATGCTGCCTCAGTCAACGCAAACTGCTGTCCGATGCAGATGCGAGGACCGCCATTAAAAGGCAGAAACTCCCAACCCGGTTTGTAGGCAACCCAGCGATCAGGTCGAAAGTCTTCTGCATCCTCGCCCCAGATATCCTTCCTGTGCTGCATGATGTGCACATTGTACAGTATAGACTGGCCGGCTTTAACAAAAATAGGAGCCTGGCCATCAGGACCACCACCACGCGGTAGCGTTGTATTGCGGACGGCCGTGCGAAGATTTTCAGGGACCAGCGGATGCAGGCGCAGAACCTCAGACAAGACGTGCTGGAGATGCTGGCATCCTTTCAGACTCTCGAATGTGATGGAAGATGTGTCTGACGAATACGGACCAAATGTTTCCAAGACTGTCTCGCGTAGACTGGAAAAAACTGCGGGATAGCGGGCGAGCCAATACCACGTCCAGCCGAGGAGGCCAGCTGTGGTATCACGACCTGCCACAAGAATGTTGAGGAGCTGTCCCCGAAGCACAGTGGGATCTCGAGTCTCTTTGAGCAGCTCATCGAGAAAAATGTAACGATCGCCCACTGGCTTCTCTTGGTCGCTGCGAGCAAGTGCACGCCGAATATAGTAGTCAGCAAACTGACGCACAACTTTGCAGTCTTTGCTCCAAGACGACGGCCGATAGAGATAGTAAAGATCCATGAGCCGGTTTCGCATTGTAGCTGTCATGTTGGCTCGATCAAAAGCTTCGATGAACTCTGACCAGTTCATCTTTTGGTTTGCAGCGTTCTGCAGGCCTGACACAGCTTTTCGGTCTCCCAGCTGTGCGCTGACACTCTCGCCAAAGAGGAACTCTGTGGCAGAGTCCATGGTCAGGTGGAAGAACAAAGGTGCCAAGTCTATCTCGGCGGTCCACGAATCTGATTGCGTAGGTAAAACTGATAGGAGATTCTGGACATGAGTTTCCTCCAGCTGAAGATCGGAAATTTGACTTCTGCTAAACTGCGGTCTTAACGACGCACGCGATGCTTGCCTGCCTGTTGATGAGACTCAAAAATTACCATGTAGGTTTTTGCACCTTTTGTACGTACCAGTGCGCTCCATCTGACGTGAAAATGCCTTTGCCGATGAACGGCTCGTAGGAACCTCTTCTCGTATGTCCAAGTTCAAAATTCTTGAACTGCGTCGCAAGGATGGACTTGATATTTTCCGGGTCGACAGTAACAATGAATTTAGTACCCAACAAGCTCTGAGACCAAGTGTTGCGGCAGCCTAGCTCTTCATATATAGCTACTTCGTCGTTTTGAAGAACGTGGTTGTTTGTTGCTTCCCTGTCGCGCAGGAACAGGTCGATTCCTAATGGGAGCTGACTCTTGCGAACAAAAACAGGCTTGCAGCCAAGCTTCTTAGCCTGAGATGCATGATAGTAGTATGTCCAAATTGCGTACAACCCATAGGAAGCTATGATGGCAAACGCGCCGGCAACGATAGTAGCGAATGCGGTCATGGCGTGGCGTATAAGGTGGACTGCTTGCAAGAGCTAGACTTTACAGAGACTCCGAGTTCAGTCAAGTTTTATATTAAGACTGATGGTAAACACCGCACCTCATAATCTGTATTTACTTCTATTCCTAGTTTTATGTCATATTGTTTCACCTGCTCGAGTCCAGTGTAAGCCCTGGATCACCATCTGGAAGCCTTGCCGTGGGCGGAGCCGCTCGGATCCGCCCAGGCCGACGCGCTACTCTGTGACGGGTATGGATACCTCACATGTAGTCAATAAATTCAATATTATATGAAGTATCTTATGTATTAGGAGAGAGGCTACTCTTATGATGAATTCGTTTGCCTCTACATCGCAAGTTACTTCTCGCAGATCTAGCTATGGATGTCAACAAGTGGAAAAACTACATTGAGCTACTGCGAAATGTCCCCGTCGACAAAGAGAGCCTCGCTGCATTCTCCAGCCTACCAAGCACGAATAAATTCATGAACACCAACGCGCACCTACAGACGGTGGCGTTCACTTCGTGCATTGCCAAAAATGACAGCATGGATACGTTTTGGAGCAAGACATTGAATACACCCGACACCGTCACGCATGCCATAGCTCTCATCCGCAAGGACATTATGACCTACCAGTACCAGATTGAAGGCAATCAAGATGAAGGAGAAAAGGAGTGGGCCCCAGATGTCGCCCTTGTTGTGCAGTTAGGCTCACAGATGAATGGATTCCACAACACTGTCCACGGCGGCTTAGTGGCGGCGCTGCTCGATGAGTGTCTGGGCTTAACCGTTGAGACGATCAGGTGCTGCTTGCAACGAGGGACCAAGGGGCTTACAGTCAGTAGCCCATTGTACACAGCTTACCTGCACATCAATTATCGTCGTCCTACTGAGTCTCCAGGCGTTTACATTGTCGAGGCGCGCCTTCAGCGGCGTGAGGGCCGAAAGTGGATGCTGCAGGGCCGAATTCGCGGGGACGACGGAAAAGTTCGAGCGGATGCGAACTCCCTTTGGATTGCAGCTGTCCAAAAGATGTAAGAAAGAATGTTGTAGATTATAGAAAATAGCCTGTATTGTCTCTATACGCAGCAGCAGCGGAACCGCCAAGCGGAGCCGACAAACTACAGCACTGATCCTTAACCTGACGCGCAACGCAAGTATCGCATGCTGTTATTGTTTATTAAGTGGTGACGTTCTAGGCCTGTCTGCATTGATGCCCTCCATCATTTGAATAACATTCATCTT
The DNA here is from genome assembly GCA_022702485.1 of Simplicillium sp. C3G150-2. NCBI lineage: Eukaryota > Fungi > Ascomycota > Sordariomycetes > Hypocreales > Cordycipitaceae > Simplicillium > Simplicillium sp. C3G150-2. Next base: position 1,629,707 of record JAJIYY010000008.1, on the reverse strand, counting down.
CGCTCTGTCATGCAAATTCCCACTACTCAAAAAGCACTCGTGTACGACAAACCAGGCACGATATCGGCTAAGCTGGTAACACTGCCGGTTCCTGTGCCCGAAAATGGACAAGTCCTCATACATTTGTACGTCTTTCCGCCATCATTACAATGCCTGTATATGTCCTAATTAAGAACTAGGCAGTATTCAGGGGTCTGCCATTCTGACTTAGGCGTAATGTGCAACTCGGTATGACGAGAGCTATCCCATTCTGTTTGAATACAAACTAAGCCATCCAGTGGAGCTCGCTCCCCGAACCAACGCCCGAGAACCAAGTCGGCGGACACGAAGGCATCGGCGAGGTAGTACAACTAGGGCCTAACGTAGACAATCTGAAAATTGGGGATCGCGTCGGCATCAAATGGATTGCCAATGTGTGCGGAGAATGCGGTGAGTCTCTGGAGAGATAGTATTCACGCGTACAAAGCTATGCTAAGCATTCGAATCCAACAGAGCCGTGCCATGCAAAGTCGGACGGACTATGCTTCAAGCAAGCTATTTCCGGATACTTCACGCCGGGAACTTTTCAGCAGTACGTGGTTGGCCCAGCCAGCTACGTAACCCCGATTCCCGCCGAACTGAGCGCTCCTGAAGCGGCTCCAATGCTGTGCGCTGGCATGACAATCCATTCTGCCTTCCGGCGAGCTCGTACGCAGCCAGGGCAATGGATCATCGTGTCTGGCGCAGGAGGGGGCCTGGGCCACATTGCGGTGCAGCTTGCTAGCCGTGCGTTGGGTCTCAAGGTCATCGGCATAGACAGCGGCAGCAAGAAGGATGTTGTACTGGAGTCTGGCGCAAAGCACTTTGTAGAGTTTGGCGCTTTCGCCGATTCCGACGCTATGGCGGCACATATCATCAACCTATGCGATGGACTGGGTGCACATGCCGTTATGGTCTGTACCGCATCCAATGTGGCATACGAACAAGCTATGCGCCTGCTCCGGTTCAATGGCACTTTGGTGTGCATCGGCATTCCTGAAGGCACGGAGAGGCTCATCGCAGGGACCACCCCTGGTACCCTCATTGGCAACCAGCTTACAGTGATGGGCTCTGCTGTGGGAACGCAGGAGGATGTCGTTGCTATGCTTAACTACGCTGCAAAGGGTATTGTCAAGGTGCATATTCGCGTGCGGCCCATGGAGACGCTGTTAGATGTGTTTCAGGATATGGCAGACGGGAAGCTCCAGGGACGAGTCGTGCTAGATTTGGCTTAAAATAAAATTTTAAATTCTTTGCAGAAATAATGTCCAGCTCAAGCTTTGATCGTGTGATACTGAGTGTCTAAGTCAAGCGGAGGCCAAATTGGGCATATTTCGGCTCCATCCAGGCGGCGAGCGCTACTCCTACCTATTCTCCCTCCGCGGATCCGCTCGGATCCGCCAACAAATGCTTTCGGCGCCCAGAGACGTGGAGATAGCAAGTTGCTATCTTTGATGGAGGTAACAAAACCAAAGTACAATTGGACCGAGGTAGAATGAATACTCTCTTGGGTCAAGTACAAAGCGGCTATGAAATGAAGGTCTTGTGCAAAAGACCGGCATTGCCACTGAGACACCAACCTAAGCAACAGCATCCTTCAACAACACTTCACTCACCTTATCATCCATCATGACAACAGAAAAGCCCATTGTATTTCTCGGCGCTGCTGGCCAGATGTGTGACATTTTGATCCAGCGACTCGCCAAGGCAACTTCGGTGCCTTTCGTTTTGACCGATATACATACGGCGCCCCTTGAAAAGCTACAGCAACTGCTTGCTCCAGGCAAGGCTACAATTCAAAAACTTGATCTTTTCGACGCTGGCGCGCTTCTTGCGGCAGTTCAAGGCGCGAGGCTCGTCATCTTGGCTGCCGGACCGTATGTCAAGACATCGCGCCCCGTCATGGATGCGTGCCTACAGGCCAAGGTTCCATACCTGGACTTCGACGATGATGTTGAAAGCACGCTTGCAGCGTTGGACCGCAACGAAGAGGCTAAATTGGCTGGCGTTCCTGTGTATATTGGGTGCGGTGCCTCTCCTGGCATGAGCAATGTCATGGCCGTCGATGTTGCAAGGCAGCTCGACGAAGTCTATGATCTGGACCTCTGCTGGCTAGTTGGTAACGGTACTGCGGGTGCAGGCAAAGCGGTCCTCGAGCATCTGATGCACATCTCTGCCGGCCCGTGCCTCACCACGAGAGACGGCAAGCCAGTCCTGCGTGAGACATATGTCGATACAACCTATGCGCCGATGCTGGGCAACACCGAGATGCTGCTGCATGAGACGGCACATCCCGAGCCTGTCACGCTACCGAGGCTCTTTCCCAACGCCAACCGTATCCAGTGCTACGGTGGCCTGTATCCGCCTGCGAAATGGGGCTTCGCACGAGGCCTGGCAACTGCAGTTCGCCGGGGGAAGCTGAGCATGACTGAGGCTGTAGATTTTCAGTTTAACGCGCGCCTGGGCAAGCTCCCTGCTACAATCTGGGCACAGATGCTGCGAGACTACACTGAACGCGTGCCCAATGTTGAGATCAACGACGCACAGGTCTTGAAGCAAATGAGCGAGGCTGGCAAGGGGGGCGGGCCGTGGAATTACGCGCTAGAGGGCATGATTGAGCAGGTGGCGAGTGGCGAGCTGACGCGGGACGAAGTTGCAGCGTATTTGTTGTCTATCATTAGACACGAAGGGGAAGAGACGCTGGGTAGTCTCCTGGTGCGAGGTGTTGGGCTGCGCAACGGCCATCCAGCCATAGTGACTAAGAGGACTCCTACTGTGCCGGTGGACTGCTTCCTCCTGCGAAGTATGGCGACGATGACTGGTACTGCCTGCGCCGCATTTGTGCTTTTAGTGCTTCAGGGGAATGGAAAGAAATCAGGCGTTTTCTCTCCAGAGGATTGGGCTGATCCCGCCAAATTCTATAAGGCACTGGTGGAGTTGGGCATGCCTGTGGAAGAGATGGTGGAAGACCATGTCTATTAGTTTTGCGTCTTTTTAGATGTCTCGGATTCTTCACTCAAAGAGAACTACTCGTTAGAACTTGTGAAAGATAATCATATTGCTAAATATCTCCATGTACATGCTAAGATGTGCACGAAAATGAAAGGTCTCATATAGAAGCCTTATCAGCAGACTCTTCCGCGACTGGCAGAGCAACTTCAAAAAAAAAAACGAGAGCAAAAAAAAAAAAAAAGAAAGAAAGTATTAATGACTTCATCATTTACCATACACAGGAGAAAAGCGCTGCTCTCGGCACGGAGCACCTGCAGAAGGACGAACGCTTCCCAGTAGACAGTATATTGACTTGTTTGCATAACGACTTGGACTTACAACTCTACTCCTGCTGATCGTCTGTCACATTGAAGACAAACTGCACTAAGCTGCTAAGCTCCTCCGCAGCGTGCCCTGCTGCAACACTCTTATCTACCAGTTCTTTTATAGATAACAGCAGCGTCGGTGACACTCCATTGCTAGCCGCCGTCGTTGTAAGGCTGTACAGGGCGCTCTGAACGGTGTCTAGGCGAAGACCATCGCCATTGCCCGTATAATTACCGCTGTCAACCTGTTGAGCAATCTCCGCAGCAAATGAAGGATAGACCGTTCGGCACAGCGGCTCAATGACCTCTGATACCAGTATCTGGGCACCTTTATCTCCCCATAACCCGCATTTCTTCGCCATTGCGATGCTCTGAACGATGCCAGACGCGAAACAAAAGAAGGAGGAAGCAAGCGCCGCCTCGACCGAGGTGGCAGTCGCAACGTCGTCTCCCATGTAAACGGATTGGCCGAGGGGTTCGAGGGTGGACTCGATCGTGTTGAATATATCTTGGCTCCCCCCGCTGTAGAACAATCTCGTATGGGGGTTTCCCAGATACCGAGGAGTCGTGGCAATTGATCCGCGAATGTAGCAAGCCATTCCCAAAACCTTGGCTGCATTGGCGCACTGCAAAATGCCCTCCTTGCTTCCAGACGTGTAGTCAACTAGGATGAGCCCCGAGCATGCGTCGCTATCCATCTGGTGGAGTACCTTCAATACAGAGTCCGGCGTAAGGAGACAGGAGAACACGACTGGGCTAGCAGCGGCGCATTCTTTCACCGAGGAAGCAACAATTGCACCCTCTTCAGCGAGAGATATAGCCTTAGAAACTGTGCGGTTCCATACGGTTGTCTTCCATCCTTGCTTGAGAAATAGGCGGGCAATGGCCGAACCCATGTCTCCCAAGCCAATGACAGAAACAGCCTTAGTTGTCATACTTTGGTTATCGGGCTATTCGAATTATGGGAGAAGTGACCTTGATACAATGAAAATATCCATGGATCAACATATACATATTAACAATACGCTGCCATGCATCACCGTGGATGTTGCTTCGAAAGCAACTGCGCCCTTAGCTTTGAAGGCAGTGCTGCTATACCCGACTTATTCCCGAGCGGAACCGCCCCGGAGCCGATTGAGCGGGGCGACATTGGGCGGATGGGATGTCACTGTATGTACCCTGTGAACATGGACAAATTGGCAGTCTGAACCAACGGACTTCGGGATCTTATCAGGGTCCGTTCAGCTCTGAAGAGATTGGCGGACATGAAATCATTTTTTAAACCCCCGAAATGTAGTCATAAAACTGTGGCAAGTGTAGCATAACAATATTTCTGCGAGTGGTGGACCACTTACGATGGCTCCATTATCAGCGCCGACGGTTGTGCTGCCCACAACAGCCAAGGAGAATCTTATTGCCCAAATCTATTCTGATCCAGGCTTGCCCAAGCCAAACCCAACTATTCCAGCATGGCAGCAGCCTGTGCGCGAATTGTCTAATATTCAATCCCCCGAGCTCGCACAGACAGCCGACTACGTTGTTATTGGGTCTGGCATCACGGGGCTGGGAGTCGCAAAAACGCTTCTTGAACGCTCTGAGCCTGAGAAAACAGTAGTCATTCTCGAGGCACGGACCTTACTTGATGGAGCCACGAGTCGCAACGCGGGGTTTCTGGTTTCCTCCTCGGCTGCAGGATATGCCGCTTCGGTGGATGCGTGCGGCGAAGAGGAAGCGCGGCGAATCGTGGCTTTTTGTAAAAGGACCTTGCAAGGGATGCATGACCTTATCGACATGTCTCCAGTAGAGGTCCAAAAGGCGTGCGAGAGACGACGAGTTCAGTGTGTTTCTTCCTTTGCCGACAACGATAGTCTTGCCCAGCGCATAGCAAACTTAAGGTGCTACGAAAAGGCCTTTCCAGAGGACGAGGGACTCTACACCATCATAAGCCGAGACGATGCAGAAAAGGTACGTTGCGATTGGGCTTGGCCTTTACAGACAAAGTTGCTAAGGATTGCAGATTTACCAGCTAAAGGGCGTGGCCGGAGCTGTTGCAGTAGAAGGGCATGTATGCTGGCCGTACCAACTTCTCACTGGCGTCTTCAAGGTTATGCTTGAGAAGTACCAAAGTCGCCTTTGTGTGGAGACGCGAACACCCGTCGGTACAGTTGTCTACTCTGGCGAAGTGCAGCCAGAATACCCCTACGTGGTATCGACAGGACGTGGGATCATCCGCGCCAAGCACGTCTTTCACTGCACCAATGGGTTTGCCGGCCATCTCCTGCCACAGGTTCGGGGAAAGGTCTACCCTCACCGGCTGGTGATGTCTACAATGCAGCGCGGGTCACGATTTCCAAATGAGGGCGACAAATTATCATGGCTATTTTACAGAAATAGAGCGTTCGACAGTCGCACAGGCAGTTACGACATGGGAATGTCGTGGATGCAGCAAAACGCCGTGACTGGCAAGCTCTACTTTGGTGGGGGCTCCCAGAAGCTTGATGAGGTGGTTAGTTCAGACGATTCCAAAGTCCCTGAAGAGCCGGAAAACAACTTGGCAGCTGCCGTAACGGGCCATTTCCTTGATAGATGGACAACCGCGGTCGCTCAGAAGGACGTTTCCTGGTCTGGCATCATCGGCAGAACGCCAGATGCGATGCCGCTAGTGGGCAAGATTCGCAGCTCGGGTGACAGTGGCGAGTGGATAGCTGCTGGGTTCAATGGTTACGGCATGTCTCTGAGCCTTTCAAGCGGCGAGGCCATTGCTAGGATGGCTCTGGAAGAGGGTATCCCAGACTGGTTGCCCAGGTCGTTTCTTGTAAGTGATGCTCGGATGAACAACATGGCGCGGATGGGCCCTGAGGCCGCGGTGCGTGCGCTGTTGTAAGATCATGAGCTGCGTGGCAATTTGAGACAGAACTCCCATCTTTTCTATCTTGGTCACTTTACAAATAGATACATGTTTAACGGCGTAACTGTACAGGGGCATTTTATATGTTCTTCAGTCATATCTGCACGTGCTGGGGGAGCACATGTCTTGCTTTGGGTGTCTAGCATAACATTAATGTTCATTAATATGCAAAGTTGAATATGCAGTCTCTGGTTCCATTTGTAGTATTTTACAACAGGTTCTGTTTGCTTTCCGACACCGCAAATTATGCCAATGGTAGGCGATGGATGCAGCCACCCCACAGCCACGGTGCCGACGGTTAGGTACTTGAGCTAAGTACCACAGCCGCCCCTTCGGTCTCAAAACATTTTCCTAATCTACCCTTCTTCCCCCGGATTTTGAATCTGGCCTCCCCACAATCCCAATCTCACCACTTTAGCCCAGACTCAAATGCCATGTCTTCCATCCACCACGTATCCCCCAGTTTCGAGAACCCAGATTCCCAGATCCGCAGCAGTAAGCATGTTTCTCGGGATCCGCAACCAGATGAGTGTCCGTTTATTTTTGAAAACGATCTTGAACCACCAATGATGGACCTTGATCTGTCTGCTCTGGACGACCTCTTTCAACACCACAGAAGAGATTCCTCAGTAATTAACACACCTGATACAACTGCCACCAGTTTGCCTTGGTTATCCTCCGGGACGACAATAAACGAGCTTATAGCGGAAAACTCGCTCAACACAAGCTATTTGTGGCAGGACCAGCTCGACACATGCAATTTTCAGATACCAGCACAGCTGCAAAGCCCGAGGCTCTACAATGAGACGGCCACCTCAACGCAAATATTGGACAAGGCATCGCCTGACCGCATCGAAGCCCCCATATCACCACCCGCTCATCAACCGCGCGTGTTACGCAAACAGAATCACGCCTGCGATGCTTGCAGAACAGCCAAGAAGGCTTGTGACCTGCCCCCTCGTCGCCCTTCCAGACGCTCTAACGGGTATGCGATAGCGGCTGATAAGGCTTGCTCGCTGTGTATGACCCGTGGCCTCGACTGCACGATATCATGGCTCGCAAACAAGCCCACACGCAAGAGGTCGACACGACCAGACGCCGATAATACCGTCGTGGATCCCATCAGCCGCCCTGCAACAACATTGGCTATGGAACACGACATTGCTCGCCAAATTGTCGCCCGAGACACCCGCGCGGTACAGTTTAGCTTTTACGTCGACTCTTTTGAGATGCCCATTGCCCATTGTCTACTCCGCGCCAGCTTGCCACCTATGTACAAGCTTGGCCTAGAAGCCATCACCAAGCTTGGAAACATGGCAGCCATGTCTCAGCACATGGAAATAGCTGAGTCTTGGATCAAGGCGTGCGGAGAGGTGAGCAAAGACAGTCCTTGGACGGAATCAATGTGCTCGGCGCCGCACCTGTTCCACACCGTCAGCATCCTAGACGCAATCTTCGAGTCGGTATTGTTCCCTCGCATCACCAAGCTAAAACACGCATCCATCACCGAAACATACAAGCAGGTAGCCTTGGCCATGGCTTCTCAATACACAGTCAAGGGCCCTGCTGCGACAATCGATACGCCATCACGCGGCCACGACCTCTCCTTGGTCACGTTTCGCAAAGCTAGGGAGCTAATCTTCTCCAACATTTCGACAGTCGGCTCTTTTCGCCTTGCCTTCACCATGCTAATTTTTGGGACAGTTGCACCTCCCGGCTGCGGAGAAGAGCTCGAGGGTTTCTTACAGGATACGCAATATGTATTCAGAAAGGGTCGATGCCGGCTGCAGTCTCTGTGTGCGAATGCCCAGTCCGCGCTGCGGGCCCTGGAATCCAACCAGCCCCTGGGGAGTTCTCAGGGTGCGAGAGGCCTGCCCCAGGCGGCTGTCCCGTTGGCTGCAGAGCTCGTAGGCGTGCTGCAATGGTTCATCGATCTCTGCCACTCCGTTGTCTTCAGCACATCTCAATCACAGAGTGACAGCTATAGCAGGAGTGACTTCATGGTGGGTGCGGACAGCCCTGCAAGCAGCGACTCTTCTCAAGCGTCAATCATCTCGCCAGTTTTGGCTGTCATGCCGGATCCACAGAGCCAGGAAGCGGAGGATGCCATTGTTGCGCAGGCCGAAAACAGCACTTGCTCGCTTCTCAGTCAATGGAAGCAAGACGGCGCCTCTGATATCCTGACCTTCATCGACAGCTCCCGCAGAGTCATTTCGGTTGGTGTTCTCTTGTGGAAATCTTTAGCTAGGCTGAGTGCAGCTGCTCAAAGCGCCCTCCAGGGTGCGAGAGGCGCGGCTGCTTTCGAATTGGTAGAGCCCCTCTACGTCGGCATGTCTGCTCTCATCCGCCTTTGGAGAGCTACCTTTGGCACACTCGACGTAGAGACCAGGCTCTACCCCTACAAACACGCGCCCGTCACATGGCGCCTACTGTCTATCTGCTCCAATGATGCGGACCTTTCCATTCTTTTGTTTTGCGGCGTAGCACAGCGCTTGGAGCGGCACATGGGTGAAGATCCTCACTCTTTCGGCTTAAAGAATACACAACTGTATAGGCGCTTGCGCGAGGACACTGCTTTCAGGAAAGAGCAGAGACTGATAAGCGCCAGGAATGCAGCCATCATTGCGCAAGCTGCACATTCTATACCGAATAATGGGGAATGGAATTCGCGAACTCGCAGTGTTTCCATGCTATCTCTGAGCACGGTAAGTCCCCCCCCCCCCCCCCCCCCCCCCAAAAAAAAAAAAAGTCCGCGAGAGCCCATGCTGACTGACTTGACTATTCAGTGGCCGACCATGATGGTTCAAATATACACGCTAGCAGCGCGGGCGCTTACAGACGAGATTAAGGGCTTGACAATACCGTCACCAGAGGCTATGGAAATCACGACGACGCTGCGTATTACCATGCAATATCTGGAAGACCTCAAGTCTATTCTTGTAATATTTCCAACTGTCGCTGGTGCGATGCCGGCTGACGCATGAAGACCTCTACATGAAGAGAATTTTGTATTACTTGTACAATGATTACTACTCAATCCTGGTATCTTTGAAGGACCACCTTGGCAGCTGCCGCACCGGAACTCATTGCGCCCTCTATGAACCCTGTATGCATAGCTGCTATGTCGCTACCAGCAAAGATTACTCTGCCTTGAATGCCTCGTAGCGCTCCCGCGCCTTTGAGAAACTGTCCTGGCCGATGCATCATCCAGCCGCCCTGTGAGAACGGATCCTCGTTCCAGTCGTGGCCTACAACCTCCAAAACCTCAATATCTGGTGTAAACCGGCGCAGAGCAGCCTGAACAGCAGCCACCTGGCCTTCACCGGACGGAACAGCATCGGCATCTGAGCACATGCACAGCACAAGTGTATTTTCCCCGCAGCGCTTCTCGACGCGAATGGCATTGATCGGGTGTTTTCCTGGCGGCGCCATGGCTGCAAAAGGTGCAATGTGTCCCTTGACTAATGCCCATAACTTACCTGCCCTGACGGGGTTTCCATCATGCAGCATACGGAGAGCTGCGCTGGGCAACAGCGGCGATATTGTGATGTGGGCCAGGGTATTGATGGGCAGAGCGACCACGACGGCTTTTGCTTGCTTGCAATTTCGGTCTGCGGTCGTTATTGAAACTTTTGTTCCATCGTCAGAAATGTCCGTCACGGCCGCGCCGAGGTGCACCGTAGCCTTTGAGTCTGCCAGCATAGCGTTGATAAGCTCTCCCAGGCCGTTCTCGCAAGACCAAGTCCCAGCAGCTTCAAGAAAGCTCAAAGCCTGGCCCATATGCGTTGAAATACCATGCAACAACTGCAAAGAGCCGTGCAGACGAAAGTCATGAACGATACCCGATAGCGCGCCTTCTAGCACGTCTCGATCGTAAATTGAAAGCTGCATCTTGTCGATTTTCTCTGCAAGTGTCTCATCCCGCAGATCTACTGCTTCACAATCAAGCTTGAATGGCTCCGGAAATACCATCCGCGCATCTCCTAGCATTCGTGCCAGCAGCGGCTGAGCCAAGCCATGTCGATTCGCCTGCGCTTGCTCATGAACCATCCCGTCTGCCAACCAGTACAGCTTCTCCGGTGCCAACGGCAATTTCAACCTCATCCCCAGCCCGTACCGCTGCATCTCGCGCCACACATTTGCCTGCGTCCAGTGGACATAGCCTCCCCCCATGTCGAGACTAGTGCCGAAGGCGGCGTCGGTGAAAACTCTCCCGCCGAGCCTGTTTCGAGCTTCAATGAGAGCGACGTGGTGGCCGCCGGCTGCAAGATCGCGGGCTGCTATAATTCCGGCTATGCCGCCGCCTATTACAATAAAGTCGAATGTTTCTGGCATTTTAAAAGTTTCCTCAACGGGAACTGCGCGTGTGTACTTGGACTAGTATAGTGTGTGTAAGCGAGCAACAAACCAAATAGCTCTTCTTGTTTCTGCTGATAGTGTTGGCTCCTGTGGAATCATGGTAATTGCTAGCTCTATCTTAAATCTATATATCGGAGAGGCATTCTCGTCGCCCAGAACGCGGTATGGGTGGTTCTAACCTTATGACGGGCTGGCGGTTCCGAGCGGTTCCGCCCTCCACGCAACGGCAACTCCACACTCTGGTAGACTACGAGATCTGATGATTGAACCCACACTCCCTAGACAAGCGGACATGTTCTTTTGAGACAACCTCTTCGAGCGTATCCTTTTGACATCGCATGTTTTTCATTAGCCGCCTCGAGAGCGCCGCATGTCTCAACTACCTACGGCAGAGTCCAGGATAGGAAGCATACTCTCCAGTGACAGTAGTGGAGAGCATGTAAGTAGACGGGGCATACTACATCTGAGGCGGGCAGCGCACTTTAATTTAGGTACTCGTCACAACCATCCTGCCCTCTGTGTCCGGGTGTTGATACGCAGGGTTAATGGTGATTTTACCCGTCTCTCCTCTTCCTCTGATACTCCAACCGGAAGTGGCAGAATCTACGACGGCAGTAGATTGCGAGGCCACGCCGGTGTGAGTGGCACTAGGCGACTGATTGCTGAAGTCGTAGTCCACGGCAGTGTTGTAGTCGCTTTGATGCTGCCAATCTTGCCAAGAACATCTTTAGAGTAGAACAATGTCTTGGAGCATAATCCAAAGTTCAAGCTGCAGCTTGGTTCATAGGCAATCTCCGAGTCGTGGGAGGAGGTAGGTACCTTGACCAGAGTGAAATTGGGTTTAGGCTAGGCAATGTATTTATTCACCTCGCTGAGATACAGTGCAGACTGGGCTGTGGCTACAGCTGACAAAGTAGTAGAATAGTAAGACATTACAATTGCATTTTGTACGTGATCACGACGCCCACGAGACGAGCCAATTGCCACATTGGCTGCGACAATAGTGGCGCATTGATAGCGCTAAAGCGACTTCTCCAGCGCTGTTGGTGTGGTAGCTGGGTAAGCCAGTAGTATTGTAGCTTTAGCCGCCAACACCGCAATTGCTAGCTAGGACCCGTAGAAGTACACCGAATCTCCTGCCGCTTGTTTAAATTTAGATTCTCTGTATGAACCTGTTGAAACAGGATTCCCCAATCGTTTAGTACTACTCCTTAGCTATTTTTATGGCTACTACGGAGGTTTTGAGAGCGACCTCGGCGGTACCACTCAACAATGTGCGGCTAGCCATTACAGGCGGGCAAGGGTGACTTCACAGACAGCGCTTCATTAGGCAGTCTTTGCTTTTCGTGTTAGAGTTGCTATTCTAAGACTTGTCGAAAAGCATCAGCAAGTAAAAGAAGGAGTAGCTGTATCTTTGCAGGTCAATGATGACCTGGTGCAGGTATTTGATATTTTAATAATAATGAGTTGTTTGCAAATATCTTTTTAAGAAAATTACATTGAACAAAACAAAGTCTTACCTTGGTGAATAGCTTTGGGCAGTACATACAAGATGGCGTTGACCTCAACTCCAAATTGATTCTTTTCATGATGAGAATTATTTAGATTCTGTTCTAAATCCATTTCTCCTGAGAGGATTCTGTCTCTTCAGCCTCTTCAATCTCCTCGATCTCCTCAACCTGGTTGGTCTAGTCGCTTGGTATTCTCTCTCCATCTCATCCTCCAAGTCCCGCACCACAGCCTCGCAACCTGCGCACTTACTCCGTTCCTTGCAGGTATTACTATAAACTTTGGGTTAGAATCTGTTATAAATGACAAAGAGATGGATTTATTACCATTCCTTTTGTCAAATAGCTTGTCCAACGCTTCCTCATAGCCCTCTCCGTCGAACCACTTTCCAGTTTCATGGTCTCGAATTTGGGGGTGATATTCGCCATTTCTCCAGTCGACGTCGGGAGTCCAATCTTTCCAAAAAAGGGCCACGAGCTCTTCATTCTCTCGAAGTTCTTCCTCAGGAATTTCGGTTCGCATCCAGTAAGTCAGGCCTGGGTCTGTGTGTGCTAACTGTTTTGTTCCATCACTGTCACTGGGTTGGACATGTTGCGCAGGCTTGCTGAGGGCTGTACTTGCAGTGGAAGATAGCTCAGACAGGGAACCAGCCATTTTCAAGTAAAGAGAAAACAATGTCGTTGTTTGGGGAGGTCAAGTTTTCAACACCAGGGCCGTTCGTTACAGAATGGTTCAGACAACTTATTCAGGCGTCTGGAAATGCATCACCTCGACATCGCAGTGGATTGCCGCTGGCCCTGCCACTTCACTGCGATCACTCAACTATGCGCAGCGCTGTAGAGTTGCAGGGGCTGAGCATGCGGCCACTGTGGGTGCTGAAAATCACTGACCCAGCGCTATGTTTCGGGCGGCAGGATCGCTGGGCTGGTAATAATATGGCTGCTCTAACCGCCTACATTACCAACTGGAGTCATACAGAGACACCATAGGTATTCCTGTCCACTTGTTTCATTTTGTATCTTGAAAAGGTCGGACCACGTTATTTTCAACCAGTGAGTTCGTATGGGTTTTTGTTTCAGCAAAAAGAACAGCCTTAAGAGCGATGATAGTGGGAGAGCACTGTGGGCTGGCGCTACTCCACAGGGACAGGAACACCTAACTTACGACCTTGGTGCTCAACATTTCCAGAAACAGTGCCAGAAACAAAACTAACTTTGAATAAATGAAACCCTTTGCAATCCAGTACTTCCATAGAAAATATAGTATATTTTCAATTCTTGGCTGACAAATTGTTGAAATTATCACGTGATGCATGTTAGGCCTCAGGGTCAGTGGCCGTCTTCCAGCGTCGTCTCTTTTCTCAAGTCCAGATCCTCATCCTTATGCTGCGCCGTTTATTCGCCTGTCGGAGGACTACACCATTATCAAGGGTTGAGCCTTGTAGCATTCATAACCGATATTCTTCTTTCCAGTATTCTTCGAGAATGGGAGGCGTTCTTTCCTACCTACCATTTAATTACAGCACTCTATCACCAGCACAACGCAGCAACTCTCCAGGTGTCACCGGCCGCAATTCACACGCAGGCAATGGGACAACAATAGATGCAACAAAAGCAGTACAAGAGACTTATCCAAAATCGGAGTTGGAAGAGACCAGCATCCAAAAAAGCAGCAGAGGCAGCGGCAGCGACAACGGGGACGACAGCGACGGCTCCGTGATAGAACTCGGCGACGACACATTGATACGGCGCAGCCATGACCTGCCTCCTACCCGTAGCAAGCTTGCTCCTAATTCAGAGTTGAAGAACTACTGGAATGGCGAAGAATATATTGTGACTGAACGTGGTCCTGTGCTCTGTGACCCAGATACTGGAGAAATAGTCGACCTGAAGGCCATGTTGCGCAAGGAGCTTGCGAAGGGGCGACCAGAGAACCCGAATCCAGGTAAACTTTCCTATCTTCAATTTGCAACAGTGGAGCTCTAACACATGAATTGTAGCTTGGTTAAGCAAGCCTACCCCAGCGTCTGCATTTAATGAGTGGTATCGAAAGGAGATGGAATCGAGTGGGAGTGAGGAAGAGGAAAGTGATGAGGAGAGTGATGAGGAGGATAGTGACGAGGAGAAGGACGGCAAGAGGCTTATTCGGATCGGGTAAATTATTGAAGACTGGTTTCAATACAAATTATACCTGCAAATACAGCTAACTTATATAAATGCTATGTTTCCGCTCCATCAATCAACGGTATCGGGGACGGCCCTGAGATGCAGAAGGGAGAGTGCTCAAGTCAATGCCGGCCTCAAGGGCCCGGATGATAGGCATCGCAGTCTTCGCATCGGTTGCGTTGTTTGCTTGTGGCCCTAAAGAGTAAGAGTCAGTAAGTTTTTGTACTCGTCGTGCAAGTAGGCCATATGGCTGGCCACTGCCGTAGTGGACAAGAGACGTACGGTTTCCCCGTGCCATGGCTGTTTTCCGATGAGCGTCTGCCATCATCCGTCTCAGTTGCTCCATGGTAACAAACGATTCGTAGTTATTGCTAGGCATGCTGAAAGACGATGATTGAGGTTGGTTGAGAGGTGAAGAAGACAATGCTGGGACGGAGATATTAGTTGAAGGTTGAGCAAGTCCCAGAGGTTCGAGGAATGTGGACAAAGCACGTCAATAAATAAGGAAGTCTCGGGCAGACAACAGTGAAGTCAATACCAAAATTATCATCTCAGGTCGTGGCAGCCTGTTGAAGAGACCGTGTTTCAACATCCAACACAGCCTCGTCCTGGCGCTTGTTCAAATAATTTTGGACCACTCATAATAGGGCTCTTGCCGCCCCAATCCACTCTTCGATACCGTGATGTGAATGAATGGCTACGATGCATTTCAAATTTAGGATGAAGCACCCGGTGGTATAGGCTATAGCACTAACTCACAAACATTTATTTAAGAGGGCCAATCGCCTTCAAGAAATGGTTGAGGTCGCATGTTTCGGCCGGCGCTTAGAGGAAGTGGCTGTTACGCAGTGACTGTACAACGAGTTCTGGAACACTGCATTGAGACGTTTTGCGGCTTGACTGCGAACCTGATCCGGGAACGAGACAAAAGTATATATTTGCTACCAAGGAACGTTTGTAAAGCTGTGTAAATATTCACAAGTACCAGAACAAGCCGGGTCTCATTCACAAACGTTGCGTCAAATCTTCTTGCACCAAATCTTCTCTCATCCTCTACTCTAAAGTAAAACCTACAATCTCGCGACAATGGAAGACCCCCTTCAAGTTGCGAACAGGGCTTTTTTGCGCACTTTTGGCACATGCCCGTACTCGTCCTTGCAGATGATCGATTTCCTGCGGGCAAAGTACCGACTCACTTTTGCTGAGATGTTGGACAACCCAAAACTATTGGGCAGGCTGTTCAATTGGGATAATTTCGAAGATGAACTCATCGACGAAAGCCTAGCCGGCCTATGGGAGAATTCAACTGGTCGATGCACTTCATTTGCTCTCAAGATCACCGATTATCTACAGAGACGGAGTCCTGGCATGTACCAGTTTGAAATGTACGATGTGGGAGATCATCGTCTTGCACGATGTGGAATCACAGGTGTATTGATTGATTCCAGCTCACTTGAGGGTGCTAGGATCGTGAGACATGGGGAGTGGACACACAATCAAGACAACACTCGCAGCTGGAAGTGGACTGGAGAAAGCTCCAAGTACAAAGGCGTCAATCGCCTTGGCGAAACGGTACGTATTCACGGATATACCCGTAGTCTTGCTATCGGGATCTGACCAAAACAGCACATAAAGCTGGCTAAACAGAGTATCTCCCGCAAAAACGCAATGGTCCAGTGTCTCCAGGAAACTGCTTTGAAAATGTCAGCGTGTTTCATCTTCAGGTAAGCTATTGATATAGCCGGCAACAAAACAATCTCCATTATTTGCTCAAGAGACTGACGTGTGGTGTCCTTCGCTGAAAATTTAGGTCTGTTGTCAACGGACAAGCAGGTTTCCATGGACTTATCAAGTGGGATTTGGCCAAAAGTCAGCTTATTCTACAGCCTCTCCTGAATGACTCAAGTCATGCATACATCATTCAATGGCAGGGCAGTGGGCGGGGAAACGGTAAAATACAGCAATTGCAAAAGTACACAGTACTCATGTCGCACTTTCTCCAAGAGTTTGGAGGACCAGACTGGGAGAGACAGTGGCAGGTCGACGGTTGCGAAGAACTGCACAATCTCTGGATCGGTCACGTATCCGCAAACTGGGGAACAATGAAGATCAAGCCCAAGGGAGGACTTGTTCTTCCACCTCAGGTCGAGGCGCTTGGCTAAGATATTGTGGATAGCTTTTTACTCGAAAATAATCGTGTTTGTTTACTGTAGAAAAATATGTCCTTCCTTCTGAAGTGTAAGAACTGGTGTATCCCCTTCGCTCCGCCTTCCTAGGCGCTGGTCGCCATCGTTGCTCTGCACGATCACACCACAGCTCCCAGCCAGTAACATCCAATCTCTAGCCGCCCAGAACTATTACAGGGCCACCTAGGAACAGCCGCAGAACTCTCAATCAATGGTCTAATTTTAGATTTCTGGCCACTCGCGGCAACGCATTTGCGGACATGAAAGCAGAACTTGTTCGCCTCTGCCGTTTAATTTTCTCGGACCACTACAAACTCACAGACTCTCGTACTGCCTACCGCCCGCCAACCTCAGTCCAACCACTTGTACACCATATTTTGTGGCATCAGCGTCATCACCTACACAATTTCAATTTCTTAAGTAGGTCCCAGTATTACTTAAAAAATGGAAGATACCAGCCTCTACAACGTTGTACGCCGAGAGACGATTGTCGGCGATGCCCAAAAAATGCCTGGCCTGCTGGGTCGGCCTGAGTCACTAACGCAGCCACTCGCACAGTGCGTTCCTGGTACAGCGGGCCACTAGCATTCGTCACTTAGCCGCCAGCGACGAGAACAAAGCAACCCGCGCGTCATAACCAATCAATTGCTCTTCAAAGGTAAATTGTGTGATGCCTTGTAAAACGCGCTGATGCAAGATGGCGGAGCTTGGTTGCCAGCTCGACCTGGCTTTTGAATACGGCCAGACATAGCCTCAAGGCAGACCGACGTCACATACTTGACGTAATCTCGTCCACCATCAGTAAATTGATGGTAGATTTCTTGCCAACCGAGCCTTGTGGTTAAACTGTTTTCTAAATGATTTGCTCATTTATTGCACCAAAAAATGTCAGTTTCCATGACACAATTGGAGAGCCATGAAGAGCCTTCGCAAAAGGAGCCGAGCTCTATGCTGGTCGACGACAAGACTCAAGAATTTAAGGATGAAACGGAAACAGACACGGAAACAGACACGGAAACAGATACAGGAGCAGACGCAGAAGCAAATACAGACGCAGAAACAGTGCAATCAAGCACCGATGATTTCCTAAAGGAAACAGATTCACAGACCAATACCTTGGAGACGACTGATGCCACCGCAATGATCACCAACAACCCTCCCAACAATAATCCACACTACATGGACGACGCTGTCAATCTGCAGCCACCTATCTGCCACAGGCCCCAGACCAGACTGGCTCCTGATTCAGAATTAAAGAACTACTGGAATGGCGAAGAATACATTGTAACTGAACGTGGCCCTGAGTTACACGATCCGGACACTGGAGAGATAATCGACCTGAATGCAATGCTTCGCGAGGCGTTAGCAAGAGCTATAGAAGCGAACCCAAATCCAGGTATGGCTTTCCTTGGCATATTTTCAGCAACAGATTTCTAATAGATGCATTGCAGACTATTCGAAAAATGCTTCTTCGATAGATGACTTTTATGAATGGGAACAGAATGAACTGTATGGAAATAGTGGCAGCGATACAGACAGCAAGGACGACGACTGGCGGGATAGCCGTAGCGAAAGGGATGGTAAACGACTCATATTTATTCGTGCAAAACTGTGATGTTTTTGCTTCAATAAATCATTCCACGCACGAGAACGTTTAATTGTGATCTACATTTTTTTTTTTCGTAAATCGACAACTCCCTAGAGCTGTTGAGGCACCACCACCAATGTTCTTATCCTTGCCCGCGAACCAGTAGCATCGTCGCTCTAGCCGCCAACCTCATCTTGACCTTACTATCAATCATTGAATCTCACAAAATTGAAGAAGACTGCCTGGCTGAAAGCCTGCGACACAAACCTGGCCAGGTTTGGTGACCAACCTCAGCGGCCATCTCCCTCGACCCTACACAGCCCCAACACAGGGCTTACATCGTTGCCCTCATTGACCATGCATCAACTTCCTGAGAATCGATTACGTATTTGTCGTCTAATGCATATCTGTGAAATAAATACCCGACTCTTACATCACTCATACTTGCTTCCTCGAAAAATTCACCGGACTACAAACAGTCTTTGTCTACAGGCAACATGGCGTCAAATGCTGGCGATGATCACCAAGACACCAATGAACGTCCAGAAATGGCACACAAAAACACAGCAACATCAAACATTGGAGGGCAATCCCGAGATAGCAATGCTATGAAAGCCGACGCTACCACAACAACTACCAAAAACCTTTTAGGTCCAGCAAGTGTGGGCGGAAGTTTGACGCGCGATGATCCCACCTCACCAGCTTGCTTCACACTTGCTCCCGACTCAGAAATGAAGAATAAATGGGTAAATGGGCGATTTGTCGTGACCGATTTTGGGCCGTCGTGGAGACACCCGGAGACTGGGAAAATTATTGATGCTGCTGAATTGAAAGCGAGATTCGAAAAGGCGCTCGCAGAAACTCAGGAGAGGTTTCGACAGAATCCTCATTTAGGTATGTGGTCATCATTTTCTACTGTATGGCAACGACTCTAACAAACACTCAATAGTTCAAAAGCCATCTCGAGGTGTTTCGCCTGCTGTATTCCATGAGTGGCTCCAGAAGCAGATGGAAGAAAACGAGCGGAAATGGGAGCAGAGTGAAGGGAATCCTCATCGGAAATGCTCGCAATGAATATTTTTTGGAAGTGATGGAGGCAAGATAAAATGAAAGAGGAATTTAGTTGTAATGAAATTTTTAGGATTTCTCTATACTGTTTTAAAAAAAGATCCAGCTTCCTGAGGCTGCCACGCTCGTTATCTGCCATGACGGATGTTTCTGAGGTTATTGGATGACAGGAAGAATTGAAATAAATGCCTTGAAAAATAAATCAAGAATCCAGTGAGGGG
Source organism: Simplicillium sp. C3G150-2 (assembly GCA_022702485.1). Lineage (NCBI taxonomy): Eukaryota > Fungi > Ascomycota > Sordariomycetes > Hypocreales > Cordycipitaceae > Simplicillium > Simplicillium sp. C3G150-2. Next base: position 1,610,368 of record JAJIYY010000008.1, on the reverse strand, counting down.
GGAGAGGATAAAGACGCCGTAGACTTGTTATTCTGTGTTGGAGTCCATTCGGTGGCCGTGCGAGTGCTGATCGCTGCCGACGGTCCGCGATCAATTCTTTTCTTTTCTTTTCTTTTTTTTTCTTTTTGGTAGAAACTTTGTAATTACAGTGTCTATCTTATGATAATTAAAACACCGGTCAGTTGTAAGTCAACAGATGGTGTCCATTTTATTTGTTGATGAAAGCGGCCTCTGTATGTAAGCGCTGGATGTGCGGCCGGGCAAGAGTGTTTCCAGCTGTCTCTCTCGCTGCGGCACGCTGGTAAATGAGCAGCCCAGGTCATAGCATACATTAGATACAACATAAGAAACTGAAGTCAAACTCTGGGCTGAAATGTGTGGCGGCTGGCAACAGCTGGCCGGCTCTGTACGCGTTTGTACGCCCATTCTCTGTGCCCATTCTCTTTGTTCCCTCTCATCTTATATTCACCATTCCCACCATACATCAAGCTTAGCAAACTTCAACCCTGATACTCTGAGTAAGCAGAATGGCTTCCAAAAATGAATATGAGAATTACAAGAGGGACACCAAGTACATTGTGTACTGGCTGATCCGCCTATCCAACAAGATCATCGCCGACGACCCTGAGCTTCGCGCATCATGGGCACCAAACACCACTGGTCAGACCAACGTCACCGAGATGGTCAACATTTGCAAACTTATTGCTAAGAGCGTCAACACTGAAAAGATCTCCCCCGTCATCTACAAGCTTTTCCTCTCTGTCATCTCTGCTCGCAAAAGAGCACACAGCATGTTTGAGCGCATGGCTTCCCTGAATCAAAGTCTCGACATTGTCCAGAGCAACAATAGCCACAAGTTCTTTCTCGATGCTCTGAAACAATCTTTCGAAATCTTGGGTGGCATAACTTGGAGCAAGAGACAAACTGATGAGGAAGAAGCGAGTCATCAAACCCAATGCGAGGTGCAAGACGCAATATTTTGCAACAAATTCGAAGCACTCGATGTTTCTGGCTTGGATGAATATCAAAAGTCGGAATCTGAAGAGGATGTCGACGCATCAGTGCTTCCCAAACGCCATCGGCAAACACAGCCTTCCAAAGGACGGGGAAGGAAGAACTGGAAGAAGACCAAGAGAATGAAAGCAAAGAATGGCAACAAGCAAGACCCACGCAATGTGAAGAGTCCCTTGGACGACATTTCGTGGAAGGACTACGCTTTGATCGAAGAAAGCGACGGAATTGCCTTAGATTATGTTATGGCGGTGTCAGCTCTCTTCACGGAACTTAACATCCTGCGAGCTTATATGCAGAGCACCTAGAATGATGTCGCACATGGCCAGCTCAACATCGCCGTGGCGGGGGGGTTGTCCAATGTAGCCATTGGTTTGGTGCAGCAGATGGCAACAGAGATCTCAGTGGATTTCCCCAAGCATGATTCCTTCGACCGAATGATGGACGTCGCGAAGTGCATAGCTATTGAGCGGATAAAGCCACAGCTTGATGCTGAACACCCAGAAGAATCTGCAGAACCTCTTGTCGCTGAGGCTACTGTAGATCCTCTAGAAGCTATATGTTTGAATGTCTTTCAAGACTTATGCAATTTCATTCAGAACTATCGCAAGAACAAAACTGGGAAGCCTACCCGAGCCATGCTTTTGCATATATCGCGATTCAACCCTCTACTGGACTTGCAAGATATTTCGCATTCTACGAGGATGCAGTGGCGTCGCGCCTACACCATAAATTGGCTCTTCGATCTGGTCAACCTTTTCAAAAGCAGCGCTGAACTGGACAAAGGCGACTCGGGCGAAGCAAAAGACTTGTCGCAGATAGACTGGACATCCAGCGGCCCCTACGCCAGCTCCCATCGAGTTTTCGGGCTTCGGAATTTCGCCGCATTCATCACTACCCTCGCCACCCAGAAAGATGGAACGGAATTCAAAAGCAAGATCTTGCCCCAACATGTGTTCCAGCTTCAGCTGATTGTAGACTCGTTCACCATCTCCTGTGGGTGGCAGTTCGAAGCCCCGAAGCAACACATCATTTGTCCGCGTCCAAAAAAGATTCGCCCACTGCAAGACGTTGAAATCTTTCTGGACCTTGAATGTAATATGAGCGGTAATGGGCTTACGCCAGCTATTAAAGCCGCAGACAGGCATTTTGCCGATGAAAGAAACGAAATCTCCCCATGCGGACAAAGCTGTGCGAGCAGACACATGGCCGAGACGCGAGTGATGCTTGCTGTCGCTGGAGAGATCAGTAACTGGCTCGGCAAAACAAACTGTGGCAGTGAAGCCCGCCTTGGTCTCAAGTCCTCAAGATTTTCACAGGTTGTCGGACACAACAATGGGCTGTGGGAGCTGTCGCCGTTCCTCTGCGGCGTCGGGCTGTTGGAAGCGCTGGAGTTGGCTTACAGATCCAGTATGATGATTCTTGACCAAACACTCGATCTCACCAAGCTTGCACAACTGCACGACATTTTAAGCCTTGAAAAGAAGGTGATGAAGCCCTGCAAGTTCTTGAAGGAATTGATTCACCACTTTCATGAGAGCTTCTACCCCCCGTCACTGGTTGAGCGAAGGACGACTATTAACCAACTCGACAAAGGACGGGAGAAAGCTGGCCGACGGGTGATGCAGAGAATCGATGATACCGCAGATTTGCACGATCTTCTTAACATGGAAAACAACACGTATTACAACCAGAGCTCGGTGTCCATTTTGTATCGTGCCGTCGACTGGAACCCCGAACAGGTTCGAAGCACCGACGTTCCTACTACGTCATACTTGGCTATTCATAGATTGTTCATGTTGTACGCCAAGGGTGAGACGGATCCCGAAGTTGCAAACTCAGACGACGCGGACTTGATCTTGCGCACCAACAAGATGCGGGGTGACGACTGGCTTGAGCGCTGTACACACAAAGGCGGTTGTAAAGAACACGGTGTGCGAGACCTGCCTATTTCGGAAGCTGTACGCAAAAATGCATCGGGAAACAAAGTCGCAAACAGTCTAACCAGGTCGCTTGGAATGCCGTTGATACAGATCTTGGACTCTGCACGCCTTGACTTTGAAAATGAAATCGAAGGCGAAACGCCGGTCATGTCGCTAAACTACTTTAAACTGCTGGTGCGAGCCACAAAGTTGCTTGAGACAATTGAGACACGCTTGGAGGAAGTAGACAGTCCTCTCTATGAGAAAAATTGCAACAAATCCTGGCGACGAGGGAATCTAGTGCGTCAAGTCCACCGGAACCGGAACAAGGACAATGTTGGGGTGAAAATTGTTGTGGAGGAGATCAAGAAGGCCAATTTGACTCGGGAAGATTTTGCTTTCTGGACAAACTCGAACAAAAACTATTCTGAGGATTGTTATGAAACAATCGATCGTATAATGGGAGAGCAACCCTGCATGGTGATGTAAATGGTTGTGAAAGTCCTTGGGTATCTCGGAAGGATTGGTTTATGAAATGTAGAATATGGATGAACAGAAACACGAAAGAAATACAGTAGATACAGAAGTTTATGAGTAAATAGCTATCATCGGTTGAACTTGATATGCAATGACCCAGCGCCAAACACCATGCAATTTCGTTGAAAAAAACAAATCCCTCGGGCTCTCCTCCACCGTCCCGCCTATCCCACGGTAAGCAACTGCTCCATGAAGCCACCAATCTGTCGTTCCACATCGTGCAAGTAAATCTCCAAAATCCAATGCCTCTTGAATCCATCCTTGCCCACACAATCCATGGACTTATCATTCCCCTTGGTGATGTACAACGCAATCTTGTCCCTAGGAATTCTCTCATGCGGGAAGTTTCCCACAATATGTCCAGCAAGCTGTCCTCCAAAAGTCCATCCGTGCTCAGCAGCCGTAGCCTGTGCGACAGCAAACAGCTCTTCACCCGTCATGTCAGGCCGCTGATCAAACTTCTTCTTGACATCCTTCCACACCGGCTCCAGGCTATCGCGCAACTTGATCTTATTGGGATCATTTCCAATCACAAACGTCCTTCCGAAATCTGCCTCCCACGCCTCAAACACGGGACCCAAATCCACGATGAGAATGTCATCCTCCAAAATCATGCGGTCAGGCGGGTTGTCCTCGTAGGGACACAAGGTATTCGGTCCGCTGCGCACAACACGCTTGTGCCAATGGGTGCGCACACCGTGACGGGCTTGTCCGAGGGCGTGAATCTCGTCGCTGAGTGCCTTTTCTGTGATTCCGGGTCTGAGCAGCGTAGCTTCGATTTCGTCAAACAAGGCAGACGCCTTGGTCTGCGCATCGAGGAGCATCTCAGCTCTCTGTACTTCAGTCTGTGCCATGATGACGTATGAATTGGATTTTACAGCGGAAACGATGAAGAGTTACACGAGGATGTTGACGAGGGAAATACGCTCGCTTTTATGTTGGTTGGAATTAAGCGAAGCGGCTTAACGTGTTCGGAAACGTAATGCGAGCTCGGAGGGCGTAAACGACACTCACAAGCTGGTCCGGAATGGCCTTGTCATGGTACCATGAGCGCGGTTTCTACCCAATTGGGGAATGGATAATTTACTGAGCTCACCCAATCCGAGCAATTCCATTACAACGGATGTGGAGATTGATTGCGCCCGCGAAAAGTGGTACAAACGATGAACGAACGAGGTGATGCGGCATATATCCCAGACTCGGCAATCTGTCACCCAAGGCAGTACAGTTGAGTGTAGTGGACGGACTAGAAGAACAAGGTGAAGGCCCTCCAAGCTTGGGATACGTCGAGCAGCCGCCCGAGATGCCCAAGAAGAAAAACCGCAAAGTATCTTGAGAGGTTTCCTACTGTGGGCTCGCAGGAGGAAAGCCACCAATTGTAAATTCCTCGAGCTCAATTGATTTAAATTTGAAATTCGAAAAGAAATAAATATGGAAGGAAACGGAACCGGAAATTTTCTTTTACATAAATGTCACACCAAACAGATATTTCTTGCGCCTGCAAACTTTATACTTGAGGACTGATACGCTGGATCCTCAGGCGGTTTTGGTAGGGGACAGGGCACTGGAGTAGGGGCCTAGTGTACACTGCCGGTTGTTCTTTGGCGGGGAGGGGAGAAGGGGCCTCGCAGGTTAGTTGGGGAAAAAAAAAAATATGTGGCCCTGCCATCGATCATGTTACATTCATCATCATTGGTTTAAGAAAGCCCACACGGCAATGCGCACTGATTAGACCCTCCGCGCGATCTACATCGTACGCTGTCTGAACATCCGCCCCTGCTCAACGTCATCTCCTGCACGACAAGCACCTTATTGTCAGCCATGTTTGCCAATTTCGAGCTATCGTCGGCTGGCCTTCTCGAGCACCCAGTGAGACCTCGCCAAGTGCGGTCCAACCAAGGCTGCCTACACTGTATGTCGACGATGTCCTCCAATCGCCCGCAACACTTTTCTTGAGTTATGCTCACCCATCATGTTTCAAGGTCGGCAGATTAAGAAGAAGTGCGATGAACAGAAGCCAATGTGTGGCAGATGCATCCATCGCCGCCGAACAGAGTGTATCTGGCACCCTGTTGCCCCCTCACGCCAGTGCAAGTCGGCGATACCTTCGCTCGAGCGCCGTCGAATTGAGACTTGCACATCTGTGTCGCCGCAAGCCAACTCCGATGTGGTCCTCGTTCGTACGAGCGCCGCCCTGGCCCGCTCGCTACATGGCAGCCTCAGCTCGATGCTCCAACTTCCTGACATGCACATGCCTAGCCTACCAGGACGTTGTATGACGGATTTAGTCCTGCTGGGTAATCAGGTCGTGCACGGTGCTCGTTTTGACGAGCGATATACCCTTCTTTCGTTCAACATCTCCCACTTTGCCGACTCGCCACCGCTACTACACTCCTGGCTGTCAATATGCGCCATGCATGCTGCGCAGCAACACGACAGTCTCACTCCCATCAGCAGCCCTTGGTTTCGCGTTGCCCTGTACTTCCACGGCCGAGCAGTACATGGGTTGGCCGCTCACCTAAACTCTGCGCCAATAGTAGCGGACTGGGCATTATGCTCAATAATCTTACTCCATGTGTATGAGAAGCTCTGCGACGATGGCAAGCCTCCATGTCTTGCCCACGTGGCTGCTGCGCGAAAAATCTTCTTGGAGCGCATCAATAGGTTGCCGGACTCTTCATATCAAGTGATTCAACTTGAATCTCTGGTCTATCGCATAGCTGTCATGGGCATTTTTCACAGACCTTTGCAAACACATTACGAAAGTGTCTCTGAACTAGCCGAGGTGTCCAAGTCGGCACAGTTTGACGGTCATGATCTTTTGAGACACAGCTTGTGGGCTAGTGTGCCCTTGGCTATGTATGATATTGTTTACAAACTGTCTTTTCTCTTTGGCCGACAGCCGCTTAATGCAGACTGGATTTCGAAACTTGATGAGCTCGAGGCTGCCCTGGTATCCCGTTATAAAGCGATACCTCTGCCTGTGCCCGAGCACCATCCCAACCAGAGTGGTTTATTAGCCGAGCAGGCATCTTGTACACTTTCTCTGTACACCTACGCATGCCTCGTCATAGTGGCAAAGCTCAGAGAGCCTGATGCTACCTCGTTATCCGCCAAAGTACAAACAGCCTCTGCTCCTGGTTTCTGTATGCTTCAGCATCTGACCGAGATCAATTTCATGTCTCCAGTTATTCTGTGGCCTGCTTGTATCCTCGGGCTTACTGCTGAAAGTTCAGTTGACCGTCTTAATGTCACAAACTACATCAAGCACTCGGCGCAAAATACCGGTATTAAAGCCACCAGATCGGTTTTGTGTCTTCTTGATAAAGCTTGGCATTCAGCAGAGTTTAGTAACGGGCTTGATATACTGTTTGACGACCAGGCTCTAAGCTCTGTCATTATGTAGCGAAAGTCATTCTTGTCATCTCTTTTATTACGGACGCGCGACGATTAAATTCTAATCACGATACCCTTATAATTCTGATAAATTAATCTCCACAATCACAATGTATGATTCACTGAAAACGACAAATTTTGATTGGCTAAAGAACTTGCGTTCATGATCTACGACTGGCGTCGCTTCAAAACTTGCTCTACCTCAAGAGCATTCTGTAGAAGCTCTTCATCCATTAAATGCCTGCCAACAAGCTGGATGTGGCATGGTGCACCTTCCACATCGTCGGGTTTATCTATTCAAGATCAGAAACGAACACATGGATGCTGTGACTTTGGAAGTGGTCTTACATTCAGGGATATACTTGACGTTACGCACAAAGCCGGCATCTGCCGCTTTGTCTGCTTGTCCAAAGGGGAGAACACAGGCTGGATACTATTGAAACACTGTTAGCGTTGTTTTGAGTAAGACGGAAACCAGACTGCTACTAACATCTACCAAGTTCCATGGAACTGTATAGCATCCATCTCCGTATGCGTCGTGAGGTTGCGCACAGCCGCCCTGGAAAGCAGGGCAAAGGATGACGTCGAGCTTATGTTGACCCCAAATTTGACCCATCTGAGCTTTCAGCGCAGCTCTCGCAACATTGAGATCGAGTAGCTGTGCCATAGTTATGGTTTTGTCGCCTTCGATCCTGTTAAATGTTGCGGTGACTGAGGGGGTTTTGGGCTCTCCGGAAGCTTCAAGGTGTTTGAACACTGCGCGCTCTGGATCCAAATCAAAGAACTTGTATGCAGTGCGATACATGTCGGACAATTTCGGTGCTGCGCCGGTGATGTCAACCACCTCATGACCTGCAGACCTGAGTGCTTCAGCGGCTTCAGACAAAACCCTTTGCATGGGTGGATGAATTGGTAACTGTATATCCTCTGTTAAGAGCCCGATTCTTAAGTTTTGTGTCGCTGACCCTGGGGGCGCAATTTCACGCCACTGGACTGGGAGCGCCGTGTGATCCAAGTCGCGTACGTTTGCGGCGTTGAAGACAGTTTTTAGCAGCAGAGCTGCATCGCGAACCGAATTGGTCAACGGCCCCGCGCACGGTAAGATCCCCGGTACGCCATCTGGAAAAGGCGACTTTTGGCCACCGTACGGCACTCTGCCGATGGTTGGCCTGAATCCCACAGTTCCGCAGCAGAGGGCAGGAATACGAATAGAGCCGGCGATATCAGTACCGATGCCTATTGGTGAGCCTCTCATTGCTACCAGCGCACCCTCGCCGCCACTACTACCTCCAGCTCCCAAGGCCAGGCTGCGAGGATTTAACGTACGACCAAAGACATTGTTGTCCGTATCCGTAGTCATCAATGTCTGAGGTACATTGGTCTTGACGTAAAGCACTGCACCCGCAGCTAGCAGTATTTGCACCAGAGCTGCATTGTCTGTAGCCAGAGGGTGGTCGAGGAAAGATACTATGCCCAAAGTCGTTGCTATGCCGGCAACATTGAAGGAATCCTTGATGCTGATGGGCAGGCCATGGAGAGGGCCGACGACCGTGCCTGTACTCGCCAGATGCTGATCCAACTCAGCTGCGCGGACCAGTGCTTGTGGGAAAAATGTCTCCGTTAAGCAGCCGGTTACCTGTTGGGCAATGGCGGCGCGCTTGGCGAAAGCAGTTGTCACCTGAACAGAGGAGAAAGTGCCTTGAGCAAGCTTTTCAAGCAGGCCATGGGCGTCATAGTTCTCTGTGATGTCAAGTTCATCCTTTGTAAGGATGCCGCAGGTTCGTGGCACAGCTCGTACATCCTGGCTTGCCGAGATACTTGAATCTGAAAGGCGCCATGCGGCAGGGATCAGATCTGCATTAGCGCGTCGCTTCGCCGATGCTCTTGCCTCCCATTGTAGGGGCAAGTCAGGCAAGGTTGACGGCATGGGGTGGTATAGCGTGGCACTAGAGGGAAGGCCGTGTTTGAGAATGTAGCTTTATCGGAATTGAGTGCAAATGCTCGTTATAAGTGTCTGAACAAGTACAAGTGAAATTGAGGCTACGTAGCTCGTTTATATAGCACCGTGGTGCGGTCTCCCTTTCTCTCCAGTAAGGAAAGTCACTAAACATGCAATGCTCGCCAGTCATAGTCCCCCTGTAGTCTAGTGCCGCGACGAACGTGGCGGACGACCATGTCCGTCAACTTTTGGCTCATGGTTTCTCCAGCTTCATTGAATTGCGGGGTGTTTTGTAGCCACTATACCGAGGTGTAAATGAGATGTCGACCAACGGGAGTACTGGTCAACGGTGTCTCGGTGACATTGCAGTCGCTTTCCCAAATGGGATAGCCGCAAGACTATACCTAGTTTGTAAGGTGGTGGGATGGCGAACCATATTTTCCTCCGGCTGTAAGGTTGACCCGACCTATCTATACTCGGCATTCTGGTTTCTGCCGCTGCACCCGAATAGGATAGCCGCAAGACGTTACCACAAATAGTAAGGCGGCCTAGCATCTGTCAACGGTCCAGCTGCCGTTATTATATCAACCATTCCTCAGGTGCACCGCTCTAGAACCGCCACTTTGGCGCCGACGTCGATCTACATGACTCGTCCATTTCAACCGTAGCAATGAGGTGGTCATGATTTCCTCCGAGACCCAAGCATCCGAAAACAGTTGATCTGAAGTTTCGCTGTCAAAATGCTTGCTCCATATTTTATTCCCCCATGGGGTTCGTATGCAAGATGTCAAACAACGGAGTCGCGCCTCCGTCCAAAAGCCAATATACACAAGCCTCACATAGCCACATGCTCAATACGTTGATGTTCAATGGTGTGTCGCATCACTGATACCTGCTTCCACCAGCTCATAAAAATCCTCCATTTCCTCAGTCGATTGGTCTACAGAGTCTCAGTTGTTTTTCTTGATTTCCTTTGTACAAGGAAAAAAAAATCATCTATTCAGTCTTCTTAAATAACCAAGACAAGCATTATCCTACTGCTTGGTCGGTATATATCGACGGCACCTATATCAGACATCTACAACAAAATGGCTGCTGCGTCAATGCCACCCGGCAGCGTTCATTTAGAGGATAGTGAGTATAGCTTCAGAAGTACCTTTGGAGCGAGCATTATTTAACCAAAGCCATAGTCCTTTCGAGCCAGGTTATTCCACACCCAACGCCATGTAATGACTGCAACGACCCGCTCAACTGGACTCCTCGTCGCAAGTTCTGCAACTTCGCCCTTGTGTGCCTGTATACCCTCATGGCCTTCACCGTCCTGGATATTCCCATCATTGCCTACGGGCCTGTTCGAGAGGAGCTCGGCTTCACTTTTGAGCAACAGAATCGTGCCTACGCTGCAGCCACAGCAGGCCTGGCAGTTGGGAGCATCATCTTCCTTCCCTTCGCATACAAGTTTGGCCGTCGTCCCGTCTATCTGTTTAGCATTATCGTATTGCTGGGAAGATCTGTATGGCAAGCACGCATGAAAACCCTCGGGGACCTGTTCGGCTCCAATGTTGTGTCTGGACTGGCAGGCTCCATTGCTGAGACGCTGTGCAGTGTAACTCTAGCCGACTTGTTCTTTGTGCACCAACGCGGTTCTCTGGCCAATGTCTTCACTATTACCTTGAATACGGGTGCTTTTCTGAGCCCTGTCGCAGCTGGCTACTCTGCTTCTTCGCAAGGCTGGCGCTGGTAAGCTCGAATAAGCTTGAACTCTGGCTACACAGGGACGCAGATTTGCTAATGCCTTCTCGCAGGATGTGGTGGTGGTCGTCCATCTTTCTAGGAATGACGCTGGTCTTGTTTCTAGGTTTCTACGAAGAGACTATCTACACGCCTATGCTCGAGGGTAATGTCGATCACCAAGGCCAGGGTGATAAGCTCGACGAAAATAAGGCAGCGTGTTCCACAACAAACGAGGAGTTCGCCATTTCGACTTCGAATTCTGCTGGGTTAGAGACACGGCCTAAGCCATATCGAGAGCGGTTGGCACTTTACACCGTTGCCCCAGGCAGCCTTAGAAATATGTTGCGGCACGTCTATCAGCCTTTCATTATCCTGGTGTCGTTCCCAGGAATCACCTACGTCGCTTTGATCTATGGCTCTATGCTGGCATGGCTGGCCATAGCTCTCAATGTACTCGCCGCCGAATTCACTCTCCCTCCATACAGCTTTTCTGCTTCGAGTATTGGCTTGTTCAACCTAGCACCATTTGCTGGCTCCATAATCGGTGGATTATATGGTGGCCCATTATCGGATTGGGCCATCATGTGGCTAACCAAACGCAACAATGGCATATATCATCCCGAATTTCGACTCTGGCTAGGTCTGCCCATTGTCCTCACTTTACCAGCTGGCTATCTTATGTTTGGGCTCAGTACAGCACAGGTATGCTCAAAAACCGACGTTTTCCGCTTAATATGAAGCAAGACTGAGAAACTAAATTACTGACGTATATGTTTAAGGGTTTGCCATGGCCTGTTCCTGCCATTGGGCTTGGTATATGTGGCGTTGGGCTTGGCGGTATGGGCAATATTGTTCTCACATATCTTGTTGACTCTTATCGAGATGTAAGTCTTTTTGACCTTTGTTGATCCAGATTCTGGTCTAATTTATTCTTTTCCTCGACAGCTCGTTGGCGACGGCATGATTGGTGTGATATTTGTTCGCAACGCGCTGGCAACACTGACTACGACCTGTTTAGGCCCATGGGTTACTGCCATGGGGCTACAGAACATGTTCATAATGTCAGGTTGTCTATCAATTGGCATATACTTGCTAACAATCCCAATGATAATATGGGGTCGTAAATTCAGAGAATTGACTGCTCAAAGGTACAAAGCAATGGCGGCTGTGCAGTCTGATTCTCGAATGGAATAAACCATACATCTTCAATCCGATGTTTCAAGATAGCTTCATAGGCCTATTCTCAAAGTTATTGACCGTCTTCATACTTGACCGAGTTTCTCCGATGATGGCCGAAAAAAAAAACTTGATATGCCTTCTCTACGCAGACTCTCCTTGTTCTTTATAATATGAAAGGTAAACAATCCAGTTTTTCTAGAATCATGCAACTCGTCATATACATTTTATCAGCCCAAATACATAGTAGTTCAACCTTCTCTTTTATACGTTAATAGGACAACTTTCCCATCAGCTAGCGTTTAAGTGGTGTGAAACGGAAAGGACCAAAAAAGCGAATCATTGGCAGCGCTTGTGAAAAGATGACAACATCATTCAAGGGGCATATTCCTCCTCCATATGCTTTCTTACTTACTCCCAGACATGGGCTAGAGTAAAGTCCGGATATTCGGCATTGAAAGAGCATGCAACCCTGTTCAGCTCCTCCTTGCTCATTTTGCGGAAGTGGCAGAGCCTCCACCACCACCACTCGTCTGTGGACGAGGAGAGGGCTCATAATTAACAAATCTCCAAAATAATCAGATAAGACGTTCTCGATACGTTTCACTTATATTGGCGTAGAAATTGGATTTATAATGTACCTATGCAACTTCAACCGTCGCAGGCGCTGACAAATGGTGAATGACATCACCCCCGCACGGGATTACGCTGTTGATGGACAAAGCCGAAGTTGCTCTGCATATATAAAGCCGGCGTGCGCTCGATGATTTTGGTGTAACTCATCAATCAATCAGCCAATTCAACAAGAAACAGAGGCCAATTATCCCAAAATGTCTGGCAAAAACGTCTTCATCGTCGGTCCCGGCTTCATTGGCTGGAACATCATCGACTTGTTAGTCCCAGAGGGCTACAACGTCTCTGGCCTTATTCGTCGCAAAGAACATGCAGATGGGATTACCGCGTCTGGAGCAAAGGCAGTACTTGGAGACATCAACGACAAGGAGGTCATCTCTGATAATGTCCAAGCAGCCGACATTGTCATTCACACTGCCTCTGCGGACCATCTGCCCAGTGTGCAAGGTGTCATTGACGGATTGCGCAAGCGCGCCGCCGCAGGCAAGCAGACCATCTACTTGCACACATCCGGCACGTCTCTGTTAGACGACAATTCCAACGGCGCCTTCAAGTCAGACAAAATCTACAATGACGAGAACCAATCCGAGATCGATGGTCTTCCGGACTCGGCACCCCACAGAGACGTTGACCTCGAAATCGTCAAGGCGAAGAAAGAACTCGGTGACAAAGCCAGGATCTGCATCGTCATTCCGCCCCTCATCTACGGCTACAACCCCAAACACGAACGCGTCACAATCCAAATTCCCACTCTCACCAGGTTCGCCCGCAAGCACGGCTACGCAGGCTACGTTGGCAAGGGTCTCGCCGTCGAGAGCAACATTCACGTCCTGGACCTCGCACGGGCATTCGTAGTCCTCCTCCACGCCGTGGAGAAGGCGTCCCCTAGCGATGAACTAATTCAGAACCCTTACTTCTATGTAGAGAACTCGGGTGATAATGAGCCATCTTGGAAGGAAGTCGCCGAGGCGATTGGAGAGGGTCTGCACAAGGCAGGTGTGATTAAGGATGCTACGCCCAAGACGATCCCTGAGGATCTGCATGGGGATTTGTTTGCGCAGTATACAGGGGCTGTGGTTGGGTTGAACAGCAGGAGTAGGGCGAATAGGTTGAGGAAGTTGGGGTGGAAGCCGCAGGAGAAGAGTTGGAGGGAGAGTTATCTGGAGGATGAGTTGCCTGTGTTGTTGAAGGAGGATGTTTCAAACTTTGCGGGTTATTTGGGGGCTGTTCCCAATCAGTCTTAATCACAAATACACAGAGAGTCGGATTTAACTCGAATTGAGTTTCAACTTTATTTGTATGGATGTCTGTTGTATTAACAGCAGTTGCCAGTGCCGCATGGCTCACCACAGCAAATTCCACACTGTTGGCAAATGCAGCGCTCCCCATCAGAGCACTTGATAACATTAGTAGAATTTAGGTTTGAGTGAATGAATAAAGCATACTGAGAATTGACCTGGTGGACAGCAGGTATTACCATCACCGCCCGGACAGCCTCGAGGGATGACCTCCATCCGACTCCACAGCCATCTGTCCCTGTCCGATGGACCGGGGGAAGCAGTAGCGGTGGCCAAAGCAAACAGGGCAAAAATGGAGAAGTAATTCATTCTAAATATAAAGTCCTCTACAAGTAATGTTGAGAGAATTGGAGAGAGGGTAGACGCTGACAGAGAAAGAGCAGGTAATCTGCCGCCACTTATATATCTACACATTGCGACGTGCCGTGATTGCCGAGAATCAAGATCATCGTGATATATTACGACATCTAGTAAGTCAATTCAGGCTGTAGTTGCGTCGCCGTGCATATTTGGGGTGGAAGTCTCCGCGATGTCTCCGGGCAGTGGGCGACGAGCCGCATCAAGATGGGCGGTCCGGGTAATCGGCCGCCAAGAGATATGACGGTGCGTATCAGCCGTAGCAGGTGGCTCAGTTCGCTGGTATAAGTCGGATAATTGGTTTCTGCCTGTTCTGTCACCCAAGTTGGCTCACTGTGGCCAGCCTGGCTCACCTTGATACATGTCACTAGCACATTGAATTGGAGACACGTTTCCATATTAGAGTAATATATTCAGGGACTTTCAGATTGCCCATTTTGAAATATGTACAGAGTGGTTAAATATTTACCAGAAACGAACAGCGTCGGGGCAGATGGACAGGCCACCGCTGGAGGTCCAGATGGACTGCTCACGGACGGGAGTACCAGTGTGGGCAGCGTTGACCATGACGCCCTTCTTGACGAAGATGCCGACGTGCGCAACACCGGTCTTGCAGTTACCGCCCTTGCCCCAGAAGAGCATGTCTCCGGGCTTGGCCTGGGAGCGGGGGATGTGCTTGCCCATCTTGGAGTGGTACTGAGTCTGAGCAGTGCGGGCTACAAAGCTTTAGTATATTTGCTTAGATGCAGAATTGAAGTATGAAACTTACGAATGGTCTTGCCCTGGGCCTTGCAGACGGCATACTGGGTCAGACCAGAGCAGTCGAAACCGCCGTGGGTAGCACCCTTGCAGCCACCACCACCGTAGACGTAGGGCTTGCCCTTCTGGGACTCGGCAGCCTTGACAATGCCGGGGCCAGTGCGCTTCTCAAGCATCATCTCCTGTGATGGGAGTTAGTATTTGACTAGACATTGTGCGGTGGGTGGTCTTGGTGTAAGTACCTCTGCGGGAGCGGCGATGGCGCCAGCAGCGAGGAAGAGAACAGCGAGGTTGAACTTCATTGTGAATGAGTGTGAATATAGAGTGAAGAAAAGTAGTTGAAAGGATTGTATGAGTTTGAATTGGATTGATTGAATAAAACTACAAAAATTAGGAGAGACTCTGGCAGTATTTATATTAGTCTGGAGAGTGAAGTCGAGGTTCGGTTAGCGGTTCACCAGTAAGCTGCAGGGGTAATGCGGCTGAGGAAGCTGAAGACCAACCTGCCCGTTTCGCCTACGGCTGCTAATTAACTTTAGCGCTGACACGGCAAGGACCTACATCAACAGGAACTGTAATAAGTAGTGCTGGACTTAGTTGTGAGGGAGTGAGTGGGCGAGGCGCACTGCCCTTGGGCGCAGCACAGACTTGGACCCCCCAGTCCCTGAAGGCGTCGTAAATGAAGTCACACTAGGGGAATGCGACAGGTACCATCACCGCCGATTAGAGTTAAGGTGAGTGGAGTCATGGCTTTTCCTGATCTCCATCGCTGACTCCAGGGCCGTAGATGAGAGTTTTGGGGGTCGCACTGGAGGCGAGGAATCACCTCATCACCACATGCAGCACACAACAGTGGCATTGTTACGTGAACGTGCATCGTAAATTGATAATTCACTCACTCTGCATCGCCAAAATGTTACTCTGACATCGACAAAGGGTCGCAACTTGCGTCACTGCGTGGGCATCGGCGTGGAGCAGCGTCGTTATCTCTGATGGCACTGTCACGCTGATTGCCGTGTACCCGCCACGAGCGACTTCGGCCCTGCAGAGCCGCAAAAAAAAAAAAAAAAACATACGCAAAGACAAAAAATTAAACACCGCAGAGTCATCGCCCATTTATTTGAAAGAGACTCCCCCATTCTTTTTGGAACGCGCGAATTTTGTTACTAGTATTCCTCATCCAACATTCGATTTCGTCGCCAGCGAGTTATTTGGGTCGCCATCATGTTCTCCGTCACCTCGGGGGCGCTTCGTCGCCAGGCCGCCAACGTCACAGCTCCGAGCTCCAACCGATGCCTCATCGGCCGACTTCACAATTCCCGAAGCCTTTCGATCTCGTCGAGGCAGAACTCGGCGATTCACAGCAGCCAAGACACGACGGCCACGCGCAGAAGCAGCAGCCTCACCAAGAGCGCCGTCACTGTTGGCGGCGTGAAGCAGCAACGACACGGCTATGCCACGACCACCAACCCCAATCCTCCCCTCGGCAAGAAGAATGCCACCAACGAAGCCAAGTCGCGCATCGGCCTCATAGGAGCTAGAGGCTATACCGGCCAGGCCTTGGTTGACCTGCTCAACAACCACCCGCTGATGGATCTGTGTCATGTGTCGTCGCGAGAGCTTGCCGGTCAAGAACTGCAAGGCTACACCAAGCGCAAAGTCATCTACGAGACATTGTCTCCCGAGGACGTCGCGCAGCTCGACAAAGATGGCAAGGTAGACTGCTGGGTCATGGCGCTCCCCAATGGTGTCTGCAAGCCATATATCGATGCTCTCGATGCAGTAGCCAAGACCAGCGACCGCAAGAGCGTCATCGTCGACCTCTCCGCCGACTACCGCTTCAACGACGACTGGACATATGGCCTGCCCGAACTCACCAAGCGCTCGAAAATCTGCAACTCTACCCGCATCAGCAACCCAGGCTGCTACGCGACCGGCGCCCAGCTCGCCATTGCTCCCCTCAAGGACCACATTGACGGCGCCGTAAACGTATTTGGCATCAGTGGCTACTCGGGCGCCGGAGTCAAGCCCAGCCCCAAGAACGACGTCAACCTGCTCCGTGACAACCTAATTGCCTACAGCCTGACGGGCCACATCCACGAGCGAGAGATTGCCCACCACCGCGGCCTCCCCGTAGCCTTCACCCCCCATGTCTCCAGCTGGTTCCGTGGTATCCATCTGACCGTGTCCATCCCTCTCAAGAAAGCAATGACGTCCCGCGATGTGCGCCTCCTCTTCCAGGACCAGCATGCTGGCGAGCAGCTCGTCAAGGTGGTGGGGGAGCCCCCGCTGGTGCGTTCGCTGGCTGAGCGTCATCACTGCGAGCTGGGTGGATTCGCTATGGACAGCACCGGAAAGCGTGTGGTCGTGTAAGTTGCCCGTTTATAGATACATTCAGGGATTAAACAAAGCTAATTATGCACAGGTGCTCCGCTATCGACAACCTCAACAAGGGCGCTAGTACCCAATGTCTGCGTAAGTTTTTGTCTTTATTCCCCTTTGACGTAAAACAGCCGCTAACACACTCTCGCAGAAAACATGAACCTCGCGCTGGGATACGCAGAGTTCCAGGGCATCCCTAAGGACTAGAGTTACTTGGTGCTGAAAATAGAAAAGTAAAAATACAGTATAGACTATGCCCCTGTGTGCGTATACCAAGACATAGCCAGAAATAGAAAATAAAAACAGCGTAATAATACCAGCTGCCCTCGCTTCGTGATTTTACTGGCCGTTTGACTTTCTCGATCGCCTTCAGCGATTTACAGAGGCGTTCAGCTGAGGCCTGGCGTCGCTAGCCTGTGATAGCCGCTAGCTGGATGGTGCCTGTTTCAGGCACAATGGGCGCTGCTTACGGGGTCGCCGGCCGAATGCGAGAATGCGACGGACATGGGTGTAAGCGATATTGAACATGTACGGCAAATGAGTTGGAAGCCAGCGGCGCGTAAACAAAAAGCCAGAACAACGGTGGACTGAGGTAAACCTGAAGTAGCTACTACGGCACGGCGCTCAAGGTACTAAATGGCGATGTCGAAATTAGCAACGACGAGGCCCAAATTCAAAGACAGTAGGACCATTCAAGTACATTAGTAAAGACGACCCTGAATCGCACGATCAAGATCGCCAGCCACGGGCGACGATTCAACAGCCGCTGAGCACGCTGACCACCATCTGGTGTGTGTAAGCCGTTAGCCAGAGACACCGTTACCCAAAAAGCCAAAAAAGCTCAGCTGGAAATTCTGCTCGCGTTTGAATGCGACCTGATGACCACAGGGCCCCAAAGGGCTGAACGGGGCGGGAATTAGTGTCATGCGAAACAGCGCTAGGCGAAAACGTGGTCAATGCAACTAATAATGAGGTGCAGGACGATGGTGCGGCTGTGCTTGGGGCGAAATTACCACGTTCTAGATTTGCGAGGGGCCGGTACAAATGGAGTATCGTCAACGAGGGGGTTTGCATGGGTGGAAGCTCGTACACAGTAAGGCATGGACAAGAAGAACGTGCAAGGTTGTAATGTGTCAATTTGGTATCTTTCATCAAACTCGAAATGGTCTATCGTGTGCCAGACCCAGCCTCCCACGCAGCAATGCAAATCGTTTGCTAAGTCTCAATGTTTCTCCCCGTTGACCTTTGTTTCTCCATTCATTTTATGCTGGTTCATTGATGCCAACAACTCCTGCAGCAGCGGGTCGCTCGTGTCCGCCTGCGACTCTGAGTCCATAAACTGCGCGATGAGACTCCTGTCAACGCTGTCCTGTGTCACAATGGGCGAAGAAGCATGTTCCTTCTCGAGCATCTCAACTTCTTCCTGCTTGAGGCCCGTATTTGTTCGCTCTGTCTCTGCTGTAGCCTTGTCCGGCTCCGAGTTGGACACGGACGGTTCCTGTTCAGGCCCATGGTCGCATAGACCCGAGTAGACAGATGTGCGTGGACGATAATGGGAGTCTTGGTAATACGGATGTTCCGATCCCGACTGAAAGGGATCCTCCTTGCATATATCATATCCGCTGTCGTCACCTCCCTCGCCGCCGTAGCCATTATACTTTCGAAATGGATCGGAGCCCATGTTGTTTTTTCATTCACAGATCGACACAGTATCATTTGTCTTTGGACCTACCAACGAAGGCTTTTCCACGGCCCGCTCACCTCTTTAAATACTTGTGCTTGACTTAGCATCTCGTTCATAATTTGCGCGATTTTCAACCACAACTTGACATCTCCCCTCATCGACGAGTGCTTGATGCCCATTCTTTCTTGCAGGCTGCTGTGTCACCGTCGGGCAGCTTTGCTTTTGCTCACACTGGCAGACCGGCAGAGTCACCTGAGGAAGCTGGATTTGGCTAAATGCGAGAGATAGGCCATCTTGATGAGCCCGCCTATGTGTCCGGTTCAATCTATTCTTTAATTTAAATGGATGAGATTGGCGGCGGCGGTCGCAACGGTTCGCATTCTCTCCCGGTACGGCGACCAACGCCAGCTGGCACTTGGTTGCCTTACACGACATGAGATAGATACCCAATCTGACGAGTCTATTGGCATGCCAGGCGAAGATATTTCATCATTTTGGGGGATTTCTTCAACGGGAGTTGACCGTGGCCGCCTCATGACATCAGTTTTTTGGTGGCGGCACGGGACGGGATGGCTGCAGATGAGCGGTGGTTTGTCACGAGCGGCACTTGGACAAGATCATCGGGGCTCGCACTTTTCTTGACCGGTTCCTCAAAATGTCGATGGGCGGTGTTTGATGGCGATATCAGCACTCGCTGGCAGCGTGTTGTTTTTTGGCGGGTGAAGTTGCTGTCCCAGCTCCATCATTTAGCTTTGCAGCTCCAGCCTGATTTGTCACATGAGCTGCGGAGAGCCATTCGACGCACGCCAGCGCAACTCGCTCCTTGATAATGACACTGTCGCATTGCCTTTCATCGGGTTTTTAATTGCTTTTTGTTTTCTTTTTGCCGTCCCTCCTGTCTGTCTGACGACGTGGAAATGACGGCGACGACGACGACGCGACAGCCGCCGAAAAGCCTGACCGACTTGCCCAATGAAATCCTCACCCAGATTGTGTCTTGCTTCGACAACGAGCTGCAAGCAACCAACGGCGTCCCTGAGTGGACAAGGCAAAGACCGCCACCGTCATGGCATCATGAGCTATTGGTGCGAAGTCCAGCCATACAGAGCCTACGGCTGACATGTCGACGACTCAACGACATCGCATCGCCCAAGCTCGTCCCCGCACTGCGCATCCGCCTCGACCCGGCGTCTCTGGACATGGCGGCAAATCTCATCAAGAACCCGCTCATCGCATCGGGGATCCTCAAGGTCACGATTGGGCTCGGGCACTTTCGCGAAGAAGTCACACACCAAGAGAAGCAGTTTGGCCTCTACATGCTCGCCGTCTTGAGAGACCTGTACCAGGTAAACTATCTCGGCCGTGCTCTGCGACCCGGTGAGCTACTGGGCAATCATCTGTGTGTCCGCCCCTACTGCCTAATGAGGGATGTATTATCTAGGTCAGTGAGCCCGGAAAATTTGAATGACAGCATAGAGATTCAAGATGTGATGATCGACCTCTTTGACAAGTTTTATAAGAAACATCTCGTCGAGAAAGAGTTGAGGAGTACTGGCAAGTTTGCCACTGCTGCGGCAGCCATCATTGCCCAACTGCCAACAGTGAAGTATGTTGAGCTCACTGACGCCGTCGATCCATTCTATTATCCCTTTCATAGGACGGAGATCTTCTCACAGAGACCTTGGCTGTACAGATACCTGCTCAACGTTCCGTTTCACGCACGAGAAGCATCGCACATGAGTGCGGAATGCACAGCCATGGTTCGGTTCGCTGCTTCTATTCCTGTCGCGATTAAGGCTGCGGGGGTTGACTTGAAGTTCTTGTCTGTCTCGTGCTTTCCCAACGTATTCGTTACCGAGTCCCGACCTAGGTATTTTGGGTTTCCAACACCCAAGGAACGTGAACGTTGGAAAGATGCTTTCAGCTCCCTGGAAGCGCTGCAATTGCAAAGCTTCACGCAGGATAATAACGGTAAATGGTTTCTTCATGGTAAAGAGTCAAATTACCTCCAAGGATTCATCGAGGCGGCGACGGCGGGCTTGAGTACGGATGTTAACGTGGACCCTGGCCCGGTTTATGATTCAGTTTGAGTTTTTCGTTGCATGCCACGGTGATGTGCTGAAATTAGGAAGTGAGGATGCTTCTCTGGGGTGTCTGATGTGTTGTGGCGATGAAGGATCTGGGGCCATGCACACTCACTGTTCTACTTTTTGTGTCGGAGTTACTTGTTCAGGTGATATTTACATGCGTGTTTCTCTATCTACGCTAAATAAATAATTCAATAAATAAATTCTTTAAAGCCTGTCTACTTTGAAGTGTACTTCTTGCCATTGACATTCACAGCGCTGAATCGCGAATGGAAGTTATCGTGGGCATTCTTCTCAGGACGAGCCGCAACAGCAGCAAGGTTCATCTCCCATCCCTTGCCGCCATCCTCACCAAAGACCCAACCAATTTGTCTCAGCTGCGTCTTCTTCTCAAGCTCATCGAGGTAGTTGGCCCAGAGGTACAAGCTGCCATCATCGCCGACCTCCTTCTCAACCTGGATGGTGACAGATTTCTTGCCAGACTGGATGTCCTGGGGGCTAGGGGCGGGGGCGACAGACCAGTCAGACCAGTTATCTGTGCATACTGTAGACAGGCGAGGCGAGCCCTCGTAGAATTCGATGCCGGTCTTGATCCATTTGGGTTCGCGGCCCTTGCGCGTCATGGTGAGAAGGAGGCCGGCTTGGTCGTATTGGTGGATGTAGGTGCCGGTGAATGTGACGGAGACGTTATGGAAGTCTGTCAATGGCTGCTTGCCGAGGAGCTTTTGGGGGGCTGAAGAATTAGCATTTAATTAATCGGGCAAATACAGGTCATTTTACCATTGTAGACGTTGTGTGAGGGAGGAAGCTTCCAAGCATCGGTGAATGGATGGGCATTAATGGTGAAGGGAACATGAACCATGTTTGCGGATATTTATCACAATCAAGCTTTGAGATTTTTGTCAGGCAATTGACAGACTACCAAACAAAAGATCCTGTGCAACATAAACAGCGAACAGCTGAGCCCTTATACTAACGCAACATGCATGACCATGACCATGACCATGACCTGCATGACCTGCATGGCCACGACCACCAAGACCAAGTAAACGAGCACGCTGACGCGGGGTCGCCAAATTCATTTCCAGCCACTCACGATATTTGGCCGAAAAGCAAGGGCCCAGATCACAGCAGATCAACCGGGGTAGAAATCTTGTTCGAGGCATAGCGGCGCAAGGGTACTTTTAGAGTTGATTTAGCGTTTTTGCCCCCGCTAGAACAGGTTAAGAACCCCAGCGCCTTCACCGCAGCCATTCGCCAGCCATTTTTATAACGTGTGATCTTCAAGGATTAGCGACGGGGAGTGTCGGCTCGGCAAGGGTGCTGACGGAAAATTAAGTCGTTAATACGACGTGGTGCTCCCACTACCGGGATTTCGGGAAGGGAGCCGCCGCAAAACAAGTATGGGATTCGGAACGACGGTTTCTAGGGGTATGATGGGTGTTTAATATAGTTGAGCCGCAATTGCGATGGGTAGCTGATTGAAGCGCGTAGGGAAGCGATTTGTTGCAGCCTGTTTGATTGAGTTGGGTATTGGCTAGGCTGCGGTTATGCTGTTCTGGAGGCTGTGCAACGACCAGAGAGGGGGTGCAAGTCAACCTGGCCAACACCAGAAGGCCAGGCAGATAACCAGCAAAAAGCCTTTATAATTAAACTAGCTTCTTCGTCTCTGCTACTATTCTCAGTAGTCTTGTTTGCACTATCAAAATGATTCCTCCTCCTCCCCCTCCTCCCCCTCCTCCTCCTCCGCCATCATTCGCAAACGCTGCCCCTGTGCCAGTCCCTCCAACTCGGCCCCTAGTTAGTACATCACAACCAGAAGGAGCATTCTTGGTAGAACTCTTTATCTTCAATGCATTTCCTTATAAAGACCACTGGGCATACTGGGTGAGCTCAGGTCCAGATACCACCCGAGGCAACTACATCCATGCTTTTGGAGACGTGCGCAATGGATTCGCCTTCGAAATCAGGAGGAGGCATGACTGCAGTGATCCTTCAGATCAGCCAACTACACGAATACCTTTGCAGTGGGTTGATAAAAAGTATTTCAATGAGGCTGCCATGCTAAACGAGGGCGGCACAACAATTGACGGGGTGCCGCTTTGTGAATTTGAGAAGCACCTCCGCGCCGTAAAGGTTCCCGACAAGAGCCTCAACGTTGTGGTAGACAAGGTGACAGAGGCTTTGAAAATCGTTTCAGTACTAGTCATTAACCAGTTACATCACAGTATGCTCCAGTTGAGAAAGTAGAGCAGAGAAACTGCCAGACTTGGATTGTCGAAGCGGCGGACCAATTGGTTGCAGATGGAATATTCACCACAGAAACGGCAGAATATCTTCATGCGATTGAGAAATCTACAAGTCGTATTCTTTGATTACCAATGAAAATTATGGCATCCTATTATGGAAAGACAAGGACAACGGAACAAAACGCTGTACCAAAAAATATTACGACTATTTTACACACGCTGATCTGCTCGCGCCTAATATCGTTCGAACTCCGGGAGAAAACCCAAAGGTTGCGGCCGTCATTGATTGGGACCAAGCTGGGTGGTACCCGGATTACTGGGAGTAATGCAAGGCTCGTCGAGTTGGGCTAATGTTGGAGATGATTCCGAGAAAATTGAGGAACAATGAAGGCAATATTATCTACCATTACCTGCCATTAATATTGGATGTTGTCGATGAGATTGCGGCATATTGGCCATGTTTGTTATTTGCTGCTTCACGATGTACGTGAGGTGACTCGGTGCTTGTGGTTCTTGCTGCAACATATTGTAGGCCGTGCATGACATCACAGCTTTAATTTAAATACTTTCACAACAAAAATCATATCGATTAAATAATTACTAGAACATGCTGCCTAGTTCCCGTGGATATGCTGCTTGGTTGCGGCATCGCCTCTGAGCTTCTCGTCCTTAGCGGTGGGACAACCGTCGAACTTGTTGAGGACTCTTGGTGTAGAAGAATCAACGCCCTTATTACTACTCCTAAACTCATCCATGGTCATGGCAGGCAGCATGGTAGTTTCGTGATGAACTGGTGCCTCGTGGTGGACCTCATGTACGGGCACGGTTGTGTGTACGACCTCAGGCTGAATAACATCCTTCTGAATGACAGGCTGGACGTGCTGGTGGACATGGTGATGAGTATGTACTCCCTCGACCGCCGCAGCAGAAGTAGATGTCTTGGTATCATGAACCGTTTCGGTATCTCTGTACTTGGCCTGGTCTTTAGCGAGAGCGGCCTTCAGGTTTTCGTCGTTGCCCTTGTCAACTTTACGTTCCTGCACAGGCATAGCTCTGGAGGTGTGCTGAGTAGGTCTAGCTAATTATTAGCATCCGCATGAAACCGATACGCAACATCAAACATACAGTGTTTCCTGTTGTTGGATGGGCTGAACAGCAGTCTGATGATGATGCTGATGCACCTCACGATCAACAGCCGTAGTTACTTCCTCATGCTGCTGAGGATGAACATGTTGCTCAGTCACAGGGTTGCGAACATCCTCATCGACGACGGTATCATGCTTTCCATCCTTGGAGATGATTTTTGAAACGGCGGCCTTAGCTTTTTCCATATTGTATGATGTGCAGTGTTTCTGTAGGATGATGTAGCTGGTTTTCTGTGGATTGATTTACTCCTCAAACAAACAGACATGACCTCTGTCTTATATATAACGCCTCTCATTCATTTTGCGTCATCTTTCATCCACACCTATCGCATTGTGCCAAGATGCAGACCGCAGACGCCGCCTATCGCATCATTGTGTCCAGTTTTTCCTCGAGGAAGACAGCTATGCCAATCAGAACCGCAAAATCTCCAGAGATTGTGCCACTCGGTGGTGAGCGCTTTCAGCTCACTTGTATTTATGGAGGAACTGAATGAACAATATGTGGAGTGAGCGCTCACCTACAATGCCCAGATCTTTCCGCCAATTGATCAGGGACGCCGCTTTTTAGAGTTTGCGCGGAGCTCAACTGCCCCCCGACCGCGTCATGGATGATGCCATGCGTCGGATCTGCGGCTCTCTGGGAATAATGAGAAAACATAGATATGCTGCGTATCATTGAATTATCCATCGTGAATTATTCTGTCGATCTCGTCGACCGAGGCTGTTACATGACTTGTGTGTCAATTGAGCAAATGCTTTCAGAACGTAATCAAGTGGTATCATCATCACTACTGCTTCAGGGGCGTCAATTGCAACCAGGCCCATTAATTGACGCCTAACAAACCTGATTCTTTTCCCTCAACATCCTGCTTCTACTGGCCGACCCCAAATCCGCAGGGCGAGCAGGAGCAAACCGTCCTGGCCGTTGCTGAAAACGCTTCGACTCCTCGCCATTCAATTGGCGCAAGCACGGCCATTTAAACAAATTGTGGATTGATGACGGGCTCATGACGATAAAACTCATATATGCAGCTTGACCAAATGTTAACTCTAAACGTCCGCAGCAGCGGCTCCAAGTTCTCAACTGAAAGCATCAGTGGAGTTGGCACAGATCGTCGATTTAATGGGTCGCCAAACCTGCTGAAATGGAAACCCATCGTTCCACGGCGCTCGCTTAGCAGAAAATGCGGAGATGATCGAAACCAGGTTTACATTTCTAGCTGCAGGCACGTCATACAGTGACGGCACTTTGTAAGTCCATGGCGAGGGATCGGGGAATGCCCCTCGCTCTTATAAAGTACCTCCAGCCCAAATGTCTTACAGAGTGACTTGCTTCTACAAAAACATCTCTTCGTATACTACACACGCACAATAACATTCAACTACTTTCGAAGAAAGAAATCATCATGCAATTTTCCAACGCCCTCATCCTCGCCCTCGCTGCTTCTGCCTCTGCCGACATTGGTGGTATCGGCTCAGCCATCGGCGGCAAGGCTTCTTCGCTCCTCAGCAAGCCCGGAAACGTTGCCAGCTCTGCCATTGCTGGCGCCTCATCCAAGGTTCTTGGCGGCGGCGGCTCAACCGCCAGCGGAGGATCGATGATGACCTCTGGCGCAGGAGCTGCGACGACTGGCAGCCCTACCGCAAACTCTCAAATGTCCTCGCTCCAGAACGCGGCTTCCACCGCGACGGGAGCTGCAAAGTCGAGTATCCAGTCTCAGCTTGCCAAGCAGACATCCTCTAGCAAGGCTGGTGCTCCCGCCCAAACTGCCGCGGTCGCAATGGCAGCTTTGATGGGCGGTGCTGCTGTTCTCGCCAACTAAAAGAACCCAATTGGCAAAAAGAGATTTTCTGTAGACAAAAAGCTAGATAGCACTATATAGGAATGGAGGTTACTTTTTTAAATCGTCGTTATGTTCCTTGGCCAATTGCGCTGTAAGTGGTGCACGCGACCACGCCACCTCGGCGACGTCCACAGCCTTCAAGGCGAACATTCAGATCGCCAACTCAGTGTTTTAGTCACGTCGAGAAAATGCTCATGTAAATAAAATTTGGTTCCTTAAATAGCAGCAAGCGAAATTTTCAATGCGCCTCTGTCTTGAAAGGGACTTTGTTGCGGAACCTCGCCCATTCAGCCGGGCTGAAAATGACCCGTTCTGACAGATTGGATCAGATAGCCCTGCCAACGCCGCCTACAATTCGTAACTATTTGCGCCTCCAAAAGTAATCGTGGCAAACATCTCCTGTCTTGTTCTCCACGATTATAACAATTTATCAAGCGTGTACGCTGCCCTTTGTCAACGCCAAACGTGCGACTTACGGGATTAGCCAGTGGGCATTTCCATCTTTGGCCACTAGTCTGCTGGGCTTGGGCTTCATAACATGCGAAATCGTGTTTAAATCACGACGTGGCCCCGTGTTAATCTGGGCAATAGTGCTCACCCTGATCTTGCTAGCTGCTGTGGTCGGTGTTGCTGTTACTCTATTGATCTGGCGCTTTGACAATGAGCACGGTCTGTGGTGGATGCCCGCCATGTTCTACTTTATAAGTTTTATTCCTTGGCCGCTTCTCCATCCCAGGTTGGCGCTTCTTACTTTGACGTTGACTACGTACATCCGAAGCGGAGGCGTTGCAGCGGCGGCTCTTCAACATTACGGTGGTGGACAACCTTATTGTCTCTTCCACGGGCCTGGCTTCGGTGCTTGATTCATTGCGATGGGGGCTTTAGCTGCGCTGCTCTCTCTCCCTTTCCAAATGTCATCTTCACGTTAGAGGGCGGAGGCAAATAAAATGCTCGGTACCTACAGAGTGCCTAGTATACATTGGCTGCATTTCTCTTAGGCCACTTTCGCAAATTGTGACTAATGCTACAAGATCTCCATTTCCCCTTGTTACCCACATGAGTGGCTGTGAGCAGCTGGTAGGAAAGTGCAAGAAATACAAGAAATGGTGAAGATCGGCTCGTTCCGAACGAGATGGCTGAGCCGTGGAAACCGGCACAGCAGAGGCTGAGCTGGGGCAGTGAAAAATAAACTGAACAATGAAGAGTCGTCTTGGCTACTATCGGCTTGTCAAATCAGTCCAAAAGAAGAAGGTCATAGTTGGTGTAATGCTGGGAGGGAGAATACGACTTCTCCTGGGCATGGCAACTTTCTGCATCCAAAACTCTTCATGTTGTTGTGAGATGATGCTTCAGTGCGCGAATTGGTGTCCGACTTGGTCATGCACCCGGGTGGACAGCTTCATGTACTGGGAAAGCAAAGATGACAATGCGGGAGACCTTTGGTCGAAACTGCAATTGTCCATGCATATAAGCCCGTCGCAAACAATCTGGACCTTTCCACTTGTTCACCGCCGCCTTGTTTCACAACTGCCCAATCCATCTCGCCGAAATAATGATTGGCCACCAGCACCTCATCAGCCCTTTGAGCTATGGCGCCCCCAAACAGGGCCAACCTCACCTGTCCGCCAATGGGAACAGCGCAAGAGCATTCAATCTCCAAATCGGGAACAGCAACAACTTTGTGCTGTCTCGTCCCACCGACTACAGAATTTATAATTAGCTGCTCTCACCTAATCCCCGTCCCGAAAACGTGCCGAGTCAGCAGCCAAGTTGTTTAGCGCCGAACCAAGCATTTGCAAAAACGCCTTACAAGCTGGGACTCATATTTTAGCCAAGACGCGGACCAGCTCCGATCACCAGGACAGCAAATGCTTGAAAAGTGGGAAAAAATAAAAACACTGGAGCAATTTTGCGTGAATTTCGGCTCTCCTGCGTTTTGGCACCCATTGTTATCCGTGCCAGGGCTGAGGGCTCGTTCTGAGCATTGGCCTCCCCAGTGTAAAGGGCAGTGTAAGTGAACGTAAGCCTCAGGGGGAATGGGGCATGTTGAGAGAGGATGAAACAGGCACCAATTGAAATTTGGGAAGTCATCGCACGGAAGCACAATTCACAGAGAGATGATCAGAGTGAGCAAACATCGGGCCGCGGGACAGATTCACTGCCGCATGTTTTTTCCTTTGCTGCCCAGTGGGCAAGCCTTCTGACTGTTTCAAATTCTGCTGCATTCTCGTTGCGTGCTCTTACTCACGTTCAAACCCATGGCTATGGAATAATAAGCTGAGCCCCTAGACTCCATAGTGATGAGGGTCTGGGCCGAGCCAGCTCACCAGTAAATTGCCCAAATGGGATCGTATGAGGGCATTCACACTGCGCCTCCATGTGAGAAAAAAATTGCAGCCGCAGGGGTTCGTTCCTGTTGACTGAACGAAGGGCGCCGAAATGGGGCTTTGTTCATTTATCGGTAGCGGATGCCGAAACGCAAAAAGCCCCTGCATGCTTGGCCTTGCTGATGTTGATTCTTTTCAACGAATAAAGACTCAAGCTGTCCCTCTATTTACTTTTGTTTACGTTTCCAGATTGTCCTTTATTTTATTTTCTTCTGTGTCAATTGTTGAGCGGTTAGATTCAAGTGGTGATTACACCTACACACCAACATCATGACTGCACCCGTATCGAGAGCTACGACTATTCGTAGCGAAGAGGTCGCTTTTGCGACTAAACATGTGACTGAGAGAGTTGAAACCAGGTCGACGATACACAACTTGACAGATGTCGAGTTGCAAGATCTTGCTGGCACGCCCCCAGAGCACAACGATAGTTATTTTGTATGTCAACTCTCCAAGATTTCTTCAGCAATGTTCTGACATGTCTAGGCTGGACCTCGCGATTTAGCACACCACTCGCGATGGCCGACGTTTCTCCAACTACACGGCAGTGTGATGCCTCGTATGATTCTTCCCTTATTTTTCGTCGCTGTGTGGACCACGGCTATTACAGCTGTCTGCGAAAAGGTTCACGACAGTAGGTCTCCTCCATGCCGTTAAAAACCTACCTAATCTAACAAATGCAGTCGGTATTCCTCCCACGTTGTTGACCGTTCTCGGTTTCGTGGTCGGTCTCTCCCTCTCATTCAGAAGTTCCACCGCATACGAAAGATACAACGACGGACGCAAATATTGGGCAAACCTCTCCAACGTCACACAAGCCCTAGCCCGAGTCATTTGGATCCACGCCGACGAGCGACCAGACCACGCCCAAGAAGACTTGCTGGCCAAGATTTCCTTCTGCAACATGCTCGTCACCTTCTCCTTTGCCCTGAAGCATCGCCTTCGCTTTGAGCCTTTCACGCACTACGGAGACTTGGAGCCTCGCCTGCGCCATGTTGACATGATTGCCAAAACTGCTGAGAGGCGTGACTGGACCGAGCCCTCTGTTTGGAAGAGACTCGGCATGGTGCTCGGTCTTCCCATGGCTGAGTCCAACCCTCGCAAGCTTATGAAAAACCCCAAGAAGCCTCTTGGTAACATCCCACTGGAGACGCTCAGCTACGCATCAAGATACGTTAAAAGCATCATCGATAATGGCACTCTCAAGGCCCCTGCATATCAGACCCAGGCTATGACCTTCCTCGGAACGATGCACGATATTCTCGCCGGTACAGACCGAGTCGTCAACACTCCCCTGCCAATGGCATACTCCATCGCCATTTCGCAAATCACCTGGGTGTATATCCTTATCTTGCCTTTCCAGCTGACCAAAACGCTTGACTGGGTCACGATTCCCGCCACGGTATTTGCTGCATACATTATTCTCGGAATTTCCATCATTGGTCGCGAGATCGAGAATCCCTTTGGTGAAGACGTCAATGACTTGCCTCTGGACAGCTTTTGCGAGCAGATTCGTCGCGATGTTGATATTATCATGTGTCAGGCACCCAAGACCACCGAGACTTTTATCAACCAGGACGACAATGCCCTCTTCTACCCCTTGAGCAACCATGGATACAATGCCCTCAAAGAGAAGAGCGTGGATGAGATTCGGGGATTGCTTCGCGCCAAGTCTGGACTTGTGTGGAAGGAGTCGCGCGCTGCTGAGGAGGCGGCTGAGAACTCTTGATTTGAGTTGGGAAATGGATTAGCATTATAGATTGGGATATATAAAAGCGTCATTTGGGAGCGAAAAACATGCTATTTTGTAATTTTCTTTTTTTTATATCTTTTTTTTTTCTTTTTGGGTTTAGGGAATATTATTTGAGTAATTGGCCATGACATGTCTCTGTGAGTGCACACCGTGGTTGACTCAACTCGTTCTTCAGCACCACGCAAGAAGAAGCTCGATCAAGGAGAAGCGTGTCTTGTCGCTGTTGCTCCTATTCGAGGTTTCAACCTATTGTCCGTGTCGAATCCTTTTCAAGAACAACGTATGTCGTCATTAAAGGCGAACGCGTCAAATTAACCCGCGTCATCGCCCATTGTCAAGTTTAATTGACATTTAGTGGAGATGTGACCTAGATCATGGATATTCAGGAACAGTCTCCGGTAGATGATCCCGGCTAAAGCGCTACGGTCGGGCGACCGGTCCAAATCACGATCAACAAAACGTCCCGCACAACCAGAAAATTTGAGCCAATGAGCAAGATGTCCACATCCTGACAAAAGTTTTAAGACTTTTGAAGACTTTTCATATACACCTGCATTGTTTATTGCGTCGTACGGCGCGCAGTGTCTTGCTTGGACGTGTCTCGGGCGTGTCCCGATCGGGGGAGGAATGCACAACGATAACGACAATGGAATTCAACGTTGATGGGAGGATTGTAGAGTAAGACCAGGATTAAGCATTGTGAAGTAATACATTCAGGGTGCAGTATATCTCGATTGCGATTGCGTTCAAGACACATGTGGTGTGTTTTTTGAGAGCGGAATGTGTTGCTCAAACATTGGGTGCTCGCGAGATGATATGCGTGAGCGAAATTCTACGGAACAAGTGATCCATTTAACTGTCATGTAGCAGAATATATGTCACCCTATATGTATTGATAACCAACCTTTATTCTTTCCTATTAATTTAAAACAATTTTTGGATTTTTTTGTGAGCTACACTGGCAATTTGAAACCTAGGATGGAGGTG
The DNA here is from genome assembly GCA_022702485.1 of Simplicillium sp. C3G150-2. Classification (NCBI taxonomy): domain Eukaryota; kingdom Fungi; phylum Ascomycota; class Sordariomycetes; order Hypocreales; family Cordycipitaceae; genus Simplicillium; species Simplicillium sp. C3G150-2. The sequence goes on along the minus strand of JAJIYY010000008.1, from coordinate 1,579,088 downwards.
TAGGTTAGGTAGCCATTTCTCCCAAGCCAAAATTGCCTAATTGGGTAAGTGGATAAGTGGGGTCATATCATCACGGCGACATCTCGGACGAGATAATTGTTTACATGCCATTGAAGGGTCACGTTGACACAACCCCAGCTGAAATTGACCTGTTGTGTATGATGGAATTGTTTTGTTGAAGCTGGTAGCCATCAATTGGGGATGAATTGGCTGCCAATTACAGAGGGAACGGATGACACGACGCAAGTAGGGTGAGCACCAAAGGAAGAAATACAGTCACTGGCAGACAGACGACAAAATTATGTAGTGATACCATGTATTGTAAATTATAGACAGTGTGAAAAAATTAAACACCAAACCCAAATATTACTTGCAACCATGGTTTTAAACCAACCATTTTCCAGAACGCTTATTTTCTGCCAAGAGGAGCCACTTACTGGCCAAGACCAGCAAGGAGACCAGCAACACCAGTCAAGAGAGGAGCAACGACACTGTTACCGAGGCCAGCAAGGAGGGGAGCGAGGCCAGTGACGAGTCCGGGCAGGAGACCACCAAGGAGGGCAATGAGAGCAGTGATGAGGTTGGAGACGAGGCCAAGCAGAGAGTGGAGGATGGAAGCAAGCTGGGGACGGATGCCGAGGATGGTGACGATGGACTTGACGGTGAAGAGGACTTCAGAGAGGAGAGCAGTGACGAGGGTCAAGGTGCGGTCGAGGTCAGCAGGGTTGGCGTTGATGCCGGCAGCGTCGAGGATCTTCTTGAGGATGTCGGTGAGCTTGAAGTGCATGGCCTGGAGCTGGGGAGCGACGTCCTTGACGGCCTGGTCCTTGGTGATGGCGCCAGACTGGACCTGGGCGAGGGTGGAGTTGATGGCGCCGGTGGTCTCCTGGAGGTTGGAGAGGCCGTTGCCAAGGACGGTCTGGAGGGCAGAGATGTCGTGGATGGCTTCGGCACGCTTGCCGGGGGAGGTGATGCCGTTGACAATCTCACCGACACCGAGCTCCTGGTCGCCGGAGCCAAAGGCGAGGTCGGTCAGCTGCTGGACGGCGTCGGAGACCCCATCGCGGCGCATGGTTTGGGGGGCGGCCATGACGGCCGTGGCCATGGTGGCGATAGCAACGAGAGAGAACTTCATTTTAAATGTGAAAGAAAGTGAGTAAGAGAATGTGTAGTGGTAGTAGATTAAAAAAAGTTAAGAAGAGAAGGAGATTATAGTGAGTGTGGATGAGGAGAAGGGAAGAAAGGATGAAGATGTAAGGAGGAATCACAGCCTATTTATCCTGGGAGAGGTATTGGCAAATCTTCACCATTACTCGGGGGCCTGCAACAATTTGGTTCAGTGCCTACAGAACAACAATGAGGTCATATTTCCGAGATTACATGCCTGGAATACACCAGAGGGCAAACAGCTTTGGCCCCCCCGGCGATGGAGTCAGGCAGAGCCGGAGCCACAGTGGAGAAAACTAAACCCTGACATTAGAACGAGAAGGAGTATTGCTGTTGAGCGATTGTATGTACCTTGCTTGAAGCTGGTAGGTATACTTGGCAGACAAGTACACCAGAGACAAACATCAACATGGGTGGAGGGGAGGGTCCCATTGGGATGGGAGAGATGGATGCTAGTGCTATCGGCAAAGAGCGCGAAAAGCGGACCGGACTAAAGCGAAAGAGAGCAAGACCATCGCATGGCGGTTGTGCTAAGGCTTCGCTCTCAAATTTGGAGTCCACCGTAGAACCACCGCGGTGGGATCCATCTCAGCAATGCCGATCACTTGCAACCTGCACTAGCTAGGAATGGCCTTTTGACCGGAGCAGCAGTGACAACATGGGATATGCTAGGCTGTCAAAGTAGCAAGGCATCTGGTGCTAATGCGGCAAGGGTAGTAGCTTAGCGTTGAAAGTAGCACCGGCTGTGCTTTCATAGAATCGCATGCCTCACCTAGATGGGTTTATGTTCATGCAGGCTCGTTGCTGCTGAAGCGACAACTTGCAGTAGTTTGAGAGGAATGAGCATCTTTTCAGCTTCGATTTAATTCTTCTCAGAGACCCAAAATAATACTCAAACTTTTTTTTGTTATTATTCACGCACATTCAATGGGATACCTGATCTGTGCTTTCTCCCCCCCACGTACAGCTCATGATGCTTTTAGACATTGTTCCACACGGGCTCCCCCCTCCATTCCTAAGGATAATAACAACGACTCGACAGGAGCGCACCCTAAAACTCTGTTTTTAATGAGGCTCCCCATTGTAAAATAACAATTCAATGACGGGGTTTTGCAAACTAACGTGTCTTGTCTTGAACAATAGTCAACGGTTCCTTACCACCCGGCCGAGAGACCCTTGCCAATTTGCAACTGCCTACCCATTTACATGATGTCTAGACTCTTCGCCACCATGGAATAGTCCGCGAAGCATCACCGCCAAGTAACTAGCACTTATTTAGTCTGCTAGGCTCATTTTTAGTACGACATCGCAAGGATCTCAGGTTGAGGCTAGCCTCATGATGCCGCGATCCATCATCTGACTCGTGCCGGCATTTATGTCAATCATGTCAAATGCAAAAGCGTGATAAGAGACAGCTCAGACAAGGCTCTATGTTGACAGGTCGTAAATGCACTGGTAACAGTCACTTCCTTTGACCTATTCCGACAAGATGTGCATCGCCAAACTCTATCACCAGAAAGCGTTACGCCTCTGATGCCATGTGGTGCAACGCTGTCCACGAATGAAATCCTTCGCCTGTCAGAAAGTTTATTAATTTTAGAAATAAACACTCCAACGCTCAATTCGCCTCTTCAAATTCTATTTCACCGCGAGTGCTGTCCCCCAAAGTACATGCAAACCTAATTCCCAAAGTGTCGATCTTTCACCCAGTGTCAAGCTTTCAGCCAATCAGCCCAGCACGCCATTTCATCCAATCTAGGAAATGGACGCCATCATTTCCCCCAAAGTCAAAGTGTGCACATAAACAAACTGCAGTCGCAAACGCAACCGGATCGGGAATTGAAACGGAACAGATGGGGCACCCCCCGTCAAGCTCTCCACAACTAGCCCATGTCCAGAATTAATACTGGCTAAACTGACCTGGTCTAGCAAGTCCTCATTAGCCTTGTCGATCGCTATGGCCCTGCCAAGTCAGCCGCACAAGGTCGGAGGTAGCATTCATCGCGTCTCTCTGGCCCTGTTGCTTGTTCCAAGTTTTACGGTGGCGGGCGGATGCCTGCTATGTACTTTCGGTTACTGCCTTGTTCCCTGTTTATGCCCCCCCAAACTCTTGGGGAATACCAGTATGTCAACTGCCTTCCCCAGTAAGTTGGCTAGTTAGCCTCAATAGTTCTGTCTCAGTTGGCCTTGTTTGTCGTTAGTGTTTTCTTGGTAGTTCACGGCTGATACCTTGAGCAGTGAACCCTCCCTGATGAGATGAAGATATTTCATGGGTTTGCATTTCTTGAGATGAGTCGCTGTATGTCTCAGCCAGCCACAGGGAACCGGCACTTGTCGAGAGGCTCTTGAATGGTCATCGATTCTGCCCCTGGTGTATTCCCTGTAACTGTGAATGCTCCTCCACCACTTCATAGGGGCTCCGGGTTGACCAAGCTCTTCCGCCGCACAGTGGACAACTTTTTCTCTAGGAAAACTCTGGGGACCGGCATCCACCAACGGAGTACTTCGTCGCGGCTCCCATCACAAGCTCCACTAACCCAGACAAAAGCCCAAATTAGACATGCAGTTGAACGCCCTGTCCCAGCGCCATGGTACTGCAGCACACCGACTGCGGCCGAAGCGCCCGAAGTGGTGTGAACATCTTCATTTCGTCTCTGCAAGATGCACCAGTTCTTCCCCAATGTTTCCTGCACCAAACCCCCCTGTTCATCTCTCGTTAATTGTCAAGATAGGGGCGAGGGGGGCACCCTGGTCCCTTTTATGGACTTGTTCCCTCTCTGCCTTTTGCCCTGTAGACATTTACCCGTTAGGTGAGAAATTTCGATCAGCGCTGTAGACACAAAACTTGTTCACCAATACCATCGAGATGTCTACTCACACAGCGGGATAAAACAAATTTTCTCATCGTTCGCGTTGCAGTTGTCTCGGCGCCACCAACGGCGACAGTCCGGACCGCTGTTGCAACGCCTTTTTACCCCCGTGCCGTTCTATCCTGTTGTCCGCTCCTTTTTGATTGACCCAGCGTCATGTCCAATTTGGAATTGTTTGCCTTTCGATCCAAGCCCGCCCGGCCATGTCCTCACCATCAGGTTCCTTGCATAAGACAATCAATCACGTCAGTGGTCCTCTACCAAATTTCCCCCATATTCAATTAACTTGTAAACGAAATAGCATGTAACCTAAAAAAGGACCAACTAAGAAAAGCTTGTCTGGGCGGCGCTCACGCACCGTCCCACCCACACTAAACCATCTTCAACCATTCTTGCGAACCGCCAACCAGCTTAGTTAAGTATACACCAATCTCATTGGTTACCAACAACCATCCTGCCTTTTATTCACGGAATAATCAAATTTTGAAATGTGATTCTAATTGCATGCTAGCTTTGCATTAGCTCTGTGACGGATCAAGGTGTACATGCTGCCACTCGCAAGTACCTAAACGAGCCAGGCGATGAATTCCGGACTCGAGGCTCATCATACCGTCTGCCAGCGCAGAGCAAAGCTCAATCTATGAGAAATCATGCCATTGTACACCATGGCGCAATGCTTGCTGACGAGCGCGGTGACCGGCTTTGAAAATGTGCGCTATTGTTATCGTCCAATCGCATCTAATGTCGCTTTGGTGGTCTATGACGACATTGATGAAGAACAATCGTATTATTTGACTACTTTGAACAGTTCAAACTTTCAATCACAATGTAAAGGGTTTAAGGCAAAGACAAAAATCCAAACCTCGAACTGTCTGTCACCTTGCCTCGGTTAATCGATCTCATCCAAGACAGCCACACTCGCTGTCGTCGATCTGGCGCCGCAAGGCACAAGTCACATCGCATCAAATCACATTACACAGCCGTAGATCTCCCGTTTGCAAGCCATTAAACACAAATCGCTTGATCAGCATTTATCCGTCGTGATCTCCATCATGAACAAGTAAATAGAATCGCTATCCGCAAAAGCAACCGTAAACACCAAAACACCAAAATGTGTCTATAAACTCAAACCTTCGCTTTCTTTAAAAACTCCGTTCCCATGCTCCCCACCAAACGCCAATGTTCGCTGCAATGACCAAATCCAGCATCTTTAATCCATCGCTGTAAATCAAGAGCTTGCCCAGCTTTGCTCTTGTGCCTCGGCTGCCTCCTCCCGCCTTCTCCCCGCCCACATTAAGCTCGAACGGCGACACCGTATTGTCGTTCTCATCGCTGCCACTGTCTTTGTTGAGTAATTTGGCGAAATGTCCTCGGAGCTTGGATTCCACGTCTTGATCCGAGCCTGGGAAAATTTCTGCACCGGGAATGTTGAATCGAAGTTCGCTGACTGCTACAGATGAGGACTTTGGCAGGCTGAATCCTTGGTCTACCAACGGATTATAGTTGTTCGACTGCCCTTCCTGCAGTGTATGGTAGCACCTTACGCTTCGACCGCCGTTGCCCGTGCGAAATTCACACTTGCCATCCCATGGACTGGTGAAAACGTAGCCTCGTGGCTTCATTCCTGGCATGGGGACTCCCAACGACGTCGTCTCCTTTTCTTCTGTCGACTGATCGCTGTTCGTCCGGCGATGACCCTTTGACATGTGTTCTTCCAAGCGATGGAATTTGTCTTTCAAGTTCGATGTCCAGCTCCTGGAATACAACATTTGCACTTGGCGCGAGAAAACTGTTGTGTCGTCTTGACCTGCCTCATCTAGTCCATTTGCTGCAATGGCTGCCATTGCTGCAGCATCGAGGGGAGCTCTTGGCTTTGCCATGCCTCTGAACTTTGCGTATCCGGAATGCTCAATTCGAATATCAATCGGCGGGCGCTCTTGCGGCTGATCTTGTGCTGTCGATGCAAAGAGCCTGCCCTGTTGCTGCTGTTCTTCCTGCTCGGCAGCATCCAGCTGGTGGGACGAGATCTTTCCAATATTCCATTGAGCACCTGTACTTGGGTCGCGACGAATAAGTGTCAATGTGAAGGGCTCGGATGTTGGCGCCGAGAAGATGCTCCTCTTCCTAGGAGATGGAGAGCGGCTTGCTGGCTTCCTCTGTGACGGCACTGGACGACGTGTAATTCCTCCATCTGAGTCACGTCTGCCGCCACCAGGGACCGGCTTTCTGTCTGGAGATGGTGTCATACGAGGACCCTGAGGAAACATGGATCTGGGTCCGACTGGTTTTCGCACTGGAGGAGCCAGTCGGTTGATTGTGGGCTGCGTGCTCTCCTCGCCAGTATACTGAGCCAAACCCAAGCCCTCATTGTTCGTTACTGAGGGTGGGAGTGACAGCTGTGAGTCGTAGGAGCCTGTCGTAGCAGCTCGCGGCCTAGGCGGTACCGTGAACAACTCATCCGTGGCAACTGAGCTCCTTTGATTGGAGCCAGCATCCCACGGAATCTCAGGTAAGGGATGTGCGTTATCGGGTAGAGGCTTTCGTGGTATGGAGAGTGGCGACGAGTTCTCGTCGCTGCCACTGCCCAGGTCGTCCGTTCGGATCGGTGCGGGTGCCTCAAATTCGGTCGGTTCTAGTTCCAGGTGAATGTAGTATAGGGAGCTCGCGATGTCTTCGTTCGTGACATTTTTCAGCTGTGGCTTGAACGGCGAAAGGATGACATCTGGCCGATGGTTAGCAACTTGCCAAGGCCGTACGTACTTCAGAGCAAAGAAAAGCCTACCTCTGGTTCCTGGTACGCGGGATATATACAGAGACAACGGCTCCTGCTTGTCCTCTGAAGGCTTCTCAGGGTATTGCGGGGGATTCGACGCGAGGATGTTGAGGTCTGAAAGCGACTGGGCCTCCATGGCGGTCAACGGTTCGATCAAACTTGTCGCTTGACGCAGCGGTTTACGACCTCAACGGTGTGTCTTGTGTGCATGAATCGATTGTTTTTTCGTTTCTTCTTTCTTTTTAGTAGGAAAACGAGCGTATTTGTCGACAGCGTTGCGAGGTAATGTAATGTAGTTGGCTGCAACCGCCGTGGCGGGGTCGTTTAGTTTTGTGTTCAGCAGGCCCAGGTGTGCGCGACTCGAGAATCCGACGTCATCAGCGAGGCTGTGCGAGGTCGTTTGAGCTGGCCTTGTGAGATGGTATCGTAACAAACGGCGCTTAAATGACAAGAATTATTTGACTTAGGCTAAACGGGAAAAGGAGACAAAGCGAATGTAAAAGGCCGGAAGAGATGGCAAAGAAACTCGTGTTGACAGCGCCGGCCAAAGGGTGATCAGGTGCTGCAGGGACACGTACAATTATTTTAGGGTCGCAATGGCGGGAGATCGCCACCCACCCAAAGGGAATTTCTTTTATCGTTTATTGCATCGTTTTGCAGGCCAGACAAGGACAAGGTCAAGGTGAAGAGGCGGAGTGACGTCGCTGTGGCGCGCGGCACTTTGGGGCTTGGCCTTGGCCTGTTGCACCGTTCAGCAGGGAAGGGGTCCACCAAAAGGCTCCTCTCCAGGGAGTGCACCCGCCTGTAATTGGCCCATGGGTGTGCTAAAAACAGAAACAGAAACAGGACAGTCAGTCTGGGCAGTCACGGCGTATCGCAGCCCAACGGTGCCATTCACAGTAGCCAGACAGGTTAACGATGAGACGTGAGTGTTGTGCATTGAGCAGTGGAATTTCTGTGTCTTGCTACCGGTAGTCCAAAAAACGAAGGCTAGAATATACCTCTCTGCCAGATCTTATCATCTAGTGGCTGTAACCTTCCTCCTTCTGGCGCGTCCCCGATGCGCCCCCCTGGCCGTAGCCTTGTTTCTTGGTGAAGTCCTTCTGGGAGCATGCGCGGATGCTGAACAGTTTATGCAGGTGGTTGATGTTAGAGTCTTCAACTCTTCTCCAAACACCTCCGGATTACCTTCACGGCCAGTCATTGCGCCTTCTGGGCGACCAACTCGCTGTAAAATGTCATGACTGATACCTAGGCTCTTGATAAGATGATCTGCCTCTGATGTCACCAGCCAGGTTTTCCTCTGCGCAATAATGTCCAATGCCATATCCCTTATTTCGCTGTCGACATCCGAATTGTACATGAACGCGACGGCGTCCAAAAAACCCCTTGAGTGAGCCATGTCTTTTGCCAAGCACTTAAACCTCTCGAGCGCCTTGACTCGAATGCCGTCAGATAGAAAATAGTGCGCCGCTGCATACACTTTGGTGTGTAGCAGAATGTTCCCTTCTGGTTCAGACCAAACTGACGAAGTCTCATCCCAAGGAAACGATGGATGCCCAGTGTAGTCGCCGTGGTATAAGTGGTACACCACGTAGCCAAAAGCCTCCGCGTCGATGTCCGTCAGGTGGAAGACATTCGTGGAAGCTTCCTGCAATTTTGAAGTAGCATTAGCAGTGCTACGGACCGGATGTCATGTTGAAGGGAGAGCCGTGCAGTAGCGAGTATCGTACCTTAAAGTTGGACAAGCAACCTGTTCGAAAGTACGGCAGCTCAACACAGACGACGCATTTGTGAAGCTTGAAAATCTCATCTCCACATATCACAGTGAGATCCGAGAACTGTTCATCCCCATAAAGGCTGTTTGAGATTAGCAAACTCCTCACGAAACACTAGGTGAGGCGAGCCGCATGACGGAAATTTTACGTACCGATGCAACATGTCCATGATGAAGGCAACCAATAGGCTTGTGTCAGTCAACTTGAAAAGGAGAAGGGTCGCAATGAGCCTGAAGATGCTTTTGATGTGCAAAAGCAAATGATGTTGTGGCAGAGTTCGTTTGCAGGTGGCCAGTCACGGAGAACAGCCACCAGCAGGCGGCCATGGCGGAGTGCAATGAGCACTATTTACTGCGTGCGACATGTGCATCGCAAATTACCGAAGGAAGTGAGAAAGAAATTATAAATGTGGTTACAAAAAAAAGCAGCTGACTATCGCAAATTGTGAGTGAATGTGAAAAGAATATTGATTCAGTCCAATCGTGATTCCAATCCCATAAGCGAGCGAACACTGCAACTCTGCCAAGATGAGCTCAATAGATCCAACAATTCAAACAGAAGTAATATAAAAAACATCATTCAACACGTCCAATGTCCCAGTTTAACATAGCCCTCACCTCCTTGCAGTCTTGGCAGCTCGAGTCGAGCCAGAAATCGGAGATGGATTTGGTCGTTTAGGAGGCGGCCGGAGATGCTCGTCAACTCGTTTCAGCACATCGTGACTGATACCCAAGCTGAAAATCAGCTTCTCTGCCTTATCACTGAGCTGCCAGGTTCGATGCTGCGCGATACCTCGAAGGGCGACCTCGCGCATCTCTGCATCGGTCTTTGCGGAGAATATGTACTCGACAACCTCGACGAACCACGGCGTGTGACCATACAAAGTAACGAGGGCAAGGAATTTTGTTTTTGCCAGCTCTTTCAATGCTACACATTCGAAGTCGATGGCTAAATAGTACAGCTTTAAGTGTACCATCATGTTGCTTGCTGGCTGAGAGGTGTCTGGGTCGACTACGACACCACTTGCAGTCTTTCCATTTTTTTGCTCCGCTGCGGTGGCACGAGGGAAAAAAGGGCCTCGGGTATAGTCCTCCAGATATAAAAACCGGACAAAGAAGCGAAATGATTCGGGATCCGTGGTCTTTAAAACAAAGGAGCCATCGTTGCATGGCTAAACAATGAACATGTTAGCATGGGCTGCCAAAAAAAGCAGTTCAAGACTAGTCATACCCCGAGAAACAACTTACGGCAAATAGATGATGAAGGCGATGGCGAAAGACGGGTGCTTGGGGAATAACGATGTTTCTGTGAAGGAGATGCTTGTCCTGGCCGCAGAGCACGGTAAGATCTGTGAATTCTCGATTATTGTAGAGACTAGCCAAAGTTAATACATCAAGGCCAAAGCTCAGGCTACCGTATGCAAAACATGAAGGGACACACTGTAGCAAGATGTCCATTTCTGAAAGATTTGGAGAAGTAAGAACAAAATCAAAGTCCGAGTCTTGAGTGAGATGATGTCGGTGGTCTCGTTTGAGCGAAAAGTGAAGTACGATCGAGGATGCTGGTGAGAAGTTTCGCGTTTCGAGCAGCCAAGTGCGCGCACCTTCGCAAACGCACCTGCCAGCTGTCTGAAATTTACGCGGGGAGAATAAAAAAATTAAGATTGTTGTATTATTCTGGCCAAATTGTAGCCCGTTGGAGCAAATTACCCATCAATGGACAACGTGGGCATCACTGCATTACTTCTTCCGCCACCTGCTACGACCCTTCTAGAACACAAATAGACATCCAACTTTCAAAAGCATTGAATGGATAATGAAATGTATATTAATATTAACCTTTACTTCTATGCTTCCGTTCTTCGTTGTCTACAACCGTTTGACGCAACATACAAACTTTGGAGGTTCTCTTTGCAAGTCACCCCTTGATCCCGCTCACTGTTAACATCGCCGTCTTCCATGTTGGCTTTATGACCTTTCGAAGCAGGCGTTTTAGTTATCGCTTGAGTCCAATAAAGTTGTGATGCTGATTTGCGCATGGTCGAGAAACTACGCTTATCGACAAAGCCACGATGCTACCTCATCAACACCTCGCCTTACACCATCTCACATACCCCAAGACTGCAGTAAATACCCTCATAAAAGTTGGTTATATGTATTCTAGTCTATATCTATTTACATCTAAGGGGCAGCAGTGGCGGTGGTACCAGGGCAGTTAGTCGGTGTCTGGATGAAGGTACCCCAAGCGCTAACCAAGTTGTAGCAAGGGCTGGTGGTGACACAAACAGTCTTGGTCTTGGTGACGATGCTAGCAGCGCTGGTGCAGCCACAAGGAAGAGTCAAGCCCTCTGTTAAACGTCAGTATCGGCAAAAAAAACTCTTCCGACTCGATTGACTTACCATCAGCAGCACCGTTAATGGGGCAGTCATAGGGACATCCGGCGTCCTTGCCTCCGTACCAAGTAGCAGTGACAGTAGGAGTGCAGACCTTGGGGTCCTTTCCACCACCACAGGCAGAGACGACGGCACTGATTTCGTCAGTAAATATTTCACATTTTCCGCTGTGAATCTGCAGTGACTTACGCAGCGCCAAGAGCGAGAGCGATGAACTTCATGTTGAGAGTGGAGTGATTAAAAAACGAGTGTAGTCTGATACTGATCGAAATCCCCCCAAATTCCCCGGAATGATCGTCACCCTTATATAGAACTCCAAATTATAAGGCAAAGCAGTGGTCGAGCAACTACCATGCCACTGGAATGCACGCTTTGGCATAATCTCGTATTACGCCCAAGCCTGGTCTGACGCCCCGTACCCTGGATAAAAAGTATATTAACCTTGTTTGACAATTCTAAAAATAAGGCTCCCGACGTACCGAGCGCGACATCCCTGAGCTCATGCTGACAATGATACCTCCAATCGGGCAATTGTGATGAGCTCTTGCATGGAGAGTTGGCCGCCAAGACCGTTATACGAACCGATGGCTGCCGCCATCTAGATTGTTTCCGTCATAGCTCTGTCGGACATAACCTCATTGGATCACCAGCTGAAAAACGTCACCTCGTTTAGAGCAATGTTAACGAGTCTCGTTCATCCCAATTGAGAAAATGCCGTCGACACAATACAATTCCGCGCGGGCAAGTTGAACCAAAAAAACAAGACAAAAACAAAATATAGATTCGCCCAGGTTGGCATGTCTTTGGTGCGGGCATGAGCTAAAATTAACCCTTCGTTTGTCGTCTATAAAACTACCTCCCTCGCCTAGACCCCAGAGTCCGTCGAAATCAGGCTTCATCGTCAATTCTTACTTGATCTCCATCCAGGGCTAAACTCCTTTCTTATTTCAGGCAGCCTTCTTCTGCTGATGCTCCTGCACGACCCTCTTGACAACAGCGTCCAGACTCTCGTCCTTGAGATCCAGCAGATCCATCGCGAATTCTTTTCGTAGGGTCCAGTCCGCATTGACATTGCCCAGCACGAACACAATGTCATGAACAGCATGCGCATCGCCCTCATCGAGCTTCTTCTGCTCCCTCGCCAGAAACCCATTTGAATCCACGTGCTGCTTCTTCCAGGTCGATCCCGTAGCCCGCTCCAGCGCCGCCACCACCTCCAGCGCCGTCGGACAGAAACTCTGCACAAATACGAAGCGGTTCCTTGTCTCCTCCGGGCGCTGCAGCACCCGGACCACCGTCTCCGCGACACGGCCCAACGTCGACGCGGAAGCCTTCGTATCTCCGGCGTCTAAGATGAGGGCTGTCTGAGTATCCAGATCCAAGTGGAAGTAGTTGTTGTGTAGACCCCAGTCGAAGAAGTGGCCGCATACAATGGATGTCCAAGTGAAGGGCAAGCTGTCGTCGCCTGAAGCGCTCTCACCTAGCTTCTCACACTTTTGCTGCACGAGGTGCTTGTCCCTGTAGAGCTGGAGGTGTTTTTGAGCTTGAGCACTGGCGGCGTCACAGCTGCCGTAGTCCGCAGGGATGTAACGCTTCACACCGGCGCGGTAAGCGGCCTCGACGAGGCGCAGGTGCTGGTTCACGTCCTTGAGGGGGAAGGCGGCGACGACGGCATCTTGGCCGGTGAGGGCCGTCACTAGCTCGTCGAGCTGCATTTCGGGCGAGATGGGGATTTTGGTGATGGATGCCGAGTGCGCCGGCTCCGAGGCCGAGTTGGACCGGATGAGCACGGAGACGGCGAAGTTGGCCTGGACGAGGGCGTCGAGGACGACGGTGCCCAGGGAGCCGTTGGCGCCTACGAGGAGGACTTTTTGGATCGACATTTTGTAAGTTGGGTGGGATGAAAGGTGAGTTTGTGAGATGATGAGACGAAAAATGTGACGAAGTGACTGGCGTTATAAGGTTTGATGATGGCATGAGCCCTGCTGTGAGTTTCCGTGGGGTAATAGCTTCTGTTTGCCCGTTATTGGCGGGGTTGATTCACGGCCACCGTCGGCTCCGGCACCGGCGACTTGAGCTCTATCGCCAGAGCAGGTGAGAATGAAAATGGGCTTGGAATTGGGCGTGTTTTTGTGCCATTGCGATGATTCGTCGTATTTTTATTGAATTGGCTAATTTTTGGTGATTAGCAGTGACTGTGTCTGCGAAGGTGTTTGTTTCGTAGGTATGACGAGGCTAGGCGTTGCGTGTAGCATGGAGGCCAAAGTCGCCAGCCGTACTATCCGGGGACTAAAGCAGTTGAGCTCCTCTGCTAGCTGTTCGGATTTCTATTAGAATAGAGGTATGGAGCTGGCGCTATGGCTTCACGGTTTCGTTGACGGATGTAGCACCAGGTGGTGGTGAACCATGACTGTAGAACCTCCCTTTGTCACCGAATATATCTTTAATAAGTATTCAAAATTTAAGAAATATGGACAATGTCTCTGAAACTTAATTTCGAGAGGCAGCAGAAGGAACTTGCCTGGGAGCTGGCGCGTACTGCCGTTGCGTGTGAGCTCTCCACAGCTTGTCGGCCTACATCGCAATGCGGGAGCGACACGCACATTGCAAGGACTGCAAATCAGCCCTTGATTAATTTTTGTCACTTTGACATCCATTGCTCTAATTCGCCTGAATCAGTCGTCATTTGAACGCATTTCTGCCCGTTGGTCCCTGAAGATCTTCGCTGTGCAAGTCTCCGCTGATCCGAAGCCACAGTGTAAGTCACGCAGCCACGCCGACGCTATCCATTTGTGTGGTCATGGGAATCTCCAGAAATGCAATGTAAAAAAAGAAAAGCAGGTATGTATTTCGCTAATGGTATATGGCTATATGTAGATTATACAAGAATCAAACAATTAAAATCATCTCCTCCATTATCGTGAATGTCTCTGTAGCCTCTCCAGTCTCTCTAAGCCGACATACGTCCTCGGCGGCTCTGAGCTCCTCCTCACCACGAGAGTATTCTCCCTCTCATCCAACCTAGGTCTCACCTCTCTGGGCAGCCCAATGCCAACCCAACCCGTCTCCCTCTGGATGACCATGGGCCTTGACCTATCGACCTGGTCCAAGCAGACATCATCATCCTGCTCGTCCTCCGAGACCATCCTAACAGACAACTCGTGCCTCAAGCCCTCCAACTTGCGAATCCACGCCGTGAGGTGACGAATCTCGTCCTCGCGAATAATTAGGTCATATGCCGACGCCTCAGCGCTAGCTCTCATGCGCTTGAGTCTCTCAAGGCGAATCTTTAGATTATACAGCTCTTGCATGGAGGGGCGTCGCTCATGCGAGCTTCGATAGGCGGGTGGGGGGATCTCTAGATCTTCCACGCAGTATACGGGCGGGTGTTGATCCATGATTTCTCGTGAAAGAGGAGATGGCGAGGATAGAAAGTCGTTTATTTCCTCTGCCCCGCGAAGGTTTGCTTCTTGGTCGTAGAGTTGGTTGCAACGCGGTCTGCGCCGCAGGAGTGGCAGGGATGGAGGTTTAAATCGAGAACACAAGGCGTCGTCTGCGCCGCCCGTGCGCCGCCTCGACATGAATAGCATGGCTAGGATAACCCAACAGACAATGGCTACGCCGACAGCTAGAGCAACCAATAATCCCACATCGGCCATCTGGAGGAGAGGGGGGGTCTCACAGGGTCCAGACCGCCAACCTAAGCCTCCTTTTATAAATGGAAATGCAACGTAGAGAGTCACAAGCCAGAGTGGGAGGGATCAAGGGGTCATTGAAGCCCTGCAAAAAAAAAAAAAAATGTAAGAGTATGTGAAGAGACGAGGTAGAGCTACGTTTGAGTTTTCTGGATATAGACTGGGTTTTATTACAGCTTTACTTTGTTTTGTACTTCAATTGCGTCTTGACTTGCCTTAGTCGTGATAGAGTTTGGGTCGACGACCCCGGATTGGGTACTGGGTACTGACCAGGCCGCCCCCAGCGCCCGCACGCGGAGGGTTGTAGGGCGGTGGAGCACAGCTGGACCCTCTGAGATTCACTAAATACAAGTCACTGGAGACTCACGAGATGCGCTGGAGAGTCCACTGGAAGTCCACTACAAGTCCACTAGCAGCGCCACTGAGCAGCCTGGAGAGCGCTGCTCCAAGGCCGCTAATTGGCTGCGCGGCCCCTAAAACCCACTTTTGACAGCGACTCAACCAAGACCGCAAGCAGCAGTCGAATCTGGTGCTAACGAGGTGCTAATGAGGTGCTAATGACTAGAGTGAAAACAAACATGGAATAAAAATAGAAAAACCAGCTGAATAGTCCAAGACATGTCATCATTCATTTGGGCATGGCAGCGCGACTCCTTAAAAAAAACAAAGAGGGGAATATTATTTTGTTTCATTACACAATGCTACCTCATTTCAATCTCTCCCAGACAGTACGCACTACCAGCTCAACAAGGCCAGGTCTGCTCTGCTCTGGTCTGGTCACGCCGAATGTCGCAATCGCCTCACTCAGCACCAACCTTCATCATCCTCGCCTTCATATATTCATAATCATCCATCGCATCCTCTGCATTGCTCTTGAGCAGATCTGCCACGTCAGGCCCCCATTTCTCCTTCCATTCGTCATATTTCGCATCAAGGTTGACGCCCTTGGAGCTCTTGGACTTGTCCACGCCCGTCGACTCATAAATATCCTTCAAAAAGCTTTTACCCATGTCGTTCATGTCCTCCTTCGGCTTCGTTTGATCCCACTCATACAGCACCTTGGCAGGGTCGAAATTGCATCGACGGCATAGGTCTTCTATCAGGGGGCGGTTGTCGAGGATATCGTCGGCGTGGAGGACAATCGGAGCGAATGGCCCCGGTCGTTTGGGCGAATAGACTTCTACGTCGCTGGGCACATTGGCTTCATACCACTCGAGAAGCTGGCGGCAGAAATGGATAGATCCCATCGCTCGTGACCATGGGTTCTCTAGGTCAACGGGGGCGCAGCGGGTGATGGCGCGGTACCACGACTCGTTCTGGAGCACTGGGTGACGGATGACAAAGATGGGGACTATCGACAGCATGAAGCTATCTGGGAGGAGAGTTGGGTTGGTGTGAGGTTCGTCGTCTGCTGTGAGTTTGAGAGCTGGCGCACGAGGGCCGCCAAACATATGCTCGTTCTGGGCGGATGGCTCGATGGTTTGCACGACGTGGTTCTTGAAAAAGACAGGACGGCCCTACCAAGCTGTCAGCACAGCGACCACATCGTCACTGGGATTCTTCTCATACCTTCGAGTGCGCTGCCTCAAGCTGTCCGAAAAGCGTATCGTATCCCTCCTTCAGCATCTGGTAATACTTCTCACGGTCCTCATCAGGGTATTCTCCCAACGGTTTATCGCCAAGATGGAACCGCGAATGCATATTGGCATCATGGAAATGATATTCGCCAAAGTCAAAGCCATCTTGCTTCGACATCATCTTACAAAACAGGTTGGACAGAGTTCGTCCATGGCTTAGAAGCATAACATCCGGCTTGCGACCCTGCGTCATGGCTGCTGTTGTTTTCTTGACTTGTGTATGCTACCCAAAGGGACCAAAAAAAATGCGATGATCAGTACGATACACTGCAACATAAATCCACGGCAGGCGGGACACAGTCTATTTAATAAAGGCTCCGACACGAACTCTTCAGTGGGTCTCACAGTGAGGAGTTTGGCCTGGCAATATCCCATCTGATGCGGGTCGTCGGACGGCACCTTCGGGAGGTCGGGGAGGCGCGATGCGACGCTATGAATGTGGGATCATCCCAAGTCGGTGTTTCTCGGACAAGCGAGGTGCCGTTATAGCGAGCATCAGTGCCAAGATCGACGTCACTTTGCTTTTCATTTACTCTCCTTTGTGGTTGATTGGCGCCTTTGCGTTCATGATGGCGGTTCGTCATCATGTGGCCCTTTTCCATGTTGAGGCCAAATGCGGCTCTCGCCAAGTCACTTTTGCCTGCAGTAGTGCAGCCCACCGCTAGTTTCTTGTTTCATCTACGCAATGAACTTTTTGCGAGGGTTGACTAAGCGGAGGAATTTAATGAACTACATAAACGAGGTGGTGGCCATGCCGGTGCTACGGCCGTCGTGTCTCCGAGCTGGTGGTTTCCCTGTGTCGTACATGGGGTTTGACAGAATCACACCGGGTGTACGCCTCTGATGCAGAGATGCCTCAAGCGTAAGGGTTGGGGGTCAGAACTTGATTTGTGGATTTGCGGACACATGTGCTGTGGGCGGGAGAGGGCGCTCCATGCTGCGAACCGGTCGGAGAGATTTGAGGATTTTCATTACTCTTGACGGTGATGTTTACATAGACGTAGAATTACTCCGCTGTGCTCTATCTGTCGTAGGCGTAGAGAGGTGAACTGACCAGTAGTTATCCAGACTTCGCAGACGCATGTTGCTTACGATTTTGAGCCATGGCATGATGGCCCCCAAGGCGACGGGAGGCTTGCGATCGACCCCACGAGCAGGTGATTGATAACACAGCCGACCTGAGGCAAACGGTACTATGTTCGCTGTTACGCCGACAAGTATGCCGAGCGTAAGTCCAGTGGAGGACGTTATGGCCCCGTAGGTTCAGAGTTTGAACTGTGTGTACACTGATGTTGGAATAGCACTTCGAGCACATGTGCTGTCATCCTGCGCCATAGAAAATGACTTCAGACTGTCTGCGCGCATGCTCGTGTGCCGTATTTCGTTATCTCGCTACACCTGCGATTAGCCCCATTAGCGGCATTATACGATCGATCTGGGGATGGACTAGTATCCATTGAGTCTACTCGAGGTGACAATCGGTGGGTTTATTTACGCCAACATGATGTGAAAGTCCAGCTTTGCTCACGATTGATGAGCAACACGACTACAAGAGTCAATTCTGGCTGCCAGCCTGCCTTGCCTGCTCAAGCCACAGCAAACGAGGACTGTGATGCAGCACTAAAATTGCAGTGCAGTGCTAGCCACAGGATGATGTCGCTGCCTTTTCCACGCCAGCTGAGTAAAAATAGAAAGAATTCAATTAAATTACGCGACGTCGTCACGAACAATGCCATTATCACGCGTTACAGCCGTCGCTTTCACTTCGCATACAGTACCATCCACTTAAGAAAATGCTCCGATGACTGGTATTTTTTGCTCTGACTCCATTCGCCTCACTCACTCGCGGTATTAATTGAATTTCAGATACGATCTGGACTCTCGCCCATTTTCTCCGACAGATCGTCCACTCCGACCTTGACTGGAATGTAGCCTCGTCACCGCCACAACGACCCAAGATCTCAAGTTTACAGCAGCCACGCTCACAAATCATTAAAAAACACATCGAAAAATATTTTGACAGACTAATTCAGGTCTGAAAGTCAACCTCACATTATTTTTATATTTTTTCTGTGCCGCATAAGCCACATATATCCACGAGGCTGTGCGCATGTGTCAGCAACACCATCACGCCACGCAAAGGAACGCTGGAACTCAGTGTCTCAGACAACATCTCTGTCTGTCACACACAATTTTCTCCTGAGGCCACGGCACAGAAGCACCCCCAACCTGCTGCTATTTCGAGATCTGCGCAAAATCCAATGCATACCGCTGCCACAGCCGTGCCGTTGTGAAAAATCTGGCGCTGAGAGCCGCCGAGAGGAACGTAGCGGACACCCCCCCAGCCTGTGCTAAAGTGGTTTTTGGGTGCAAGACGCGCATTCCTGGGGGACAATCTCTTTCATCCAACCTCCAATATCTCATGCCTTGTGTGGGCGTGATCCAGAATTGGGTTACAGGATGGTGTTGAGATGTCTTTTGGGTGATGATGAACTGTGTATATAATGGGGATGAATCTTCTTCGAAAAATCAATTCTCTTCATCCTCATCAACAATCAACTACAACAACAACCAACAGCTTCAACAACCTCAACCTTCACCTTCACCTCATCTTCTCAACCTTTGAATCATCTTGATTCAATTCAACCTTCTCCCTCCCTTCGTTCAAACATCAATTGTTACACTCAAACACCACCTCACTCAAACACAACCTCACTCAAAATGAACGCCTTCACTCTCGCCCTCATGGCTTCCACCGCCACCGCCGCCATCTCTCAGACCCAATTCGCCATCCCCGGCTACAAGTACGTCGGCTGCGTCGAAGCCACCCCCGGCGTCTTCTCCAACAAGCAATCCCACGCCATCTCTGCCCGCGACTGCCAGATGGCCTGCGGCGCCTCCGCCTCCAAGTACGCCGCCCTCAGCGGCGGCTGCTACTGCGACAACACCGCCTCCACCCTCCCCCAGGACTTCACCAAGGTCGCCGAATCTCGCTGCACTTCCCTCTGCGTCGCCAACGACATCTCCTCTGGTAACTGCGGTGCTCCCATCGCCAACAAGCCCTTCGCCAAGCAGGTCTACAACTTGTACGCTCGCGTCTCCAACAAGCGCCAGGATGATGCTGCTGCCCCTGCCGCCGACCCTGCTCCTCCCGCTGAGACTACCGCCCCTGTTGCTGATACCACTGCTCCTCCCGCTGGCACTCCTTCCACCGTCGAGGTTGACTTGACCACTCTCGTCACCATCACTAGCTGCCCTCCTGACGTTACCGACTGCCCTGCTGCTACTGGCTCAATTGCTCCCGTCGACAACAACGTCAAGACCGTCACTGTCACTGCTCCCTGCGAGGCTGCCGATCCCATTGCTACTTCTTTCACCCCTCCTCCTCCTCCCGCTACTACTGCTGCTCCTGCCGAGACCGAGACTGGTCAGGGATGCCCTGCCTACGGATGCAGCTCTGACCTCCCCATCAGCCCCGTTTCTTCTGAGGCTCCTGTCTCTTCTGACCCTCCTGTCCCTACTGAGACTCCCGGACCTGTCACTGCTGCAGCCAGCAACGCTCAGCCTGTTGGTCTTGTCGGTCTTCTCGGTGCCGTCACCTTTGCTCTCGTCTTTGTCCTGTAAGCGACAGACACAAAGCAAACAACATGTACCACCACCATCCAACACAAAACATCTCTATCAAAAAAACACATCATCCTTATACGAACCTTCATCTTTATCAAAAAAACACCCTTATCCAATCGACAATTCCGACCTGATAGACCCTCCTTAACGACTCTCTCCTTTGTTCGCCGGATTCTTTAAATAGTTTGCTGGGTTTCAGACTGTTATTTATAGCCCTGGTGGCTACGAGCGGGACTCATTTCTGGCGTCAAGGACATGATTTATGTAACTCCTTAATATTTTATGATTTATTAGAACAATTAACACTCATTAAAAAAATTTGATTCATTTGCCTGGTGACTTGCTTGCGACTCCTGATCTGTGACTCAATACTTGGGTGCGTCTGTCAAGGGCACATAACGGACTCCGAATAGTCTCTGTTTTGTGATTTTTCCTTGGGCGTCTTTTGTGATTTTCCATACATGCTGGTTCATGCCGACGTCATCGTCGTCAACCGGGATGAACAGGCTGTGAAGTTCAGTGATGTTAATGTTGAGTGATGAGCTTCCGTGAAGTGACTTACCATCCAGGAGCCTTGAGCTGCTCGAGTAAATGCGAATGGACCTCCTTCGCCGACGCACCAACGTGAATAACATCCCATTTCGTGCCCAGCTCCTCCTCACCCTTCCTCGCCGGCTCATCCCAGCCTTTTCGTCCATCACCTACTTCAAATCTCACTTGGCCCGACTCCAGCAGGTTCTTGCCCTCTTTGCTCTTCCTCATGTTCTCTTCTCCCATAGCTCGCAATGCGGTGATGTGCTCAACACCAATAACGAGTCCTCTCTCGCCAACCAGCTCAGCCATGAGATGTGTCAGAAACCCTGATCCGGAACCAATATCGACAGCTCTAGGCGCAGGCGATGCCTCCGACGGGATCAGGTATGAGATTACATTCTCCAGAGCTGAAGCGTGCATGTGTGGTGCTGAGATGGTTGCACTATGGCCAATAGATTGTGGTGAATCTTCATATGGTCTGGATGGTGCATAGTGCGCTCTATCGACCTGGACGAGTCAGTAGAACAGTCACTCTACCTTGGGGGACTTACATACTTTGAGAAATGCCGCCTTCACGCGAGCATCAGTAATGAGCCCATTCTTCCACAGGTTGTCAATCAGCTCTTTATTGGTAGAGCCAGAACACTGCCACGCCATCTTGAATGTTCGTCGCAGCGGATGTTGTAGACCGAAAAGCCTGCTGAGGCACTTGAGTTGTCGAGCCAGGATATATAGAGTAGCTTAAATTGATATATAGGTTGCGGTAACGGTGTTGCAGTGATGATGGAAGAATGTCGTGTGCTTGAGCGCGGGGTGTCACTGTTGCACCACCCGACTCCACATTACTGGCCTGAGGTCAGTGGCGATGTAAGTCAGTAGTATCTCACAGAGATATTCTGCTTTGCGGTATAAAAACAATTCTTTTAATTTAAGTTTTGTTACTTTCCAGGAAAGAAATATGCATTTATCTTTAAAGTCTTTGATGTCTGCCTGCTTTGGCGATCATAATCCGAGGCAAGTTCCACTAGATCCTCAAGCTCGACAGTGACGTGGACGTCTTTGGCGAGGGCAGCGACATACTCGTTTAGGAACTCCTCACCATAGGGAGACTCGCTTCGGAGAATGATGCCGTGTTTGTCTCTTCGCAGATTGGCATGGATATCGCTGACAAAAGTGGACGCGAGACGGTCAAGAATAGCAGTGAACTGCGGCTCTCGAACGCCATAGCTAGACAGTGTGCGACGTGTGTCCTCGCTCTCAGTGGTATCATCACTCTCAGCGGTATTTTGATGATGAAACACATCCTGTTCTCTCACAGGAACAATCTTGGAGGCGGTGGATTGAAAATATAGTGGGCTCTTGACATTGCACGATGCAAACCAGCCTGGTAGAATGTAGGCTCTCTCAGTCTCCTGAAAGCGGGATGCGTAAGGGCCAAAACCTGCCATTGTGTTGTTTCTCGTAGGTCTTTTTAAGTCAAAGTAGTGAATGGAAAGAAGTTATGCAATTTTGAAGGCTTTTGATTTAGTCGCAGAGCAAACATGGTAGCACTGGCTCACTTTATACATCACTTGCCGCCTGGCTGCCTGGCTATTACGGGACTTTAGGAACACGTTCACGGAGCTCTAGGGCCTGTGACAGGCGACCGGGCATAAAGTAGACATCAGCATTCACCAAGGTGGACTACTTGTGTAACCGTGAAGTTGCCTCGTTGTTGGCCCATTGTCCCAGCCACCTGGCCTACATCGACAGTCGCTTCACCAGGGAGCAGAGCACATCGCACTTGACAATTCAGAAACTTAGAAAATGTAAAAATGCATTTGATAAGTAAGTAAAAGTGGCGCTGTCAAAGCTTGTCAAACATAAGAAACCCATCGATGACTTGTTGTATCCCATTATTCCAATTCCCAATAAAAAGCAAAAACGCCGTACAATGCCAAAATGTCTCGCTAAAAACCAACGTCCCGATATGTCACAACTATACAACACGCTCCGATGACTCGCCCTCTGCAATGATTGGTACACCCAGACCACGATCAGGGCTCTGCATAACAAGTTGCTCATGTCGTCTGGCCTGCAAGAAGTCGGCGACGCTCTTGATGAGGATGAACCAGCCGGCAATCATCAAAACGTATGAGAGCCACTCGCCATCGCCAAAGTCAACCATTCCAGGATCTCCTGTGACGTCGCCCACGGAGAAGTCGTGTGAGTTGGGGTCAGAGGGGTCTGCGTATCCGTCGGGGCCGTTCATCGCGGGAGGGTCGCCTTCTGCTGTTCCTTTCATCGTGAAGCCGTATTGAATGAGTGTGATGCCGAGTCCAGACTTTGAGCCGTTCTTGGCTGCGTGTGTCGAATGAAGGAGGTATGTGAGGAAGAAGCCGGGAAGTGTGAATGCCGTTGAAATCATTCCGTTCCAAATGAAGGAAAAAACTGATCCGACGGGCATGCCGTCAACGTAAACTTCGTCGAGACCGCCCATACCGGGGGCGAGAATTGTTGTCTCCCAGTAGGGGGGTGCTGAGTCCATTGCGGCTTGCTCGTATGTCTGTGATGAATTATTAGTAAGTCGCCATTAAGAAGTATCACTGGTTGAACTTACGGGTGGTTGTTCATCCTTTTCGGCTGTTCCGCCATTTCGCTCCGGACGAGCAGACATGTTCGCAAAAACACCATCGCCGCTGCCTCCGCCCATCACTCGACCTCGTGCGGAGTTTGGTGTCGCAGGCTGAGGGACCGCAGGGATTGACGACGAGCCGCTACGGTCGGCCGGCGTCGTGTTTTGTCGAACAAGTCGCTGTCTATCATCGGCTTCATCGTCGCTCTCGCCGTCGCTTCCAAATGCATCCTCCAGGTCGGGGTCTACTTGTCTGCGCGATGTTGATGAGGCACGCGACCGGAATGACGGCGGCGGTGAGTTCGGAACGCCGTTGGCGGGTGAGATGTGAGTGGGTGAATCGATGTCGTCTTCATCATGGGCATTAACCTAAAAAACCGTTAGCACGTTACTTCAACGGCGCGCAAATGCAGCAGCGACATACCCGTTCGTATTGAGAAGGCATTTTGTTCGTTATTTTCGCTCGCGGAGTTTTGTTGTTGAGGATGACAAGTTGCACAATGGCGCTGCCAAGGCTGAGGCAAAGGGGTGGCGAGTAATCAAAGCGTCGCGATGCTAAGCTGAAACACACCAAGGAACTGCGGCGACCGGTGTGAGGGAAATTAGGTATCGGCAGCGCAGTGCGCAAAGGGAGAAAAGGAAAACAAAGAGGTGGTTCGTGATGGAACAATGAGCAAGGGAGATGCAAAGGAAAGTAGCGTCACCTAATGGGTTGACTCGTGAGGCAGCCAGGTGATGGTGATTCAGTGGATCAATCGGCCATTAGCCTCTGCGACTCCAGAAGGGTCTGCCTGGGATTACGTACCCATGTGCCATACTGGTGCAAAACCCCCGATGCAAAGCATGCAAAGGTGGCATGGGCGTGGGCGTACTGTGCGATGCGCTACAGACGCACTGTATTGAACACTGTGCTCGAAAAATAGTTTGACATTTGATGAAGTCACGGAGGCGGCGCTGTAGAGGAAGCAATTAACTCAGTTCTCCCAGTCACAATGTCTCGATCAGTAGCAGTAAGTGCTGCAATGCAATCACCTTGCAGTTATCATCCTCTCTAACATTTAATTCCTCCCAGAAACGCATATTCTCAGACGTCTTCGCCAAATGGCCAAAGCAGGACCTGCGCCCCGACTACCAATTCCAAGATGTTCTCGGCAAAGTCGTCGACGCGCGATTTCAAAATTACAAGCCTTCCATGGAGCCCGAGGAGTTGCTAAAGGCGCGCGCACTTCAGTTTCTCGTCCAGGACAAATTCAAAGACAGAGTACGCTTTCCCCTGGAATCAATGACGGCGCAATTACACTACTGACACCCTTGCTACAGTACAAACTCAAGGGACCAATGCTCAAGCCCAAGAGCCAACCGACCTACTTCGAAGACCTTGTCCGCGAAATCGAAGAAGCACCCAAGCGATCATGGCTCGAGAGAATCGGCAAGAGAATATCTGGCATGGTCAGACTACAATAGACACAAATGGAGGCGAGACGATGCGAGGCGCATGTGTATGACGATACCCGTACGGCAAACTTTGTATAATATTTTGTCATCTGTACAACAAAACTGTAACATGAACTTCTTTCTATGGTTATTATACGACCCAAACGCCAAATAAGCTTCCGGTATTTTTGACTGTTTCCAACGCTGTGCTCTTCAAATGTACTTCTTCTCGGGATCGATGCGGTCCATGACATCCATGCTCTTCTCGTACATTGTGAAAACAATTCCTCCACTGAGCACCAATCGCACCAATCTGGGCAGCGCACCGCTCCAGAATGTTAAAATACCCTCCTGCTTGAAAATCATGGAGGCGCAGCGGAACGTGTTGCCGTACATGGTCTTGGCTTCAGGGCTCTGCATTCGCGTCTTGACGGTGTCGAGGGGTTGCGTCACAAAAACGGTAACAAGTCCAGCTAGACCTCCGATACCAAATGTGCCAACGGCGCCCAACTTCTCGCCCGGCGCGGTGTAGGACTCGGCCATTTGCTTGAAGAATGTGTATGATCCGAATCGCGTCGCGCTGTTGGCGGATTGGCGTAGAGTCGTAGGGACAAAACCCTGGAAGAAACCGCGGATGCCACGTTCGCGGGCGATGATGGGGACGGCGTGGAGGAAACCGCGCATGCGAGGCTTGGCAGACTTGCGGTCGTCAATGCTACACTTGGTCAGCTCGTTGAGCAATTTTAGCAGTCCTATCAATCTTACAGCGTCGTCTTGATGCTCTCCGTTGGCGTGACGGCAAGCAATGACTCTGTCACACCAGCACCAAATCCAGCCAGCACTGTTCTCGGACCAGTAAGCTTGCCATTCTCGTCGGCGAGCATTGACTTGTATTGATCGAAGGCGACGAATCCTAATTAATTAGCACACAGCTCGCGCAGAGAGTGGCGCGCAACGTACTGATTCCAGCCTTTGCTGAATTACCAATAATTAACGTCGTGCATCCAGCGTACCACTGGCTGCCAAATGGTGGCCATGGCAGCTTCTTGCCCTCTGCTAAGCGGCGGTTGAGCTGTGATCGAGTCTTGGCAACTAGAATATGTTAGAATTATTTCATCGACAAGGAGTTGAGCGCTCGTACATTCGGCGGGATACGTAATGGCTTAAAAAATGTTAGTGACGACAATGATTCAATCGCGACGTTTGGTGCTCACCGATTTCAATCGCGCCAGCTGTGGAACCGGCAATAATCGAACGAAAGGGACTGGGAGCCGCCTTCTTCTTGTCGCCGTCGGCCTGGCCCTTGGTTGCAGACGCCATGGTTGTTGGTGCTTGGGATTGTTGTGACTGAGGGAAGAAACGGCACGTATCGGTTGAGCGTCTGTGACTTTACCGAGTCTGCGTCCGATGCCGCCCACTTTATTTGCTTGTGGGAGATGCGCCGTAGAGATCAACTGCGATAAAGGACGGGCTAGATAATAATTGAACCGGGAAGAAAATGGATACAAAATATCATAATAATT
The DNA here is from genome assembly GCA_022702485.1 of Simplicillium sp. C3G150-2. Classification (NCBI taxonomy): domain Eukaryota; kingdom Fungi; phylum Ascomycota; class Sordariomycetes; order Hypocreales; family Cordycipitaceae; genus Simplicillium; species Simplicillium sp. C3G150-2. Next base: position 1,553,043 of record JAJIYY010000008.1, on the reverse strand, counting down.
ACGTATATCGCAGGTACACATGGAATTAATTCCTCAATTCATTACTCGTCGTAGCACTCGTTCGCCGTCCCTCCATCTCCCCCCCCCCCCCCAAACAACACCACTACAGCTTAGACTGGAACGATTGCGCAACCTTGTAAGCTCCTCCGTTAGCGCTAAACATGTCCTGAAGATCCTTGGCCAGCTTCTCAGGGCGCTCATGCGCTGCAAAGTGCCCTCCATCGGTGTGGTAATTCTCAAACACTACTGGGCCCAATGTCCTGCCCCAGGTCTTTGGTGGGACGTACAGATCCTTGGGAAAATACGACAAACCCAAAGGTACTCGCGGAACATATGGAAGCGCCTTGGCAAGATGCTCGGGGTTCGCGTGCTGTCGCTCGTAGTAGATGCGGATGTTGGCAGCAGGGCCAGCTCGCGAGAACTGGTACACGGAGATCCAGGTCAGGATCTCATCGTCGGTCCAGGGGTAGTTGTCTGTCCAATCGTGAAGCTTCTCGTAGATCCATGCGAGCAGCGCGACAGGTGAGTCGGCAAAGGCAAAACCCAAGGTGCTGGGCTTTGTGCTCTGTTCGAGGTTGTAGCCGAAGCCTTCCTTTTTGAACCATGCTGATCGGGCCAGGCCTTCTTTTTCCCTGGTTTCGTATGGCAGGAAGGTGTGCTTGAGGTATTGCCAGGGCGCTTGGGTGAATGTAGGCGGCAGGGCGGCGATCATGTTGACGTGCGACGCCATGCAGTGATCCGGATATTTGTATCCGACGTAACGGGTGATGACGTATCCCCAATCGCCGCCTTGAGTAACTATCATCAAAGTCAGTAAGTTTTATCAATTGTCGCGTATGGATGGATTGTAGACGTACCATATTTGTCGTATCCAAGCTTGACCATCACCTTGTGCACGGCCTCAGCGTACTGCGGGATGCTGAATCCCCTCTTCTTCACGCCCTCGGAAAACGCATAGTTGGGCAGCGATGGCGCAACAACATGGAACGACTGGCCCTTGGCCGGTTCAGTCAACAAGGGAAGAATCTTCAGGACTTCAATGAAGTTTCCCGGCCATCCGTGGACAAACAGCAGTGGGATACTGCCAGGTCGGGTGCTCTTCTGGTGGACAAAGTGAATGTCCAGATTATCGAATCCGTCAATGGCAATATTCGTAGTGAAATGGGGAGCAGCTTCGTTGAGCTTCTTCTCTTGCGCGCGCCAATCGAAGCCATCTTTCCAGTAATTGGCAAGGCGCTTCACATCACCAAGAGGTGCGCCGTAATTCCAATCGTTGGAAAACTCATTGGTGTCTGGCCACGTAACGTCAGCAAGCTTGTTCTTGAGCCTGGTGATCTCGGCGTCGGGAACGTCGATCTTGTAAGGTTTGATGTCGGCCATTGTTGCAAGATGGTGTGGTGTGACTTGCGCTGTGAAGGTATCAATTGAATGGATCCTTTTTCAACCTATCTAGATGAGCACAGATAGCTTTGTATTTAAATAAATCAATGCGACGCAGCCTTAACGTGACATCATGTATTTGTAATTAGGCGGCTACTAGCTATGATCGTCCGCCAGAGGCTGTATAACCGAGAGATCTCGTTCAGAAATTAGTGGTGTGAGGTGAGATCGGGCTAGCAGTGGATACAGTGAATCACAACACTGAATTGACCTGCTAATCTTCACAGCAGCAAACATTGTCGTGAGACGGGCTCTGATTGACGACAACGGTGTACGCCCTTGCGACAAATTTATCAGGGATTACTGACATGTTGTGGGTTTCAATCGTGAATTTTCGTCCTGATAATTATTAATCCAAAAATTATGAACAGGTGTCCAATTGATGCGAATTGCGATTGGATTGACGGCCTTTGCTGCGAGGTGGTAGCACCAGGGTAGGTGGCCAGCGGAAGCTGGGGTGCTTGTATTAAGCTTCCCCAATGATTCCTGGGACGAGGCGGAGGGATTCCGCTGGCGTTCGCTTCGGCTGTCTTATCACTGTTCCTGTTTATCAGCACCTAAACCTGAACCGCAGGCACCGCCCCCGTCTCTGAAGAATTGCCTGTTATGGACTGCCTGCTGTCAGCCTCACCTTCAAGCTACCGTGTCTGTCTGCCCAGGCTGAAAGCCAAACATGTCAGGCGATGAGTTGTAGAGTGAGGCGAGGGAATAAAGCAGTTTCATAAATATCGAACTCTTGTGCATCTGAATCCAACAAGTTTGGCAACAACCGCACACGTCTACTCATTCATGCCTGCTAAAGCAAAGATGGCAAGCTCGTCGACTGTGCGGTTTCCCACCAGCGACGAGTTCTCTGGCCAGAGGGTCAAGGTATGTGATATTCTCAACGCATAGCCGGCACTGGCTAATTAAACGTCTTCTCTAAAACAGGATCATATTGCTCTTATGTGGAAGCTTAGGAAGGTGCTGAGAGACGTACAACAACCGGATCTCGCATGGGCGGCTTGCTTTCCGCCAATCCCGCCTCAATTTTCCACCACCGAAGATATCATCGTTTGGAGAGTGCAATGTATGTTAATGGGTGCTGAAATACGCTACTCCATGTACCTCAAGGTGTTGGAGAAATGGATCCTGGATCATGGCATCGAGTCTTCAAAGGATGAGTGGCCGCTTCCTCCATGGTACGTGTTTCGCAATAAAATTGATTTGTACAGATATAGTTCTGACTATTGTTTCAGGGACGTGGCATTCATATTTTATGGACACATTCTCTCGCCGTTCCGTTTCGAAGCTGACATTAAGCGCCACTTCAAAGTTCTGTGGGATGCCCAAATCGAATTCCCAGTGCAACGGCTGAGTTTAGAGGATGTTGATTTGGCCAGTGGCCGCGCGTGGGAGGCTATGTTCCCTCATGAACCTTATGAGAGATTCACATATTGCACTAATACCGGGCAGCGATGCCTAGTGCCGAAGGGTGGATTGGACATTCATGGATATAAATGTTCCTTTGAGAAATGCAAGCTCAACCGCAAACCAGGCGAAGAGGTCAACGAACGCTCCTGTCGGCTGGGAGATTGCGTCGAAAAGAAAGTCTACCATTTGAAAATGGAAGACTGGGCGCGCGACAGAGCTGGCACAGGCACAATATACTGCTATGGTTGCGGCGCCGCTTTTCATGGATCAGCCCTGGAAGGACCGGTCTTCGACCCAGTGGTGAAGCTCTCGGTTGAAACCTTTGGATTTCCTGTATTCAACCTATGGAAGAATCCTCTGCGACAGTTTTGCAAAAACGGCTTCGTAGATCGCATTCTGGAATTGGACGAAGGTGTTATTTTGCAACCTACTGCGGTCGATCGCTATCTGAAGTTCCTCCAGCTCGTTAGAGAGAAAGAAGGCATTGTTGTACCGACGCTCGATATTGATTTGTTCTGGCATACGCATCAGCTCTCACCAGTGCCGTATGCTGAGTACTGCCATGAACACATCGGCGAGGGTCTCAATCACGACGACACCATCCCTGCGGCTGAGCGTTCTTCAGGACAAAACAAGACTGCCTACCTCTGGGCTATGAAATACGCCGAAAATTATTATAACCCTCGGGATTCCGCAATAACTGCAAAGATCAAGGATATAAAGACACGATGCGATCAAAAAGAGGCAGACAACAAGAAGAAGCTTGAATCATACGACAAAAAGTGTGAGCTTGCCGCGAAAGACTTGCACGCAGCCGCCAGCTTGATGAAGGAACACCAAGCCTGTCTAGCTGCCAAACAGGCTGAGGCTTCCAAGTTGAAAGCCAAACTCGCCAAAGCAGAGGGAGAGAAGCCTGTTTTCAAGCCGAAGGTGAAACTATTCAAGCTCCGATATTACACTCGTCCTGAGCGACAAGAGCTGAAACAATACAAGGAAAATTGGATGAAGCTGTCAGAAGACTATGAGGCGAAGCAGGTCGAAATCGAGCGGGCCGACCAGATTATATGGTCCAAGGATCTCCAGGAGAAAGAAGCTTGTGGAAGACAATTGAATCGCGTCAAGGCAGAACGAGAGAACCAGGCAGCCTCGCTCAATCGTGAGCTTGGTGTGCTACAAGAATCGTTCGGAACCCCAGCGCGAGGCACAGTAGACAAGCGTTATGACGGATCTTGGTACTCCATTGTGCCGTCAGATGTCTACTGTGAGGGATCACATTCAGTCAAGACGTGGAAAAAGGCCTACGGTGATACTAAGAGAAGTCGCATGGCTACAGAAAGGGCGAACAGACCTCCTGCTGATGGAAGCGCGCCAATGTTTATCGCGCTTGGCTTCGACACTTACTTCTATCCAAGTTATTCTAATGGATACGGAGCGAGCTATGGAGGAGGAGGCAGTGGCTGCGGTGGAGGATATTCAGGAGGGTGCGGCTCTGGAGGATGCGGTTCCGGGGGATGTGGTGGAGGAGGAGGCTGTGGAGGAGGAGGAGGCTGTGGAGGAGGGGGAGGATGTGGAGGAGGGGGAGGATGTGGAGGAGGAGGTGGTTGTGGTGGCGGAGGCGGTTGTGGTGGAGGTTGATAACCTGTTCATATCATCATCATCTGTTTAGACCTTATACATTAGACTGTACATACAACAATCCTTACTTGTACGTAGTCTTTGCTGTAAACCATCAGTCGTTGACGCTCACGACTGGTGCGCAATCTCAACCGTGCACGACCTCTCTGGAGGGGGCAGATACCACTCATGTACTTAGCGTCGTTAGCTACAATAGGGCTGAATACGCGGATGCTTGAGAGCCGATGGCGCTTAGTGTAGGTCTGGCTGAAATGTAGAGACCTGAGGAACGACATACAGCCAGCTGAAGCGTAATTGGAGTGACTCACATCACGGCCGATACTGGACGGATGTGACACACTCAACCTACGACGGCTGCATCTTAAAAGACCACAGCTTGAGAATGAAATTATTCTAGATACAATTCAGGATTAGTAAAATAAAATGTCGACGTTAAACGACAGCGGCATTGCCGCACTACTGGCGACCTTGGGTAGCGACGATACATCAACATTCACCACAAACCAACAAACGCATGTGCTGCATCGACCAATCGACATATACCGAATACAACTCGCTTCGGTTCTCTCACAACTGACAAGCTGCGACAACGACATCTGTTATGATGCGATTCAACTACCCAGCTCATTGCCATATGGCGACTTGACGGTTCCAGTGCCGCGTCTGCGAGTTAAAGGAAAGAAGCCTGCTGATCTATGCACCGAGCTGGCTGCAAACTTTCCCGAAACTCACTTATTTCAGAAGCCAACCGCTCAAGGCATACATCTCACTTTCCAATTTTCATCGACGATTCTTCCGCGTCTCCTATTGCCGTACATTTTCGACCGTGGGCAAACATACGGTAGCGTGCCGGGAATGGGCCTTCGAGGATCTGGACCGGGACGCAAAAAGGTCATCGTCGAGTTTTCTTCAGTAAACATTGCCAAAGAGTTTCATGTTGGGCATATGCGAAGTACAATCATTGGCGCATTCATCTCGAACGTGTACCAGTCAATGGGTTGGGATGTGCTCAAGCTCAACTACCTGGGAGACTGGGGCAAGCAATTTGGTCTGCTGGCAGTTGGATGGCGGCGATTTGGTTCAGAAGAGGAGCTAGCAAAAGATCCGTTGAAACATTTGCTCGATGTGTACTCCAAGATCAACACTCTTTTCAAACCCGAAGCCGAGGCAAGTGCAGCAGCTCGAAAACAGGGCCTCGACACGAGTGAAATTGAGTCCAAGGGGCTATACAAAGAGCGAAATGATTTCTTCAAACTAATGGAGAATGGAGACGTGGATGCTTTGGCTCTTTGGGAGCGATTCCGAGAAATAAGCATTGAGCGATTCATACCCATGTATGCTCGTTTAAATGTCGAGTTTGACGAATATTCCGGAGAGTCGCAAGTGAAATCAGCGACAATGGACGAGATTGAATCAATTCTGAAAGAGAAGAATGTCTACGAAGAAGAAAATGGCTCGTGGGTGATCGACTTCGAGAAGCTTGGTTTCAAGGGACTCGGTAAAGCAATCGTGCGAGGACGAAACGGTAGCACGACGTACCTGCTTCGAGACATCGCTGCTGCACTAGAGCGAGAAGAAAAGCACAATTTCGACAAGATGATTTATGTCGTTTCAACCGAGCAAGACATTTACTTCCGACGACTCATCAAGACCGTTGAGCTTCTCGGCCGACCAGACCTGGCCGCGCGCCTGCAACACATTAATTTTGGCAAAGTCAAAGGCATGTCGTCTCGAATGGGCAACGTTAAATTTCTGAGCGATATTCTCGATCAAGCCGGAGATGCTATGCATGGGGTTATGCGTCGTAATGAGACCAAGTACGCTCAGATCGAGGAGCCGGAGGCTGTAGCGGATGCTGTCGGAAATTCTGCCGTCATGATACAGGATATGTCTGGCAAGCGTATTCACGATTATGACTTCGACATTGACCGAATGACATCGTTCGAAGGCGATACCGGGCCGTATTTGCAGTATTGCCATGCCCGATTGAATTCCATCTTGCGTCGTGCTGGGCTTGAGCGTGCTGAGTTGCAGGCATTTATCAATGGAAATGATAGCCTGTTGGCAGACGATGTGGTAAATATACCGCATTGCAAGGATCTGCTTCGAATCATGGCTCAGTATCCAGAGGTCACGACCGCGGCGCTGAATAACCTCGAACCGTCCACAATTTTGACATATCTGTTCCGATTGGCGCATCAGCTGTCATCCTGCTACGATGTCATTCGTGTAGTTGATCCGACTCTGGACCGGGACACGATGCTGGGTCGCGCAGCATTGTATGAGGCTGCTCGACAAGTCTTGGAGAACGGGATGCGACTGCTGGGGCTGACTCCTGTTGAGAGGTAAGTTGTCTTGGATTTAGGCGGGCGCAACTTTCAATATTTGAGCCCGTGAATTCTGTGTAACTGCAATTTCTGACTTTATTAACAGGATGTGACCTTGTTAGGGGGCTGAGGACACATATGGTTTAGATTTGCTTCAGTGAATTAATATCGCAAAGGCGCAACATTGATTGAGACAACATGCAATTACCCACATCGTGAATTAACACATCCCCATTCTTGCAACCGTGTCCGACGGGTTACCATGTTTGGACTGCCCATACCCACATCCCGTCGCATCCTTGTCTTGTCGAGCGACATAGAGTACAGTCCTCCCAGTGAATTTGGCAGATTAAGTTGCGGCCATGCATTCCTCCTATGATCTGTGAATCAACGCAACTCAGTAAAGAGGCTTGAATCAAGCAAACAGAGTCGGGTGATCGGCAGTAAAGAAGCAACTCTTCCCGAAGCCCAGATTCCGCTCGGAACGTGTCGGCAAACCAGCTTAAACAGATTCCCCATTTATCAGCATCAAATCGCATTCTACCGCTGGACAAATACCGTCACCTTCCCACAATAATGAGTTATGACTCTGACGCCTCCGAAACATCAGCTGCTCACTCGGCCGTAGTCGGCTTACGGGCGGAGACACAGCACGCAAAATGGCCTTGTTGTGTAAGCGAAGGGCTCTATTGCACCAGCTGACACCCCGGCGGCATGCCTGATTTCCCCCTGCCTAAGAGCTGAATGAACGGTGGGCGAGCTTTCATTTAATAAAGACTAGCGGGGTTCCCGCCGTCGTAACATTCACTCCCGCAGTGCGCTAAACCGACTTAACTCATCAGCAAATCTTATCTGATCCATCTTATCTCGCCACTACTTTCTGCGCTGCTGACGGGTGGTAATTTTCTTTTTGTTTTCTCTTGTGCGACATCATACATTTCTCTTTCGTCCCATACAATTATACACAATTTTGGTTGATTTTAGATCCTATGCTATCGTTGTTGTTGCTGAGGCTGGACTGCTGAGGCGTGAGTTTCGTCACACCTGGAGCGAGCGGCGGTCAGCTGCACCCTTTTTTGAACGCACTAAGCTGCGCAGCCATGGGGCAACGAAGGGAGTCGGAAACAGAGCCTCTGTTGAGTGCTGTGAATGAGCAATCGTTAGAAGGGAGAGAAGCAGGAGTTGATATTCGAAATGCGTCTGGTGCGTCTCGTATGGATGCCGTTGCGGCACAGATCTCTACTGGCGAGCGAATCAGTCTATTTATAGGCATTTTCTTGGTCGGATATGCGTATGGCTTGGAGGGCCAGGTCCGATCGGCGTATCAGCCATATGCCACTTCCAGCTTCAACCTGCATTCGTATTTGTCGACGATAAATGTACTGCGCAGTGTGGTTGCAGTTGTAATTCAGCCGACGGCGGCTAAGATTGCTGATGTGTTTGGTCGCTTTGAGGTTATCGTGGTGGCGACGTTGTTTTACGTCATTGGCATGGCGATAGAGTCGACGGCTGTTTCGGTATATGCTTTCTGCGCTGGTGGCATTGTTTATCAGATTGGATATACGGCTATCGTGCTACTGATGGAGATTCTGGTTGCGGATTTCTCGTCCATGCGGGCGAGAGTCTTCTTCAGCTATGTACCTGCACTGCCGTTTGTTATTAATGCCTGGCTCAGCGGGACGGTTACATCTGCCGTGTTGGATGTTACGACTTGGCGCTGGGGGATTGGCATGTGGTGTATTATTTATCCTATTGCTTCTCTCCCGCTGCTCATCACATTATACACCGTCGAACGAAGAGTTAAGCATACCAAGAGTGCCCGACAGGCGGTCTCCTGGACTATGTCCGATTTTCTTGACAAGCTGGATGTAGTCGGGCTCGCCATTCTAGTTGCCGCTTTCAGTCTTATTCTTGCACCTTTGACAGTGGCTGGAGGCACTGCATCCCACTGGAAAGACGCCAAAATCCTCACACCATTAATCATCGGTCTGCTCTGTGTTCCCTTGTTCCTCTACTGGGAGAAGACACAAGCGAAAACTCCAATGGTACCGTTTCACCTACTACAAGACAGAGGAGTGTGGGCTGCGCTGGCAGTACGAAGCCTCCTCAACTTCGCATGGTACACGCAAGGCACATACCTTTACACTGTGCTGGTCGTCGCCTTCGACTTTTCCATAGAGACTGCCACACGTATCTTATCCTTCTACTCATTCTTCGGCGTCGTCAGCGGCGTCCTCGTTGGCCTTATTGTCTACAGAATCCGCCGCCTCAAACACATCATCGTCATCGGCACACTCGCTTTCTTAGGCACCTTTATGCTCCTCGCTTATTTCAATGGAGGAGCAAACGACCACATGAGAGTCGGCATCATCTGTGCACAGATACTGCTCGGATTGGCTGGAGGATTGTTTGCCTACCCAACACAAGCTTCGATTCAAGCCTCTGCGTCACGCGACCACGTCGCCATCCTCACTGGCTTGTACCTATCGTTTTACAACGTTGGAAGCGCTCTGGGCACATGTCTCGCAGGTGCCATTTGGACACAAACACTGTATCCTGCGCTGAAAACACAACTGAGTTTCCAGCCTGATGAGAAACTTGCCGAATTTATTTACAATAACCCATTCGAGGCCATCAAGCATTTCACGGTCGGCTCTGCGGTGCGAGAGGCCATGATCTCGGCATATTGCCATGTGCAGAGACTACTTTGTGTAGCGGGACTCGCTATTTGCATTCCCATGATTGGATTTGCGCTTCTATTAAGAAACCCGAAGCTCTCCAATCAGCAAGTCCAGGAGGAGGCAGAAGAGTCACAATGATGGTGACTCGGGCGTCCACGTGGGGGCTGAGTAGTACGACTTAAACGATTCACGAACAGCATCATCTTTACATTCACATTTACATTTATGCTTTCCATTTTCCTGTTCAAAGATTGGGTTGTTTAAACGGTTGAACAGATTTTATAATAGAATAAACTTCATAGCGTCTCTACCATTCGTGTCCCAATACGAGTTGCGGCTGATGACGTTCACATGGCGCTTCAGCTTATTGCAACTCTACCTCCAGTCACGCCGCATAGCTGAGGCCCTTCGCTGAGACTGGTTAGACAAGACTGGAAGTGTTGCGCAGGACGTCATTTGAAACGGGGTTCTTGATCCGAGATCTGCATTTATGGCAATTGCACAGCCCTTTCAGGTATCGTATAACGTCTTGGCTCGCTTGTTGGTGGTGTGGCGCCGTGACGATCCTCGAATAAGTAGGGTTGAAACAGGATTGCATGTATGTATGTCCACGTATAAATAGACGATTCTGTATCGAGGGAAAATTTATGACGATCCTGATAAACATCAACACGCAAAGACTCATGTATTGATCGACAAACACTACATCATGAAGTTCATCACAGCTCTTCTCGTTGGCACTGCTTGTGCCGCCCTCACTTCGACTACCAACAAACCCTTCAATATCATGGCACTACGCAGTGCTAGCCCGATTCACTTTGCCTCTACCAGTGCAGCTCTAAGCAAGCTTTATCTCAACTACAATGAACAAAACGCCTCATGTGCGGATGGTTCCGACAATCATGGCGTTGCAACTTTTTATATTCGAGGTGATGAGTTGTTTCTTTTCGGATCTGAAGCTGAGCAGAAGGTCTTTGTTGATCGCTCTGGAATCGGTAAGTAACATCCTGAGCAGACAGTCTGCTGAAGCTAACACTGTATTAGGCCTGGCTAAGGTCGGTTACAACACAGGTGGACAGTCCGGAACTCGTTATGCAGAGACTAAGGGGTGGGCTACGGATCAATGGGGAAATTTGCATTTCCATGGTGAGGATCTGATTGCTTGCCCGAATGAGGATAATTCTTGGACGTTGTGGCTGTTCACTGGGGGAGGTGACCCCGCTGGGAGCGAAGCTTGTTTGGGGTTATCTGCTAGAACGACAGAAGTTCAGCAGCCGGTACCGTGCACGTATACTCAGTGACCAGTTTTATTCTCTAAATACGCATTTGATAAATACATGAACAGGGGAGACAGCGCTCCGGTCGCTATGGTCTAAGCATCCTTCGGTGCAAAGGGGTCGTCGTGAGGGTTGGTGTTACGGATATACTCCTGTCCGTTTGCACATGTATCTGCTACCTTTTTACCAAAGACATCCTCCAAGAAAGCATAAAACATATCAATCCCAGCAGATACTCCCGAAGAGGTATAAATGTTTCCATCAGCGACCCATCGTGCTTTTCGGATCCATTTCACCTTGGGACCTTGACTGGTGGCCTATTCAAGTTAGTATCGAAGTGCACAAGTAACAAGGTTGACATACCCAGTCCCAGGATCTCTTATTAGTGGTGGCATTCCGTCCGTCCAAGACGCCCGTTCGTGCAGTGAGAGCGGAGCCAGTACACACAGTGAGCAAGTATTGCAGCTTGTGATATCGTGCCTTGACGAAATCTGCAGCTGGTTGTGTGGCGTTGAGATCGCGAGATCCGATATCACCAGGAACGAGAAGTACCTCGATATCCTGGGGAGCGGTCTCAAATGTGTGCGTGGGGAGGAACTTGGCGCCGATGCTGTTGGGGAATGCTTTCGGGGTGGAAGTGACGGGATTTATGGAATTGGCGATAAGGGATAATTCAATGGGAGTTGTAAGAGACAACAGAAATAGAGTATCGAGTGGTCCGAATGCGTCAAGGAGTTGCACGCCGTCGTACAAGATGACGCCAAACTTGGTGGGCTTGGTGGCTGCCATGCTGTTGGCGGCGAGCAGCAGAACACCGGAGAGGATATTGGTGAAGCGCATGATTAAGAGTGAGAAAAGGTAAAGAAATAGGAGTGCAATGCAGATGGGAAAAAGAACTTACAGGTGCGAGCGAGGGTTTCTTATGTATTCCCACAAGTGGTAAATCAATCGTGAATGTCGCCGGGATTGGCCTTTTCGGCAATTTGATTTGCTGCAGGCAGCCTGATCCAGACTCCACGCCAATACAGGGAGGGTTTCTTGTTTATGGACGGATATAATTTGGTTGGGTGTAACGAAACGACAGGATACACGCTAGTTAATTTGAGCACATTTCACTGCTCGTAGCAGGCTCCGAGTGCGAGATTCACTGGCGACAGACACGATCACAATAAGACGGAGCAATGCAGGTGCCGCGTAATAGGTACATGAATTGAAAAAAATCTACAAAATACTTTCAAAAAAATAAATAAATGAATAAATAAATAAAAATAAATTGAAACCATGGAAGAAGTCGTTGGGAAATCTAATTTGCAATTACTGCTTAGCTCTCGCCGCCGCATCCGCAAAAACCTTGTCCTCTTTCTTCTTCAAGTCTTCAGGGAAGTTCTCGATATCGGCTGTGTCGCCAATTCTGCGAACGATGAGCTCGCCGCCCTTGAAGGGGATTTTCTTCGCCCAGGTGAGAGCCTCCTCGGCGTCCTTGGCCTTGACGACCCAGTAGCCGCAGACGTGGGCTTCAGCCTCGACATCGAATGGACCGGGCTGAACCTCTGGCTCTCCAGAGCTGGAGTACTTGAGGCGATAGGCGTCAAGCTTGGTAGGGGTGAAGCCGCCAGCGTCAATGAGGAGGCCGGCTTCGTTGAGGGATTCGTTGTACTTGTTCATCTCCTCAAAGATGCCGATGGGGACGTCTTTCATGTCGCCTTCGGCCATCTTGTCGGCCTTGATGAGGTACATGAAGCGAGGCATGATTGGATGTAATTGAGAAGTGAGTTGATGGGTTGAAGATGGGATGCTTGCTGAATGGTAGAGCTGATTGATTGATTGATTGATTGATGGAAGTGATTGAACTGGAGAGAAGGAGCAACTTTATATATTCGCCTGTCACCAACATGAATTCAGCTTCAAGCCATCGTTTACTGTTGAATATAGTGAAAAGTTCAGCTCCATTGAATTAGCTTCATTTGGTGGCTTAATTGGACGAACACAAACGGACGATGGCGCTTCTCGGATTCGACACGAAGCGCCATTTGGCTGGATGAGGGAAGGCGGCGCATATTCTGCCTGGAAAATCGGGTCAAGCTTGAACCCCGTCGGCAGTGAGCGATGGCATCGTGAATGCAAATGACAGCGGCCGTGAATGGCGATGGTGAATTTGGCTGTCACGATGAATTTCTCCGTGTTGATGGCGCTAGTTGGGGGGTTTTAGGCAGAAGCTCCACTGAACGAGTCTGGCAGGCGCTGGTTTATTTGCATTTGGGGGATTGTGGCACTGTAGCCTTGATGCTAGTGTCACGATATAAGGCTGCTTTCCCCTTTTTATGGCGCCCTGAGAAAAATAATTTGGGACATCTTAAATATCTCAGCATCTTGGAGATTACAAATATCAATTTTCTTTATTTTTAATTGCTGCATCAGGTGCGCTCTGGTGGCCACAGCGATGACGCACCGCCCAAGCTGCCCGCCTCACCCACTGACTCCTCAGCAGGCTTCCCAACAGCTACAGCGTCATCGCCCACTGTAACTCCAGCACATCAGCCCCCCAACGCGCCCCTAAACTCCTGGCTAACTGCAACCGTGGCCACTGTCACCCGCCGTCCCGTGCCGCCTAAACTCCACTAAGCGCCACCGCTAACACTCCCCCAAACCACCCCAATCACGCAGCGTCACTGCCCCTTGCAACCCTTCGTACATCTCCCAAATGACCAGCCTGATTTAATATCAAGCATCGCCTCGTAATTCCCATGGCTCAATACGCATATTCCAGCCTGTCAGCTCACCCTCCTCTCCACTGCCGATGCAACCCCACGGCATCGTCTTTGCGAGGCGCAGGCCCCTGTGGACATGGGGGGCCGTCAGCCCTGCCTACCCTAATTCGTTTCGCCTTTTCTGCGCTGATATGTAATTTGCCCCTAAAAATAAATCTTTCGATAAAACTAGGGAATTAATTACTCCAGTTGGCCACTTTCTTCAACCAAGAGTCATCATCCTCATCACCTGACTGTTTCGTCTTTGATCGCCTCGCTCTTGCCCGTAACAAATATCTCGCTCCGTCGTTCTCGTTCCCCTTTGTTTTATTTTCTTGTTGTCCACGTTAAACATGACTTAGATCTGATCGGCAATTAATCACGCTAATTGGTCAATCATGGAAGCCCAGTTTGCTGCTATTGTCGCAGATGCGGCAAAGCAATATGCTGATTCCTCGGGCAATAGTCTCGATAGTTTCGATAAGCCGCAGATGAAGACTGTCGACGATTTGATGAATCAGATCAATACGCAGAATGAACAGTTTGAACGTTTTAGGGCAAAACGCCACGGCGTCTTCAAGGCCATGGGCATGGCTTTCAAGCCGGTCGAGTTGATCGGGGAGATGGCTTCTGGTCCCGCCGCTGAGGCTTTTCCACCCGCGCAGAATATCTTTGCGGCAGTTTTATACCTCGTTGGTGCTGCTCATAATGTGTCGTCCATGTATGACTCGATTGAAGAGCTCTTTGACCAAATCAAGGTACGTTACACTATCCCCGTGGCAGTGAATGTGTGAGGGGTCATGCTGATATGTGTAGGACTTCACAACGCGTTTCAACATCTATGTCCAACATCAGATGTCCCCCTTTCTACGGCAAAAGCTCACCACTATTCTCGCCGCCGTCTTCGAAGTTATTGTCATCGCAACCCAAGAAATTCGTCGCGGTCGCCTCAAAGCCTACTTCAAGAAGCTTGTGGGTTCAGAAGGCCCAGTGCAATCGGCGCTTGAGAGAATGAAGACGCTTATCCTCGCTGAGGAGCGTTTGATCATAGCAGAGACGTATGGTGGCGTCTCTCAGCTCAACAACAAGACCGACCGGGTAGAAGAGATGATCACTCAAGTCAGCGAAAATCTGCAAAGTCTCAGATTCGATCACTACGGCCAAGTTGATATGGCCCGGCGTGAGAAACTCAAAGCAGTCTTGGAACCCTCACCGTTTCCCGAAGACTTCTTTTCGGCCTTTGCTAAATCGCGAGTAGCTGGCACAGGCGAGTGGCTGCTGCAAGATGAGACCCTACAATCTTGGGTCACTGGCGAGAAACAGTATTTGTGGATAAGTGGAAGCCCAGGTACTGGCAAGTCATTCTTGACTGCAAACCTCATTTCCTGGGGCGTGGAACACCTTCCTCGCATCGCATACTTCTTCTTCCGCGAGAATAACCCAGAAACCAGGTCTGTGGTCCAGGCGCTGCGGGATATCGCGTATCAACTAAGTGAGACCGATGTGAGATACGCAAAGGCGTTGATGAAACGCAGTTACACCGCAGACGATATCCGTACCGTCTCCAGCGCATATCGGAGACTGCTAGTTGAGCCTTTTCAGATTATCGAATCTGTCAACTCGTCTCAGTCCACCCAAGCCGATCAGTCCGCTCCGTCCGTTCCTATAAATATGAACAAGACTGTTGATCTCGTCCAATCAGTTGACACTATCAAGCCTGTCGAGCCTATCAACAAGATTTTCATTTTCCTCGATGGAATAGACGAAGCCGATGTCGACGATATAGAGGAGCTCCTTTTCGAACTTGAACCAGGAAATGAAACTGCTACGATATCCGATCGCCCCTTCCAGTTTGCCCTGGTTGGAAGGTCATACCTGTCCGAAAAAATCACAGCAGCTCTAGATCGCGACTCGAGTGGCGCGTTAACCACCATCCAAATAACACCTGATAGAAGTGAGGAAGATGTCGCTGCTTTCATATCTCGTGGAGTACGTCAGTCGCGCATTCTGAATCAGACCACGCCCGACTTTAGAGATAAGGTCATCGACCTGATGCAGAAGCGCGTTGATGGACTATTCATTTTAGCCAAGTTCATGTTGGCTGAAGTGAACCGCAAACGTCATCCTCGTTCCATCTTGAAAAGTTTGGAGACTTATCCAAAAGAAGTGAACGGCATGCTAGAGCAGACCATTCGAAGTGTATCCGCCACAATCTCGGATGAAGAAGCCGAAGATCTCAATGAGATGCTCCGATGGATTGCCTGTGCAGAAGAGGCGCTGACTCTTGAGCAACTAGAAGCGGCGCTTGTGCTGCATTTTGGCGATTCTCCTTTCAGATTAGAAGAGACACTGCGTAACCAATACGCCTGTTTCTTTGAGTTGGAAAGAGAGGACGGCCTGACAACCGACGATCTCATCAAAGACTTTGACAGAAAAAGGAGAGAACTTCCCCGAGATGGAAGCCCAATGTCGCGTATCAGTCCGGAGGGAAGAGCTAGTATTGGAGGTGCAATTTCTGAACGAGGGCTTAGCCCGCTGCGTCATGCCGTTCATGCGCGAAACTCAAGCATTTCAACGGTATCATCTGGAGGAAGGCGCGGATCAGGTACCATACACAGCCCAACCAGAAGCATAGACATGATGGCTTCCAGTCAAGATTTGGAGTATCGATCAAAGAAGTCAACCACCTTTGTCACATTCTTCCACACAACAGTCCGAGAGTATTTCATGGATCTTTCTATAACTGGCGATGAAAGGAAAAATACGTCTCGTATCCAGTTCGACATTGTCAATGCTCGGCTGCATGTGATTAAAACCTGTCTCAATATCTTCACCGACTTGGAGTGGTTTGATTCATACAACTTGGGGACCGGTCGCAAAGCGATGAAACAGTATGCAGCATGGTACTGGCAAGAGCATCTTGCATGCCTTGACCCTGCATTGGTCCCTCTTGAAGAGAAGAAAGAGCTCGGTATGAAGTTATACAGAATGCTTAACGAGGATGCAGTCATACTTGATTGGACCATACTGTACAAAAAGAACAACGAGGGACTGGAAGTATTGACCGACAGGAATTTAAAGGGAATTCTGCGGTGGTTTAGCGACCCTGGCATCGTCGACAGCCTTAGTGAGCAGGCAAAACAGTTCGCCGCCGGTCTGGGTTCCAAAATTTGGAATGTTTGTGAGCGCATTGGTAGACTCTACGCAGAGGCTTGGGTATCGGATGACTACAAAAACTACATTCCTACAGTTTTCTGCTTTGACGTCGTACAAAGCATTGCACTGATGCAGTCTGGCTACAGCTCCTCTCATGCACGATCTCATTGGCTTGAAATCCCATTGGATAAGCGAATAGATACTGCTGTGAAATGGGCTGGCTTCAAAGAAACAGGCTACTGGAATCGTCGCGTTGGAAGCACCTATCTGTCACTAGGGAAACATGAAAAGGCTCTGGAATACTACAAGAAGTCCCTTGAAATCGATGGCAACCGCCAACAGGCGCTTGGCCGCATTGCATACTGCCTTACGAAGGACGGTCAGTATGGCGAAGCGCTTGCCCCAGCTCTCGAGTGCGTATCTATAGAAGAAAAGAGCTTGGCCGATCAGAAATTCAAAGACGAAGCTCTTGGGCGCAGCAGGTGGCGTCTGTACAAAGACTATTATTTGGTTGCCCAATGTTACTACCGCACCTTTCAAATTGATGACGCCTTCGACTACTATGTCAAAGCAATCAATGCGGCTGCTATCGTCGAGCTGAACCCGAGGGAGCTTTTTGAGTCCGAAATCGGATATTTGGAGGCTCTTTCATGCGAGAATAAGCATCACGACGTCATGAAGCTATTACAGGAAATGGCACTGCAGCTTACAAAGCATACCAAGGGACAGAGTCGACTGGTTGAGCTTTTGCTGAACCAATACAACAAGCGTTTGATTCTCGACTGGATTCCCAGGGCCGCCAGCAAGACCAACAGGACAGAGTTTCTGCTCGATACGATTGAGCTGGCCATTGCCGCTGCACATGATCTTCGTGACCCTGTGGTTATCCTGTACCTGCGGCTCGCTTATGGAACGACTTGCGCGTACAACTACCAATTGGATAATGCCATCGACATATTTGAGCAAATCTCTCTTGTTGAGTATCGCGCCCGAGGCAATTTTCTAGTCAGAAGAGGTCATGCAATATCTTTCCAGCACCTGGCTAGCCTCTACAAACAGAAGCTGCTTCATGCTGGACTAAATACACCCGAGGCTGCAGAATGGCTGGAGCGATTAGAAGTGGTTCAGAAAAAGCAGAGCGATCACCGAAATATTGACACGCCGGCAAATATGAAGGGTTCCGATGTCAACACAGCCGCTATCTACCTGGGACTGTTCTACAGACTTCAAGGTAAGGTTGCTGAGGCCAAACAAATGTTGTCTGGGCTCGTACAAGATAGCATGGACTTGTTGTCGGATACGGAACCACTCAATGACGAGTTCGCTCTTGACAATCTGCTATGGGCGCTGTTGGCCGCCAATGATGAGAACCATGCCACAGCGCTGGCACATTCTATGCGCA
Organism: Simplicillium sp. C3G150-2; assembly: GCA_022702485.1. Lineage (NCBI taxonomy): Eukaryota > Fungi > Ascomycota > Sordariomycetes > Hypocreales > Cordycipitaceae > Simplicillium > Simplicillium sp. C3G150-2. The sequence goes on along the minus strand of JAJIYY010000008.1, from coordinate 1,534,965 downwards.
AAGTTGACCCGAATGCCTCTCTCGTCTCGACGCAATCAGAGTCACCTGTACTCGAGCGAGTCGAGCCAAAACTGCCAACTGTGCTATCCGCAGATCGAAACTGCGAGCAGTGCCTGAACAATATTTCGTCTTCAGAGGAATTCGTGATCTGCAAGCTCTGTATGGACTGCTTCTGCATGAAGTGTTTGAAGAATGTCATTCAGCAGCCAAATAACAAGACGAGCGATCATCAGCCTGAGATTTGGTGCCGCAGCGACCATGAATGGCTGACGATTCCGCCTCTACCAAAGTGGTTGCATACTGGGCAGATATTGTATACCAATGGGGCGCTGGAGGAGTTTGATGATTGGATGCAGCAGATTAAGAAGGACTGGGTTGATGGTGAAGTATAACGAGGTTACGTGGCTACTTTAGACATTATAGACGAGATGGGTGACGTGGATAAAGGGCTGGGGAGAAGGGCGCATTTTTTTTTTTCAATTAAGTTTTAATACATATTAGTTAGCCAGCTCAGCATTTCTTTCTTAACCTTAAAATGAATCGATTTTATGGCATGTGTGGGTGCTCATCGATCAACATTGGCCTCCGTTAGGATTAAAGGCGCGACGCAGTGGACAGCCACACTTCACCCAGTCCAACCTTACGCACTTCAGGTCCGGGCCTGGCAAAAAGCCATGCACACAAACTGAAAACAAAAGAGATTCAAGCGACAGATAGGTACAGCAACTGACATACGAAAGTATCAGCTAGTTGCACCATCAAAATGTCACCTCCAACTCTCACGAGGCTCCCACAGGAGCTCCTGTTGTGCATCGCAGCCTACCTACCGCGTCTCCGCGACGTTTCATCCTTTGGACGCGTCAATCGCCACTTATACGCCAATTTAAACAAGTTATTTTACAAATTAGATGAGAAATCGAATTTACCACGCGCGCTAGTCTGGGCAAGCATCTACGGCGCAACAGCAACCGTTGAACTGGCGCTGGGAGCTGGATCAGACGTAGACGGCGTCCATGGCGACTTTGTGGAGATTTCAGACCCAGAATCGAAGTCGGGCAAGTTCTTGCTCAATCAGGGGACGACTCCACTTCTTGGAGCAGCGGCGGGAGGGCATCTACACATCGTGAAGCGACTGCTTGATGAAGGGGCGGATGTGGAGTGGATGGACGAGCAAAGTCTGACAGTGCTGCATCTGGCTGCGCAGCCCGGAAGAGAAAATGTTGCGGATTTGTTGGTGAAGGAGCTTCTGGAGCCGGTGTATGTTGAGAGCGATGGAAAGTTGGCTGCTGGTTTTGCTGGGAGGCATAAGGGAACGTTGAGGAGGATTTTGCAGGCGATGGATCCGTGTATGTGTGCTATCGGCACTATTAATCCTGCAGACGCTATTAATGGCGTGCTTATGGTTTGTACAGCCTTGTCGGGCACATTAGGCAGGGCTGCGCTCGCTACAGCTCACGGTTGCCCATTATTATCCCACCCAAGCTGCAACATCCTCCTCACAAACTTTTCTTCGCCGCAAGCATCATAACCGTAATTCACCGCAGAGCCTTACTACACACATGTTTCTCTCATTTTCTCTTCTTACAATATCGGCGACTTTTATCCCCAATATTCTTGTCCGATGGCAATTATTAGCTCTGCCACATTGCCACCTGAGCTGCTGTTGCATATCGTCACACGAGTGGATTGTCTTCGAGATGTTTCGTCCCTGGCGCGCACTAATCGATACCTCTACGGCGTATTAATTCCGGAACTTTATTCTCTCGATGCTAGAAGCATGTTTCCTAGAGCGCTGGTGTGGGCTTCTCTACACCGCCAACAGGTTGCTTTAGACCTCGCGCTCCAGGCAGGATCAAATGTGGACTCGATATACGCAAATATTACAACTGTTGATACAGTCTCAGATCAGTCCTTGAAGATCCAGTCGATCATTCGTTTCAGGGCTACTTCACTGCTCTGCGCAGCAGCTATCGGAGATGTGGCAATCGTTAATCGCCTGCTAGAAGCGGGGGCGAATCCCCTGCGAGTCGATGAAAAGGGTCAAACTGCGCTTCATCTGGCTGCTCAACAAGGTCATGGGGACATCGTGGCGATACTTATACAGCGCTTTCCTAGTTTACTATCTGTAAAGGGCGGCAGCCACGGTAACCTCCCTGTTATTGATGCCGCCCCTCACCGGGAGCTCTTTCGCCAGATGCTGGAAGCCATGGATCCAAGCATGTGTGCCACAGGTTTGGATTCTGCTGCTCGACTGGGTTATGAGGATGTATTTCACCGGCTGCTTGAGAGAGGTGTTGAAATTGATCTACGTCGATGGAATGACGGTAGCAATGATACACTAGTTCGAGTGTGCATTGGTGCTGATGGATCACATGTGAGAATCGCAGAGTATCTACTTGGAGCCGGAGTGGCAACTGATGTAATATACGATTCGGACGCTTTCGAATCCATGACGGCACTTCATGTCGTTTGCACAACCAACAACGTGAATGTGCTGGATATGGCCAGGATACTCTTGGACAACGGGGCCGATCCTACGACTACCACAACCGTCATGGGTAGTAAGATGTCATCATTGCAGGCGGCATGTTCTACTGGAAATGTAGACTTGGTTAAACTACTGTTGTCATATATTTCAGATCCAGCGGCGCCTTATGGAGACGAGTATTTCGACAAAGGCTACGCAGACGCTTGCCGAAGCGGCAACATGGAGTGCGTGCAGCTCATCTTCGATCGCTTCCCACCCGCTACGCTTGACTCTTGGCTAGGAACTAGGTGTTTGTCTAATGCTTGCAAATCCGGAGATTTGAAGCTAGTGCGAATGCTCCTCGACAACGGGGCGACTGCCAATCACCTTGAAAGCGGCCTCGAGGATGGGCCTAGAGATGTCTTTGGCCCATTATGCCATGCCTGGCACAGGGGCGACTTGGAACTCATCCAGATGCTTATCAACGCCGGAGTGACTCCAAATAAAGGCCACTATGTTAAGCGCCCGCTGTTTCATCATTCTCCATGGCCAGATGTTAGCGATGAGATGCAGCTTGCGTGTTTTCAGCTTCTCGTCAGTGCTGGGGCAGATCCAACACTCTGTTCGCCCTCAAATGGCGACCCGCTACTGGGCGCATGTGCCGTTGGCGCAACCAGTTGCGTCAAGCTCCTATTGGACAAATACGGCTTGAAAATACAGCAACAGCCGAGACCCTCTACAAGAAATTGTCTACAATTAGCAATACAGCGAGGCAGCATTGAGACGGTCAAAGTGCTGTTGGAACACGGAGCTGATGCCAACTCTGTCGATGCTTTGGGGTACAGGCCTTTACACTTTGCGATGAAAGTGGCTGACAAGTCTAAACGCGAAGCCCTCATAGCTCATCTTCTCAGTTACGGTGCAGACGTGAATGCGCGTGCGCGTGCGCATGGCCCTAGCGCTCCTGCACTTTGCTACCTAATCCATGCCAGCAAGCTATATAGGCCGGTCATAGATGGCCTGGATGAGCCCAGTACTGCACTTGGCCTTTTAATCGACCATGGAGCAACGGACTTGGACTTGGCTCTTTATATGGCCTGTAACACGAGGTCATACTTTGCTGCCAAAGAACTGCTCGAGCGCGGCGCGAATCCTAGAGCCAAAGTGGCAGGTGGGTTGTCGCTGAGCGAAGTCCGACATGAGTCGCTGGTGCCGCCAATACAGTTGCTTCTGTCTAGGGTCGATTTTGGCAAAGTCTTGGCCTAGGCGTTGTGCTCTATTGCGAGGTGTGAACATATTGGACCGCCATAATCGTTGTAGATGGGGGCGTCGGATATACCCTTTGAGTCGTTGGATCGAGGACATGTAAATTCGCGTTGCAGATATTACTGTCGTCAGAAATGGCGATAGGAGAGTTGTGGGTAGTTGGTCGGAAGCAACATGATTGAGGTCGTTGGGTAGGATTAGATAGGTTGATGCAACTGACTGTCTCGAGTTGAAGATGCGACGACGGACCGAACCAGGGGATCAAACTTTTTTGAGACGTACTACATGTGTACGAATCGTGCCTTGCAGAGTGCGTTTCATTGCGACCAGCTTCTGGAAGAACCGGGGAGCATCTTACTTTAAGTAGATCAATGACGCCAAGCACGCCATGAGCCTTATTACGGTGCCCTACAGTGGATCAACCCGCCGACGGAGCATGCTAATGTTTTGTGCTCTCCGCACCAACATGCCTAGTGCAAATCGCGAGCCGAGGCCCCCGTCGGCAATTACATCACACTATGGAGTACATGAACAAAGGAGAGTCAAAAAGTCAATCTTCGCAGATTCCTTTGAATCTCGACTCATCCCATATCATCAACACACTCAATTGAGCCAAGCAACGAAGTCTCGTTTCCGCCGCCATGCTCGATTTCATCAAGGCCGTCGCCAACGGAGAGGCTAGCCTCTCCATCGCCTCATTGCCACTCACACTATTTTTAGCGGCGCTCCCCCATTGGTACACCATCTTCAAGGCGGAAAGCAACAAGGTGCAAGGAGGATGGTCCAATGAGAACCCCCGGGCGTTTGTCGCGCGTCTCAATGCCAAGGCCGCGGCGGGCAAGAAGCTGAGCGACTTGGAGTCCATGATTCTCCGAGGACAGTCGTCGCAACAGAACGGTTTTGAGTGGTGGGCTGTTTGGGCTGTTGCAGTGGTACGTTGTTTTTCATCAATGGCTGCCGCGCGCTTAGCTTGATTCGTTCAAGCGACCGTTGGCTTTGTCGTGTGTTGTAACTGAACCGAATGAAGCTAACTCTATGCAGGTTCTTGGTATCCAGGCGAAGATCCCTGTGGCTCAGATGAACCAGTACGCTCTCATCCACATCGTGAGCAGAGCTATCTACCACTACCTCTATGTTACTACCAGCAGTCGCAAGGGCAGCTACTTGCGCACTCTGGTTTTCCAGATTGGCATTTACCCTGCTGTTGCTATTTTCTTCACCGCTGCTAGAACGCTTCAGCCAAAGGAGGCTTAAATTGTGTCTGAGCACATATAGTGGAAGCACACTAGCGCCGTTGCACGATGAAAATGGGCGCGAGGCGCATCAGATAAACACGGCATGACTAGCTTGAAACAAAAGTTGATTTTCGCAGTGTACTATATAGAATACAGTTTGGAGTTCAATTGACGATATCTCAGGTGAAAAAGCGAGATTCATCTTGTAGACCTGTTTCCAAAATCGAAAAAATGTAGCCTCCCGGGTAGCTTACCCAAAATACCAACATTCGAGACTTCTACTTTGAAAAAGCAAAATAGCATAAATCTTTTGGAAAATAAGGATACGAATATAGAAAGGCCCAGCCTACTAAATAATTGCCCATGATTATTCACCTAACCCAGGCCTCGACAATCGTGTAGTGCACTAGACCCGATCTCAGCCTCGCGTGGACTTGGCCGCTACGCATCGTGTGGTGTTAGCGTGACGTTAACGTCTCCGACGAAACATTGAATTGTCTGTGTATCACTGTTGGCCGCGCAACTCTATTCATTCCGTGCAAATTATCGTTTATTTCGAGGATAAGACACAGAAATGGCTAAGAATGTACACATTCGGCTTGCCGCCATCCGCGACGATCGAGGCTGAAGCATCTCATAATGTTGCAAACCACAAAGCCGTATTCAAGGAAGAGCTACGTCGAAATCAGGACTTGGGGATGAAATTGAATGGGCTGCAATGCGCATCAAGAGGAACTTGGAGGATTATGTGTCCAAGTACATCGTCGCTATGGCTGAAGACACTCAGGGGAGGCAGGTAATGGTCGGTGCTGCCGAATGGGTCAGTTAAGGCAACACCGTGAGATGCAAGCAAATAGCCAACATAAATCAAAGCCTCGAACCTACCCTCCGTTTATCGATGTGGAAGCATTGCGTGGAACTTTGAAAGAAGTGGGAAAGCTGAAAAGAATCGTCAGAACCACACTTTGGGGACCAATGTCTGGATGACATGTGGAGTATGCCATCTTGGAACTATGTAATAATCGATAATTGTTCTGCGATCTAACTCTTAATATCATGTCAGTGGACAAGCAGTATAGAACCCAAGGTATTGGGAGGCTCATGACCGAATGGGGCCGGAAGCAAGCTGTGTTACCTGGGCAGGATGTTTGGCTGTTAGCAGATTCGTCGTCCCTTGCCTTTTGCAAGTATTTGGGGTTCTCACAAGTCGTTGAAGCAGTCAGGCGTAATTAAAAGCAGTATATACTGCAGAAAATTTTGGCGGAAGACGCTCTGTAGCGTTGAATGTTGTTCAAAGCTTGAATATCACTGCGTAAAGGGGCATCCAGGGGCGAAGGTTATGTCTCCCAGGCATTCTGACCAAGGACCCAACTGACGCAATCAGGAGACAATCAGCGCACAGTCAAACTTGTCATCATGCCAAAAAGTTCGGTGCAGAGCCTCAAGTCAAAACTCTGGCGCCTTGGTTTCAGTTTGGCAAACATGAACACGTCGTTCGCCACCTGTTTGTCCAACCCCCTTGGCCCCTGAAATTAAACAATAAAATGAAAATATTTTCCTGCGCCATAGACCTTGCAGCAAGCCATGATGAATCAATGTCGGTACTTACACGATCAGCCATGACCCGGTATTCAGGTTCTTGGGTTCAAGACCTGCGAGTGGCGTCTGTCGCCTGGCGTAGCAGTGGAGAGGGTTGGGTGAGAGCTGAACACTCCTCCACCCGCCCCGGATGCTTGGAGTTCCGAACTGAACAAGCAGGTTTGAGCATTATGTCTTTAAATTTGGAAATGATTAATATGGGTACGCAATGGCTGTCCGTGATTAATACGGTGTGTGGGCGGACCATGTTGGCGTGCCGGGATCCCACAGCGAAGTGTAAGTCAGCGGCGCCAGCCACTCACGATGCACGATCAGAAAAATAACAAACTGAAACCTTGTCTTTTTCGCTATGGTCTGAGTTCACACGTGCAGGATAAACGAGCGGTCTTGTCTGTCAACCCTGCAGGTGTGCATCACAACATGGCTGATCATGCCATAGCTGTCAGTCGTCTACGTAAGTGGCCATATTGAGGTCGTATTGTAACTGAGAATAGAATTAAATGTCAATGCCCGAATTAGTAATGACAGAAGCTTCCGACAATCGTCGGCGCGTGGTGTTGTCCAGGCCATGGCGGCACTGGGCCTGAGAGAGAAGTCTTCACCCCTGTCGATACCAGCGGACTTCGTCCGCAAATGGACATCACCACATTATCCCTGGATAGGCTATTAAGCTTAGTGCTCCTATAGCTGCATAGAGTCGGCAGCAGGTTGCATCCAGTGGCAAGAGCTGCTAGAGGTATGGATACAACGGCACAGCAGATACTGGTCAAGTGGCTAGTTTCGTGATCCAGGCAAAAGAGACAATGTTCGCACTTATCTCGGACCGGCCTAGAACGCCACGTCGATAATGGCAAGACCAAGGTGCGCTTGCCTCTGGGATGACATCTGCGGTGGAATCGATCCAAGCCCACCAAGACGCAGGTTGTCGATCAAAATACTTCCGAGATCAGCGCAAGAGACAGCTTTGGCCCCAGGTAAAAAGAGCCTCAGACGACCACGGGATGGGACAATGGCTGCAAGGCTTGGGTGAAAGCGCGGGGAATCGAGATTTCTCCCCATACTTTGGCTGGAAAATGCTTCATTATCTCGAGCGTCATTGGTCGTGGGTAAGGGAATTCAGGAGTGCCCGATGGTGTGAAATGGTGCTGGATGAGGTGATTTGATAACTTGGCGGTAAAAATGCAAGAGTTTGGGAGAAAAGTTGTCATGAGGGAGTGCGCATCCTCCACATACATCATATATCATGGCGAGCACGACATAGCGGCTGCATGCAATCCCGACGCAGGAGCAAATTTGGGTAGCAAGGGTCTCTTAGACATAAGGAGGATCCCTGATCATCGTCTGATTAGATCTACGAGTTGTTTGAAATACTCTTGGCAAAATAATTGTCATGTCTTTACTAAAATGTGCTTGCTAATACGGCTCGTTGCGGTTCATGGCCCCATCCACAAGGCTCAACACCAGCAAAAAGGACAAGGAAACTTTTCACAACGGCTCAAATGCGTAAGTATGAAACAGGTTGCGTGATTCCAGTCTAGTGAAAACGTGTAGCATGGCTTTGCTTTCCCTATCCACCGGCCTTTCCCCGTTCTATCGGTAGTCAACCGTCAGGACCGGGGGTCCACTCGGCTGTTCCCGATCCCGTACAGCTTTTGCTGCAGCTGGGTAAATCATTGGGCAGATATCTTCAATTGGCTCAATCTGATTGGGCCACCTGGAGTCGTGTGTTGTCGTAGCGTCGAATAGGAGGTGTGCGCAATGCGCTGACCTATGGCGCAATCCACTCTGAACTGCTCCTCATGCGGCACACCAGGGTCTTAGCGAGACTAGCCTTGTGGGACTGAAACTATTACCACAAACTCAAGAAATTGATTGTCTAGGAAAAAGTCGAATTAAAGAATAGTAAACAGAACTAAACTAAACTAAACTGAATGATGCGGTAAACACCGTATAGAAGATCGCCGTGTAGTTGGGGGAGGGCAGATGCTGTTGTCAAGTATAAAGATGCTGCGTTGCGCCGCGTGGTTCTGGACAGCCTTAGTCGCATCAACCACTCTTCACTGTCTCTTTTGATTGTTTAAAGCCACATCTCAAAGAGATCTCCGATTTTTTCAAGATGAAGTCTGCTACTATCTTGGCGGCTGCTTTTGGCACTGCCGCTGCCATGCCAGCTATGATGGACAACCCCGTTGCCCTCAAGATGGCTCGCGAGTTCCTCGAGAAGCGCCAACAGGATCCTCTCGGTCTTTCCAAGAGCCAGACCAACTGCGGTGGCCTTTATCCTTGCGTTACCTTCGACGAGCAGGACCAGCTCGTCGATATCCACGGCGAGCACGAATACATCGCTCCCAGCCCTGGTGACATTCGTGGTCCTTGCCCTGGTCTTAACGCTGCTGCCAACCACGGCTACCTCCCTCGCAATGGGTAAGTGACCTCTGATATACACTATGACATCACAAAAAGAAGTTTCACTAACGATATGTAGTATTGCTTCCATCGAGCAGACCATCTCTGGACTCAGTGCCCTTTATAACATGTCGCCTGAGCTTGCTGCTGCTCTTGCGGCCTACGCCATCGCTCTTGACGGTAATATCCTCGAGGGTGTCTGGTCCATTGGTGGACCTCTCCCCGCTGATCTCTTGGTTGGTGCTCTGCTCGGCACTGGCCAGGGTCTCTCTTACTCTCACAACAACTACGAGGGTGATGGCTCTATCGGCCGAAACGATGCTTACCTCAACAACGGTGACGCTCACTCCCTTAACATCACCAAGTTCGAGCGTGTCTACGCTGTTGGTGGCAAGGAGGATCGTTACACTCTGTAAGTTCTTACGTACAGCAACTTAATCCTCTTGGTTATTCTAACCCATCGAATAGTGACAAGTTCCGCCAGAACTACGAGCAAGTCCAGGATGAGTCCATTGCCAACAACCCGTACTACTTCACTGGTGCTTTCTCTACCGTCGTCGTCGTCCCCGCTGCTTACAACTTCGTCATCAACTTCATGAGCAACCACTCCGCCGCCGAACCTAGCGGTTACCTAGATGGTTACAACTTCAAAACCTTCTTCGGTGTCAGCGGCGAGCCCGGCTCCTTCAAGTGGCTCCGTGGTCAGGAGCGTGTTCCTGAGCGCTGGTACCGTCGTCCTTCAGACAACAAGTACACTCTCCAGGACGTCGCTATCGATGTCGGTATCGGTTACCTTGCCTACCCTCGTACCCTCAAGTTCGGTGGTAACACTGGCAAGCCCAACTCTTTCGTCGGTCTTGATGTGGCTGACATCACTGGCGGTGTCTTCAACGTCAAGAACTTGTTCGAGGGCAACAACTTCGCTTGCTTCGCCTTCAGCCTCCTCGAGCAGGCCATTCCTGACTTCCTCAACAAGGGTATCCTCGACATCTCCCCCGTCACCAACCTGGTCAACAAGTTCGTCGGTCCCTTCCTCGGTGGACTTGCCTGCCCTCAGCTTGGCAAGTTCGATATTGGTCTCTTTGACCAGTTCCCTGGTTACACTTACCGCCCCAAGGGTCCTGCTACCAACTGGAAGGCTTAAGTATGTGCTGAAGGTATTGAACATACCGGCACCAGCCATTCTACGAATGCGACTGCGGGGGATTTAAGCCCTTTGGACTGCTCGCGACCGTGAGATTGTGCGCCGGTGTGAGGTGAATTTTCGTGCACAACGTACATACTTGCAGCATGCGCCAGCGATATAAATAATTATATAATCCGTATAGAGTTTAATAGAAGGCTATTGCTGATTCAATCTGACTCCAATTTTGCAATATTGTCTGTGACAATGCCAGCAGCTTTTTGAAGCTCTGCTTCGAGCTCCGCACCCTCCTTTCCGCCTGGCAGCCACCATGGTGCAATGTTCTCCAATAGCTTGTCTAAGCACCGTGCCTTCTCCCATTCATTGTTTCGTATTCCCTTTAATGGCGTGTTGATACCATCTGCCTCTAGCCGTTCAAGGTAAGCCTGGTAAGGTAACTCTCCCCAGTCTTCTAGATTTGCTGAGTAGTCGTTGAGAAACTCGTCAATTTCACCAAAGAAGCCAGCCCATTCAAAGTCGACAATTCCCGTAATTTCTCTCGACTCTGAAAGAAGAACGTTTCGTGGAGAGAGATCATAGTGTGTGAAGACGTAGCGAGGAGCATCTGTGTTGCACCCCGTCATGGGAAGTCGTGGCAGTGTCTTGTCGAGAAAGCCCTGAAGCTTAGGAATAAGATGTCTGTTGGGGGCATGCGTCTCTGATGTTTGAATCTCTTTGATCTTCTCTTCGATTTTGATTCTGTGATACTGGTCTGGGCGATGAAGTGGCTCCGTGATTTTGATGCCGTCGAGGAGTATACCACGAATGGCCATGTTCAGCTCATTCTTGTCGGTACCAACACTTAGTTCCGATTCTGACTTTGAAGATCGATGTTGAAAATTTCCAATGAGCTTCTGAGCTGGAATTTGCGTGCGCCATTGGGTCACGATATCAGCGAGCTGCAACATGACGTCCTTCATTCCGTCCGCATCTAAATTGAACCGTGATACAGACTCGCCTGGCACGCGAGACATCAATATCCAGCCACCATGGCCGGGTCCGTCTCCATTGACCTCTATGTTAAGATTCAGTGTCTTTGGCTCGTCTTTGATGGGATCGGCGACGACGATTTTGGTGCCATCCTCTGACCAAGCCAGCACACGAGGTGTTGCAATGCTCGGACAGTACTGCTGCATCAATCTGAGACTGCCGACTTCATTTTGAATCTTTTCGGCGCCAAAAAATCGGCCATTTGCTTTCAACACAATATTAACATCTTCTGCGACAGATGACTCGAATAAAGAGCTGTGGCCTTGCTGAGATATTGTGAGGAAGTAGATGCGGTTGTTGTAGGACTTTCCTTTTTCAAGTTCTCGAATAGCTTTCAATTTTGCGCCGGGAAAAACTCCGATGATTTTCTGAATTGTTGATTCGGGCATGTGAACCCCAAAAATGGGATGATGAGTAGGTGTAGCCATTATAATTATGAGTTTGCTGGTTGAGGAACTGCTCTGTTGGTGTGTTGATATGGATAGTGCTGAGAGGAGTGATGTTTATAGTGGCTGATCCCCTGTAACTGTCCACTGTAAACGCGCTAACTTCAGCCTCGGCCGCTGTGACTCACTCGGCCACTAAAAACAAATGAATTACTCTCCCCAGGAGGCATCACGGTTTTAACATATCTCGTGTATTTATTCACTTCTCTATTTAATTATGAAATACTTCCTTACTGGGCTTGTTTCTCAGGGGCATCGGGGTCATCCTGGTTGAACCACTTGCGTACTGCAATACCCTCACCTACAAGCTGCGTGCCCGCTGAAGGCTCCAGCTCCAGCACAACAACTTCATTGGCTCTGTTGGCCTCCAAGTAGCATCCGGGGATGTACAGCTGCTGCTGGGGTCCAATTCTCCAGTACTTGCCCATGATTCTGCCGTTGACCCAGACGATACCCTTGATACCAGCGGGCAGAGACAAGAAAGTATCGCCGCTGAGGTCAGAGTTGGCATTTTGAGCCAGCTTGAAGGATCCCTTGTAGAAGACGGGGGCCTGCTTGTCTTCAACCTTGTAGCCGCTGCCTTGAAGAGCGGGCAGCTTCGACAATGGGATGGAGGTCATATCCCAGCCCTTGAGAGCGTCGCCACCATTCACTGTGACGTTGCCAACGATGCCCTTGACTTGGTCCTTGAGCTGCTGGCCATAATCGATACGGCCCATGTTCTCAACGAGAAGCTGGAACTTGTCGCCCTTCTTGAGGGACACGGTGACGGTGGCAGGGTTGGCGTAGATTCTGTCAATAACACCGACACGCTTGTCGTTGACGTAGACAATAACGCGATCACGGGGCTGGTCTCCAACAGCGAGCTTGCCCTCCACATCTTGGGCAACCTTGTGCTCGTACAGGACAAAGCCGTGGACCTGATCCAAAGAATCCATGGTGGCGGGGTAATCAGCGGTCTTCTTCAAGGCATCCTTTTGAGTGTCAAGGAACCCAGCCACTGGCTCCAAAGTGAACTCGGGGACCTCAGTCAACTTGGGAGGCTCTGGGACCTTGGGAATGGATCCTTTGGGAACGTGCTTGGCAATGGTGTCTCTGATTCTGTAGTAGAGCTCCGTTGGTCTGCCACTCTCATCAAGAGGCGCGCCGTAGTCGTAACTGCTAGTAACGATCAGTGCAGCGTTGTTGCTCCAGATGGCACCGTTCTCAAATCCAAAGTTGGTACCACCGTGGAACATGTATAAGCTGAAGGAGTTCTTGCCAGCCATGATCCAGTCAAGGTCACTAGTGATCTGGTTCATGGCTCCCTCGTCACCAGAGCTGATCTGATGGGTGTAGTTGGAACCCCAGCCGTCGATCCAAGTGGTGTAGTATTCGCCATCGAGTTGTGGTCCCAGCATGGTAGGGTCGGTGACGAACTGGTCGCGGGCAGCGAATCCTTCCTTGGGACCTCCATCGGTCTCTGCCAAGACTCCGTGAAGGGTACCACCGTCGAGATAGTTCTTACCTCCACCGTCATTGGTGTAGAGGAAAGTCTTGAAGTTGGCGCGCAGCATATCGGCAAAGGCTTGAAGGTAGTCCTTATCCTTTCCAAAGCTACCATACTCGTTCTCCAGTTGAGTCATCAGGATGGGGCCGCCATTGTTGATTTCGTACTTTTGGATCTCTTGAGAAAGACGCTCGATGTACTTTCTGGAAGCATCGAGGAATGGCTTGTTGTTCTGTCGCACAGCCATGCCGGGGATCTGGTTCAGCCAGCCAGGGAAACCACCCCATTCGCGCTCGCCGCAGATGTAGGGGCCAGGGCGCAAGACGACATGGAGTCCTTCACGCTGAGCGAGGCTCATGAAGTGACCGATATCATTGCGCTCCTTGAAGTTCCACTCTCCGGGGGCTTGCTCCAGGTTGTTCCAGTAGATGTAGCTGAAAATGGTGTTCAAGCCCATAGCCTTGGCCATCCTCAGACGCTGGCCCCAGTACTGCTGGGGGATGCGCTGGGGGTCCATCTGCCCACCCAGCAACTGATACGGGTGGCCATTGAGAAGGAAATCCGTGCGATTGTAGGTAAAAGTGCTTGGCGCGTTAGTTGGTGCAGCGGTGGTCGATGCGACCAGCGCCGCCAGTGTGCAGAATGACAGCTTCATAGCGTGCGCTCACAGGAATATTAGCTCGGCGCCGCGCCGTGTGGTGTAGTTTATTATTAATGGAGAGATCGCTTAAGTTTAGGAGGGGAGCATCTACGGGGGCTACACAGTCTTTTTTATCTTTCGTCCAAATGCTAAGTACCCGACGCTTGATGAATATACGGAATGATGTTGCAGCGAGGGGTCGACCTCGGAGGCGACTATGCCCTTCTTCATAAACTATTTCCAGGGCTTGGGGTCAATCATTGGTGCGCATCAACTCTACCTGCAGGTGCAGGTTGCTCGGCGATGTCACTGACTCTCTACGAGGAGGAGGTGGTGGAGAAGCTTGCTGGGGAGCTGCCCAATTTATCTAGGATCGGCATCAATCGGCTTCTTTGGGCGGACCCTGGCTTATGTTTTGGCTTCACCTCCTCATTCGAGCGAGGGTCAACGTAGCCGCGGCATCCTGACCATCATGTCAATTGAAGCGCGGAGAGCTTGACAAGTGACAACAGCGCGGAGTCGGAGAGTGGATGCAGAGGAATGTTACGCTACATCGCGCATGAGTTTATTGAAGCTGTTCAAGCCCTGGTTACAATGGTGACACACACTCAACAGAGGTTCTGGACAAGGGAAGCTCTGCCTAACTTGTCTCAGCCTTACCTCTTTGGTCAAAGCTCTGTACCGGAGCGCGGTCGCTAAAACAGCGCACCTCTGGGCGGGCGGTCGGCTGAATAAAGCCAACTTTAATACTCTGGTACTGAAGTGAACGTCCCTAGTTGCCTAGAAAACACCAAGAAAACGGAAAACAGTCGTGTCATGGTCACCATTGGCCATTTGCCGAATGATACCAGCTGAGGTTAGGTGAAAATTGCAACTGCCTTTCCCTTGGCGATGTGATTCGGTGGCGTTGCCCAGACACTGACTCCCGTCGGTATCGGGTGGCAGCCGTCGGCTTTGGCGGCTTCCAGAGGGCATGCAGGCGTGGAATCTGTTTCGTAACAAATTGCCACTCGAGCAAGATAAAGGTAGATGAGTTGGAGACATGGAGATTAAACAAAGATTGAAGAGTGTTTTGGCCCTCTCTCCTTACTACGTTGCACACAAGTTGCAACGTTACGATGGGGCGTTTCTATTTGGAGTCATTGGTCACCGCAGACCTGGGTTGTTGAGTACCTTGGCGGATCATGATTGTTGCTCGTGGCCTAGCTTGGCTGTGATCCCCCGCAAAGCCCGTAAAAGTGTGCCCATGGGGTGGAGGAGAATGGCCTCTGCCTTGCCCAATGGGGAAGGTTGATTTGGAGATAATCCCAGTTCTCTCTCCACCGCGCCTATCCCTTTCCTGTGCGCTCACCTGAAAACATGACGTTCCGGCAACGGCCATGCGACATTGCGAGTTGGGGTAACTTGGAGATTGGCAAAAAAAAGTTTCAAGATACATAAATGGTTGAGCTCGCTTCTCGACATTAACATCATATCTGTTGATTCAATTTTACTTCCACTCTCAACTACTCCATCAATTGGATCTCCTAGAAGCCATCATGAAGACTCAAGTTGTTTTGGCCTCTGCTGGCCTGGCTATTGCCTCCAACCCCCTCCAAGATCTTCCTCTCCCCCCCATGGGATTCAACAACTGGGCTCGCTACACCACCCACATCAACGAGACCATCTTCATCGATGCGGCCGATGCCATGGCCAAGAACGGCCTGCTCGCCGCTGGCTACAACCGATTGAACCTTGACGATGCCTGGTCCACCCACAAGCGTGCGGAGAACGGCTCCATGGTTTGGGACCCCGTCAAGTTCTCCAAGGGTTTGCCTTGGCTCACTCAGTACATGAGATCCAAGGGCTTCATCCCCGGCATCTACTCTGACTCCGGTACTCTGTCTTGCGGTGGCTACCCCGGTACCCTCAACTACGAGGATATCGACCTCAAGGACTTCTCCGACTGGGGCTTCGACTACCTCAAGCTCGACGGCTGCTACGTCCCCGGCGACAGCGAGCAGGCTTACTACACCATCTACAAGAGGTGGCATGATCTTCTCCAGGCGTTCAACAAGACCATGATCTTCTCCGATTCCGCCCCTGCCTACTTCAGCGGCGCCAAGAACCTCACCGACTGGTACACTGTCATGAACTGGTCCTCCGACTTTGGCCAGCTGGCCCGTCACTCCGACGATGTCATCAACTACGAGACTGAGGGCAACGCCTGGGAGAGTGTCATGACCAACTACGGTCAGCACGTTCGTCTGGCTCGTTTCCAGCACAAGAACTTCTTCAACGACCCCGACTTCCTCATCACCGACAACAAGTACCTTACTCTTACCGAGAAGGCTAGTCAGATGGCCTTGTGGTCCTCTTTCTCCTGCCCTCTTATCATCTCTGCCCATATCCCCGCCCTCACTGCTGAGGAGCTTGCCATCCTTACCAACAAGGACCTCATTGCCGTCAACCAGGACGCATTGATCGAGCAGGCCACTTTCGCGAGCCAGGACCCCATTTGGGATGTCCTTACCAAGAGCCTGGCAAACGGCGACCGTCTCTTGACCATCCTTAACAAGGGCGGCTCCACTGCCTCTACCAAGGTCTCTTGGGCTAAGCTTGGTATCCGCACCGCTCGCGTCGACCCCAACACCGAGCTCACCGTCAAGAACCTCTGGACTGGCGAGTCCTCCAAGGTCAAGATCAGCGCTGGTGGCATCTCTGCTGCTGACGTTGCTTCCCACGGCACTGCTGTCCTCCGTATCTCCGGTGCCATGGCTGGCTCCGACCACCCCATTGTTACCCCCACTGGTACCATCTTCAACACCTTCACCCTCAAGTGCTTGACCGATAACACCTCTGGAACCGTTACCTGGGCTACTTGCGATGGCTCTGATGGTCAGACCTGGGTTCTCCGCGATGATGACCACATCAATTCCCTCCTCCGCCCCAACGAGTGTATCGTCGATGCCAAGGGCAAGCTCCTGTCCCGCCACTCTGGCTGCCACAGCGATGCCTGGACTCACACCCAGGGCGGTAACTTGATCAACAACAACTCCAACAACTGCCTGACTGAGAACGCCGATGGCTCTGCCACTGTTGCTGACTGCGGCTACCTGACCAACGAGCAGGTCGTTGCTCTGCCCGTCGGCGGAAAGATCAAGCGCGACTAAGAATTAAAAGAAAGTAAATTGTAATAATAGCGATTTGGCGTTTCATCTCATTTCAATATTACATTTGTGAATGCGCTTAATGGATGCAAGCTTGCCTTTTGTGAACTGGGTTGAATTTCACTCTCTATTGAAACATTATTCTGAATCCTTGAAAGCCCCCAGCTTGAAGAGCTTCTTGGCATTGTCTCTGCCAATCTTTGCTACATGCGAAGGATCCTTCAGCTCAATGCCATCATACCAGTCGCAGGCGTCACCAAACGACTCGAATGGGTAATCAATGGAGAACAAAATTCTGTCAGCACCCATCTCAGTGATACAGTACTCCAACGTAGGGGTTGAGAAGTGGCCACTGGTGGTAATCCAGATGTTCTGAGCAAAGTATTCACGGATGGTCTTCTTGCAGTCCAGTCCCAGGGGCTTCTTGACATCCTCAAACCAATGGTTGATTCGCCACAAGTCGAATGGCAAGTGCTCTCCCAAGTGGCCGATGACAACCTGGAGCTTGGGGTGGCGGTCAAATACGCCATTGGTAACCATGCCTAGCAAGTGCAGGCTGACTCCCTGGGCAAAGCTGAGTGGAGGACCAATGAGCCACTTGCGGTCTGCCCACAGCTTGTCATGGATGGTACCAGTGGGATTGCGAGGGTGCAGGTAGAAGGGGACGTCGAGCTCTGTAACTGTGGACCAGAAGACATCCCAGGCTGGGTTATCGTAGAAGACCATATCGTCGCCATCGGTTCCGGCGCGCTGTGTGTCGTTGACTAGAGCACCCTTGAAGCCGAGCTCCTTGACGCATCGCTTCAACTCAGCCGCGGCCTCGTTGGGGTCGTGCATAGAAAGAGTGCTAAATGCGTTAGCTGATTGGTTGTCTTTTACTTCAATTGATTCACTTACGCGAGAGCACCGAATCGATCTGGGTGAGGCTTGATGGCCTCTGCAATGTAATCGTTGATTTCTGTAGCGAGAGCAGCGGCCTCCTTGCGATCCCAAATATCCTGCACGCCAGGAGCAGTGTAAGACAGCAATGTGTAGCCAACGCCATGCTTATCCATGTACTCAATGCGAGTAGTGGTAATATCTGTCATTTCATGGGCATGCTTATCGGGGTTGACGGCGAACAGCGACGCCCACCAGCGAGTCTTTTCGTGAAGACGAGGGAGGGCAAAAGCCTCTTCGAAAGCTACCTTTCCCTTCATGATGAATGATATGATGTGATGTAAAGTGATTAGGGATACAAGATGATGTTGTAAGCTTGAACAGCAAACAAAGTTCAATTGAGGAGAAATTTATTAAATACCTAATAAACCCGAGCGGCAATTATCGCTGATAAATACAGCCTGGGGTAACCGATGCCTCGACCTGATCCATTGATGAACGCTTCCGATACTTCCCCAGAAACCTGGGGTAGCATCAGGGTACGTAGCCGATCAGTGCAGTAGCCGCAAGCCACGCAGTGACGCACATGACACAACCCCCTCCCACACTAGAGCGGGTGCGTTCCCATATATACACTGCGGATAAGCACGCCCTCTCCCGACACTTTGCATCGTCGTCCGACAGTAGCCATGTCGGAGATGCTGTTTGGAGAGCCATGCCACGACCGAAAGTGCATCCGAGCCAGAGGCGGCGCGCAGCAGAGGCGTGTGCGTTTTGCAGGGCGTCTAAGAAGCGATGCAGCGGGACGGTCCCATGCACGGCATGTAAGAGGCGAGGAATTGAATCGCAATGCTCGTTGAAGCCAATGGGAAGCGATAGAAGGGAGATTGCTAGAGGAGCGCAAGAAGAGGTTGGACGGGAATCTCATGCTCGCATGTTATTGAACTTGCGCGGCGAACGAGGTACGTTGCTATTGAAGTTTGGTTGCTGCGGTTGCTAATTATTTTAGTGTATATCGGAGAGGCGGCTTCATTGTCATTTCTCGAAGTTGTGAGAGATACAGTTGCGTCACAAATTGGTCACTCGCAATTCACACAAAATGAAAAGAGCGATCGTATGTTTGAGACGGAGCCTGCCATTGCCGACAATGTGGCCATTTCATTGAGCGATGAAGATGTGGTCGCCTATCTTGCGACATTTGAGTCTGCTGTAAGTGAAATCGCCTGGTTATTTGCTACTGTTTCTAATTTATAGACTGGCGGATTCTTGGATGTTTTTGCCAGACAAGAGTTGCATCCATCGAACATTGGAAACACGTCTATCATGATTGCCATCGCAATCGGTGCGCAATGCAAATCTCACGACGCGGTCGCACAAGTATACTTTCGACAGGCTCAAAGACAGGGTTTTACTACCATGCTTGAAGATCCAGACATGGACATGGTTCGACTGTTTTTGTTGATGTCTTTTTACTTGCTGGGCGCGTGTCGCAGGAATACGGCATTCATGTACTTGGGCATTGCTGCGAGGGCGGCTGTGTCGCTGGGGCTGCACTCTGAGTTCGGGCAGTCCAATCCGATACGGTATGGGGAATTGGCCTGATCTTTTTCTGGCGCTAATATATTGTAGACTCAAAGTTTGGATGAGTCTCTGCATCCTCGACATGTTAGTGAGCAGCATCCTGGGTCGACCACCTGCAACCTCACACCTACGTTCAAACATCACTCCCTTGATCCAAAGTCTGGCAGCCGACCCGAGTACGGAATCAATTGTTGCGTCATATCAAATATTATCGATTGTTGATGATGCGGTTGAGAAATTGTACAGAGAAGGAAAGGCGTCCGCTGCATCAGTGAGCAATTTCATGTCGAAAATGGAGCGATGGAGCGCTGCACTGCCAAGCGGGCTTCGCACTTCATCCGACTCTAAAAGCACGATAAGCAACATTCATGTTTCGTGTTTGTACTATTTTGCGGTAACAGTAGTTACGCGGCCAATCTTAGTGGCTTCACTAAACTCGCAAGAGCCGTCGGCTCTAGCAACAGCATGCCTAGACGCCGCCGTGCTGCTGATACAGACATGCGCAGACGCCAAATCTGCTGGTATCTTGCTAGGCAGCATGTGTATCATGAAGTAAGCTACAGCATCCGAAAAACAAAAGGCAAAGCTAACGAAACAGGGCCCTTGTATTCGCCGCCGGATTGATTGTCGGACTCAGCATCTTTGCAAAGAAAGATTCCGATTATGAAACCGAAGCTACGTTCCGATCGGCAAGGGAAGTCCTTGACTTTCTTGCGTTGCAAAGCCCTCAGGCCGCACACTATTCGGATATTTTAGGTCTTCTGGACAAATCCATAATGCAGCGCCGTGGTACAGTTCCGAGGAGCAAGTCTCGTTTAGTGGAACGCATCTTCACCCTGAACAATCGAACCGAAGATACCCCCATGCAATCGGGCGACTCCACAGATGCGTTTGGGTGGGATGTGCCGGCCCTACCTGAAGAGAATTGGGACGGCTTTGATTTGCTACAGTGGGATAACTTTCCGTTTTACAGCCCACGACATGCGTAATCCGGGCTTGGTGGCTGGCTGCGCTCAGTGCCACGTCGGGTAGTGCACCAGAACGTAGCCGACGATGCGAGCCAGTGACGATCAGCTTTTTGGCAATGTGGCACATGGGGCGGCAAGACATTTATAATATGAGTTTAGCTTCCTCGTTTCACAATTGTCATAGCAAAAAAAATTCAATAAGCGATTCATCACAGTCTTCACAATATGCCTTGGGAACAACTGAACATTGGCGTTGTGGGTGGAGGTATCGGCGGTCTGTCCGCTGGCATTGCGCTGCGACGAGCTGGTCATCTTGTCACCATCTACGAACGCAACGATTTTGCTGGAGAGGTTGGCGCTTCGGTGTCCTGCGCTGCCAACGGAACTCGCTGGCTTCATGAGTGGGATGTCGACGTTGCGAAGGGAGATCCTGTCATTTTGGAGAAGTTGATCAACCGCGACTGGAAGACTGGCGAACCTGTCAGCGTTTACGATTTGGAGGATTATGAAGAGAAATGGGGTTTTGTGTACAACATGTTCCATCGCCAATACATGCACGCCATGCTGAAAGACTGCGCGCTCGGCGAAGGCAAGGGAACACCAGTTGAGCTGAAAGTCAACCACGCTGTAAGTGATTTCGGAGTCCATTTGGGGCGTTGCTAACTATTTAGTGCGACAAAATTGATCTGGAAACCGGCACAATTCACTTCAAGAATGGCAGCACTGCGCACCACGACGTAATTGTCGGTGCAGATGGTATTGGCTCTATGGTGCGCGGACAAATTGGCATCAATCCCGCCAAGCGTCCTGCAGCTTCGAGCTGTCTCCACGCCAATGTCAAGACTGAAGATGCTGTCAAGCTTGGTCTGGTAGACTACTCGGTTCATAACGCACTTGAGTACTGGGGTGGACAAGAAGGCAAGTGGGACAAGATTGTGCTGTCGCCTTGCAATGGCGGCAAGTTACTCTCTTACTACTGCTTCTTTCCTCGCGAGCAGGGAGATTACACGAATCAGAGCTGGGGTGCGGAAAGCAGACCAGTTGAAGAGCTTCTTGCGCCGTACCCGGAACTGGATGCACAGGTCAAGGCGCACCTGGCCATTGGATTGGAGATTCAGCCTTGGAGGTTGTGGATGCAGTAAGTCCTCAGACACGCCGCGAAAGAAGTGTGCTGATTATTTAGCGACCCTTATCCCCATCTGTATAAGAGCAATGTTTGTCTGCTTGGAGACGCGGGACATCCTGTAAGTCTTTTTTCAATCTGAAGCGTTTATACATGCTAATGAAGTAGATGATGCCTCATCAAAGTCAAGGAGCGTGCATGGCGATTGAAGATGCCGCAGCCCTGGGAATCATCTTCAACAAGGATCACTTCAACGGCGATATTGACGAAGCACTGAGTGTTTATCAAGAAATCAGATTGCCCAGAGTGACAAAGGTGCAGTCTGCTGCGGCCAAAGCCGCCTACAACATTAACGAGAGAATTGGTAAGTTGCTTTTTGTGAAGAGTGGAGCAAAGCTGACCATCAGGCTTCTCGGAAAACACTGGCACGGCTACGTATAAGGTCGAGGACGAGAAGAAGAAGTTGACCATTGAGGAGATGAATGCGTATGACATGTACCAAGATATCGCAGAGGTGCTTTCTGCCAAGCGCGGAGTACAGTATGCTGGCAAGTTTGTACGAGGATTGCCGTACGGACTGAAGTTGCCTGGGTTGACTGTTGGAGTGGACACGACAGTAACGCAGTCTTTGTAAATTAGTCTCAATAAAATTTTAATGAAGTTTGGTGCTTGAGAGAGGTTATGACGAGCGCTGTAGGTAGCGCAGGTGACGCGAACTTGCTCGCCGTGTGCATGATGAAGACTGGTTGGGAATCAAAAGACTTGCAATATTAAAATAATCATGAAATTAAAATACAGTTCGGCTACTAGCTAAATTATGCCTTTGAGAGTTTGACATTGTACTCGAGATCCCACGTTGCCTTGGGGTCGTCCTTGACTGGCTCGAAGCGTACAGTAAGTCCGTCCTTGACAGCAAACACGCTGTCGTCTTTGAGGTAATTGGAGTTTTCGTCGAAGATTTGGGTGGTGAGAGAGGTGTGGCCCTTGGATTCGACCTGCAAAGTCAGTGCGAATTCTAGATTGTGCAAGTGGCGGCTTACAATGAGATGAATATGAGCTGGGCGGTAGTGGTGTCTGTCCATCAAGTCGAGCAGCTTTCCAGCTGGTCCATCGCCAGGCACCTAGAAAGTCAGAATAGCACTTTGTTATTCACAGACGCGACTTACAGGATACGGTGTAGGTCGCAGACAGTAGAAGGAATATTTGCCCTCGGCGTCGGTGACAAACTTGCCGCGAAGGTTGTGGTCGACTTGGTCGGCATCTTGCTGCTCATACAGTCCTATAATTGTTAGCGTGGTCCTTTAATTTTTAGGGGTTGAACTCACCGTTTGTGGAAGCCTGCCAAACATCTACGGTCGCATTTGGCAGTGGCTCGCCAGTCTCTGCGTCGGTCACTTGGCCATGCATGAAGGCGATTTCACCGTCGGAGGGGGTATTCGTCGAGATGTTAGTTCCGTTTTCCCGAATGGGCGCATCAGCACGCCAGAAGGGGCCGAGAATGGCAGAGTCTGTAGGAGGGTTTCCAGCCTTGGCGGCAGCGCGAGCAGTGATGTCGTCGCAGAGTCTACGTTGTGAGTATTTTGGACATTGGTGAAGAGTTTCAACTTACGATTCAAGCCCAATGACATCGCAGAGGAGCTGGCCCTCATTGCGACGATCTGTACTCATCTGTCCAGCCCAGTTGATCATGTTGACACCAGCCAGCCACTCGTCCATGGTCAAATCAACCTCGCGCGCAAAGTCATGAACATGCTGAATCAGGGCCGTCATGACAGTTCGCAGACGAGGCGAGGTGTTTGGGCCCATGGCCTCAATGACATTGCGGGTAAAGTCCTGACCTAAAGGAGCGCTTTCAGACATTTTGATGGTATTTAATGAGCAACTTTAAAATCTTTAAAATATGCGTGGATTTGGAGATGTTTGGTGCAATTGAGTGTGAAGCCAGTACTGGTGTGTAGTGAAGGGACAGCAGCCAATCCAAGCGTCGTAATATATAATCCGGCCATTGACGGGTATGTTCTCGAGGCGGGTGATTCCCGACAGCACCTCCCGCTGCCCCGCATTTCCCCGCATCCAAATTTGGGACAGCCACTTTGGGAAGGGGCGATGACGGAGCTACCCTATCAGTGTACCAGCCTATCCCTAAGTAGTTCTAGAATATCTACCGAATCGTTGAAAAAAATCGTAGTTTATGCCAAACTCAAACTGTCTCTATTTGTCTATTGTCTATATTTCTGTAACTTTTACAAGCTTTGTTAACCATTCGCTGTCTATGTGTTTGTGTGAAATGCCGTGTCTGACATCGTCTCTCGTAGTACCCACCTTGTCTACCCGTATAGCCTTTATGCGAATTTGATCATTTTCGCGCGAAACATGTCCCATTTAATCTATGGAAATTAGGGTGCGCGTATTGAACTAATGAAACTTCTAAAGCTTACTCTCTCGCTTTGCCAAATCGCGCAGCTCGCGTCTAAGAATTTTACCCGATGGACTGCGGGGAACCACGTCAACAAAGTGAACACCTCCGCGCAGCCATTTGTGTCTTGCGACTCTAGCTTTTACCCATTCAGCAATATCGTCACCAGTAATTTTACCTTTAGCATTTGGATTGAGCACCACGTAGGCACGGGGTACTTCGTTATCGTCTTGAGAGACGCCAATAACGGCTGCGTCAGTAATGGCTTCATGCGATTCGAGTAGTCCTTCCAGCTCCGCCGGCGCGACTTGCATGCCCTTGTACTTGATGAGTTCCTGAAAAGTTAGCTTGGGTTCTGAACGCATTGTGTACAAATTACCTTTTTGCGATCGACAATGTACAGAAGACCATTTTCCACCTTGAGAATGTCGCCTGTCTTGAACCACCCGTCCTCTGTGAATGCATCCTTGTTGGCCTTGTCATTATTGTGATAGCCCTTTGTTACAACTGGTCCCTTTAGATACGCCTCTCCAGGCTCACCCGGCTCTACATCCTTTCCGTCCTCGTCTACTAGTCTCATGCGCATGTTTGGCATCAGCGGGCTCAAACTGCCGACGGTGTCTGTTCTGCCCAGAGGCGTGACTGTCACTGTACCGGTGGTTTCGCTCAAGCCCCAAACCTGTGTGAGTGTGACTCCAACCTTTTTGCTTACAGCAGCTTGAAGTTCCTTGCCGAGAGGGGCGGCGCCAGCGTGGAAGGACTTGATGTGCTTGAACTGGTCCTTGACGCGAGGATGCTTGGCGATGCCGAGGTAGATGGGAGGAACAGAGAAGAAGAAGGTGATTTTGAGCTTCTCGGCATAGTCGATGAAGTCGTCAAAGTTGAATTTGGGCATCCAATAGACAATACCGCCTTCTGCGATTTCGTTCACAAAGTAGCCCTGCAGACCAGCGATGTGCGCGGCCGGCAAATGTCCAATCGTGCGCCTGTCGTATGAGTTTCCCTCAGCAGCCCATTTCTTGCGGATTGGACGGCTGAGAATGGCAGCTAGATGGCACTCGGCGACGAGGTTTTCGTTGGAGATGCGGACGCCTAATGATGTCAGTAAGAGGACTGAGACGCTGTTTGGTTGCCTACCTTTAGGAAGTCCGGTGGTGCCGGAAGAGTAGAGAATACAGGCTGTTCGGTTGGCCAGCGTTTCGGGATCGGTGATTGGTTTCCAATCGAGGGTCTTGTCGAAACCGCAAACTACATCGCCATCTATGCTGGAAAGCTTGATCTGTGGCCAAGACTCGAGAACCAGCACGTTTCTCCTGGGCATGCCTGCCGCCTTGGCGGCCTCCGCGACGACGTTCTTGACATCGGCGCTACAAACAAAGATCTTGCCTGGACCGTCCAGCACCTGTCGTTTGAGGTCAGACGCCGTTGCAGCCGGTGATGCGGCAGAGTAGATGCCCTCTGCAGCTAGCACACCATAGACTACCGCAGCTAGCGCGCGTTGTCCGGTTGAGACTGCAACGACGACATCCTTTCCGGGCCCGTTGGCTCCAATGCCGTACGAGTGTCTTAAAAAGTAGGCAACTTGTTTCGTGAGCCGGCGCACATCTCCTCTTGTCAAAACGTTCAAGGGATCATGAGCTTCAGCGTGCACTGGTGTGTCGTCAGTGCATAAGCAATGAGGGGAGTCTGGTCGTGTTAGCCGCTGACGTCGTAGGGGAGTTGGCAGACAAACCAAAGATGTAAGAGAGAAGGTCGAGCTTTGGGACCTCGACGTCACCTGGGCCTGTGTAAATCATGGTTGCAGTCTACAAAATTGCAGAATGGTGTTGAGTTAGAAATGGTTGTGTCCATGGCTGTTTGCTCTTAGTGATACCCGCCGACCGGCTAATTGGCGTTGCCGTGCCTCGGAGTAGCTGAACCCCCACGACGTACGACTCCAAACACCCCAAATTCTTGATCGCTGCTAGACACGGGATTCGCGCGTTTGTCGAAAGCCGTGTCTATATCTACGGATGCGGCGGATGCTCTTGGTGCTTTCGATACTTTTCTGGCAACAATTTTATAAGCCATATGTGCTGCACCTCGGCCGCCGGTCGGCAAGTAAGCCGATGGACGCCGAAGGGTTTTGTTAGGCTAACAGAAACCAAGCGACATAATATTGTACATATGAGCATCTGCAAAGACGTCAAAAATAGCTCATTCGATCAAGGGGCCGTTTATGTCTATTGAAGCACATGTTACATTTATTTGATGCCCATCTTATACATGGATAATTGGC
Organism: Simplicillium sp. C3G150-2; assembly: GCA_022702485.1. Taxonomy (NCBI): domain Eukaryota; kingdom Fungi; phylum Ascomycota; class Sordariomycetes; order Hypocreales; family Cordycipitaceae; genus Simplicillium; species Simplicillium sp. C3G150-2. Next base: position 1,508,850 of record JAJIYY010000008.1, on the reverse strand, counting down.
CTAAGTACAGGCGAAATCATAGCCCGAAGTAGCGTGGCGTTATGGCCGGGCGTCTACAGGACGAATTCATGTTGTGGCTTCAATTTTTGCTTCAATGCGTGTGTGCACGGTAGTGTAAGAGTATACTATATTTTGAATCTTTAATTACCAAGTAGTACAGGATTTGTCTGGTCTTTCGTTCGACAGTTCTAGATCACCCCCCCCCCCCCCCCCCCCAAAAAAAAACGGCTACGCAGTAATTTGGATGGAAGTGCCCGCTGATTGGTTGTCGGGGCTGATTTTGCGCGCATTGCAGCTATGAATAAGTTCAAGTAGGCTCGGCTAAGTGAAGCATATATAGATTGCGACATTGGATCGCCATCACGAATCTCTTTCTATCCAAAATGGAGAGAGATAGGCGACCAAGCATGGCCATTACTGGACGCCTTCTGTATAAGTACAGGCGAAAACAATCCCTAGTACAAAGTTCTTTATTTGCTAGTGACTTATTATTGTAGACAACAGTGACGCCAATAGCTGAACTAGCATTGATATCAGCAGCGGAATAAGAATATATTACCAACACGAGTATGAGGCATTCACAGCTAGAATCAAGATGGATGTCTCCTACACCAGGCGTCAGCGTCCGTCAACTAGACCCTATCGAGGGGTTTTTCAATTAATCACAGACCTTGGTACACCTGTTGATCGCGAGCAATGGGCTATTTTCATGGCACTTCGGCTGAATTTCCAAGGCTCTGAATGCAGTGTTGATAACCAGGTGAGTATTTGCAGCAAACTTGGCTTGCTATCTGCCACCACTACCCCATCTTGACGGGTTCTGCTTTACCAACGTCTAGCTCTGCTGGACTAGCTGATCCTAGCTTCAGTTGACTGTAAAGCCTCTTGTTACGGCCCAAGACGATGCACAATGGCTAAACAGGACATTTTTTGTTTACGGCATGGTTTTCGCAGACTAGCTGTTTTGCTCTCTACACAAAACTGTTCTGGCAACATACCACTGACTACATCATTCACAAACGCTACATATCCGCGACATGCACTGGCGAAATGACGGCCAACCACTCACGGGAGAATAGCAGGTACTGGAGGAGAAATGCGCATCGCTTCATCGATACAGGCAGTTGGGAACGTGAGACTCGGCAATTTCCGTGAAGCAAACTTAATAGGACAGCTGTCGGACACAGAGTTTCCAATACAGTTCGTTGCCAAAGGGACTGTGGTGCGAATGTCTTCTACCAGTCGATCAAGCGTCCGCGGGTTGTGGACAAGGTAGAATAAGTTCGAGGCAGTTGCGTTTATCAAACTATCGATTCCGCCAATTGAACAGTGTAGCCTTGGAAATAAGCTCTTCCTTCGAGATAATATCCTGTCTTGCGGTCTTGGGAGGCAAGAAATTTTGCCCAGATGTTAGAATGGAGCATTTCTTCCTGTTGTGATCGCCACAGGGCAAACAATCTAGTGATTTGCACCGGCCGCCCAACACCATCCATAAGCTCTTTGAAGAGAACTTTATTAAAATAAAATTACATACAAAAATGGGTTTCGATGCTGAATGGACTATTAATTAAAATTTCAAAGTGAAGTGTAAACCTCAATTAATTGTTTAGAAATCAGCGTAATATCTATGAGGACATCTGTGCCCTCAAGCGGCCCACTAACCCCAGTTGAAGGTACCCTACTTAGCTGTGGAAATGGTGGTTTTCCCTCAAGCATTTACTTTGTGAAGCTGAAACTATCCTGCTACTGGGACTTTGCTTCTTGTAATCCTCATCTGCGAAGGCCCGCCAGCCCAGCCATGTCCAAGTACGAGGTATACCCGGGCCAGGACGACTCAGAGGCCCCAGACGATGAGTTCACCGACCCGCGAATCAGCCTTGCTCTAGAAGACGAGTGCGAGAGGGGCGGCAGCAGAAAACCTGGCATTCTCCTCGATAACATGATATCCTGCAACTGCGACGTCCACTCCACTAGCTGCTGGGGCTTCTGCTTCATCCGCACCTACTACGCCGCCGGTTCCGACGCCCGCATAGCATCCGCCCTGTCCAAGCTTGCGCACATCGCTAGGCTCGACGTCACGTCTGACCGAGAATACTACGACTATCTGCGCAGACCCGACCCCAAATATTCCCAATGGGATACTTTATGGGGCGAAGAGACCATCGTCAAAGTCATGGATCGCTACCACGACACCCTCCTCCAAGACCACGACAGGTTGGACGGTGCCGCGGTAGAGACTACTATACAGTTCTATAATGACTGGGCAGCGCCGATTGGCGAACTACCTGACTTCTTTGGCGGCCCTAGGAGTACGCAATTTATTCTGCTGGAAAAGGAAACGCTGCAGAATATCGAGGCTACTCCTGTTGCGGAGGATATGGATGTAGAGGGGTGGGTGGCATGGCGTCATGAGGTTTGGAAGCCTTGGCTTCTCGAGAAGAAGAAGTCGGGGAGGCTCTGGGTGAGAATAGTGGATGTAGACGCTGAAGTTGTTTTTCGGGTATGGATTTGGGGATTGGTGGACTTTTTTATACAGTCTGCGTCTGTGAGAACCATGGAGAAGATACCTTTAGTAGATGTTGGAGACGATGAAAAATACTTTAAAAATTATTGAAAACCAAGACTCCGTAGATTTATGTTGAATTGGATTTTAATATTGATTTATATTGCTCTTTCCAAAAGTTCTTTTGAACATTTACTTAAGACTGGGAAATATAGTTAAGGCATAGTTGTTGATGCTCATTCCCAAGTTATTGCCTAGTACTTTTGTTATTCAGCCCAGTCAACCCCACAAGGCTGCGATACTGTGTTAGTGTGAGTCCATCATCCCGCCACCAGATCACTTCAAAACTAGCGTTTATCATATCCATATCCTAATTCAAAATATTTAATAACTATACCATTAGCTGTATTTAATGCCAAGTAAGTATAGCTTAATATTTGCTCTAAGTAATACTTGCTAGATAGCTTTTATCAGGACTAGGGTACCTAAGAGGGAGTAATAGAATAGAGGGGTCGCTAGGGGTTACTAGCTAGCTAGTAGGGAAGACGGTGACTGTATTGATCTCTGACGAGCTAGCTTTTCCCAGGGCTGTCTGTCTCCCTTTTTGTATATGGTCTTTTCCCCGCTTCCTCTATATGTCCTTCCTGTGACCTCGCTATGCTTCTACTATGCTATCTTTTTCTAGTAACCCTGATAGCTTTGTTGTTAATTGGCTTTGTTACTACTGGGCTCTGTTGCTACTGGGCTTTGGACTGGCCAATCTCCAATAACGTACAACTCGCCCTACTCCGGATCCCTCTTGGAGTCGGGATTGAAGAAGTTATCGAAAGTCGTTTCCCAGATGCAGCTGATGCTTTTGAGATTTTTTTTTTAAATAATTTCTTATACAGCGACCGTGGCAAACAGACACTGAATTAAGGTATTAAAACAACAACCAAAGTGATAAGAGACATGTGCGTAATTGCAAGAAAAGAAAAGGCGTGTAATAGACACAAATCGCGCAAAATGTCAAGATAACTAGTCTTTTTGCTTACTTGGTTTATCCAGCGTGTCTGTATCGTTTCTCTGCTGTACGCATAAACACGTTACATATACGATGGCCACAATTGCTCGGATAATTATGTCATGCCGGGCACCGATGTAATGGTCAGGCGTGGCTCGGTTGTACCTTCCAAACACCCATACAAAGACATTTTGGCGCCACGCTCATTTTCGTCACCCAGCACCCCACATCCCTACAGGGAAGTTCGGCTAAATCCCGGGATCCACATTCCTTTTTTGGCCGCGCCGAAAACGCAAAACGTTCACTTTCATCGCAGGTCGGCTCGTATTCGCCGGTCCTCCGTCGAAACGCAACCATTTGGCACTATTTTTTCGATTCCCACATTATTGCTCCACTGAGTAGTCACTAGGGCTAGGTTCTTAGGCACAAATAAGCCATGCAACTGCCACAATCAGCCCACAATCCTTCAGGATTCGGTACTGGCGCTCTTACTACACTCCTGGTTCAACCTGGAGTTGTTTGATGGCTCAATTGAGCCGGAATAACAATCTTCCGTAGTATAGTGGTCAGTATGCGAGCTTGTCACGCTCGAGACCCGGGTTCAATTCCCGGCGGGAGAGATCCGCCAGCCTCCTCAGGAGGTCTCGTTTTTTGCATTTTGCGTCTTGAGTTGACCAATTTTTGCAATTATTATCGGTTTAGTCTAACCCTTTTGCTTATAGCGTTTGGATTTGTCTTTGTACTTGTCTACGTAATAATCGACCAACTTTTCAAACCTAACTATATAAGCAGATCGCTCTACTATCTCTTACCCTACCTGTGTGTAAAATGTACTTTAAGCGCCTGCTTCGGTGGCTAGCCCAGTTTGCTCGCTTACCTCCAATCCCCCGCCATCCATCGATTGGCTCGGTAGAGCGCTATACAAGCAAGGTCCACGGCTTTCTCACTCTTTGTTTTTTGTTTTAGGCCTTGCCAGAGAACTTGGAACTCCTCAAAAGCCACAGGGCTCATTCTGTTTGCTGTCATTCGTAGCCAGGAAATCCAACCAAGAAGAACTGGTTGACAAGGTGTTGTCTGGTATGTATCCTTGTCGTTAATTTAAGGGGTACTGCTCACATGTATCTATATAGGTATATATTCTTTACATATTTTTACTTTCTAAATCAACTGGGCATTGACGTCGAAACACTATTCGACGAAGCAACCAGTATCAACATTGACGATAGAAACAACCCGAGTAACTTCAAACGAGATAACTACGACTACATCTACCTCCTTGACTACTACATCAAGAAGCACAATACAAACCCTACGCAAACCCACCGTGTTCCAAAGTACGCAACCTACATTGGCAGAACTATCAAACCTGCCCAAAGACTAGCCCAGCACCTGTCAGGGTGTGGCGCCACCAACCCAAAAACCAATCATTGGAGGATTGGCAAAGACTACTTGGAACAGGGACGGCTTCGCATGATTCCGTTGACCATGACAAGCAAGAACAAGAAGGAACACCGTCAAGGTTTGCTAAACTCGCAATGATATGCCTCGTTAACTTTGGAACCCATGTATGATTGCGCGTCTGATCCAGATATATTGGTGCCAGTACGTCCTAGTGGGCGTCAACGTAACGCCTCTACGAGTTCGACCAAAAGTCTTGCTCGTCTGCGCTAGCTCATCGTCTGCGAAACCTGTCGGCCGACGTGGGAACCAACAACATGATCGCCTCGTATGATCGTTTTGACTGCAACTGGTCCATTCCTGTTTTGGAAAGTGTCTACTTTGTAACCAATGTATGGGTGAGAACAATATTTCTTGATCGTGGCCAGACGCCACAGATGTATGCCTTTGCAACTTCTCCTCGTCGGATCTCCAACAACAACATGCTCTTTTTGTATTTTATGGTTCGGGATGCTAATCTTCTGGTATAATTATCGGTATGAGTGCATTCCTTTTGCTTCATGCAATTGCGTATTACGTATGTACTGCACTGTCCATGTTGTAAGTGATTAGCCGTCTTAATGTAGCATTGTAAGTAGGTAATAGCTCACTCTTTCTTATTGTAACAATACGATTGTACCTGCTATTGTCTCACTTATAACTAAATAATACGGCTATTGTGCTCAATTAAAGAATGCTCTACCTAAAGACCGATTGACGTGATAATTTCAACTCAGAAAACAGGTAGAACATGTCGAAAAGGTCGGACAGGTCGGATAACTGTACACAGCAGCAATGCTGCTAAACTATATTATCTTAACCATCGTTTCTGCAAATACTCCAATTTTACGGTAGAATTCGAACCGGGCTTCAATTGACCTTTCCATGGATCAACCCCAGCCTCGCAGCTCTCCTCCTCCTTTGGCACGACTCCAGTGTCGAAATAGTCAGCCACCGTCTTTGACGTGCACAACGACAAGCCTGAGAACAGTGCAGAATGCCCAGAAGTCTCTTGCACCAGCAAACCAGACCCAGGGTGTCTTCTCGATACATCGCGCGCCATCCCGAGAGGAGCCACAGGATCGTATCGGCTGGACAAGAGCAACAACGGAGCCGCAGGCCGGCCATCTTCCGGTCTGTCGACGGACTGGGAAGCATTTGGCGTTTTGAAAGGACCTTTGAAGTCCCAGTTTGGTCTTGCTTTCCATCCGCTGCAGGGAATACCAACGGACGCCCAGGTTGCGCCAGCAACCCGCGATACCGATAACCCGTCGGCGAGGTATCGGCGCCACCACGGAAGATCGTGACCAGTCGCATCGTCGCCATCGACGCAAATCACAGCACTTCGTGCATCGGTGTTCAGCCCTGAAGCGTCTTCTGTTGAAGGGCCGCAAACTTGCTCATTTAGTAGCGGTACTGAGCCGATCAGACTAGCTACAATCCCTGTTGCATTTCCGGTCTGCATTGCTTCGTGAATCACAACAGCCAAGGGCTTGAACAGTTGCGCCGGACCATAAAACGACAGTGTAAACAGAGAACGCAGCTCGCCAGATCTTATAAGCACATCCGTGAGCTCAGTTTGTCCCACAAGAGGGTAATCGTCAAGGCTGTCGACCCATGACCAGACTCGCGTTCTCAAATCAACCCACGAAGTGTCATTTTGTTTGTATAGAGGGCATTTGGTATCAAAGCAACCCTTGAAAAAGACATCGGCAATCTTGTCGCTGTCAATTGTACTGGTAATCCAGGCCTGCTGCTGTTAGAAGAGAAGTGTCACAGTCATATGCGTCACTTACTGGTCCCTTGGCATGCACCGCGGCATCCACCACTCCATCCAGCGCCATCCGACCAACCCGGCCGGGAAACATGGACGCAAAGTAATTGCCAAGAATCGTGCCGTAAGAAGTGCCAAGATACTGGAGCCTTGGGCCGGTATCAACGTCACGGACGACGGACTCGCTCTGGTTTCCTTTGCGCAGATCGTCGACTTTGTCAATGATTGCTAGCATGTCGCGGGCAACATTTGGCGTTCCGACATATGGCAACAAATCAGGCAATGCCTTCTGGCATCGCTCGCCTTGAGATTTGGCAGTAGCCAAAGCCGCGGACAAGACGCCAGGGCTCTGATCCACTGCGCCAAGAGTAATTGTCTCCAAAAGCTGGGCATACTTGGCCAATGTATTGCCTTTGAAGCAATCTAGCTTTGGTTCGCTGTAGCCAATGCCACGAGGATCGAAAGACAGCAGCTCATAATGCTTCTTTCCAGGCTTGTCCAACAGCTGCTGCAGGACTGGAGCCACTTCAACCAAGTACGTCACTCCCGATGACCCTGGGCCGCCTGGGTTGAGGATGATGGTGCCGCCAAATGTTGAATCGTTTTGGGGAACCGCGGCAGGGACTTTGGCGACGGCAATTGTAACATTGCGGTTATCCGTTTCGTTCGTCCAATCGAGAGGAAGCGAAAGACGTGCGCATTTGAGAGTTCCGTAGCAATCGTGGTACGTAAGATCGGAGGATGCAGCGATGCTACTCCAATTGAAGGTGGTCTGCGCCGACGATACAGACGCCGCAATGGCAGCTGTCAAAGAAGTGGAAGCACGCATAGGCGAAAAGGGAAGCGTAAGCAATGCAGACGTGATAAACGTGGTGACTTGATAATGTCAGATCTATCAAATGCGCTCGATTCATCCGATGTCTCATGTAATCATTTGAACCAAGTGAAGAGATTCATCGCCTTTAAATACTTCCATTCACAAGGCAAGCTTGGCGACATTGGCCAACGTCACCAACACTGCCATCGGCTGTGCCGCCCGGTGACAGTATTGCCAAGATGGAGCTCTCCAAGATACCCGTTTGGTCAATAGATGATGCTTATCTTTCCCCAGTATGATGCTTTCTAGAGGGGCTGTGAGGCTGGGCAGAGGCTTGTGGTGCAACAAGGCTGCTGTACGAGACAACAGCGAGCTGGACGCGCAATCAGACTATTCGCAGCACTGAAACTCAATTCTCTGAGAAACCCCGTTACAGAAAGCAATTTGCGAAAAAGATGCACCATTGGCATATTGGCAAAGTTTCTGGTGGTGAACCAAGCAATGCCACATCAGCCAAGATGGCGTGGCCATTTCTACAGCGGCGATCAGCTCAAAGCCTTCGTTGCGGCAATCACAAGCGTCTCGGGTTATGTCGAGTGTATGCAAATCTTCAAAATATAAAAACATCATAAACTCATCAATGGAATCCAGCTCCAAAGTTTCAGGCACCCAATCATTTGCCCAGACCGTCTGTCGTTCCATCCCCCAGGGTTCTGTGTTGTAAAACGGGCGCACAGGCGCGGGGAAGTACTAGCCGCAGGAAGAAACCTGGCAAGGGATTGCTCGCGCTGCTCGACCACGTCGCTCCTGGCAAGAGTTAGCAGGTGCATACTCTGCAGCATCGAAGAAATCACTCACTCTGCAAGCTTGCCGCCGAAGTCGCCTTTTCGAGAAGATAATCCTGATCGTCCATTGTGCTGTCGAGTGAGGCTTTGTAAGTCGCGTGGGGCATGTTGATCGATCGCAACCCTGTCCGTTCGCAATGTGAAGATAGCAAAGCTGGAGCAAAAAGAAAAACGCAGTTCAGTAGTGAGTGGTTTGCAGGAATGAAGAACCCGTTGGTTCGTTCAGAGCTTTATACAAAAGGCCAGAACCTGGTGCGTTGAGCGACAGGGCGCCTGACGTGACTGGGCTGAAGAGGTCAGCGACGCCATTAGGATCAAGGTGCGTCCTGGCTGCTTAACCAGGCGCTCAGTAATGCTGTGGCCCCATGGCTTCACGGCGTCGTGTGACCAGCACCTGGGCATTTGTTAGAGTTTTGTATTATTCAAGCCATGCATTAACAAGGTCCCTGTTCCTCGAAGGTGCAGATCATTCACCATGAACAGTAACAGGCTCAAGCGATCACAGGGTCCTCTGCTGCTCGAAGAGTATACTCAGATACTTCCAGCATGATAAAACAACTTGTACCACAAGTAACAATTCAAACAGATCTTCGCCAGCTCCTCACAGCTTCTCACGGCTCATCATGGCTCCTCATTGTAAAAACAATGGCATCTACTGCAGCAAATGTGCTTTAGTCACCCATGAGCTTCCCCCGCGCATCCCCGAGCTAGTCAGCGGGGGATCCGCCAAATACCAGCCAAAAGGAAATAACATTGAAAATAATAGGGCACTCACTGGCTCATCGCCATCACCGCATCCACTACGTCAGTGCCGCATAGCCGATTCTCGGTGTCCGACGTCGCAATTCGTCAACACCATAAAATCTCTCTCACGTCGTTTATCCTCGCAATAACCTTGCATTGCATTGACCTTGATGGAGCGCGTCTGTTCAGCATTTCTAAGCACTCGGACTTCTCGGAATTATCGGCTGGCACTGTTCTTGAATACATGATTGAGCTTGTGTATATATGGCCTCGTTGTTTACTATAGCCAAGCAAAAAAACATTGCCAAGCCTACATCATGACGACATCACCAGATCCTGAAGCGAACAAGGAGCACGATGAAATTGAACATCCAGAATCACATAGTGTATTGTCAAGAACATCAGATTCGGAGTTGGACGACGACCAGTCCGGCATCTATGATGGCCACCGTCCTTCTCGCCGAGAGCTCGCTCGCTCGACGTCGCGCCGCTCCAGCACGGCGAGTCGACATCGCGCATCGTCTACTGCGACAGCTACGGGTGCGCAGCTAGAGCGCAAGGTTACTCGTCGCGAAACTTTACTCTCGCGCATTCGATCCCGGCCCGTGCCGCAGTTTACACATCCGCTCGCCCATGTGCCCACGACGCCGGACGAGATCGTCGATTTCGACGGCCCGGACGATCCTTACCACCCTCTCAATTGGGTGTTTCATAAAAAGGTCACGACGACAATGTTATATGGATTTGTCACAATGAGTGCGACGTGGGCTTCTTCGGCATATTCGGCGGGTACGAGACAAATCGCAGAAGAGTTCCATGTCGGCAGCCAAGTAGCAGTGTTGGGTACAACGCTGTTCTTGTTTGGTTTCGGTGTTGGGCCGCTGCTATGGGCGCCTCTAAGTGAAGTCTTTGGCAGGCGAATTGCTGTCATGGTGCCCATGTTTATCGCCATGTGCTTCAGTTTTGGTAGTGCCACAGCCAAGGACTTCCAGACGTTGATGATTACGCGATTCTTTGGTGCATTCTTCGCCTCTGCGCCCGTAACCAACACAGGTGGCGTTCTGGGCGATCTGTTTGCTCCTACAGAAAGAGGTATTGCCATCGCAGGGTATGCAATGGCGGTTGTGGGTGGTCCTGCATTAGGTCCAATTGTCTCTGCAGCTGTCGTTCAAACACCTTATCTAGGCTGGCGATGGACAGAGTACTTGACCGGCATTCTTCAAGGATTTGTGCTTCTCATCGCCATAATCTTTATTGACGAGTCATACCCACCAAAGTTGCTCGTCTACAAGGCTCGTCGTCTCCGTCACGAGTCCGGAAACTGGGCCCTCCATGCAAAATTTGAGGAATGGGACGTGAGCATCGCTGAGCTATCACGAAAATTCTTGGTCCGTCCAATTCAACTCCTCTGTACACCAATCTGCTTCCTCGTCGCAATATACGCAAGTTTCTGCTACGGCATTCTGTACATGCAGCTCGGCGCCATCCCCATCATCTTTGGGGAAATCCGCGGCTGGGGTCAGCTCGTTTCCGTGCTACCTTTCCTTTGCATTCTCATTGGTGCTTTCTTAGGTGCTGCTGCCAATGTCTACAACCAGCTGTTGTATAATAAAGCGTATTATGCCGCAGGCAACAGAGCTATCCCCGAGAAGCGCTTGCCACCGATGATGATCGGTTCACTCTTGTTCTCTGGAGGCCAGTTCCTCATTGGTTGGACAGCTCACCCCAAATTCCACTGGATTGCTCCTTGCATTGGTCTGGTGTTGCTTGGAACGGGCTTCTTCATGATTTTCCAGGCCGCACTCAATTATCTGGTTGACACATTCCAAGCGTATGCTGCCTCCGCAGTCGCAGCCAATACATTCTTGCGATCGTGTTTTGCAGGCGCTTTCCCTTTGGTGGTTGGTCCTTTGTATCACAATATCGGAACTGGACCAGGTTCGAGCATTACAGGTGGCTTTGCAGCGCTGCTTATTCCTGTACCTTTTGTGTTTTATAGATATGGCAGAACGATTCGAGCGAGGTCCAAGTGGTCGAAGGGATCGGTGTTTTAGACCTCATAGTATATATACTTAATGTGAATACCTTTTCAGTAATGGCAACCATCTCTTGTTCCTGTAAGGTGGCTGGCCTGGTGAACTATTCCTCCATTGAACCCTTGTGCCAAGACACTGATGATGGCGCAGCTCCTGCGCTGCCGCTATAATCCGCCCGAGGTTGGCGCTGGAGATGGCGCTTGCTTAAAGTATAAATACGAAAGGAGCCCACAACCAATCTGCCTAGCCTTGCTTCACATCATACACGGCTTCACTTTAGCCTCCTAATAACAACATCGTTAAAAAGCAGTCACAAACCCTGTCACAGCCGAAATGTGCTTCGGACGCTCAGAGCACGACCACCCACTCGAATCGCAGCCTCGCGTCGCCCAGGGCAGCAACCTGGCAAATGAGCAGATACTCTCGGACGATCAGCATCAAAATCCCGGTAAACAAAGAAAGAAGAGACTGTATTCTAGGAAGGATGCTTTATAGGTAGAACCAATGCGATGGCACGTTCTTATTAGTAATCTCAATCTGTTTCAGTTCACACGTACCCAATGCGCGTGATGCTATGTCTCGCCACCGCGTTCCTCCGTAACCTCGCCTTTACTACGCAAAGCTCGTCGCTCTTGCGGCCGCAGCCACCCGTAATTGCATACCGCCAGGAATAGCACACATGCTGCAATAACGCTTCCAAGTAACTTATGTGGCTGCGAGAGTATTACGTTGCTAATCAGATGAAGTCTCCGAGATGTTGATTAGGCTGCGTCACATCCCAAAAGCTTCAATTGACACCACCATAAGCAGAGCTATGCTGTTAACCACCTCGCAGAGACATATATATCGCTGGAATCTCCCATCGCATCGGAGAAGAGATCCATATCCTTTCGCTACTAAATGACCCCCAAAATTCCGTCCGAAGCGAATCCTACGGGGCGTTCTGTAGTTCCAAGTACAGAGAAGGGGCCTATAACCCCTGTTTCGCGGCTTTGATGGGCGACAGAACCAACATTAAAGATTCAGGTCTCAGGTCGGGCGCTCGGCGCAACCATCGGTTTGTGAGACTGTATGCTAGCTTGTAATTTAATCACTTCAAATTATCTGTGCATGTAATTTGTATCCAAACGTTTTGGCAAAATTCAACATGTTCATTTCGCTCTGCATCCTGGTGAACCACTCGTGTCGATCGCGATGATTTGTTAGCGGCGAGCCAACGGATTGTGTACACACGTACCGTTCAACATGCGCACCGGCCCTTCTCCAATAATAAAACACGCAAAGCAAGTATAAGCGCGTGAACCGATGTATTTTAGTTCGTTTTTATGAAATGCACTTACGCAATTTGCGGCCAATGATATCATCGACAGGGCAAATGTGCGGTGCCTTGTCAGCGCAGGCTGTGCAGGCACAATGGATGGTGGCGCAGCCTTTCGAACATGCGTGGTGCCCTTGTACCAGGCTTCTAGAAGCCCGGATGTTCTACCTGAGCCAAGTACGGAAGTGATTCGATCAAAGCCATCACATCAGGCCAGAGCAATCTCTCTGGTAAAGGTAGCCTAAACGCCTATGGCTGTCGGGCGACGTCGCGTCTCACAGGCTCTCCCTACGAGGCATTCTTCTACATCGCATGACGTTAACCAACGGGATCCCAGGTCTATATAATGCGTCGCAGATTCCGCCAAGAAATAATTGCAAGAAAAGAAGAGAAACAGAAATTGAAATCTCATATCATACCACTATATCTACTTTTCAACTACATATTACACAAGAACATCAAGCTGCATTGCATACTTGTCCACAACCAAAATGTGTTTCTCAGAGAAGGATAACGCTGAGTCGCGCAATGCCAGGCCGCGATCCCATGTAACTCACAGTTCGTCTCGAAAAAGAGGACATCATTCCGCAGCAGCGACGGCAGGCGTAATGGCGAGCATTAGTGCTGCCAATGCCAGCGCAGCGGCATCTGGGGGAGCCAGTGGTGGAGGTGGTGGAGGTGGGTGTTAGTCGAATTCATCAGGCCGGTCTCACAGCGAAAGTACCATTTTAGATCAATGACTAGATTTCAATCTGATCATCTTCATCTTGTAATTCACAACCATAACTGGCGTCATGCTCTTCTGTTACGGCCGTTTCCTTCCCAGTAGGAACCATTCTGATGCCTCGGTGTCGCCTTGATCAATTGAATTGTCCGCCATCAGATGGTACTCAAACAGGGCTAGTTTCATTGCTCGACATAAGAGGCAAGCTAGCCTGCAACCTGGCCTGCAACTATGTCAAAGGTGTTGACTTTGTTTTGACTGATTGAACACAATCATTATACGCAGACAGATGTGGCCAACAATAATTAGACCTGCCCCGGTTCTTACCAGATGTCATCCCCATCCACATGGGCCAGAGATTGGCAGGGCGACATATTCGCTTAAGACCAAAAATAGCCCTCAAACCTCGGCCGAACCAACCTCCTCCATCCCCATCTCCGAATCATGGCGATCAAACAACCTGGGCGGAACCTGTCCACCCAAGCGTCTTGGCACATCACGCACCGACATTTTCAGTTGCGTGTCTCAAGCTAGCGCACAAGCAACACAGATCTTGTCATACGTCACAAAACGCTGGGCAGACCATATTTTTTCCACAGTCTCCTGAGCCGACATTTCCAAGATATAATATCCACAAACGATGGAGACCGTTCCCAGTTAATCGAAAGCTTAAACGTCATACCTTAAGGTTGTTCGCCCCAATGGGTGTGGTGAAGCGAGCCAAGGCCGTGGTCGGGTGCAGTGATTGGAAATAACAGATAAATAGAAATAAATCAAATTGTGTATATGAAACAACCTAGCTCTTGCATCATTCTACAAACAAGATTTTCAGAGTCGATAAGCGAACGAAACAGATCGACTGTCACAGCAAACAATATGTTAATGTCACTACTCAAGATGTGTATGGGTTCCTCCAACAAGGGAGGTTACAACAACGACCCTAATTATCGCTACTCTCAAGGAGGAGGCTTCGGTGGCGGCGGTGGAGGCTACAATCAAGGTGGCTATGGAGGAGGTATGAACCAAGGTGGTGGCATGGGAATGGGCGGCGGTATGGGAGGTGGCATGGGAATGGGAAGTGGTGGCTATCACGGCGGCGGTCACCATTCTGGAGGAGGAAACTTTATGGGAGGCTCATCGGGATTCTCTGGAGGCGGAATGGGTGGAGGTATGGGCGGTGGTAGAATGGGTGGACAAGGAGGAGGCGGTGGGCTAGGAGGGCTTGTTGGCGGTTTGCTGGGAGGAGGGCGAGGAGGAGGCATGATGGGCGGCGGTGGCGGTGGAAGACGGCGACACAACAACAGATTTTAGATTAGAATTATGATTGTGATAATGGCATCTTTATTCATGAACTGAATTGTAAGCATTGTTATCTGGATCGAGGGCTGCTAACCTCGTGAGCTGCCCCGAATTGCACGTTGGGCAGTCCTGAACCTGTAATTCAGTCTACAACAAGCGCCCGATTCGGTCCTGATAGCCACTTCTCCCAATACGCACCAAGATAAGTCCGTATAGATTCTATTAAAAACCGTCCACCGTCACCAAATACCCAGAACCGCCGCGACTCGTGGAGCAACACAGCGTAGTGCGCAAGTATCACCATCGGCTCGGGCCGCCGTTGCTTCAGCAAGACAAGAAAGTCTGCGGGTAGTGTGATTGTCCAAGCCACGACATGGTTGATTCTGTCTTTCAAATCTTTTCCACGACGAGACATGACATATGCCCGTTCCAAAGAATGCACAGCCTCTTTGCATGCGGCCGTTGCTGTTGGACCCATCTCTACGGCTTCAATGAGTGACCAAAGCGGATCGCAGCTATGCTTGGCAAGCGAATCGGTCTCGTTGAGAGAGGACATATCAGAATCATAGTCGCCAAACAATGCTGGGAGTTGAGAGCGTATGTGGTCAAAAGTCCCTTCTGGTATTACTGCTCGGATGCCTCGATGCAGCGATAAGTAGGAGGAGAACTCGTCAAGAAAGGTGCTGAAATCATCGCGGCTCAGAAGTGTCTCAAATAGAACATGTAGGCCGAGAAAGGATGAGTATAGTAGTCGCGCTATGACGTTAGGCTCTGAGGATTTAGGCGCTTCTGCAGCTTTGAATAGAGATAGACCTCGAGTTTGAAGAACGGTTGCTTCGTTACGATACGCCTTTCGCTGGTCTGCATGGTCGATACTGAGGCGTGCAGCCGACAAGGCTAAAATCTGGTCCATGAGATATGGAGCGTCCAGCGCATATTTAAAGATTATCCGCCATGTGTCTCTCGCGTGTGTTTCATCTATTCCAAGATCCTTCATCATGTCGCTCTCAGCGTGATAAAGAAGCCTGAGATGCTTCGTGGTGAACGTTGGTTCCTTCGCTGTTGAGGCCAGCACATCGTGAGACTCAGCTGCTGATACTTGTGAGGGTGCCGGTGATTGCGATGTTTCTATAAACCTTGGTGTTTTTGGCAGTGGTCGCGACTCGAGAAATGAACATTGGCGGCTCGTGTTGGAGCAGTTTACGCATGATGGCTGGTTTTCATCGCACTACAGGGATATGGTCAGGCGCTGAAAATATGAGACCGACGGGTGACATACTTACCCTTATGTGGCGCTGCTTGCATTCTTTACAACCGAAGCGCGACTTTTTATGTCGTCGCCGGTTTGGCAGAGGAATCAATTCCTTGTGTCTCTCACTCGGAGGCGGAGGCGCCATTGGGGCCAGAGAAAAGATGTGACTGGGGGTTGTTCGCGCCACTTCATTGAATTGCTCATGCTACCGCAATAAAACCCTGCTCGTGCTGATATGCGGACGCGAAGCTGACTCTTTCACAACTCACAGGCATAGAGAGTGACTTGGATGAGTGTGGTCACCGCATTGCTTCGCGTTGAACTGGATTGGATGGTGGCTCGCTCAATTTTCCAGCGCGAGTCCACGTAATGCGTCGTCAGTGGGCACTGATCTTCGTTAGCACGAGCAGTGTACAAAACGTGGAAGCTTAGTCTCGCCAACACAAACGCAGCGATATTGAGTGAATGCCCGAACCGGTTATCCTGAATTGTTTCAATTACGTATAACTGCGAAAACTTGCTAAAATTCAAACGGTCTGAACTTTCAGGTTTCCTCCCAGGCGGGAATTCTGGGAAAGCAGCGCACGAGTATAAGTCGCAAACAGGGCAAGCAAATGCAAAAGAAGCCAATGTTTAGTTCAATGTGAGACCATGTTCCCACTCCTACTTCCTCCAATGTCGGGTTGATTGACCTAGTGAAGGACGTTATTGTTTTGAAGCGGATCATTGAGGCAATCGTACCACTACGCAACAGTCAGACTGCGCGGTCTTTTCCAATTGAGTGGCAGCACTTACAGAAATCCTGTAGAAAACATAGCAATAGCACTTATTTTCTTCTTCCAATATATTTTTAGGCCAATTACTTGGCTGAGCGGAATCGCAAGCATCCAAAGGTCAGAAGCTACTGTAATCGCAGCCCAAGCCCAATATAGCCCGTCTGTGTTGATGCATCTGCCGCGGATGGCAGTGGAATATTTTTCCCAAGCGAATGAAATAGGGATACAAGAAAAGACTTGGATAGTGAGAATAATAATGCCGCACAAGCTGTGGAAGGCCGTTGTCGCCCAGAGCACTCGCCGGACGATGACGCCGGAAAAAATGCTCAGATAAAATAGGCAAAATGCTATTTTAAGCAAAGTCATCAAACTATTGTAAAGCAGAGACATTATGAGCAGATAAAATGTAAACCGACTGATTTCATGGGGCGTAAGTGTCCAGATGTCTTTGCCAAGACCATTTGCGTGTAAGCCATGGATCCAAACGACCTGCCCTGCAATCTTGCCAGGCATACACGCCAGCATGATCCAATTGTGCGCGGCAAGAGACTTTCGACTGCCATAGAACTTGATATAGAGTATACATATGGCAATGAGAGCGCTTGTTGTGGAAGCCATGGCAGCTACCACGATTGCTTGGGTAGACGCTGGTTTCCGAATTGGAAAGCTGCATGCCGAAGCTGTCGCATTTTGTACCTCTGGAAAACATTAGTAATGGTAAACTATGACTTCTGTTTACATAGATTTACTAACCCAATGCCTCATGAAAATCACAGCTTGACATCAGACACTGAAATACGTCGGTGGTTGCTTGGCATGAACGTGTCGGATCCAAGTGATCACACCCAGACTTGGGCAGAATCGAATGCAAGCAGAGAACCTTTCGGCAAATAAGTATAGGCTAAGCCTGATCTCATGTGAAGTGTACATACAGCACATGGTGGCACGTTTCCGACGTGCATCGTCTCGTTGGTAGAAGCGTACGTGGGAGACAGAAACAGCAAGATGGGAAGAAACAGGATGAGTCGCCTGTCAAGACACATTATGAACTTGTTCAGAGAGATAATTTAGCGCAATAATCTTTATGCGCTCTAATTGGACGCTTGTGGGAAGGGTGATATAAGTACAGACCGCACGGAGGTTGTCAATACAACACAATCGTCACAGCACTACACATGCAGAGTAGAAGCAAGCATAATTGAATCATTACGGCTGAGACCAACCATCTAAAACCATTAATAGCGAAACTTCAGTTCCAAAAGGAGCTATCCACTCCGGAAGCTGCTACCAGACTTCAGAACATTCGCAACCCTTCCATCGGCCAGCGTCAAGAGCCAGTATGCCGATCTCTAACAGCGTTGCATTCTGCACAGACATCAAGCACTCCCGTCTTTCACACCTGAATAAAATGCAACCCATGAAATAAAACATGCGGGGTAAAAACAAAGCATGACACTGTAGTTCAAACGTCGTCCAAGACAGGTATCTTTATCTTGTATTGAATCCTTTGAAAGTTTGCCGACGCCAGCCACATTTCTCCTTGCCTCACCGTGTGGTAGCGACTGCAACACAACGACACTATAGAAATGCTTTCCACACCGAATTAGTGTGACAGCTGAGCAATTTATTCTAAGACTTTTAAAGTCTAGAATTCTTGGCTCGCAGAGCAAACAACCTGAAGCCATTAGCCTCAGGGTGTCCACCTCGACCCAAGACACCAATCTCTCCAGGATGTCTCCAGTGCAAGAACGCAACGACGATAAACATCAGCATTGCATCGAAAATGTATAAATAGACCTCCGACGACATCAGCGCCCCATTTCTCCCCGCAGCAAACTCAATTGCGCGGAAAAGCGACCGAATCACAACCAGTGTGCCCGCAAAGTACAGTGTGTGCAAGTACGAGCGCCACCTGATCTTTGGATCCTGAGATTCAAGCGTCGGTGCTTGATTCATACGCCTATGAAACAAACCAGCCACTGCAATGAAGAAGAGAAACCAAAGAGTCTGCATTATCAGGCTGGCAATGACCACTCCGTTGCCGATCTTGCCCATGGCGTCGCTGTTTCGTCCACCAGCAATCAGACCACCAGCTGCAGCTGTTAGTGTTTTGACACTCTCAGCCTCAAAGTAGACACTGTAACCATACCTGCGCATTGTAAGAAGAGACACACGGCATCACCGGTGACAAATACACGTGTAATCAGATGCTGTTTGATCAAGACATGTTTATCGCCGTGGACTAGGGCAACAATTCGACCGAGCGTCATGTATATCGTCGCTGAGAAGAGAGTTGGGCCGAGGAGGACGAGGATCGTGGAAATGATGTAGGGCATTAGTGTCCAGCAGCCGGGGTCCTGTCGTGCGGACACTGTGCGAGCGGCATAACCAATTCCTTCAACTGAAGTGATTACAGTTAGCTTCAACGTATCTTGATGCAATTTTTCCCTTAGAATCAACTTACAGAGGCAGCCGAGCACCAGAGCCGTCAAGAACCAGGCTTTTGTCTTCCACATCTGCCATAAATGCAGGACGGCGGACGCCATGAACAAGAGGCAGAATACAATGGCGGGAGCTGCAGAAGGCTCATATCTGTAAACTGACCACTTCGCATCTTTCCAATTAGGGTTGCAGATGTCTACCATTTTAAACAAACAATTGCGATAGACTTGATCGTCGCGAGACTGAAATAGCCGACCCAGGCGAAGACGCGGCCGACGGCGTAGTCTTTATACTTGTCAAGTACAAGAGGTATTCCATTTCTCAAATGGTATTCAACTATTTTTAAGTAGATCAATTTCGTATTTCCACAAGGTCCGCGTCAGCTCGACTCGCAATCCCTTTTCGAGATTCGCCTCGACATCGAGTCTCTTACACCAAGCTTCGCAGGCTGTGGGGATATTGAATTCATTGACAAATGAGAGGCTGAGAAATCCGCGGAGCTGTCGTAAAGGGAAGAGCATCCACAGAGCAACAGTACGCGGGCCAATCAGATACTAGCCTGTACGCGGACTTTGGCAGGGTTGATGCGAACGCGGCTCAATCGCTGTCGCTACCAGGTGAAAAATTAATAGCGGGTTGAATGGTGCTGGATATTGATAACAATAGAGATAAATCTAATTATACAATGAGTAAATAAAACGCTTTCATTGCGTACATGTATGGATTTGCTTCTGTCGCGTTACCTTCAACATGAATTGGAGCTACCCGTTACGAATCCGCGAGCCCGCGACAGCTTCCAATCTCTGCGTTTTACTCGGAAGCAGACTTGAAATTGTATTATTTCGAGTGACTTGTCTATTTGAAACTTAATATTAGAGTTTCTAAGTGCTATTGTCTCAGCTAAACTGTGTCGTCAAGCTTGGTGATATTTTGCCTGTCCTCTCGCCTTCGCGAGACTGTTGTGCGCTGCTTCACAGTCTACCCTTGATCAATTTTGTTTAGCTGCAATTTATTCAAGCCGTTACAGAACCACATCTCATAAAGTCTGGACCTCAAGTTATATTACATAGTCGTAAAGAAGCTTTCAATTAATCTTTACTTGTATATAAAATAACTGAAATGCCGGTCAATACCCAGTTGACTGCAGCCCGTCGTTCAACCTTGCTGACTGCACCAGGAACTCAAATATACTGTACAAGAGGGGCATGACTGCGTCATCAAATCTTTTCCAAATACCCTGATAGCTGAACTTATTTAAGGGGCGCTGTCGACGAACGGCGTGTACTGCTGTGAGCATGTTGTGTTGGCGGGCGGAAGCTTGCCTCCCAAGTAAGCCTGCACATGCTCAATGTAGCAGTTGGATGGCAGTTGATTCACAAGGGTGTGCTGTGTAAAAGCAGACAAAGTTAGCCAATGAGCTATTGCTAGAGTGATAATTGGCGAGAACTTACGCCGGTGGCTTCTTGCTGAAGGAGAAGCGATCCGGGGAAGCGGGAAGACATTTTTCGTGCGCTGTGTACGCATCGTATGATTAGCAAAATTGACAGTAATACTATTAGTTGAATACATACGATTTGAGTGGCGTAATAGGATCCAGGGTGTTACTCGCAAACAAAATGGGATACTTCATTGGTCGCTTTAGTCCAATTGCTGGGTCTGCGCAACAGAACAGTTAGCGTGATTCATGTAACATGAAACTCGTTCACTTTTGCAAGAGTGAAGTTTCAGAGAATGAGAATGAATGCTTACCAGGAATCAACATGCTCTCAGGTAAATTGGCTTTGGTTGATTGACAAAGAACGCTGTCAACGTAGATGGGGTAGATGTCGCCAATGTATTTGCTCTTGCGAGTGGTGTACTGCACGTATTTTTTGAAGTCGTCAAGACTCTTGATGCTGTTCGTGCGAGAAGCATCCGCGCATTGAATGATATGATTGGGGTCGTCTGGAATCATCTGCTGGTCGAACAAGCCTACCAGAGCGGAAACGTTTCCTTGCTCAACCTGATGTAAGGTGTCGGCCATTCCGGGGAAAAAAGCAATGGGAGAGGAGATGCCCTGAAGAATCAGGGCCTTGAGATCCGAATATGTAGCCATTGTCGGAGAAGTCTGAGTTTCCGCCCCGCTGATAGGAACTGGGTGGTTTTGGAGCTGGTGAATGATGGTGTTTAATCGAGTAGTGATATTCTGCGATGAGGGTCCCCAGAAAGAACAATTGCTCGGTCCAGCAAAATGGCAAAGTTTCGCAAACTGCTCCACAGCTTTATCGGAATCTTTAACATTGGCAGAGTAGTCATTGCGGTAGTAGAGGTTTGCGTCAACAACGCCATCAAGGATCATTCGCTCGACGCGATCAGGGAACATGGAGGCGAAAGTAGCGCCAGTGACGGTTCCATAGCTAATCCCATAAGCTGACAGTTTGGCGTCCGATGCTTTCTTACCGGCGAGTCTGGCTTCGGCCTCGGTGAAAGCAAGCAAGTCCCTGGCGACTGCTGGGGTGGTAACATAATATCCGTGAGGAGACTCGGTCTTGGCAGCGTGGTTGCACCAGTCGCCGTAGATGGAACTCGAGTAGTATTGCTCTTCCAGAGATGTGGTCGAAACGTTGGTGATGCCGGTATTGTGAAGACGTTTGAACGATTGTCGTGCTTCTGGTTTGCCAGCAAAGCAGTCAAGGCTCGGGCCACTGTTGTTCACACCGCGAGGGTCGAATGAGATTACATTGTACTGATCTCCAAATAATAAGCTCGCCATGTTCGCGGATGTTAGGAGCAGATCTACACCACTACCACCTGGGCCACCTGAAGAAATGTCAATTATTGTTAAACTCAGAGCCACGACGGGTATTTGCGCTAGGGCTGGTAATCTTACCAGGTAGGAGCATGATGCTCGGGGTATCAGCAGTTGCATTCTTTGCGCTTGATTTGATGAAGGCAATTGAAGTAGTACCAAGACTTTTGTTGGAGTGGTCTAAGGGAACCTGCAGTCTTGAACAGGAAAAGTCGTCGAAACACGGCTGCCACGTCAAGTTGGCTGACGTTTTGATCTGAGAGGTTGCAAGTTAGTAGACGTCCTTAAATGGTGTGAAGATTTCTGAAATGTTTGTTTTGTCTTACATCCTTGAAGTCATGTACCATGCTCCCATTTTGTCCACAAGCGCCCAGAGTCAGACTGAAAAGACAGAAAGTGGTTACAAGTGGAAGGGACTTGGTTTGTAGCAGGTTCCTCATTGTCGCTGGTTGTTTGAAGCTGCGGATGATAGTTGCAATTGATGATGGAATTATCTTTATTGAATCAGCGAGCCTTTCCAGATATTTATAAGTCTTGTGAACATTTGAAAGAGTTGTCACTCAAACATGCCTTGAAATTAGCGATGCCTTCAGCCTCGTCAATCATCTCCACCTGTACGAACGAGCTAATGAATGTGTTCCTCTTCTAAACCCAGCCACATCGTTCTAACGTAAGCGCGCTGCCCATTCAAAACTACGTTTGACATTAACTCCAAGATCATGCCCTATGGGCTTTGCCATGGCTTGCATGGCTCACTCGGGTAACAGGGATTGACGTCTACAAGGGTACGCTGATCCCTTGTTGCTTACTGACCCACCTGTACGAACGCTCCAATCAATCAAGGTCATCCTGAACAAGAAGTGTCCGGGCACCGTACACAGCCCAGTCTCAATCATCTTTCCACTTCGGGCTTGGTGGGCCAGGCCCGCGTGTGTTTATTACAGCGGCTCCTTGGACTGAAGCTTGACCGTGGATTGAAAGTCTAACCATGCATCATGATGGGCGACGCTGAGCAAGAGAAGGCGGCCAAGGCGGCTAGTTTGGCTTGGAGGAAAAAGCCACGGAAATTTGCGCCAAAATCAAGACTGGGTTGCAAAACTTGCAAGTATGACTGACCTTTTCTTCAATCGAGACTCACGTTTAAACACAGCGGGGACTGACTAGCGATTTCTGGTGAATTTAGGATACGGCGAATTAAATGTGATCTGGGCCGACCGTCATGCTTGAAATGCCACAAGACAGGCCGAACTTGCGACGGCTACGACGACGTCGGCGTTGTCGTTCACAATAATGTTAGTTTACCAATTCAGAGTCTTGACAGTACGGTGAGTAGCCTTGAACTGAGCCCTGTCCTGCGATGTCATCTTACTAACTTTTTGTACAAAGACTCTTCGGCCTTTTAATATTTTGCCAGTCTCGGGAAGCGCGCAATTAGACGCCCTGTCCTTCTTCCAGAATGTGTCCATACCACATTTGAGTAAATATCGCCCTTGCGACCAATCATGGCACAACACTCTGATGTACTTCTCCCAAACGATACCATCAGTCCGACATGCAACCATTGCCGTCGCTTTACTACATCGCAGCCACTTAGATGGCGCCGGCACCTACGCTGCAAACCACAGATCATCTGTACAAGAAACCGCTTTACTCCACAATACTCGAGCCATGCAACTCCTCCTACACCAGAACCCGACTGACGAAAACAGCAACCAAATGGCAATTGTCCTTCTAGTCTGCTACCTGTTTATCTGCTTCGATCATCTCGCAGGCACAGATATCCAAGCCCTACAGCATCTCGAGGCAGGTGTGAAGCTCTCGCGTACACTCATAGAACAATTCGACTCTGGCAGGCAGGCCAATGGACAGAGTGGTTTGTCTGCTGTCGACACATTTATACGCCAGGTTGCAAGTCGAATACGTCGACTCGATATGCAAGCCACCATGTTCCTGACAGACAGGACTCCAATCAGTGCGCAAGAAACAAGCAACACGCAGCTCGTAGCGTCTAATGATGCGTTCTGGTCTGTGGACGAAGCGACTGACAGTCTTCTACCGCTGATTGCCCAAGTGATGCAGATATTTTACGCATCACACGAATGCCCAGCGCCTGACGTAGTCTCATTTTCATCACACGCCACAAACACTCTTGTTGTACTAGACAGCTGGCTTGTTCGCTTTGAGGCTATGATGGAGCTACAGCAAAGCGGTTCGACTCTTCTCTCGGCAGGCTCTGGAGACTACCCGATTGCAGCACTGCTGCGCCTGCAGTATACAGTTGGTACCATACTCCTTAAATGTTTGGGACCCGACCGTGAAATGAACTACGATCTCTCCTTGCCGCAATTTGAACAATGTGTGGCTCTCGCAAGAGTCGTCATGGAAGCTCACGAGCAATATTCCGGTTCAAACCAACCTACCTTTACGCCAGAAGTCGGTGTGCTTCCTGTACTTTATATAATGGGCGCCAAATGCCGCCATCCTCAAATTAGACGCGAGATTGTGAAGATCTTGAAGCGTCGGCTCGTACGAGAGGCGGTGTGGAATAGCCTATGGGCTGCTGCTGCTCTGGAACGAATTATCGACATCGAAGAGAGAGGTCTGGATGCAGAACGCTCAATGGTGCAGGACATGGGCCAGATATCTGCCTCGCAACGAATTGAGGCTGTTTCCTGGTTATACATTCCTGGCACGCATTCAGGAGACAGGCTGGATGTGACGTACATCTTCTGCGGACAGAGCAGGACACACGAAGAAACTATCTTTGTATAGCAACATTACACAGGAACAATTAGTTGCATCAATACAAAGAGCCATTGTGCTAAAATTGGTGTACAGCAATTGCTTTCCGTGAACACCTGAATGGTTTGAGAGGTGCATCACGAGGCTCAGCAGGTGCGACGGATGGATCCCAGCACGGCATTTTTAAAGACGCATTGCGGGTTTGGCCATCTGAATAAACGAGAAGTCGAAAGATAACCCGAACGTCCTCAGTTTATCAACTAAATGCGATCGACGTCAACTGCCTTGGCGAAGCTAGGGACTAGTGAGCTCTGCCCCGGGACCAAAGCAATTGAGGCTGTGCAACAGAAGCTTAATGGAAAGTTCCAAAGGCAATCGATCCAAAAAAAAAAAAGCCCACACGGGCTGGATTACCATGTCATAGTGAGGCTGGAAAAATAGGCCTTGTCTAAGGTAGCTGCCTTGAGCTAATTCCCTCATTTGGTCATGAGAACATGTTCCGGGCGTCCCCACGAAGGTTGACAAGGCTGATTACGGCTGAAGCATCATGTAGCTTTCGTGATAAATAGCAGCGCCATTCCCGTCCCAAATTATAAGTCTAAATCGTTAGCAAAGCAATTTGTTCTTGTTCTCTACAATATTTTGCAGTTCTTTCACAAAAATACGGACACGTCCCAATATGTGTTTCAGCGAGGGCAAGAAAACGCCCAAAGAGCACACCGTAATTGCTCGCCTAGCCAAGACGACGGGTGCAGGAAGCGGCGGCAGTAGCGGAAACTATAAGAATACAAGCTCATATACTCCGGCGGGAAACCCAGTCTTTGTCACACCAACGTGGACAGATCCTGGTACAACGGACCCGGGTGGCCATCACCACCACCACCACCATGGCTCTGGAGGCTATGATACAGGCAACAGCGGAGGCGGAGGACATCATCACCACGATACAGGAGGTAGTAGCTGGGGAGGTGGCGGCGGCGGAGGTGACTCTGGAGGAGGAGGAGGCGGCGGGTTCTAGCAAACGCTGTGCCCTTTCGCATGAGACTGAAAGCCGTGATCATGAAAGTCTCACATTGTTATCTGCTGGCAACGAAATGAAGAGGTTGAACTGGTTCGGGCGCTAGATTCCACATGGGTTGACTGTCACAGGGCGACAGCCAGGGAGACAACATTTTCCTAACAATACGATGAATAGCACGCAAACTTTTGGTTTCAATTTTTTTATATATAATAATTCTCAATTTATAACCACGACAGTCCTACTTGAATGGTCAAAATGAGCTTTTAAAGCTCAAAAGAGAGCTATGACGTTAATCTCGGCCACGGCGGAAGGCTTCATTGGCGAGACATGTCCACATGCGCCAACTTGGCCGCGTTCTGTCATGGGTCTACTCATAGAATAAAACTGCAAAAGAATACATGCCATGAACTTTAAAGTATTTCGCCTGGCCAGTGCTAGCGTAAAGCATACGTGCTCCTGCTGAGCGCGTGTATCCTCTCTTGTTGTTCGTCGCTAGGGAGATGCGGAAGCTTTGGCTAACCAATGATTTCATATCAAAGTTACCTTTCGCTATCCTTTCTACTTTTGTTTAAACACTTCTGCTCAGGCTATTGAAACAAAAGTAACTTTAGCAAAACTGACTCAAGTCATGTTTATAAACCATGATGAGCAGCTCCTGCTCGCTCCTGTATTTCACTTTTACACACGAGATTCTGCTGCACATTGTGAACCGCAAATCCATTCGCCGCAATGTGTTTCGGTCGCTTCGGGGTCACTAAGGCTGACATGAAGAAGGAAAAGGCACCACGTCTTGTGCAGACCAGGTTCAATCCAGGGCCTGAGCCTTTGTCCAAGCTTCAACGTGAGGGCAGGTTGGCGGCTACGACGTCTACTAAAAGCACGCTCAAGACAGAAACCCAGAAGGAGAGCCAAGTTGCCAAGCTCAACACCAATCCTGACCCCGGCGCAATTACCTCTTGATGGAAGACCAAGTCTACAAGCTCCGCTAGCACGTCAACCAACCCGCTGTTTGTCGACTATGTCCCAAAAAGCAATGTTCGTGACGACAGAGTTAGCATAGCTGCTATTATGGGCGGCGACATAGGATACGGCTCAGGGCATAACGGTTCCTTGCCTAAGAAAACGAAGGTTGGCAGCTATTTTAGTGGAGGGTCTAGTAACAATTCTGTCAAGACATATAGGCCCTACAGAAGTGCCACATACGGCAGCTCTTCAGGAGGATACACTAGGTTTTCGACGGGAACTACTGCTTATTCTACAAATGCCTACGACAGCAGCTATAGCAGCAATTACTGTGGATCAAAGAGGAACAGGTATAGCAGCAATCACTGTGGCTCAACGAGCAACAGCTACGGCGGCAGTAGCTTCGATAGTTGGAGCTAAACAGATTGACCGCGCCTCATTACAGACGGGGGCTCACAGTGTAGCAAGTTTCGAGAGGCTCTCATGCAAATACATATTTTGCGTTCAATCCGATTCGTGAATTCATGAGTAGTGTGTGTCGTATACCTAAATACAATTTTTTTTTTTTTTTTTTCATTTCTTCAATGACTTACATGTAGTCGTGCAGTCTCTCCTTGAGCTCATCGACGGAAATCTCGCCGTCCAATTCCTCAAATGCCTTGCCCTTCTTGTGAGGAGGCAATGGAAGTCTATCAACCTGGTGGATGACGCCGTTCTTGGCAATGCCGTCGTGAACGGCAACATCAATGAAGCCATTGACTCTGATGAACTTGAGTCCCCAGGCAGTGGCAATATCAACTCCGATGGTAGCACCATCAAGGAGAGTGGGGAGATCCTGGTGGCCCTGGGTCTTCTCATCTCTCTTATCGAGAACAAAGTCGCTATAAACAGTGACATCAGGCACGAGGTGGTATTTTAGAATGGCACTGAGGTACTTGTGGCCTTCCTTGGTGTTGAAAAGGAACGCATTCGCCTTGACTCCGAGCTTTGCGAACGCCCTGTTGGAAGGCGCAAACATGGTGGTGCCAATCATCTTTTGACCATGGATAAACTTGACGAAGTCGGTCTTCTCATAAGCAAGAAGAAGGGTCGAGAAGCGAGATGGCAAGAAGGACAATATCACACCGACGAATGGTGGAGGGATGAGTACATGGTTGATGGCATGAATGACGCCGTTGGTTGTTTTCTGACGGATTAGCATGAATCTACCCAAGTATCTAGTTGAAAGGCCTGTACTTACAACGTCAGCATGGACAAGACGGCTGTAAAAGTTGATGTTGGGGCCACGAAGGTCCAGACCAGGTCGAAGACGCTGGTGCTCACCACCAAGCAAGCTCTCAGTGTGAAGGGTGGGGATGGTATACGCCTTGAGAACTTCTTTGGCAGTATAAACTTCATCAACGATGTGATAATTGATGATCTTCTCAAGCACCTCCTTGTCGGGCTTGTGGTCATCGGGGATATGCTCAAAAGCACTGTCGACGGGCACGAAGATGGTCTGGCTGGCCTTGGTATCGTTCAAGCGAGCAACGAGATCGGGAAACTCATCGATCAATTTGGCGAACTCGGTAGTGTGAGGATGCTCGCTGATGGTCTGGTAAATGGTTCGATGGTTGGGCTTAGGCTTTGGCTTCTCAGTCAAGTATTCCAGGTCTTGTAGCACCTTGTCGTGCAGATGCTTGGCCGCGCTGGCGGTGGTGTCGAGCAGCGAGTCAACGGCGGATGAGACGGACTCTACTGAGGGCAGACTGTGCCACCATTTGTGGCCATCAGAAGCATCATCAAGAGTAATTTGATGAGATGGAGGCTGGAGAGGGATTTGGTTGGCGATGGCGACGCCTGCCATGAGTGGTAGAAGCTTCACCATGATGGAGGATACCAAGGATGTACAAGTAAATAGTTCAACACGATCAGAGGATGATGGACAAGAAAAATAAGCAAGATGAAGCTGGTATCAAAGAAATAAATTTCACAAATGAGGAACCAATGGAGGATGGGTTTTATAAGATCTGCGATGAGGGACTCGTCATCGTGATGGGGTGCGGGTTGACGCCATCGATGGCCTCCAGCAGATATTAGCCGTATAAATCGTATCATGCAATTTACGCTAGAGCGGCACAGAGCGCTGTAATCAATCAGAGAGCGCCACAGCAGGGAACCGGTTTGAGCGCTCGGGGCAGCGCCGGATCAGTCAAGACCGCTGACATAAACATTTGTGCTGTCCTGGTGCAGTGCTGGTGCAGTGTAGGTGCAGTGTAGGTGCAGTGTAGGTAGTGTGCAGGCAGCGGGAATAGGTACAGCGATATTCCGTGGGCCAGGGTTCGACAGTCAGCGCTGCAGTACGCTGCTGTACCCCAGAGGCCCGCCAGATTAGCTGCAATTTAGCGGGTGTGTCACTCAGTCACTCACCGCCCGATGCGAGCGACTTCGGCGGCGGCACAAATTAAGCCCACACTAGTCAAGATCGTGCATCGTCTTCGACTCACAGTCCAACAATTTTGCACCAACGTCCATTCCATCTGTTTTGTTCCGTCAAGTCGGTAGTCAATTGGGCTCACTTTCATTAACATCATGCTCTCTGCTACTTCCTCGGCAGTGCGCATTGGCGCTCGCCGCGCTGCCCCTCGAGCCGCCGCCGCCGTAGTCGCCATGCCCAAGTCTTCCCTCGTTCGAGCCGTCAACACTACCCAAGCACGATGCCTGTCTTCGACCTCGCGCATGTCCAACGCCCTTAACACAAATCCCAACCCTCCCCTGGGCTCAAAGAATGCTTCCAACGATGCTCCCTCACGCATTGGTCTCATTGGCGCCCGAGGTTACACCGGCCAGACTCTTGTCGACCTCATCAACGAGCACCCTAAGATGGATCTCCGTTATGTGTCGTCTCGAGAGCTCGAAGGCCAGGAGTTGAAGGGGTACACTAAGCGCAAGATTGTCTACCAGAGCTTGACTCCCGAAGAGGTGGCTCAGATGGACAAGGATGGCGAGGTGGACTGCTGGGTCATGGCTCTCCCCAATGGAGTTTGCCAGCCGTTTGTGCGGGCTCTGGGTGACAGCAAGAGCTTGATCGTCGATCTTTCTGCCGACTACCGATTCGACAACTCTTGGGCTTATGGCCTCCCTGAGGTCATTCAGCGAAGCAAGATTGCCCAGTCTACTCGCATCAGTATTCCTGGATGTTACGCGACTGGTGCTCAATTGGCTCTAGCGCCCATCACTGAGCACCTGGGAGCCATGCCCTCCATCTTTGGTGTTTCTGGTTACAGCGGTGCTGGTACCAAGCCTTCTCCCAAGAACGATGTCAAGCTCCTCCACGACAACCTCATGCCTTGTAAGTGAAGCGAGCAGTGGAGTAATGAATGGCCGACCAACTAACTAACTTTCAATAGACAGCTTGACTGGCCACATCCACGAGCGCGAAATCAGCCACCACCTTGGTGTAGCTGCAGCTTTCATCCCCCACTGGTAGGCATCACGGTACTTTGACTCTTACAATTTAGACTGACAAATATGCAGCGCCTCTTGGTTCCGCGGTATCCACCTCACCCTCAACATCCCTCTCAACAAGACCATGACTTCTCGCGACATCCGTCAGATCTACCAGGACCGCTATGCTGGCGAGAAGCTCGTCAAGGTTGTCGGTGAAGCTCCCCTAGTCAAGTCTATCCAGAACAAGCACGGAGTCGATATCGGAGGATTCGCTGTCGACAAGACTGGCAAGCGCGTCGTTGTGTAAGTACCCATTGTGGGATTTATGAACCGAGTATGTACTAATGTCCAATAGCTGTGCCACAATTGACAACCTCAACAAGGGCGCTGCGACCCAATGCCTGCGTAAGTTATTTTCCACATCCAGTCATATATTACCTCGTCGGCTAACGATTGCACAGAAAACATGAACCTCGCTCTCGGATATGGAGAATTTCAAGGCATTCCTCGGGACTAATTGAATGGAGTCTGAGCTTTTGTCACGTTGGTTCTGGCGTCGAGAGAAACAGGCATTGCTGTCGCTACTTCTCATGGCTTAAGCTAGGCGTGTGACGAGAGAAGGAATTGCACAAGCAATGGAAGGCCAACAGATGATTTCGAGTATTGCCAGCCTAGCTGGGAAGGGGGAAAAGCAATGTTTGTTAATGTAGAGGCGCCCGGCTTGTGATTGCCATGAGCAATGTCCAAATGGGAGCAGCCACGGCGAGAGGTTTTGTTTGAAATGTAAACCTGAGCAGGATAGCCAATATTAAAAGAAAGGCGTTTTAATTTCAACGAGGCTGCAGTTAAATACGAGGGCAATGTAGTGCGTGACGTGCTGTGCTGGGTGTCACTGATATGAGGCCAGCAGGATTCACAACTCAAGTTGCGTTAATGTGAGGCCCAGCGCGATCAGAAACAGAGTAATTAGTCGCCGTGGTGCATGGATCTACAGTGTTGTAATATTCTTAAACAATTTAAGCAAATTGAATGCCGTTATTGGATGATGTCAGCCCTAACAAGACTGATGAAATGACGATTTGAAGCAAATGATTGTCTAGCCATGTAGCCGAGGTGGGCATTTCAGTACATGCGGCAGCCCAAGGAGGATCAGGCTCTAGCCACGGAAGACAAGCGGCCGTGTTTCTGCATTTTTTTTTCCTACTATGATCCTGCAAGCACAAGTTGAGTAAGATCGACACAGACTTGCATATGAAGGATCAAGGCAGGACGAGCCACGGAAAGGACAGGTTCCGTTGGGTCGCTCAGCCCCATTGTGCTTCTAAAATAAGGCTCGCGCTGACACTGGCAACGACTCCGCCCATTCTCCACGGGGGGAGAGGGGATACATCCTCAGTGGCTGCCAGCGTGTGATAGCGGGTGCTTTGCTGTGTTCCCAGGCGTCCCCAGGCCTCCCCAGAAGGGTCTAGCGGCTGTTGTGGTGGGTTCTGAGTGGCCTTTGGGGGGTTGCTTTTAGTGGGTTGCACAGCCTGTCCTGCCTGTTACACTGCAACACCCCTGGCCCTGCGCTGTAACTGGCTTGGGCTTGGGGAAGCACATCTAGCGGTATCAGGCCAGTAGGAGCCAGTGGGCAGCGATTGTTTGGCCCTGTGGCTACCTCCTAGTTAGTCTCCAGTTAGCTGCCTCCTCAGGTACTTTTATTTAATATTAGGCGCGGCTGTTGTGCTGTTGGGTGTGCTCTTCAACGAAACCGCCCCCGCTTCCTTCGACGGGCTTACTGATGACCTTTTTTTCGCTCTCGTTCTCTTAACTGTCCAGGGCCCGACGGCTCTCTTTTTTTTTTCTCGTCCTTGCATCCTGCAGCAATTCCCTCTCCTCCCATCAAACCATTACACACCCGTCGCCATGGTTAGCATCTTGCGCAAAAAGGAGACTTACACCGTCATCACCCCCATCCCGGGCTTCATTCCCCGCCAGCTCGCTCTCGACATCCTCCACTCCCACAGCGAAGTCATTACCGTAAATCCCCTCGTTATCGACCACAAGGCCATTCCTCCTCCGTCCAATGCCGCTGCCGACGAATATTACAGCTCGTGGTACGAAATCACCGAGCGCATCCAATATGTGCCTGGGTTCGGCAAGGTGGGCTCCGGCCAGTTAAAGTTCACGGGATGTTTCCACAACATGCCTTGGGGACTGCAGACACACACCTTGGTGCCTCTTGGTATTGAGCTGAGACAGAAATATCGCATTGCTGGTAACCAGCCTGGTATTGAGCCTCCCGAGCCTTACGAGTTGGGCGGTGAGAAGCTCAACATTCCCAAGGATGGATTGTACTTGCGACAAGAGTCCGAGATCAAGTGCAACATTGCCATGATTAGCTTTGTCAAGAACACTCTCAAGTCGGCCAGTAAGCAGATGGTGGACCGCATCATTAAGAAGGCCGAGTTGTTGGACAAGGGAGAGCTACAGGCCATGTTGGAGGATGGCAAGATCAAGACGTTCAACCCCAATGCTCGCGCCCAGACTGGACAGGTTCCCGACCGCGTTACGAGCCCTGCCATGTCATTTGCTAGTCCTGTATCGCCAGTTCCAGGACAAGCGCAGCCGTTTAATACTTTCTCGCCATATGGCCACCGCCCAGAGTCGGTCTCACCACAACCTCAGATGTATCAGCCACCACAGTTTGGCCAACAGCAACAATACCAGCAGCAGCAATACTACCAACAGCAGCAATATCAGCAACAACAATTCCAACAGCAGCAAGGAGGACCTAAACCTGGAGAGCCCATTGTTATGGAACTGCCTGGCGACGCATACTATCCCCCCAATAGCCCAGGAATGCCTCAGTCAAATCGCACATCGACCCTTTCCGACCCAAGACAGTCCCTGCAGCCTGACCCGAGACTTTCCTTGCACCCCGACCCTCACAGGGCCAGCCTGAACTCAGTTGCAAGTGGTGGCGCCATGCCTCAATCATTCTCCGCTGAACTCCCAGCCCACAACGAAACGAAAGAGGAGCACCATCGCTAAACGCTGCTACTGACTATGAATGAGAGTGTTAATTTCTTCAGATGATGCGCGGACTGAAACGCCAATTCTTCAGCTTTGGCGACGCAACTGCAGTCGACAAGCCCAAAATCATCTGATCGCAACGCAAAAGGATTTTCCATTTTAAGCTTGGCTGTTACAGGAGGGTCAATTGGGGGAAATACGGAGACGGTGCCGAAACGATGCCATTAGATTGCCGTGGCACGGCCACAGACGTTTCGGAAGCTTAAAATACATGTTTCAGCGACTGGCTTGGCTGCGGCATGGCGTGGCCCAAGGCGCTGAGGCACACAATACGACAGATACCACGATGAATGATTTTATTTACTCTGAATTTTTTGAATGTACTCTGGCGCAATTTATCACATCAGATTCACCACGGATAGTTTAATAATGAATTATTACAAATGTGCTGTTCTTGGGTGTTAGTAAGTGCTTCGGGGATAAGGCTGCTTAGAAATGCGACTTATTGCATCATTCTTGCTGCATTACCACCACCTCTGTAGACGTATTTAACCATCTATTGTGTCGCATTTACTTCATCAAAGCAATTGAGCTTTATCTTTCTCAGTACAAAACCACAATCACAGTCACAATGACCATTCGAATAGGACTCATCGGTCTCTCAGCCAATGCCGCGGGCACATCATGGGCCAGCAACGCCCATCTCCCCTACCTCCTCTCCGCTCGCGGCAAGGAACAGTACAAAATCGTCGCCCTGGCCAACACCTCTGTCGAGTCCGCCCAAGCTTCCATCAAGAAGTATGAGCTAGACCCGGCCACCAAGGCTTATGGGGACGTGCAGCAACTCGCTGATGACCCAGATGTTGACCTTGTTGTGGTGAGCACACGGGTTGACGACCACTATAAGACGGGTTTGCCTGCAGTCAAGGCGGGCAAGGCTGTGTTTATTGAGTGGCCGCTGGCGCAGGATGTGAAGCATGCGAAGGAATTGGTTGAGGCGGCCAAGAAGAGTGGGAGTAAGACCGTCGTGGGTGTGCAGGGGAGGTATGCGCCGCCGATTGTGAAGTTGAAGGAGGTGTTGGACTCTGGGGCGATTGGGGAGGTGTTGAGTAGTGAGATTGTTGCGGCGGGGGGCACTGGAGATCGGGTCAAGCTTGCGCATAAGTTGGAGTATTTTACTGACAAGTCTGTCGGCGGAAACCCTATTACTATTGGGCTTGGTCATTGTAAGTTTTGAGTTTTGAGGGGACTGATGGGGGATTGAACCTGGCTAATGAGTGTGTAGTGTGGTCGCCTGCGCAATGGGTTCTGGGTGAGGTTGGGAACATCCAGTCGCGCACTCAGATCCAACGTCCCACAGTGCAGCTTGTAGACGGCGATAAGGTCGTCAAGGAAGTGACTACCAACGTGCCAGATCTTGTGAATGTCACTGGCAGCCTGACCGCGCACAAGGATGCCACCATCACAGTGCGTTACCGCCGCGGCCAGCAGTTCAAAGACGACGCAGCCCTTACATGGACCGTCAACGGCGAGAAGGGCGAGGCCAAACTCACGGCCTGGGATGGCGCGAGCCTAAACGCCGGCGGGTACGGCGGTAAGGGTGTGACGGTGCAAGTGCATGATTTTGCAAGTGACACGATCAAGAACTACGAGTGGAAGTGGGAGGATTGGCAGGAGGAGTTACCGATTTTGGCGCGCAACATCGCGAGAACGTACGACGCGTTTGCGTTGGGTGAGACGGTGCCTACTTTTGAGGAGGCACTGAGACGCCATGAGCAGATTGAGGCCATCTTACAATAAGTGATATTCACTTTTTACTGCTCCAGAGATCTCACTGTATGAACCAAAGATCTTGTAGCTTGGCAGTACGCAGTATCTACCATTGAAACGTATTGGCGCATCGCTAAACGCCTCGCTTCGCATCGGAGATGTACATGTCTCGGAATTTGATTAGGTCGTGGAATGTGAATTTAAATTTCAGTCCAAGGCGCTATACTCGTCGCCTTAGCCCAAACTCTGATTCACATTTAGAAACCCCCCGCAGAAGATTCAGTGACCACACCACCGAATTTTAACTTTTTGCCCTCCTTTCGAGCAAGGCTCGTTGCCCACGCCGTACCAACATTCCAGAGCGCTCGATCCCTTGAGCCGGCTAACTGAAATGGGTTAGATGTATGACACCCCTCGCGCCAACCCCAAAAGCATACATTTAGTTAGCCATCCGCCCTTTTTTTCTCGTCAATGAGTTTTCGAATTTCTCCCTTATTCGATGAAGTTCAAGGAAGTGCGCGCTGAATAACACATCATGAAGTTTCTTGTATTGTTAGCTACGACCGTCTTGGCCGCCACGCCGGTAAGTTTTGCTGTTGTGGACCGTGTCGATCATCACTTACACGAACTGTAGATCCGCCAGTTGCCGCTGGGTAACTGCATCTGCGTCAACGGAGCACTGGGACCCTGTTCATGCGAGCCGCCTCACTCCATGGTGACAGTCCATCCGGACGGCTACTGTCCCTGTTTCGACATGAAGGGCGACAAAAAGGTGGCGACGTGCCAGGTGTGCCCTGTCGATCCGAGCATGCAGCCCAACATGAACCTCAAGGAGTTTGAGGCCATCGAGACCATCGAGGCCTTTAACTGCATGCACGTCGATGAGAACTTTAGGGGAACAGCCGCGCCGTGCATGGGAAAACATGGCGTCACGACAGCGCAGCCCCGGTTGAAGGATAACGGTGGTCCCGTTTACTGCGATTGCCTCATCGATCTGCCCAATGGCAAGTCTAGGCCGTGTCCGTGTGCGCTTCCGGATCCTACGCCTACGCCGCAGTCGAGTATGCCTGGTATGCCGGCGGAGTGTATGTGTGCGAAGACGGGAGGTGCGGGCGCCACGGCGTGTGGGTGTAGTAGCAACATGAAGGCGGCAGGGCAGATGCCGGCGCCGAATTACAATGGGTATGATATTCGATGTTTGTGTACGCCACCTGGTGGTGTGGGTGATTTCAGGACGAATTTGACGCCTTGTCCTTGTAATGGTGTGGAGGTCATGTTGGGAGCAATCACAGTGACGCAATAGTTTGACGGCAAAGTATATTACTAGTTTTGGGTATGAGCTAATCAAATTGAATGACTGAAATGAATTGAATTGAAATTATTCTTCTTCGTCTGGGAGGCGGATGGAGCCTGATGCGCCGTGTGACCAGTAGCCGTTGATTTCGACGGCGACGCCTTCGGTGCGGTGGTGAGCAAGGAGGAGCCACGCGCCGAAGACGGGCTTGATGAGGATGTCTAGAGCCACAAAGGCAATGATGGAGCTGTCAATGGTCATCTTCCCTGTGTTTTGGCCGGCCATCCAGAGACTGCACATGTTAATTTCAATGCATCAAATGTGAGTTTAAGAACTTACGCAAGCTGAACCGTCCACAGGATGAAAGTGTAAATCACCAGTGGCAAAAAAGTCAATCTCACTGTATTGCCACGGGCATGAGCCTTTCGCGTGCCGTTAACTCCCACCTGCCACACAACAGTGACGTAGCTAAGCACAACAATGAGCAACCAAGCCCAACGATGATCCGCACCACTCGTCACAGCCGCGCCAGCAAACAACGTGATGAGATTCGCAGCAGCGGCCACGAACGTCTGCGCACCCGACAAACCAGCCAGCAGACTCAGGTTGGCGACAAGCAGCACCGCAGTGACGCTCCACTCAATCATGCGCAGATTACTCTGCAAGTAGCAATGAATCTCAGGAATCTCAGGGATTTTAGCGCCGTCATCGTAGTGGCCAACCCCGCCGTGACATCGCTTCGTCACTCCGTAGCCTGACACCAGCGCCAGAGAGGACAGCGCCGACGTCACGGTGAGCAAGACGGTGAGGATGTGGAAGATGCG
Organism: Simplicillium sp. C3G150-2; assembly: GCA_022702485.1. Taxonomy (NCBI): domain Eukaryota; kingdom Fungi; phylum Ascomycota; class Sordariomycetes; order Hypocreales; family Cordycipitaceae; genus Simplicillium; species Simplicillium sp. C3G150-2. Next base: position 1,472,034 of record JAJIYY010000008.1, on the reverse strand, counting down.
CTTGTTGAGGGGAACTCTGTATGCTACTGCCGAGAAGACGAGGGAGGCGATGAGCATCACCGCAAAGTTGATCCAGAGGGCGTTGGTGCCGTTGGTGTTGAAGTAGTGGGCTGGCGCGTGTTAGTGGTGAGTCGTGTAAGTGATGCACGGTAACTTACAGTCTATCATGGTGTGTATTTTGTCCATGGTGGTGATGGGGTTGATGGAGGTGTATGGAGGAGACATGACATTGATGCGGGGGAAAGTTAATTGATATATCGATGAGCACTGTCTTGGGACAGGGATTGGTGGTTGTGCTGGCAGGTTTGGTGGCATGCTTTGATACGTCATGCTGGGGGACGCGTCAGACGGGATGGGTAGCCGATCGACGGATGGGGGATGTGTCGCCACTTTGTGTAACGGTCGCGGTGTGAATATTGGGTGATATTGATGTTTCATGAGTTGGAGTATTGCTCAAATTAATTGCAGTGGAAAAAAAAAGTTTTTTTTTTTTTTTTTGGAAATAGATTATCAGTCTGTTCACCGGCCAGAACATGGCCATGCTTTACTGGCAACCTGTTGGTCTTGTAGCGTCCTCAATTTATCTAACTAATATGGATACACGGCCACTAATTGGCAGGGAAGTGTCTGGCAAGAGCTCTCGCCCTCTCGCTGCCCTCGTAGGGCATTTCGTTTGAAATAACGCGTCGAAAACTCTTGAAACGCCCCTTGTCAACGGGACACGCAACAATTCTTCCCGAGTATACATAACGAAGGCCCAAGACATCGTAGATGCATGCGACGCGAGGGTTAAGTCCATGGATGAACTGAAAGCTCGTGGACGAGCGAATAAACCGCTCGTAAATCAACACATTGATTGCCTGTGTCCTACATGGAGTTAGATCGTAACATTTACTAGCAGCCAAGAAGCACTTACATCCAGTCCCTGCAACCAAAATATCGCCCGTCGATATTCTCAAAGTCGAAATACTCCAACTTATGACGCTGTAAGACGTTGATAATTTGTCCCACTGTCCAGCCCGGGGCAATATCCAACTGATGCGTAGAAAGCGACATTGAAGAGAAAGTGTTAGAGTTGAGCGCTTTCGCGCAGAGATAGCCCTCCTTTAATCTTGTACGACGCCCATTGACAATGGAATCGCTACTTTTGTACTTGTATTGTGCAGTCATGTCTAGACGAAGACCTGCGAAAGTATCAACAAGACCTCGGAAAAATATCTTGAAGACTGCATGATTCGCTGCTCTCTTCTTCTCATGAACGAGATCACCGTCGCTTGTAGTCTTCAGTAGCTCAACGAACAATCCAGTGCATGGTTGCTGTAGTGCTCTGGGTGGGAACGAGTCCATCTCTTCGGTGAGATTGTAACCATCCTCAAAGTACTCAAGGCGTCTCATGATGAAGGAAGTACGAACAGGAAGTATTGAGATGTAAACTGAAGTGTGGCAACTGAAATTAATAAAGAATGTTTGAGTGTGGTTGGCAATCATCCTGTGAGGAGGAAATACGGTCTTTTATAGACCTATCGCAGACTGAATTGGGCTGTATAAGACCTGGTCACTGTGTTAAGCAGTTGCTGAACTAAATTTTAGAATGCTACATGTCCAATAAGAGCCTGCTCCTAGCCGCCAGAGCGCGCTGAAGTTCATGTCTCCTCGGCCTCGATGCAGCACACCTGCAATCTCTGAAGGTGGCAGGGCAGGGTATCGTGTATTCCCAAAATAGAAAAGCAAGTTACTTCAAACAGGCATTCTCGATTTATTTCCCTGTCGACAAACAGAGCAGTTGCCTCGCACTTGGCCTCCCACTAAACGACCTTGGGGATGGCAGCCATACACAACGGTGGATTAGCCGCCCAGGACCCAACCCCTACAACGAGGAGGCGCTGTCTTGGCCCAGCAAAAAAATGGCCAGAACTTTCCAACCAGCTTTACTGGCTGTGAGGAGCTCGTTTCAAGATTCAATAAGCGCCAGGATTGCATAGCCTCAATACCGTCTCTAAGTAATCTGCGTAAAGCGTTACAAGGCAAGTAGGTTTGGAAATCAGTGATGAACCGGCTCATCTCGAAACATCATGTTGATATCTTACAATTCAGGAAATAAATGATGGTTTCTGCGAAAGTGTTATTGTACATATTATGTCTATTATATCTATTACCTCTATACATGTTTAATTATGTAATTTTCAATAAGTATTCGGTGTGAATGTATTTGTATGAAATAGGCTGTGTTTTTGTTATTTATTCCTACGCCCACTAGAGGGGCTATCATCGCCCAAACTACAACTACAGGCTCCGGCTGCTCCAACCAGTCAGTCACGTGGTGCTATGGCTCTATCTTTGCCTTCATTACTTTTCTTCCAGTGCCTTCGTACACCCCGAATTCCTGTTTGCATGATAGAATGCGTCTTGTTTTGTTTTAAAACATTTTCCGTGTATATGTCGAACATGAAGCCGGTGAAAGTCGTCAAGGAGTGGTTCGGCACACCACTGCCACCAAACTCACCTCCTTTGCCAACACCTGCAGAGCTGCTGCGCTTCGGTAACGAGCGACATCCCTTTGGCTACACCTTGGGTAAAAGGTACCCTTCGAATGCGGACAGCTCGCCATTTTGGATTAAATTCGGAAATCCGCGGCGATGGAACGAGCCGCTGGCTCAAAAAATGGCACATGACGGCTTGCTGGCGATTCAGTCATTAGCGAGAGCACCAGCAGTTTACTATGCCTGCCAGATAGTCCTGCCATCCCGAGAAGAGCCAGACGACTTGTCGTCAGAGATTAGGCTCTATACGGTCATGGAGTTTGTACCTGGCAAGACGGCGGAGCAGGTGCTCCAAGCGTCAGACGATGAAGCCACCAAGGATCGCGTTTACAAGCAAATCGCGTTTGCTCTCTCTGAAATGCATCGGATACCCGTACCAGACGGCGCGCGACCCGCCTCGGTCAATGGTGACAGGATACGGAACAGCGTTTTTTGCGATAATGAGGCTGGTCTTCATTACCGGAATGTGCAGCACATGGAAGATCATTTCAATCTGGTAAGAATCATTTGCTAAAACAAAGTATGTGTCTCGCAAAGTGTTTTCTCACATGTCACGCAGATAATAAAGCTTGCAAATAAAAAGCACCCTGCCAAAGACCTCGTTCGCGAACCCATGGTCTTTTGCTATTCAGATGTCTGGCTCAGGAATTTCTTCTTGGACGACCAAGGCAACATCACGGTAATTGACTTTGAAGACGCCAGCATTGTTCCTTCTAGCTTTGCCAAGTTTGTCGCAGCCAATGCATGGGAAAAGATCCGTCGCGACATCAAAGACCTTGTTGTCATCCCGCAAACCGACGGGATTGATAACCTTGCCACGTTACGTGCGATTCAAGGACCCTTGGTAATTGGTAGCGGATCTTTGTCAGCGGCGGGCCGTAAGTTGTTTGGAAGGTATGAGCCAGAACTCGAAGATTTCACGGTTGATAAGATCATGGTAGATGAGGAAGGGAATCCAGTAGAGGCGTATTGTGAAGATGTGACTGTGCTTGAAGACGAATCAGGTTACCCAGAGATTTTTGGTTGGCGAGAGACGAGTGCCAATCAGCTTTATTGATAAAACACAAGATATATCAAAAGTCCGTTGTCGAGAGTGAATCTTTCTTTTGCAGGCGAATGATGTGGTTTGATTCCCACAAACCAAGTTTTGAGGCATTCCTCACAGGACTCGGGCCGCGTACACTGTTTAGAACAGCACATACAAGCATCGAACACAAATTCCGAGACGAGAGTTTTGTATATTTATGAGTAAATAATAAACAAACTAAAACTACCAATCACAAGTAACCTCTCTCCAGTCTGCACACACTGAGTAAGAGCCATCGTTACCATAGCAGTCATAATCTTCGAGCTTGCGTAAGCAATGCTTACCATCTTCATAGTTAGCATTCATGCGCTTCTCATTCCAGTCAATACACATCCTGTACAGCCCAGGTGGACCGGGCCAGTCGCGGCATCCATCGTTGGCATCGATGCCGTATCGACCTCCCGCGTCGGGTTCATAAACGCCGTCGCTGTGGCACCAGTCTATGCATCTGGTGAAAATGGTGAGCTTATCAGCTGCGCCCACAGAAACGAGGGCGAGGATTGCTGGGAGCGTGAACTTCATGTTGAAAGACTAATTGGTGTTAGTATCTGTTATGAGAAGTGTGTTGGAAGTTGGTTCTTTGACGAGAACTTACCTGTTGAGGGTGTAAGCGACGTTGGTTGCAGTTTGCTGATTGAACTGGCACATTGATGAGCCGTGTACAACTCTGCCAACTGGAAGATTGTCTCCCTTTTATACTTCCTCTGCGGTATAGGGAGCAATACACATGTTGATTTGGTTCCCTTTCTCGGCCAATGCTGTGTTAATCCCTGAGCCTGCTGCTTGAGGCAGTGTTTTGGGAATTCGGTGTTTGACCAGTAAAAACTGCCGTTGGCGTGCGTGCTTGTCGCTCGTTCAGAAACCATGTAATCAGAAGTAAGGCTGTGGCCGTTACGATTTTCCAGTATTGCTGGCCAACTCCAGGAATATTTGCTGTGGTACTGTCGTCGTTCGGTCAGGGACCATCTGAACAGAGTAAGGCTGGGCTGTGCAAGACAAGACTGGAATCAGGTCAGCGAGTAAGGTTTCTAAGGTCCGCATCAACTTGAAGGAGCCAAGAGAGGCTGGTTTAAACATCAGCACTGCCACTAACTTGGAGACGAAAATAAGCGAGATAGATTAAAAGGCGCAACGAGTATCCCGAATAGGATGTCGTGTGGACAATACGAGATGCTCATGGACTTGACGGTGCGCGAGACACCCCTTGTCGTAGCATTCAGTATATCTGGACTGCCGTGAGATGTGCAAGGGTCTGAGATAAGAATTTTAGAAGCTTTTAAGCTCAGAGTCTGGGTTTGATCTGGCGTTGCCCGACGAGCCGGTACCACCAAAGCGCTTTGCAATGGTCGCGGGGCCTGCACAAACTGGCAAGCTTTGCCGTGCCGAGCATACTTTTAGTGTGTGTCGTTGTTCAACCGAATGGGAATTGATGTCCGATGCTGCTTTTGTGCGCACTAACGACTCGAAGAACAAAGCCCTTTTTGTATTGCAGACGCATTGAACATTAGCGCTGAGCCCCAACGACAGTAGGATTTTGAGTGCCCTCACCTCCCATTGTCAAGGGATCACTTGACTTCTTTGCATTTGCTTGCAACTGAGGTGCGTCCTTTGACTTCTACAAGCCATGTTCTTTGACGTGCATCATTTCCGAGACTAAGCGATTGCCAATTTCTCGTGCGGCAATGAAGCTTCTACTGGAAGTTTCATAGTCGTAAAGAAAATCGTCCAGAGAGATCTGGAATGTCCATCAAACATGGAGCTAGACCATTGCCTTTTTGGGCTAAAGTCTGAAGGAATTTGGTATTGTGTGATTAGAATCTAGCTCTGCGACAGAGAGGTAAAGGACAACTATAAATAGAGAAGAACACTTCGTCAATGCGAAAATTATTGCTCTGCAGAGAATTCTTTTCCTAACTAGTGTTCTACTGCAGCGGAGTCAAAAAGCCCATCCTAATCAAAGTATCCCGAGCAAAGCGCATTTGTAACCGACTTCCCTTGGGAAAAATCATGAATTGACCTTGGCCCAGATCGAATGCGAGCTGCGAATCAGTGTCCGCCCTCTTATACGACAGAGTCACCTCCCCATGGCCGACAGAGACCCCAGCTTTCGTAGGGCAGCGCTACAGTGGTGTGAACCGAGCCGCCCTGTGCCAAAATGACGCGGCAGAGAAAATCCCGCGCGTTATCTATAGTCGAGAGAAATGCGCTGGAATTCCTGCTCTGGAGTGTCATCACAGCAAGTGCTGGAACTTCATCGGCCGGAAGTGACAGGCCGATGATCGGCGCTTCGGTCTGACTACTGTCTTCAAAATATTGTTTCAGTCGACGAATTGGCCATTTTTCAGAAGACTCGGCGACTGCGCCAGGTTTTATAACATCGGCCTGGCGGTCGAGATTATCGATTGTGGCAAAATAGCTGGCTATTGGGCCTGGAAGTCTTTGGGCTGCGATGGAGACATGGATGCCAGTGAGGAATGAATCGAGGTTGTTTGCTGGAAAGAGAAGATAGATTTCGACCTGGACAAATTTGTGCAATGGGTAACTGAAAAAGTCTAAAAGAGCAACGGCGAGCACATTCTGGTCAAGACGTGAGGGGAAATACAATCGGTGAGGCTGCGTGGTCTCAGAACTGCGGGCGTCGCAAATTTCAGCCACTTCTTGTGTTTGAATAGGGCTATAAGCCATTCAGGCACTTGGCATGTATGATAGGAGAGAAAGAGAGAACAAAGCAGGGGTGGTGGAAATATCCCAAGGATCAGGATTGCAGAGTTGTGAGGTTGTTGGCGCGCGAGTATGTTGCTGCTCCCATGCCAATTACCTGAATACAGTGAATACTGTATTATATGCATCATCCAATAAACTAGATTTCTTGAAATTCAAGTCTTTCAATTGCTGCCATTGCCTTTGCGACTCATTGTGTGGTTTTGCATGTATTCATTGTCCCAACTTCGTAGCTTTGTTGAACACACACAAGATAAACCTGAAAGTCGCAGTGCTTTTCTTTACACAACACCTCAAAGCGGGAACAACATATTTGTACCAATTGAAAGAATAGCCTTCTGGATTGCCGACTGATTCAATGAAGACAACGAGACTTCGTCAATGCCCTTTACATCCTCGTCAATGAATCACTCAATTCCCTTTGTATCGAATCACCACAACCACACACATATATATAATCCACATGTCTTCATCTGTCTTCTTCACAAGTACCTCAACTTGACAGCTCGTTTGTATCATTACCATCAATTCGAATCACAGCCCCAGTCAGCTAAATGTCAGACTCCGAGTGGCCCGCCGGCCCCTACAACCTCACCCTGGACTACAACGTCCCCGTCGCCCTCCTCAACACCAAGACCTGCACCAACATCGACATTGAAATCAGCGGTCTCACCGCCGAAGAAGCCGAATCTGGCCTCCAAAACAACATGAAAATCATCCTTCACTTCAGCCCCACTGACAAGTTCTCAGCTCTCAGTCTCCGCGCCGTCCGCGGCCGCGGCAGCGACAACAAAGGCTACATTGTTCTTGAGCCTCTTAAGGACTTTGATCCGCTCGAGGCGACGAGCATTCTGCGCCTTGATCTCGATGAGGGCTGGACGATTGCGGAGGTTTTGCATTGGTTGGTGTATGCTAAGGTGCACCAGTTTGACTTTGTCTCTAGGCCTGGCAAGCGGACGTATGGTCGTCGTGATGTTCTGTAAGTTTTTTTCTGGCTTTTTTTTTATCGTTTTTGAACAGTTGCTAATTCGTCTCACAGAACTCAGATTCTTCGCGTTTGGGAAATGGGTCAAGTCATCAAGTCCACTTCATTCAAGGTCATCCATGGTACAACCACCTACTTGGATTGCATCTACGCTGCTCTCTGCAACCGTTTCGCAGAGAATACTACCGTCTTTAGTGCGATTGGGAAGTGCAAGTTTACTGAAGGGTATCGGCACGAGAAATTGGACCAGGCCAACTACCTTGAATAGTGTCGTGGTGGTTCGTCGACGGACACCTCTGAGTCGTCTTCCTCAGGTGTGTCTGAAAGATCTCCAGAGAGGAACTGGATCCATAGGTGTCTGTCATGCTTGTTTTGTCGGCGTAAAGAGTCTTTGTCTTCGTCTTCGGAGTCATCCTCTACTGAGTAGTCTGCAGGTTGGGCTAACTTCGACAATGTGTGCGTAATTGTTTGACTAGATCCACTGAACTTTTGTAAGAGCACGATACCTCAATAAATATACCTTGTTTGCGTCTTAGGCTTTGTCCCATTGATCTGTACTGCTGTGTAATCGTAATTTTGCTTACCATATTTCCCTCAAGCCCCAGGTTTCGAAATACACTTCTTCCGTAATGCTGCGTGTAACACGTGAATGCACCCTCTCATCAACTTCCACGACTTCACGATGCAATCAGGCCTTCACTCCTCTCAGCCACGCCACTTCTTGGTAGCTACTTGCTACTCATTTCAACACTAGGCTCAGCAACTTTCAAGCTCGACCAATTCTCCTCACAGTGATACAGATCAATTCAACAATGACACTCGGTCATTCATGTACACGACTCTTCATCATGTCACCAAATCACTCTTCTTCCGCAGCCAATCACCGTAACAATGTATATACATATACCAACCTATCTCCCCCATTACCTACGTTGTACAATTCATCAAGCCCGCCAAAGTCAGCCAACATGTCCCGCCTCATCCACACACCCCAAGGCTACGACCTAACCAACAACCCCCCGTCCCTCCCATGGACATTCCTCTCCTCCAAAAACCTCACCCGCCTCACCGTCGAAATATCCCGTCTCTCCCCCCTCGAGCTCTTCTCCGGCCTCAAAAACGACGTCCGCCTCCTCCTCGAATACGAGCCCGTCGACCAATACCCCGCAATCTCCCTCCGCATGGAGTACGACACCGACATCGACGACCCAGACCTTGACCCCAATGGTTTCCAAGAGGCTTACCTCTGCGCCAAGCCTTGCTTAACAACAGGCCCAGGCCTTACAACCTTTTGTACGCTACAGCTTGACATTGATGAGGGCTGGACTCTAGCGGGCGTATTTGATGCGCTGCTGGCTTCTCACGTGCAGCATTTTGACTTTCAGATGATCTTCTTCCTGTGTCATGGACAGCGTGATTTCCTGTAAGTCATACCCCTCCAAACTTGACCTTTCACAACTAATAAACCAGAACACAAGCAATTCACACCCTAGAAGAGGCAAACGTCCTCAAGTCCCCATCCTTCACCTGCATCGCAGGAACATACCCCGTCGTGTCTAACATCTACGCAGCCCTCAGCATCCGCTACACATCCCGAGGACTTATGCTATGCAGCATCCAGAAAGGTAGATTCACACGTGGCTACGAACGGGAATACAATCCTTACATGCTCTACCGGCTTGATCAGCGCACCCTGACCATGCGGGAAGCTATAATGCTCGCGCACATGCACTGGACGGTATACCACACCGATTCCGAGTCCGACGAGGAAGACGGCACTGAAGCAATGATAAATCCGTGACTGTTAAGCTTATTCTAGTTCCTATAACCAATCCTAGTTTATTTTAAATGAATGCACTACGGCATTTACCGAGTAAACTAATCTTGCTACCGAATAAACTCAGTCCCTGGTTTCCCTGGACATGTGAAAATGTTTCTGCCATCCCCATGCTTCGAGCTATATCCCCGGGAACTATAAGCTGAGCGAATACGAGTTAGGCGCGATATACCCCGAACTACTTTAATTCGGGCATCAGCTCACACTGGCCTCGGGTGCCGATCCACACGTTGTATTTACGCAACGGACGGATGACCACGACCGTCCTATGTGTCACATCGCCACTCGACAGCAATAAGAGTCATAATAGTACCACGAATTAAATTCAAATAGGGTATTTACATATCGCCATGCTATCCAGAAATGCCAACGCCTATAATACACCCAAAATACACCAAATCAAAACGCCACCCAAGTTGTTACATGTCATAAGTCGTATCCCCTACAGGATGGTCCTAGTTACGCGTGCGCGCCTTTGGCAGCGTCTCCAGCTGAATATCGTGCTCTGTTGTGGCATCGTCCAAGCTGCTCGCTTCGTATTTGCTTATTTTTGATTCGCTTCGTAGTTTATCCGCTCGGTCAAAGTGTCCGGATTCCAGCATGATGTCTTCCTCGACGTCCGAGTGGTCGGGCAATCTGTAAAATGCATCTTTCGTTGATTCACGCTTGCTGCGCCTGGAATTCGAGTTGTTGGTTTCTTCTTTGCTGCTGAGGCCAGAGCGAGCAATGCCAGAGTTGGGTTCATCGCTGGGCACGCTGTGGCGAGAGAAGATGTCGAAGCGCTCGAGACCTAGTTTGGCAAAGGCGAGGGCCACGACGGGACGAAGGGTTGGCAGACAGGCGGAGACGATACCTGCGCACATTTCCACGTCGGACCATACCAATAATGGTGCAAGGGTATAGCTGATGTCGTTCTTGGAGTAGTTGAAGAGGACCCATGTTCGGAAGGATGATGCAAATACGGCACTGTATCTGTTAGTTGTGGTGTGCTGGGTAAAGCTGCATCCAAACTCACAAGAAACCCAAGCCAAACACGAAGGTAAGACCAATCTTTTCTTCTTTTCGCAAGTTGAGCTTCCAAATTTGAGGAATGGGAAGTAGCAGAATAACGATATCAGAGAAGATGGTCGAGCTAGCATTGGAGAGCCATACTCCGAGCTCGCTAACGCAGCGTCCCGGGATGTCGGGGAACCAGAGCTTCTCGACAGGAACGCAGATGAATGTGAAAAGAATCGTGGCGGTGGTGGCCCAGCAGACAACAAAGGCGCCAACACAGATGACGAGCTTCTTGAAGGCAGGTGTGTGGAAGATGCGGTAGTACATGAGGAGCAAGCTGAGTTTGGTCCAGCACAGATTCCAAAAGTAGATGATTTCGGTGATGAGGAGCCACTTGGAGATGTTGGCTATTTTCTTAGGGCCAACCTTGTCCGCGTGATAGCCAACGCCTTCAATGAACATGGCGAAGCCAATACCTAGCACGACCCAATTCCATACCTAGACGCGTTAGCACATGCACGACGGAAGTCGCTGAAGTAGGTGCGGCCTACCATGGAAAATATAATAAGATAATCATCCCACCACAGCTTCTGTCGTCTGATACGTCGACTCCATAGTCTCAAAGAGATGGCAAGGAAGGCGAATATCGTCGTCCAGGTCACGCAGAGGACAATCCACGTCCGCATGCCTTTGGGACCATACTTGGGTACACCACTAACATCGGTGCCCATAAGCTCTTCCTTTGCCATGATGAAGTAGACTTGTGTTGATGTATCAATATCAGAGACAAGAATGCAACATTAAACAAAACAAGGCGAGGCAGACAACAACCGTTAATAGCCTTGCATGATGAGATGCAGAAGGAAGAAGGACGAAGGCACTAGGCGGATCTGACAGGAAATGTGGGAATGAAATGTGGTATATGTACTTTTTGTCGCGAGGCTTTAGAGTTGGCGGAGGAGGGGGGAAGCGAAGGACAAAGGAAAACCAGGTACGAGAAGCGGCGAGGGAGGAAGGCTGAAGTTGGGATGGGATGGGATGGGACGGGCGAGATGGGCAGATCGAGAGGAAGAAGAGGGTGTGGTGGGAGCCTGTGGGAGTTGATCATAGAAAAATGCGGCTTTGGTGGCTTTTGCTTTGCAAGGGCCGCAGCTGTCTGTAGTGTGGTTCGGTGGGCAGTTGGCCATTCTATTTTTTTCTTTTCAGTGGACTGCCAGCGGGCTGGGCCAGTCTCTCGGCGCCATTTTTTTAAGGGTGGATGAGCGCTGAAGCAGAGGTTGCTACAGGGGATGGATGGGCATAGGGCGTGCATTTGCTTGCGGGGTAACGGCCATGACTGTCGCCAGACCAGGGAGGGAAAATCTGTGCCTGAATGAGCGACAGGTAGCGTCTCAAGAGGCAGGCTCACATGCAGTGGCTTGAAAGAATTCGTTGGTTGGCAAGTACTTTTCGTCGAACTGAATTTGAGGCTTGCGGCGTAAAATGCGACATTGGGAGGATGTGGAGAACAGCCCTGGCTACGCAGAGACAGCTCAGTATGTATCTTTGCTGGGCTGAACACGGGCAAAGCTTCAGAAAGACGCCCAATCGCTCCACTGCGACGGTGCCTGGTTCGGAGTAAAAGCCGTGTAAAGTAAAGGCATTTCAGCGGCAAGATGAGGAGGCAAGTCGTGACAAAAATGGTAGGGAGATGGGCAACAATGGGCTCTGGCTAAAGGGCGAATGGCGCTGTGGGCGGAGCTGCTCCGTTGTGCTTCATTGGGCTCCGTACCTAGTCCGAGTGGCCGTCCCCACCGGAAGTCCACTGCCAGCCCACTGAAGCCGCGGGCCGCGCTGCTAAGTTTGATTTTAGGGACCGCAGTCTCCAGCGGTTTGAGGCTTTTATTTTGGGGCCACACACGGCAGCACCCATTAATTAATGCAACGGCGCACTCACATGAAAAAGGCGGCAGTTAAAAAAAAAAAAAAAATAATGTGACTCGATTGGGTGAATGAAATGTACCTAAGAAGAGTGCAAAATATGCAGCTCTTTAGTTCCAATCGGGCAATGACGGCCTCGAAAAGCGAAAAGCACAGGGCACATGCAAACGTGACCAACTGCCAAACCCATGCAAGCCTGCAGGGCCGCTAAAGCAGCTGCGCAGCCAAACTGCTTTGGCACAGACAGATAGACGGAAGCTAACGACAGTGACAGCCACTAATGATTAAGCCAGCCAGCGACAGCCCACTCATTTACAGCAGTCTCCATGACATCCTGGCGGGCAGTCTCTTGCTCCTCTTCTTGTTCCCCATCCCTGTTTCTCCCTGCCCTGCCCTGCCCTGTCTGCTTCACCACATTCCATGTCCTGTCCTTCGTCTTCACCCCTGTCAAATCTTCACCCCTGTCAACGACATTTACCGGGCAATTCTTTGCATCTCTTGACTCGATCCAGCCCCGAACCAGTCCAGTTTTTCAGTCACAAATGTACCTACGCCATAGCAGATTGCTGCAATTTGACTTGATTACCCAATCTCGACTCACCGTTGATTGAGATCTGCCTTTTCCTAATTGGATCCCATCCTCGCTGCTCCCCTGCCAATTTATCTTCCCCTGTCATACCAGCCTGGTCAAGAATTATTAGAGCTGAAATCTCTTTCTTGTCCCATTTAACCGTTGATTTAGCTCTCCATTTCCCAAGACGTTCGGCAGATACACTTTGCCAGGGGCACGACAACAAAACGGAAACATTTTCAAGCCATCCAAGCCCATGATGCTTCCAAAACTCCAGTCTAGAAGTCTGCAACCCCAGAACGCCACTGTCGCATTTTCCCCTCTTCGTTCCTCGCTTTCATTCTTCTGTAAACGACTCTTTCTCCAGAGATCATCGTCACGACCAAACGCCATCTTTGTCTCTGCCCAGCTTGGCTGACCGTCTGCTGCAGATACCGGACGGTTGACTGTGGTGGCCGATTCGGCACACGCCGGTGTTTTTGCGCCGGGTGGTTGATGCCAGAGAGCACTAGGGCTGCAATCATAACTAGTGCCACCATCCATCCGTCAGTGAGATCGTCGCTTGCTCGTGCTACAGTACTGCGCGGTCTACACGGGGCTAGCCAAGCTAACGGAGGGCATGCACCCTGGCCCAGTGGCTCTGGTCTGGCTCCCGCCATCCAATGGGCCTGAGCGCATTTGCCAAATCGAGAATGCAGCTCCGTGTCTAAGCCGTCCACAGGTCGACAGGCGCAGCCACTGGCACCACGCTGAAACTCGTGCCCTTCTCCAACTTTGCAGTTGACACTCTGCAAAGCGACACTAATGCAATAGGGTGTTTTTTCAAGCCTACGTGCTAGGTTATGCGGCCAATTTCACCGCCAGAGATGAACGAGCCCACTGCAGTCCAACCCAAACAGGTAAGTTATACTCGTGGCACCCGGAGACAACCCCAACCTCTGCACACCAAGTGCACCAAGTGGAGGGCGCTACATGATCTCGAAACATTCTTCCTTCGATCATGTCTGGGGGAAGTGGATTAGCATACACGAGAAGCTGTCACGATGCAGCAACCCAAAGTCTCCTTCCGGGCCTTGTCGGCGAGCTCAAGTCCTGGTATCCTGCACATCCTATGCACGTTGACATGGCGTATCCAACCGTCTAGTTGATGGCGTCCGCGTCAAGTCTTCCAGAAGCCTCAATTCTCACTTGTTTCCTGCATGTGGCCCTGCATGTCAGTCACGCTCAGCATGAGCAAAACATTTCAGACCAGGGGTTTTCTTCTCCTCGTCTACTTCTCCCCTCGGTCGTTGCCCGTGACTGGCAATGCATGGCTTGCTACATTGGAATATGGCAAAATTGGTTTGAGGATTATCTGGAGATTTGCAATGCAATGCAATGCAATGAATGCACTAGCTAACCTAGGGGAAGCTTGGACCGGAATGTAGCAGCTCGACACGGGACGATGGCTTCAACACTACACCTTACCCTCGCCTCAGTGAACGGGGCAAGTGACACTGCATCTGGACAAGACTGAAGAGGTCTCGTGTCTGGTGTTTCGTGGAGCTAAAGAGTTTCAAGAGGGTTGGGCTGGGGTTATCTTGTAATTGACTCCGCAGGATGTCGGGCGACGAACCTGCATCAGGGAAAGTTGAGGAGAAGATGGTGCAGATGTAGCTGCAAGAGAGGAACTCAGCCGGGAGAGGTTGGCGGATCGACAGGCGTAGATGGATGATGTTGAAACCTGAGGTGAAGAGTGATGTTCCTGAGCTTGAGGTCGGCATGGGCCAATCATGGAGTAGGATTGGTTCATGCGACTTTCAGGTGCGACTGTTGGAATGTCCACGAATCACCACGAAGATGTGCATGTAAAGGCATGTTAACAACAGCGTGACCTCGGATGACTGTACACTGCCTGACACCATTTTGACTTCTGCACTGTACTGGTTATTAAGCACAGCACCAACCAATCTCCGGGTATTGTATGGTAGTAATCAACCTTGAGAAGATGAAGCTACCAACAGCAACCGTTTCACGCAGTAAAAAAACATTGGACACTTGTAAAAAATTATGTCGATGCATTGTTTAATTTGTCGTAAGTATCAAAATTAATTAATTTTTCACCGCATATGTACAGTTACCGACATGCCCATGACGACACTTTACTTAATTCATGCCTCTCACTCCCCGCCTTACAGGGAGCTGCAGCGAGCGACGGCGCCCTACAGTGGCCTCCAGCGAACAATAACAGTGTCCGACAGCGCAAGAGCCCCCACAATCTCCCCTCTGCCAGCCAATGACACAGCGCTGTTTACCTGACGATTACTCGGCTCGCAGCCGCGACCCTCCAAAATTCCATCGTCATCTGTCATCTGGGGCGGTCAGATGCTCAATGTCGGCGTGCATTGCCACATGTTATTTTGCGACCATCACATTTCCATTCCGTGGCCGCCCTTCGCCTAACAGACCCCTACGAACAGTAACACAACAGATCAAATACTTCTCCAACCACAGCTACAACACTACCAGAAAACCTTATTCCCCTAGTTCGAAGCTTTACGATTCCAACCGTACGCGACTTCCAACCTATAGTCGCATACAAACGCCCCACCTCGGTTCAACCGACCGGTCACGTCACCACATTTCAAGATCGGCTTCGACGGCCACTGTTTCCCAACAGAAGACAGTAGAGACTCCCGCGGGACCATGGAATAGATTTGGAGAACTCTACACATACTCTCACTCAGCCATAGCTTTCTTTGTCGCAAACATGGCTGATCTGCTGCTCTCACGACATTCGCGGCAGCCTAGCAATAGCGCAACATCGAAACCGCCCGTGCGACAACCACGCAAGTCGAAAAGCGAAGCTGCCCTCCTCGGAAAGGTGTCGCGGACGATTAGGGGCGCCAATGATGCTTGGCTGTCGTGGAGGGATGGTCTTACTGTCGAACAACGCGAGAAGGCTCGATATATCGAAGAGAGGAAACAGATTCTGGCGATCCGCTTAAAGGCTGCTGAGACGTTCAAACAATGGCATGCAGCTGCTGATGAGTTGGATACGTTAGAGGGGAACGATGAGTGGAAGCGAGATCGTGACGATGGTGATTATAAGCCAGATTTGATTGAGCATCGGTTGCGCGCGCTGGAAGAGGCTCGCTTGAACTGCGACATGCGGGCAATGATGCATCTTATTCGTACGGATTTATCGAGAGATCTTGGCGGCATGGGCAATGTCGACTTGTATCGTCATTCATATTGCGGGACCAAGAGCTTGATAGAGCGCTATGTGCAGTCAACGGTGGACACAATCGATGCGGTGGTTGTGCAAAGTGCAGTCGACAAGGATATTGGGCCGAGAGATTTGCTGGAGAGCATGCTTTTGGCTCGTCAGAGTTTTGGTAGAAGCGCGCTGCTTCTTTCTGGCGGTGCTACGTTTGGCATGTCGCATGTGGGTGTTCTCAAGGCTTTGTTTGAGGCGCAGATGCTGCCGCGTATCATTTCCGGTGCGAGTGCTGGTAGCATTGTCTGCGCTGTTATGTGCACGAAGACGGATGAGGAGATTCCGGAACTTATCCAGGAGTTTCCTTATGGCGATTTGGCAGTGTTTGGCGTTGAGGATAGCGATGCCAGCATGTTGGATCACATGAAGAGGCTGTTGACGGAGGGGAGCTGGTCAGATATAAAGCATCTGATACGCGTGATGAGAAATATGTGCGGAGATATGACTTTCCAGGAAGCGTATAACCGCACGCGACGCATTCTCAATATTTGTGTATCGACAGAGTCTGTGTACGAATTACCTCGTCTTCTCAACTATGTCACCGCACCCAACGTCATGATCTGGTCTGCTGTGGCTGCGTCTTGCTCAGTGCCGTTGGTATTCCATTCTTCTCCTCTCCTTGTCAAGGATCCTTTGACAGGCGAACACTTGCCCTGGAACCCCTCTCCACAGCACTTCATCGATGGATCTGTCGACAACGATCTCCCCATGACACGTCTGGCAGAGATGTTCAACGTGAACCACTTCATCGTCTCTCAGGTCAACCCTCATATCGTCCCATTCCTCGCCAAGGATGGCTATTTACCTCCGGACAGCAAGGCAGCCAAGTCTAGCCCCAGTAACGACGAGGCAGCCTGGATCAACATGTTCACTTCTCTCGCCAAAGATGAAGCTCTGCATAGGTTGCAGTTCATGGCAGAGATGGGCATCTTACCCAACCTCATGACCAAGCTACAAAGTATCTTGAGTCAGAAATACTCTGGCGACATCACCATCATACCCGAAGTCGGCATGCACGACCTCCCTCGTCTCTTGACCAACCCTACCGCAGACTTTATGCTTCGCTCCTGTATCAGCGGAGAACGCGCAACCTGGCCAAAACTTAGCCGCATACGTGACCGCCTCGCCACAGAACTTGCTCTCGATCGAGCAGTACACCGCCTCAGAACACGCGTCGTCTTCTCAGAAAGTCAACGCGACCTCCGCAAACTCAGCGCCAACATGGGCCGTACCCGCATCAACCAACCCGTCTCCATATCCTCACATCCCATCGAAACCGGCCCTGTTCAACAAGGACACCGCCGCAGATCAGGCGGCAGTCTCAGCACCCTCACCGACCGCCAACTCCTCTTTGACGGCCCAGGCGACATCACCGACGAAGATACCGCCGAAGAAGAACGTCTAGAAATGCGTGCTCGCCAAGTCCGTCCCAGCTCACCCACGGCAACACGCAAGCCTCGCCTCCAGCGAGCCAGCAAATCCCACATCCACGTCCCAAAACAGGGGAGCAACCTCGCCACATCAGCCATGACAGAGGAACAAATCCTCGCGGATTTCAATTTCTCGAAACCCATTATCCCTCCTGCAGGCCGTAATGTAGACTTTGGCAATAACAGACCATCCACCAGCGCGGGGACATCGTATCTCCGCGAGCCGTGGGGTGAAAGTACCAGACAGGATGTCACGTCGCCTACAGATTTAGAGACGAGTGAGCAGGGGCATTCTAGTGATGCAGATATAGACCAGGCGACTGAGGAGAGTGATCCAGATCCATATGATAGTAAATGGGAGAGTCCGCCGGTAGAAAGGGCAGCGAAGGATGATAGTATGTTTGGGCCGGAGGGTAGAATTGGGGATGGGGCGTGGGATTAGAATATTGCATATTTGGAGTTGGAGCATAGCGATTTAGGATGCATTTTAGAATAATATGTTTTTATCTCACCGCAACTGTTTTTGAGACGTGAGTGTAAATCAATGAATATTGGAGTGAGTGCTGAAGCAATAAAGTGGAGAGTCGGACACTAAGGCTCATAGTGTGGAATAAAAGCCCCGGAAAGTATCGGCCGCGTGGCCTAATGGTTAAGGCGCTAGATTTCGGTTCTCACCCACCGAGCTCTCTAGAGATTCCAGGTTCGACTCCTGGCGTGGTCGTTTGCGGGTGTTTCTTTTTTAACATTTACGGCGATTTTGTTTTGTCTTGTGGAAAGTGAAGCTTTTGTATGTTGTTTATATTTTTTGTTAATCAATCAACCACTATTAGCCTCATCATTCATCAACTAATCAATTAAGTGACTACAATTGTTGTATACTGTTTCTCTCCTGCCCAGGGTCGGTTACCTGCTCTCGAAGCTGCATACGGTCCAATAGTTGTGCAGTGTCTATTCCGGAGCACTTCTCGAGGCTTAGTTCCAAGAACTGTAGGTGGTCGACTAGTTTCGCAGCGCTAAGCGAATATTCGTGGTCAGGACCGAATGCCTCTCGTGAGAATTCCACAGCCTCGAGCATTGCGATTCTGGCATCTCCCCACCTTTCACGATGTGAATGGATCCTGGATAACGCAAACATAGCTGCCATCTTGTTGTGCTTGGTATGTAGGCTACCGTTTTCAATGACGAGTTTAAGATAGTCTTCGTACTGGTTCCATCGTTCCAGCAGGCAGCATATTTCCGCAATAGCAAGCACGAAATACTGCGTTTTTGGGTCTTTCAGTCCGACTTCTTTCTTCAGGCCCTCGAACGCCTCCAGGGCTAATTTTTCCGCATCGCCAAGTCGATCCTGGTCCATGTATATCTGGATAAGCGACTTCATAAGTTTGAATCTAACAGAATAGGGGGTTCCCGTTAACTTCCATATGTCCAGTAGTTGCAAGCATTTAGCGACCACCTCATCCTGCCGTTCCGGCATGTCGAGTATCCTCAAGAGACTCGCCTCCAGGAACATTGTTCTTTCATAGCCAGTAGCAATTATCAGCTCTTGTTCTTGGAGAAGACGTTTTTCGAGCTCCTCGACTTCGTCGTTGCGCTTTTGATCTGAGCGAAGGCTGACTAAGAAAGTTATGGCAGTCAGTGTGGTGGGATGCTTTTCTCCTAGCACCTTCTTGCAGGTTTGGAGGTTTTGGAGTACTGCAATCTCTGCGTCGTCCCATTTCTTTTGCAAAATATATGTCATGTTGACAAAATTGATCGCCTCTAATGTTTCTTTGTGTTGGGATCCAAGCACTCTGCTACACATTTCACTGACTTCCGACCAGGCAGTTTCGGCTTCCTTCCATTTTCCTTGAAAGCAATATGCTCTTGCAACAAGTGAGCTGGCCTGCTTCAATACTCTCCAGTATTCTTCAAGCCAGTATCCTTTGAGCCGCACCTTGCAACTTTCGGCAACTTTTGAGGAAATTTCTTCAACCCGCTTCCAGTGCATCTTTCTACACGATGTCAGTGCCCCCGCCAGCATTGCCTCTAATGTTACCGGGTGATCGGCGCCAAACTCTACAGTGAGAGCATTGAAAGCGGCCAATTGCAACTCTTCCGCCTCTTCCAAGTCTCCTCGGTTACAGAGAATCTCAGCAAGTCTCAACTTCGCATATGATGTGTTATGATGGTTTGTTCCGAATCTGTCGGTAAAAGCATCAATAGCTAAACGTGCAAGCCTTTCTGCTTTTCCATATACATGATTCCAACAATAAAACTTCGACAATCTAAGGACTAACGTCGACCATCTACAGAGGGTGATCGTGTCTTGTTTTGTTGCCGAATAATTAACACAGCCTTCTACGTGTGGCAAAAGCTTCTGACAGGCTATCCAATGCTCAAAGTCAGCATTTGGAAATGCATGCGCCATTCTGAGCACAAAGAGTTTATGGAAATGCTCTTGCAACCCATTTGACTCGAGCCACAGTCTCGTTGAGAGCTGCACGAGACGGTGCATGTCAAATGCATCATTTAACTCTCCACTAACGGAAATGAGGCAAAAGTCTCTCAACATGTCAATGTCTTGCTCGAAACCAATCAGACGATCTTCTTCGCTGCTAGTAGTGCTTGCAACGTCGGAATGGTTGTCTGTTGTGTGCTCATCGGTTTTGGCGTCTTGGTTGTCGCGTTCTTTCAATACCCACTCTGGGATATCCTGCCTGTCGAAGAAACTCATGAGAGCGAGAAGATCTCCTGCCGACTCTCTCTTTTCTCGAATGTGCTGGAAGGAGATATGCCACGTCTTAAGGACGGCATTTGAACCGCCGGTATCCCGACGAAGATGCCCGCCTTCATGCTCTAGCAAGTTGATGGCCCTTTTTTTACTTGCCCGCAGCGTTTTCAGGTATTTGGTAATCGACGTTCGCGGAGACTTTGCCTGTATGTATGCTGCTGCTTGAATAATGGCCAGTGCGATGCACTCTAAGGCTTCCACTAATTCGAGTGCCTGGGTTTGGTCGGAAACAGGGCCAAGCTTCTTTTCCAGGAGCTTCAGTGCCTCCTCCTCTGCTAAAGGTCCCACATCGATCAAGTTACGTTCTTCTCCTGTGAGCTTGCGAGCCACATCCTTGTCGCGTGCTGTTACAAGAATCGATCCGTTCTGTGTCTGGGGGAAGTACGATGCTAAGGGCTGCATTTCTTGTGCATATTGGCTCTTGCTATAGAATACATTGCCGTCGTCCGCGCTATCCAAGATGATGAGCCACTTCCCGTTCTGTTGATCGGACAGCCAATCATGGACTAGCAGTGGTATATTGGCCTTTGGGTTTCGTCGACCGCTGAGTTTGACCTTATCTGCGAGCCTTCTGAAATCTTGCTCTATACTTGCGGATGTGGCGGCATGGAACCAGAAGATCCACGTATCATTGTTCTTCTTCGCAACCCGATGGGCATATTCGATGGCTAACTGCGACTTACTGCTTGCAATTAGCATTGGAAACAAGTATGTTTTAGGTCAGGTCATTGTCTCATACCCAAGACCGCCAATTCCAACAAATGCAGCGCGATGAGGATATTGAGATAGCCTTACGTCGACTCGTTCGAGGAGATCTCCACGATCAACGAAATCAGGGTCTTGGAGAAACGGTATGTCTGCGAAGGGGTGTGGCTGCGGCTCTGGCTCTGGCTCTGGTTGTTCTAATGCTGCATATTGTTAGCCTAACCGTGTAACCTGGGGAGCGAGCGCAGCTCGCTTACGAACTAGATCTACCTTGAAAATTGACAGGCGCGAAATTCTGTGCGATTTGTAGACCATATCTCTGATCTCCCAATTTAATGTTCGTTTGCGCCATGATAGCGACAATAACATAGACAGCTCTAGTATGGCTACAGTCTTCCAACTCCTTTTCCATCGAGGAAATTCTCCTTACACAGCCAAAGTCATCCACGTGATAAAATGCAGGGGAACTGGCAACAGCCTCACTCCTGAAGGCTATGCCAGGCGGAAGCCAAAGCGATTTCGGTCATTAATTTATTCGTTTCCTTTCATTTAATGCCCAATGGATCCTCTCAGTACTACAGCAGCGACTGTTGGCATCGCTGTTCCAGTGATTCACTACGTTCACCTTCTGCTGAACGATATAGACAATATTATCGACGCACCGCCCACTATCTCCCAATTGAAACAACAGTTGCGATATGTTGAACAGGCTCATGCATCTCTCACAGTCATTACAGACGACCAGTGGAGGTCACTTGGTGAAAATATGGTTGACCTGTACAGGACTGTGACAGCAACGTGCGACGAGTCTTGCGCCAAGTTTCGCCTTCTACTGCAACACTGGACGCGACACAGCGGCAGCGACGGCAGGCTGGCATGGAAAGATCGAGCTATCATTGGGGTCTTCAAGCAAAGGCCGATCAACGCCATCTCGAAGCAGCTACTTAGCTGCAAGGCAGCTCTCATTTTGGTGGCAAGTACTGCAACTTTGTGAGTTTCCTCTCTCGTCCCTTCGAAGATAAGAAGATAGTAATTCTCTTATAGAAATATCTCCATACAGCAGAAAGATCTGACTGGACTCGCCTTGGCCAATATTATGTCCAAAATTCGGGAACTCGAAGATGCTATTGGTGCGACTGACAGGGACATCGCTGACGCTAGCGCCGCATTGGCAGCAGTTCGCCTTGAAGAGCCTCAGCAAGATGTTACAGAAGCGGAAAGACTCGGTGCGATTTCGCAATCAGAAATAGAACAGCGCGGCTTGCAAGAATCGAGGAAGCTGTTGGAAGAGCTGCTGTCCAACGTGAAGGCTGCAACGGAGGATGCATCCAAGCGGCAGGGCAATGTAGTGGTCAATTTTGCCAATCAAACTTCAGGCATTCAGATTGGAGCTAATTACGCTCCAATGACTGGTTTTCAATTTGGCAGATAACGTTTTCCGTACAGGGGGGGATTGTTCGTATGTAGTACATGAATTTGATGCAGAACGGTGTTCTCAAAGTTGGAAGTTCACTCCTACCAGGTTCAGCCATCGCCCGAATGCCTCAGCTGAAATCATCATCGCCTTATTGTTGTGACTTTGTTCTTTATTATCGACAACTTCTCTGTTCCATTCCTCTTTCGTTGACAGAGTAGCTTTGGCAAACTGTATCAGATAGTACGGCGCAGCAAAACTCCGGTCGTCTTGGTATTCCTTGTGGAGCGACACAACTTGCCGACCTGTGCGCTTGATCTTCAAGTTGCATGGAATCAAAGCAATTAAGCGCTATGCGGGTTGTGTAGCTTGAGATCATCACCCTTATGCATATTTAAGGGATCATAAATATGGAATTGCCGCGGCAATTTGGACATTGCCCATCTCAACCACGAAGGACGTCAAAGCCTCAAAGCTGGAGGTCTATTCCTCCCAACCCCATGTACTGTCCATACGCCTCCGCACATATCAATCGAGTTTTCCCATCCCCGCCTGCTTTATCATTTGTAACAATACCTTTGTGCCATTCTTCCTTCGTGGACAACGTAGCTTGCATGAACAAAGTCAAGTTAAAGGGCAGAGCGAACCTCCTATCGTCCTTGTACTCCTCATGAAGTACCTCCAGCCGACTCGCCAAATCTTGCACTTTGGTGTCGACGACAAGCGTATTGTCGTATCCGATGGCCACTCGAAGTCTCTGACTGATGAGTAGCCCCAATAGGCATCCCCCGATAGCCTCGATCAGGGGCCGCCTCTCCTCAGCCTGGTGGAGTTCTTTTATGAGTGGAATGGGATCCTTGTCGTATCCCGTCTGTGACATATTTCTCGTGCAACTGTAGAACCATTTGCGAAAGGATTGCTCCGAATCTGTAAACTTTCTGAGAACGGAATTGCGCCACCCCCGTGGGACTGTCCTGTGACAATGATAATGCTTGACGAGGGAACTGCACTCGATGCCAAATGTGGCCATGCGTTCCATGTAGCGCTCTGCACCGGTCAGAAATTCGTATTCGCCTGAGTGAGAGGATGTTACGAGCTGTATTAGATCGAGCCAGTTGGGGTCATCCAAGTAGCAATGGCTGTTGTCCCAGGTACAAGCCAATGCCTTCATATTTTGTGTCAGCACTATCTTAACTGTGTTTTCGTAATTTTGAACTTGCAATGAATTGAAGACTGTGATATAACATGTCCAGCTCAAAGCTGTTGGTATATCTCAGAGGACCGCGGTGGTGGATGATTTCGAAATACCAATTAGATGGCGCTTGGAGATCATTGTCATCTTGGAATGACTATGAGATTGGCAATTTCAGCATAAGTGACAAGGTAAGCAGCAAAAGTATTGGAAGAGGGTGGCCATACGTCAAAGCAGCAGAGCAAAAATGCAGCAAACAAAGTCTCGGCTGCAACCGATTCCTCGCGATCACCCAGTGCATGTCGCGACGCAGAGACAGCAGGTGCGTATAGCCTGAGAGTTTTACTGTCGTTGAAGGTGAATAGGTTTCGCCCAGATTTGATAGCTTCTCGTTACATCCAAACCTGTCGAGTGCCTGCTGCCACAAATCGAACCGCTGCATCCAAAGCGCTCTTTTGTCCGGCTCGACAGGGTAGATGAGCGAGAAGTAGTACAAGTTTCGTACGCACTTTCCTTTGTATATTGTCTGAGATGTATGAAAATGTCTCATTGATCCTGTGTAGCAAGAACACGATATCCTGGACTTCTTGGGTGCTATTTAGCTGAGGCACAGGTGCGGGTACTGGCGATGGAGCAATGCAGAGCAAGGCACTGGCGTTTGTGGTCAACATGTAACCTTTGCATTCTCATCCAGTATCGAAACATCAGCGACAGACTGGCTTGCGCTCGTCACATTTGACTCGCCTTGTTCTAGGTCCCTGGGTTAGCGAAGGCTGTTTCGGAGACCTCGGTAACATACCGACAGGTCAGGCAGCCTGTTCTCACTCGGGGAGCCCATCGTCTGGATCGATTATGATTCACTTGATTTCGAGTATTTTCCGTATCCATTTAATTATGAAACAACTTTCAGAGACTGGATTGTGAAAGTGACGAAGTGTGACGAGCCTCTACTGACAGTGCGCAGCCGGATCAACACATTGGCCCCCGCACTCAGCCTCATCGTCAGGCTCTCCTTTTCCGCTGTGACTGGTTCTTTCATATTCTTTCTAGCCATCCAGATCGAAGATCCAGAGTTGTTTGGTGTTGGATCAAAAAGTTATGTTGTGAGGTCACATCCTGACTGGGGCATGTCGCTGGGCTCAGTATGAATCATAATGGATACGCACAGGTTGCGGAGACCTGTAGTCCTTCCTCATCATACAATCATCTACAGCATTGTGCAGAATTGAGACTATAAAGGAATTGAGAATGGGTGACACGACATGATTATATTTCCTCAATGAAAAAACGCAGTTTATAACCATTTATCGACATTTATAGAGAAAGCAAAATGCTAGTACTCATCGTCGGCGCAACCGGTAACATCGGTCAGAAGCTCATCGACAGTTTTCTCAAACGCAATCAGTCTGTTCGAATTCTTGCTCGAAATCCTTCATCCATCCCAGCTGCAACGCTGTCAAAACTTGAAGGCGTGACTCAGTCCTCTTCATACTATGATATCGACGCGCTCGATCGAGCTTGCAAAGGCGTCGATGCCGTCGTATGCGCCTTCAGCGGGATCCCAGAGCTGCAGCTTGAGGGTCAGTTACTACTCCTGCGCGCGGCCGAGCGAGCTGGAGTAAAGCGCTTTGCTCCCGCAAGTTGGAACTATGACTGGAGCGAAATGTCTCTTGGTCAGCTAGAGATCTACGATCCATACATCAGCTTCCACAAGCATGTCGAGCTCTCGTCGAGCATCAAACCAGTTTATATCTTCTGCGGTATTCTTGCAGAAGCGCTCTTCTCTGTACCTGGACATGGAGACTTCACGCCGCAGAACAACAATGGCGTTTGGGATCCAGTGAGCCGGACCATGCACGTTTGGGGAACAGGTCAGGAACGGTGGCAGTGGACGTCTGAACAGGATGCCGCTGAATTCACGGCGGACATCATATTGCGCGACGACGCTGATCAGGGAGGTTTCTGTAGGGTTTGTTCTGGTTCGAATACGTTGAGGGAAATAGCCCAGATCTATGGCGAAACATCCGGAGACAAAGTTACGATCGAAGAGAAAGGTTCTGTAAAAGACCTTGAGGCGATGGCTTGGAAGGTGAGGAAAGGAGTGAAGAGTCGGGATTTCATGAAATACTTGGGCTGGTTTTATCAGCTATTTACTGTGACTGGTACGTGGACTCTGAAGGAATTTGACAATGACAAGCTTGCAGTTCAGACGACACCGTTGGATGGATTTTTGAAGGATGTGGTTTTAAACAAATACAACTAGCTCCTGTAACGATGTAGATAGGTTTCAAAGATGTGATTGCAGCAGTGTAAGGCTGCGGCCAATCTCAGCGTGCAAAGCGCCACATTACTAGCTAAAGTTTGTTGAGCGTACGGCGCCCTGCAAACGTTTTCCCAAAATAGCGATTATTCCCCTCAATCTGGCATCATCGCCAGCACGTCTTTGGATTGAAATGGCATAATTTTTTCTAAAGAAAGTGGGATGTGATCTTCCCTTCCCTGCAGGCGCCGAGGATCCGCAGTGAAAAGGGCCAGAAGCATAAAGAGCATTCAGTCCACGTTACACCCTCAACTGAGACAAGATAAATCCAAAAAAAAATGTCGGAGCATTTACGCAATTCCCTTTTGTCAGCAACCGCTGCGTCGAGTAATAACAGAGGCATGCTAAGCTGGCGATGGTGTAAGAGTTTCCGGCCCATCGGGGTAAATGGTGGGGTCTAGAGCGACCGTCCGCCGCAAAATGGCTCGACTAGCGCTGGGGAGCTGGTATTGCGTCAACCAGAGGCAGATTAGCAAATATGAGGCGGGCCAATGAGACGGGTCGCCGGGCACGCAATCGAGGGGACGCCTTGCCACTTTTGGGTTTGCTGGCAATCAGGGACTAGTAGCTACGTGCAGCCAAGAGTGCATGCTGTACATGTAAGTCTGGAGACGCATGGAGCAATTAGGGAGTATACCTTTGTGGTTGCCGAGAGGCACTGCGCCAGCCAGTTACAAGCTTTCCGGTGCAGTCATGAAGCTCAATGCAAGAAGTGGAGAGACACATGGAGTCGCGCAAGAGGTTGGGCTAGTGGTTTGATTGAGAGTGCGTGTCTGTCGTTCTGAGGCAAATATAAGACGGTTTCCCCTCCCTCGCTCCCTCTTGCGTGCTTCTTCTCCTTCTTCTCTCCATTCATAAATACCCCAAAAGTTTGTCTTGTCTAGATCAACAACACATCACATCAACCTTCATCATGTCTTCTGCTCCTCTCCGTCTTGGCTCTGAAGCCCCCAACTTCCAGGCCGACACCACCAAGGGAAAGATTGACTTCCACGAGTTCATCGGCGACAACTGGGTCATCCTCTTCTCTCACCCCGAGGACTACACCCCCGTCTGCACCACTGAGTTGGGTGCCTTTGCCAAGCTCGAGCCCGAGTTCACCAAGCGCGGCGTCAAGCTGATTGGTCTCTCTGCCAACACCATTGAGTCTCACGATGGCTGGATCAAGGATATCGCCGAGGTCACTGGCGGAAACGTTGCTTTCCCCATCATTGGCGACAAGGAGCGCCAGGTTGCCCTCAAGTACGACATGTAAGTTTTTAGACTCTTCGCCTTCGGCTCTACAGCTCTACAGCACTTTGCAATTTGAATCAGTTCTAACAAATCTCAGGATCGACCACCAGGACGCCACCAACGTCGACTCCAAGGGCATTGCCTTCACCATCCGCAGCGTCTTCTTCATCGACCCCAAGAAGAAGATCCGCACCATCCTCTCCTACCCTGCCTCTACCGGCCGCAACGCCGCCGAGGTTCTCCGCATCATCGACTCTCTCCAGACTGGTGACAAGCACCGCGTCACCACCCCCATCAACTGGGTGCCCGGAGACGATGTCATTGTCGCTCCACCCGTCAGCAACGAGGAGGCCGAGAAGCTGTTCCCTGGCTTCCGCATCGTCAAGCCTTACCTGCGCTTCACTTCTCTCCCCAAGGCTTAGGTTTAACCTGGGCGGAGATCTTGACATGTGATGGATGGGCTTTCCCTTGGGCTACAAGTAGGGTCGCATCCATTACGATGGTGTGATTTCATGCTGGATGAGGGGAGGGGAGGCGACCGCGCAAAGGCAACTCAGAGACAAAAAGTCTCACCCCGCCTGCAAAGCTTGGGAAAAATTATTAATTGGCCAAGTGGGGGCGGGGTAGCTTCTCGCGTCATCGGAGCCCCCCAAACAATCCCCTGGGCACAAGGAAGCCCCTCTCGAGACAAACGTGTTGAGGAAATTAATTTGATCATGATATTAAAAAAAAAGAGATTAGCGATTGATCGTAATAATGAATAAAAACAGCGTAAAATAATTATTGGAGTATATTGCTCGTGTGATGTTATAACGTGATTTTCTCTGTGGCAGCTGGCGACGAGCCGAAATGCTGCAGAGGCTCATTCCAAAGGTGAACATGAGGTTTCATGGCAATATTGGCAAATGCATGGAAGTAGTTTAAACGGCCGCACATTTCTTGTCACTCCAGTTCCAGTTCTTCTTGAATTAAGATATTATTTTTGTCATTTCTTTGGTAGTGAAAGTGGCTTTGTGCTTGCTCTTTGTTGTGATGCCATCGCTGCTTGGTGTGAGTTGCTACCCTGCATCTTGGGTCGGTTTCTAAACTCGTCTCTAGAGCACTACAGAGGGCCAATAAAATTGATTAGAAATATACAGCATGCTCAAAATTGCGATATGGTACTGAGAAATTTTGCTGTTGATTTTTCCTTTTGCCAAATGGAAGCATACTGGAGCGTTGTAAGCCAATGTCCACCCCAGTTGTGTCAAATTAAGGTTGAGCGTGATGCGCAAAGACTCCGACCATGAAATTAATTACAATACGGATATAATATTAATTAAATACGCACATGCCACATGGCCAAATTTCGGTGCATGGATGCCTTCTTAATTGATTTATTATTATTGAGGCTTCAAGCCAGCCGAGGGACAGTGCCAGCCAAGACCACGTGGGATATGCATAATGAACAATTCTAGAAGCCCAACTACCCTGGCTCTCGGTAACGAATTAATTATTTTAGGCTGGCTACCTAGACTATAATATTCCTTCTATATTCGCTTACCGAGACCTTGGGACGAAACAAAAATAACCCAGCCCTCGGTGGCCCAGAGAGTGCTGGCTGAGTGACACATGTACTGTACTGAAGATGCTCTACATCAGCTAACAAAAAGCAAGGCCATACCGCAAAAGAAATTCCTCTTCATGAGCTGATGGCATCCCATGACTAGGTGTTTGCCCTGCAGACACTGATTCCGCTCTAGAATTAAGCATCTCAAAACGACTCATTTTTTTTTCCCATGCACTGTTCCTCCCCATCTTGTCTCTCGGACTGCCATTGGACAGCCTGAGCGTTTAGTGGCCTGCACCCGCCCTGCACCGCCTGGGCAGTGTCGAATGGCTGTTGAGCACCCACTGGCAGCGTGTAGTGGCCGATTTTAGTGGTTGGACCCCAACCGCCACACCACCAATAGCATTTGCGTTACAGCCGCTGCACCCACAAACTGCAGCTGTATCACACCGGAACTGCACTGCACTGCACTGCACTGCACCTGAAATAGGTACGTTGTGGTCTGCTGCACGAACCCCTGAGGTTGCAAAACGAAGAAAAAAGAAAAAGAAAAAAGAAACCTGCACGCGACTCGACGCTGCAGAAAACATCATCCATGCATCTAGCACAAAGACTTCAAAACGCAAATCCCAATTCCCATCTGCCTCAACTCCTTTTCTCCTCATCCCACACCGTTTCCAAATCCTCCCCCCTCCTCTCGCCCAGCAAATCCCAGCAAATATCCCTGCAACACACCCACCGCTCGGTTCGCTCAACCTGGGATAGGCCTTCTCCACCTGTCAACGCCCACTGCACCGGGGTGCTTATTCTCCTCGTCCGTTTGCTCTGTCGCCGTCGCTGTCGGGGACCCTTTTCCCGCCCAGTTGCTCCTCCTGAGGTTCGCCGCCGTCGCCGCCGCCAATCCAGACCTCGACTCGGCTCCAGTCGCCGCCGCTCTGCTCTGTGCTGGGAAGTCTGTGCACTGTACCCGTCTCCCATCTTTTACCAACGGGCAAAACCTTCCAACCCCTCCTGTCCAAACATCGAGACTCTATCCTATCCGGGGGCCAGTCTGCGTAAGCCCAACCAGGGCCGAAACCCGTTGAACATTCCCACTCGCTGCGCTTCCACGACCAGGTATGTTTTTATTAATATTCAATATTTTATTTATCCAGCATCTATCCCGTCAGCGACCACCGCCATCTCCATACCCGTTCCCTGTTTCCTGCAAGCCCCTTGGCAGTGCTCACGCTGGGACCAGCGTGCGCACTCTCCACCAGTTCCCACGATTTTTTTCTTGGTTTGCTTGAGTCGAGTTTGGCGGTCCTGCAGCCACGAGTCTAGTTTCTAGGGGTCGACTAAGCAAGTGATCCCTCGAAAGCTCGTCCCTGTCAGGATTGGATTGCTTACTGGCGGCGCTTCTGCTTCTGCCTTGTTGTGTTTCTCCTTTGCCCTGCTGCCATTCCTTCCTGCCTCGTGTCCGCCGTTTGGGTATCCTACGATCAGACCCAGTTCAGTTCGTGCGGTGTCCGCTTCGCATATTCCTTCTCTGACGGTGCCGGAAAGTTTTGGCTCCGTTGCATCGCCGACTGACCCAAACACTCGGGACATACCTTTCACATCTTTGACTTTTGACAAATCTGCCATATCTCATCAAACTGTTCTTTCATACTCCCAACGTCTTCTACTTCTCTTGTCGCGAGCTGCTCTGATATGCTTGCGCATTAACTCGATCGATTGGTTCCACGCCGCTAGGCGTTTCGGTCAGCAATCATGGCTAATCCCGCATGGTACCCAGGCTCGCATAACAACTCGTACCAGTCAAGTCAATACGCCGACTCCGACCACGACTCTAGCGACTACCCATACAACCCCGACTCCTTCGATACGTATCGAGGTTTACATCCCTCAGGCTCTGGTACTCTCCCAAAGAGCCAGTCTTCCCAGCAATTGCACCCAACCAACGACTATTCCACCGCCCTTCGACCTCAACCTTCTCAATACGGCCCCAAGCATGGACACGGGAGGAATCTAAGCCTTCAGCACAGCTTAGCGAAACCGCTCCCCGTACCACCTCCTGACCCGGGCTTTCCAACCGCCCCTTTGCCGTACGGCTTCGACCATCGCACTACCTCGGAGCACGACCCGGATAGACGACCGTATTACGAATCCGACATGAATAGCCGCACCAGTACAATGGACTCGTCCACCTCGCAGGGCTATGGAGCCTACGACCAGCAATCTCAAGACCCGAATGCTGGTTATGCAAACGGCCCTGGATCATCGACGGCGTCCCCCGCTATTGCACAAGCACGAAATGGCTCCGTAGCAACACCGGCGACTGGCCAGGGTGGCTCTTCAGCACACCTATCTGGTTTGATGTGCAATGTTCACCGAACGACCGGCCGTGAGCCTCCACCTCTAGTTGGTGCTACAACCACGATCCTAGGCGACAAGCTGTATGTCTTTGGAGGCCGTGCGCTATCGCGGAGCCATGGCTCCCCCTTGACCTCTGACCTGTACGAACTCGACTTGATTCGACGTCACTGGACGAGACTCGAAACGGGTGGCGATGTGCCGCCGCCGAGATATTTCCATTCTATGTGTGCTCTCGGCGATACCAAGATGGTGTGTTATGGAGGCATGTCACCAACAGTAACCCAAGTCAGCAGTAATGAGCAGCAGCAACC
Source organism: Simplicillium sp. C3G150-2 (assembly GCA_022702485.1). Taxonomy (NCBI): domain Eukaryota; kingdom Fungi; phylum Ascomycota; class Sordariomycetes; order Hypocreales; family Cordycipitaceae; genus Simplicillium; species Simplicillium sp. C3G150-2. The sequence continues at coordinate 1,440,836 of JAJIYY010000008.1, read as the reverse complement.
AGAAGTCACAGTCATGTCCGACATCTATATTTACGACGTATCCACGAAGTCCTGGGAATATGTGCAAACGCAAGAGGCACCTCAAGGTCGCTATGCTCACTGCGCCTGCATTCTTCCCTCTTCCGCATCATTCTCTTCCCAACGCGCCTCCAACTCTGCTTTACAACATAACCCCTCCACTGGCAACCCGAACGAAGGCCGGATCGGCATTAACATTGACGGCTCCGGTGGCGCACAGATGGTAGTTGTGGGAGGACAAGATGGCGCCAACCACTACATCGAACAAATCAGTGTGTTCAACCTTCGAAGTCTCAAATGGACCACGACGCAGCAGCTGGGTAAAAGCTGTGGAGCATACAGAAGTGTCGCAGCTCCTCTTTCACCAGCAGTTACTGCCAAGATTGGCAAGGCTCAGCAAAATGGGCCCTCACGCCAGGATGGTGGCATTAGCCAGGAGGCTCGTGAGCCTGGTGCCTCTATGCTCATCTACTCAAACTACAATTTCCTCGACGTCAAGCTGGAGTTGCAAATCCGTTCCCCTGATGGCACCCTGACAGAGTGGCCCATGTCGGGTAACTACTCTCCTCCAGGCTTGAGATTCCCTAACGGCGGCATCATCGATAAGCACTTTGTAGTGAGCGGCACCTACCTTACATCTTCCAAGCAAGAATATGCCCTCTGGGCTCTAGATTTACGTACTCTTACGTGGAGTCGAATCGACGCCGGAGGAAGCGTATTCAGCCAAGGAAGCTGGAACAGAGGTGTTCTGTGGAATCGCAGAAATACTTTTGTTATCCTCGGAAACCGCAAGCGCAGCCTTGTGGACGATTATAACCACAGACGAATTAACTTTACCAACGTCTGCATGGTTGAACTGGAAGCGTTCGGATTTTACGACAACCCTCGCAAGACCAGCGCGATGTCTGGCTTTGTCTCGGCTAGCAGCCCATATGCAACACCAGGATTGAGTTTGACGAGAAAGGCGGGATACACGGCAGGTGGCAGATTTCACTCAAGAGCAAGCGAGGAGCTTGGCGAGAAGGCATTGAACCTGCGCGAACTCTCTGATATGGATATTTTGTGCATCGGCGGAGAGCGTATACCAGTCAACTCAAGAATTGTCGGCCGTCGATGGGGACCATATTTTGTGCAGCTGCTTCGAGAAGGAGCAGCTGTCGCTGACGGTACAGACTCAGCGACGCTACGGTCAGGCATGTCGAGCAACCCTGCTCGGGCATCAGCACTCACCATTACTCCCGAGACGAGAAATACCGATACCCCTGCGTCAAGAGCGAGCACTCTAACCGTTGGTAATAACAGTCTTGGCACGACGGAGCCCAAGGACGACGACCCTAACGCTGTTCCCAATACTGGCGAAGAAATGACCGCCGCTGCTGTCAACACAACTCCCACCCCAAAGACCCTACCACCTAACATTCGACCACGATGCTTGTACCTGCCTCACACATATCTGACTGTGCAGGCTTTGCTTCATTTCCTTTACACCAGCGCCCTCCCTCCCACCACATCGCCTCTTTGCACTCCACAGATTCTATGCTCTCTGTTGCAAATAGCTCGACCCTACCGTGTCGACGGCCTGCTTGAAGCAGTTGTCGAACGCCTTCACTCATTGTTGGATAGCCGGAATGCCGCAGCTGTGTTCAACGCTACCGCTATGGCTGCTGGTGGCGGTCGCGGAATTGACGGCTCGTTGAATCCCAACTTCTTCGTCAGCAGCCTGGATCCAGTTGGCTCTGGCGTCTCGACATCCGACTTCTCCGTTGGAGGCAGTACTGCCAACGAACCAGATCTTGCGTCTCGCACTGGTAGCCTTAGCATCAACACCAACACGCAGCCTAGCCGACCTCGCAGTGGAGAGATGTCCTCATCCACCAGCAGGAGCGGCTCTGAATGGGGCTCAGAGATTGGCAGCACCGAGAAGGAGGGCACGGTGTGGAATGGCGAACTCAGCAGCGTTATTGGATTGCAAAAGCGCGGCCTGCGTGGTTTGATGGAAGGTCGTCGTATGAGAGAAAGGACCGGCACTGGTGGCGCGACGACGCTAGCGAGCACTGCAGGTCCAGGCTACGGACCACAGGGTCAACGAGTTGGTCTCGGTATTGCAGGGTCATAATGAGGCTGGATTTTAATGAAACAAGGATTGAGGTTGGATATGAATTTACACTGGCTGTAGATATCCCTGTATGTCATGAGTTGTCATGTGTTTGAAGATGACATGAGGAATGTACTGGTTTATAATAGATTCAACTTAGATGTAAGCATGTTATCTCACGAATCGACGTGAAATGAGATGGTTCGGTTTCAAATATGAGTTGTGTATGTGTTCATGTCATGTGTGACCAAATCGAGTATTACAAACGAATCCTAAAGCATGCGCCAAAAAGCAAACAAACAAACAGAAGCAGATTTCAGGGCCCTCACAACTTAACCCGACCACCTTCCAATTCACTCCAATCCCTCTGTCTGAAGGGAACATACTCATCATCCTTGAGCCAGAACAGCTCAGATCCATCGGCCAACGCACCAGGCTTGACACCCGCTTGACGCAAGTGATGCTTCTGCTGCTTATTCGTGCCGGTGAGCTGGCCACCGCCTACTTCCGGAATGACACGCAAGAATAACGGCACGGCGTACTTCGGCAACGACTTGCGAACGTGGGTAGCTAGACTCTTGAGTGTGGACTGCTCGGGCTTCTTGTCGAAGCTGATGGCGACGCAACCCGCTCGACCGTCGTGATGGGGTAGCTCTACGCCGTATACGTTTGCTTCTCTCACGTCGGGGTGGAGACCAACTGCTTCGGATACTTCTGCCGTAGAGACGTTTTCGCTCTTCCAGCGGAAAGTGTCGCCGATACGGTCGTTGAAGTACATGAGGCCGTCGTTACCTCTCACAACATCACCGGTGCGGAACCAAGCATCGCCCTTGACGAAGACGTCGCGCATGATCTTTGAGGCAGTGGCCTTGGGGTTGTTGTAGTAACCCTGGAAGCGTTTCTTGAGATCCTCGGCGGGGAGTTTGAACAACAGCTCGCCGGGCTGGTTGAGCTCGACCATCTCGCAGTTACCGGTTACGGGGTCACGGTAGGGCTCTTCGGTGTCCCAGTCAATACGGACGATGGCGATGTTGTGGCCGACGAGGGTGCGTAGGAGCCAGCCGCTGCGGCCGATGGCTCCGGCGCTGTGGTTGTTGCGGCTGACGTTCCAGATTCCCAGGGTACCCTCTGTGGCGGCGTAGAATTCGACAATGGTGTCGACGCCGAAGCGTTCTTTGAATTTGTTCCATACGTCGGGGCGGAGGCCGTTGCCGAAGGCAGCGCGGACACGGTGGGCCTTGTCGAGGGAGTTGCCAGCGGCGTCGACCTCGGAGGGGGCTGCGACGAGATACCGCAAGGTTTCGCCGACGTATTGGATGATGCTGGCGTTGGTGGCGCGGACTTCGGGCCAGAAGGTGCGCGTGGAGAATTTGCGGCCGAGGGCTTGGGTGCTGCCGGATTGGACGGTGGGGATGAAGGAGAGGAGGGAGGCGGCGGAGTGGTAGAGGGGCATGCACTGGTTTGTGGTAAGTATACGTGAGGATGAAATGGGAGTGAGGTGAGAGTGTGGGTGAGGGAGAAGTGAGACTTACAGTGTACATGATGTCGTCTTTGCGGCGGGAGAGGAGTGAATCTGCGACGGAGGCGGCGACAATGCATTTCGCCCATGAGACGATGGCTGCCTTGGGAAGACCGGTTGTGCCGGAGGTGTAGATGAGGATGGCCATGTTGGTGAATTCATCTTCATACCGGGCCTCATCAGGTTCTCTGATGGCTGGAGCGGCCAACGCAGCAGCTTGAATGTCGGGAGTCAAGACTACGTACTGAGTGCCCGGCGAATCCTTACGGACCTCATCCGTAATATTCTCAGCAACATTCGGATCAACCAGACACAATTTCGTCGTGGCGGCTTTCACGCAATGCGACAACGACGTCCCCGTCAGGTTATAGTTGATGAACGCCGGTTTGGCACCAATACTCCAGAGACCCCACCAGATAAAGATGAACTGTTCGGAGTTCTGGCAATTAATAGCCACGATATCCTTGGGCTTGACGCCATATGTGGTCTTGAGCCACTGGCCATACCGCAGCGCGGCATCGTATACTTGCGCATAAGTCCATGAGCGGCCTTCAAAGAGGAGTAAAGGGCGCTGAGAGACGGTCTTGTCCTGGGCGCGGTATTCAAGAACGTAAAAGAGGTTGGTGGCCTTGGAGATGCGGTGGCGGTAGGCGAGACGACCGCCGCCGGAGAAGATGCCGCGGAGGAGGATGGCGTCGTACCAGAGGGAGCCTTTGGCGTTGATGTAGGCAGCGAGGGCGGCTGCGGCGCCGAGTTGAAGAGCGGCTACGGAGCTTGTGAGAAGAAGGATTTGAGACTAGAGGAGAAACGTAACTTACTTGACATGGTGATGTGGTGTTTTATGACATGGGAGAGAAAGTTGAAAAAGTGAGGGTTGAGAATGAGAGAGTGGACTTAAAGTGTAGTGAACGGGCGGGTCAAATGGTCCGACCCCGTGTTTGAAAGCTGGCGTACTTGAAAATCCCTAGCCCCCCAGGATGTGAGATTTCGCAGAGTGAGAAGTAATATTACAGGACTTTTATTTATTTAGCTAGAGACCGACTGACGTGGTGGAGGCTGAGGAGAAGTCGGATGATTCGAGATGCCTCGGCTGGCGCATTGGCGCTAGTCGAAGGGGTTTGCGCGGAGTGGGCCAATCATCGATCAGCAATTTTAGTAGCTCGGGCTGGAATGGGTAAGGTACCTTTTACCGAGTGGCACAGTTTAGTTACGGGGGAGCTAAATCCTACAGTGGCTAGAGGCAGACTACGGAGGTTGCGGGGGAAATTGACCCGAGATTCCTGCTCCAACAGCGTCACTTACACGGCATGAAGGTGAGTTGAACAGGATTGGCGGTGGATGGTGTAATCATTCTTGCGGTTAGGTTTGTTTTGTGTGCGAGTTTAAGTCACTAGTTGAGAATATTTAGCGCACCTCGGAAGCCACTTCCATTAAATGTACATTATGTATATTATTATTTTACATTGCCGACAATAATGCAGCTATACAGCAGTCCGATGAACAACATGACTCTCCCCCAAAACCCCCTTCAGCACAATCACCAAATCATCTACCCCCGACAAAAACCTCAAATACGAACTCACCCCAATACAATACCGCCTATAATCCTCATCCCTAATCAACTCCGTGCTGAACCCCGCCGTCAAGTCCTTGGACTCATGATACCGACTCAACAACGGCGTCGGCAACCGCTCTGGCAGCGGCGCCTCCGTCTCAAACGACTGCTCAATGACGCTCAACACTGCCATGACGGCATCAATCGTCGCATCATCCAGTATTCCCACCGTACGCACTAAATGTTCCTGCAAATGCGGAGGGAGAGTCGTTGAAAGATCGTGCAGCGATGCCAGAGCCTGGTTCATAGTGTCGCAGAGTTCTTGGGCGCGCTTCAATGACGCTGGATCGAATGAGTCCATGCGGATCTCCAACTTCAAGATGCGGATGGATTCTTGTAGGCCGCCGAGGGATTGGGCGACGTCGAAAAAGATTTGGCGGGCGAGGGCGTCAGTTTCAGAAGTGTGGCTTTTGTTCCATTGGGAGAGCAGGAGGGCATAGCTATCGGAGAGGGTGCGGATGGTGTTGGAGATTGTTTTGCGGATATGCCGGCTGGATGAGGGGGGACGGGGGAAGATTTGGACAATGAGGCCGGCGAGCAGGCCGAGGAGGACAGTGACGACGCGCTTATAGAATGCTTCGTAACCGTAGCCGGGGAGGCCGTAGGAGTCGATGTGGGTGGCGTCGAAGCTGAAGCCGAGTACCAACACAAAGGTGATGCCGCTCATGACCGCTCCTCCAACAAGAGAGTGTGGGAAGAATAATCTGCACCAGATGAAGATGAGAGCCATGACGGCTGTGATGGCCGCTAGGCCATATGGGTTGCCAGGACCTGAGCCAGAGCCGATGTACCATGCGACCATGCCTAGTAAGCCACCGAGCACTGTACCAACGACACGGCCAATCAGGGAGAATGTGAAGTCTGCCATATAGACTAAGACGCAAATCTGGGCTGTGATGACTCCCCAGAGACCCTTTTCGCGGTAATAAAAGCCTGCTGTGGCTGGGAGTGAGGATGGAATTGCTGTTGCGATGGTGACGACCACCATGCGTATGGCGTATATGCCAGCAGGGTTGGTGAACCAATGGTAGGTATTTCGGACAGCACTGCTGATGACGGTTCCCAGATTGGTTTTGTGGCGTCGACCGGCGTAGCCATCTCGACGAAGAGCGTTGGATGTTACTTTGTGAATGCCTGGCCCTTCGTCGCTTTCGGTCGCGCCCATCATTGAATTGTCGAGACGGCTGGTAACGATTCCAGACACTCCAGACACAATGCGGCCGGGGAGAGAAGGGAACCAGATACGGTTGTGTTTTCTCTTTTCTGAAAGTTGTAGAACCTTTTCGAGCAGATCTTCTGATGCTGTGGCACAAGCTAGAACTCGCTCTTCCATTGCCATGCCCAGAAATAAACTGCGGAACGCATTGACGCCAAAAGACTCTGCGGGCTTGAGTTGACCATCTGCAGCGAACAGATCGGAATGGCACTCAATTAGTCTCTCGATCGTCTCTGTAGCGCATTCTTGTCTCGCTTCGCGAAGTCGAGTCAAGATTTCATTGCCCTGTTGCAAGTTCTGCTCAGGCGAGTGTCCAAACCAGCGGCGGGAGTTTACTATTCCAATGTACTCCCTGACAATATCGAGACTCTCCGAGTAGACTTGTAGCACTTTTGCTGTACTCTTTCTGAGGACTTCCTTCGTTTCCGAGCGAGTTGCGTATAACTCTGGTTCAAGCCATGCGCGGAGAACCTCTTCGCCCTTTTGTAATTGCCGATGGCCAATGGTATGGGGATAGTATTCTTTGTCTGCAGTACTGCCGTTCTTTTCTTGATCGGAGGCCAGAGATGTAGCCTTTTCCTCGAATTCCATCCTGGCGACGTGGAATTCAAGCAAGGCTAGCTCTGAGCTGACCAGTTTTCGCAAAGGATCGTGGAGACTCTTCACATCGTCGGAGCTCCAGCGTCCACGAGAAAAGTCGAGCGGCAGAAATCTCAACTTGGGTTGAATTCCTTTGAAGGTGGCGCTAATCTTTGCTTTTGCACCCTGCAACTTAGGGAGTGTGGTATCTTGTCCTGATAGTCGGGCTCGTGTACAGTCCAGAGAGCTGCGAACGCTCCCAACAAGCTGCGACATGTCGTCCAAGATGGAATGAGAAGTAGACTGTGGAAAGAATATCACACAGCATACAGCGCCTAGACCAATGCCAATAGCACCAGGAAGTACAAGCACTTTGCCCAGCAACGGCGTAAATGAAGGCAGCGTCGGTCCATACAACAGGAACAGATCCATGACAATATTTCCAAACACCTCTCCAGGTCCAAACTTCGGTTTCGCCACGCGTAACCTCGCACTGAAGTACACAAATAAACAAGTCATGACATAAAACACCACCGTCACCCGCGCATCCAACAAGAAACCCTCACGAATAAGCTTCTCCGTTTCATACGCGACCCCCCTCCCCGAACTACCAGCCTGCATAACAGCCATCTGATTCAACTGCTCCAAGCGCATCTGAGTCTGCGAGTCCGACCTCGCCGCATACGCAGCCTTCATGGTGATGATTCCCCACGCCCAAGCCAAACACATGCCAAAGAGCAGCGTGAAGGCCGACAGCAAGTACACGAAGAGGATGCCTGCTGGAGGAATCAGGAAGAGCACCAATGGGCCGAAGAAGGTAGCGACGCCAATGGCCTGCAGAGATGTGTTGATGTACATGAGCAGCGTTGATACCCAGATGGCGACCCAGCAGCGGAAGATGATTTTGAAGTGGCGCGCGTGGTAGTTGGTGAGCCATGATGGACGAGTGATGCGCCGTGATGAGGAGCCATTGTTGTTGTCTTCGTCGGCGGCCGCTGGCGCCTCATCTGCTGCGGTCATTGTGAGGTTTGACGGCGATTGTGGAAGGAGACTGGAAGCGTGGTGCAAATAAATAAAAAATTGTAACTGGAATGGATGAATTGATTGTCGTTGTAAAACATTGCCCGCGGCAAGTCCGCGGCTGGAATTGCGAGTTGGACCCTAATTATTTTCGGCGCGGATGACGTAGCGTCAACATCGGAACCAGTGGCGGTTCCATCACTGTTAATTTTTTTCCTCTCAATTAATCGATATGTTTATTTTTAACGCGCATATCGAGGCTCATGTGTCTCTTCTCAATCATCAGCGCAAATGACTTGCTAAATCATATTTACAGAACAGCTCTTTTATCCGGCCTTTCCTGGCATAATACCTGATTGGGTCATCCAGGTCCGACCCCGACTCTGATTCATCGTACCATCTATCTTCATCTTCTGTTCCAATCCATAACTTTCTTCTGTCATGATTCAACCTTACAAAATTCGATGGTGTTAGCCACTTGCTTTCTGGCAACCCAGGATAAGTTACCCTGACTCGAAACTCGAAGCTGTGATATAATTGCCAGCCTTCATAGTCGTCAATCCATTCGTCAAGCCAGTGTCTACCATATTCAGGTGTTTCAGGCTCATCGAACGGCTGCTGCTCAAAGTCAATTTCCTTGAAGCTATTGCCCCTCTTTTGAAGGAAGTGAAATTGTACTCCTTGGAACCTTTCACCCATGAGGAGCGAGTAAGTGCAGTATACTCGGACTGTGATTCTCTGTAGCTGCAACCACCAAGAGCTCCGAACAAGAAAGTACATGCAATCTTGCATACACCAAAGAGAATCCAAGGCAAAGTTAAACCAGTGTGGGAGCTTAGTTTCTGCTGGCGCTGTCGGCAAGCTACAAGGCAATGGGAGAAAGAAGTCACGCGCTTCGTGATTGACGAAAAACAGCGATGCTGGTCGTACTTTGAATGTAATTCGAGAGTGCTTATCGCGAAACTTATGTCTTTCGGGTGAGCTATCAGACAATTCGGGTTGGCTGTAAGTTTCTTTGGCAATAATTTGCATTGGATCCAAGGAGAGGAGCCAGATATGGTGGCGTAGCTCCAGAGGCAGCTGAGAAAAGAACTGGAATGGCATTGTCTTAATACAAGGTACAGTAGTAGGTAACAAGTTACGGGAAGATTAATATATGGCAATCGGTAATATGTATTGTGATGAATGTCTGAGGTAAAGAAGGTGGCTGAAGTTGCGGGGTCATGTTGTTTGTTTGGTGCTCAAATCGCAACGGTCGGCAATGGCTTCAAATGTTGGAGCAACAGGACCAATAGCCTCATAAGGCTAACTAGTCAATCAGGTACTCACACTCACAGCATCACGTGATGGTGAAATGATAGAATTGAGTTGCCTCGACTGAAGCTCTGCTTCAAACAAAAGGTTGAGAGTAAACGTACCGTCTTATCCCACTACGAAGGTTCAAATACCCAGGCGCCATGGAAACCGAACTTGAGAGAAGAAGAAGAGAAGTAAAGGCCAACGGCTACCCCAGAGACCGGACAAAGCTTCCACGCCGCAATTGGGTTGACAGACTCGTTGACGAACTAGAAAAAGATGGACAGTCGCTCTGGGGCTTGATTATTTATCGTACAACCTACTCTGACGACGAAGGCTGGGCTCAATTTCTAAGCGAACTTGAAGAGGCGGCTAGAGAGGAGTTTGAGCTCTATAATGGTCTCGAAATGCTGGATCAGAAAGCCAACACAGTCATGGATGACGCCAGCCAATTTGACGGCATGACCTCCTTACAGCTTCGAGAGCATTGCAAGCAGTGGATTTCGGAGAACTTTGAAAGAGAGCAAGGCAAACCGCCAGCGGATGCAATCTATCCCTACGGCAGTGCGCCACGGTACCGTTACGCCATTCAGGTTGATGAAGAGACCCTCAAATCCATGACGAGCAGCAACTTTAACAGCAAGGGTTGGGTTAGGTTGATCGACTTGGAGTGGTTTGAAGATCGCTGGGATGGCGATTATGTGTACGAACCAATTGAGGGCATGACACAGGAGGATGTCGGGTGGGCAAAGATGCATTGGTATGATTTCATCTGCGAGTCATATGTCAATTTATACAACATCAACTATTGGTCCTCTCACTACCGTCGACCGCCACAGATAATTTAAATAAAACAACTCAAGGCGCTTTACACGGGCAAGGCTCTGTAATAGGGCAGGGATTACTGGTGTGAAAGCGAGCGCGGGGACACTCGTGTCCGAGACCAGCAGAATAGTCCCACAGGTCTAAGACAGCAAGATAATTGGCATCGGCAGCATCCAAGTAAAATGATATTATAATAGCTACACCATCGTGCTAACCTGCCAAGAAGATTGACAAGATCATCACAGAAAGCACCAAGCACTGTTTACCGCCCCAGTGTGAATACAGCCTCGCTTGTCGCATGTGTCGTATCTATCGCAGCTATCGTAGGTGTTGTAGATATCGATGAGGATATCTCGGTAGTGGTAGGGATAGGATTCGTGTGTCTATAAGCTAGCTCCGCAGAAAAGTTGTTGTATAATTGAGCCGCTCCGCACTTCTCTGCCGTCGCACCAGCACATGGCGTGTTACAATCGCTCTGGTTGTCCGCCCAGTCGCTACTGACATAGTTTCCACACCAACACTCCGTGCCTGACTTGACACCTACGTAGGTAAAGTCGGATTTCCAACAGTCATGCTCGCATTTTGCTCGAGTTAGGTCACTGCCACCAGCATGCGATGACTTGTTAGATAGTGGGTGCGGGTCGTCTTTGTAGCAGCCTTTTTCTTTCCAAGACATTGGAGAAGGCTTCATGGCCGTAGTAGGGAGTAGATTTTGGTGAATATACTCGAGATGGATGTAGGTGACTGGAGCTCCGACAGGACTTGAACACAGTACGACTCTCCGCCCCTCCTCTTCACCAGTATCACTATAGTATAGTAGTGGATATTGCATTTATACCTAGACAAATATTCAGCACTTTGATCACTTCTAATCCCTCTTTTAATTATTTCCTAACTTGCTCGTCTTTCGACAGAACAAGCTTTTGGGGCAGCGCCAACTGGTGACTAGGCAAGTGGCTAAAATCGATCAGGCCCACGACCAAGTTCGACGACGAGTCTATAAGCACCTCATCTAGCAATATTAGAGACCATTTTTTGGCTAGTTTCATAATCAATTTCAATATAGGCAGTGGCCCAAGCTGAAAGATCGTTTTAAATTTCGAATCGGGCTACTGTAGCGAAAGTTGAAATTTCGAAGAAAACGTTCCATTTTCTCGATTTCCAACTTCAACTAGGACATATAATGCAAATGAGATTTGTTTAGCAGTTATGCACAATTATTTGAAATGATGTGGTTGAAACATATCTGCTCGATGCCACTGTCCGAGTTGCGCCAGTCACCCCGTGGAGCATGTATCTCTCCCGTTCTGTCCATTTTAACTTTCATAGAAAACCTCTTCAAAGTCAAATAATTTGTAAAATGCGAAAATTCCCTTTTTCATTTTCTTTATCATTCATCCAAATCACTCTGTCAAAATGCATCCTGAACTGGTTGAGCTGTCCAAGAAGATGGCTTCAGAGCCATTAAGCATCGAGCGGGCCATGGAAATGCAAAACACCATTCGCGAGATAATGAGGAGGGAAAGAATGTATCGTAAGTGTCTTTTCTTTTAATAGTGAATAATTATTCAACGCTAACTGTTTTCTTCTAGTTACTCCAGATTTAACTAATGCTACCGATGCCGAAACCGCCCGGAGAGAGCTTCGCATTGTTGAAGGGTTGGACAAGGACTACAACGACGACGACGACGACGACGACGAGGAAGAAGGGGAGAGTGAAGATGAAGAAGAAGACGAGGAAGGAGGCTAAAATGAAGAAAATAATGAAAGCAAGCAGGAACACAAGCCAGAGCAAGATCAACAGGTTGCTAAGGACAGCAAGGGAGAATAATATTATGTTTGCGACCGGGCAGTCTCTTCCCTCCACAAAACTCGACTTGCATGGAGGAACAACGCCCAAATTTGACATTTTTCGTGAAAAAGGATCAATGCTTTCTAATGTTTCAATTCGTCGCTATCTCAGCGCCGGAAATGTAATATCCGCCGGTCTCTCTGCGAAGCAGCCATCGATGCCACGATGTTGGCACATTGATCTGAGTCGGCGGACTGTCGCTCTACCACGCGACAATATCCCAAACTTCCAAGTATTTGCATAACCCTCGTTTGAAAACATCCAATTCATTCTCCAGTAACTCGTTACCCCCTAATTCTGCTGGCAGTGACTCTCAGCATCACACTTGCCATACGCATCACTAACCTCATGCTCGATACAATCGCCATTAGTGCAAGGCACCCACCACGTAGTCGGCTTCCACGGACCATCGACTCTGTCGCAGTAGTTGCCGACGCCCAAGTGGCAGTCGAATCGGAAAGTGTGACATTCAGCATCAGTCACAGCAAACCACTTCTTGATCCAGAGACGCATGTCGCCGGGACCATCCCACTCCCACTCAAACTCGACCTCATCGGTGTAGCTCTCGGAGTAGCTGTAGGCGCTGTTGAAGCCGGCAGAGGCTCCCTTGGCGATGTCGAAGCCAATGTCGAGGCCGGCGGTGACGGACCACGAGGTCTCTTTGCCGTGCGTCTCGTGTAAGTGGCAGTGTTGGCCGGGGGCGCACTTTTGGATGTCGCTGACGCCGTACCACCAGTAGTCCCAGCGGGTCTTTTCGTTGCGACACTCTTTCTGGTCGGCGAGGGCGGGGGTGAGGAGGGTGATGAGCCCGAGGAGGAATGTGGCCCTCATTTTGGGGAAGACTCGAGAGGGAAGTTGGGAGCGGAGGATGTAATTGAGAGACAAGTTGTCTTGTAAATTGCCTGAGGGTTCTCAAGATGGAGCCTGGAGAATGGATTTACCTGAAACTTGGAGGATCATCTGCTTCTTATAGACAATGGAATTGATATATACCGACGCGAAGAGGAACACAATGACCCCATCGTCAGACAGCCTCACCTGTCTCATCCAGTCTCATTGTTCCATTGTAAGTCATACAGGCTATGCCAGCCTGGGACTATTACACCGCCAGCGCCCTGTTCGTATTCACCACAGCGCCGTATTTCTCCGTTTGTAGACGACCGAAATAAAACAATGTTCGCGATGTTCTCGATTGAGTAGCAGCCGGAATAAGCTTACATTAACCTACGTCAGCCAAGGCGGGCCATTGTGTCTGCGGCAGCTAAATGGAGTAAACGCAGTAAATGTGGGTAATTCCGGCGCCTGCCGCCAAACAACGCGACAGCCTCATCAGCGACGTCACCTTTTCATCAAACAATGGCCAGCTCCTGACCAAATAACAAAATAGATGCGCAAACCTTGATCAAATTTAAACAACACTCAATCAACTATACCACAGCATAAACTTAAACACAGATGCAGTGGCCGTCCTTCAACCGTGGCTCCCACAACTACCAGCTCGTCGGCGAAGCCAAAGACGACTCATCATCCTCATCACCCAGCGCACAACTCCTCTCCCACACACAGCGCCAGCTAGCCCTCTGGCGCATATCGTGCATAGTCTCATGGATAGTCACATGCATCAGTTTACTAGCCATCCTCATTGACCGCACCGGCATCGCAGCGCCAAGCACCACCATCGAAAACAGCCCGCAGTATCGGGACTTTACCCATGCCGGCGACAAAGCCTGGGACGACCTCCTTACGCCCAATTATGGTTTCTACGTTCGCACAATAGACGGCAAGAAGGAGGCTTGGGGTATTTCCATGTTTCACCAAATACACTGCCTCTCGATGATGCGCACCTCGTACCAGTCACTGCTGTTGGGCGAGGACTCTGAACATTCTCACGGACGTGCTGAGAATGGCACAATACACGAAATACCGGAACACATTACTCATTGCTACGATTATTTACGGCAGGTGAGTACAGACGATAAACGATAAACGCCCTCTGGCCGTGCCCCGCTGACATGACATGCCTGTAGAATATCCTCTGCGCAGCCGACGGCACAATAGAAGAGCCGGAGATAGTGCCCAACGACACTGTTGTCACGGGGTACGGAATCTCACATCGGTGCGGGAATGCCAAGAAGCTGTACGACTTGTCGATAGCATCGGGCGTTATTGACAAGAAAGATGGTGGGCCAATGTCTCCTGCTCACAGCGGGTGAGGCTGCTTTTTTCGCCAGGATGTTGGAAAATATTGTATGACTAGCGCTGATATAGTGACGTATTGATCTCTGAGTGTATATATAAGCTGTTGCGGTTTAAAAGGTGAAGCTGAATTCGGGCGTTGCTCTTCTCGTGCATGGTCGTTCCACATGTGCCAGGGCTTGCAAGGTTGAGTGCCGTATCGGGAAATGGCCGTTGGTTCAAACCAGGCTCTGGGGCTGGGATTGAAACAGTAAATCGGCTAAATTGAAGCTTATTTGCGGATATATAAAATTAACCTGGACGATCTCTATGGATTTGATGCTCTACTTCGGTGAAGGGCCGATTTTGGTGCTGATGGGCTGCCTCTGGGCGTACATCCCACGTGGGCACTTGCCTCATTGGCTTTGCTGTACAAGGCTGCTGAACGAAGTTGGAGAAAGTAATTGGACTGTCTCTTGCATAGAGTATGGATTGGAGGATACAGGCAACAACCCAGCGGATAAGGATTTGCCAAAGCTCCTTCCGATGGTTTGAAGGCTCATATTGGCGGCTGAAAGTTCCATCATCGGTATCAAAATAAGTCAAAATTCTTCATCTACTCCAATTATCCAGGCCTTGTTGTAAGAATGCGCCACCGCAACCCCTCTTGGTCGAAACTCTTCATCCAAATCCTGGATCTCTTTCCAAGCATCATGATCTTGATCCCCTGTCCTAGCAAGCGTTGTGCTGAAAGTAATGTGTATTTCCCGCAGTGGTAAGCGCCTCTCTATAGCTATTGCAGCTAGAGTTCTAACAAAGCGCTTTACCTTACTGTTAAAAGCTATCCATACGCCATCGACATACTCATGCGTGATGTAAAGAGCAAACTGCTCTAAACGCGGTGCCAGAATACGAACGGCATCTTCTGTGTCTCCATCTGGCTCTTGAGTCATTTGGCGCATTGGTATTCGAATGTATCTCAAGTTGGTGAATTCGGCAAAGTCGCAATGAATACCAGGTCGTTCAACAACCAGATCACCGACATGTAGATGCGTCAAGTACTCCCGGTGCTTCAAAAGGACGGCGTGGAGACCTTTGAGGCTGATCCAATCATCGTCAGTTCTGGCAGGCCCGATTGCGACTTTTTCCAACTGCCGGGGCCATTGGAGAAGTCTTGTGAGGCCCTGAGACGTCAAAGCTTCACCGATGAGGAGCGATTTCAACCCACTGCTATCTTTAGCCTAAGAGCAAGAAACGTTAGACACAAAATCGAGGGGTTAGATGGTTTTTTTCTGCAAGAGAGTCTCACCAGTGTATTTTTAAAAGGTGTAATATCGAGATCTTGTACACTGCCGAACTTCAACTCTTGGAGAGATTTGAATTGCGAACACTCGTCAATTGTCAAGAACGATGGGCCACCCCGAACCAGTTCTTGCTTCAGTATCAGGGCGCGTAGATTCGGCAGGTGCGCAGCGGAGTAGCTAAGAAAATTTCTGAGTGCTTCGTCTCGAAATGCCCAAGCATGTTCCATACGTAGGCGCTGTACCTGGGGCAAGAATGTGATAAGCGACTCAAGGGCGTATGGTGTTGCTAATGCACCTTCAAATGTCGGTTCGCTTGCATGGATCTGCCTTCTCATAGATACATTTAACGAGAGACAGTATGTCCCCAATAATGGATTGCGTTGGAGACTATCCAGGATCTGCTTCAACTTTTGGCCAGGCATGTAGGGCTGACCATCATCGTTCCCGTCATCGTCATCACCCCTATAGCCGATTAACGAGATTGAACGATACAGCAAACACACGCCAACGTTATAACAACGACTACTTGTGAGGATAATAGCTTTGAGGGTAGCTATGTCGTAGGTATAATCAGGCCACCGTGATGTTGTTAGGAACTTTGGAGGAACTGCTGCTGCCAGGTCGAAGATGTCCCGCAGAAGCTCGTTTGGTAGCCTCCAAATGTAAGCATTGCCCAGGGTAAAATCAGCCATTATAAACAGTGAAGCTCATACTTGGGGAGAAGTAGCTATCGAATGTGGTCAGCAGAGTTGACCATGGCTTTACATTTATAGCGACTTCGGGTATGTCGGGGACGGAGCGGGAAGGCTACCTGGAAGTATATGAATCAACCTCCCGTCAGCCTTGGGCTGTCCCATAACGGTTTCGCCACTGACGCTCCCGAGGTCAGACACTCAATTCCTCTACTCCGCCTCACTTCTCACCCAAGTTTATGTATGGCCTCAACAAGTTACAGGACAGTTGTTGGGAATTTATACATGTATGACATGGTCTAATACAATTACAGCTTCGCCAGCAGTTCCTTCAAGAACGACGGCACATCTTCGACAGGAACGCTCTCCTTGACACCAAGGCTCCTGCACTGCACCTCACATAGTCCTTGCTCTCTCCATGGTTTCCCCAGAATAACCACAACAGGATATCCCGTCGTATCTGCGTCCTGCATCTTCCAGCCAAACGTCTCCTTTCGGTCATCCAGCACCACATCGAACTCCAGTCCAGATTCATTACGCCCTGCAAGCATATCGTGAAACTTTAGCGTCTCATCATTGATCTTGGACGTTGGGATTATGACAACTTCAAATGGAGCAATGGCTCGAGGCCAATTAAGGCCCTTGTCGTCAGCTTTGTGTTCGGCTACTGCGCCGAATATGCGAGAAACGCCAATACCGTAGCATCCCATTTCCAGAGGGACTGATTTTGATGGTTTTTGGGGTAAAGTGACGCGGGCCTCTAATGGCTCTGAGTAGCGTGTGCCCAGGTAGAATGTGTGGCCAAGTTCGAGGGCTCGGTGGACTTGAAGGGTGCCGTCCTCGCATTTGGGGCAGCCATCGCCAGTGGCGAGGCGTAGGAGGTTGAGTGGTCGGCCGTTTGAGTCGGCAATAGTCTTGGATGATATGTTAGGCAGTTGAATATCTTTTGGTATGACGGGGAGTTGGTCTTTCAGAGTATCAAATGACTCTGCCAGACGGTGATCGACGATGTTGAGAAGTTGGATGTCGTTTTGAGAAGCGACTTCAGACCACAAAGAGCGGCCGTCACTGACGCCGGTGTCCAATTCGGCAACTGCGTTCTTTACAGCGTGCAAGTTTGGCCCTTCATCTGCTGATTCAGTCTTTGGATACCAAACATTGACGAGTGACTTTTTGTCCTTTGTGATGCCGCGCCATACTCGAAACTGGGAAGGGTCTGTAATGGCCGATGATTCAGATAGTCTAGCAACAGCCACTTCGTCATTCGCAGTGTAGCCACAACTGGTGCATTCAGCCACTGTATCTTCTCCGATTTCGTTTGATAAGTGGTATTCGTGGCTATGGTCACCGCCCATGTCACCAGAGCTTGCCTCGGCGACAAGAATGGGCAGTTTCAGGTCGGCAAAGAATGCACGGTAGGCGGCAGAGACCTCTTTGTATGTATCAGTAGCTGCATCTTGAGTTATGTCGAAGGAATATAGATCCTTCATGATGAATTCTCTGCATCTTAGGAGGCCTTGTCGGGGGCGCTTCTCATCTCGATATTTCCGTGCTGAGGCATGTTAGCTGAGTTGGAGGCCATATGTGACGCGGAACGCACTTATTTGGTACAAGCGCAAGGGCAAGTCTTTGTATGAATTTAACGTGCTGGCGACGAGTGTTGTGATTTCTTCTTCGTGAGTTGGCGATAGCATGAGGGACGCATCTTTGCGATCCGTCAGACAGAAGAGCTGAGCTGGTCAGTATGGATAGCGTGCGGAAGGAGGTAGGATACTAACCTCTGGCGCAACGTAGTCGAATCTTCCACTTTTACGCCATAAATCTTCAGATGTAATTGTTGATAATGATACACGGGAAGCTCCTGTAGGACCATGTCAGTAAGGTGAAGGGATACAAGCTCTAAGGGGGCGTACCTAGGGTCTGCATGTGCTTCTCCAGCAGGTTGGCGATCTTGTCTTGAACGCGAACACCTAGAGGAAGTAATTGGAATATTCCCGATTGAGACTGGGTAGTAATTAGCGTGCGCCGATAGCCTTTGAGAGACAAGACGAACCTGTCGCAGGAAGCCAGCTCGCACGAGTTTGCCATGGCCAGCTAAGGAGGTATTAGTCGCATGTATTATGACAATGGGTTCGAATCACTTACACTCTCCCTCAGTTGCAGATACACCGCCCGTAGGCACCCATATTTTGGACAGAGTTGAGCGTAGTCTAATGCAATTGAAGCTCACGCGTGAGTAGCGAGGTAAGTTTAGTGAGGGTCTAGCGAGAGTCGACCCAGACTGGACCAATCGGGCTGTATACATTGCGACAGGCCGCATTATACAAGTACAAAATTAATACATTTTTGCAAACAAGAATCAAAGCTGGATGAAGAATTGTAAGGTGGTCATGAGTAATATGCAAAGGGTCGAGTCGTCGCAAATGATGCTTCTGGAGGTTGCAGCTCAGCGATAGACTAGCGCGGCGGCAGGGGACTGCCAATGTGGGGCGGCAGAAAAGAAAAGACCCGCCAAAAAAGTCCAAAAAGTTTGGTGGAAAAAAAGTTGAAAGACGACCCAAACTCGACAGACAGTCTCGAATTATTGTATTTTCGATCACGGGTCTTCGACTGACGCCGTAGTAAAATTTAGTCGGAGCCACAATGTCGAAACAAAAGGGAAACAAAAAGGGCAAAGGCAAGCCCAATGGCGCCCATGCCCTCAACGAAGACACCCTCGCCCAGTTGACCTCCAGAATCGATCACAACCTCACTGCGTCCACCGACCACAAGCGCAAGAACCCTCCAACGAGCTCGTCGCCAAGCCAAAAAGCAAAGAAGCAGAGAAACTCCGATGCTCCCGCCTCCAAATCACAAGACTATGACGAAATCCAAGCGTTGCTCGCCGAGATCAAGGCGCTTGGCGGAGACGAGGACGATCTGGACCTGATCAACGGTGTCGAGTCCGAAGATGAACATTCCAAGGAAGCTGGGGGTCCTGTCGATAAGAAATTGAGGGATGAGCTTGCTGCTTTCTCTAAACAGCTCGGTTTCGCGGACGTACAACCCGCTGAGGCTAGTGATGAGGACGTCCAAGAGGAGGAAGAGCAAGAAGAGGACGACGACGACGACGAAGATGAAGAAAGCGACGATGAGCAAGAGTCTGAGAAAATTCCCGAAAGTAAAAGCAAACGTATGGGAAACATGGTATGTATTTCTGTCTCGTCGAGTGCAAGCTCTGACAGCTAACAGTAATTCAGACTTTTGAGCCTCGCTCCGACTGGCACGTCTACAAACTCGCCAAACTGCCCCAACCCTTCACAGACGATCTTGGCCCTTTTCTTGGCCCCATCGGTGCTCTGAAACAGTATGCTCAAACACTCCTCGACCAAGACGCCGACAAGTATCGCACCAGCATCTTCGCCGCCGCCTCACACAAGTTCTTGTCTACCATTATGACTTCCGGTACTCTCACCGATAAGGTTTCCGCTCTTACCCTCGCTGTTCAAGAATCACCTGTCCATAACATCCGTGCTTTCGAGTCTCTGTTTGCTCTCGCTTCGAAAAAGAGCCGTGGCCAGGCCCTGGGTGCTATCAGCGCTTTGGTGGATTTGCTGGGACCTGGAACTCTGCTACCGTCTGATCGAAGACTTCGTACATTTCAAAACCAGCCTGGCCTGCTTGGCGTTCTCCAAAAGACGGGCACCAAGACCTGGGCTTATGGCCAGCCTCTGCCTGGAAAGCTGACCCAAGAACACCTCATCTCTTTTGTCTATGAAGACTGGTTGAAGTCGGCGTATTTCAAGATCATTCAACTGCTAGAGGGACTGTGTGCGGATGAGATTGAACACTCGCGTATGCGTGCTGTTGACTTTATTTATTCGCTGTTGAAGGAGAAGCCTGAACAAGAGGCTAACCTTCTTACTCTGTTGGTGAACAAGCTGGGCGACAGAGAGCGCAAGATTGCGTCTCGCGCCTCTTACCTCCTCCTACAGATTCAAAACTCCCACCCTGGCATGCGACCCATCATTATCCGCACTGTCGAGCAGGAGATTCTCTTGCACCCTTCGCAAGACCTGCGATCCAAGTACTACGCCATCAACACACTCAACCAGACGATATTGAGCAGCAAGGAGCCTGGAGTTGCCGAGGCACTGATTAAAATCTACTTTGATCTTTTCATCGTGCTCTTGAAGTCTGGAAGTCTCGGTATCACCATGGAGAGAGATTCGGAAGCCACGAAAGTTGACAACGGAAGCGCACCCAAGGACGGACGACATCCCCGAAACAAGACTGAAAAGGCCAGACAGTCTTCCGCACCATCTGTTCCAGAGACAGAAGCTGCCGATAAGTTGGTCTCTGCGTTGTTGACTGGTGTCAACAGAGCCGCGCCTTTCGTTGGTGCCAACGACACTGTGTAAGTTTTAAATATTGTTCTTTTCTCTCAATGCCACTAACATTATTAGCCTCGAACAACATCTCGATACCCTCTTCAAAATCGCCCATTCCGCCAACTTCAACACCAGCATTCAAGCCCTCCTCCTCATCCAACATCTCTCCACCGCCAGAGCTCTCGCCACAGACAGATTCTACCGCACGCTTTACGAGTCATTATTCGACCCCCGGCTTGTCACCTCCTCCAAACAATCGCTATACCTCAACTTACTTCTGCGCGCACTGAAGAACGACGTGGATGTACGCAGAGTCAAGGCGTTTGCGAAGAGAATGCTTCAAGTAGCCGGTATTCACCAACCGCCCTTTGTTTGTGGTCTGCTTTATGTCGTTTCTCACTTGCGTCAAACGTTCCCTGACCTGTCGACGTTGATTGATGAGCCTGAAGAGTCCATCTTTGACGATGATGAGGAAGAGAAGAAGAACAGACCCGTGTATGATGGCAGAAAGCGAGATCCAGAGCATAGCAACGCTCAACAAAGTTGTCTTTGGGAAATGGTAAGTCTCTTCATGTCCCCAGATTTTATCAACCAAAATTGCTAATATTCGCAGATTCCTTATCAAGCACACTTCCATCCGTCAGTCAGCGTCTTTGCTGAAGCTCTGCTTGACAAGTCAAAGGACGTTAAGAAGCCCGATTTGGACAGCCATTCATTGATCCGCTTCCTTGATAAGTTCGTCTACCGCAACGCCAAGTCAACAGATACTGCTCGTGGTGCATCCATCATGCAGCCTCTGCGCGCCACCAAGGACACGGGCGATATCTGGCTGGGCAGCCGTGGCGCCAGCGCCGGAACGACACAAGTCAACAGCGCCGCCTTCTGGAAGAAGAAGGTCGAAGACGTTGCTGCGGAAGACGTCTTCTTCCACAAGTACTTCCAAGATGTGGCCAAGGAACCCAAGCCAGCCAAGCCTAGCGCCAGCGCTGCTGAGGGAGACGAGGACGACGAGAAGGAGGAAGATGAGATCTGGAAGGCTCTTGTGTCTACTCATCCTGACGGCGAGGGCGACATTGATGGCTCTGATGTCGGCTTTGATGACTTTGACGACGAGGAAATGGCTTCTCTGAATGATGATGATGATGACGATGAGTCAGATGGCGGAGTGGACATTGAGGGCACAGATGATGAAGAGCAACCACAGGACGACGATGATGATGAAGATGATGGTCTCGATGAGCTCATCGCCATGGATGACGAGGACGAAGACGATGAGGAGGGCAGTGAAGAAGAGGAAGAGTCAGAAGAGCAACCAAAGGAACAATCGAGAGGACAGAAGGAAAAGGCCCGTCGCAAGATGCTCAGGAACTTGCCTACATTTGCGTCGGTGGACGATTATGCGGCAATGTTGGCCAACGAAGAGGACGAGGATATGTAAATACAAATTTGAAAGTGACCTTTATAATTCAAGTCAATTACCTACATTACTTTCATTTCATTTTAAATTCATTTGTGGTTTTTACCTTGCTCATTCTGTTCATTTATTTTCATCATGTCGTCTGGACGAACGGACTTGTTCGGCAAGGACCGAAACTATACCCGATCCAGGGACCTCAAGGCCCGTAACAGCCGCGCCTCGGCTGCGATTGTGTCATCTTTTTTTTTTTTTCCTACTCTCTCATCCGCCACCACCTTTTACCAATTGCGCATAGAATCGCAGCGTTTTGGTTTTTCTTTTTGTCTTTTGGGAGTCTATAGAATTGATTTTATTGCCATGTTTAGTCGCACATTCACCCGCGCGAGCAGTCGCATCGGCCAAGCGACTCGATCGCAATGGGCCGGAGCCAGTCTGCGACGAGGATATGCCGAAGAGGCGAGAGCACAGGGTGCGTATACACTTACAACTACGTCTAATTGAAACCAGTTCTAACAATCGCAGCAATCCCAGTCCCCCCAGCCGCCAAGTCGAGCGGCGGCGCCGCCCGCATCGCCCTCTACGGCCTCGTCTTCACCTCCCTCGGCGCCGTAGCCACCTACCAGCTCATGTCCCGCCACGGCCTGGGCTTCTACTCGGACGAAGAGTCCCTCGCGCGCTTCACCCCCGGCGACGAACAAGCGCGCCAAATCGAAGAAGCCATGAACGCCCACCCTCTCGTCGCCGAGCTCCGCGCCCGCCCCGACCTCATCGAATCCCGACCACACATGAAAATGCCAGGATCCTACCGCGCCAAACACCTCACCGGCGGAGTGTTACAGGGCCCCGACAAGGTACCCGTGCCGCCGTTGATCTGGTCTGACAAGGGGGGCACGGAGTTGACGTGTATTATGTTTGCGGGGGATACGCTGTGCGGACACCCGGGGATTGTGCATGGCGGGTTTTTGGCTACCATGTTGGATGAGGGGCTGGCGAGGTGCTGCTTTGCGCAGTTACCGCATAATATTGGCGTTACGGCGAATTTGAATATCGATTATAGGAAGCCGACGCCGGCGGGGAATTTCTTGGTGTTGAGGGCTGATACTGTTAAAGTTGAGGGACGCAAGGCGTGGGTGGAGGGGCGGATTGAGAGTTTGGTGAAGCCGGGGGAGAAGCCTACGGTATATGCGGAGGCCAAGGCGTTGTTTATTTCGCCAAAGTTTGCTGCTGTAAGTTCTTATCTGTGTGAAGATGTTGAGACTCGATGTGAAGAAGTGAAGCTAATGTTTACAGATGATGCCTAAGCCTATCTAGAGGACACGGAAAACAGACTCAGAATCACACTTGAAAGATTCTGAGACAGATATAACACAGAGATGGGCATAAAAAGTGTACAAGTACACCGATGTACAAGACACAGCGGTGTTGTAGTGATAGTATAAGACGCTCCGTCGGTCGGACCATCGGCATCGTCGCTGGAGAGAAACAATAGACATAGACTAGATTTGCATTCAATGAATTGTATTTGTTTTACTCACAACCTCTGCCGTCGTTTCATATACTTATCACATTATTCCAGATTTATTTCGCATTTGATACTGCCGATCATCAACAACACTCTCCCACAATTGTTCTTCTCATCCACTGTGAACTTGCGGGGCATCTCGGAATGTCGCCATCGCCGTCTCCAAATATGTTATCCAGCCATTTCCACTCCGAAACTAGCTTTTACAGCGCGACTAAGTCACCGTGAGGGATATCTCTGCTGGCTGGGCTTTTTCTGAAAATTGCATCATTTTGTGTGGAGCTCGTCTTACTACGTAGAGTGAAACTTAGCTGCACCAATACATTTGCTCACCACCACCACCACCACCACCACCACTTCACTTTACCACTTTACTAATATTTACATTTCTCCCTCCTTGTATCTCTACCACTCCCAATTCTGTCTCGTAGATACCCTCACATTACCCTCACAATGGCTACGTAAGTACACTTCCGGCACTCCTACCATCACCAGCACCCCTCTACCCCTCCATCCCACTTCACCACCACCAGCATCGTCTCTAACGAAAATCAGCAACATCACCTGGCACCCCTCCCTCTCCCGCTCCGAGCGCAGCACCCTCCGCTCCCAACGCGGCCTCACCCTCTGGCTCACCGGTCTCTCCGCCTCTGGCAAGTCCACCGTAGCCACCGCCCTCGAGCAACACCTCCTGCATTTGGGTCTTGCCGCCTACCGCCTCGACGGCGACAACGTCCGCTTCGGCCTCAACAAGGACCTGGGCTTCTCTGAAAAGGACCGCAACGAAAACATCCGCCGCATCGCCGAGGTCGCCAAGCTCTTCGCCGACTCCGCCACCATCGCCATCACCTCCTTCATCTCGCCCTACCGCGCCGACCGCGACTCTGCTCGCGCATTGCACGCCGAGACCCAGGGCAGCGGCGACGAGGCCATCCCCTTCATTGAGGTGTTTGTCGACGTTCCCCTCGAGGTGGCTGAGCAGCGCGATCCCAAGGGCCTCTACAAGAAGGCCAGAGCTGGTGAAATCAAGGAGTTTACGGGTATTTCGGCCCCGTATGAGGAGCCTTCTAACCCCGAGATCACCATCAAGACGCATGAGAACTCGGTCGAGGAGTGTGTTGCTCAGATTGTGGCTTGGTTGGCCGAGAAGGGCTACATTAACAAGACTGCTTAACTGCAAGTTTGGTGAGACATTTAGAAAAGAAAGCAGTGGAAAAGTTATGAGACATGATAGAATTCTAGGTAACCATTTGGGTGCAATGTTATGCTTGAATAGACACTTCTATGATCCTACTACACTTGCCCTGCCCTGTCTTGGTCATACAATAACCGTCATGTGCCATCTTCTACAATCCTCCTTGAAAATTACGGAAACTCAAAGCCGTAGTACACATACGCCGTGTACTCGTGACCTTCACCAGTCGCCAGTCCTGCTGCTGCCATCTCTGTACTAAACGCCGCATCGTCCTTGGTGACTCTACCACGCTTGTCGCGTCCAAAAGCATTGCCTCCCAGGAACGAAAACTTGGAATCCAAAGCCGCCTTTACCTTATCAGCCTGCTTTGAGTTGGTCTGTCGTCTACGTTAGTACAGATTCATATCGTCATGAAAAGAGTGAAACTCACCTTGACCAACACTGTCAAGTACTCCAATGGCAGACCGTATCGCAAAACAGCCTCCACGAATACTCGCAGCGCCAAAACGTGCATCCACACCATCACGCTCTCGCTCCATCCCGTGCGACCCATGCGCAGAGCTTCGCCGCACACTTTGCGCTCCTCGTTTGTCACCTTGTCCAGCTCACGCTGTTCCTCCTCTCGGCCGCCCTCAACATACTTGTACTGACGTGGCGTCCACTTTTGCTCTCGTGCTTTCTGTAGGAACTCGTTGCTGTACTTCTTAAATGTCGTCACGGCGAACAGAATAAATTCCTCATCTTGGTCGACTTCAATTGAGGATCGGGGTACAACCATGGGCGCGAGAGTCTCGTAGCTCTTGATAAAGTCCTTCTTGGCATTCTTGGGGACGGCAATCAGGTGCGTCTCCATGTACTCGGAGTCGGTCACGAGGAGCTTTGGGTTGACGATGGGAGCGAGGGATTTCGTGGCCAAGTTGCCGCTTGAGCTATGTCAGTGATGTACACGCTTGTATAATTTGCGTAACCTACGTCTGTCTCCGTTGAAGAGCGGCAAGATTGGTCTTGACGGAATTGTATTGGTTGAACTTTGTCTTGACATCGTTGTCGACGGTAACGAGCTCCTGTGGAATTGTGAGTAACATTGACAACCAAGGTGAGATCATAATGGTCATACCTTGGACAAGGTATCAATAAGTTCGGCTAGCGACTTGTCGGCTCTGTATCGGACTCTGTTCCAGCTAAAGTTGCTCAGGTAGTGATCCGTTGGCTCTATCAATGGGTAAGCACAGGGACGCTAAAAGCATCAGCACATGTCGACGTACTATCGTTGACCATCTTATATGAAGCTAGTCGATCGGGATCATTATCGAGGACAGATCGTAACGAGTCGGCGACTTTGGCTACGACTGCCTGGCAATTGGCTTCGAGCTTGGCGAGGTCGTCGGCCTGTTGGACCAAGGCATCGAGAGTGCCAATCTTAAAGTCGGGGATCTTGAAGGGCAAGACGGAGCCAGCGTCTTGAGGCACGGTGGCCTTTATCGTCGACAGGCCATCCTCTCGGTCGCTCGAGTCGAAGGCGCTGAGAGGAAGCGACGCAACGACGTATTTGGTAGACATGGTGTCGGGGTGGTGCAGAGAAATACGAGGAGCGGCGGAAGAGTAGAGCAGCTATGTACGTATCTGCTGCAGGAGACGAGGTTGGGTGGTACACGGAGGCAGCTGTCCCAGGTTGATGGGGAAGAGGGAGGATGGGTTGAGGTTGAGCCTTTGACGAAGCTGCAGGAGCTGCTGTAGTGGTGGAGGTTGATGGAGCGGGAGCTGTAACTGCAGTCCACTTCCAGTGCTGGTGGGTGCTGGTGACTGCTGATGGTGCGCTGTAGTCGAGGTGCAGCAGCGCAGTACAGTGGGTGACGGGTGCTGTCGGCCGCTGTAGCGTTGGTGGGGCTCCTCTCTACTATGCTGCTTCCAGTCGCTCGACGCAACTCAATCGACGCACCGCCACCCCACTACGCCCCCTTACATGCATGTCCAGCCAGCCTGTTGCTGGTCCCATCGCTATAGGCGCAAAACACGTCAATGTTTTCGCCATGGCTGGAAACACCGCTTAAGTGCATAGCGCCCGACAAAGCTTTGGCAGGTCTAAGTCTATTGGCCTGAAAGCCAGAAAAAAAAAATAAAGAGAGAAAAAAGAAATAAGAACTTTTCTCTATCGCCATGGCGAATTAATCCCTGCGCTAGCCTCGAAGCTCTGGGTAGCTTGAGCAATTCCTTCATCCGCCTTTGCATCCAGATCATGCGATACACCACCCTCCGCCTTCCATCAACGCGACTTTCTGGCCTCCATCGATCCCTTTGTGCAACGCCTCGTCACCCTCTCTCCGGCGTATAAATGGGCGTGTTGGTTGGGCTGCGCATCTAGACGAAAAAGGGTCAACGTCTCCTCTCCCCCATGGCAATGGCGGCTGGCACATGTACGCACCCATCCATTCATCTCTCCATCAAACCATTGACTGGGTTTGCCCTAGAGGCTAGCCTTGTGTTGCCTCGATTCACTGCTAACAGAACTGTTCAAATAAACAGCTTCGGCGATATCCGCATCCCAACACATGTCGAACAACACCAATTCCGATCAAGTCACACATACCACATCCAATCAGGGAGATCACACGGCCGCCCATCGAGCCAGCAGAGGTGTGTTCTGAGCCCTGTCCTGCCCGCCCGCAGGATGTTGCCTTTTAAGTCTTTGTCCTGTTCGTAGCCACTAACTTCCATGCCACTACGTCCAGAAATTGCAGACTTCAATGCTCAGCCTGGGTCCTATTACACAACCGATGGCCGGGTGAGGAATCCCGTGCCAAACAAGCTTCAGGGAATGGCTGATGATAAGAACGGAAACTTTTCCGTCATGCACATCGACTTGGGTTCCGCCGAAAAGTCTGAACGAAACGCCGCCGCGAAACGGACAAGCGAAGGCACTGAAGCCGCGGCCAGAATAGCCAATATGAGTGGTTACCAAGCTGTTAAGCGCAGCAAACTCGCTTGGCCCCCTCAGGAGTACGGCGTCGGGCTGTCAGCGCACGAAACAAAGGCCGAACAAGCTCGTCTATTGACCCTGATACGGACTCTGCATCCCGTCACGGTTGCCGATCAATTATGCAAAGCGCTTGCGTACTTTGGCGGCATTCCTGAAGGGTCTGCTGATGCCTCATCTTTTCCTCACAGTGCAACCGTTAATGGACCTGGCACCGTTTTCGTAGGTTGGATATCTGAAATCTTCCCTGCGCTTGGTACGACTCACCACGCCGGTCTCCCGCCGATACCGCCCAACGCTCCGACACAACCACCAGCCCAATCCCAAATACAACATCCCGCCCCCAACACTCCTCAATCACAAGCGAAATCACAGGCTCAGTCACAAGCTACCTCTCAATCTCATTCACAGCCGCCGGCATCAGGTCAGCCACAGGGACCTGCAGATGCCCCGCCATCAAATACAGACGCCCCTGCAGATGGGACACCAGTCAAGCGCGGCCGTGGAAGACCAAAGGGAAGCAAGGGCATAAAGAAGAGGATGAAGGAAGCGGGAGAGAATCCAGATGGTACACCAGCACCGGCAGCTCCTGGCTCTAGCCAATGGAATCCCGCTCAAGGCACACAAGGTCCTAACCAAGACAGCGATGGGTTCACGTTGACAGCATCAGGCAAAAAGCGCGGTCGTCCAAAGGGTTCAAAGAACAAACCCAAGCCGGCACAAGACGGAGCTGAGGGAGCAGACCAATCTTTCACCGAGCAGCCCTCTACCACAGCAGTCACTGATAGCCCCAGCATACCCAGCAACCAGTTTGTGTTTGCCAACGCTCCCGGAGGAGGCTCTACACCAATGGGAGGCAACAGATATTCAGTCAACGGAACTTGGCCAGGAATGGAGCAACCACAAGATGCTCGAGGCAGTCCCCATATGAACGTACCAACTCCTCCAGTACCGCAGCAGAAGAAGCGAAAGGGCCAAAAGTCTACAGACGAGCTATCCATGGGCAATGCAGGCTTCAATATGCAGAACCAGCCATCTCAGCAGGGCCAAGTCAACCAGTCTAACAACAAGCGTCGACGAACGTCCAAGGAGAACCATCCCACGCCTACCTTCACTCACCAACAACCTAATCGCGTTGGTATGTCAGGTTCACCATCGCAAAACCTCGGAGTACCTCAACAAGGCTCCAACTCCCCGTCCACCTTTTCCGGGATGCCTCCCAATCAACAACAACGGATGCAGCAACAGCAGACACAGCACTTCACTTCGCCACAAACACAACATCGCTCTCCTCATATCACCACCGCAGGCCAACAGCCTCATAATCCCATGATGGCCACGAGCTCTGCACGACCTCGCAACCAAATGTACGCCCAGCCGAACATGAACAACATGGATCTCTACGCCCAGCAGCAGCAGCAGCAACAGCAGCAACAACAGCAGCAGCAACAACAACAACAAAGCTTCTCTGCGAGAATGTCCCAACAAAACGCTGCTGGAGCCGCGTTCAACAAGGCCACGGGTATCAAATCCCCCGTGTTCCCACAGGGCATGGGCGGCGGCAGACCAGGCATGAACCCCAGTGACCTGAATCAACAACAACAAGCCGCCCAACTTGCTCGCGACGCAGCATCCGGTCGTCTCCCTCCTGGCTTCGGCAACCGTCAACCACCCAACCCGATGCAGCAGCAGCAGCAGCAGCAGCAGCACGGTCCCTACGGCGATCAGCAAAACTACATGCAGATGGATTACTCAGGCCTGGACCGCAACAACCCCAACAACTCATTCACAGGGTCCCCTGCCCAGCTCAATGCCAACATGAGCGACATGCGCAGCCGTATGCAGCAAAGACCACCAGGGCGTTAAGCGTCACCCGTAGCTGTCAAGCATTGTCAAACCCCCCACCAGGACACTGACGGCCACCAAACGCAACGTTACCTCACCACAGCCAAAATTGTAGCTCAGCGAGAAACACGAGCATGTGTCTGGTGGCATCTCTTATGAATGAGTCTATGATCATTGCTTACAACCCGCACCTCTTGTTATTCTTTTGTCCTTTTTTTGATAAAAGGAAATATAAGGGATACAGTCACCTAAAAAATGGATTTATCCCACTTTGTGCAAAGTTTCATGTTTGACTCTTTTTTTTTTTTGGTTTCATTTTGTCTCATTTCGTTTTTTTATTGGTAGCTTATTTGTCGGCTTCGGAGTAGTGTTAGGGTAACTATATGTGTACTTAAGCTTGCTTTTTAATGGTTATTTGCGTGGGTAGCGGATTTGTATGGGACAGAATTAGAATCAACGATACTATCTTACATATGTACAGTGGTCAATTGGCGTGAATGCGTGAGTCTCACTCTTAAGATGACTGCTCCTGGGTGTAACAACACTTGACGTCACTTCATTTGAAATATTCAATGACATGTGAATGTGTGAATGTTTGTTCTTCAACTAAACTACACCCCAACTACGTACATACATCCAACCAGGCACAGCCTAGCCAGTGCCAACAGTGGGCTTTTTTGCCCTCTATCGCTCCAACCGTCTAAGACTCTCCAAACGAGCCCCAACTCGGAAACAAACAGAGAAGACGAAGAAAATGAAAGGTATGCACCAGGGTTCATAAGCGGCGCAGTAAAGTAAATATCCACCAGGTAGATTATGTCCTATACCCAGATTTCCAAATATCCCAAGTGTTCATAAAAATAAAAATAAAAGTATAAAACGCCATGTAAATGCTTTCAACGTATCGTAGAATGACAAGGTGAAAAGGGGGAAAAAAGAAAAGGTGAGAGAGAATGTGGAAAGAGTTAAATAGAGAAGTGATGGTGTTCATCAATGGATGAGGTTTCTCATGTTATATGTGTGTGTGGGTGAGAAACTCTCGAAGGTGTTTATTGTATAAGTGTTTACTCGGCATCGTCATCCACGCCGTCGGCGGCGGGTTGGACGTGCTCGGGCATCTTGGAGCCATACCACCAGGCATCTTCCTCTTCGATTCCGTCTTCGCGGATGAGGAATTGCATCACATCCTGGTTGCGCTTGATGTCCTGGGGGCGCTGAACAATCTTGCGGTCGAGGATGGTGGCTTCGGCAGAGGTGAGCCAGATCTGTTGCAAGACGGGCAAGTCGCCAAGGATCTTCTCGGCTTGTCGTGGCTCCAACGGTCCCATGGGCATGTCGGCGGCAAGACTCGTGTTGAAGATGAATTGGTCAAAGAATCCGCTCGCTGAGGCGTCAATGGAGCCGCTGGGGCTTCGAACCTTGGAACCGTCTGAGAATGATAGTCGTCCAGCCGGTCGTTCACCACTAGTCGACTTCTTACGTCCAAACAGGCCAAGGCGAGGCTTAGATGACAAGTCTGACGTTGGTTCCTTTTCCTTGGTGAGAGCATTGTACCAGTTGTCGACAGCAGTGCGCCGGCTGTTGTAGCCCTTGATCTCCCATAGTCGCTCAACCTGTCGCATACCACCGAGGCAAAGAATGGCAACGTGGACGTCATCAGAGGGTCTATCCTTGATATAACCACGCAGCGAACGTTCGACGCGACCAACATAGGTGGGAGGTCGTAGTCGTCGGCAGAACGATGAGATGACAAGAGGGAAAACCTCATGAACTCTAAGAAGCGTGCGGTCGTCGTACTTGTCCAGGATCTGTTTCTCAATAGGGTTGATGGTGTATGGCTCGCGCGACAAGCCTTTGCCGTCGTTCTCGTCGAGGTGTTGCAGATGAAGCTTGCGATACGTCTCAAAGAAATGGAAAACCGTGAACAACAAAGGAATGAGCCGGCGTCGCATGCGCTCATGTTGTGGTGCAAAGGCTGCCTTCTGTGCCGGGGTCTGTCGCAAGAATATGTCTTTCGTGATCCACTCACACATTAAGAATGCAAGCTTGGCTGCCACATGTAGTCGATGCCACAAGCTGCACAGGTAGTGGAAGTTCATGTCCTTGGTTTCGTCGACAGGGTATAATCGAAGGGCGTAAGGCGGGATAGAGTGGTCGAGGTGATATCGTACAATGGTCTTCTCGTTTAGTGTGATCAGGGCGTGCCATGATTTCGACATGCGGCGAAGGTTGAGGACATCTGGTAAAGGAAGGGAGGTGACGATTTGCATTTGAAGTTCATTAGGTAGTGAGAGGAAGAGTTGATCGAAGGGGATGCTGCGACGGATTGTTAATTGACTGTTGATGACAGAAAGTGAGCGGCCGTCGTACCTTGTCTTGGTAGAGTCGACAGAGGTTCTGAGCTTTGGGACGCTAGGGACAAGTTCGGGTTCGACGACGGTTTGTTTAGAATGAAGCAGCGAGGTCTTGTGTCGTAAGCCGAAGAATCTGCTCTTCTTCTCGACGGGCTTGGCTGCAGTTACATCGGGGGTCTGTACAGAAGTAGACTCTCGTAATGGGAGAATGAACGTCGACGTCGATGACTGTCCAGCCTCCAGTTGTGCTGTTTGGGGCTGCTGCTGTTGTTGTTGCTGTTGTTGCAGATTAAGCTGCTTCAGCTTTTCGAAGTATCGCTCGGAAGCGAATTCCGTAATATGAGGAGGGTCCATCGCAGTGGGTGCGACTGGACGCTGTGCTTCAGCCATGGTGGGCGAAGGTAGTTGTGAAGAGCGAGCGGCTAGATCGAAGCGTTGATCAAAACGAAGTAATTAAGAAAGGAATGAGGCCGGCGATGGCCAAATCCTTGAGGCGCGAGAACGGTCCTTATTGTCTTGCGCAAGATGTGAGAGGCAGACTAAACATGGTGAGGAGGAAGGTCAAACGCGCGTGGATAGTTTGACGTCTTGAAGACTGCGAGCGTTCTCTTCAAACCGATCGATAGAGGTGAAGAGTAACGAAGAGGTCGGGCGGAGAAAAGGTCCGAAGTAAATAGGATGTCGGCCTTGTCAGGAGGAGTCGGATACGATGTTGCTTCTGTATTGTTACACTGGATGCAGCGACGGGATTGCCACGGGCAGTCAAGTTCGAGGTATGGCCGTGTCTGAGGCCGAGAGCGAATGAAGGTTGTCGGAAAGGGTTGTCGCTTCGGCAAGTGAAGGGGGCGGGCGGATGATATTCGTATACAAAAGAACGGCCGAGAGAAAAACGGTGTAATGTAACAACGAACGATTCCGGCGGAGACTGATAAGACGAGAGAGGAGAAAGAGAAAAGGAAAAGAGACGAGACAGCGGTCGGGGTGCGTGGTGGTGGAGGTTGTGGGAAAGGAGAGGAAGGTCGAGAAAGCAAGGCGAAGTGTGGTGTGTGAGAGAGGTGCGAGAGGCCTGGGACAGAGACAGGGCGAGCGAGCGAGAGACGCAGCAGACACTGCAGATTGTGAAATGTGGAATGGATGGGATGGACGGGATGGGAGAGGATGGGGGGAGCAGTGATTGGGCTGCTGGTGTGGGAGTGTCTTTTCTGGGGGGGGTCCCGGGGGGCCACTGACTGGGTCCCTTGTCTGGGGGTGCGAGGTGCAGACGGCAGGCGCAGAGGGCAACAAGACCAGCGAAAAAAAGAGGCAGGCACGCAGCAGAACACAGCAGAAAGCGCAGCAAAGGGCGAGCCAAAAGTCAAAAGAGGGAAAGAGCGAGGCATGGGGAATGGACGGGCAGGCCGGGCTGGAGTAGCGCTTGCCTCTGGTTCGCCAAAACGGCCGTTTGGCCGGCCTAATAGTGGAGATTGTCCTGGAGAGCCCCCACACCAAAGCCCAGGTACATGCTGTCAAGTACCACCTGCCCACAGTCAAGAAGCCAAAGAGAAGAGCCAAAAAAAAAAAAGCCCGAGCCAGCAGCTTTGTCTCCCACTGTGCTGTAACAGCGCTACACCACTCTGCGGACCGGATTGCACAGTGCGACCTGAGTGAGACCGAGTTGCTGCGGAGCCTCCACATTTGGTGTTTTGGCTGTTTGGGGTAGGAAGTCTAGTGAGTCCAACACAGTGTAATACAGTGGCGCCGGCTGTCATTCGCACGGAGAGCAACGGAGCATTACGGCCCTTTTCCTGGGTGCGAGGTGGGCTGCCTGCTACGTGCTGGACCAAGGATTTAGCCGACGCCTCTAGCAAATACATCCACTGTAGCCTTTCCATTCAGTGGGCTGCCAGTGGCTCTCTCTGTGTTCTTTAGGGGAGGACGAATGACTACTGGGAATTTCACGCCTCGCCATTGGTGCAGTACAGTACAGTACACCTGGGTGCTGTACATGCGCGACGGTTGGCTTATGCAGGTCCATCACGTTTATCTCTCCACGCTGATATCATAGCATGGCATGGCAGGCATGACATGTGGCCCAGGAGGTTTTACGATATCTCTCCTCAATAAATAAATTAATTAATCAATATTTCTGATATCGCACGAGATAGTGACACTTTTGGCCCCCGACGCAAGGTGAAAGATAACGGTGAGTATTTTTTTTTATTTTTGTCTCTGGTTGTGCGACAAATGGGTACTTGCACCATTGCACCACCGCCGCTGCAACTCCAAGTACCTCTAGCGCATGTACCTGCTCCTACAAAGTATACTGTAGCGCCGGCAATGAGTCGAACGTCGCAGCGAACCGAGATAACCTCGAAGTGGGTTTAATGGAGACTGGCTATCATGCAAAATAAAGCCAAAAATAAAAT
This sequence comes from Simplicillium sp. C3G150-2, assembly GCA_022702485.1. Lineage (NCBI taxonomy): Eukaryota > Fungi > Ascomycota > Sordariomycetes > Hypocreales > Cordycipitaceae > Simplicillium > Simplicillium sp. C3G150-2. The sequence goes on along the minus strand of JAJIYY010000008.1, from coordinate 1,406,548 downwards.
GAAAATTCTAGAATATTTTTCCAATCATTCGACAATATGGACTGCAGCCAGTCGAAGCACAAACCGTAAGAATAATACCGCCTGGTAAGCGTTTCGTCGCACCAGTGCTTACAGTTGCTCCCTCGTATAGTACATGTACTCCCACAGCATGAGGGATCGTCGCCTTCACCTCAGATCACACCACGCCGACCAAAGCACTAGACCTGCAATTAGCGTGCAAGTACCTGCTCCAATGCACAGTGCTGCTGCTGCGTACATGTACAGATTTAGTGTCAATACTACCGTGCCTTGGGGGGGTTGTTCGTCATACATTGCACCGTACGCAGTAGCAACCCCCACCGATTGATATCTGTGCTACGACTCTGAGGCAGATACCGAACGGTAAATGCCAGCATTATCAACCAAGATTCATGAAATAAAATGGAGTAAAATAAAAATTCATTCAATCAGGTAATTAATTCAACAAATAATTCCAATTCTACATGCACATGTACGTATGAGCCGTCCATCCGATCCAACATCGAACCCCGACTCCATTGCGACCCTCTTCCCTTACCTCTGTCTCACGGCAATCCAAACGGTCCTACTCTGCATTACCGTCATGCAAAGCGTTTGAAAAACAATCTTCACAAAAGTAACCAACGGAAAAATCAGACCGTTTGATAAGCTTTCTCCCCCAGCGGCAGAGTAGCCCCGAGTGCGACGTGCACAGTTCACTTACCAGGGGGAAAAGCAGCCGAGATGATCTCGAGCGATACCCATCGCTATGGAGCAGACTACCGCGTAGAACCCTTCCACAATAATCATCACGGGCCGACATCTCTCTTGGACACTCACTAAATTCAATAGCCTATTAATACTGCTATTAAGTCAGCTTCATTAGCTAGTTGGGTTGTTTTGCGCGCTCGTTGTCAGTAGACGCCAGTCCAAGGGAGGATCGGGGAAGCCACTTTGCGGCGCTACTCCGGTCATTCTGCCGCCAGACGTGCAACAGGTCTCAATTCGTCGCCGATCCAGATGCAGTGCAATGCTTTGACGGCAGAGATTACTATACAGTAGAGGGAGAGTCGTATTGTCCTGTAATTCACCTTGATTGTGTGGCCGATGGACCTTGTCAATGGCTGTTCGGGACGTCTTCCGAAATTCGCCATGGACGTGATCTCGGTCAATCTAATTTTTCACCTCTTTTTTACATCTCTTTTTTTTATCTTTCTCCCCTATCATATGCTTTCGCCTTGACCTCGTCCGTATCAGACCGGGTCCAAATCCTTCCACTATACCGCCGAAGTCTTGCCTTGACATGGTGCCCGTTATCAGTCAAAGGCTCCACGACAAGGCACGAGACCAGAAAAATGAGATACAATGACAAAAACTTTACGAGATAGCAAACGCAAACTCTCCCTGATCAGGACGTAACCAAGTTTCTGCAACGTTGGAACATTTTTGCAAACCAGATAAGCGTTGGCAAATCGCCACTGGATGGCATGGTAGGTGATCGCCTCGTAAAGCAAAGGGAAACCCAAACTGGGAACCGGTGAAACTAGCTGTCTCAGGCAATCTGTAGTATCAACTCAGAGGAGCAGCAATTTACTATACCGCACACAGCTGGGTACAATCCTTGCAGGTACATGTACCATCGACTCCCTTTTTTGGGCTGGCGTTTCGTGTCTCGTCGCTCGTCTCACCTTGCACGAGTGTAAGCAGAGGGACGTGCCAATCGAAACGTTTGCAGTTCCCATCAACACGCGAACGCGCTAGAAGTGAATAAACTGTCCCAATATTCAGAGTGAGTGAGTTGCGCACGTTTGAATGAAATTGACATCTCCGATAATCCCATTTTAGTCGCCGTGATAGGAAACATCTCCATGGCTGGTCTCACCACTTGCACAAGTACTCTCCAGCTTCATTCCAGCGCCTTGGCATTCCAGTCCGGTATACATTGACAGACAGGACGCGCACTCAAGGCAGGGCGACTTGGGTGCCACCGGAAACATTATCCGCCACTTCAATGAAACAAGAAAGGGAAATGAAGCCAAAAATGTCTTGAGCGGTGATGGAGATGTGAATCAAAGGAAACGTGCCATTGGGGCGAGCCGTCGGGCAACGTTGATGTTTCTGATGATTGAGATATCCGACACCTTGATGCTGTTGCGAGAAGTGTATGTTACAGACACATGAGAATTGACTGCGTATTAAGCAGAGAGCATGTTCAATTGAGAGATTACAGTGCCGATATTAAAGAGACGATCATTGATGAGATGGTGTGGCCGAGTCGACACCCATGTCAAGGAGGGTATGATTGAGATGACAGGAAATTAATGTCTAATTGTCTCCCAACTCTACTTGCGGCAATTGACATGTATGTCCATATACAAGTTATATTGGAATCTACACATGTTGCAGTACTTGTGTGTCTCCTACACAGCGGCAACTACCATGTGATTCATAGACTTTGTAAACTTTGATGCTGGAGATGTCCTCCTTCACTCACGAGAGGCGGCTCCATGGCCCGGCGGCCGGTCCAACCCAGAACGGGGGGTCCCAGAAGGGTAATTCCAGGCAAATCCAGGAGCAGCCACAGCCCAGCCCAGGCCCTACGGAGGCGGCGCCCATCCCTAACTCTGGGTCTGGCTGGCTTGTGCTTTGTAGCTTGTGACCTTCTAGAAGGCCCAGCACGGATCTTGCGGGCTTCCTCGGGGGCTGCTTACAGGGCATATCACTGCTGGGGAGTCGGGGAGAGGAACAAGGATGCTGGCCCCGGATTAGCCCGATTGGGCTTGAGCCTGGCCCAGCGGAAGGTTTCAAGCAAATTTACAGTCAGTCTTGGGGGGAGAGGAGGGAGGGCAGGACATGGGACGTGTAGTAATGGTGGATGTAACTCCGGTTTTAAAATTGAGTTATATCCCATCCGAAATGACGCTATAATGCGAGACTCGATGACAAGACAAGATACTTTTACGTGTTAAAGGTCAAATCGATTCAAGGAATTTCGAATCAATCCGTCAATCAATCCCATCCATCCATCCTGACCAAAAAGTCTCAACAATTGTTTCGACTGATTGATCTGCGTTGCGTGTACGTAATATGGCCCACTGGCACAAGAGCCATTGCTGCTTGGGAGATGCTGCAGGCTCTGCGGCTCCATAGGAAGAATTAAACTCGGAAAACAAAGCTGGGGTAGCCGTAAATCATTGCGGATGCAGATATACATATGTGCGATGTTGAAGAACTGAAGCTGGCTCGGGGTTGGCGATGCCATTGGGGCCTTGCTCACTTACATCAAAAGTGAAGCCTTGATGACAAGACAAGCTAACAGATAGAGTTGAGTCAAGTAGCCGCACACTTTAGCGGCTCTATCCTTCACTACTTTGCTGTACCGTAGTAAACATGAATCATCAACTTAGCCGCGTCAAACTAACCATTTGCACCTGCCACATCCAGAGAAGATGCTCCAGCTTATCATCGGCTCTAAACCACCATGCTAACCCACGAAGGGCATGTCCTTTACAACCCAAACCCTCAACAGAAGAGGAGATGAGCACTCCCGAAAAAAATCCTGTTTCTCTGTTAATGCCCAAATCAAGATCCAGGCAGGTGACAAACTTTGGGAGCCGGCGCTAAACCCAAGTTTTTATTTTGCCCTTAATTTGAATCTTGAAAAGTGACACTGACAGTGACAGTGACAGTGACAGGCGATTTTGACAGCCTGGCGATGCAAGCTTCACGCTTCACCACTGTAGCATGTTACAGCGGTAGACTTGGTAACTTACAGTGTGCAGACACAGCGCACACACAGCGCAGACCCCTAAAGCTTAAAAATAGTTAGTTGGGCGTGGCAGCCACTAAACAATGTTGCCGCAGCCGCTGTAATCAAGTCTTGTTCAACTGCTTGCAGCTGTAGTCTCCCCCCCAATGGCCCCCCCCGTGGCCCCCCGTGGCACTTCCCAGCGGGAACAATCCGGGCCCCGCCCCTTCCCTCCCTTGCCCATCACGAACCGCCGCCGCGGGGCAACCCTTTTACTCTACCTTGACGGATTTCTCTTTTCTCTCTCGTCATCCAAACACGGCTAAACACCAATCCAAGCAGCAGCTAAATTAACCCATCAAAAAAAAACTCTGCAGCTTCTTTGACAGCCCAGCTGCAGTACACGCTACCCAACCTTGTCTTATATCCTTAACCGCATCATCACCCAACCTTCCAACTTCTCCTGCGACTTCCCCGCAAACCACATCACCATCCCTTCAACAATGCTCGTCTTACCTCGGCCCTAACACGCAATCTAACATCAAAACACGCCCGTTGTTCTCTGTCCACCACTCGTATACACACACCTACACCGTGACTTCCGGGGCTTCACTCCTCCCTTTGTTCGACACACTGACCGGTCGTCCGCTCTTACACCAGCCAGCAGCCGTCACTTGAGCTTCTGGGCTCTGATTTGTGCTGAGTGCTACCCTGAGCCACCAACCAACTTCGTGTCGCCTCGTGTTTCCTGTCATAGTCAATACTTTAAACTTTGACCTTACGGGAAAAGCCAACCCCTCACACCCTCCTGCAGAGTTCAGAAAAAAAAGGCCCTTTCCATTCAGCCCGCCCCCGCCTTGCAGGTAATGGAACCGCCGTCTACCTCGGAGCCTCCTCGGCCGGTTACCGAATCTGCGTCTGATGATCTGCAGCCGGCCTTTGATACCGTCCATTTGGCTAGGTTTGAGTTTAGTGACAAGGGGACAAAGGTGCTTATGGTGGAATGGCAGCCTGGTGTTGTTGATGGGGCGCAAGCTGCTGTCGATACCAAACCTGATGGCAAGACTGATGGAGACACCAAAGTTGATACGGATAAGACGGAAGACTCCGAAGCTGCTCCCAATACAACAGCAGTAGATTCGAAAGTTAAGGATACAGCAGGATGGGAAGTATCGTGGCCTGGAAAGTCGACACAGCTACCAGCTAGGGATGTCGACCAAGACGGAGCCAAACGCCGTGTCTACTTCCTCCTCCCTCACGAAGCTCCCATCCCTCCCACCGTCTCCATCACCAAATCCGGCAGCCCCAGCATTACACTGAAGCCACTGCCTGCCATCTTCCCTGAAGGCTTCGATGTTGAAGCAGGGACATGTGGCGTTTTGCACACTTTGTGGGCAAAGAAGCGTCTATCAGAGCTGGATCGAGAAATTGCTGCAGAAATGAGGAACAACGCAGAGGGTATTGGTCTGCAGATGGTCATTGCCGAGCGAGAATGGATATCAGATACGTTCCTGACTCCTCCTCGTCCAGTCGTTCAGCATCCCATCACGCCACGGTCACCAATTGGAGGACGTTTGGGTTTGAAGCTCAAGGGCTTGAAACTTGGTACATCGCCAGAAGATCTCATTCCCAGTCCAACAGGTACGTCTCTCACTTCAACATCACTACCTCAGATAAACCTATATTGACCTTTGCAGCAAACACATTCACGGGCAGAGATGTGCCATCACACACCCTCTCCCCCACGGGCGACGACATCGCCATGCCCTCCTTCTCCGCCATGCCACGCGGCGAAAACACCATGTCCCTCGCCGCCATTGCCAACGACGACCTGCCTCCCAACCGTCCCGCCTCAAAGAGTGGCGAGGACGACTTGTTTGCGTTGCCAATGAGTCCTCGCAGTCCAGATATGAAGAAGAGTCCGTTCAGTGCGTTGTAGACCTGCCAGGAGTTTGAATTTTTTAATTTTGTTTTAGCAAGCGTTTTGCAACAAGGACAGGTACAGGTTCAGGAACAGGGACGGTATTAGAGTGCGTATACCATAAAATGATGGTCACGACGTTATAAAAAGGTACGATTATTGGTTGGGTTGGTAATAAAGAAAAGTAGATTTAGACATATACCCTTTTTTTTGTATCCTCGCTTCGCTCGACGTGTCTTTTTGTATCCTCGCTTCGCTCGACGTGTCTTTTTTTGTATCCTCGCTACGCTCGACGTGTCTTTTTTATATCCTCGCTTCGCTCGATGTATCCTTTGAGCAAATACATCTTTGTATCATCACTAATCAACATATCTATATCCTCCTCGTCGACAATCACAGTACAGATGACTCAACGTAGACGCATTCATATACCAGTTCAAGCATGCCATTGGGTCATACATATCTTGGTTGTATCGAAGTTGTATTATGTGATTGTGTATGTATGTATATGTGCGTGTGTGAGTGAGTGAGTGCGTTTGAGTGAGTTATCGCCATCCCCCAACCCTCCCCTCATCCCACCTCTCCTTCCTCTCCTGCCTCAAATAATACAGTACTTTCGCCTCCCGATACCGCTTCACCCACTCCGCGGCCTCCCTCTCTGTGACGACATCGTCCCCCTCCAAGAAGCTCTCCTCCATCGCCTGACACACCTGCGCCTGCTCCTGCAGGCCCTGGCCCAGCTGCTGGTAGAGCGCCGCGGGGGCAAAGGGCGCAATCGCGTGGTCCATGTCGGACTGCTTCTGGCGCCATTGGCGCTCGAGGGTGTGCGTGGAGAGGAGCTGGGCCTGGGTGGAGGAGCGCTGGTGGGCGAGGCGTGATTCTTGGTCGAGGAGGGAGGTGGCGAGGTCGGTGTTGGAGGTGAGGGTGTTGGTGAGGTTGGTGTGGGAGGAGGAGAGGGAGGGGTGGATGGTGGAGGGGGAGTGGGTGAGGGAGGAGAGGAGGCGGGGTGATGAGAGGATCGTGGCGAGGTCTTGGATGCTATACGGTGTCAGTACACGATATGTCTGCGAGATGTGTCGAGCGCAGCGAGGAGAGAAAAGGCCGCGCAGCGTCAACACAGAATGTGAGGCTCAAGACGAGCGTAGCGAGGACACAAGAGATGCGTGGTACTCAACAGATACGTCGAGCGTAGCGAGGATAATAAAAAAAAAAGCGAGCGAAGCGAGGAGTAAAAAAAAAAACTTACGATTTGTCTTTGAGGATTTCAGGTAGCCAGTTATCACCGGGGTCGGGTATTTGTGTTTGAGGTGGAGGTGGTGGTTGGCGCACTGGTCGGTAGTGTTGAGGCGCATCATGGTCTGGATGATGATAGACTTGCGGAGCGTCAGAGGATGGGTGAGGCGGCAGTGGAGGCGGCGCGACTGAAGTTGGGGTTTGGATGCCGCTTGTGTCGTGGGAGGGTGGTTTGGGGGGGACGGGGGGTGTGGATGGTTCGTAGTCCATTGTGGTGAAGTCGACGTTGATGTTGAGATAAAACGTGGATGAGTGAGGTTGAGGTTGAAGTTGTGAGGTGAGGTTGAGTGGGTGGGGCTGTTGACGTACGACCAACATGCCAAGCGCCATAAACACACACTTACATACACTTACATACACATGCATGCACACACAGTTACATACAACAGACGTATACACAAATACATCAAAAATTCAAATCCTTATATGCAACCCTACATTACAAAACAACATCCCAGCATCTGTCATCTACGTCTTGACAGACCACAAATCCCTCGACCACCCCATCTCCTTCAACTTCTTACTACTCGTCCCCACCGCCCTCTTCTCCCCCGTCGCAATTGCCAATGCCTTACTACACGCCGCAAACGCCTCCACCAGCTCCGTCATCCTCCTCGCCTTCACAAACACATCCGTCAAGTCTGAGCCCCTCTCCGCAATCACCGCAGACAGCTCCATGCACTCTAGCAGGTTGTCGCGCGAGAGGCCAGTACCCGCGAAATGCAGGGCGCTGATGTACGCGAGGATGGTTTCGGGGAGATATGCTTCCCGTATTTGTTGGAGGGTTTCATCGCCGCCTAGACTATTAGCTGGGATACTGCATGTGGAATGGAGACAAAACTTACTCTCGATGCTGGGGAGTAGCCAGCGTTGTAACAGCGGCTGGACGTTTTCTTTGGTCAGCTTGATTTCGTCTCCGACCTTGTTCCAGAATTCGCGATTGACTGCGGGGGTACTATGATTTGTTAGCTTTGGTTTTTGGTGTTGGAGTGAGTGTGACACGTACTCTGAGGAAATCTCAATCAGGGAGGCCACCGTCTCAAGGTTATCAAGAGCCTTGACCAGCGTCTCGAGTTCGCGGTAGTTGCGTGCGTCCACCAAAACATCCTCGGCCTCTACAAGCAGGACATTACTCTGCTCAAGATGATGCTTCCAGAAGTGCACGTTGTCCAGACGAAGCTCCTCATCGTCGTCGGATATTTCACGAAGAACTGCCGCAAAAGGCACGCGCTCCATTAGCTGGCGAGCCGCATTCAAATGCATGTGTTCTGTCTCTGTTAGTTTCTTCTCTTGCAGTGATAAAAGGCGCACTTACTCAAGAAATATTTGTAAACCATGCTACCGATGGAAAAGACCTTGGGCCACGTCTCTTGCACAAGCAACAGCCACTCCAAAGCTCGAATCATATTCTCGTGCTTGCCGTCAATCACATCCTCCTCTTCACCAAAGAAATCAGCCTTGATCGGCCGACCTTGTCGTGACTTGGACGATGCAGCCTCCACAATCTTGAACAGGTTCTTGGCGGGGAATCCAACATCGTTGACGTTGCCAAGGTCCTCAAACAGCAAGACTGCCTGTGACTCCACAAACTGCACAACATCGATGCCCGCCTTCTTGATGAGCTTCAGCTGAATCATGCGTTGCTTGTGCTCCGTCTCATGAATCAAGTTCCAGCTCAGCACCTCATATCGTCGAGGCGCATCCACCGTTGAGCAGTAGAGAGGGATGAGTTCTGGGAGGCTTGCTCGTCGGAGGTAGTCTGTGTATGCAGCCACGATGGATTGCTGGGCATGGCGCCAGTTAAGCGGTACCTGTTCTGCGGGCTGCTCTTGTGCTTCGAGCTGCTCAACGAGAGCAGAGAGGATGTAGACGTGAGCGACGATGCGCATTCCGTCGTGTTGGTTCAAGTTGTAGAATTTCTTTTGGTTGATTTGTGGTTGGTCTGTTCCGAGATGACGCAGGAGTGAAGAAAGGCCAGCCTTTCGTGCCTCTTCAATCATAACGAAGCCTTGCTCGTAAAGATGGCGATTCAGTTCGTTTGCGATGAAAGACCCTTGTAGCGCCTTGCTGGGTTCTGTAGCTTCTTCCTGTATAGACTTTTGCGATTCCAGCGAACGAATGAGTCGCTTCTCAATGGCGTCGTTTCCACCGAGGAATTGCACGGCGTCGAGTACAGAAAAAGACGATGTCAAACTCGATACTGTGTTGGCCGAGCATTGGCCTAGTACAAAGTTGTCGAGCTGTGTGCGAAGAAGGGCGTTGTAGTTGGCGAACAGGAAGTCGTCCCACTTCTTGGAGACCTTCTCAACGCTCGCAATGTCTCCAGAGAGAATACCATATACTGCCCTCTCGTAGTCATCTGAACCGCCCTGCTTAGCCAAGGCATAGCACATGCGTCGCCACAGAGCCAACGATTCAGCTGACGCATCAATCGACGAGTCTTCCCCTTCTATAGGCAACAGCACGGCAGACATGGAGATGGCTCTCCAGAGTTCGGTTCGTTCGTTACACCATTCCCGAATGGTCTCTTGACTGCTGCCGCGACGAAGATGCTCGAAACAACCCAACCATATCGCGCGTTCGAAGTATTCATCTTGGGGCTCCAGCTTTCGTCCTTGTCTCGTAACCGCATCGGGATCAAGCTGCGTCACCAAAGGAGCTCCATCAGCGTTTACATGTGACTGCGCAACAGAGGCAGACTGTCGGTCGAGGAGATGTGGCCAGGCGGTGACACTTTTTCGAAGCTTGATTTTCGATCGGGTGTGAAGCCACCCGTGGGCAATAATGTCGCCACGGTCAGCGCTTTCTTGCAAATCTTGCACAAGGTCATCAATGTCAGGTCGCGAAGCAGCGTTGTTCTGAAGCCACTGCAAGACAGCATGGCGCTGTCGTGCCACTGAATCAGTCAATAGAAATTCCTGCACAGATGACTGCCCTTGCTGCCTTCTGTTGAAATTTGATGTGTTCTTTACGCTATGAGATCGGAGTGGAAGAAGTCGTCGAATGAGATCCCAAGTTTGGATCTCCTTCTCCAGCTTGCCGGAGTCTTGTGAATCGACAGAGGAGCGGAAGCTGTTGTCGCCATCATCTAAATCCATATCCATATCATCATGGCTATCGCGAGCGCGTCTCGGACGCTTCGTCGCTAATCTTCGCAAGGCATTTTCGTGGTATCGTCGAGGGAGGTCTAGAATGAGTTCTCGCTTTTCGGAGGGCGCTAGGTAGGGGGAGAAGCATTCGTCGAGAGCATTGGCGAATTCTTCCACTTCGGGGCCACAGTTGACGGGGAGGCCAGCAGGTCTCTGGATGTTGAGGGCCATGGTGGATGTGGTGGTTGGAGATTCGTTTGTCTGGTGAGAGAGAGCTCCTGTGAGGTGTCGAGAGCTTAGTTTGGCGCCTCAAGCCGGTGGCAGGCTTGGTCAGGCGTGGTCAGTGGCGCGGTTTGTCTGCTTGTGAGTGCAAGGGAGCGCCTGACGAGCATGAATTGGGAAGAGATCGTAATGGCGCGTGGGCTGCGCGATGGAGAGGTGCAGCGTTTGTTGCTGTCGCGAATCTTTTGACAACTATTTTGGTGGGTCAGGCCGGCAGCACTGACAGGCGCTCAGTAGCTGTGATGTCCCGTCAGACTGTGTGACTATGACAGTGTTTGACTCCGTCAATAAAATAGTAAAATAAATTGAGTGAATGTATTTAATAGTTGGTGTATTAAAATGCTGTTTCTTAATTTTATTAGTCTATAATTATTTTTCACGCGCTTTGGAGATCATTTTGCCAACCACCATGCTGCCTAGCAACACCCAATACTGCTGCACAGCTTTTACGTCGTTGTTCAAGTGATTGATGCACTAAACACCACCGCAACGCTGTTCTAAAAATAAATCGATTAGATAGGAGAATAACAGAGTAGCATCAGAATGCATAGCCCAGAATCCAAACTGCAAAATTAAAAGCCCTGCGTGTAAAACGTCTCTCATCTTGCAAGCTAGAGCTCCCGGGTAACACCGCTACAGCAATATGCAGCTAAGCGAACAGCGTCCACAGCAGCTAAAATCAGCAGCGCAAAATTTCCAGCTTTTTTCCTTTTCCTCTCTTTTCTTCACATAATGTCATCGGCATTCATATTAGAGTCTCGGAACAAGAACAATTCCACAATGCTTGTTCAGGTCCCATGAGGATCTCACGCGTGCTCAATGATCGCCTAGAAAAGCCCTCCCAGGTGCTCATCGCGAAATGTTGCTCGCCTTTTATGCAAGCGGACGCAAAGATGAGCGGTACAAACCACGTTACTAGTCTTCCTATTTTATATTCTATTTATTCGATTAAATGTTGTACAAAGTATGGTACACTCGTAGTAAACGAAACAACACAGCCCTTGTAGATGCATTGTTTCTCCTTTTCCTCGCTGCCACTGCTGCTACTGCTTCTGCTCCCGCTGCTTCAACTTTAAACGTAGCAGATCTGGCTTGGGACAGCTGGGTGATGAGGCTTCGTCGCCGTGACGTTGATAAAATGCTGAACAGCATTCGTAGAGAGCATTGATTGCGTTTTGGCACTTGGCTTCATTGTAGCCATTCTTTGTCAAGCAGTCTGCACAGTTAGTGACTGCCACGGCTGCTGTTTGTTATCCTGCCGTAGACTCACCTTGAATTGCACACTGGACATGTCAGCAAGTCACTCAAGAAATTATTTGCATGTTTCAACAGGAATGGCACTTACTGCTCTGGGATGGCATGGTGGCGTAGCATTGACATCGTCCGCAGGTGAACCCTATGTGAGTTAGAAGTCATCGATTTCTGAACAGGTCTGACGTACCATGATGTCCGTCGACAGTCTCTTCAACTTAACCAACCCGAATCCGTCATCAATTTAACAAGACCGTAGCCGTGACCAATTAACTGTAGAAAGCACAAAATATCTTCGAAAGAGTCAAAATAAAAAAGCAGAAATGATATAAAGAAATGATACAATGCGCCGTACCGTGTATCAGTTGAACCCTCCCGTGATGCTCCCACCACAATCCGCAGCCAGCGCAGCCTTTGACGGCACGCCCATCCTCACGCCACCCGTTAATAAGCACCACCAAGCGACCGCCCCGTCTGCCTAATACTCCCTCCAGTGGCCCATGGCGACTGTTCCCTCCAGTGGCCGCGCCCCAATAAAATCTCGCCCCTTCACGAATCAAACACCGCCAGACCCAAAACTCCCCCCCACCTTTTCCATCCCGGACTTTACTTCCTCGTCAACGCCGCGACCAACTACTGCGACCGCATCCTTTGTTCCCATCTGCGCCAATCCCTCTCTTTTCTTTTCCTACATCATCGCATACTTCCCCCAAAAGACACAAAAAAACACCACTACTCATCTCTCAAACATGTCTGACGATTACCAAAACGCCGGCGGCCAGGATGCCGCCCCCGCTGCCACCGAGCACCTCAACATCAAGGTTACCGACAACAACAACGAGGTCTTCTTCAAGATCAAGCGCAGTACCAAGCTTGAGAAGCTCATGAACGCTTTCTGTGACCGTCAAGGAAAGAACCAGACTTCTGTTCGCTTCCTGTTTGAGGGACAGCGTGTTCAGCCTACCGACACGCCTGACACTGTAAGCCTCACTCTCCTACTCTGCTCTCTGAAATACACTCTACTTTCTACTCTTTCCCCTCCGAATACCTTCTCCCACCCACTCTTGCACTCTTTCATTACTCTTCAAATAAACTGACTGACCTCCCAGCTCGAAATGGCCGACGGCGACACCCTCGAAGTCCACCAAGAACAAGTCGGAGGATCCAACTAAACGCCCACTTCACGAACCCCAACGAACAACCCAGACCGAAAATATCAAGAATTTTCATGGAACATGTGGCGTTACGGATTGTAAATCTTGACGGAGGGCGTCAACGATTTTTTGTCTTTGTCTTTTAATGTCTCTTCTTTTTTTATATCACTGCTTTTTTACACCTTTCTTTAACATTCCCCCGCCGTTTCTGCGCCGCAAGGACTCATTACTTGGCTGGCTTGGCTGTTTTCGATATTTGAAAAATCAACATAAACGTTGGAGAAGTTTGCGTCCAGGAATTTACTGAGGTACATTCTAGACTCTTTTACAGATATTGTGAATCAATAAATTGCATCAAACAAATTGCAGCAACAAAGGAAAGTCCATTAGTGATTGTAAAAAATCAAACTAAAACAAAACCTGAACAGAACTGTAATCCATGCTCTCAAAACAATAACACAACATAACCCTAGTCCGTAAAGCATATCCTTCCATTTCCGTATCCGTATACATTTCCATTTCTCATATCCAGTTTCGTGCACCGTTATAAAGTCAAGAACACCAATCATGCATCCAACACCACCAGGTAAACACACCTCCTCAGGATCGATCAAGTGAGTCACAACCAGGTGAACACCTTGAGACAGCCACTCATGGCTCCGAGTGGTACCCAGGAGACTACGACTTCAACTCAGCCATCCTACATCCCGTACACAACACCACCATCCCCGTCTCACCCTCCCTCGGGAAAATCTGGCCATCGTCAAACCCACCATTACACTCGGCGCACCGAAAACACCCTTCGTGCCACTCATACCCAATCGCCTGCACATACTGCCCAATGACCGCCACTTTACACCTCTTACACTTGGGGGCCTTCCTCTCCGTCCTCTTCGTCTGACAGTTGATACACCACGCATACCCATCCTTCTCGATGTGCGTCATGCCATGCTCAAAGGGATCACCGCACTCCGCGCAGAAGAAATGTCCATTATGCCAGTGCTCGCCCAGCGCAACCACGTGCTCACCTAGGATGGGCGTCTTGCAGTGCTTGCAGCGCGGGGCGAACTGCTCGTGCCAGTCTAGGTGGCAGTAGAAGCGGAGGCGGTCGTCGCCGTCTTCTTGGGCGGTTTCGCCGGGGACTTCTTCGAGCGTTTCACCAGCTTCGCGGCGGCGGATGCGGTCTACGCGGGCGTTGCGGACGGCGTCGGGCTCCGGGCTGATTTCCATGGCTTCGAGACCAGTGCCGCAAGAGAAGCAGCTAAAGCATTGTGGGTGGAAGCGTTGCGGGATGCCGGCGAGGGAGACGAAGCGGCCTTCGATAGGGAAGCCGCATTCGTGGCAGAGCGTACGGGCCCGGCCGGGGATGGCTGGGCCGAGGGAGAAGTGGCCGCGGGGGGGTTTGGAGAGCCCGACTTGAGGTTTGCGGTTGGATGTGGTTGGTAGGGGACGTGAGTCAGACTTCTTCTCATCGTTGTCTCCAGGGATGTTGATTGTGGGAACGTTGATAGTTGGCACGCTGGGCGCCTCATCTACCGCAATAGTAGGTACATTGATAGTAGGGATGCTTGGTGTCTGCGAGTCCGAATCGTCTCCTACACAGATTGTCGGTACATTCGCTTGTGGAGGCGACGGGCGTTTCGGCGCATCCGCCTGTCCCACAGAGATAGAAGGGATGCCCATAGGGTGTTGGTGCTGCTGCTGCTTCGCTTGTTTGCGAATGTTGAGTGGTGCCGTGGCGGCGACTGGCCGGTCTGAGTTGGTATCAGCTGTCTCGCGAGGAGCTTGCCAGTTCGAATCAAAGCTTACAATGGGTCGGCCGGGGCTGTCGCTGACGGCTGAAGGCTCGGGGAGCCTGGCGCTGCGGTCCTTTAAGCGCATGCTGGTCGCGTTGCGGATGTCGTCGCTGCGGATTTCCACACCGTTCTTTCGTCTGACCTCCTCCGGGTCCTGAGCCGCCGCGTACTGTCCATTCATAGTGTACTGCGCGTTGCGGGAGCGCGTGGGAGGGTTGCGGTGAATCTCCACGCGGTCTAGACGCTTCTCGCCCGCCGAGGGGATTTGGAAGCGGAGAGCAGGGTTCTGAGACGCCGACACTAACGGTTGGGTGGCAGGGTCAGGGTCGGAGCGCTGCGGTGAAGTGCCAGGTTCTTCCCAGATTTGGTCGCCGGAGAAGGGCCTGTCGATTTCACCGCTAATGTTGCGCTTCATGCTGCTCTTGCGGCGGTGATATGAATTGTTGCCGCCTCCTACGCCTCCGTATGTCTTGCGGCGGCTGCCCATGCTGCTTCCGCGGCCGGATTCGGCGGACATGCGTGCTCCATCGCTGCCGCTGGAGCTGCCGGACACTGAACGATAGCCAATGTCGCGGTTAAGACCTGTGGCGGCAATGTCTTCGCCATAGTCGCCGATACTAGCGGCTCGGGCGTGCGCATAGCTGTTCTTCCTAAGATGAGGCCTATAGCGGTATGCTCCGTCAGGACGGGGAGGAGGAGCGCCGTTCTGGTGTTGCCAGACGAGCTCAGAAGCTTCATTGAGAGCAGCTTCGTAGATACGACTATCCTCATTATCCTGCGGCTGCTGTTGCTGCTGGGGAGCATCACGAATAGACATCTCCTCCATGGCATCTCGCAACGAGAAAGCTTCTTCCTTCTCCATCCATCGCTGGCCGCGTTCCATGTATGTAGCAGTCGGAACAATCTGAGAAGGCTTCAACGGCGCAGCCACCGGCTGAGACGGGTAATAGTCTCGTCCGCCAGCAGTGGCAGTAGAGTAGCGAGACGAGAAGCTCGCCGCAGCAGTGCTGGGAGCGTGACTGGGTGCTTGAGACGGTGTTCGGTAGTGGTCTGGTCCTCTCTGGGCAGCGTCCATGCTGTAGCGGCTGCGTGATGTAGGAGCAGCTCCAGCAGCAGGTGGAGGTCTTGCGCCGCCAGGTCTAGACGACCGGTGGGATCGTAGGTCGGAAAGATAGTTGGCTGTGGGAGTTTAAGGTTAGCAATTTATCGTAAGCGTGAACCTTGATCACGGCGCCACGAACCGAATTGGTCGTTATTCATGTACGAAGGCGACGGCGGCGTCACCTTGCGCGGCTTGGATTCTCGGTAGGTCTTCATGGCTACGGCGCGGGCCTGGTGAGCGTCACAGGCGACCGATGGCAGCAGAAATTAGTTGGACGAGCAGCCAAACAAACGGGAACTTCGTGAAGCTTTTGTTGATTGTGAAGTTACTTTTGGCAATGGAGGTGGGCGGGCGGCAGGTCAAGTCGTCAACGTCGAGGCCCAGTAAAATGACGGCTGTAAATGACAGTGGGGGTTGACTAGGCAACGCGCCGCACCTTTGAGTTTCACCATGAGAGAGCAGGGCCCTGCACGTATTTACATAAAACAAGAGGTATAAAATAAATAAATAAAGAGTAAAAATTCAACGCTGTAGATGTGACAGAGATTTCGTAATATAGTACAAATAAGGATTTTAGTCCTTGAAAAATAATTCGTTGTGGTTACCATCGTAGCTCTCCTTTGACGCCTTGTTCGGCTTCTGATTTTGACTTGTCTGTTTCCTTGGAGGCATCGGCAAAACCCAAGTTTTTGAATTCGTCTCTAGCCATTAAGTTTCTTGAAATGTTAGCCTGTGTCTCTCTGAAAAGGGGATATATTTCTTACTTGTCCATTCGGCATGATAGATATGACTTGGCCAGTTCTCGGCACTGGTTCTCATTGACGCCCCGGACCTGCTTCATACAGGCCAGGTATTTGGTCATGACGTCTTTGCATTCGCCTAGGATGCAAGTCAATAGTGTGATTTATTTAATAGTGAACGATTGAAAGCGTACCATCGTGGTCGAGGGGAAAGCTTCCTCTTTGGGGTCTGTGAAAAGAGTCAATGACGGGACATCGGATAGGATGTAAATGTGTAGTTACTCACGGCGTGGGCTTTGTGGTTGGCAATGCGCCGGGGCTACCGAATGTACTCATGGCTGTGATGTGTATGATTTATGGTAATATTTTTTGTTGACTGTATTGATGTATAGAGGTTGATGAAGATGATGTCAATCTGCGTTGGGATAAGTTTGCGCTGGCAGTGAGTCTTCTGTCTTGCCTGTGCAGCATTGTGGCGTCTCCACTAAATTGTTTGAGCGCTGATTGGATTAGCAGCGTAACAGCAAGACCAAGACACGCGACCGCGTTAATGTGCGGCACCCTTTTACAGCAAGACATTAATTAAATGAGTGATGAAATAAGGGCACACGTATATGAATGAATTGTCACTATACATAATTTTACTGTATATTTTAAAAATGATATCAGCTCAGTATATGGCAAAGGACAGTGTAATAACACCTGTATATTGCCAAAGCGGTGCATACCCAAGTAAACTCTAGAGCTGTACTACAATGCCCAAAAGCGGTGCATAAATAATTGTTTGATAATTGATAATCATCTTTAAATCTGACACGTTATATCCTGCATTTTCTTTTTTAGTTTATTTTTCAAATTGAGTTTAGATATGAAGTCATGACCATGATAGGCTTCCCGTTGCAATGGTGGCGCAAACATTCGATGGCCCCCCTTGCACTACGCCCATGGTGGGTGCCGGTGATGGTGCAGTGCAGGTTGCTGGATGTGGCGCAGGCGGCCGCTGGTGACCCCGGGCTACACCCGCTACCACCAGTCTCTCCACCACAGCCGAGTACCTTACATGTACTCTGCCTGTTCCCTCTACCGCCTGCAGACACGTGAACTCGCCCCCCAAACGAACCCAGAAGTGGCCAAGCCCAGCGTTTCCCGTCCTCCCAGCTTTGGATCCCAGAGACGCGCAGCGCAAATCTACTGGCCAGCGGCCTTGTCTCAACACCACCATCTGCATCCTGCCCTCGCTTTCCCTCTCCCGCGCCCCTGCTCAACAGCTACACCCACGAGCCCTCTCCTTTGCTACTCCTGTCGTCTCCCACGACTCAATACCGTCGCAATGGCAGCTCTCGGCGAGGATCTGCTCGGCACCGTCAACAAGCTCCAGGACCTCGTCTTCAACACCATTGGCAACGACTCCCTGGATCTGCCACAAATTGTAAGCCTCACCCGCCCTTGGCGCGCATCTTGTCTATTCTCCATCAGGCATCGCTAACATAATTCCCAGGTCGTTGTTGGTTCCCAATCCGCTGGTAAATCTTCCGTCCTCGAAAATATCGTCGGTAGAGACTTTCTCCCCCGAGGCAGTGGCATCTGCACCCGTCGTCCCCTCATCCTCCAGCTCATCAACGTCCACGACGATGGAACTGCTCCCGATCCCATAAACGACCCCTTCAGCTCTCCTACAGCTGCGCGACGCTCCGAGTGGGCCGAGTTCCATCACATTCCCAACCGTCGCTTCAACGACTTTGGTGACGTCAAGCGAGAAATCGAAAACGAGACTTCGCGTGTCGCTGGAAACAACAAAGGAATCAACAGACAGCCCATCAACCTAAAGATCTACTCCCCTCATGTCCTTAACCTCACCCTCGTCGATCTTCCTGGGTTGACCAAGGTACGAATTGACGCATTTTTTTTGCTACTTCTGGTGGCTCGGCTAATCCCCCCCCTCCTAGGTCCCTATCGGCGACCAGCCTACAGATATTGAAAAGCAGACGAGAAACTTGATTTCCGAGTACATCGCCAAGCCCAACAGTATCATCCTCGCTGTCTCCCCTGCCAATGTCGACATTGTCAACTCAGAGGCTCTCAAACTCGCCCGCCATGTTGATGCCCTCGGCCGACGAACAATTGGTGTTCTCACAAAACTCGACTTGATGGACCATGGCACCAACGCTCTCGACATCTTGGCCGGCAGAGTCTACCCCCTCAAGCTGGGTTTCATCGGTGTCGTAAACCGCTCGCAGCAAGATATCCAGGGCAACAAGCCCATGGACGAGGCTCTCCAGGCCGAGAACGATTTTTTCAAGCACCACCCAGCATACAGAAACATTGCCACCCGATGCGGAACGCAATTCTTGGCCAAGACGCTCAACACAACCCTCATGGGCCATATCCGCGAGCGTTTGCCCGATATCAAGGCAAGGCTTAACACGCTGATGGGCCAAACGCAGCAGGAGCTCGCTAGCTACGGAGACATGCACTTCAGCGGCAAGGAGCACCGTGGATCTCTTATCCTCCAGCTCATGACCCGTTTTGCTACCTCCTTCATCTCCTCCATCGACGGTACTTCCACGGAAATCTCTACCAAGGAGCTGTGCGGTGGTGCCCGCATCTACTACATTTTCAACTCAGTCTTTGGTAGCTCGCTCGAGTCTATCGACCCCACGTCGAACTTGACTGCCTTGGATATCCGCACAGCCATTCGCAACTCTACCGGCCCCCGACCAAGTCTGTTCGTGCCCGAAATGGCCTTTGATTTGTTGGTTAAGCCCCAGATCAAGCTTTTGGAGATCCCTAGTCAGCGTTGCGTCGAGCTCGTCTACGAAGAATTGATCAAGATCTGCCACACATGCGGCTCAACAGAGCTGTCTCGCTTCCCCAGACTACAAGGCAAGCTCATCGAGACAGTCTCCGATCTTCTCCGCGAGCGTCTCGGCCCTGCTTCCACATACGTCGAGTCACTCATCTCCATCCAACGAGCCTATATCAACACCAACCACCCCAACTTCCTCGGCGCCGCTGCCGCCATGAGCAACGTCGTCAGTGCCAAGCAAGACCGCGAACGCAAGCGCATCATCCAGGAAGAGCGCGACCGCCGAGAAAAGCGCCGCCTCAAGGAGCTGGGTGCCAACGGCGAAGCTACCGAGGAAGGCGAAGATGCCACCAACGAGCAAACCGACGTCGTCTCCCGCAAGGGTCACTCCAAGCCACGCAGCCTCTCACCCTCCGTCCACGAGACCGGCCACGGCAGCCTCGCCGCCGCCATCAACGGCCGTCCCCAGTCGCCCTCCATGAACGGCCAGGGTCTCGGCGGTGCTAGAGACACCTTCCTGAACTACTTTTTCGGCAAAGAAGGCATCACAGCAAACCACGTCGCCATGCCCACAGCCAACGGCGGCCGCCACATCAGCCAAACCTCTGAGCCCAACTTCTCCACCAGCCTCCGTCGCGAAGAGAGACTCCCCTCTCGCCCAGCCGCGCCACCACCTCCCGCCAACATCGTGGACGACTACGACCCCACGGCGCGCAGCTACGGCCTGGCCTCCCACCTGGGCGAATCCAACGAACCGGCCCTCACGGACCGCGAAGCCATGGAAACCGAGCTCATCCGCGCCCTCATCTCCTCCTACTTCAACATTGTGCGCGAATCCATCGCCGACCAAGTCCCCAAGGCCGTCATGCACCTACTCGTCAACCACTGCAAGGAAGTCGTGCAGAACCGCCTCGTCAGCGAGCTGTACAAGGAGGCCCTCTTCGAGGAGTTGTTGTATGAAGATGACGCCGTCAAGAAGGAGCGCGAGAAGTGCGAGACACTGCTACAGACGTACCGCGAAGCCGCCAAGATTATCGGCGAGGTATTATAAACATATACACAGACATCAGAAGACTTCTTGTTATGAGTCAAGTCCTAGACGAAAACGATCATCTCCTGTACAAGTTTTTTTTTCATGCATCGCATATTCATTTGCATTGAACAGTATAAAAAACTAGAGGAGACATCATCTGACGAGAAAGACGAAATTTCATGTAAAGGGGCCGAAAGGGTTGGTGTTTTGTAAAAAAGATGAGGGGGACTTTGCATCGACACAACTGTGAATCGGTTTCGCTTGCGAGTCTCCCTCTGGCGAGTGCGTGTACCATCTATCTGTGCGAATTTTTGCTCTTTTTTTTGGTTCTTGTTTTTTTCAAAGTCGTTGTTTTTGCAAGGCTTCGTTGGGTTGTACCACTACATAATCACTGTTGTGGGAGAGAGGGAGATGAGAGAGAAAGAAAACTTTGCCGCTCAATTTGTTTATTACGGAGTGGGAAAGGGGACGGAACGAGATGGATAGGAAAACCATGGACAACTGGGTTGTTTCATTGTTAGCTTTATAACTAAACTACACTCTTCATTTTCTTGCATTGGTTCTTGCGTTCGTAATGTGTCGTACATGTTTGTGCTTGACTAGCTTGTAGTAATTGGGTACCCTTCTTCATTGTCCGGACACGTTGTGGTTGGGATAAATATAGCAAAGGGCAATTGTAAGTGACTGTCTGGACGACTGTTCTTGTACTGCACCGGGTCTATAGTAACTCTGGACTGTCGTGATGTGCAGGAGGACAGGCAATGGTGCTCGTATCCTTTGCATCGTAGACGCTCACCAGTGCACAAGATGACCCAGGTGCAGATTGCTCATGAGAGACTCCTTGATAGCTGCCCGAATACTATCCAGCAGCCGAAGGAGCGTCCTGGGGGCTTGGCACCGGTTGCTGAAGGAATGTGTGACCTGCTGGAGCATATATGGCGGCTGATGGCTGTAGATTTCGAGAGAGGCTTACGATCTACATGGACAAAAGAGAGGAAATCAGGTGGCGATGCCTAGACCTGTGCCACATCTCGTTGAGCTGCCGAGTAGTCTTGCTTAATTTCAGAATGAAATTCGCTCCGAGGCAGAAGATCCTGTTTGACTCTCTTGCTGGACAGCGAATTTTCTTCTGCGTCCTCGAGTGGCCGTTTCTTGCCTTCGGTTAGGTTAGGATGTTCCTCCCAATCTGTAGCCGTGTCTGCACCGTTTGAGCTGCCAATCTGCCTTTTTTGTGCCGCCTTGGGAGCCTTCCATTTCTTCTTTTCGCCCCGTCGATCTGAAACCTGTGAATCTCCGGGACTTTCGAGGGCTCTCTTCATCGGCACTACTGCCTTTGTTTCGACAAGTGTGGAATCCGATTTGCTTATGGCTGCTTCAACCTTGTCCGTCTTAGAAGCAGGGCTAAGAGACAACTGATCTGCAGCAGATGCCGTACATGTTTGTTGCACCGGGTCACTTGCCGAGGTGTCCAGTGCGGGACTGGCAGGAAAGAAATTGTCCAGAGCTTGGAAAACAGGATCGATGAGTTCTGCTGCCTTGAGCTCTGGAATGGCCGTCATTGGCTTTGGAGTCACTGATTGTCCTGTTGGCAGGCTAGGGAAGGCCTGCAGATACATGCTGCGAACAACAGACGACATTTTCCCCGACTCCCTGGTCCAAGCCTCAAGTAATCTGTTAAGCGGAACAAAAATCATATCCTTCCGCCAATCCGACTGGCCTTTAAGCAAGCTTTGCTGCCCGTAATGCTCGTCATAGAAGTGTTCGACGATGGCACTCAGTGGCTTTCTCTTCAGCTTCTTTGAAGAGATGTGACAGGAGGTACAGCGAATGACGTTGCAAGAACGTATTTCCTCCATACAATCAGCCTGCAAAATGTCTCGAAACAACTCCAGAGTAATGACTTGACTGTTCTCATTGTATTTTCTCACCAGCTGATCGATGAGTATTCGAGCCTTGACGAAATTTGTAGTAGTATCGGGGAGATTGTACCACACATCGATCGCAGTGGAGCAGATTGTCTTCATCAGAGGTTTGTTTTGAGAAACTGCTGACTTGTTCTCGTCTTCTGCATCAAGACTGACTGTCTCCAGTCGAGAGGCGGCTTTCAACGTATGTTCGTGGACCTCGCTTATGTCAGGGCAAATCGGCGCTCTATGACAGAAAACGAAATCTCTTGGCCATTCTGCAGCCATATCGATAGCCTTGTTACCGGAATGAAATTTTAAAGAGTGTTTCGAAGAGTAGTGACTCAAAAGTCCGTTCAAATTCAGCTTCTTTGTGCGGATAAGGCACTTCGGGCAGAGGAATAGAGTACTCCAGCCTCCCAGATGCTGCGACATCATTTGCTCAAAAATCCATACCAAATACCTCAGGGTAAGAAACGGCTTTGCCAGAGGATCAAGGAATCCCCCAGACGGATTATTATTGGCAGCTTTGCTTTCAAATTCGTTGAAGAAGGCACTCCGGATGTGTGACAGCGCCTCGGTGGCAAACCGACCACGATCTTTCGGTGGCACAACATTCACACGACGCCAATCCAAGCGCCAGTAGTCAAAGAGGTAATCTTTCAGCTTCTTCTTGATGAGGATATCCAAAGCTTGTCCCCGTACCTTCAACTTGGTCGCCGCTTTAAGCTTCGTCCCTGCCTCTGTCCGCTCTGCAACCATACTAGGAAGCAATGAGTCCCATTCCGCGACGTTTAGAGGAGCAGCAACCTGGATAGCTTCTCGAAAAGATGTCATGTGGGCTAATAACCGGTGAGACATTGGAGAACTGATTGTCAGAGCCAGCTTCTCGATTTGGACTCGGCGCAGCTGCCGCAACTCATCATCGTCATTCTCTTCAGCTCTCGACGACGACTGTTCGTCATTTGGAGCAGCAGCTTTCAACAGCGCCTCCTCAGATTTCAGGCACATTTGTTCGCCATCTAGAACGGCGTCTTCCGATGGACAACTCTCTTCTACGTATCTGTATGGAAGAGAGGAAGTAGAAAAGTATTCCTCATCTTCGCTCCTAGACGGATCAGTAAGAAGCAAGTCCATCGTGTCTGACGGTCCTTGACTGTTGGGCAGACCAATGTATCGTCGGCGAAAACAAAACAAAATCTTGATACAGCAGCACAGATGAAGATGGTCTCCGAGAACAAAGACAATAGGAAAGATGGAAAATGATTCTCAAGACTGTCAAGACAGAAATCATACGAAAAATCGGCAAGACAGTCACGAGACGAGCACCTGTCCGCCAAGTCAACACTCCAACACCAGCTGTCCATATTAGCCCTCCATCACACACCCAACATTGGACAACAGACATCCCAAATTCACACAAAAGCAATGTACAATATGTTCGAAATGTCCAAATAATAAATCAACAAATCACGCTTTTCAATGTATTGAGTTGAGGTGTTATCTAACCCGAACCGTCCCAGTGCCGCCAAACTGCCAGCATATCGCAAACCCAAACCAAGCCATAGCCAAAAGCAAACAAATACCCAAATTCCACATCGTATTTCCTTCATATCATACAGCGCATAAATTAAAACTTCTAGCATCTATCCCATATTGGCAACATTAAATGATCCAGATCCGAAGCCTGTTCCGTTTCCAGATTGTGGCGAGTCCTCGAGATTTTGGTCAGCGTAGATCTGGAAGCTCTGATCCGCGGCACCAAAGTTGGACATTTGCGTATAGTTCTCAAAAGTATTCTACCATCCAGTTAGCATCAATG
Organism: Simplicillium sp. C3G150-2; assembly: GCA_022702485.1. Classification (NCBI taxonomy): domain Eukaryota; kingdom Fungi; phylum Ascomycota; class Sordariomycetes; order Hypocreales; family Cordycipitaceae; genus Simplicillium; species Simplicillium sp. C3G150-2. The sequence goes on along the minus strand of JAJIYY010000008.1, from coordinate 1,382,610 downwards.
AATTTGAATCAAATTGTTGAGTTTTGTAACTTACCCAGTCAAAATTAGCAGCAAATTCAGCTTCGGCATTTGGACCATTTCCAACACTCGTAAACATAGATAGTGGCGACATTGGACCGCTTGTATTCATGCCGTTCATGGGGAAGTCTTGTCCACTTAGAGGAGGCAGGCCAAAGTCCATGCCCACGAACGGACCGGTACTCGTGGCTGCGAATGGATTCGCATCCTGAGGGAAGTCGGTCATGCCCGCAGTGGACAGGAGACTTTGAGGGAAGCTGGGTGCTTGATCCATGTTGAGACCAAAATCGAGATTGGGCGTCATCACGTTGTTACCCTCGGGAGAAGCCTTGTTGCTCTGAGGCGGCGTGCGAATCTTGTCAAGCATGATGTCGATGACCTTGGATGCCTTGAAAGCCTCCATGGAGGTGTCGGCAAGTTTCTTCCAAATGCCTCTAGCGTTCTCGAGTGTGCTGATCATCTTGGATCTCTGCTCCGCATCCCAGATGAAATTGCCTTCGGAATCTTGAGGGTCATTGTTTTGAATGGCAATGTTGTCATAATGCAGATCCAAGATGATAAGCATGGCGGGCATCACGAATTCCTTGGTGGCGATAGACTTAATGTACCAGCTGACAGCGCGTAGCCTGCCGGTGGGCAAAGACTCGCGGTGGAGAGTCGCCAAGTGCTCCATGGCTTCCATAGATGCCTCAATTGCCCTACGACGTGAGTGTGCGTACCGAGGATTCTGTCTCGCCCTAGGAAGATACTTGCGGTGCAGCAAGCAAATAATCTTTTGATACAGCGCATTGATGTTGAATCTTGCCACAATAAGTGTGACAGGATCATGGGATCCATTCAAATTTGTCAACTTCAGATGCGGTGGCAGCTCTTGCATGATTTGCCGCAGCTTGGCATCAAACCGGACAACTTCATCGTACTGGAAACCCTTGCTGACTCTGTTGGTAGCTTGCAAAATATTGCCCAGTTCGAAACATAATCTTGCTTTACAAATCATGTAAGAGATAGGTGTCGGTTCAGCGAGTGGGCGAGGAGTTGGGAGTTCCTTGATGGTTGGGTAAAAGTCGTCGTCGAGGAGGTTGTTAGGTAATTGCGTATCGCAGTCAGCTTCCACAATCATGCTGGGCAAGGAGACTTGATGCGAGAACATGATGTCTGCCATTCGAATAAGCGCCCAGGTTCTCCTTCGCATTTCCTATTCCCAGTTAGTCTCCATGTCAGTATTTTGGATTGGACGAAACCTACAGCTTGATAGGGCGTAAGCGAAGGAAACCATTTCGCATCTCGGTGGTATCCCATGCGAATGGCAATTCTTGTGATCATAGACTGGATAAGCCACAGTCCCAAGTCGGCGTCCCATCTTGACGAATACTCGCCGAAAACGTAGAGGAGCATGGTCTCTACGGTGTGCTCAGTGGGCTTAGTGTAGTCGCCCTTGACGAGACACTGCACGGTCCTCAATCTGTACTCAGCCGCCAACTCGACGGATCGGCCTTTCCAATCAGCCGGCTCGTCGCCAACTTTCTGATAACTCAGCATGGCGAGACACAGGATCGAATAGAGAAGACCAAGCCACATGATGGGGGTCTTGTTTGGGTCCTGCCAATGAGCCCGCAATTGCTGCAGAAATGTCGGGCCGTGGATAATGCTGACTGCGTTGTCCATCGAGTTGAAGTAGCGGCTGCACAGGGTCAAGACACTCGATTTCGGGGGGAGAGCCGTGCGAAGCTCAATCTCAGAAGCGGGCGTTGCACCCAGCAGTAGTGTCGGTCCTTCTCGAGCAGCTATGGGTTTTGATGACTTGACACGCTCATAACTTGACTCCAGTTCCTTTTTGTGTGATGTGAAGTAGTTTTTGACGTCAGAAATGTCGGCAAGAATTGTGTGCCAATGCTCGTGTCCAATGTACATGGACTTGCCCTTGTCTGCATCCACCTTGAGCACGCCAAGCGACGCAGCCAATTCGGTGTCGTCGTCGCTATATTCCTCTTCTTTCACTGCCACATCCGCCTCACGATCTAATCGTGCTGACGAAGAGCTATCTGTGGCGGATTGTGAGATGGAGGGGTTGTGTTGCGCGGCAAAAGCAGCAGCGGTTTGATCGACAGTCGCGCCATTATGCATCAATGACAATACTAGCCCTTCCAGTCTGTCTATTCGATTTTGCATATCATCTGGGCTGAGGTCTGCCGCATTCTGGCTCTTCTTGGAGGATGTGGGGGTTGCATAGGTACAGGATGATGTATCCATGCCCTCGCGTTTTGTGCAATTCGTGCAAGGATGTTGTCGGTCGCATTTCCTACATATTGTTAGTGGGCAATTTACAGTGCGGTCTCAACCAGTGGCAATTCTCACAATCTAGTAAGTTGTTAGCGATGTGGTCTTTAGATGTGCGGGGCGGTCTACATACTTTCTCGTTCGGCAAGGATAGCAACTCAAGGGAACACGATTCCTCTTGCGAACTACACGGTAGCTTTCCTCTGGGGATCGAGAGCCCAGTGAGGGGTTCGTGGACGGTGGTGTTGGGGTCATATTGGCGATGTTTCAGCTAGAAATGATGCTGCGATGGGTAGGACGGAAGTGGGAAGAGTGTTGCTGAGTTTTTGCGCAGCTCTAAATATACGAGTGCTTGACAGTCTGAAGCCTATATTGCAACGAAATGCATTGAAGCGCGGACAATAGTGCGTCTTGGCAGATGGTCCAATGAAGAGTCGCAAACGATGACTCAGTGCAACCAGACGTATCGGTGATAGCTGCGAGGAAGCGGGAGGTTTTCGATTCGGATTTATCGAGCACAATGAGGTTGCAGAAAGCGCCGAGTGGTTGCCCAATGCGGGTGGTACCGCAATGAAATGACGACTAGTAGAGTGGTGGTCTGGTGTCGAGTATGCTAGCTCGGAGCGCGTATAGATGCGATACGTAGTTTCAGTCAAGGGAAGAGGATAGAGATGTTGAGGGAGCGAAATGAGGAGAAGAGGAGGAAGAGCAGATCGAAAAGCGCATAAGCAAGTGATGTCTGGATGAATTTTGGACGTCAGCGAGGTCCCATTGATAGCCTGTTCCGCGTTGGTCTCAGTGGAGGAGGGGGATGCACGAGCCAGGGTTTCCTTTCTTTGGGCGCAGCAGCTGGCAGGGTCGGGACCGATCAGAGGGACTGTGGGAGCTGCGAGGGGACTTCCAGAGGGCACTACGTACCGCTTCGGGGATTGGCACCGCAAACTCCGACCGCAAGCAGCAGGCGAAAGAGCAGCATAAAAGCGCAAAAGAGCGAGGAAAAAAGTGGCGTAGCGGTTGCTAAACCTTCTGGAGGAACCCACTCGACCACTGAACAGACTTCTGCTGAGTCCACTGAGTCCACTGATGCCCTGCAGACTCCACTGAGGCCAGTCGCTGATGGAAACTCACCGATGCTTGATTGAGTGTGACAAGAGGCTCTGTCGACGGATGTTTCCTTGATGATGAGAAGCAATAATTGACGAGTTTCACCAATCTGCTAGTGAAAGTGAAAAAAAAAAAGGAAAAAAAAAAAGGACTATGAATTGGAAGAAACATATCATCACTGTAGCTACACCCTCCCGTCCACACTCTGCTTGATTGATTTCAAAGCAATCCCCATCCATCCCTTCACCGTTGCATCGCCAGCTTCACCCGTTGACCAGGTCTAGGCTTCCACTAACCACGCACTGAGCGACACCCAGACACACGCCCAGCGATCAGGATGACTCACAGAACTAAACCCCAGTCGAATACAACAAAACAAAACAAAAAACAGCCACTGCCACTTCTTATTTGCCAGATTAAACAGCCTTGTGGGTTCTCGCGACCGGCCTGCTCATGGTGTCCGGACGTGCCGTCAGCATGCCACCGTTCAAACAACAGCGCTCCACTCCCGCTGCGCTCCCTGTCTGCGGCCTACGATGCGCTGTAGTTTGGCGCTAAAATGCCATGGAATCCACTGAAGCCACAACATGTGCTCCCAAACCAGACTCCCACTACATCACCATCCCTACATCACAGCAGACAATTCATTATACACGTCTCGGTACATTAAAGCACTGTCATAATTTTTTTTTTTATTTCGTTACAACCCCCGGGTTCTCCTAATCCGTCTACAATTTCCCAATCGAAATCCTGTTCCGTACCGTATTGGACTGCCAGAGCTAGAATATGCAACATCTTTCTTGAATAACGAAGCATCGTCACAAGATCAGCCGTCAAGACAGACTGATAAATTGCATGCAATTCATCTAAACACTCTGTTCACAGTCCACCTTCCAATCTCGGACAATCTTATTGCCAATGGCTGTGCCGGACTGGTATCTTGTCCAAAACCAATATCATATCTGCGGATGCCTCAACGAGCATCTCGCATATAACCTGCCGTTTCGCTAACACGACAGTTCATCTCTCGAATCTGTCTTTATTTCTCAACAGACCGAGTTTTAGTCCATCATTTGCATTAGTCATGGAACTCCTCAAGCGGCAGCATCAGCAGTTCCGCCGACGCTGTAAGGCTTGAAGAAGTCGGCATCGTTGCCAAGCTCTTCCTTGATCTGTAATAATGTCAGTACCGAATTTACACCAGTGATAAATCAGACGTATACATACAATGTCCAATCCTCCGACCAACTCGCCATCGATCCACAATTGGGGGTAGGTTGGCCACTCAGCGTATTCCTTGAGTCCTTGACGAACCTCGTCGTCTGCCAGAATGTTGAAGAATCCGTACTTGACAGAGTTCTCTCGTAGCATACCGACCAGCTGTCGTGAGAAACCGCACTGTGGTGAGCTGGGCGTACCCTTCATGAACAACATGACAGGCGCGGCCTTTACGAGATCCTCCAGACGCTTGAACAATTCCTCCTTGGCCTTCTCGGGGTCGACATTTTCCTCCTTTTCGGTACCAGCAGCGGCAACCGTGCCGTTGGGACCCTCAGCTGGTTGTGCGCCGCCTTCCTTCTGGGCGTGCTTCTCGATCGCGGTGCGGACCTTGACGGCGTTGCTTCCGCTAACAGTCTCGACGACCTCGCCGTTGCGCAGAAGGACGAGGAAGGGAACGGCGGTGACGTCGTAAGTCTCGCTAATATCGCTCAAGTCCTCAGCGTTGACGGAGACCCATTTCGTGCTCAAGGGCTCGGTGACGGGGTATTCTGAAGCCAGTGTTGACAGGACGGTGGCCATCTGCGCACATGGAGCGGCCCAAGGAGCGTGGAATGAGACGACCAGCAAGGTGCTGGCAGGCACAGAGCCCAGGATCTGGCTCCACTGCTCGTCCGAGGTGACTTCTGTTATCGTCGACATGGTGCGTGTGTAAAGGTCGAGAGCTACAGTACAGAATTGATCGAGAGAACTGTTGTATAAACGAGGAGTTGTTTGCGTTGAAAATGGTCGGACGAGCACAAATTTGGCGGGGCAAGATTTTTGTTTAGTGATGAGCGCAGGCGCATTCCCAATGCCGGCGTTCGGAGAGGGGCGAAAACACTTTAGCGGGCTTTGCGTCAGTTCTGCAGCACCTTGTGCTATCCGAGCCTCTGAGGGAGCGAGTAATGGTTGGTAATGCAGCCTCCGTAGAGGTGCTTTTCCAGTGCTGTGCCAAGGAGTACAAGCTGGACAGCGCAGTTTTCGGTGGCAAATGCAAGTACCCTTCAAGGCCTAGCCACAACTCGTTAGCTGCAACAGCCCGCCCATCCAGCACAGCCGCACACAAGCCTCACTTATGCTCGTAAGCGGTAACCCGGCCACCCCGCTTCAGCACCTCCAGCTCCAGCGCGACTACGTCAATGCCAACGTCTTCTCTTGCTTTCCAGGGGATACTTGCGAAGCCTGTAAGACCGATCTTCCTCCTGCATTCGCATTCTATTTTTTTTCTGTTTATTGACCTCGCAGCAGCGCATCACCATTGAGCGCTCGAGACCCTTCTCTGTTCTCCTTTTCCTTTAACCAGCAATCCCCAGCGGAGGAGCTGTTCCTTCAACCCCCTCATTTGTCTCAAATCAAGCTCTGTCGAGCTACGCGGCTTCCCCGGTCACTCACGACAGCTCCCACCACCGCCCGATTGGACGCTAAACCGAACCCTACACATTTGCCAACTCTCAAGGCACGCATCTAACTGCAGAATTATTCATTACTTACCATGGCGTCGTTGAACCTCTCAATCAACGGCCCGGCTATACGGAGCAGCTACAACGGCGTCGTAAACGGCGCTGTCCCTGCCAACAACTCCCCAACGTCTGCCAAGTGGGCTCTCTTCTCCGTCCAGGCCCCATTGGCCAACGCCTTCCAAGATTCTGGCTCAAAAGAAAGCGTTCTCAAAGTGCAGAGCACCGGTGGTATGTCATGACGAAGATGACCGCAGTGGGCTGGCAGTGCTGACTGGACTACAGAGGGCGAACTCACCGATCTCATTGAAGACTTCAGCGAAGGCCGCATTCAGTTTGCTTTCGTCAAAGTTCAGGACCCTAACACTTCTCTTCCCAAGCATGTTCTCTTCGCCTGGTGCGGCGAGGGCGTGCCAGAGCGCACAAAGGGCTACTTCACTAGCCACCTGAATGCTGTCTCTAAAGTCCTCCACGGCTACCATGTCCAGATTACAGCAAGATCCGATAGCGACCTTGATCCCGCGATTGTTATGCAAAAGGTAGCTGACGCCTCAGGAGCCAAGTACTCTGCTGGTAGTGCTCCCAGCCCAGGCACTGGTGGAGCTCCTCCCCCAATCAAGTCGAAACCCGTCTTCACTCCCACCTCTTCAAGCGCCGCGCGCAACCCCCTCGTCGCCGCTCGCTCACGTAGAGACCAAAACGTCGATGAGGATGGCTGGGGTGACGATGCTCCCCCTGTTACGAGAAGCCAGCTCGAGAAGGTCGATTCCGCATACAAGCCAACAAAGGTCAACATCGGAAACCTCTCTCAGCAGAGCGAGCCCTCGCGCTTTACCCCTAGCGCGCGAGCTAATGAGCCCAAGCCAGACATCATTGGTGGCAGCTACCAGCCAGTGGGCAAAGTAGATATTGCGGCCATTCGAGCCCAGGCCAAGAATAAGCAAGATGACAGACCGACAATTGTTAAGGGTGCCTATGAGCCTGTAGGCAAGGTAGATATTGCCGCTATCCGCGCAAAGGCCCAGAAGCCCACTCCCGAACCCCAACAGCAGCAGCAACAAGAAGAAGAGCCCGAAGCGCCCAAGCCCCTCTCCGAACGCGCCGCCGCTTTCTCTCAACCTGCTGCCTCGGAACGCTTGACTTCACTCCCCAAGCCAAAGGTCGCAAACAAGTTTGGCGGAGCTTCTAGCTTCACTGGCACCAAGGCCCCTCTTCCAGGAAGCGCTGGACTCACCGGACCCGGAGCTCCCACTAGCACCGTTCCCGTGGCCGGCACCAGCCGTACATTTGCCGACGAGGGCGGCAAGACTCCTGCTCAAATCTGGGCCGAGAAGAAGGCTCGAGAGCGTGGATCTGACGTTGGCGTCCCTGCTCCTGCCACCACTACTGCCTCCATCCCCGTTCAGAAGAGCGGCGAATGGAAGAGCGGATACTCAGGAAAGTCGTGGGCACCAGTCCAGACCTCTGGCTATGGCCAGCAGGCTCAAGGAGAAGTCGTTTCGGAACACGGAACTGGTAACGACCAACAAGCCGAGGAGTACGAAGACGATCACACTGATGTTAGCGCCCTGCGCGATCGCTTCAAGAACAGCGCCCCCATCTCAGCAGGTGCTCCTCCAGTCCCCAGAGACACCCACGACTCAGCTCGCGATGTCGAGGAGGAGCAGGCTCCCCCTCCCCCTCCTCCTTCTGGCTCAAGACCTTCTGGCGGCTTTGCCTTGCCTGGACTTCCCACTCGACCACCCCCTCCTACCGAGGAAGAGGAAGAGGAAGACCCTTCTGCCTATGAGCAGACACATGAGCGCGAGGAGTCTCCTATCCGCGTAGCCCAACCCGTTAGCCATGCTCGTGAGCCATCTCCCGAGCCTGAGCCGGAGCCCGAACCTGAACCCGTTCGCGCTCCCGTACCACCACCTCCCGCCCCTGTTGAGGAACCACAGTACGAGCAACACGAGGAAGAGCCAGCGCACGCTGCAGGAGGCGGCGATATCCGCGCCGTCGTCATCTACGACTATACCAAGGACGAGGACAACGAAGTTGAGCTTGTCGAGGGCCAGATGGTGACCAACATTGAACAAGTCGACCCTGATTGGTGGATGGGCACCAACCACCTCGGCGAGCACGGTCTGTTCCCCAGCGCCTACGTCGAAGTCATTGAAGAAGACGATGGCGGCGCCGAACCCGAGCAACATGCGGCGCCACCACCTCCAGCCCCCGCGGAGCGTGCCGTACCTGCAGCTCCTGCAGCCGCTTCGGGCCCCTCTGCCACTGCCTTGTACGACTACGAAGCAGCGGAAGACAATGGTAAGTTTTGTCACACTGGAGTATATCATGAATGGAGGTTGACTAACACATCTGTAGAACTAAGCTTCAACGAAGGCGACAAGATTACCAACTTGGAGTTCCCTGATGAGGATTGGTGGTTTGGACATGCCAATGGGCGCCAGGGTCTGTTCCCATCCAACCATGTTGAGCGCGACTAGAGACGGTGATGGGAGATTGGGTCGAGGTCAAGCATGGATTTTTCTTTGTTGGTGGATAATGCGATGAATGACATTATGTAGGGTTGAAGGTTAGCATATAGAACGAATCAATCAATCAATTGTAGCTTTTTCAAATCTGTCTGACAGTATCGAGTATAGTTGAGGTTATTGCCCCTGCTCGTCATAGATGGCTCGTCGCCAGCTTATTGCACGGCCATAACATAGCGCTAAGGGCCGGTATGCTATAGTATGCGTAGCAACATAAATGTCCAAAAAAACAAATGTGAGTTAGCCAAGGGCATATTTGACGCCAACACTACTGTAAAACTTGCGCGATGGATGTGTCCACAGTGATCCGCTGCTGTAAACGCTACAAGTAGATAGAGGTGTAATGGAAGGATGGCTGGCTCTAAAGGAAGGCTCTCAGGTACTTGTCCAGTACATTGGGGGAATGAGTTTTAGCGGGTTCACAGCCACGCACACATAACCCATTTTTGGCCGTCTATTGTTTTTCTTGACTTGGTACCTATACCCAGGTAATTTACAGTGGCAGCTCTAATATTGGCTCCGTAGCCTGATGTACACCTTGGCACACAGTGTCTGTCCAATGCCTGTCAGCGTCTTGCCGCTTAGTCCACCTCTGATGCAGTCGGTCGCAGAATATGAAACTGCTCCATTGCGACCCAATCAATTTCTAGAAAGTCCAATATAAAAATAAAAAAGGCCCCGGCATTCCCGTCCAGTAAATGTAGAGTGTCAGCGAGCGATGCGCCGCGCCCTGTTTGATGCTGTTGCCCCCTGCAGGATCCAGTGGACGGGAAGAGCAGGCCACAAAAGGCGGGAACGAAGGTCGGCTCCGCCCCACGTTTTCGCTGTGTGGCTTGGAAAGGTAGGGAATTAACGATGCTGCTTTACTCGAACAAAACAATGCCATTCTATGGTGTGGTAGACTGTCTGCGCCACCATCAACATGTGCCATATTCTACTAATTATGACCATATCTCTGCCAAGCTACAACTCTCGTGACTTGATTAGCACTGTCTGGCAATTTTGGAGTTTGTGTTTTATTTATGGTGGGCGGCTTATTACACTCTGCAGCGCCAAGAGCAGGGTATAGGACGAACGATAGAAAATGTTGGGTACCCAGTCGTACAGGCACCTGTCAGTATACCTGGGTGCTACCTAGGCTCCGATGTACGGACATATGATCTACCACCATACCACATGCACTGATGCTGGGCTTTTGTTCATGATTCAAAAATAGAGAGGCAAATGACGCGCACTTTTCTTGCGATTCCCAGTAAAGACCATATTGGGAGAATATCGTGGCGCCGTGGCACAGTGCATACGTCTCCCCTCCACCTTAAAGCGGCTCTCCAAAATGACGACCCTTTGGGGGGGCTCTAGCACAGCCTCCCAGGGTCCAGCGCAGTACCTGGTGCAGCGCAGCCATGATACAGGTACTAGACGTACTGTAACTGCACAGTGTACAAACACTTCACCAAGTACCGCGGCCAAATGTCCTCAGCACGGCCCAATCCTTTGCGACAATTCGTCTCTCTGTCCCCCACCGCTCACTCGCTCACTACTACCTACGCGCCTCTTCTCTCTCTCTCTCTTCTCTCCAAACTAAATCCTTCCTTTTCCCTAGACTACATTATCCCATCCCACCCTTTTTTCCCTTTCTTCCCTCCTTCACACCTTATTTCAAACTAAAACAACACACACACACCTCTCTTTCACCAGTCCCTACCGTTTTCACTCCCTCAAACATCTTTCATCATGGCCAGCCAAGACTACTACAACCAAGGAAATCAATATCCTCAGGCCCCCCAACAGGTAAAGCACCCCAGCTCCGTTCCTTTTTTTTTTTTTTTTTTTTTTTGGTAGTCGCGAAATCAGGCCAGCTAGCTCAGCCAAGACCTGCGTCACCGATTGCCGCGACGATCCCAATTGCGCCCAGCGCCCATCACCCAAAGAACTTAATGGTGTCGCAACAACGCTGTCGCAACAACGCTGTCGCAACAAATGCTAACAACGACTTTAGAGCTACCCTCCTCAGGGTCACTACCCTCAGCAAGGTGGCTATCCTCAACAACCAGGCTACCCTCAACAAGGAGGCTACCCCCAGCAAGGCGGCTACCCAAGCGGCCAGCCACCAATGCAGTATCAACAGGGTGCTCCTGAACAGGGTCGCGGAAGCAAGGGCGGCAGCAACAACTGTTTGATGGCCTGTATTGCTGCTCTGTGCTGTTGCTGTGTCGCCGAAGAGTCTTGCGAGTGCTGGTAAGTCAATTGGCCCAAAAACCCTAACAAAGTGACACTCTCTAACTAAAGGCCTTAGTCTCGAATGCTGCGAATGCCTCTTTTAAGCAGCCGCGAACCGATCCGAGGTTAGAAGACACTGTTGATCGCGTGTCTTTCCTCAAACCCCACAAGCTAGCTTTTGATTCTGGAGAAGCTCCAAAAAAAATTATCAACATCTGGATACGCCTTCTCTGATTTTGTGTCTGAAACGCTGTGGCTCTTTCGATTGACGTGCGAGTACATATCCAAGCTCACCAGTCTGCTGCTTTATTACGATAAGAAAACCTGTTAAAGGCACGACCTTGTGTTTGAAGATAGTATAGTTCATTTGAGGGATTGTAAAGGACCAACCGATGGCCCGCTTTGGGCCAACTTAATTGATCGAGGGCATGAAATTTCAAAGGATGTAGAAGTGAAATCTGCCCCTGATAACTGAGCTTTGATCCTTCTTTATAAACCGTTTGCCTTATGCTACCCGAGAGTGTCCTTCTCTTTTCAGACTGCGAATACCCAGCACTTTTTTCAAAGCATCTCTGCGTCTACTCTTGGAGGCTTGAGTTGGTACGGCCGTATGTGTCGACGATGATGGAGTAGAACTTGTCGTATTCAGATCCACCATAATTTGATGCAAGGACCGAATATCCTTGGGTGACGCCCCATCACTTTGCTCAAGGCCACTATAGGCACTCTCATAGTATCCTCTGGCATCTTCTAGTCGGCCTTGGTGTTTAGACAAATCTCCTAGGGTTTTCCTGGTGTTGATTACTAGGTGATGAGTGTCGAAACTTGCAGCTGGTATAGCCTTCTTGTATCTGGTCATGGCGTCTAGATATATCTCTTCGGCTCTCTTGACCTTGCCTTGAAGCTTATAACAAAGTCCTAGGCTGTAGATCGTACTCAAAGTTGATGCGTGATTGGGTCCCAAGTTCTTCTCCTTTCCTATAAGTGTACGCAGATACATCTTCTCGGCTTCCTCAAACTTACCTTGGTCTGTATAAAGAAGACCGAGATTATTGACTATATCTAATGTTGATGTATGGTCAGGTCCCACGAGCTTCTCCTGTCCTGTAAGGGCATACAGATACATCTTTTCGGCTTCCTCAAGCCTCCCTTGGTTTCCATAAAGATTTCCTAGATTATAAGTCGTATCTATTGCTGCTTCATAACCTGGGAGCCGTCCTTTCTTATGTATAGCAAGTGCGTGTAGATACAACTTCTCGGCGTCCTTAGTTTTGCCTTGGTATGTATAAAGATTTCCTAGATTGTTGACTGTAATTAGTCTTGATGGATAATCTAGTAACTTCGCCTTCTTATAGCCGGCAAGGGCGTGTAGAAACGTCTCCTCGGCTTTCTTGAACTCTCTTTGCTCTGTATAAAGGTAGCCGAGGGCATTGACCGTCTCTAGTGTTGATATATGATTGGATCCGAAAGCCTTCGTTTTTCCGGCAATTGCGCGCAGGTATATCTTCTCGGCTTCCTCGAACTTGCCTTGGTCTGTAAGAAGGAAAGCCATCTCGTTGAAGGCCCAATACAATTCCCTACCTCCCTCCTGACCCAAAGTGCTACATACTAATGCATGTGGGAGAAGTCTTCTATTAAGAAGGTGCTGCCGCGAGTAGCGGTTTGTGTGAATACGAGACACTAGACATAGTAATGCATCATCTAGCAATGGTCCGTTGCCCCGCTCATTCAACACATTAAGAGTCCAGGAGTGTAGACAGCTGTGGATATTATAGCCCCTTGATTCAATGAGATTATCGCTGAAAGTATGTGGCTCGACAAATCCGTAGTCTTGCAATGTTCCCATTGCGTTGTTAAAATTCAGCTCGTCGGCTAAACCATGGAAAGGGCTAGCAGAGTATTCTCCAATTGGCTGAAGAAGCTCAAACCAGACATCTTTATTATCAAAGAATGCCCACCATTGTAGTAGTTGTGCTGCAAGAGGGTCCTGATCTCGGACTTGCTCATAAGAAATTTGCCAGGTAGAACATAATGTACGATCTTTGTAAGATCCCAAGTTTCGTATACCAGTGTGAAGCCTTGTCCATGATGTTTCGTAGAGCCGGAGATAGTCCTCGAAGCTTACTGATGGTACTCGTCTCAGGTATGTACCAGCTGTAGCAAGGGCAAGAGGAAGACCGTCAAGCTTTTCTGCAAGTATCTTTGCTTGCAAGCCTGCATTATTTTAGTATATGATTAATATGTAATAGATGCTTTATGTTCTTACTGTTAGATAGTCCCTCTCGACCAGAGGTAGAGGAAAGGATCTCTATGCTATCCTGGATATTTTCAAGCTTTTTAATTGAGATTCGATGCCCTATATCGACTTGTGACAACCGTGTCGTCACAATAATTGAGCCTTGCCAAGACGCAGGAAGAAAGTGATTGATATCAACTGCTCCGTCATTCGTTTGGTTAGGGAGTTGTGGATTATCGTAATTATCGAAAACAAGAAGCCATCTGGTATTGTCTCGCAGACTAAGCCATGCTTTGACAGTATTGATTACTTCTTCTTGATCTCCGTGCAGATCTATTGTGCTGAGGTGGTTTGTATTGGGGTGTTGCTGTAATATCTGCCGGGCGACTCTTATGAAGCTCTGTTCTATAGAGGCTTGATCGCTGATATTGAACCAAAAAATGGCCGAATATTCGTCTCGATACCGCTGCATGTATGATACTGCAAGCTGCGTTTTGCCAATACCACCGAGTCCGTGGAGGACAACCACGCGACGACTTCCATCTGAGATTAAAGTTCTGCGCATCTCTATGATTTCGGTTTCCCTCGCAACAAAATACTCAATCTGGGGAGCTTCGGAAAGACTAAAGGGTATAGAGAAATCGGTTATTTGTGTGCCTAGTGTTGTCAGGCTCTTGTTGCTACTCTTTTTTGTTACCCTGTCGAGCTTACCTTTGATGGCTTTCTGGACTTCTTCTTGCAGCCTTTTCTGTGCCTTTTCTCGGCCCTCGCCGTAGATCAATGGCATATGGACATCGAATATACCGAGGAGGGAGTAAGCCATGTCCTCCTCGTACTTTGTTTGACGACCGCGTATCCATGCCTGACGTTCTGAGACAGGAAAATCCGACAATGGTGCACCACGCAGAGCAGCGGAAGGTATCCCTGTTATGTCACATATGAGGGGTTCTAGTGACTGTTTGCTGCCTATCAACGTTCCTTCCTTGGAGAAGAATTCCACCACCTTGGGCGCAATAAGCTCTTGCAGGGTCCATCCACGAGTGAACCACCTGCTTTGCCGAAGTGCGTTATCATGCGGTGCAGGTCCAGACACATCTGGAAGATAGACATAGCATCGATCAGCATCGCGATACCACCGGAACATGCTGTTAATTGCAGTCTGAAGCTCTTGGCTGCTAGTTCTGTCGATACAGCATGTGTCTACCCAGAAGTAATGCAGTCCATCTCGTCTTGTTTGTTTGGCACAGAAATCTATCTTCGGGAACCCAGTCTTTTGCTGCCACTCGGATGGTATCTTTGCCAAGTCGGAGAAAACAACCTCGTCTGATCCCCAAGTGTGGGAAAGGATTGCGTAAGGGGGAATATCAGCACTAGACGTCGTGTCTACTAGGCTGTAATTGCCATTTTCGTCGCATTGTAGAAGTCGCATCGCTTATTCGTGTCGCAAGTTGAACATTCGCAGCGTTGGGGAAACACAAAGTCATCTTGTTTGTTGAAGTTATGAGAGGCTGCACTTCTCTGGGTGGCCGGGTTCTCACCCCCGCAGCTGTAGCACGAGCGGTTACGACCAATTTTTCCCAGGCACCAGATTCACTCACGGTTCACGGTCCTACTTCATCGGTCAATGCTGTACAATAAAATCCGAGTTTATATTAGAATTATCCTCCCAAGAATGAGATAACCAAGTACATGTTGTATGCCTTCACTAACGCCTTTTTGATATATCCACTATGATCCGCTGCTAGCTGTAGACTCCAGAAGGTACAACGGTGCCGCGGGCTGGAGCCGTGCCCAGGTACTTCTCTAGTACAGCATCGTGGGAAGCAAGTTCGGCAGGGTCACAGCCACACCTTGCCTATTTTTGGCTGCCTATGGTTTATTCTATTATATTAATTATGTGCTGAAAAGCGGACACCCACTTCGCCCTTGGTTTGGTATTAACTACTGGCAGACAGCGGTACGTAAACACCGTCGTGGTGCAATAGTGCAATTAGCACTGTATCAAGTACCTGGCTGGCGCTACTGTGCCGAAGTTCCGGATGGCGGTGCAAATCTCCAACTAGTGACTCCAAAACAGGCGAGTCAATACAGTACCGCAGACAAACATTAATTACTTAGAGTACCAAAAAAAAAAAAAAAAAAGGATGCAAATAGTTAAGCTTGATTGATAAATAGAGGTCTCCTCGATTTGAATAGGAAGCCCGTTGTGCCAAGTTATGTCTGTCACTGGACTGCGCATTCTGAACACGTACTGGTACACGGGTACTCACAGACAGACTCAAGGGTGATGGACGACTCTCTTATGTGCAACGATGAGGCAAAAAAAAAATTAAACTAAATATTGACATTGTAACAAGGTTATCCACAACCATGTAATTTTAATTTTAACAACGGCTACACAAGGCCAAGACCCTGTGATCGGAGGCGCATCATCAACGCTCTCATCACCGTGACTGTGACTGGCTGTTGAATGCGCGCACGGACCATGTGAGCTCCAACCTGCTTCTTTCCTTTGACGGCGCATCTTCTGATTGGACGCTCACTTCATCCTCATGGCCATCACCCAACGATATCCGTCGCGTCCATCAACCCTGATCTGGAGCTGAATATACCCTTACAGAAGGCAGTAATCAAAGCAGCCACACTCATCAGAGCCACAATGGCTCCCGTGCTTCGTCCGCGACAGAGCCTCTCCAAGGAACGCTTCCCCAGCTACTTCTCCAACCTCAGAAGCCAGCCCTACTCTGACCCCAACTCATCCCGCGGCGCAGGCTCACATACGTATGCACTCCTCCATCAAGCCCTTTGACGCATATTGACACTCTAAGAAACCTGCGCTCAATAGCTTGGAATCCCCTTGGCACACTCGTCGCAACAGGCTCAGCAGACAAGACGTTGCGAGTCTGTACGTCAAACACTCATCAACGCCATCAATGTATCGCTGCTAATGTATCTAGGGAACCCTGAAAAGGCTCACGTCAAATTCTCCACAGAACTCAAAGGCCACGCTGCCCCCATTGAGAAAGTCGCATTCAATCCCACCAAGGATGCTGAGTTAGCTAGCGTCAGCAGTGACGGCGTAGTCAAGTTCTGGGATGTGAGGACTAAAGCTTGCTTCAATGAGGTGACTGGACTTGGAGACGCATTTACGCTAGCTTGGGCGCCTGATGGACAATCCCTCATTGTTGGAAACAAGGTACTTTCAGCCCATCCACTCTCATACACACTCTGATCACAGTTTACTAAAACATGCAGTCCGACAACGTCTTCATCCTCTCGCCTTCACAATCTGCTCCCCTCTCTTCTCATCAACAATCTACACAAACCAACCAAATCGCCTTCTGCTGGAGCGGCACCAAAGTCTTCGTCACCACCGCCGAAGGCCGCACCCGCATCCTATCCTACCCGGCGCTGGAGCCCGTGCTCATGCTCGACCGCGTCGATGAACCTCAAGAATTCTCCCTCAATGGACACACATCGTCGTGTTTGACGGCTGAATTGCAGCCCACGGGGCGGTATCTGGCGACTGGAGGGTCCGACAGTGTAATTGCGCTTTGGGACACGACGGATTGGATATGTCAGCGGACCATTACAAAGATGGTAGGACCGGTCAGAAGTCTAAGTATGTTTGAGATTGTCTGTTGCTGGATTCATATTGCTAATATGTGGCAGGCTTTACGTTTGACGGCAGTTACGTGGTTGGTGGAAGTGACGAAGGTAAGTACTTGCGGTGTGACACTGGAGAGAGACGAGACTAATGTGATTTGCAGGAAACGGATTGGAAGTGTCCCATGTCGAGACGGGCGAGCATGTGCACACCTTTAAGACGGCTGGGTCGTGCCCCGTGGTGGCGTGGGCGCCTACGAGGTATTGTTTGGCGTATAGCGATTTGGGCATGTTGAGGATTGTTGGGGTTGATGTTGACAGGAAGTAAGCAGACAGTGACTGACTTGTACAATTAAAAAACGAGAACGAGAGATTTGTCACGTACATGAGTGCCAGCATGTGAGTCGCTGAAGAGTAAAAGTTGGGAATTGTGCTCAACGATCATCACTTCATTTGTGTCCATTGAACTTTGTCATTTCACGCGATCTCAGACGCTAGCCAAGTCCGATTGCATGATGTATTACAAGACTTGTATCTGCATCTGCATCTGCATCTGCATCTTTGTGTCTCATCAACAGCAAGCTTAATTTAGACATGCCACCCTACACCCCGCGCCGCATCCGCTGGCCTGGATCATCGAGTATCTACAATTTCATAGCGGCACCAATTAAAAAGCACTGCCATGTCAAAGGCAACCAATAGGGCGACACATGAAACAGAGGTTGAATCGCAGGAGACTACACGCGAAGCTGGCAGGGCTACCAGATCCAACGTGTCAGCACGGGACAATTACAGCCCAGCTGTGGAGGATCTGCGACCGCCTCACGGTGGTAGTGTGGCTACGACTCTGCAGGATTCAATTCCAGGCACATTCTTTTAATTAAACTGGATAATGTCAATTGATTGAATAACTGCCGTGATAATGCTGTTTGTCGTTTGAATGAATCATTCCCTCAGCCGCACACCGCTAACAGTAACAGTGGAATTTACTGACGACGAAAGAGGGGAGTGTTGGAAAAAAAAAAGCTTGTGATTATGCCGAAGATGTTGCGGACTCCAGGATTTGGGGGACTCTGTCCACAGAGGTCAAGACTACCGCAACTAGCGTCCATGCCACGCTGCGTGTCGATCGATCCACGGTGGTGGTGAATTGGGTGGGTGGGTGTTGCTGGGTTTGGGTTTTGGGGGTTTGTTGAGCAGCTGACGACGCGGGATGTGCCTGGCGGGTCTTCACATGGGAATTTCTGGAAGGGTAATTGATTCGAGGTATGGATAACATGGATTCGAGACATGGATTGACGATATGGTTTGATTTGATTACGTTGATTGTGGTCTGGTGATTGTGGTGGTTTGCAATTGACTTTGACTTTGACTTTGGTGGCAGAATTGGTGTCTTTGAATGACTCGACTGTGTTTCTTACAGCCAGCACAGCACAACACTAGAGAGCAATGGTACAAAGTGTGTTCAACAGCCTTACTGACTGAATGAATGGTAATTGGTGGACGGAATGATGGCTGGTGGTGCTGACGGATAAAGTTTGGCCAGCCCTGTCGATAACGGCTTGACAGACAGGCAGCAGGCAAACGTGTTGACACATTACGTAGTTGAGCAGTACTACTGTAGCAAGTAGAGTGATAATAATACCTTGACTGATAAAAGTAGTTGCAGTGATATTCATTGCCGCATTGGCAGCCCGGGCGGACTTTAGCAACCGAAATGGAAGCTGAAGGACGAGGCGAGGGGAACATGCCATCGCATCGACCTGCCTCTTGGGATCTGGCGACCGCGAACCGGGGTTTATGGGCCAGGTATGTTTCCTTCTTGTCTCCTCTTGTCTCTTTGGCAAAGCAGAGGGTATAGTCGCAAACGCCCAACCCCCGGGGGTTCGTAATATGGGCTGGGGTTTGTTTAGCTGAAGCAGATTATCAGTCACTGCAGGGGACCGACCTGAATTGTAGGGCGTCGGCGGACTTGCTGGATTGGGATGAGGCGGTCGCAGAGAACGGGAAAATTGCAGACAGTCAAGACAATGCATGCAGACTAAAAAATACCTTGACCATCATGATGAATATGTTCATTTGACGACAATAAAGTAACTGCGTTCTTGAGTTTTGTTGATGGATAATCAATCTCGGTTGGAGGCTGCGGACTTGTAAAAGTCAGAGCCCCGCTCTCTCCGCAGGCTACAGGGCATGTGCAGCACTTGCAGGCACTTGCAGGCTCTCGCAGTGGTCTTAGCTGGCCTCAGTGGACAAGTAGGCAGGCAGTTAGCGGCCAAGTGGGTTCTGTTGAGCGACAACCCCCCCTTGACCTCCCCTTGACCTCCCACTGTCGCAAGGCATTGCCGGCCATTGAAATGGGTCTTTGACACGCTAAAGGACGCTGCGCCTACCGCGAAGAAAAGGTGTGGCTCCCCGCCAGCGCTCACTAACTAACACTCACTAAAGCCAAAAAGGGCTGCTGTTACTGCAACGCAATGCGCCATCACCGTCAGCAGGGTCTTCCACACTCTCTTCCACTTCTCTTCCACCCCTCTTCTTCTTTCCTTGGGAATTGTCTCTGCAAGGCAGTGTACACATGTACCTCGTTGCGGATACGCTGACACGATTGCGACTTTTCTCTTCCCACCATTTTGGTGCACAGTACCAGGGCAATCCATCGTAATCGCATTCAGTCTTCAGTGGACCCTTGCCTTACTGACTTGCCCACCCCATCCCTGCCACAGGCCGCCAAGTGTGCTAACTATCTTGGTGCCACTGCGCGCACCGCTGCACCTTACCACTTTACCAGGCCCTACGCTGCGCTGCTGTACTTTTGCACCTAAAATAGTTCTCAGCTGCTGTTCTGCTCATCCGCATCCACCCACGCTCTTCCCCCCATCAATTCTCTTCTCCCATCATCAACATCACTACCCATCTCACTCGACACAAGCTGCAGTTTCCTTTTACATCCCTTTACTCGGATGGTCGTCGCCAATTGTTGTCGACTCTTTCCGAATCTCGGTATCCCATCTATCTGAAACTTGTCGACTCCCACCACTCCCGTCTAATCGTTTCGCAAAACGGCCCAATACCTTATTTCAACTCTACCGTCTAAATTACCGTCTTAACTCTACCCGTCCAAAGACACATTGGCAGCACCTCAACACACGCACCACAGCCAAAATGTCTGCCAACAGCATGGACGCCGAAGAGTATACCGAAGCCCGCGACACCGTCCCCGACAACTCCAACATCCCCAAGCCCAAGCGATTGGCTTGCATGATTTGCAGAAAGCGCAAGCTCAAGTGCGATGGCGTTCGCCCCAGTTGCAGCACATGTTCCCGTCTCGGCCACGATTGCGCCTACGATGAGCAACGAAGGAAGAGCGGCCCCAAGCGCGGCTACGTCAAGGCTCTCGAGGAGCGTCTGAGTACGTCTATTCCCACGGACAACATCCAACCACAGGCTGTGCGCACTGCTTGCGCATGACCCTACATTAAAAGGCGACCAACTAACTTTGCTTTAGAACAAGTTGAGACTTTGCTCAAGACACAAGACCCTCCACCGGCGAATCCGGCTGCCCCGAACGGCATCAGCATGCCCGTGAACAATGCGACTTCCGGACCCGGACCCAACATGCCAGGCAACACCGGCGCATCAATGGGAGCCGGCGAACAAGATTGGAACTTTAACAAGAACGACTCTCCCCGAACAGGCGCCATGGATAGTTTTGGAAATTTCAATGCCAACATGGGTATGCCCATGAACAACGTCGGCAGCAACTTCCCATGGGAAATGATTGGTCTTGGGCTGGAAGAGCCTTTGCCCCCTCAGGAAACCATTGATGAATTGCATCAGGTGTATTTCGACAAAGTCCATGCCTCCATTCCTATGATTCACAAATACCGATACATGGCTGCCATGAACTTGTAAGCTGACAAGGTACATATCGTGCTAAACTAGTTGCTGACCATGCGCAGGGCTCCTAATCAAAGACCGCCAGTCTGCTTGCGATATGCCATGTGGACAATGGCTTGCTCCATCACTGACAAGTACAGCGACTTAAAGGACCTCTTCTACCAACGAGCACGCAAATATGTCGAAGCCGATTACGTACGAGGCTATGGAGAACACATGATTTCTGTCGCCCATTGCCAGACGCATATCCTGCTGGCTTGCTACGAAATGAAGATGATGTATTTCCCTCGCGCCTGGATCAACACCGGTTCTGCCGTACGCTTGGCTCAAATGATTGGCCTTCATCGCATAGACGGAACTGGATTGGATGTCAAGCAATGTTTACCGCCCGCTAGAGACTGGACAGAACGAGAAGAAAGGCGTCGAACATTTTGGATGGCGTTTTGCGAAGACCGATACGCCAGCATCGGGACCGGCTGGCCCATGACGATAGATGAGCGAGACATTATGACGAATTTGCCATCATCAGAAGAAGCCTTCAATATGAGCCGCACAGAACAGACACAGACGCTCGAAGAGTGCACGAAACAAGGGGGAGCCGCCAAGTTATCATCCTTTGGCGGAATTGTACTCATGGCCTGCCTGTTTGGCCGCAATCTCGTTCACCTTCACCGTCCCGACGACAACGACCACGACCACGACACAAACGGTCCATTCTGGAAGCGACACCGCGACATGGACAACATTCTTCTCAACACATCCCTCTGCTTACCCGCGCATCTAAAACTGCCTGCGGGATTGGCCAATGCCAATGTGGTATTTACGAATATGAGCATTCACACATCCACAATATGTCTGCATCAAGCGGCCATCTTCAAGGCGGAGAAGAACAAGATGTCAGCTTCGGTCAGCGCAGAGAGCAAGATTCGCTGCATCAGCGCGGCCAACCAAATCGCCAGCATCATGCGAACGATTTCACACATGGATCTGTCGGCAATGAACCCTTTCATTTCATTCTGTCTCTACGTCGCCGCGCGCGTCTTTGTTCAATATCTCAAGTCCAAGCCAGATGACAGCGAAACGGCCGACTCATTACGATTTTTGCTCTCGGCTATGAATGCCCTGAAGCGACGCAACCCATTAACAGAATCATTCCTGGTTCAATTAGAAGTTGACTTTGAAGCTCTGGCACAACGCATCCCGCAACTGAAATCCTCGTTCCCACGAAGTGGCAGTGTAAGTTTTATCTTCTTGGCACATTATGCCATTCATCTGACCTCAAATAGCCTCTATACAAATCAGCAACCTCAGACGCCCAGCTATGCACCGATCCCACAGCAGCAAAGGGCATCCTCTCCTACCGCGAAGCAAACTACACCAACTCCGACGACGGCAGATCCCCGCCTGAAATCGTCGAGCCCCAACCCGACGCCCCCAACGCCACCCAAAACTTCACCAACCAAAACTGGCTATCCGCCGAGTCCCAAATGCCTGTCCTCACACCGAGCTCAGGCAGCATGTACGAACGCAGCGGCGGCGCCCACAGCCACATTGGCGGCTACGACGCCAACGGCGACAAGGATGTCATGGAGTCTCCGGAAGGACAGTCCAATGGTCCAACTCCCAAGTCTAGTAGTAGTGGCGGTGACCGCGGCCACTATGTTACAGGTCAAGTGCCCCAAGTCAGTCAGGATATGAATGGGTACAGGTCGAGCATATCGCCGCCGCAGCGCAACATGGGCCAGTATGGAGGACAGCCGTTCTTCCCTGGCGCGGGAAGCGGATATCCTGTGCCGCAGAGCGTGGAGGGCCAGCAGTTCCCCGTGGGTAATGGGTGGACGCAGATGGGGAGTGGTGGGCAGGCGCAGGCTGAGCCAATGGGGGAGGGGGTGTTGAGGGCGTTGATGAATATGGGACCGATGGATGCGATGGATTTGTCATCGTGGGATTCGGGGAATGAGCCTATGAGGGGTTAGCCGAGCGAGAGAGCCGAAAGCGAGCGAGTGATGGGATGACTGGTGTGGTTATTGGTTAGGGACTGAGTGATCCGGTGTGATCTTGTGTGTGATGTGTATAGTATGGATGAGTTATGAGGCGTTGGGATGATTTATGATATGAAATTCGTTTAACAGGTACAGGTAATAAGAGTAATTCACCGCTTACATGAACAAGGCAGCGTCAATTAAGTTTCAATGGTTTTCATGGACGAAGAGTATATACAGTGAGACTGGTGACAAATGTGGTAGCAGTTGCGGTGCTCACAGTATACGGTCCAGCAACATAATGTGACATTACAGTCAACGGAGTAATTCAGTAAGAATGTAATAATGATTAAGTACTACATAGAAAGTACAGCATTAGGAAAGTCTAATATCAATCTGGGTATCCATAAATCCATCTCGTTCATGCATCTCATCCCATGTCCATGTCCTTAGTAAAGCCTCGAATGCTCAATCTCATCCAACAAAACCGGCAACGCAATCTTCTTCAAATCCCCGACATCCTTAAGCGTCAACCCAGAAAAGACACTCCAATTCCTCGGACAAATCGCCGTCGTATTTTGTTCCTCCCCATACGCAGGCGGCACCTCATCCTTGTCGGGGACGGTACTATACTGCGGCGGCTGCACTTCCACCCGCTGCACCGTTTTCAGTGCCGAAAACGCATCCTGCAAGTGTGACAGCCTCGCGGCAATGTACAGATCCGACTGCAGCATATCCGTCACC
Organism: Simplicillium sp. C3G150-2; assembly: GCA_022702485.1. Classification (NCBI taxonomy): domain Eukaryota; kingdom Fungi; phylum Ascomycota; class Sordariomycetes; order Hypocreales; family Cordycipitaceae; genus Simplicillium; species Simplicillium sp. C3G150-2. The sequence continues at coordinate 1,359,275 of JAJIYY010000008.1, read as the reverse complement.
AGATGCGAGAGGTGATAGCGATGAATGGCAGACTGCTTGCTATTGCTGGAGAGGATCGCCACCACTTTGTCCAGGAAGGCCGTAATGGTAGCGAGGCGGTTTGCGTTCCTCGCCAAAAAGTAGTGCACGCGCCGCGTGAGCGGCTGGACAATGAGGCGGTCAATGTCCGTGAGCGTGAGCACTGCGGCGGTGAAGATGGCGATGAGGGCGTCAATGTCGATGTAGGCGGCGCGGCGGGGGTTTTTGAGCGACAGCTTGGTTAGGACACTGAGTAGAGAGGCGAGGCGGGGGGAGAGGGTTGGCGGGTGGGAGGCGCGGAGGAGGGTGAGGTGGTGCCGGATGTGGGCTTTGAGGCCGTGGATGGCTTTGTGGATGGTTAGGGGGTGGTTTTTGTCCATTTTCTTATCGGTTGATGGTGACTGTGATGGACTTGTGGTAGTGGTGGTGCTACTACTTGTAGTAGGGGAGAGTATTGTAAAGGGTGTGAGACCCATGTTGTTTGTATGTGGTTGTGGTGTTGATGGTGGTGTTGATGGTAGTGTTGATGGTAGTATGGTGTTTGTAGTGTAAGTGGTACTTGTATGAGTATGAATGTATTATATGAATGTAGTGATGTATTGGTGTATTGATGTATTGATGAATGAGCATGAATGTGAGGTGTATGTGGGAATGGCCTCATTATGTAGGCATCACTCCTACATTTTAATATTTTAATATTTAATTACTTCCTCCATCCAAAAGGAATATGACTGACGGGAAGTGACGTGTGGAGATGGCCGGGGTCTTGTTTGTTCCCGGTGGGCAGACGCAGCCCCAAACACAGACGGCGGTGGAGAAAACAGCGAACAAGCTTTTACTGGCTGGGGTGGGCACACAGATGATGTTAGCGGCCTGCGTACATTGGCTGCGTATGGCTGCGTACTGCTGCAGGATGCGTAGTGGGTGCGTGGTGCTGGCGTAGTGTACTCGTAGCGTGTACTCGTAGCGTCCTCGTAGTGGGCTGGCATCACTCGCACTAGTGGACTCGTAGCAGACTCCGAGGAGTCATCGCTGTGGCTTTAGCGCCCAATGTACCGACTTGTACTCTACCCTGGCACTGACCCCTACCCTCCACCCCTGCTCCTTCACCTCATCCTGCTTGTCTGAGTGGTCTGGCAATAGCTGAGGAAATATCACACACCATCTCAACCAATGTCGACCATGTCACGGCTGCAGCCTGACTTGTGACACCGACAGGCATTCATCATCAATCAGTCATAGCCCGTACAGCCCATCACAGTCAGCAATCCCAAATCCCAAAATCCTGCAATCCCGGACCATTGGACCGGTAAATTACTATCCAAACTAGCTCCGAACCAGCTCGCTCCAACCAAACTCTCCTGTTGCTTCTCGAACCAACCGTTTTCCCTCTTCCCTCTGTCTCCTCTCTCTTGTCTCCCCTCACCTCCAAATTGCTTGTCCACCCAACACATCCATGTATCCCTGCCACGCATGTCTTAGTCCACACCCACCACCTCGTCTCTCTCATCCAAACATTTCCCTTCATTTCATGCCAATCACTCATTCCCTAAACGCCCGCCTTGCTCTGTCTTGCTCTGTTCCGCTGCCCTGACCGCATCCCTACACTCTCCCCCAATGTCAACATCCCTAATAAAGTCCCACCGCGGCATCAAAATCTGCAAAATCTGCTCCGGTGTCTTGTCTCTAGCCTCGTCTTGTAGACACATGATCCTCCCCGTCTTCTTGCTCGAGTCAATCACCCTCTGCGCCCGCTCCATCCTCGTCTGTGAGTATCCCTGAAATGCCGCCGCCACATCTGCTGTTTTCTCAACTCGAGCCAACACCGCTGCCAAAACTACCGCGTCCTCCATCGCTAAAGCGGCGCCGCTGCCTTGCCATGGCGTGCTGGCGTGCGCGGCGTCTCCCATCACGCAGATGGAGCCGTTGGCGTAGCTAGGCGTGCTTTTGTGTTCCCACTCTGAGTACATTTTGAGGTTTTCGCTTTCCAGCATCAGCTGCACAATGTCAGTCCCAAATGTCACTGTCACTGTTCACCTGGTGTCACTGCAAACTTACCTCAATCATGTTGCGGGCGATAGGCCCATCCATCCATTCTCCCAAAAGATCCTCAAGCATCCCTCTAGTCAAAGGACGACTTCGCTGCGCAGTTGGTTGCTCCTCCACCCCCGCAATGACCAGCTGTGCCGTCTTGCCATTGTCCAGCACGTCGTGCATGATGAACCCGCTGTCGCCACACCACCCATACTGCCGAAACTCCTCATACAAGTCTTCCCCAAGCGCACGCTTCGCTCGCTCAAGCGGCACCAGGTACCTGCAATCCCAGAATCCCGCGGCTGTTGCTGCGTGCTCCTTGGCCGACTCTCCATGCACGTGCTTGCGAGTTACCCCGAAGATGCCATCTGCTCCGATGACGGCATCAAACCTAACCTTTTCACCGTCTGCAAAAGTGACTTCCAGCTCTTCTCCAATGCGTTCAATATCACACAGTTGCTTCTTCACATGTAAGATGTCCTGGGGTAGTGAACCTACGAGGGCGTTCAGTAGAGCGGCACGATGAACGACACGGCCATTGGCTGGGGTTGGGAGGTCTAGAATCTTCTGCCCGGCGTACTTTCCTGAGCCCTGATTGATTTTGTTGGTTAGCTGAAACTGATGCTTCATATATCGTGAATTGCTTCTCATGTACCATCATAAGTCTAGTCGAGTTGACGGGTGTTGCCCCCGCCTTGTCGAGAATCACTTCACTGGCATTGGGAATCAGCTTGTTCAGCACAACCTGTGCATTCCATGCCAGTCCAATTGCGGCTCCTCGCTCAGAAAACTCGGAATCCGCCTCGTAGACCTGAACATCGATGTGCGGCTGCTTGTGGAGGCCGTGGGCCATACAAGTCCCAGCGATGCCTCCGCCTATAACGGCGATGCGGATTTTAGGCGTTTTAGGCGTCTTCTCAGTCGACATGGTGGCGGTTTCTTAATTAAGGCGGCTGCTCAATCAATGGCTTGAATGTGGTTGTTTAATTTTGGATGAATTTTCAGCTGCGTGGAACTGAGAATGGACGCTGTTTTTAGTCTTAGGGCTACAATTATCTGCTCGTTCACGGGCAGTCAGGCTGTGCACTGATAGGCGAGCCGTTGCCTGCATTTGTGATGCAAGGCTGCACATATTTTTCCAATTTTTGCTTCGATAATAAGAATAGACGAACAGGACGAGCAAGAGACACTGAGACGACAGTCAAGAGGCTTCCAATTGAAACATCAACAAACCTACAGATGGTGCATCTGCATCGGGGTCGTGGTGTTGCCCGCCGCCCTACGAGGCGGTACATGAATGTACTTTGGCTCAGCGGGGCGCGAAAGCCACTCTGTGATCCTTCTGTCCCGAGCTTGCTTTAGCGTCATTGCATGGCCCAATCAGGAAATTAGGCTATTCCCTTTTCTTTCGGTGTGGGAGTCACACAACTTCACGCAACGGCCACTGTAACCGTGGTGGGCCAGGTGGTCCTCTGACGCTGCTGCATGCTGCAGTGTTTGCTTCAGGATATGCATGTCGGCAACAATGGACCGTCAGCGTAGGAGTGCATCAGGGTGCATGTAAACGACTGTTTCGCTGGCTGAAACAGGCATCCAGTATTTTTTTTTCTTTCTGTCTCGTTTGTTTTCTTTCCGAGAGGCTGATGCATTGTGGAGGGTGTGGTGTGAAAGCAAATGACTCTATTCTCGCACCCATCTTCTCGCATATTCTTTCTGCCTGTCGGGGCGTTGATGGTTGCCGTCTAATAATTTTCATCGGCTGCACTACCCGTATATTGCGTGTTGGTGGGCGACGCAACAAGCGAGGATGGAGAACACTGGGCTGTGCAAAAAAATTAGCCGTAGGTGTGGCCTGTCTTGGTTCGTCCATTAATTTATGTTTTCCTTTTTTTATTTTTAATTCCCCGACCGCCTGATCCAATAATGGGCGTTTTCTTTATCGGCAGAGCCAACAAGGTGTGGGAGAAGGATGCAAGCCACGTTTGAATCAGGTGCTTTGCGGTATGCTTTTGCTTTGCTGTACGCTAGCGGTATGCTGGGTGCTCAGTAAGAGGGATTCGTAGCTACGCCAGTCCTGCGGTTGGTAGTTAGCGCCATGTAGATCTGGAGATGGGTTGGCAGGCTGCGAGACTTGCATCATGGTGCATTTGGGTTGAGGCGTGCGGGGAAAAGAGAGAGTCCGAGGATGACTCTGGCAGTGACTCTGACGGAAGTGAGAAATTAGCCATGTACTGTATGAGTATTCGCTTTAATTAAAATTTGATGACTGTGATGCAAAAGGATTGCAGTAGGAACAAACAGTCATAGCTGTGGTTGTTTAGTGGCTTGCAAATGGGAAACGTCAGTCAGTCATCGGGTGCTGGGTCCCGGACTCTCTGCCCACTCCGTAGTGGGTGGACACTCGCAGACACACAGAGTGGACGGCCAGGCAGCATTGGCCCGTGCGTCAGTGCCGCCCTTCCACCCAACCACGGCCACCCATCGCCAAAACCAACCCAGCGGGCCCAGTCTGGCACTTCTACCCCCTCAAAACCTCCCTAAAGCAGCGACTGCCCTGCATCACACGCATCGCACTTACAGCCCAGTCGCTCTGCACGCCTTGATTTGGCTGATGCCAGTTCCCCATTGCCTCCGTGTTGGCTGATGTATACCATTACTGTGCCTCATTAGTACACACGGCACATATAGGCGTCTTTTACGCGGTCAAATTGCACGACAGCCGTGACAATTCAAAACACCAAGCTCAGCAACATCCACAACTTCCTCCATGATCAATTGAATTCATCACCAATAACCCATCATGGACATCAACGTGGGCTATCCCGCCCAGCTCGGCGAGCCCTACTCCTCCCCCGTGGGAGTCTTTGGCCGTCTGCAGTATCAATCCCCCCAAGAAGCAGACAGACGCCGCAAAAGACCACCACAGAAGCAACAGCCACAACCACCACCGTCCTTCACCAATGGAAGCCCTGTGCCCGTCAATGTTGTACACGATAAATCCCCTCAGCAGAATCACATCATGCCGCCGCCTCCGCAACAGCAGCAGCAGCAGAACGGCCAATTTGGCATCCTCGCTCCCACGCAGATGCCCGCTGCTGCAAGTGCAATCCCACACACTAACGTGTCCTTTGCAAACCAGACGCCAGACGCGGATGCAGGGGCAGGCACATCCCATGGGAAGAAGCTAGTGACTAAACTCGTGGTTGATCCTCCGGACCTGCAGGCTTGGCGCGAGAAGCTGTTCAATGTCGATGATACCATTGCCTTGACTCAAGAAGAGTAAGCACCTCGATCCTTCAAGTCACCACCATCAGCATGTGCTAACAATTCCAGGTTTGAGACGTATTTCCCACACGTGGACAATGTGTATTCTCATCGCTCTACGCAGCGCTATAAACGAAAGCCCTTCGTCTCCCACTACTGGGACTGTCGCATGAAGGGCCGTCCACCAGGCACCCCCAAGACGGAAGACCCGTCCAAGAAGCGTCGTAGACGCAGTGCTCGTGAACGAGACCTCTGCGACGTCAAGATCAAAATCACGGAATATTTCCCCGGCTCGGAAGCATACCAAGTCGAGAATGGAGCTGCTGCAGCTGCTGCCGCCGCGGGATACCAGGGTCAGCGATTCTGGACCATCCAACGAGTCAACGGAAACGGCGGCAATGGCAAAGGCGACGGTGTGGCTGGACCACACAAGCACACTCTCGCAAAGAGCGACGAGATCAAGAAGAACAGCGTTCAGAGACTAGTTGCCCAGCAGGACAGAGAAACAAAGAAGACTCAGGTACATTTCCTCAACACAACCCATCAACACCAACTAACATATCCCAGCATCCCGCACGAAAAGCCTCCGGCGCAGCCCTAACCACAGTCAAGAAACACAGCAAAGACGCAAACCTCAAATTCTATGCCGCCTGCTTCTGGTACGATCCCTCCCCTCTACAACCTCACCAACACCAACTAATATGCAATGCCAGCCCCTTCTCCCAACGAGTCTGGATCGCCCTCCAATGCAAAGGCATACCCTACCAATACTGCGAAACAGACCCATACAGACTTCCCACCTCCAGCGCTCTCCTCGAAGCCAATCCCAAAGGTCGCGTCCCCGCCATCCGTCAAGGCGAATGGGCCTGTTCCGAAAGTTCCATCATTCTCGAATTCGTACGTCCCTCACCACTCTCCACACGCCCATCCCACTAACACCCCCCCAGCTCGAGGATCTCGACACCTCCAACCCCTTATACCCATCCGACGCCCGACTCAAAGCAAACTGTCGTTTCTGGATAGACCACGTACGTTAACCCCCCCACCCCATCTACGCACCCGTCCTAATCGTGTAGATCAACTCCAACATCGTCACCGCCTTCTACACCCTCCTCCAAAACCAAGACCTCACCCGCCAACACACCCTCATCGAAACCCTCCAATCACACCTCACTGCCCTCACAAATGCAGCTGACGAACAAGGCCCTTTCTTCTTGGGGGAGACCCTCTCCCTTGTGGATATACACCTTGCACCCTTCGCGCTGCGTCTACGCAGACTGCTAAGTCCACGTCGTGGCTGGCCTGAAGTATCGCAAGACACGAGATGGCAGCGCTGGCTTGATGCCCTGGAGGAAGATGGCCATGTGCGGTGCACGACGAGCTTGGATGAATTGTATGCCGAGACGGCGGATATCCTAATCAAAAATCCCGCGCCTGTCACTACATTGTAATAGAATAGCAATTGGAGAAAGTGTATTATCATTTATGTTATTGATCCCATATATACACTATGTGTCTTGTATGTTCTGTTAAACCATGTTCTCATCAAAATGCATCCAATATCCTCCATCGTCTCTTGGTGACCTAATTCATCAGCTAAGCTCAATTCGAATGATACACTGAAGCACTCACAGCACCGCCGTTGCGCTCCTGTTCACCACTTCCCCTTCTGATCTTTCTATTCCTGACGTCTGCCCACTTCTCTTTGAATGTTGTGATTTCTCCTCCCTGCCTGGCTCTTACTCTACCCTCACCCAGCTCTTCTAGTGTCTTTGTTTCTAAAAACACTCTATCCATCTCATCTTGATATCCTGGCTCCACTACCCTCCTCTGCGAGTCTGGCAAATATGCCCACGAAAAGAATGCACCGAATACTGCTACAGACCCAAAGAGTAGGAATATCAGCCCCTGGCGTGAGCTACTCTTATATCCCCTGTTGATGGCATACACTACCAACACAGCGAGAATGCTGCCTAATTTGCCAGCAGCGGCGGAGATGCCGTGACACGTGCAGCGGTAGGATGTCGGGAAGATTTCAGCGGGAATGATGAAGGTGAGGGTGTTTGCGCCAAAGTTGAAGAGAAAGTGGCAGATGGCCACGAAGACGACAGTGGCGGGGGCGGAGGACGTGCGATGGACGCCGTAGTATATGCCGCCAGTAATGATGAAGAAGAGGGCGAGGAGGAAGAAGGATGTGGTCAGCCATTGGCGGCGAGGGATGCGGTTGGCGAAGAAGATGAAGCAGATGCTACCGGCGATGGAGGCGAGAGAGACAGTGAGGAGGTATTGTTTGGTTTGTTCGATGAGGACATCGAAGATGGTGTTGCAGGGGTGTGTTGCATCAGTTTGCCAGACGGGGAGGCCTATGGTCTCCCATTGGGGTACGGTAGATGTGCCGCCGGGAAGGGATGAGTTCCAACAGCTGAGGGAGGAGTTGATCTGAGGATTGGGGCCTGTCGCCCACATATCGGATAACGTGCCGCGGTTATCGAGGGAGACACCGTAGAAGCTCACATCGAGGAAAAACCATGAGGCGGCTGTGCCAAGGAGATATGTCCAGTTGCCATCGCGGATGAAGTAGTTGTGTAAGTCTTGGCGGGAGAACTGGACTGGCATGGAGCGGTCGGGGGTTGGCTCCGGTTGGTTGCGAGATTGCATGGGGTAGGCTGAGGTGGTGATTGTGCCACCTGTAGTGGGTGCACCGTAGACACGCTGCGTGTTCATGATGGCGACGGCGGGTTTGTTGCGGACTTCGAGACTGTATAGGCCGCAGTCGAAGAGGAAGAAACGGAAGATGATTGCGAGGAGGGCGGGGATTGCGCCGGAGCCAATGACGATACGCCAGATGCCGTCGACAGCTTTACGACATTCGTCGTGGTGCAGTGTATCAAGTCCACAGCGCATCTCTTGCAGCTTCTTGGTGTCTTGGAAGCCGAGCAGGACCCAGAGACCAACGAGCTGGGCAAGGGCTTGGCCAACGGGCTGCATGAGAAACACGCTCGAAAGCATAGTGCCTCGAGACTGTGTGCTGGACCATTCTGATGTGATGACCGCGCTTAACGGATATTCGGCTCCGATTCCTGTAAAATATTAGAGCCAATTCGAAAGAAGAAAGTCGAAGCGTACCAATGCCCATGACGAAGCGCCACCATATAAAGAGGCCGAGGAAGTTGAGGTCGCCATATCCATGGCTAGACGTGGCAACACCAATCGTAGACACAATGACGAGAACCAATTCGATTCCGTAGAGTTTGGTACGTCCATAGTAGTCTGCCAAAAAGCCAAACAGAAGCTGGCCAACCACTGACCCAAACAGGGTGAAGATGTTGATGAGCAGACCTGGCCAACTTCTGCCGTGGGGCCAGTATACAAAGGCTACAGACGCCAAGATGACATTTGTTGAAAATAAGTTATATCTGGAACGGTCAGAATGAGTTCAGTACCATGCGAGGAAAAAAGCGCATACGAGTCTGTGAGGAAACCGGACGCAGCAACGCCCCAAATACGCAGATTCCATGAATTGAGATCCAACTCATAACGAAGCTGATTGCGATCCTAAAGGCAGACGCACACCATCAGCATTGGGTCGCAATGAGAAGACACCAGCGAACCAACCTCTTGATCTTGGGCAGGCAAAGCAGAGCTGTCGGAGCCCAAGAAGCCGCGATTTTTCTGCCGCGAACTGATCGACTCAAAGGGCATGGTGGATTATGGGGAAGTATGATGCAAGGCTAACGTGTCAATGGAGGCCGATATAGGCCTGGCCGCGCTCGTATGCAGCATGTGAGGACGTGTGATGCGACGTTGGATGCAACGGGCAGTTCGGGCGATGGGCGATAGATTAATATGGGAAGAGTTGGAAGCCAAGAAATGCAGCACGTGTAGGAGATGAAGCTCCTGTGTGCATTGATAGAGGCAAGACAAAACAAAAAGTGAGTTGTCCGTCAGCCGGTGAGGAAGAGAGAAGGGGAGGGGGGGGGCGAGGGTTGTTGCTCCAGCTTGTTAAGCCAAGGCTGACGAGGCCATCACTGGAGACGGTGCGGGTGGGCAGTTCATTTGCACAGTGTGTGATTGCAGGACGCTAAATTTGAGAGTCTGCAGTAATCTACCGTGCTTGGTCACCTCTTTTTTTGTGCCAATATTGGCCAGGGGTCAGAGTTGGGACCTGTAGCTGAATCATAGCGAGGCCGGGTAAACGTGGAGTGCATGTTCCGAGAGGGTCCTGGTGATGATCATGAGACCTAATTTTTGATGGATTTCAGGGCATATGTGCGCATGAGAGAGGGATTGTGACGAGAGTCAGAGTGTTGAAACAATTGCCGAGATATATTTAGAGCGTAGCTGATGGAATTGCTTGCGGCTCTGTTCTAGCTAGATGAGGACCCGTTGGTGATGGAGATGGACCGGTTAACAGCGTTGCATTCCCGGGACGGACGAAGCACGTTGGATAAGCGATGCCACTTTTTGACAGTTTTGTGTCGGATGTCTACTTTGGCACGATGGAGGACGGTCAGGATCATGCTGGATGGAAATCATAAGCGAATTCGGACTACCGATCGTGTTGACGAGGGTGTGATGGCGGGTGATGGATGATGCGTGGATGCAGAGCACGGTGACGGTGGTGGTGGGAGGGTTCTGCACAGTACGAAATAGAGGGCGTGGGTTGTTCTATTGGCAGCGCAGGAACTGCAGCAGAGCCAGCCACAGCGGCGCCTCCCTGCAAACTACACTGGCAAACGGGTGGCCAGGCCCCCTGTAGACCCTCCGTCGAACCCCCCCAAAACCCCCATAGCGGCTGGCTAGCGGGTGGTGATGCCTGCTCGTCTCAGCCCATCAGAGACCACCAACAGCCCCCGTGCGCCGTCTTGCCGTCGTTAGTGGAACGCTGGCCCGGCTCCACACTCAACGACGACCCATCACCAGACACCCAAACACCACCACACCTTTTCGTCTTCTCCAGCACGCCTTTTTTTCCCTTGCTACTCCGGACCTTTGGGCACCACGAATTAATCCCCATGCCTTCCGGCCGTCACAAATCATTGCAGTACAAATCCTACAAGAAAAGTAATAGTTCGCACTAGTCTCAGCCCATTACACAATGCATACCCTCTGGTCCCTTATCACCACCACCGATAATACCAATAATCTTAATTACCACTACGCTGCCACGGTCATCTCCAAAACGGTCGACCCGTTCGTTCCTTGTTGGATCCAACAGACAGCCTCTCTCTCTCCCAAGTCCCGCACTTGACTAATTTACTTTTTTTTTTCTTGACTCTACTCTAATCATCTCCCGTTACTTGTCAATTGACTCGCCTCCCATCCCATCGATACCACCCACCACCCTCCATCGTCAACCCCTCCATCCGCTCGACCTAGTTCCTGCCTAGCTGGCTAGTGCAAGGCTGATTCTGCTCCCCCTATACCATTACGACCTTTCCTCTCTGTTCATTCTTATTCCATCCCGTGAGGCCATTCTTCCAACACTAGGCAATTGCGCTTGCGACATACCGAGGTGAGTCCAATTGCTTACCCAGCGACCTGATGATGCAACCGCTGGTCTCTCCTCCAACCCCATCTCAACAACCACATATGCTCCCTCTCTCTACTTTTTTACGTCCAACGCAACATTAATGTCTAATGCTCCCCCAGACACAAGCCTCCGAATCCAATCCCGTCCCTCGCCGACAGCCCGGTTATGCACCAAACCCCTCCCCCGCCATAGGCGAAACCTTCCCAACGCCGCGCACCAACGCCGCCCAAGCATGTCCGCTTCCTTCTCCTCCGGCTCGTCCTTCACGTCGTCTTCCCACAGCCGACTCCAAGCCTACAGCCGCTCCTACACAAGCCCCGTCGACTCGACATGGACACCCACGTCTGGCGTATCTACCGCCTCAGCTCCTTCCACCGGCGGTTCCATGGTGCGCCAATCCTCTCTGCAGACGCTTGATATTGGCGCACCAGGATTCCAAGCAACAATGTATTTACCACTCAAACTCTGGCCCAAATCGCCCTTCTAACACCTTCAGAACCCTCTACCCCGAATCATCAGAAGAACGCACCGTCTACCTCGGCCCCTGGAAGATCATTGAAGGCGAACAACGCCGCATTGTATGGCAATGCAGCTACGAAAACGAAATCCTCGAACACTACCGCAAGTCGTCCCCTTCCTCTTCCTCAAACTCGTCCCAACTAACACCAACAAGTCTCATCTCCCGATCCCGCCGAATCCTTCCCTCACTCCCGCCACTCCAAACACCGCAAATACCACGACCCTTCCGACATGGAGCGCCACCTAACCTTCACCGTCCCCAACCGCATCCGCTACACCACCGACGAAGGCACCTGCATCCACGACCAATACGTCACCGTCAACTACGAATTCACCACCGTCTCCTCCGCCATTCAGTTCCAATCCGACGTCCGCGACCGCCAAATGGTTGCCTTCTTCGACCTCAACCTCGCCTGGACAAACGTCCACGACCTCAAAAACTCCTACGGCCATGTCACGGGCATAGCGGCCGTCCAGCGCCTCAAGCTCTGGCGTGACAGCCACTCCTCCCTCCACTACATTACCATCTACGCCAAGAAAATCGACGGATATCGCGAATACAGCATCATAAGCTTCGACAGCGAGATCCGCAAGGACGACAAGAAGCGCCAGATTCAACTCAACGTAGCTGGACGACGACGCAGCGCTCCCGACTCTACCTCTTCCTCCTCCACAAAGCGACGCCTCTCTCTCCCCAAGCTCAAACGACCATTCACCACACCCTCACATACCCCCGATCAATCATCCTCCTCCTCATCAGCTCACTCTACCCCCATCACGACAAACCTCAACATTCGCTTCCTCTCTCTTGAATTCTCCGATTATCAGAGTATGTGCTCTAAAACAATCCCAATCCAATAGCCGCATCACTAACGTACACAGGCTATCGCCGCTTCATAGACCACTGGGCAGAAGCTCACGCTGCAGACTCCGAATCCCAATCCCACTCCACGCCAGCATCATTCTCCCAAACAAACTACCAGCTCTCGTCCGCCACTGACACCGTAGAAGGATCTGGTGCGGACGTCACGAATCAACATCGTCGGCTGGAAGCTGTTCATGAACCACCTGATCCGAACCAGAGATGATGCTCCGTCTTCGATTGCGCCTGCTTTTTCATCCAATAGACCAGATACATGCCACAATAACGAGACCCATGATTCATAGCCTTTAATTTTAGACATGATAGCTTGCATACAATTTAACGTCTTGAATGAGAAATACTCTTGAAAAAATAAACAAGAATGATGCATTCTGTCGACAAGCGATAGATGGGGCGACAGGTAGCCTTCGGGCTGTATTCATGGTCTCTTAATTACATTCACAAGAGCGCTGAATGAGAAAAATGGTAATGACGTGTGAATCGTATAATTGATATACTAAATACTATTCACTGTAACTGCGCACAGCGGAGCCACTTCGTCTAAAGTGTCCAGCAACTAATTGCCTCCCTCTTTTCCACCAGCTAGACCTGCCTAGCCAGCCTGGGCTAGCGATCATGGTGGTGGGAGGCTCAATAAAACCTAAAAGCCTTTCTATAAGTTGTTCCGCCACCTCATGAATCCGTCATATCATATCATACACCGCCAGGTCAAAATCGTATACGACCCTGATGTACAAAAAAGCTTCTGTTACCACTGTGCGCGATAGAGAATAGTTGTTGAAAATGCCAATAAAAACACCTTGATATATCGTGTGGGCAGCAAAGTGGCGTGGAAGAATGTGCCAAACGTAAAAATAAAAGCAAATGGGAATCATCCAAGAGTATGTCCATTTCCAAAATAACAAAAAACAAAAACCACCACGGATACTTTTTTTCGTATACTAGTTCCGTGTGCATATTCCCGCCTGGAAAGCTCCGACGGTTCCGAGATATGCCAAACATTGCGCCACATAAAAACGCCAGGTACCAAATTCTCCAGTGCGCCAGGCTGCTCAAGTAAACGAGGCTACTTGTGCTGCCCTCGTCAAAGAGAAATGAACTTCATATGTAAAGGTGATGTATGAGTAAAATGAAATAGTACAGTCCAATCGAAGCCGGACTTTTTGTGCCTTGCCGATTGACAATCTTTCCCGATTTGTCATTTCGTCGGCGATCCCCGTTAGCTCAGCATCGTTTAGTCGAGAAACAATGTGTAGCTGAATGCACTATTTTAGCGCAATGCAGTCGCTTGAGAGGGCGTGGAAAGACGGCGAGAGGTAATAGAAAATATATGCAAGGTTGTCGCCCTCGAAGGTTTTTACCTATTGCCTGCTCTCGGCATGGGCTACTGCCATTGCAAGAGCATCAAGCCCGCTGTTCGGTGAGCGGGTAGCAACAGGCCGACTGTGCATGGGTAGACGGCTGTCCCACGAGCCACCAGGGGGAACAATTGTGCTGGGAGAAGGGAGAGCTGGACTGGGAAGAGGGTATTGCGTATGGCTTTCCAAATCTTGGCGAGCCATGGCCAAATGATCATGGCTAGCAGTGGAAGAACGGCTGCGACCAGAGGCTGAATGGCGACGGGAATCAGCCATGGCGACCTTGCGATGGCCACCTGAGCGGGTCTTGTCCTTGTAATGTGTCTCCAAATGTTGCTTCATGTTGTCCGCGCGGGTGAACTTCTTTTGGCAGCCAGCGAATGTGCATTGCACGGCCTTCTCGGCAGTATGGATCTTAGAGTGTCGAGAAGCATGACCAGACGTGGTGAACGTCTTTTCGCAGCCGTGACTGTCGCGGAAGCGGCACGGGTATCGCTTTGCCGGGCGATCAGACGGCTGAGCTGCCATGGAATGGTCATCGTCGTAGGAGCTTGTGCGCCTTGAATCAGCTTGCGACGGGCGTTTCAGGGCATTGCTTCCGTCGTGTACTTGGTCTTGGTAGTAGCGGGAGTAGCCGTAATCCACGGGAGGTGTGATGGGGGAGAGGGGATCATTGCTAATCTGCGAGTCGTATGAGCCTGATCGAAGGAGCTCAGGAGTATTGGGTGAGGCGGAGCCACTTCGCGGAGCATTGTGTGCGTATGCGAAGCGGCTAGTTTGTGGGAAAGTTGTGTGAGAGGCTGTGGTGTGAGGGTGCGAAGCGTGGGCGCGGGTGCTGTCGTCGTTGAGCAGGGAGACCGTACGGCCTGTAGAGTTTCTGACCTCCATTGTGGTAGGTTGGAAGTCTAGCGGGATGATGACGAGCGCTCGCGGTACAGCAATGGCTCACTAAATTGAGGCTCGCTCGGAAAATGGGCAAGCCGGGCGAAGAAGGTGAGAGTGTATGTGAGAAAAGGACTAGGTCTTCTGGAAAAAGCATGATATGTTAGTGGCTGGCGTTGGCAAAGCGTAAAAGTTTCGTGGTAATATTGCGCGCAAGAACCCAGGTGTTCGGGTCGGGCGGGCAAATTATGGCTGGGTGGTGGGCACTTGTGTGTATGTGATGTACGTACCCTCTTTGTCGGTTGTACGGCGCAAAAGGCAATGGTATCGTATGATGGGAGAGAATATGGGATGCAGACGAAGTGCAAAGTTGAAGATTTTGTAAAAGTAGGATTTGGAGGAGGGAAGAATAAGATATGGATAAAATGAGAAAGGGTAAAGTAGGTTGGAGAGCAAAGGTGCGGAGGAAAAGGCATGCTCGGAGGAAGGAGGGAGCATGGGCATTTTGTCGCAGACGCAAAACCCCATCCGCTGGAGAGGGCAAGAGCGATCGCGATCGCTGTGAGTTTTCTTGGGCAGGAAACATGGAAAGAGCAGGAGGCCCCACCGTGGCTCAGTTAGCGTTGGCCAGCAGTCGCACACGCCCCCTGTGGAGCCACGCCCCAAGTACCCTGGCCTGTACCCTCCCAAGTCCCTCTCAGGTCCTCTGTGGCTCCTCGGTGGTCCCCTGCACCCTCCAGCAGCTCGCTCCAGCTGCACCGCTACACCCTCTTGACCCTCCAAATATCCCCCCATGCCCCCCCTACAGTAGGAGGTACCCCGTCAGCGCACACTCTTGCTACAGTGTTGTGTCGTATCCTGCCGCGACCTGGGCAATTGCCTGCGTGAGCCCACCCCCCAGAGCATCTCCAAGCGCCCTACCAAGAATATGGCGCATGCATGTAGCCAGAGGGTTACGACTAAGAAATTGGTAGGAGACGAAGGGTATCTTGGGCATAGCCCCCATTTATTATAGTGACGTGCTTTCATGTTCTCACCGAAGCGGCAGAAAGGTGCCAGTAGCCAGTAGCCAACAAAGGTTCAGTCGCCTACACCCGTTTTTGGTAGGATTTAGCCCATCGTAATAATGGCCGAAAACTGTCCACGCCTTGTCATGTTGCTCAGCATTATATTACGGGGCCCTACTGCGCAGTGCAGCCTCCTCCCTGACCCAGAGCCTGTCAGAAATGTGAACGAGCGCCGGGACAGCCGCATCCAGGACAGCCGATCGCATGCTTGTGCTCCTGGTCTCTGTTCTGCCTTTGCTAACTACCCGTGCTCGCCTATGTTCTTGCAATACTTAATGCGATGCCAAGCAATTGACATTGTTCAATCCAGTACTCGATGTATGTTGTGTGTGATTTCACAGAGGAGGCAGTGTAACACCAGTTTGTGCCTCGCTTCCAGACGATAGACCGTAACGGTGCCAATATTCGCGGTGACGTGAGATGCAGTCCACTTACCAACAAGCTACCGCTGCAGGACTAAATAAGTCGTCCCAAAGCTACTTGGAATGACTAGGACTCTGCATATTTTTCTAGGGTCCGGTTATGCCTGGCCTTGCCTAGTACCGATATAGTGGCGAGTCTATTTCGTCCCGCCTCGCCCAAGGGTCGCACCATCGTCATGGCCGGCGCCGCTCGTCCCGCCAGAACGGCACAGTCGTAGCGACTAGACAAACGAGGGTGAATCTCTAACCAATGGATGTCATCTACAAACAATTCCATTCCGCCAATTCGGTCTTGAGGCTTTGCCATGCAGTAGATGGTGATGTGTGCAGTAGTATTCCATAGCTTCGGCATCGTTGCCATGCATGGGGATGCGACTCATGGTGAAGTGCCTATGCAGCGTCCCCTGAATCAGAAATCCATGGAATGAAAAGCCTCTGCCATCCAAGCAACTAGTTCGTATTGGCAAAACCAAGCTAGACAGAAAGGAGAGACATTTGGGATCGGGGACAGATTAAACGTGGAGCTTGCAGCAGTATTTTCGATCCTGGGTGCTGATGGGGCTAGGGACCTATCGTGAAGTCGATGTCGACTCGGCTCGGAGGGTCAGAAAATAGAAATTTAAAAAAAGCACCATGGTACAGTCCCGATCAGGGAGCATGCTGTCTGCATCTGAGTTATTTTTCTCAATTTTATTTCTTCGCTGCAGCTTCGCTTCGTTGATAACTGACATGTTCTCTCCGTCCTGCCGACGGCTGTGCCGCGCGCTGGACACTACCCTACCCAGCTGTGAGCCGGCCCCACCCCTGGCAGCCTCTTTGCGCAGAAAGCAATGGTCCCCTGTTTTTGGTCGTCCCCGCCCATTTTTGTGTTTAATTATTTTCCCTCATGTTTTTCCTTTTGTCCTCAGACTGTTATTTTGCAGCTGTGGAGATGCGCTAAACTAGCGGCCCACGGCTGGACCCTGGATTTCTCTGATCATGGCACCCAAATCTCGATCCTCACGAAAAGTCATAATATTCTCATTGATCGCATGTCATCGATCAGCACGCTGCTTTCATTCAGGGCCTTTTGGCTTCTCGTCTTCTTTTCTTCAGGGTCGCTGAGACACGGAAAAGGGTTTTTCTCTACCCACTCTTTTGTTTAATTTTACCTGGGTTCCTCATTGCCTAAGCCGCCATTCCCTGATTTTCCCTTCTGGTGGCTTCCCATTTCTTCAGCCACACACCCCCCTCCGCAACGGACAATTTCGTCCGCCCGGTCAAGACAACCTTCAACGGCCCTCTGACGTCAGTTTTACATACGTCTCCAGCTTGCAAGAACCACAGTGATATGGGGTTTCGGTTAACTGTATGCACTCAGCTAGTCGGTTACACGCATCTTACGTTGCCGCGTTTATTAAAATTATTTCCATGGATTTTATTTTACTGTTGGGGGTTAGTGCCGACCTTGTCGCGAGTGACGCCAGCAGGCTCATGCAGGTCGCCAGGCTGGGAAGACACGATGCTTGAGAGAGAGTGCATTGACGTAAGGATGAAGAGACATAGCCTTCAATCCTTTGGTGTTGTTAGATGTTGCCCCAGCTTCATCTTGAACTCTGTCCTCATCGACAGTACACCAAAAGTTTCGGGATCGCAACCACAAAGACCAGAACAGGGTCCAAAAAGACGGTAAAGTACATAATCGCATGGCCGCATGAGCGAAACCCCATGCTGCGCACCTACCGTGGTGCTGGGCTTCTGCACGCTATCCCATGGGTGATCCAGAGACTTTCGGTGCGCAGGTCATCGAGATGGCTGAATTGGTGCAATGGCGTGGCTCTAGGAGAGTGTTTTGACCAATCATGCGCCAGACTCGGTGCTCAGTCCGCGAGTGCGACATTGCGTTGGTATGGTGTGTGTGCCTACCCTGTTCTGTCCTGCTCAAACGTAAAAGCTGCTGGGTGAGAGAAGAGGGGAGACAGACCCTGTGGCTCAAGAAGGCCAGCTCCAGCCACCCCCGCCCAACCGGAGATGCTCAATTGCGAGAGTTGGTGGAGGGATGGATGATCAGCTCAAAAACTCGACAAATGGCATCACAATGACATTATGCGCTCGAGAAAAAAAAATGGGAGAGTCTGAGCGTATTTTGTTCCTGTTGTGTATGCCCGCATGGAATTTTGAAAGGCCACAGAAATTTAGGCCACAATTATCCACCGTGACAGAAAGGAGACTTTACTCTGAACCGGTTTCACGCAGCTAAGCCCGAAATTAGACCTTGACTGACAGTTCGAGCCAGAGTCCCTCAGGCGTCTTACAGTGCCAAGTCGCCTACTGGCATGCGCTGTGGCAGTGTGACAGGGCCTCAGGACGTGTGGCGTCCCTCCTGTAAGTTAGCAATGCGCTGAACTCCACTGATTAACGGACAGGACTCAGTAAACCAAGGCCCTGAAGCCCGCTAAACAGCACTGTAATTACAGCAGTTTGATGTGCTGCATATGACGGATATACCGGCAGACGCAGACTTGCCAGTCGCTACAATACTATTCACAAGAATTAAAATGAAGAAAACGCAAGTCAAAATCAGTCCTGACATGATGGCCTATTTTTCGTCTTCTTCGCAGCACATGTGTAGGGCTTGTTTGGGTTGCGGCAGATTCTCCCCAGATTTTGGGGACGGGAGAGCAGCTACGGGGGACATGAGGCAACAACCTACTGGAGCGACACCACGTCCTCCACTAAAAAACCACAAACCCCAATTTTCCATGATCTCGATGATGTGCCTGAATAAGGGTTTGCGTAGTTTTTACTTTTTTTGCCTCGGACGGATTATGCCCATTTTTTACTTTTCGAAAAGGCGGAGCTTAATTCGAAGGATGAAAGGGGGATTTGCAATTTTTTTGGTTCCTTTTTTGGTTCCTTTTTTGGTTCCTTTTTTTTTTTTTTTTTTTTTTCTAAAGCAGAGACTGGATTGGATCGAGAGAGGGAACTGATATTAAAGGTCGCCATGACATTGCTTTTGACTTGCATACTTGACGCGGACGAGCAAGTAAATACATGGTGTTTGATGGGCCGCCAATATTTAGCCACAAACTGGCGCTCGTTAAAACCGCAGCATTGCCAGGATTACAATTGACGCATTTCCCTGATTTTGAACCCTTTGCTGTGCAGACATAGGCATGGACTCCCACCGTCAGGGTCTAGAACGACCAGAAACTGGGGTTCGTTGCAGGGTTCTGGAGAATTTAATGGCCCAACGATGGAGCCCGTCAGGCTCGTGGAGGGCAGCGTCGCCTGGGCAGTTCTTGGGGCAGGTACTTGTAAACTACTTGGGCAGCTGAGGAAAAGTGGACAGAGGAGGACGGTGTCTAGGTAGTACGTCCGCGCGCTGTGATTGGTCGGCTGTATGACTGGATGCACTTTTGCGCAGAATCCCATGTTGCAAGACATCGGATTCTTTTGCCCGCCACACACACTCACACACACAACAGAGGATTGGTGTGCCTACACTTGCACGTAATTACAGTGGTGGTTAGCGCAGTGAAAGGTGGTGGTGGTGACAATGCTACCCGCTGCAAATTGCAGTACACCATCGCCTCCCCCAACACATTCGCCGTTTCTCGGCTGCATTGCCACGACGACTTTTGCCTCAATCATCGGAGGCTTGTCCTGCCCAATCATGTTGGCTCTTGAGGCACACTCCTTTTTCGTGTGTGAAATCACTGGCATGTGGTAATTACATATGGATGGTGTGTGGTTGCAGCAGACTCGTCTTTCTTCGCTGTTCGCTGGCCTCCCCCTCTTTTCTTGTCACGGCACTTTGCTTCCTTTGCTCCTTCCCTCCATAGGTATCGCCTACGAGGACGGACAATGCCATGTTGATGCATCACTTTCCCATCATACCTACGCCCCCCTCCCCCCATGGTCAGCCTCTCCGCCGTCACTTCTCTGTTTTCTCGCCACAGCACGTTTTATTCGCCTCTTGCACCAAATTGCTTACCCCATTTCCGGATATAGCAGCGCCTCAACCCTGATCTCCCATGATCTTCTTCCATGACAACATAATTGCGTAGATTTCTTCACTAGTCATGTGCAGTCAGTCCTTTCGGTTGTTAGCGAATTCTCGCCACGATCGTTACTGCAGCCGATGGCAACCACTTCTTGGTAATCATGAGTAAAGCAACTCCCATCCAAGACTGGCCACCACTGCTTTTGTCACGCACTTTTGTGTCACGTCATGTCATGTCATGGCTAGTCTGCTTTCTTATGTCTACACCTCTAGCTCCAGCTGCCAGCCACAAAGGTACCAGGTTCTTTCAGGCAAAAGCCAGAGAAAACCACTCCCAAGAAGAGGGTGTGCTGCGTTGCCAGGTCTTGACAACCACCAGCTAGCGTCCAGCCATGGCTGCAAGTTTGCTGGTGCAGAATTGAAGTGCGTTCTTGGGGCGCCACCTCCACGCCCACACCCCATGAGCACCGAGTGCTTGGGAAGCTACTGTTAACGCTATTGGGGGGTTTACTGTAGACCCTGGGCACCACAAGCTCAAGCTCAAGCTAGCTGTTTAGCTCAACGCCTCGCACCACTGGCACACAAGCGTTTGCATTAGCACTTTGTGGCTGGTAGGTTTGCCTACGACTAAACGAGAATATTTGCGCTGTTTCGATACTAATCATTGCTGCGCTTAGTGGTCGATAGTCTCGCCAAGACCTCAATGATAACGGACCTTGATGGGATGGGAAAGTAAGCCAGGCTAAACTTCAAGGTATCGCCAGCTCCATTTATACCATTGCCCATTGCCCACTGCCCGCTGTCCATGGCCTGGGGTGCCGCCCGTCGCTGGCCGACGAGCTTGAGCTTGTGCCCAAGCCACACCATGCTGGGAGAGCTGGGAGAACTGGCCAAGCTTGGGCGTAGCTTACAGCCACTCCCACACCCAAGACGAGTGCTTGCATGGCGGCGACGACGACAGCTTAGCCGTGGCGTTCTTGATGCTGCTTGGCGGTTTTTTTGGGACAGAAATTACCGTCGCAGAGCCGTCAGCTTGTTTTGCTGCAAACCACGACCTGAGACGCTTTGCTTGCCCAACCTGAAAGACCGGCAAGCGGTCGTTGGCCGCTAGAGCATGGGCAACTGCCGTTTCCTCATCAGGAGACGAGAAGTTTCTTTGGTTCAAATCTTTGCACAAATCACAGTGCTCACTCATTTTTCCCTGGTCTATTTCTGTCCGTTATTACAGGGCCGCTATGGAGCTGTCGCAACGTCCGCCTTGGACCCAGTGGACAAGCATGGGCAGAGGAGAAGCGTAAGCGCTGATCTTTCTTGTTCGGTACAGCGCCAACCAGGGTCTGCATGGCCTCGACAGGGACCTGACTGCTGCGAACTCTGCTGTGGCCACAGCCTGGCAGCACCCCGTCACTCATGGGTTAATAATTGCAAAGTCGGCATCAACTAAAAACATGACACGCTGCTTTGAGGCGGCCGACGGACAGGGTTGAAGCGCTGTCAGCATGCAGACCGCTGTTCGCATTTCGCCCGCCCTGGTTTGCCGATAAAGGAAACGAGACGCAGCTAAGAATAACATTCCTTGTCGGGCAAAATATATCATGGGCCACATCGATAACGCCTCCAAGTCGGGGAGGATTGGACGGGGAGAGTTGTACTCTGCTGCGAGTTTGCTTGCATGCAAGCGCGTAGAAGGTGAATGTGTAGGAATGAACCACAAAGGATCGCCATCGGCCCATCGCCTTCCCGAGGGTAGGGGATGCTGTCAAATCTCCATGTCTAAGACTGAGCAAGTCAAGGAGGAGGCTGCGAAACACGAAGACTATCTTGGCTCACCAGGCATTGTCAGGGAATTCAAGGGTGGTGGTGGTTGTGGTTGGGCTGGTTGTTGTCGGGGGTCCAGTGACAGCGGCGCATGAGACACACGCAATGCATGCAAGCCATGGTTGGGATCAGGCGGTGCGGTTGGGATCTCGATGCACACTCAACGTAGGGCCGGTTTTGATCGGTAAATTTTCAGGCTCATTCCAGGGTTTTGGCTGTTGATGAGCTGGCTTTTGGGATGAGCTGTGGTTTGTGTTTTAGATGTCTGCGCGTATTGTGAGTGAACTGTCTCAGACGTCTTTGGTTTATTTAGGTCCTGGGGAGCTTTTGTCCCGGGACATGTCCCTTACGTTTTTCGATGTCTCGACGGTTTATGGTGGCAGGCGGCTATTGTCTCTGTTGGGCAGCGGATGGCTTGCAGCATCAGCTTATTGTTTGCGTGAGACGCCAGCAGTTGTCATTGCGTTCCTGACCGTTGAACGCCGAACAGCCGAGCCACACGCCTCTAATTACATGGCTGCAGGGTACTCGGTATTGCAGCTCCAGCAACTGCAGGACAAGGAATTGTTGAATTGGAAAATGCAATCCACTTGGGCTTGGGTTCAGAGTCAATATCACCTCACCCTTGTCAGTGCAGGTTGGCGAAGATGACTTGGAAGCAAGGCACAGGCCATGGAGCGCCCCATTCGACGGCACTCTCAAACGGGAATGTGCGAAAGGTCAGCAGTGGGAATAATATTTTTTCTCTCTTTGTCATTAGCCAACAGGATTAATTAATCCCCCCAAAAGAAGAAGCAAAGAATGCCGCCAGAAGGGGACCATGGAGGGACCATTGGGGGGAAACAGCCAGGGTTTGGGGAGCCAAGTGGTCCCCTGGACCCGTTCAGAAGGGGGTGCAGCTCTGGGTGTGTAGGAACATGACCCTGGGATTTGTCTTCTTTTTCTTCTTCTCGTGATAATTAGTTCTTCTGACTAGCAGCAGCCCCAGCCTGCCACTGCAGACGGACCACACGCCTCTCCCGCCCCAAATGCCACAGTACGGGGCGCTTAAGCTTCATCTACGTCATAGATTTTTTTTTGTCCCTCGTGCCTTGCAAAAAAAGCGCTTAAGACCAAGAAAAAAAAAAGAAATATTACGCAAAAACATGCACCCCAGTTGGAATAAGTAATCAGCACGACAACCCAACGATCGGAATTTATTAACGAACATCGAGTTTTTTTCGTTCTTTTCCTAGGCAGTGCATCTTATTCCACGTCTGGAAGTTTTTTGTTTTGTTTTGGCGTGCAACCACCATGTGATGTGATGTGACGGTGCGGCACGTTTTGGACGGTAAAAGGGTAAAAGGTGTGTGTGCCAATCTATTACGGAACGGCAAGGGTGATGTGCAAAAAGATGTGCGAGATTTGCGACATACCATGGGATTGTAGATGCAGTTTTGGGTTTGGCATTTTGGAGATCTAGATATACTTTGCTTTGGGGCACATAATTGCTCATGGTGTTGATGCCACAAATCACTTGGAATACTACGATGACTTGCACGGTCATGTTGTGTTGGCAAAAGTAAATAACCATCTATTATACGCCGTACGCCATACTTGTACATAAATTCAACTCTCCTTCTACGACGGAGGTCCCATCTTGGTCTTCTTCGCCGCAGGCAACTGAGGAACTTTAAATCCTGTTCCTGACCCTGTTCCTGTTCCTGATGATGCCCCTCCACTGAGCTGTGTAAACGTTCCTCCTTGAAACCATCTATCGTCCTCGGCCTTGCGTTTCCTCGCCAACTCAGCCTGCATCTTGGGCTCTACAAGCTCTAGACCCTGAACGGGCGTAAACGCCAACGAAGATGCCGTACCAGCCGCTGAACCACCACCACCACCAACTGTGCTCCCCACGCCAGCGGCGCGCAATCCCTTGCCGCGCAGGTCGACATTAGAAGCAGCATGGCCAAATCCACCGATGGATGAAGCGGCGCCGTTGATGCTGCTGGCGCCTCCCCAGCCTTTATTCTTGGCGCTGAGTTTGGCGCGAGTTCTCTGGTCGATTTGCGTACCGCGGATACGGCCGTCGTTGTTCTGCCCAATCATGCCCATGCCGACTGTGCCGTCGCCGGTGCCGAAGCCGGCTTCCTTCTCTTCTTTACCAAACGCCATGCGGTTCTGTTCCTTGCGGAGGTTCGTCATGGCGAGGGCCTCCTTGGCTTTACGGGCTTTACGTCCGCCTCGCTTGCGGGAGGGCTTGTCGTCGGGGACGGGGAGGGCGCGCCCGCCTTTATTCTTGGGGGGCTCGGTGAGCTTCTCGAGACGTTCGAGACAGGCGGCCTTCAAGTCTGCGCCGGTGGCGCCGTTGGCGGAGGAGTGGATGCGGTCGACGCGGGCGGCGAGGACGAGCTTGGCTGCGACGATGCGCATGGCTTGCTTGCGCAGGTCCGAGGGGATGGAGCTGATGATGTCCGAGTGGTAGAGGAATCCCTGCTGGCGGACGCCGATGTTGGTCGCGAGGCCGGCTTGGCGCTTCTTGGAGCCCCAGGAGGGGATGTTGCAGGCGGGGGTTTTGGAGAGACCCGTCAGGCCGCCGGCGGCGTTGAGGAGCTGTGCAGCTGTCAAAGGGCCGATGAGGGCTGTGAGGTTAGGCGCGAAGAGGTTCATGCGTGATTGGACGTATTCCATGAGGGTGGTTTTGGCGTTGTGGAGGGCGATGCTCATGTCGCATGCTTGGCGGACGCGGAGGAGCTCTTCGGGGCTCATTTCTTGGCCTTTCGAGGTGGTTGCTTCCACGGTCACGATCATGAGGGATGGGCCGTTGAGGACGGCCTTGAGGCCGACGCCGATGGGGTTGTCGGTGGATGTTTGTAGCTTCTTGATTGATTCCGAGTCGAGGGGTCCGTTTCCGATGATGGACACCACCTTGGCGTATTCCAGTGGTGTGGTGACCAGTCTTTCTAGTTCGGGGAAGCGCGTAGAGTAGTGATCGCGAATGAATTTATGGACGAGCGCTACCTCGCCGTCAATCTGTGTAGAGAGGCTATTCGACTGCGTGAGTAGGTGGTACTCGGGGTGGTCCTCGATGTTTCCGACCGTCGCGGACTGTTCGGCGACTTGGGCGCGGTAGTGTTCGATTTTCTGTAACGTTCGACATGTCTCGTCAGGGCTAATTCTCATGCAATTTTGATGTAAACGATCCGTTCAAAAGACCGTGACTGGGGGGAAGAAATACTAACCTCGAGAACTGGCGTTAGGGTTTCCATTAGCTTGGCCACGCTGCGCACGTCGTTGACACCGCCGAGCTGCATCTTTTCGACGTTTTTCGTCTCATCGCCGTCTTCGTCAGAGTTGCCGTCTGCAGAGTTGTTTTCTTGGCCGTCGACATCCATGGAGTCGTGGTTGCCGTTGGTGGCGGATTCGACCAGACCGTCATCTTGTTGCTCGTGGTCTGAGGCTTCGTCGCCTGAAGACCCAAAGTCGTTGAGGAGGTCGTCTGCGACGGTGGACATTTTGCGCGTCAAGGCAACAAAAAGGAAAGGGGGAGATGTCGCGACAGCGTTTGAATGAATGAGGAAGAGCTGGCAAATATTTTGGAAGCCTGGATTAAGTTGTCGTCGCTGTAAAAGTGGGTCTCTCTCTCACAAAGCAAGGCTTATCGCGGACGATAACAGCGACTCCAAAATTTAAAGTCCAACAATCCTACCCGACAACTTCATCTCATTCAACATCCAGCCGCGGCACTCCTTGTCATCTCGTCATCTGCCAAAATGGCTTCAGGCGGCCCCCCTCGCGTCAAAAACAAAGCCGCAGCCCCCATCCAAATCAGCGCCGAGCAACTCCTCCGCGAAGCCGTCGACAGACAAGAAACCGGCATCAAAGCGCCCACGCAACGCTTTGCAGACCTCGAAGAACTCCACGAATACCAGGGTCGCAAGCGCAAGGAATTCGAAGACTACGTGCGCCGCAACCGCGTCAACCTCAGCAACTGGACGAAATATGCGCAATGGGAACTTGAGCAAAAGGAGTTTGCGCGCGCGCGGTCCGTCTTTGAGCGCGCGCTCGACGTGCACCCCAACTCGGTGCAGTTATGGATTCGATACATTGAGTCGGAGATGAAGTCGAGGAACATCAACCATGCGAGGAACCTATTGGACCGCGCGGTGACGCGGTTACCGAGAGTGGATAAGATTTGGTATAAATACGTCTACATGGAGGAGATGTTGGGCAATATCCCGGGTACAAGACAGGTGTTTGATCGGTGGATGCAGTGGCAGCCGGATGAGGCGGCGTGGAGTGCGTATATCAAGATGGAGAAGCGGTATGGGGAGTTTGACAGAGCCAGAGAGATCTTCAAGTCGTTTACGATGGTGCACCCAGAGCCGCGCAACTGGATCAAATGGGCCAAGTTTGAAGAGGAATCAGGCACGTCAGAGCTCGTGCGGGACGTCTTTGGAAACGCCGTCGAGGCACTGGGAGACGACTTTGTCGACGAGAAGCTCTTCATCGCCTATGCGCGCTACGAAGCCAAACTCAAAGAATACGAACGGTCGCGCGCCATCTACAAGTATGCCCTCGACCGTCTCCCACGTTCCAAATCCATGGGCCTCCACAAGGCCTACACCACATTCGAGAAGCAATTCGGCGACCAAGACGGCGTGGAAGACGTGGTCCTCTCCAAGCGCCGCGTATACTACGAGGACTTACTGAGGGAAAACCCCAAAAACTACGACGCCTGGTTCGACTACGCCGCCCTCGAGGAGACATCCCGTGACGCCGACCGCATACGCGACGTCTACGAGCGCGCCGTCGCCCAATTACCGCCGACCCAAGAAAAGCGCCACTGGCGCCGCTACATCTACCTCTGGATCTTCTACGCCATCTGGGAAGAGCTCGAGAGCAAAGACGCCGACCGCACGCGCCAAATATACACCACCTGCCTAAACCTCATCCCGCACAAGAAATTCACCTTTGCTAAAATCTGGCTGCTCGCCGCACACTTTGAAGTCCGCCAGGGCCAACTCACCGCCGCGCGCAAACTTCTGGGGAGAGCCATCGGCCTCTGTCCCAAAGACAAGCTGTTCAGCGGCTACATCGACCTCGAGCGCAAGCTATTCGAGTTTGTCCGCTGCCGCACTCTCTACGAGAAACACGTCGAGTTCAACCCGGCCAACTGCCAGACGTGGATAAAATTCGCCGAGCTCGAGCGCGGCCTCGACGACGTCGACCGCGCCCGCGCCATTTTTGAACTCGCCGTCTCCCAACCGCAACTCGACATGCCCGAACTCCTCTGGAAGGCCTACATCGACTTTGAGGAAGAAGAGGGCGAGTACGCCAACACCCGCAACCTCTACGAGCGCCTCCTCGCCAAAACGGACCACGTTAAAGTCTGGATCAGCTACGCCCACTTTGAGATCAACATACCCGAAGACGACGAGGAAGAAACAGAAGAGGAAGAAACACCCATTAGCGAAGAGGCCAAGGCCCGCGCTCGTGCCGTCTTCAAGCGCGCCTACAAGTCCATGCGGGATTCCGACGCAAAAGAAGAAGCCGTGTCGCTGCTCAATGCGTGGTTGTCGTTTGAGCGCACTCATGGATCCGAAGAAGACGTGGACAATGTCCAGAAGCAGATGCCGCGCAGAGTCAAGAAACGGAGACCCGTCGAGGGCGAGGAGGATGTCATGGAGGAGTATTTCGATTATGTGTTTCCTGCGGATGAGAAGCAGGCGACCAATTTGTCCAATGTGTTGGCCATGGCGCAGAAGTGGAAGACTACGGGTGGTGGGCTTTCATAGTTTTTTACTTTACCTTGTTCAATACAGCCAGTGTTCATTTTTCACTTTCGTGTTTCCCACCGTCTACAACTCATTCAACTTTTCATTAACTCACCGTTTACAGTTATTCCGTTTACATTAATTCACCGTTTACTTACCTGTAGTACAACGCGCCACAGACCCTGACATCGCGATCAGCCACAAATGGTGATGTCATCAGGCATACAGCTCTGCCAGGTTTTCCAACATTCATTTATCTACACGGCTAAAGCGGCAGTAAGCGGTGAAACGGTATTCCCGAGTTCATGTAATATATACCAGATTTACGAATATCAAAATGTGAACAGTATGTTGAATGTATGTTGAAGTAACTATAAAAGCAGTATAAAAGCCATGTAACCGCAGTAGCAACAAAACAGAAAGCATCATAATTCATGTCTAGCAAACAGATTTGCACTTTTCTCCAAATAGCCACCAGTAGCCACAGAGCTAAATAGCCACCAAAATAGCGCAAGTCCATAATCGTCATCATCCCACGTTAGCCTCCCGGCCCCTGGACATGCAATGCAGCCATTCAGCCTGCCGTCTTTTCCGGCTTGCATATCGTGAGCAAAACAAAGCAATATCCTCTCGTCCTCCACATCGGTGTAGCCCGTAGCCCTTGTCTGTCCAATAATATCCCCTCATCTGTCAACCGTCACACGGCGCGGCTCGTTGCCGATTGGATGCCTCCCTTCTTCCCTGAACCTTGCTCTCCCTAGTCTTGCATTTTTCAGCGGTAGCGACGGTCTGGAACAGAAACATAGGTATTAGTTATGGGTCTTCATTATGCACCGAAAGAAACGTAAAAAGAAAAATGTGTAAGAACAAAACTTTGTTCGCTGTTGCAAAGAAAAAAAAAAAGAAATTTGTATAGTGCAAAAAATCGACAACTGAAAATAGAGTGATTCTGGCATCTCGCTCTAACTTTTCAAACGCTGCCCTGTTCTTTGTATGCACGCCGCGCAGCACAAAATGCCAATCAAAGTAAACGCCACATTGCTCATCAACATCATGATATGCCGAAGGCCGCTCAACCAAAAAGACGTAACTTGGTTGATGCATAGTCGGACATGTCGGCATGGGCAATTCCATGCCTATCGCATCCGCCCATCAAAAGGCTGGGGCGGCCCCGGTGGGGGCAACGGCGGGCCAGTGGTGTAGATGCCATCATCATAGTACCGCGGACGAGGATGCGGTGTCCAGTCATCTTCCTCGTCGTATCGCAGCCTAGATGGCGTCGACCAACTGTCAGATCTTCTGGAAGAGTCCGACTTGTCGAGCTGCCGCTTGCGCCTCTCCAGTCGCTTCTCATGTCGACGTTGCTTCTCGGTCTGGAACTCTTTGCATTCGTGATTGAGCTCCTTGGCTTCTTTCATCTCTTCAAGAGCACCCTTGATTCCCAAGGCGGCAATACCGACAGATGCGGCGTCTTGCATGATGGCCTTGGTCTTGAGCTTCTTGGCTTCGGCTGCAGTAAGACGTCCCTCTTTGACAGCTCGTTGACGAGCGTTTCTCTTTTCCATGCTTTGATAGACATTGTGTGCTGCGTGGATGGTTGCAACAGTTGCAAGACCGGTCGTTATAACTTGCTTACCTCTCATCTTTTTGGCTCTTTTCTCATCTTCGTCCGAGTCACCCAAGTCTGACTCAGAGGTGTAGTCTGAGCGTCCTCCACGGCGAGATCGAGATCTCTCTCGTCCTCCTCCACCTCCGCGCGAGCGTTCTTGTCGTCCATAGCCTCCTCTGTCATCCTCATAGTAGTCATCGTGGTAGCGGCGGGAGCCTCCTCCGCGAGACGAACCTCGGTCGTCAAAGTCGTCTTGGTCACGGCGTCGGTAGTCCTCTGCTGCGGCTCCTGCGCCGGCTCCAATGCCCAGCTTAGCCAAGCTGTTTCGTGCCTTGTCAACTACGCTGCGGCTGCGACTTCTCTCACGACGGCGATCTCTTGAAGGACTTCTGGAGTAATCAGAGCCTGGGCGGCCGCGGCTGCGAGATCGCGACCTTGAGTGGTCCAAGACCTTCTTTGCTCCCAAAGCACCAAGACCAGCCGTGGCCAGTGCAGCGAGACCGGTACCACTTCGTCCCTTACCTCCATCAGAAGATCTGGCTCGTGAACGAGAGCGACTGCGACCTGTCTTTTCGTCCTCCTCAATATCCTTCTTGGAGCCGTTGATCAATCTGTTACCGACGAGACCACCAATGACCGACTCGAGCAATCCCAGCTTGCCATGGCTGTCGCCGTGTGCGGCGTCTACGGTGGCAGCACCAGCAGCGACGGTGAGAATGCGCTTAGTCTTTTCACCCTTCCAACCTCCGGGTTCCTTTGCGACACGGAATGCTTCGGTAGCACCCGCAAGTAGTGACGCCATAGCGGCCTTTTGGATTTTGTTGGCGCCACCCCCACCGCGGTCGCGGGATCCAGCGCGGGAGCCAGCACGGGAACCATTGGGGCTCCCGCGAGCAGAGCGCTTGTCATCGCCACCACCTCCAGTGAGAGTTTTGACGGCAGCGCCGAGGCCTGTAGCAGCCAGGGCACTCTCAAGGAAATTCTTGTGGCCCTTTCTCTCCTTGGGGTCTTCGTCGTCGTCAGAATAATATTCGGAAACATGACCATCGCGACCACGGTGAAGGATATAAGTGGCTTTTTGGTCCTTTTTGGCTTGTTGCTTGCTGTAGAACTCGGCACCTTGATAGCCTGCTAAAGCGCCAACACCGGCCAAGGCAACAGAAGAAAGAGGGTTTCGCTGAATGTGGCCACCTCCCTCTTTGGCCTCGCGACGATCATACATTTCCTTGCCTCCGGCAACGAGAACAGCACCAGCGAGGGCGGCAAAAATCTTTTCCTGCTTGGTCATGCCCTTGTGCTTGGATCGCCTGTGCTCCTCTTCTTCGTAAATGTAGCTGCCAGCTCGTCTTGGTCGTCTGTCATAATCACGATCACGGTCATAGCGAGGGTCGTATCCTCGTCGGCGGTCGTAGTAATCATCTCCCCAGGCAGGTTCAGCGGATCTGGCGCGGCCAATGTCACGGCCGGAGGGAGGGGGAAAATCTCGACGAACTTCCTCGATGGAGAGGTCACTGTCCTCTCGGGGGCGGGGAACTAGGTCTCTGGAAGAAGCGACTCTGGGGGAGTCTCGGACATCGAGGAAGCGGTCGTCGCGGCGGTCATCTCGCTCTCTCTCGCGGGTGTAGGTGCGACGCGGGGCATAGTCTCTGTCCCGCTCGTAGGGGTCGTAGCTTGCCATGGCAGCAGCTTGTGTGGTATGGGGGTATCAAAAAAAGGTGCTGGCGTATTCGGCGATGAAAGGACGAATGATGCTTATTCGATGTAGAAGAGAAATAGCGTGAAAAAGGATGAATGAAATTTCGGATGCGCCCCTCAGCTTTGCAGAATGATGTAATCCGGTTTGTGGTGTGGCAGGTGGGAGGAGGGGAAAGACTTGGAAATGAAGGTGGCTGTCTTTGTGCACCAAGCGGGGTACTCGACAAGAACCACACCTTGCAATAATCCTGTTAATTCTGTATTCGATTTGCTGTTCCAATAGGGTGAGGAGTTGTTTGTTGAAGAGAGAAATTGAAATAAAATGGGGAGATGCAGATGGAAGACTGATAGAAGGGCGGGCGACCTGGAAGAATGAGGGGTGGGCGGCAGTTTCTGAGACAGCCAAGACCAAGGCAGCGAGAACAGGGCGAGGGGGCGAACAACTGTCAGACTACTTCTCTGTACCACTACTGTGCTGTGTACTGGGGTAAATGATCAAGTACCTAGCTAACAGGTAGTGGGCAAATGAGGCGCAGAAGTGCGACAAGTCGATTTAGTGTTGAAGCCAAGACCAGGTTTTAGTGACCTTGCAGTGTCTTGCAGCGTGGTGCAGCTGCCTTGATGGTGGTTGCAGGGCGTTGCAGGGTGTTGCAGGGCGCTGCACGGCTTCTCAGTGGTCTCAACCTGGGCTACAGTGGGATGAGTGGAGTCCGGCCAGTGGGTGAGTGGGTAATAGACTCCAACGGGCCGCAGATGGTGGCCAAGAACTTTGGGCTGGCGAGACGCTGACTCTGCTGTCACTCGAATGTGCGCAATATCCACGTCGTTGACGGCCCTCGATTATTTTTTTATTGTGACTGTGTTATTGTTGGGAACCACTAGATTTTCACCTCTATTAACGTTTTGTAGAACGGTGGCGTGGCCGCCTAATCAATATCCTGTCCAAGGCAAGACGAGGCGGGGCCAACGACGTAATGGTGAGCGCTGTACTGTAACTTGTACCTTTACAGGGGATTGTACCTGGTATTGTCCGCTGAACTCTGTTTCTGTTGCTGCCTGGATGTGGTATTAGTGGGTGTCAGGATGGCATTGTCCGCTACAGCTGCAACGGTCTGTCCGCTCGCGCCACAATTTAGAGTCAGCTGCAGGCCGCACTGCCCGACTGCGCCACCTTGCTCAATCAACGTCAGCCAGGGCTGTCTCTTTCACTTCAACAATTATCCATGGACATTTATGCAAAGTGGAAAAATTAAACTACGGATAAAACTTACTGAGTGGTGAATGCATGGGAATGCGACCATCGATGATTGGCCGATCCTGCAGGATTCAATGTGCAGGTACGAGGCGCAAACCTCGGCGGCTACACCAATCCTGGAGTGATCTAATTGGTGGCTCTCTCCTACAAGCGCCTATAAACACGGCCATGAAACAATCGTCAACCAACACTCATTCATGCGGCGCTTAGAATCATTCCATGTCCATTATTAAGTAGCCTCTCATCCATAGGTCAATGTGAACTGTTCTCATCGTATTTATTTTCGTATTCAAATCTCATCCAACTTCTCTCATTGTTAGCTAAGATGCATCAATATCACATTGAGAAACATGCCGGGGAATCAGGCCCATCTCCATCTCAGAGGCGTCGACGGACAATCCGAAAGACGTTTTCAACTTTAGTCGTCGCTTGCACTCTGTGCTGGGGCTCTTTCAAGTTGTCTGATTACAACGCCATCGGCGTCAGCCATTACGGCGCTTCCACCGTCGACTGGGACTACAGACGCGACCAGGTCAAGGAAGCGTTTGTCACAAGCTGGGATGCGTACAAGAGGCATGCCTGGGGTAAGTTGGACGAATTTTTTCTTGAAATTTCTGCATACTGACTTTCCTTTGCAGGCAAAGATGCCTATCATCCAGTATCCAAAACGGGCTCACAAATGAGTCCCAACGGCCTTGGCTGGACCATCATCGACAGCCTCGACACCATCATGATCATGAACCTATCACAACCACTCATAGACAGCCGCGACTGGATACAAACAAGTCTCGACTACAAACAAGACCAAGACGTCAACACCTTCGAAACCACCATCCGCATGCTCGGCGGACTCCTCTCAGCCCACTACCTCTCCCAGAAGCTGCCTGGCGCCTCTTCCTCCAACGACTCAGTATACCTGTCCAGGGCCACGGATCTTGGAGATCGCCTTCTTGCAGCGTATGGTTCAAGGTCCGGCGTTCCGTTTTCCAGTGTGAATCTCAAAAAGAAGACTGGCCTACCATCTCATGCAGACGGAGGTTCATCCTCCACTGCCGAGGCTGCTACATTGCAGCTTGAGATGAAATACCTCTCCAACCTAACTGGAAACGATACTTTCTGGAAGAGAGCCGAGAAGGTGATGAAGGCTCTCGATGATAATCATGCAGAAGCTGGCTTGGTACCAATCTTTGTTGATGCGAGAACCGGCAAATTCACCACGCAAGAGATCCGCCTGGGCAGTCGCGGCGATTCGTATTACGGTAAGGTCACATAAATAATAGAGCTCAACAAAGACAGAGTCTCTAACTTCAACAGAGTATCTCATCAAGCAATACCTTCAAACCTCCCGCCAAGAGCCCATCTACCTCGAAATGTGGGAAGAAGCTCTCGCAGGCATCCAGCAACACCTCATCACCACAACCAAACACTCCAATTTGAAGATTGTCGCCGAGCTTCCCACCGGCGTTGGGGGCAAATTATCTCCCAAGATGGATCACCTCGTTTGCTTCCTCCCTGGCTCCATTGCGCTTGGCGCCACCAATGGCGCTACACTCGCGGAGGCACGCAAATCTTCCGATTGGAACACCAAGAAAGAGGAACAGATGCAGCTAGCCAAAGACATTATGAAGACATGCTGGGGCATGTACGCCGTCACCTACACGGGTCTTGCACCAGAGATAGCCTACTTTGATGTGGAAGATGAGCAGCTCCAGCCCAATCCGGGAGATAGGTCATCAGCACCAACGAAGAATTCTCTCAAGGCATGGAAAGATGACTTCATTATCAAGCCCGCCGACGCACATAATCTCCAAAGACCCGAGACAGTCGAGAGCCTGTTGACCATGTGGCGCATCACTGGTGATCCATTGTATCGCGAATGGGGATGGAAGATCTTCAAGGCATTTAGACGACATACGTACCTGAGTGAGGACCAGGGGTACACGTCAATCAATAATGTGAATGCGATTCCCACGTCTGCGAGGGATAACATGGAGAGTTTCTGGCTGGTAAGTGTCCCCAACCCCGATAATGGAAATGACGCTAATAAAAAAAAATAGGCTGAAACTTTGAAATATCTCTATCTTTTGTTTTCACCGTCGGATTTTCTCCCTCTTGATGAAGTGGTGTTCAATACTGAGGCGCATGTTTTTCCGCGTTTTGAATTGGGCAAGTTTACAACTGGGTGGTCGCGGAGTGCACGTTCACGGGATTGAAGCACGATGAGACGATTTTACTTAAATAGCGCTTATACCAAAGATGACTTAAATAGCGCATATACCAAGGATTCATCAATTTGAATGTTGAAACATAATAGCTAAGACCACTGTTCGTTCCAACTTCCTAGGCAGCACCGACACCGCCCAACTGCGCCACTGTCAGCCATCACTTTATGGCCTGCTTGTAAATGTTCCTTTTTCAGCTCACCACTCAACCTTGCGAGGGCCAACACAACAAACAATGCGTTGAAAAGAGGACCCCGAGCAAAAAAGAAACCGACGCAGAAAGAAAAAACACAACATGGACTCATTTCCTTCACAATATGTACTTCCTAGCGCATCTTCAAAACGGTGTCTAGACCGATTCAGTATCCTTGAAGTTGCTGAAGAGGACACAAGCGGGCTTGTTGCATTATGGCCACTCCTACAATCAGTACTCAGCCAGCCGATAAATAATATAGAAGGGATAATAGATGTTCTCGAAACAATATCTACCACACTTCGCGGGAGTTCTGGCACCGCAGGAGACTATGGAACTCTAAAGCGAGTGATTGCCAGTCGAGGGGATGGTTTCTATTCTCGGACATGGCCAGCAATAATACGAATAGCACTACAACTACCTACGCTTTTTCCAGATGGCACGATTCCGGTTTTGAGATCAGGTGGCGATGTGCAATTGTCAACAGCTCAAGCTGGCACGCTTGTCTCACACCAGTTCCTATGCACGCTCGACGCACCGTCCTGGCGAAAAGACTTTTACGACTTTAGCATCTGGTATGACACAGCCCAGAAACATCCCCAAGCAGGCGAAATGTATTTAACGGCGCTATTCACGTACTTTGACGCCCTGGACGTGGATATTGAGCAACCCATTGCTGCCAAGTATATTGGTGTGCAGTACTCCCTACATAGCCTGCCAACCCAACACCGACTTTCGTTCAATTCCTTTGAGCGAGATGCGCCACTAACTGCCGCAAAGGTAGTCAATTTAGAATCATACAGTACTATGCCCCAGGAGCTACAGTGGCAAGGTGCAAACGGAGCGGTTGTCGTAGCCGCGAATAAGGACATTGGATTTGGCCAATCCGCTACTCAGGAAGAGATGTACATTGGCAACTGTCCAGAAGCCTGTCCCGCTGTATTGTTCACACCGACTCTAAGCGATGATCAAGTGCTAGTCATCAATGGCGCGAGACCCATGCTTCATATTGCCGGCCAAAGGCGAGACGTCTCGTGGTCCTGTCTCGAGAGACATAGGCGCCGCGGGGGCAGAATGCTGCTCATGGACGCCCTCGAGCTGGATAATTGGGATGATGGGGGTAGTGGTGTGTTGGCAGATCTTGACCAAGGAAATCTGAAAAGGGAGTTTATGAAAGCATACATTGCATTTTCGACGTGGTCCAACGAAGGAGGCGAGGGGGACAAGGCAGCGGTGTGGACGGGACTCTGGGGTTGTGGTTCCTTCAATGGAGATCCGGTTGTGAAAATGTCGCTTCTGTGGATGGCGGCTTCATTAGCGGGGAAGGATATCAACATACTTTGTGATGAATCCGACAGTAATTTTGGCGATGCGTTTGGCAAGTTTATTGAACAAATGAGCTTGAAGGGAAAGGTTCAGGATCTCAGAGACTGGTTGACACACCTTCCGTCAACAATCAAGCGGCTTGAAACAATTAAGCATCTGAAATAGCACATTTACATAGCAGTTGATAGTCTGATCTCTGCTCTGTAGGCGAATATAGTTGATGGCTATCTGTAAAAATATAGAAAATAGAATGAGCGAAGGGCTGAGTACCTGGGGCTGACTAGACAAGCTTCTTACTGCGGTCAGCGGCGTGGCCGAAGATATCGCCTCACTGAACGGATCGAAAACGAGAAAGAAGATGCGGGCAACAACATAGGACAGAAATTACACAATAATTACACAATATGTTGAAGGAGCG
Source organism: Simplicillium sp. C3G150-2 (assembly GCA_022702485.1). Lineage (NCBI taxonomy): Eukaryota > Fungi > Ascomycota > Sordariomycetes > Hypocreales > Cordycipitaceae > Simplicillium > Simplicillium sp. C3G150-2. Next base: position 1,323,018 of record JAJIYY010000008.1, on the reverse strand, counting down.
ACCCAGCCGAGAGGCATCGCCGCACACGTACAAACCAGACGATTCAAAGCCCAAATCCAAATGGAGCAAGCTCCGTCCCTTCCAAGGAAATGCACCGGGAATCCTCATCCTCACGGACCTGTCCCATTACCCAGCATGGAAACCGCAAGCCAAGGCTTACATTGAGCGCTGGGAGCAAGACGGGCGTAATGTAGTGTTCTGTCGCGACAAGCTTCTGGAAATCATCAGCAACGCAGAGCCGTTCCAGGATCTGGCGTCGCCTGAGGATATCTTCGCCGCCGTGGAGTTCTCGTACGAACACTGCCTGGTACAAATGAGCTGTCGCATATCCCTGCAGCCAAAAGATCTGTGCAGATACTCCTGCTGCTGGTATTGTGAGTCCGCCTCCGTGGCAATCGATGCACTGGTGAAGGAGCTTGCTGTGACGCTGATACTGCGTCCGGAGATTTCGATATATCGAGAGACTGAGGGGTATCTGGTGGAGGATGGTGAAATACATTGGTTTGTGGTTTCCATAGGCTGGTATGAGGCGGCTGGGGGACAGCAACGGCGCGCTTTCAACTTGGCGTTGGGTAGCGGTATGTGAACGAGGCATAACTGGTGGGGGCGTGAGCTAATGAAGTATCGCAGACGATATTCGTGATATTCGAGAAATGTTTTACCATGTTTCCGAGAATAAGTCGAATCTGGCAAAGGCTTGGTTGGAACAGTGTCGAAATCGGCATCATTGCGGAGTTGATCGGGTTTTCATCCCGAAGAGACTGGTATTCGTGGGAGACGACAATTCAATGCCGCGTCTAATTGAGCCTAGCCACGACAGCAAAGGGCTGGATTATGCGGCACTGAGTTATTGCTGGGGTGCCGGTGCCCAAGTCGGGTCGTTTACCACCACGTTTGCCAACATAGAGGCAAACAAGCAGGCTATTCCTCTTGACAAACTCTCCAAAGTATGCATCTATCGTCCCACACTCTCGATTCAGAGGGTCCCTCTAATAGAAAAACTACAGACAATACAAGATGCCCTACACGTCTGCCGCAAACTTGGCCTGCCATACCTCTGGGTCGACGCCCTCTGCATAATCCAAGACGAAGGCCACATCGACTGGGACGAACAATCCGGCCAAATGCGCCAAATCTACTCCCAAGCTCAACTCACCATCGCAGCCCACGACACCCCAACCTCCACGGGCGGTTTCTGGCTATGGGATCCTCGTGGCCTCCAAAGACGCCAGGACCGTTGCTGGGTGCAACCACTCCCCGAGCAGACCAAGGATGTCCTTTCAACTCGCGGATGGGCACTGCAGGAGAGAATCCTCTCCCATCGCGTCTTGAGCATCTCCAGCACCGGCATCAGCTGGGAGTGCGACGAACATGGTCGTTCCGAGATGGGGGAGAGTCAGATTGGGTTCTTGGGGCTGAGCTTTCGGGCCTTTCGGCTGCTCACGCGTGAGGAGCAGGGTTTGCGACTCGATGATGACAGAGATGCTAGTACTCACATCACGGAGTTTTTGACGACGGGGTCTTGGCAGTCGATTTCTTTTGCGTGGGACTCTATTGTTGAGACTTATTCCACCAAGAAGTTGACGCAGGTCAGTGATAAGCTGAGTGCAATATCTGGTCTGGCGAGTTTTGTGCTTAACTACCGTCAGCTGAGTGCTGAGTCGTATCTCGCGGGACTGTGGAAGGGTAACTTGGCTGAGGGACTACTGTGGTGTGTCTCTGAGCCTGGTCCTGCCTTGCCGAGGGACTTGTATATTGCGCCGTCGTGGTCATGGGCATCCGTCTCTGGGAGTATTAAGTACTTTCACGAACGGTACCAGTTCCAGTTCCGGCCCAACTTGTCCATTAAAGAGGCGACTTGCAGCACGTTGCCAGCAGATCCCACCGGCAAAGTCACATCAGGAGCCATTCATCTTCAAGGCATGTTGAGACGGGTGAATGTCGTCGTGGTTCCCAACTCGAGAGAGTGCAATTCCAAATATGTCGCCTTCACGGACGGTAAACGTAGCACTCTGACCTTTGTTCGTCCACCTTTACCTCGCAGCGGTATTGCCGACAGCGACGAGTCAAGATGGCACGAAGTCATGTGCGATGTCCACAGAGACGTCACGCCGCAACATCTTGGCCACGAGCATCACGACGGATGTTTCTCGGGCAAGGGGAGCAATGGCAATTGTTCTCTCCAAAACCCTAGCGACGAGGGTGTTTACTTTTGTCTCAGTGTTGGTGAGATGGTTGATTCGTTCACGGGAGGACGTCGTCACTGGTTTCTGCTGTTGGAGTATGTTGGGGGCAGCCAACACACTTATCGCCGGGTTGGCATTGGGTATTTTCAATATCTGAGGCGGCAGTTTCCCCTGTTCGACTTTTGTAGCTCACAGGCAGTTACGCTCGTATGACCATTCAGTGGAATAGCCCAATTTGGTATAAACAATTGTACTTTATCGTGTGCTTGTATTGTTGACACTTGTGTGTGAGCTTCCTAAACTCTACAACCAGTAATGATAGACTAGCCGCCGGGTCTGTTTTCAGCATCAGAGGGTTGATGTGACGCTGGTTCCTCTGGCATGGTATCCCATCCCCAAGTCAGTAAGCCGAGGTCTCAAGGTGATTTTCTATGAATAGTGCAACACACCGTCTAATAACGTCCTGTTCGAGTTCGGTATCTTCACTCTGCGAAATATGCGAGATGCAATACACAGCCAAGCACACCACAATGGACACAATGTAGATAATCATGACGCTTCTTCTGTCGCCCAAGCCGGCATCTTGATCGAGACTTCGCGTCAAGATATGGTCATTACTGCAGCGACGCTAGGACAAAAGAAGGGCTTCGGCGTCCTTCATCGTAACTCTGATATCGACAACGCACCAACGTGAAAAGCGTCAGCCACATGTGCCAGAGGGGAATACCACAAATCCATTATATACTAGCACGTGTGTCACTTGTGGTTACTGTTTTGGTCAGTTCGGGGCTGGGGCACTGCGTTGTTTGGGCTGATGCAGACTTAATCAAATGGATGTTAAGAGCCTCACGTTGAAGACATGGTTGTCGAATTAGGACGTTGCTTCTCAATTCGACCCATATCCGACTCAGATATATATATATAACATCTGATTATAATCAACCATTGATTGATTTTTGAAGTTGAAATAAAAGTAAAAATGGACAAATGGCGCTGTTGGAGATGAATTTATTTCTCCCAGTGCCTGTAGGGTAAACACGGCGAAGAAACCACCCTCAGAATACGCACAATACATACAACACTCTATATAAATAATTTAAATATTTTCTTTCTCCTCCAATTAAGCATCTCACCTCCCTTTCTCCCATCCCATCCCAGCTTGGTCTACCCGCATAGTCAACTCGGCTGCTCCCACGCATAAAACTCCCAAAATTACACCGACACCACACCTTGCAGTAGCCACCAGGCAACAATCATCACAATCCTTCAGAATGCCCATCAGCCCCCCCTGCCCCTGCCAATGACGTCCACTTCACGTGTAATCACCAATCCTACCAACCAACCCCCATCACCCAATCACCGGTCCCATACGCGATCATCACGGCCCTCCTTTCCCTTCAGTGCCGATAATCCGCCCATCCCGCCGATCGCATCGTATCCAACCACTCAGCTTCCCAAAGCGGCCTAACACAAGTCCCCATTGGCCCAAACTGAAACCAATTTATTTGTCTTTGCTCTCTCGTGTCCTCTGGGCATCTCTCCCCCATTGTGTACTTTGTCTCTCTGGTGACGAAATCATCGTCTCCCCGCAAACCCGTTACGGCAGGTACCAAACTCGAGGTATCCACAACTCTCAAAAAATACTTGTCTCTTCACCAGTGCCCACACCAAGTCTCAAGTACCGACACTATTCTTAGCCATTCGGTACCTACACTTACGTACCTTGAATTCAAAAAGGCAACGCATCCGCCACTTCAGCTTTTGGAGTCCCTCCCCAACTCTTCACAACATCTTCGCAATCTATCCAATTCAAATATAAAACCAATCACGCCTACAATCCATCATCATGAAGTTCTCAATCGCCCTCTTCGTCACCTCCGCCTCCGCCGTCAGCGTCATCGGCCCACCCATCATCCAGTACGTACCTCCACCATCACCACCACCATAACCACATCACCACATACTTACTCCCATGCAGCTCCAGCGCCGTCCCATCAGGACTACTCTCCTCCGGCCTCCTCTCCAACCCCGTCCAACCCACCGCCTCCGACGACACCTCCGCCCACGTCCCAACATTCACTCTCTTGCCCCCTTCCAACCCAGCAGGAACCTCCAAGCCCTCCGTCATCACCGACCCTGCTCCCACCACTCTCACAGGCACCAACGGCGGCCCTACCACCTCTCAGCCATCCGTCATTACTGACCCTGCTCCCACAACACTCACGGGCACCAACACTCCCTCGCCCACCGCCACAGGAGGTCAGTCATCCGGCAGCGGAACCGGTAGTCCCTCTACGACGCCCTCAACTGCTGGTGCTGTGCCTACCGCTGCTGTCAACTTGGCGGCTGGTCTTGTTGCTGCCGGCCTCGCTGTTGCCTTGTAAATTCGTACAAAACGAGGACCAAAATGGGGGACCAAAATCTTTATGGGAAATGAAAAATATGTAGTATATCACCAAATAGTACAATGACACAAATATCATCATCAACATTCAGAATGACAGCGTCTCCGAATCTCACAATGACATCTTGGAAACCTCAAAGTGGTACCACCTCATCAACACTTCTTGCAACAAACATCTTGATTACTTTGTTTTTCTTTTATATGAATGATCCTCTATCTTACACAAGTCCAACTCAACTCTCATGTTTGCAAAAAAAACTACTAAAAAACTAAAGAACTGAGAAAACTAAAAAGGTTAAAAGGTTAAAAAAATGAATAAAGTCCATAGCGCAGAAACACAGTAAACGGGGAAAAGCCATCCAGTCCTGACGCAATTATCAAACTTCCTGCCTTTTTCTCCCTCGGCGAATAAAAAATAACAAGATGACCGAAAAAAAAAAAACAACAACCCGGTCGTCTATCCGCAAGCCTCCGACGCTTCTCCTCCCTTCTCCAAACCATGTCTGCTTCGTTGCTCCAACTTTCTCTCCAAATCTCGCAGCCCTTCATATGCATGCAGTGGCTTTTTTTTTCAAGCAGTAAACAGGCGCTCCTTGGAATGTTTTTTGGGAACAAAAGAAACAAGAAATCGCATTGACAGCTCGACTCGACGATGCACCCCTCCTTGGGCGTAGATCTCAAAAAGATACAAATGATACACTGTTGCTCAACTGTAGCCATATAGATCCTACTCGTCGTCTCTGTGCCAAGCTCAGACGAGGAAACATAAGACAGGGGGGAAAAAAGGCAAAAAAAATGAGCAATAACATGAATAAAAACAACTTTTGAACTCCCGTAACCATACGAGGTTTGTTCCTGGCCTTTTGTGTATGCTGCGTTCTTTTCGATCAAGGCGACCAAGCTTTTTCGCTCCTATTTCTCCTGCTTCCTATTTCATTCCACCAAAACGACAGGCGTCTCAAGTTGACCAATAAATATGCCATCTCATTCGCATCTGCCGGTTCCTTCCTATAATCGGCACCCGATCGGGGCTTTCTTCGACTGTCGGCAGATCGCGCCGTTGCTTCTGCTTCGCTAGGCCGTCTCGATTCGTATTCCAGTCTTCTCCAATCGACGACGATGGGAGACGCAAAAATGATTCAAATGTAAAATGGCTAGGGAGAAGCCAAGCAGTATGTATCGTAGAATGTGAAGAAAAATAGAAAAATGAGGGCCTCGTGGTTTTCACACGTGGCTGAAGAGAAGATGTCGGCGAGATCAACTCAACCATGATGCTCAAAGCCTGTTGCTGACAACGTCGAAGTCATATATGAGACAGTCGACGCTGAGATACCATCATCCAGTACAGCCTGTGCTGAATGATGTACAGACAGTAGTCGTTATGCCACCCGCAGATGCCGGAGACCAGCACTCCTGGCAGTCGTCGTGTCCACACGCTGTCATCAACCTTGAGCGGCCATAAAATACAAACACTTCTGATACAACGCCAAAGCCCCGGATCCGTTTTCATAATGCCCAGAGCGACCAAACAAAGCAGACTGCTGATCCATGCAAAGAAATCAATCGTCCGCTATATATCCCAATGTGATTTTGACAAAAGAAAAAAAAAAGAGATCTCGCCTTCGTAGATGTGATGGGAGATCCAATCAAACTGCATTCAACATGAATGTATGCTCGTTGGCTACAGACACCGCCTTTTCTCCAACAACCCAACGTATTGGCTGATTACTGGACCGTCTCAGGGTGGACTCCGTTGGTTTGCTCGTCACTCGAACCATTAACGACAGGGGCAGATGGAGCGAAATCCGGGACGTTGGCAGACAACGGTGTGGAGCCCTTGTACTGGCCATCTCCGTTCACGATACCGTTGGTGCCATATTGAGGTGGGTACTCTGCGTATTGCTGTACTTGATCCCCTTGTGGCACAAAGGGAGCTGGAATCTGGCCGTAATAACCGTTGGGTAGACCGTTGATCATGTGTCCCATGTTATAAGACCGGTTCTTGAACGTCACACGAGCAGGTCCATGGCTTCTGGCAAGTTCGTCGCGGTCCTGGAGGGGAAGAACCCACGTCTCCCATCCCTCTCGTCTGCGAACCCTGTCCATGTCGTCCTCGCCCACCACGAAGTCAATCTCCGTTGAGCTCTCGCAGACAGCACGGATCATGCCCATATCAGCCGATAACTCACGCACGCGCTTGAAGGCGGCAATGAAGTGAAGAGGAACAAAACCCTGCGAGTCCATACGAGCACGAAGGTACATATCCTTGCACAAGTTCTCGATGGAGAAGTAGTACTCAATCTGGTTCTTGAGCACTGGCAGGAGCATATGATCCCAGCCAGCAGCATAGGGTGTAGGTTGGTAGGGGATTGCGGTCATAGGAGGAAGGGGGTATTCGTAGTGGCCAAACTGAGTCTGCTGCAGAGGTGCGAGTCTCGGTACGCCGTTGGGAAGCGACATGCGATGGTAATTGTTGGCGGCATTGTTACGGCCGCGGCCTCTTTGGGCTCCAGGGACGAACACTTGGCCATGGACACCTTGTCTGGCGGATGGGCTATAAGGGGCTTGTGGGCGGTTGCCCAGGTTGTTGGAAGTAAATCCTCCAGCAACGTGATGTTGGGATTGGCCACCCAAGGTGTGGTGACCTCCACGCCCGCGGAATCCACCTCGTCCACGATCGGTTCGGCCGTCTTGGCGTTCTCGTGGCGGTTGGGTCTGCTCCTGTTCAACAAGTTAGTTATCTCGCTCGTCCCCGATACCTTCACAAGAACCCTTGAAATGCCACCAAAAGCATTCGTCGAAGCAAATGGGGGTCATGCGGGGGTAGATTTGTAACTTACCTGAGTCTGGTTGGCAGGAGCGTCCTTGCCCTTCTCCGACACGGTTCCGGAAACCTTTCTTTGGTCGCGAGCCTGGTTGACTTCCATAGATGCACGCTTGCTGTTAGGAGGCAGAGAGGCAGTGCGAGTAGTGCCATTGGCGCTCTCACGTCGGTTTCTGTCACCGGAAATGGCCTTGTTGGGAGCGGCTGAGGCATTGTTCTTGTCTCCGCTTTGACTTCCGGTGGTAGCACGGGAACCGTTCACATTTCTGGCGCCGCCACGAGGTTTTGAATTGCGCATTTGAGGAAGTTGTGTTTCAAAGTTGACAGTAGGAACATATTCGTAGGTAACCCACTTCTCCTTTTGACGCGGCTTGGAGGGAGCGCCATCCTCGGCTTGCGACTCCTTTTCAAAGCGCTCAGACTTATCAGCGGACTTCTTCTTTTCCTCCTGTTGGGCGGCGGTCTCTACCGTGGGCCAAAGAGCAGGGTCAGCTGCGGCAGGAGATACCAGCTCAGGCTTAGTGTCCTTGTCGGTGTTGCGGGAACCACGGCTTCCGTTGCGCTGGGCAGCAGGGTTGGCAGTGGCATTGGTAGGAGCAGGTGCGGGAGGAGCGGCAATAGCGTTGGCGTCGACTACAGGTTTGCGGGTGAACTTGATGCCATTAGCAAACAAGTCAGAGTTGGACCTCGTAGTCTTTCTGACAACTTCAGCAGGAGGAGCAGCGGGTGTTGGTTGCTCCTTTGGTGGTGCGGGAGCCTCTTTCTTCTGCATCCAGGGATTGAACGTAGGAATGGGGGCTTCTGAGAGCTCAACCTTGGGCTGCTCGACCTTTTCGGCTTGCTCACTGGATTTGTCGCCTCTAGATTTCTTGCCTTTGCGGCGTCTGGAATCCTGGTCGTCAGATCTGTTTGCAGGACTTTTCTCGGTTCGTCGCCACGGGCGCTCGAGCCGACTAAGCTCGCGTTCCGGGCGGGTTTGTGCTTGCACAGAGTCAGCTTCAGAGCCAATGGTGCTTTCCAAGTCTAGCTTGTCGATATTTGACGACCGAACAGGCTGGGAGTTATCGAGAGATGTCGCCGGGGTGTCATCCACGGACGAGCCGGCCTGTGATTCAGCCGCTTGGGAAGGGGCGTTAACGGGTGTCGAGGGAGTCGAGCCGTCGCCTTTGGCGGCTTGGGCGTAGGAAAATGTAGCGGCCATCGTTACTGAAGTGGACGGACCGGCAGATATTGAACCAAAATGGTGGTTGACAACAGGAGTCTACCCACTTGATGGCACGTGGGCAATTGTATCAAGCCTTGATGTGTCGAGGGAATTGGTATGATAATCCGACACTCAAGAACTGATCTCCCGAGTCAGCAAAGCCGTCCAGGCGTTGCGCTCTCGATCGTCGATCAAAAGAAGGCGGCTGGAAAGGGGCGAGATGAGACGAAAAGAGGTCGAATCGTTTGGGCGTCGTAGGCACTCGTTTCGACAACTTTGGTTGAGAAATATATCTTGGCTTCGAAAGGGGCGGTTGAAATCCCGAGGACAAACAAGCTCAAGCAGTGAATCAAGTTGTCTGGGAATGGCTTACGATTACGACACGGTCGAGCGGATTCCGTAAAAGAAACGGTCGAGTTTGCGGTACGAATCGAGGTTGCGCAACCGTAGGGCGGCTAATGAGGCAAGATTGCAAAATGCAGTCGCTGAAATGTTGGAGAATAAAAAAAAATTGATGAAAAATCCGGTCGATCCTGGCGGCGGATGCAGAGTAGCAAACGAACTAACCACGCGTTGGTTTCGACAAACGGAAGGGAAGAGGGTTTTTTGGGGGGTGCAAAGACGCAGAAAACCAACAGGCGCTCCTGATCCAAACGAGACGGGGTAGGAGGGCTAGTCGGGTGTCAATGGTCGAAGCGCAGCCCCAAGAACGGCAACGAAGGCGAAAGTCGAGGACGGCGAGATACTATCAAGACTTTGCACGGATCGAGGAGTCGGGTTGACGGGGGAGGTGAGGAAGGGGAGTACGGATGGTGGGTGACAGACTCTAGTCGACTGTCAAGAGGGTGGTTGCAGAGGAAGGAAAAGCAAGAGGGCAGAAAAAAAGAGGTGTTCGCAAATGGTCAATATTTTTTGCGTTGTGTGTAGTAATAAATTTTTCTGGCCTATTTTTCCCACTCGCTGCAATTAATTACTGGGACGGGGCGGACTGGGGACTGGGACTGGGACGGAACTGAGCAGGGCACTGGTCAATTGGGGGGGAGGAATTGGGGGGAGAAGAAGAGGATACAAGGGCGTTGTGCTGGCTGTGCTGGCTGTGCTGCAGGTGCTGTACAGGTTTACGGGGGGCAGCTTGTAGTGCAGGTCGTGGTGCTGTTTGCTGTTAATAGTGGATGGCAGCGCCTGAAGTGCCTCGTGAGTGGACGTGGACGGGGGATTCTGGGGCAGCCCCCTCTTTAAGTGCACTAATTGGGATGGGTGCTTCAGTGTGGGTCGGCTGGCTGTAGAGGCGCCAGAACAGTGATTTACATTGACTTGACTCTGAGTGATTGAAGCATTCCGTGTTGGTTTCCAGCGTTGATTCTGCTGTTGATGAGTTGGAGAAGCTGAATAATGAAATGAACAGCGATGCTAGTGGCAATTGGTTCGCGAACTAGAACCTTTTTGCTGGCTTCTGGCAATTAATTGGTCCGGGAGACCCAGTAAAAGTGGAAGGAGCGATACGGCACGGCTGCTGGCCTTTTGGGAAGGAGCTACTGTGCCCTCTCTGCCTCCGCCTTGACGGGGACCGCCATCGTGTGTCTTGTGCAGGCGGCTGCAGCTGCACACACTGTCCATCAACTACACGCTCTGTACATCACTGTACATGCAAATACGGAGCTCGTTACGGCATTCACACAATCGCCCATGGCTGCCTGGGAACTCAGGCCTGTGCGAGGTTGTCTGCTGCTTCTGCTTCTGCTTCTGCTTCTGCTGCTGGTTCTCAGTACTGCCAACTGGCAAGCCTTGGCCAAACAACCCCCCCGACCAATCGAGACCAGACCAGGCAAACACAACACAACGCAACACCCTGTCCAATTGACTTTCAACTGTTTCCCCTCTTTTCCATTAAACCTTACGCTACACCCATCTTCCCCCCCCCCCCCAAAAGCCGTTTGACCACTGCCCTCTCACCAGTTTCTCCCCTACGTCAATTTGGACCCTGAAGAAAAAAAAGATGAACCAATTCAACAACCCTGGTCTCGTACCTAGTATAACGGGAAAACTCGTGCGTGGTTCTTGGCCCACTTTGGGAAGACCATTTCCCGCCCCAAGAGCCCCGAAAAGGGCCCCAAATGGCTCCAAAAGCCAACCAGGCTAAACCATTCACAGTTTGGTCGAAGAAAGTGGAGAGAAGCCGCGGTGCATGAGGGCTTCTCTGCGCGAAATTCCCGGTTCAAACTGGGCCGGGATAGACCAAACAGCCGAGCTGGCAGATGGCATCCATTACAGTAGAGCACCAGAATCCTGCTGCCGATTCCATCCATCACTGTCGCCGCTCGCACAAACTGGTGCCGGTCCAGCCAGTCACCCAATTGTAGCAGGCTGCGTCTAATACCATCATGCCTGGTACTTCCTTCATCTAGGCCAGGAACAAGCAAGCAAGCAGCCCGATCCAGCACTGTACCCATTAAAGTACAAGATGACACGCCAAGAATGCAATGCGGTTTGAACCATCCACAGACAGAGACACACAGCTCAGTGCAACAGCCCCTATGCGCCCAAATCAAACATTCTCTTTAGTCATCCGCCACATGGCTTTGCAACTCATCAAAGACCCCCGATTACCCGTCCTGCCCGGGCCCCAGTCCCTGCCAATAATGCACATCCGCTGTGGCTAATTTGCCCAGCCAGAGGTGATTAATCCCGTTTCGGTCATTAGCTTGTGGCCACGTTGAAAGCCACACACGACAGCCAACAGCTGTACCATGCAAAGTGATTCGGCCATTGATGGTGCAGTGCAACCTCTTGGCTGTTGATGACTCTTACGCACTCATTCATGTACGTCAACTATTGAGGCAGGTCGCTTGTCCTCAACTCGTTTACGTGTGTCATGCATGGTAGCAAGCGCCTATTTCCCCATGTCCCAATACCACCAAAAGTAAACGGGCTTCCATGAGCCGTTTCTCCATTTGTGCGGCATTCGGCTTTCTCGTGTCAGCTCATTTTCATTTCCGCACCTCCGGATTGCCAGGGTAATGGTATATTTCTCGCAAGTGATACAGCTTGGCAGTATAGTACATAGCTCCGAAGCCGCCGGCTGAGAGGTGCCGTGCGACAGTGTTAAGGCTCCATTGTTTGATTGAGTCTATGTCTCGCACAATTACTGTCTGAGTCTGCATTGCTGTGCAGGCACCTGCGAAATGCGGCGTTAAGACGAGGCTTGTGTCAGCGCATTGCCTGCGACTCGCAAGGCTCCGTGTCTCAAGTTGAGCCACAGGCGGCATACAACTACGATTGCACGTTCGTTGACGTTTGGAATCTCTTGTTATGTCTAAAATGTCGTTTGTTTGACCAGTGGCTAGACAACGGGTATATGTTCGTCATATCCGTCACTTGGGAACGAAACCGGGGATTACATCCGGGCAAGATGCTGCAGCACAATGTTGCACAGCGCGTTCAACTGGGCGTTTGCTCAAGATTTCTGAAGAGGTCAAAATCTGATGCGAGCATATCGACGCCATTTTTAAATCAGGCTTGGCGACTGTGGTGTGCATGGTTGGTCGGTCATGTTGGACCCCTCGCGCGTCCAATGGGGATGACAGGTATGGCAGCCGCAGCACTCTCCAATAGCAGAGTACGTATTACAGCTCATAAAAGGACCATGCTAGGATGGTGCAAGCCGAGCTGGATAAGCTTGCAAAGGAAGCCAATGGCTTCCAGCCGAGATTGGTTGCCATCTCTCTGTCAAGGGCCATGGCAACCCGGAGAGTTATGCGTGGGCTCTAGTCGGAAAGGATGAAGCGCACTTTGCTCTCTTTAAGCTGGCGAGGTGAGCAGAGACGCGATCCCTGGTCTACCGTATGCGGACATGCAAGACACATTGATGGCCAACGTGGCCATCAGGGTGACCAATGGCTGGCAGGTGCAGGTTAGCCTGGCTTGATTGGTGTCGACAGCAGTCTGACCGAGACCGAGTTGGATATGGGAATGCCATATGCCCATTAATGATGGGAAAGTGGCCGCATGAGTGGCGTTGGACTCGCCGATGGTCGTTGAGATCGTTTTGTTGTTTGCCGGCCAGGTGGTGGTAGCTGCCAGCCAGAGACTGCAATGTCCAACAAAACCGGTTGCGGGACTGAACACATTCAACATCAGCTTTCTGCAGCTCTTGGTCTGCGCTTGCTTTTTCCCACTTGCCAGCTTGCTCACTCAGTCAGGACAACAGACTCTCAGCGAACCAGTTACAGCTAGGGCCACGGAGCAAAGACGGCAGTTGAGACGACGAGCACAGTGCTCGCTGCCTTGAAAGCAAATCGCATACAGCAACTCAAAACAACACAAGACCAACTCAGCATCACTACTGGGGGTGCAGAAACGCAGCACCGGCTCTCCAGCATCCTGTGCCGCCAGGGCATCAGTCGTAGCATCACCCGTAGCATCACTCACAGTATAACTAGCAGCATCACACCCACCATCACTTGCGGCAACAGTTCTCGGCAACAGGCTATCGCGCAGAACAAGACAACCGAGTCGGTGCAACAAAACTACATTTCCTTCAATTTTCAAGCAAGACACGCAACATGTTGAGAACAAATCACAGCCACCTCTGAAAAGCGCCTGCACACAGCAACAATATCAACTAGCCGTATCCAAACTCTCCTATCTAACCGCCTCCAGTCACCCATATCCGATACCAACCTGCGCGAATCACTCTCATGCGTCTTCAATCTGCATCAGATTATCCCATATCAAATCTTTCCCCAATCAAACAACAAGCAACATTCAACCTACATCCAACTACAGTCAAGTCAAGTATAGTCAAGTCACTCACAGTCAAACAAACTTCGTCAAGCCAAACTACGTCAAACCAGCTTCAGTCAAACACAATCATCCAACTACCACCACCATCACCATCTATCCAACGTCACATCCCTTCCCTCTGCAATACCACCAACTGACGGAAGTGGCTGAAAAAACGGTCAAACTCACCTCAACCTCCTTCCCCAAACGGGCCCCAAAACCGCGTTTCACCATCCTGCCAGTAAACTCTAAAAAAAACCAGATGGCAAATTCTTCTCCAAAACTCTATCTCTTGACTCACTCATTCACTCATATTCACGGGTGGTATTCACAAACCCCTCTCACCACTTACGTCTCCCTTGCCTCCCATTCGTACCTCACTGTATCTGTGTTTTTTATTACTAAATTTAGAAACTGTAAACATAGACATACCAAACCAAAACACAACACTAACTACACTGTTTCCACACTACTTCCACACTAACACCACTACACACTACATGCACCCACCACACCACCTTCCACATCACATGACCCCCCAACCTGAGACCCTCCAACTTGCACCATGTGCCGCCATTGGTCGCTCGGCACTTCCTTCCTCCATCGGGCCATTTTCTCTCGTCTCCATCGGTTACTGCTCCTCCGCCCGTTTGTGTCAGTTTCAGCCCAGTTGATGCAGGTTCCTATTCAGAACTAACTTTCACATCCCACACCGTTTCTCATAGGCACCGAAAAACATGAACTGATACCGGGCATTGTTTGTGTCTTCACCGCCTGAACTAAAACGTTTCTGTCCTGTCTCAAGTGAAACTAGTCTCTTTGTATTATTACATACTCGCAGTACAACAATCCTTTTGTACAAAAATCCTTCCACCGTCATTACTGTACATATTACAACATCCCCATGAATAATTCCAAATGGTTCTTCAAATCATGAATAAACGCGCTTAGAGTTGAAAAAAAAATATGACAAATCTGTTCATGGCAGACATGGCCTTTTTTTGCATTTGCTTTTTGGCGTCACGCACCCAGCATTGGGATGCGACATTACACTTACACTTACACCCAACTCACACCATCTAAGAGTTAAACCAGGATGTTGCCTGCCTGGCGCCAAACGTTGTGACCAGGCGTAAACTGGATGCTCCCATGGGAAAGTAACTGACCAGATACCAAAGTAGACAAGCAATCTGAATGACGGCAGAGAACATTGTCAAAATGGTGCTTTGCAGCTAAGGAAAGAACAAAACATGTTAGCATGACTGTGCCAAAGCAAGCTTGATCTTGATCCCATGACGTGGGACTCATCCTGATGTTTTATGACTGGTTTGTACTCACTTTGATTGCAAAGATGATGGTCATGAGAATAGACCCAAAGTACGCCGCGGTAAATGGCAATCTAGGAGTCGATAAGAGGTGATAGACATAGTTCAGAGGGCCCATCACGGCTGCAAAGGACGCTAAGAACAGGACTGACCCGACAGTCCACCTGCGCAAAAGCCTACAGTTAGCGCCAATCATATCAAAGGCCATGGCTGAATACGGGAAGACATGACGTCCATCGTCTGAGCCACATGATTCGCTCCAGCCCTTCAAGGTGTGCCTGGCTGGTGAGGCGGAGCCTCTTCGGCCGACTCGAGGCATACCATTGAATGGGACAGTAGCATGAAGCAGGAGGGACATGGGCCGGGGGACATGGAAAACGTGGGATGCCATTCTGCACGGCCGAATTCCGAGCACAGTCCACAGTCCATGGGTAGCCAAAAGGCAATAGGTGTGGGTAAGGGCTATGCAAGACGAGGAAGGCGCATGCATGATGGATGGACATGGGGGGATCAGATGAGGACTTACAAGAGTACAAACTTGCGCGGCTTGAGGGCAAGTACAGGAAGCAGGAAGAAGCAGATGACGAAACAAGCTGCCGCGCCAAGGTTGCAAGCCGCAAAGACTAATAACCTATCCCAGCGACTGACTGTAGGTCAAAGAACGTTAGCCACCACTAGCCACAAGTTGGTGTGTCGCATATGCATCACATGCAGAATCGATAGCGGGCACAGTGTGCATGGCCCGCTGCAGGGGCTAATGCGACGCGGCGGGAGAGATGTGATGGGTAAAAAGGAACCAAGGCAAGTGTACAGGGAAAAAAAGTGATAGACATGGCAAAGCAAAAAAGTGATGTACATTTTTGTCAAAGGGCCATGGCCAAAAGACGGTGTCAAGGAAGTGGCGGAGGGGTAGCAGGCGCAAAAGGCTAAAAACTTACGGGCAAAGAAGCCTTCCTCTTCTTCACGACGACTGGGCGCCGGAAGAGGAGCTCCAGGAGGGTGTTCTGCTGTGGGAAGACGTAGATAGCCACTATCTTGCCATGGGTTCAAGCTAGAGAGAGAGGAGAAGATGCCAGACTGCTGGGATGTGTTGACTGGCTCCTCGCGACGGCTCCAACCGAGCGAGTTCATGGACTCACGAAACGAGTTGGAGGCCATGATGGGATATTGTGATGGATACGGGAAAGAGTGGCGACAAAGTAGGCCCGGCGCGAAAGGGAACGTCGAGCGGGTGCTAAGCTGTGATCGGCGTAGGCTGGTGACGGCAGATGTGAGACTGCAAGGCGCACGTCTTGTTCTGCAAGATGATCGAACTTTGTTTGACTCCACTCCCTGGGGTTACACCTCGAGTTGCAAGGAGTCGCAAGGTGATATGATGGGGGCGGGCGGGATGCGATGTGATGTCAAGGGACGTTTGATGTGATGATATAGTAGTGCTCGAACCCTTGCGCCCAAGGTAATTTTTCGGATCGACGGTCGAGGAGGAAAACGACGTAACGAGAATGCGTAGGCTTGCGCACGTAACGGTACGGTAGCAGGCAGCGGCGGAGTCGGAGAGATCGTGAGGGCGAAACCACGCGTCCAGCTTCCCAAGGTTGGATAAGGGGGGGGGTGGTGGGTGTGCTTGGGGGTGGATAGGTAGGCGTAGTGCGGCGAGCTACAAAGCAAGAAAGAGTTGAAGCCAAGGAGGAAGCAAAGCAAGCTAAGCTAAGGTAGCTGTAGAGGTGCGGTGCGGTACGTGCGGTGCGGTGCGGCAGGACGAGACAAAGAGAGCAACCCCAGAACGGTGTGGGAAGCTAAAGCTGGACGTTGGAACGGAAGAGAGGGAGCAGCCGGCTCTTGGGGCAGGGATCCAACGGTGGAGGTTCGCTGAAGAGAGGCGGTTTGGTGTGGGTGGATCCGACGTCAGAGAGAATTCGGTATAACACTGGAGGTATAGTACTCGAGGAGAATGGATGGACGGGGGGTGGGCGGTCGATGGTGGGATGGATTTGAAAGCCAAGGTTGTCGATGGATAAAGAGGAAAAAGGGTGGCGGTGGTGTTTGGTTGGAGACAGAGACGGGAGTTGCAGCTTGGAACGATAGCCTTGTGGAGACGGCGTGGTAATGGTTGGGGCACATGATTGGTAGTGGGCGGCCTTTAGTGCAAAGCGGGTGGGTGACAGCGGCTTGTGCACAAGGCAAAGGTGAGATGTCCCCACAGCGGACGGACAGTGCCTCCCTCACTAGAAGTGCAGTACTAGCGAAAGTACAGTGGACAGGTGCGCCCAGCTGCTCAGCTACAGTGAGTCGTATTCAGTGAAGTCCTGACCGTGTACCCTCCATGGGCTAGACGATGTGCTGGATGCCTAGGCTGGTACCTATCCAAAGTGTAATATTTCCAAAAATATTATCAAAAAGTGACTCGACGCAAACGTAGGAGTGTGTGTGGGCAGGCAGGCAGGCAGAACCAAAACCGAGAAACAAGAACAGCTGGAAGCTAGTGGCGGAGCAATAAGTACACTTTTTTGCCTGCGACTTATACGGGCTCTCTCTTCCATTTCCTCCCACTAGCAGAGTGCTAAGTGAAGCTGCACGCAATCAAGATGGTTACTAAAACAAGGGGGGGTCGCATCGTGCCAAAGTCAAGTTGCATCGGGTAGGTGCAGGAGGGTGCAGGTGGTCTGCATGAGAACATCTCCGTCTGATAGGCCCGAAGCTATGCAAACGATACAAACGGGCCGCCTCAAACGACCTTGACTGGCTCCCTTCCTTCCTTGGTCAAGTACTTGGTTAGTGACCTTAGCTTGCACTTGATAGCAAGGATGTATTATTAGTAGGTTGTGTGGGGAAGATGGAGGAGGGGGAGGGGGGGTGCAGAGCAACCCAGACTGCAGCTAAGCAAGTACATATTCACGGATTGTCATTTTATACAAGTAGTTTGTACTTGGCATGAAAAGTCCATGTACAAGTTGTGCAGTGTCGAGCTCGAAACTGGGACATGGATATAAGCACCAGGCTCCAGAGGCAAGACAGGCAAGACAGACGAGACAAATGCGATGTAGGAATGCGAGATGGCCCGACTGCAAGCCTCAGTCTATGTCTGTGCCTGCCATTGTTCTGCTGCCCGTCCATGTCACCATGTAGTTTGATTTGCCTTTATTTTTCCCAGTCTCCCTCGGGGGCCATGCATGGAGGCCTGCAGCTGCAACTGAACCATGCACATCACCGTAGCATACAAACCCTCCCCCCCAAAGAGCAGCGAAGACAAAGACAGATAGTAACAGAAGATTGATTAATGATTAATAAATCCTGCTCAATCATACGCTAACTCCCCAACGCGATACCGGGTTATCCCATGCCATAAAACGTGCGGGGGCTTTTTTTTGGTTCCGGTCGACTGCATACAAGCTAAGCAAGGGTTGATGAGGGGATGAGGGGGGGTGAAGAGATATGGGATCGAAGTTGACTGGCTTATGCACAAGCACGTCAGTTCATCTGCACAGGTCTAGTCTAGTACAGTCTAGAGCAATAGCACGACGATTATCAACATTTTAATTAAGCCGCATAGGCACTTTCCAAATCAAGGCATGGAACATGGAATCGATAGATGCTGTAGGTCATCCGGGACGAGCGGCGTCCATGCAGCCTTTTGAGATGCAGTTGCACAAGCGTGCGGCACTGGCTGCACATCACATCACGACACAACCATGGCATTCTTGGGCTTTTGACTACTGGGACATTGGAACATACCCGGATGGGATGGGCATTGTTGAATGCACATTCTGTCAAATTTTGACCTTTGTCCATTGCTCCCAGTTCTGCCCTGTCGCATCTACACACTTTTAGTTGCCTGGTGCCTTGCATACTGAGCACATGGCCATGGCGTTGAGTACAATACGCATGACCCGAGACGGCCGGCGTCGAGATGTCATTGTGCAGCCCTGATCGCGACCTTGTCTTTGGCATGTTGGGAGCTGCACAAAAACGGATAGCTCTTTTGGAGAAGAGAGCTCAAGACAAAGTAGAGTACATTTTGGACCAGAGCAAATGTCTTGGAAGTTCGAGTCACGTTCGTGATTGGACCACACCTTTCGAGGCCGCAGGTGTGGGTGCGCACCACCACCACCTCCTCCATGCGACGCCAGTGGGAAGTCAGAAGACGGTAGACGGAGAGAGGGGGGGTGCCATCAATTTCTCCAAAAACCCGGTACTGTACATTTTGGTTAATTTTGGGTCTTGTTGGTCTACTCCAGTACTTTACTTTGGAGTAGAGCAGAAAGACCAGGGCGGAGTAAATGGACCATGGGACGCGTCGCATCACGTCTTTCTGGTGTAGAAGTTCCCCACGCCGCCGCCTGCACTCGCAGTGGCAGGGGCAGTCGCAACCAAGGCGGCTTGTACAAAAAAAAAAAAGTATTTTTAGAGCCAACGTGATGTAGTCCTGTAGCAGAGGTAGTTGATACGTGGGAGGAACATGTGAGAGTATAAAAGGTCACGGTCCCGGGTAACGCGCGTTGACTTTTGCGAAAAAAGAGAAGAAGGAAACACAAACACTTGACTCTCTCTTCCCAACGACTTACAACAAATCACTCGACAACTACTCGACAACTCTGCAACAACTCTTGGACATTACATCACTTGAACATATCAAACACCCCTCTTGACAACTGCTATCAAGTATCACAAGCAACTCGCACAAACCGTCTACCTGCCATCGGACATTTTCACTTTTTTGAAACATTGCCATCCGCCAAAACTCTAACCGACCGAGTCCAACGCTGCGTCGTCCACTTACATACCGCGATCGAGGTCACAAAGGCATTATACGTTCGGTATTTGGGACTTGACTTTGCTAGGCTGCAGCCAGTAAAACAAACTTTATTGCCAAAGCCGCGCAAGTTTCGTTTCAGGTTCACCACTACCGCAAACTCTATTTCGCCTTGCCTCTTTGTCTTGAGAGTCAAGAGGACACACACACACACACACACTAGTCGTATTAACCAACTCTGTTTCCTGTCAAAGGCCCGCTCCAGCTTACCCGCCGGACCGCACGCCACCATTTGCTTGGTGTCTTGGTTGATTCAACTCGTCTTATACGGTCTGCTGCAGCGCAGGTGATATTCGCTTGGCGCTGTTTCACTTGGGACAATCCTTTGTGTTTGCGTAAGTCAGTTCTGGTTTCTCATCACAGGTCTCTTTTTTGTTATTACTTTAGCCGCTTTGTTGCAGAGGATGCAGTTGTAGAGACGGGACGTTGCAGTGTGATTATGCAAGGCACTCCCTCACACACGGACTTTTGTCGCAGCGCAACTCAACGCAACACAACTCTACTCTGCTGCTGTGACTCTTTTCAACGCGACCAAGTGGTTCGCAAGCAGCATCTTCGGCCCAAAGTCTATTGAACGCCGTTCAACTTTGTTTCTTTCCTTTTTTTGCACTCCTTTCACTATCTTTTTCCCTTTTGATCTACCGGTTGATTCGACCAAGTTTACACTTTGAAAAGTGCCTTCTTATCAAGGCCCATGAATGGTAACCTGGTCAAAACCGATACATCACTTCCTTCACCCACCACCACTTGCTCCGTTCAGCACTAAGCCAAGGCTGGCACCGCCGTTGCAGCCACTGCCTCAGCCTGCAAAACCAAAGACAAAATAATACAGAGCAAAAAAAGAAAGGAAAAAAAAGTTATGCAGACTCGCTGACTACCTAGCCGCAGCTACCGTTACTAGTGCAATTTTTTTTGTACATTGTTGAGCAACTTGCACTATTCTCGTCTTGTTCTTACTCGCGCGGCCATCGCCTCCACACCGGAACCCGATAGTGCCGCCACCTCCACACACACACACACACACACTCACACACTCATACACACGCTCGCGCACTTACACCCTCGTCGCTTTTGCCTCCCATCCTCCGTCGGCTCCCACACCACTCACACATCCAATAATACACTTCAGCTGGGATCAGGTCTGTACGAGACACGCAGCCGAGCTAAAGAGACAAGCAGTCGCGGATCTTGTATTTCCTTGCACCTGCCTGCATATATTTATACCTTTTGCAGATCTCCTCCAACTGCAACCGCAACCACAACGACCACCGACCAAGCTTTGTTTGAAGTCAAAATACAGTCACTGTAACGCTCTTATACTCTGCGTTTCTTCTTCTTTCTTGCCTTTTTTTTCTGGTAATCTTTGTACCTTTGTAACAATTATAATCACGCAAGATTTCCAGGCAACCTCACAAGAGAACAGCCTCAACTTTTTCTCTTCTATATAAACGGAGCGCCTCACTTCGTTTTTTTTCTGTCTCTCTTCAACACAAACTCTCAGCCGCCTTTTCCGCCAATATCTTACGCAACACTATTTGACCAATACTGTTGCCTTTATTGACAACTTGGGCAATTATTAATTGCCAAGTCTCACATATTACGGTATGTTTTGACATCTCTATTACTCAAATTATTTTTCTCCGTCGTTTCCGCTTCATCCACACTTTTCTCTCTGCCCTTCCTTTCCTTCACCGTCTTAACCGCCACAATCATCATATCACATTTTTTTTTTGGCCTGCCCACACACTTCTCTCCCTTATCTTGGTTACCAGCCAAGCCATCGTATTTCCAAGGAAAGAGCAAAAAAGCAAAGAAGCGCACTCTCCAAATCTGTCATCTTCGGATACGTCAGTCCGTGGAGGTGGCCGATCCCTGCGTGGGTGCACCTCAAAGCCCCCGCCTCCTCCGCAATCCGCCGTCCAATCAACCGCCCCAACCCCTCAACCGGGCTTTTCAGTGGTCTGTCCACCAAATACACTGCGTGCGGTTGGGTGCCATTTGGCTTGCGATTGCTGCTTGGTGGGTGTCCTGGATAGCCTGGGTGCCTTGAGTGTCCTGCTATAGCACACTACTCGCTATTGCTCCTTTGGCCAAACCCACCCCTGGCCGGGCTCTCGGGCCCCCTCTTAGCATTCAGCGCCGGCGCCATTTACCTGCTTTGGTTGCTGTGCTGGGCGATTGCTCCCTTGGCTTGGTTTTCGGGGCCCTTATCACGCTGTAAAAAAGCCCAACGGCTTCTGGCGTGCCATCGTCACTATCCACACTGAACGGGTCGAGTCAAGAAGAGTCTGCCCACCGCTTGTCACTACCGGGCTTTTGTGGTTTTACCGCCTGAATTGGCGAGCGAGCAAGGCTCACTTCACTCCAGGCAGACGACACAAAGTTGTGGTCGACTCACTTCAACGTTGCACCTACCACCATCCATCCATCCATTCACCACCACCACCCACTAACACGACAAGCACACCGCGAGAGCCCTGTTCTCCGTCTTGTCCGCCCTGGTTTTTGGTCTTGGTCTGAATTAGCGCCCTTCTATTTCTACCCGTCCATGTCCAGGCAGTGCCCCACCCCCATCACCCAACGAGTCCGTCTTGCCTACTCCCATTCCCTATAGGCCCCCGTCTCCCTCCCCTTCAGGCCACCTCTTTTTTCCTTTCTTTTTTTTTTGCCGCCCGCCTCGCTGACTCTCTCTCCCTCTCTCCAGTCAACTCTCGCGCTCAACCCCCCCTCCCCTCACGATACTAAATCCCACCGCCTAAACATTTTTACTCAACCCAACAAAGCCCCCGACGTCGCACCTTTTTTACATTCCTACACAAACCGTCTCCCACTTTCGCTTGAATCCGCCACAACACAACACCGAGCATCCATCACGACTCCCATCGTCTACCATCACCAACAACGCATTTTACATGGCCAACCGCTAGCATCCGCTCTATTCGTATCAATTAACTACTTACACCCTTCGAGGTAAGCGCCTTGGTTTTTTGTTTCGCCCACTTGCGCGGCGCTTCCCCGAAATCTCACCCCCTCCCCTCCCTCTCTGCCTTTATCTCGTCCCTCCCCCAAAAAGGCGTCACCGTTCTTATTTGTCGCCACGTCAGAATCTCATCACCCGCATTCCTCATTTTGTTGTGAACCCTGAACCGCGCCTCGGGTTTGCCTTGTTGCGCACGCCTGCTAACTCCCTTTGAAAGACATCCGCTAGATCTCTGGAAATCTTTGTCTGTCATTGACAAACCAATTTAATCAACCGTTCGATCGTGCACTGCCTAGCCTGGTGCACAAGTCCCCCGACTGCGACTCGCTACTTGATCAACCCCCGTCTTGGGGCTTTTTGATTTTCTATCCGATCGAAGCGTCGGCCTATATTTTACACTCGATAGCGTCATCCTTTGCGACCATTTACCATCGCTGCTGACGTTCTACAATGACTACCCACGCATTTAATCAGTTTGGCACAGCCAACGGCAACATCGACCCCAACGATCTCGCCATGTCCAGCAACTACTCCACAACCTTCTCCAACAACAACTTCAACTCAAACTCAAATCAGAACAATGGCTTCTCCAGCGGCAGCGCCGTCTTTGGAGATGACGAGCTCCTCGATGGGCTGGCTAGCCCCGGGGATCAGTCGGGTCTGCCCGAGGGTGACTTCAACAACATGAACATGGGATTCGCACAGAGCAACTTCCGTCGCGGATCTTTGCAAATCGACCCAACTTCTCATCAAATCAATGGCTACTCAAACACTCCAGATGGTGACCCCATCCAGAGCCCTTATAACGCTGGCTTTAACGGCCAATTCCGCCAGATGAACAATGCACTTCAGTCGCCCATGTCTTACTCTGGATCGCCCCTCGCCGCTGGCCAGATGCAGCGCAAGCCTTCCAACAACGCCAGAGCTCCCATGACCCCCAAGACGAACAGCATTCACGGCATCCCCATCGGTTCTCATGACTCGCCTCAGTTTGGCGGCCAACCGATGCACGCCTCCAACAGCCACGAGAAGTCTCCCGGTGGCGGCCACTGGCTCAACACCCCCAACAACAGCATCCCCGCATCCTACAACTCTGGCTTCTCCTCACCCATGCAACAAGGCATGGTTCCCATCAACGAGGTCATGATGAAGGGCGGCACTTCCATGCCCGCTAAGCTCGGCGTCAACCAGGCTGTGTCTTCTCAGGAGATGAAGCGCAAGCGCCGTAGGGAATCTCATAACTTGGTGGAGAGACGCCGCCGCGACAACATCAACGAGAGAATCCAGGATCTCAGCCGCCTGGTTCCCGCTCACCGCTTAGAAGATGAGAAGATCCGCAAGCTCATCCAGAACGGCACTCCCCTCTCTCCCACACTCACTGGCCTCTCCAGCCCATCACAGGCCACTTCTGGCTTGGCAGGCCCCGGAGCACGCCGAGCAGCTGGCGGTAGTACCGGCAACATCACTACCGGTCTGCCCCTCGAAGAGAAGGACAAGGGACCCAACAAGGGCGATATCCTCAACGGATCCGTCAGCTGGACTCGCGATTTGATGTGGATGCTTCACCTCAAGCTTCAACAGCAAGAGGAACTTATGAACACCATTGCTGAGCTCGGCGGCCAATTTCCCTTTGAGCTCACTGATGACGAGAGACGCATGCAGTCTGAGCTCATGGACACCATTGCCAAGAACGACACTGGAGCTTTCAGCTACAGCCGCACAGCCGGTTCTGGTCTGCGCGTGCCCCAACACACCGACTACCGCGGTGAGGCCGTCAACAACCTTGGCCCCAACCTGGAAGTCATGGGCATCACCCCCGAGGGCAGCGGCAATGGTGTGATTGCTGGCGACCTGAACGACACCAACCAGTTCTGGCACGACCCTGATGATGATGCCAACGCAGCCTTGAACTTCAAGGCTGAAGATGAATATGACATGGACCTGACTCAGTAGATTTGAGTCTTTGTCAATCATTCTTCGTGTTGTACTAGAGCATCATAAACGGCGTCTTGGTGTTGGACAAACTGGTGTCAGGCAGGGAGCATAGCAGGTTTTTTTTTTGCTCTTTTCCTTAGTCTTTGACTTTATTCGTTTCAACTTTTGTTTTTATTTCTTATGTTTTGTCACCGCGAGAACGTCTTTTTTGGAATTAATTGGCTTCAACTTGACCTTTTTTTTTGCTAGAGATATTTCCCGGATCCTTTTGATGCCGGCGTTTCAAGGAGCTATACAAGGAAACTCGGCGCTTATTTCAACAACAGTTTCTTTTATGACTCTGTTTGGCTTATTCTTTTTCTGCATTATACAGGGCGGGAGGATACATTCTGTAAGAGGGTTTTTTGATTTCTATTGGTGTTTGCATGTGATACCTCTTCTGTTTGCTTTGACACTCCTTAACTAATTGTTGGTTGTTTGGGAGTTTTTTGTTTTATTGGTATTCAGATATACATGATTATCTACTCTTCTCTCTTATCTGGTGGTGACCTGCTCTGTGAACTGTGACTGTAATCATTTTCATAAAGTGATACATCTTGTCTGTTGATAACCCTGCTCTGTGATAGCATTCTTGTAATAGCATTCATTGTGATTGTATTCATTGTGATTGTATTCATCGTGACTGTATTCATTGGGATTCTATTCATTGTGATATTAAAGCTCTGTTACCAATGCCTCGTACAGATCAAATACTCACTCATCGCCGTCAACAGAGTCCACGCCTCCTTACGCTTCATGTCCTCCTGCAACGCGATCCTCTCGAGGGCGGTGTGGCCATCAAAGTACTTTGACATTGAAATCCAGGCATTTCTTACTTTTTCGTCTTCAAAGCGTCTCGCAATGGCCGATAAATAGCGAGATTCTTTGCCCGTGGCCTTTTTCGCATCGTGGATAATATGCGGCTGTATGGATGCGAGATGGGCCGCATCGTTGACTGAGGGGTGTTTTGTTCTCGTTGGGGGTAACTTTCTAGCATGTGCAGTGGCCTTGTCGGCTGCTTCGCGGTGATGGCGCTCTCGGATACGGTCGAGACGAGCCGCTTCTGCTGTTTCGGAAGTTGATTGCTCGGGAGGCACGGATGATGTAGTAGATGAGAGTGAGGATGAGGATGGGGATGATGGGATGGGGGAAGTGGTGGTGATGGCTGGCGGGGACGTTACGGGAACCGCGGCGGTGGAAGGGTCTAGTTCCTCGGCTTCCATTTCGTAGTCGACTTCGTAGAGAATCTCGGGCCACACGACAATGTAGGCAAACGTGCAGAGTTGGGTGACCCAGCCGCCGCGCATGAGCCAGGCGAGCATGCGGAGGTAGAGCGGGCGGTGGACTTTGGACGGGCAGAATTGCTTGTAAGGGCGGGGGAGGACGGAGAGCTCGGCGAGGAAGTTGGGTAAGGGGGGTGCGAGGGGGAATTCGCGCTGCCATTCGAGGGATTCGAGGGGGAGTAGACTCAAATTGCAGTTGGGGGAGAGGATGTAGGTGTCGCGGGCGTGGAGGGGCGGGATGGCCATGGCGCGGCGCCAGAAGATGAAGTGTTGGGCGAACTTGCGGACTTGGGAGAGCGTGAGGGTGTTGGATTGGGCGAGTTGGAGGAGGCTACATTGGTGAGTGGACGTTCATAAGGGTGAGGGTGTATGCGGATGGAATGAAGAATGGTGTGAGGGGGGGGGGGGGTGGGAAACTTACGACATGGTGGGTTTGCAGAGACGGACGAATTCTACCATGGGAATGGTACTTGGATCTCGATCCGGTTGTAATTCTGCTATGATCTTCTTCTCGTCGTCCATGAGAAGGAGGGCAAAGTTGCGATCGAGGAAGCCTGGCTCTTCAAGAGCTTCTTCGGACAGGAACGCATTCGCCGTGGTGAGCCAGAGGCCGCGGTGGCGGGTATCATCCTCTGGAGGGATGTCTGCTACGTGGAAGGGGGCGGGTATTTGAACTGATGGATTCAAGACACCAGATGCCGTGTCGAGGTGGAGGGTGGCTATCTTGTTTTGGGAGAGAGCCTCGTAAATGTCGTGGATGGAGGCGGCCAGCGACGAGGTCTGGATGAGTTCGCGCCATAGTTCGCTCATTTTCTTGCCTGTATTTGTTAGCGCTGGAACAATTGAAAGTACTTGGAGTTGGTAGCTTACGCTCTTCGCGAGCTTTGTCCTTTGCGTTGAGGATGCGCTTAGATTCCTTCCACACAAAGTCGCTCCGCTGCTGGCTGTACTGATACGCCTTGTTGATTTTCTTGACAATATTCGAGTATAGCGTGTCGACGAGCTCTCTGATCTGGTTTCTTTTGGGGTTCAGTATAAACACCAGCGTGAACATGGTCATGGAGCTTCTCTTCTCATCGTCCTCCTCCTTTTTTGTTTCTTCATCCTTGTTGGTACCATCCTTGGTCTCTGCATCATGCGGCGCAAGATGATCATCCACCGTTGCCGCTTTCTTAGACTTCTTGGACTTGTTCCATTTCCCGCTCTCGGGGACGTGTATGGGATACGACACGCAGTACAAGGGATCAAGCGACAGCTGGAACAGCTTCTTGTGGTAGGACCGCGCCGCGGTCAGGATGCTAGCGAGGTCGCGCGCGGGGAAGCCTGCGACTCGTTCCCAGGGCACGATTTGCGTGCCCGACTCGGTCATGAGGTGGTCATCGGAGTGGCGGTATTTCTTGGGCAGGTCGGCCTCGTCGCGCGACGTGTTGGTCTGCGCGAGGCGCTCGAGGAGGATGTCTTCGAGGTCGCCCGAGGAAGAGTCGGGGTCGGTGTCATCGGCGGCGGCGTCGACGGGGCGCACTTCGGGGGGGTAGTGGAAGACGAAGGCGGGGCCGTCGCGGGAGCGGTTGATGACGAGGGCGACGGCGAGGAAGTTGTCGGGGGTGACGATGGACATTTTACATGGTGGGTTGTGGTTGGTTGGGTTGGAGTTGGAGTTGAGGTTGGAGAGGGAGCTGTTGGAGCTGGAGCTGGGGTCGAGTGACGGTATTGGTGGGGCGTTGGTGAGGGTTGGACTGTGTACTCCAACTAGGTGAGATAAAAGTATGAAAATGTCAATTGGGATCCATACGGAGCGTATTGTTTGTTTTAATTGGCCAGATACTAATTATTGAAGAAAAACTGGTCAATTGAATGGTCAAGTGACTGTGGGTGGCCGAGGCTGTGATGCACTGGCGATGCCTTGCTTGCTCGGGTCCTTGTCTCAAAGCAACTGACAAGACAAAACATCATGCTAACCCTTACTGCAGTGCTAACTGTAGTATTACTGCAATTCGTCCTTAACAATACGAGGCACATAATCCCCCACAGAGAAAATCCTCTCCTGCCTTGTGATGTACTTCTTTCCCGCTTCCCCAAACTCAGCATATCTAGGGTCATCACTAATCTTCTTGAGAACCTCTAAATCTGGCACAATATACTCTAGCAGCAGATCATAATCCGTACACTGGAACCCGTCGGTCCAACGAGGGAGCACATTCTTCAATTGCTCGCCTCTTTCCTTGGTCGGTGCGAACTGGGTCCGTTCAGCCATGGGAGCTTTTGTTGCGGGTTGGTTGGTGTTACTTACAGATGCGAAATCAGTGATGCCATGTTCGTGAAGAAGCGTGGCGAATTTAGGGATGTATACATCGACAAACTCTGAGATGAATTGCTCGTGGGAGAATTCGGGCATGCGCCAGTGGGCGACGGTCATCTTTTGTTGGGTGGACATGGCGGGGAGCGCTTTGGGGCGGCCGGTTTGGAGCGGATAGTAAAGTTGAGAAACAAGCTTGAGATAGAAAGCTCTTGAGATACAAGGACCTCTTCAGATGTCGAAGGTGTGGCGGCTTGGACTGCTTCTTTTATAATTGAGTGAGAAGGCTGCAGCTCTCGACGAGGCTCTGCGTCGTGGGGTAGCGCTCATCATTGCCCGCAGAAGTTGGAGGGTTGGAATTTAAACGAGTAGGAAGCCTCATTTAATAGGTTACGTTTCGGAAGCGATTTACGAAATTTGTGACAATCAATTGGAGGAGAATGATGGCTGGAGGGAAAGCAGACCTGGCTTACAACAACGATTAATGTGAATGGAGAGAGTCAACATGCTTTTTAATTTGCTAGACGAGTAAAATTGCAGTACAACAATGATTGTGGCTAATCTATTTCAACTCGTCAAGACCCGTGTGCTCCTGAGATACAAGAGGAGTATAATCCCCAAGAGTGATTCTTCTCTTCTTGGGATCGATGTACTTGTGAATAGCATCCACGATCTCCTGATACTTGGGGTCGGCGGTGACCTTGTCAATGACGTTGAGATCTGGAATAATGTACTCCAGAATAAGATCATGGTCGGCAAACTCATAAGTGTCCGGGATGTTGGGGAAGTGCTTCTTGACCTCTTCACTCCTTTCCTTGGTCCCCGTGTACTACAACAGGTCAGCGTTGGTGTCACCATGTAGAGTTGGATAGAGCTTACAGATGCCATTGCGGGAATGTGATATTTCTCCATGATTTTAGCCAGCTTGGGGACATAGACCTCGACAAAGTCCTCGAGAAATTCCTCGTGGGTGAACTCGGGCTTGCGCCAGTGAGCGATTGTCATCTTCTGCTGGGGCTGCGCAGCCAGGACGGCCGTGAGCTGCAGGGCTAAGACGCTAGTGAATGAAAATTTCATCTTGAATTACACCTATGTCAAGTTGTAGATTAAAGTCGAATTTAGGTTCTTCAGAGATGGATGCAGCAAGCTTCACAGGTTTTATACTTGGCAAACGAGGCTGCCAAGTGCCGGTCAGGCTCTGCGTGATGAGGGGAAGGTTGCATTTTGCATGTCACAGCTGTAGCCAAATTGCTCCAGCCTAAACGAGTTGAGTAAGCGAGAGCCTCAGCTAGTAATTTCTTTGTTTGAGGGCATGATTTGCGACTGTTGCAAGACCTGTGCTGTGGGCTAAAAGTGATGGCTTGAAGCTTCGACGCCGTTGGCCCAATCCTAACTGGCCGAGATTATGCGAGAAGGTATTCTGAGCAGCACATTATGTGTTAAATGCAGACAGCTATTCAATTTGTGAACGAATGCATCACTTGTGATGGTCCTTGTTTCTTGTATTAATTGTATTTCCATCGCCTAGTTTGTTTTCACGCTACCATCACGTGCGGTTGTGCTGGCCTTGAGTGCCGTGATCGACTGATTGATGATGTCCGCAGGTTTGGTCTAGTCCAGTTATAATGAGATTGTAGATTCGTTTGAGGAGATGGATCTTAACAGTGATCTTCTCAATGCGGTCTACAGGTCTGGCTTCGAGAGCCCATCTACTTTGCAGCGACGCGCCATGCAGCCAGCGACCCAAGCTTCGTAAAGTTGTGATCATGATGAATAGCTGTGTGAAGAACTGAGGACTTACGATTACATCGAAGGTAATGACATTTTGGTGCTGCGCAATCTGCCGCCGGCAAGACACTTGCACTCTGCATGACCGTTCTTCAGAAACTCGATTGAACTATCAAGGCCTGCCAAGCGTTGATTCTGGTGCCGAGCATGGATGTTGGTAGGCAGATCCAGGAGACTGTTGATG
Organism: Simplicillium sp. C3G150-2; assembly: GCA_022702485.1. Classification (NCBI taxonomy): domain Eukaryota; kingdom Fungi; phylum Ascomycota; class Sordariomycetes; order Hypocreales; family Cordycipitaceae; genus Simplicillium; species Simplicillium sp. C3G150-2. Next base: position 1,292,978 of record JAJIYY010000008.1, on the reverse strand, counting down.
AAAATCGGGTGTTTCATGCAAAATTAGTCCTCTTGCCGGTATCGCTAAATCAGACGGCCACGTTGATAAAAGTGCAGCTCACGATAGTCCGCAAATCGTCATGGGCGAACCGAGCCATGTTCTCGATATGAGTCGATCTGGTGTGATCATGAGTAGACAACATGAACCTGCTCGCTCTCAAGACGAGAAGCTCGAGACTCTTCCGAATTTTGCGAGAGCTCCGCGCTCGCCCAAGGGTCCTCTTTTGCAACAAACGTAGAACGCTAGAGCCACTGGAGTGCAAGCCCACCCCCGTGGCTTGGCTGTCTCTGCGATTGCATGGTGACATGCCTGCTACTGATCATGCTACTATTCTGGCGAGTTGTCGCTCTAGTGCTTCTCATTGTGCTGCTCGCCACGCAGATGCTCGCTCGTGTTATCGACCAAGAGCAGGTGGCGCTCATCTTCAACTTCGACTTGCCTCCTAATCCTGGAGATTACGTTCATCGTACTGGTCTTGGTCACGGCCCTGGCCGCATGAGCGCAGTCATCCATGGGGCCATAGCTGACGATGTTCCTAGAGTTCAGGAGATTGAGCAGTTCTATAACACACAGATTGAGCAAAGGCATTGATGCTTCAATGCCAATGTTGCACCTACCATCGATTAAATAATTAACAACATAAACAATCAGCGAGATAAAAACAAATAAATCAATCTCAAAATTAAGCTTCGTCAAACATTTTCTCCAGCACCACTTATCATTTACAAAGCAATCAACGTGAGCAAGTTGGGAGTCAAGCTGCGAAAATAACACGGCGAACCACTTACACGCCCAAAAACCCACCCGAGACATCCCGACGCCAATGATGAACCCGCCATTACACAGCCTGCGCAGCCTCCCTCCAGCAACAAACACGCTAAAAACCCAGGCGAGCAAATCCGTATCATACAGGGTCCAGCGCCATGGGTTCAGTGGGTTTTCGCCGTGTAAGCAGAACTCCGTCATCGCTGAATCCGATCCGTCTTCGTGAGCACCTTTGCGACTCTTTCTCGACGGCGCGTGACGTGCAAAAATTATAATTCAATTCCAAGGCATCAAGGCTGCTCTAGGAGAATTAATTTCCTTTAATTCCCGTATCATATCCTGTCAAGGGGGTATATAAGGGATTGTGCATTTGCCCTGCACTTCTGGTTGCGTCTGATCGGGTCCCTCATCCGAAAACCTTAATTGGTATTCAACACTAAACACAACACATCCACACTACTGAAAATCGCGTCGCGGTTTTTCTGTCATCACTTTCATCAATTTACTTTCACGCCCAATCGGTTTCAATGCTATCCTCAACAGCATGCACTAGAGGTACAGTTGCCTCGCGCCATGTCGCTGCCCTGGCCAAGTCGGCGGTCCTCGCTGCCAATGCACAGTATGGCGTTGGGTTGCGCGCCGTGGCTCACTCGCAGCGGTGCTTCTCAACGACGCCTTCGAATCAACTGAAGGATTTTTTTCCGGTAAAGGACACGCATCTCATCAAGACTACGCCGCCTGCGTGGCCGCATCCGGGTTATACCATGGAGGAGATGATGTCCGTCGTTCCCGAGCATAGGAAGCCTCGCAACTTTAGTGACTGGGTTGCGTGGAAGGCTGTCCGGTTTGCGAGATATTGGATGGATAAGGCCACGGGAATGGAACGATCACAAAAGGTCGACAAGAAGAACCCTACCACGGCGGTGGTAGCGGAAAAGCCACTTACAGAGGCTCAATGGGTGAGTAATACGACGAAGAATATGCGAATATGGCTGACAGGTCGTAGTTGATTAGATTCGTTTTCCTTGAGTCGATAGCAGGTGTGCCAGGTATGGTTGGCGGAATGCTTCGCCATCTGAGCAGCCTGAGAAGGATGAAGAGAGACAACGGCTTCATCGAGACGCTCCTCGAGGAATCTTACAACGAGCGCATGCATCTCTTAACATTTATGAAGATGTGCGAGCCCGGTCGCTTCATGAAGCTCATGATCATCGGTGCACAAGGTGTCTTCTTCAACGCACTTTTCGTCCTGTATCTTCTTTCTCCGCGCTTCGTCCATCGTTTCGTGGGTTACTTGGAGGAAGAGGCTGTTCACACCTACACGCGCTCCATTCACGAAATCGAAGCTGGACATCTCCCCAAGTGGTCCAATCCAGATTTCCGCATTCCTGATATTGCTGTTCAGGTAAGTTGCTATGAATGAGTTGTGTGAAAACATGTGCTAACGAGTGACAGTATTGGAAAATGCCTGAAGGTCAACGAACGATGAAGGATCTAATCCTCTACATTCGCATGGATGAAGCTGGACACAGAGGAGTCAACCACACATTTGGAAACTTGAATCAGAAGGAAGACCCCAACCCGTTCGTGAGCAAGTTCAAGGACGGCGAGAGACCTCCTCAACCGGCATTGAAGGGTACTGGGTACGAACGCGAGGAAGTTATTTAAAAAGAGAGCAGACATAAATGTCTGACCATTTTGTACTATTAGAGTGGCTATTGGAAGGCGTAAGTGGTTTGAAATTAATGCTCGAGAAGCAAATCCATCAACTAGATTCATTTTTATATCAGCAGAACATCGTCCTTGTGAGTTGTGTCTCCAAACAATAGATGGGCATCCCGCAGAAGTCGACCTGGGTGAAGGACCAAAAACAGCACCATGACCAACCACATGAGCGATGCGTCAAACAGATAAATGAAGACTTCGTTGGAAATGATGGTTCCATGCTCCCCTTGCCCGTACTCGACGGCGCGAATCAGACTTCTCACTAGCACGAGACTTGCAGCCACGAATATTACTCGAAAGTGATTCTTCCAACAGACATCGGTGTTTTTCAAGATCTTTTCGTGCGTACTGATACCCCTACTCGTATGCCAAGTCATATAACAGAAGAAGGTCAGTGCGGCAAGTTGGACGAGTAGCCCACCAAAGATAACCTTGCGACTCAGCTCAATGAGGTGCGCGTCACCCGAGGCCGGCATGACTGTCCCCGCGAGCTGGCTCAACAAGCACGCCACGTCAATGAGGATGTAAAGTTTTGTCATCCACCTGGTACTGATGAGAGAGTGTTTATTTGCCTGTAAGGCATTGATGACTCGGCCTAGGCTGAGGTAGATGGAGGCAGTGAGGAGGGGAGCAGCGACGAGGATCAGGAGGTTTTGTTGGATCCAGGGACCAAGGCGTGCGGGATGTTGGTGGGAAAGGGCTCGGCCGTAGTATCCAAATGTTTCAGCTGTTGATTATGTATGAGATTTTACGTTGTGTGCGATGGAAAGTGGAAGAACTTACCAATTCCTCCAAGAAGGAAGGGGATGAAAATCCAGCTTCGGAGTCGCGCCATGCACACCAAGTGTGCGAGAGTGGCTAGGCCAAAGAGAGCCATGAATGTGTAACCGGCTATCATATTTGGTCTGTATTGGTAGAATTCAATGACCATGGTGCCGTTGACGATTGGACCAAATGGCCCGCTGCCTGTTTCGTACTGATCCATGTTGCCCATGTTGGTGATGGCTGTCGGGTTTCGCAGGAAGAATAGAGGGTAGGAAGAAATCTTTTTTAAAGAAATAAAGTTGAATTGAGGACCTATGCATATTAGTCTAATATTTATAAATTTCGCTAGAATTAAGAATGCTATTTTCGTCTCCTTTTACTTAGACAGTCGTGCTGGGCCTGCATCACCAAATAGGCAAGAAAGAGGTGGAGTCGCTATTTTTCGCATTCGAGTACGAAAAATCAACCAATCGGGCGTTGTAATCTCTGACGATCTCCCATTCATCGAAAACTAGTGCGCCATGGATAGCAGGGATGGGGCATGGATGGGCGAGGTCGTGCTCGATCCACAGGACGCGTGGACTTACATCACTGCGCCATTCGGTGGGTTTTGGACTGAGGACTACATTTGCACTTAATACGAATATCGGAAAACGTTTGGGGTTCAATTCTGTTGCTTCGATAATACCTATATGCTATCAATTGAACCAATTGGGTGTTTTGACGTGCGAGAAAGGCATGCAGAGCAGGCGACCACATAAGAAGTCGAGAGTTGGGTGTTTGAACTGCAAAAGACGAAAGGTCAAAGTAAGTGCGCATATGCGAAGATCTCATAGGATCCCAGGAGCCAAATGCTTACTTTGCGCAGTGCGATGAGTCGAAGCCAAGTTGCATGTCCTGCTCACGCTTTGGCATGAGCTGCCTCTGGCCAATGCCAAAGCAGCACATTCCACCAACAGTTGTCCCTCCATGCACTGAACCATTGCCAAAATGCACTCAGCCATTTCCTCGCACAAAAGGGAGAGGACGTCCAAGAAACAATTGGTCACATTTACTCTCACATACCCAACTCCAAGCAGCCCCGAGAGGCCCCGATGTCCAGCACCAGGACAGTCTCAACATCCAAGATGCCGAGCTACTCTTACACTTTGTGCAATCAACAGCTCGAACCCTCGCAGGCAATGATTCAACTCCAGACAGCAGCATCAGTCGATTCTGGACTACAAACGCCCCCCGCATAGGCTTATCGTACCCATTCGTCCTGCATCTGATATATTCCCTCACGGCGTATCACATATCATTGCAATACCCCACAGGGCATGAACGGAGACAACACTACCGGGACCTAGCATCAAGCCATTTATCGCGGGGTACAGCCGGTCTGGCGAGCACGACGAGCAGCCTGGACAAGAACAACTGTGGCGCTGCGTACCTCGGGGCAACCTTGCTTTGTTACTGTACTTTTGCAGCAGGGCCAAGCGCCCCTGAAGACTTGATGATTTGCCATTTGGGGACTCACCATAACGTCCGATGGGTCAATCTAGTCAGCGGCCTACGCCTCATCCGTCAGGCTTTTGGCCCGCAAGACCTATTTTCAGGTCTCATGTCGCCTCTTGGGCCCTCAATACATAACTCGGACAGTCACGACTCTCATGTTGCTCTTTGTAAGGAGCTCGGGACGAAGAGATTATCATGGGAGTCAGCATTGAGCTCGTTGGATTGTTTTGTGAGCTCCCAGAGGGGGCCTTTTTCCCAGTGTTGCCGTGTTGAGCTTGCCGAACTGCGCAAAGTATTCGAAGGCGTATACGGTGATGCCAGTGGTGCATGCAATGTCTCAACAGAATACCGACATGTATTAGGGTGGTTGTACAGACTGAATGGGGAGTACATACGGGCCGTCCAGGACGAGAATGCAGCTGCATTAGTCATTCTTGCTCATTTCTCGGTGCTGCTGAAAGTACTGAAAGACGAGTGGTGGTTGCAGAGATGGGCAAAACATATTTGCTTTCGTGTGGGAGGGCTCGTGAAGGAATCAGTCATGGAATGGCCGACGACGCAGTTCCTGCGCAGCTCATGACTTGGAAGCCTCGAAGCAAGATAATCACGCCTTACAGAAGAGCCATGACGAATTTCAGTGTCTGCTGAGTGTTTTATTCAAGCCAGGATCATTGTCAGTACCATTAGCACCCCCAAATCATGTATCGCAGTGGCTTGAAAAGTGTTCGTAAGTAACGAACAGTTCCTATGTCGCCGTTGCAATGTAGGGGATGCAAGTGCTAGGGCGCTATTCCAGTAAGAGAGATAAAAGGACCTTCTTGGCCCATCTTTTGGATTGTGCTGTGTTTCATAAATCGTTACGTGTACTCTTTATACTAAATATTTAGCCATTGTTGCGTCTATTATAGCGTGGTCCTCGATGCTGAGAATGCTGTAGGAGACTCGCATATTACAACCCCAGGACCGACAGTATCTCTTCTACTGCCTGAGTCCCGCCGCTCTGAGATTTCCCCATTCGCTACCGTCACCCCCGGTAGCTCCGTCGCCCAGTCCTGGGTATTACCCATGTTTTGGCTGCTTCTTTCGGATCGCGACAGTCCTGCAAACGATGGCTCTGCATCTTTCCCTACGGCGAAAGTCGGGTTGTACTCAGCTTTACGAGCACGTCCAAGTCCTTCGAATAACGCTGTGAGCTCTGCGCTCCCAATTTGTCCACCCACATTCAGCGACCCGTCCAAGGCAGTCACATTACTCGTTTGGATGACTTTGCCATTGTTGGAGACGGTGATGTTGGCCGAGTTTCCCGACAGGTAGATGTTTTCAAACTTATTGACCTGCTTCTCTGCCTGCGATACCACCAGCAAGCATTTCTCCATACCGTCTTTGAACTTCTGGAGGTCTTCCAGCTCGGTGGCGACCTGCGTTTGATACGAGGATGGCATGGTCTGCATCTCCTGTTCAATCTCTTCCTTGTAGGTCTGAAATTTCGATTCCATGGCCTGGATAGAACTCTTCGTGTCGTCTACACCGTTTCCCCAATACTCCCTCGCTCTAGGCGCATTCACCTCACCGAAAGCTGCGTGCAGACCAGGCTCCCGCCGTTCAATTTCAGAAGATAGCTGGGCGCAGAATTCGAGACCCTGTTGTGCACAACGCTTTTCTGCCAAAAGATCCCGCCATTCTGCACTATTCGAATCATCGCCTTGCGGACCGCGGGAGGTTAGGCTCTCTATCCTGTAATTGATGTCGTGGATGTGCTCTTTGAGATCTTCTTCTGTGTCTGACATCATGTGCTTGTACTCATCAAGAGACTCTTTCTTGATAGAGGTAGTAAGTCGTCTATTGTGCTTTAGATAGTGTCCAAGGCTGTGTTTCATTTGTATAGCTCATATAGCTTACAGGTGGATATTGACAATGGCTATGTTGATCGTTGACTTATACGCGGAAATAATTTCCCTAAATTCTGCCACATCTTCCAGGTAGCGCTTCTGATTAAACCAGACCCGTAAGCTGGATCGCGTCGAGGCAGAATGCTTGGTCAATTTATTGGTGAGGAGCTGACTGTAAGTCTCGCACGCCTCGCCACATTGTTGTAGGAGGCCTTTGAGGGTACCAAAGGCAGCGTCAGGTTTGCTTGCATCGATGGTATCACGAAGCGCCTCCAAGACCATGATTAAGGCAATGACCTCATTCTGGAATGCGCGTGTCTTTCTGTTTTGGTCCTGGAGACCGTGGACGGTCTTGTTGAGCTGCACCGCACAGTTGATGGCGAAGCCGCCCACTGTGATGACGGCGCAAGTGATGCTTACCGGGTCCATGGTGGGTTGAAGTTGGAGATGCAAAGCTCATGGCAGGGGAATGACGGGTAGCTAAAGGTCGAAAAGCGTAAAAGTAGGAAGAATGATCCGTCCATATGCACGCCCACTGCTCCCCTCCTCGCATCGGGCGCTAAAACCCACTACCCTGCCACCAATCAAGTCAACGAAGCGCATGCATCTGCTTAGTACACGTCTTAAATTATGGGCATCACTGCATGGCTGTTCTGGACTGTCGATTTGATTGGATATCGATAAATACCTTGCTGTGGACTGGGCGGAATAGGACTCCGAATACTCCATGTGGGTGTATGCTGGCCTGCACCATCGTCAACACAGACAACGGTGATTAAGTTTAAGTGATCGTGTGGTACTCGGACTCTGCTGAATCTCTGTTCAACGGTGACTATTGAGATTTCTGTGTAGCGACTGATGTTGAAATCTTTATGGCACATCACGAGAACCTTGGAAGCAGCCTTGGAAAAGTGTTTGGGAGCGACAGTTGGACACTACCTTTTCTCGGGCTGGACCCCGCTCGTAACCGCCGGGCTTGAACTTTGAAACAGAAGGCCCCACAATTGGGTAAACATTACAGCAGGAGGAGTGAGGCTGCCAATCACATTATTAGTTCCCGCCTGGACTAGCTGCTGTAGTGAATTAATTGTAATTGTCCTAGCAGTATTGCCAGCCATGGGAGGAGAGTATTGGTTGATTTAAGGGCTGAAAAGGCGAGAACTCGAGTATTAAATCTTCATATTATACTAATTCAAAAGGAATGGTAAAAGCTGCACAACTACATGGACACTCGACAAGCCATGGCACCTAGCCACGGCTAGTCGATGGTGCTCCCAAAGTACCATGCCTCAGCGACGTCCCACGCCCGTGTCGCTTGTCAAACTCCCTCGAATCGCTGTCTCGTGATGCCGGCTGCACCCCGTTACTGACAAAAGCATCAACCGCCCTCTGGAAGCTCTCGTCTGTCAGCTGTCCCGCGACATTGTACGATCGGCCCGTGAGGGTGATGTGCCGCGCCGTGACAAGGTCCCCTACCGTCGACACGGCAAAGTTGTACGAGTTGTCCTCCAAAGTAATATCTTCGAAAAGGTTACGGCGCTCGACGATGCCAGCAGTAGCGCCGTCGTTGTTGTTGTCCGCATCAGACAGGTTGCGCATGCGATCGCGGACGGCCAACCTCGCCGTGTGCAGTCGTTTGAGTTCTGCTGTAATCTCTTCCGGGTTGCCGTCGGACGAGGTTGTGCGTTGGATCTGTCTCAAGATTGATGTTTCTTCGCTACGCAGAGCATCCATGGGGACGGGTTGGGGAGCAGAGGCTCAGTTATTTAGCTGTATGTGGTGGAAGGGGTGAGGTTGTGTTGTTGAAAGTTGGGTGCCCTCCCTCAACTGATTAGCTGGCGCTTCCAGTCGATCACATCCAGGCACTTGGCGGGGCGGGAAAGGCCCCTCCCTCCCCCTCTGCTTGATTCGGAGACAGCGCGGGGCATGGCTTGTCACACTAGCTCTCGCCGCTAAATGTGAGGGGACAGTGGCGCTAATATGGCCCAGGAATAAAATGTATATTTGCTTTATTCTTGTTTTAATAAAATGGCATCATTTGATCAAATGGTTCTCTTCTATTTGCTACCCTTTGATTAGTGCCCCCAGTGTTGCGGCCTGTTTTCTTGATACAGTCCTTTCTTCCGTGTTTAATAGTAAAATTAAAGGTTACTAATTAAGCTACTGAGTAAAAACCTATACTGTAACTTGACTGGTGAACAAGATGGATTGAACCCGGTCTCAACCAAGTGTCCGTCACATTGCAAGAGTTCTTCATGTTCCGCACGCACATTAGCTACCATAACGAGAATGCCGTTCAACACTATTTGCGTTCAATTGCATAAATATGCACCGTCATCTTCTCCTCCACCCGTTCCGCAACAAACTTATAACCAGCCTTCCCAAGCACCTTGGCAGACGGCAAGTTCTCACTCATGATTGTAGCATAAACCTTGTCCAAGCCCAACTCCTCAAACCCATACTCAGTAATAGCTCGCGCAACCTCTGTCGCCAGCCCTTTGCCCCAACAATCTCTACGCAGCATGTAAATGATTTCCCATCCGTCCACGTCGTCGGCAGGCGACGGCTTGATTTCGGCATGACCCGCGAACTGGCCCTCGTACTCGATTGCCCACACTGCGAATCGCTTGTTCGCATACACAATGTCAAAAATGCGCCCGAAGAGTGCCTGCAAATCTTCGACTGGATCGGTGGTTCCGTCGCCGACGAAGCGGTTTACCTGGTCGTCGCGGAAGAGTGTGACGAAGGCGGTTTCATCAGCGCGGGTGTATGGGCGGAGGGTGGTGCGGGATGTTGTGAGGGTTGGTGTTGTGATCTGTTTTTGAGACATTTTGTAAACCAGGTCTTTTCAATTATACATTCAAACCTTTTTACGTTCATTCAAGATTTGTGGCTGTAGGTTTGCGGGTGTGGTTCAGATGGGTCTCGTCAACATCGTGAATCTGGAGAGACGATCTTGCGGCTGAACAATTGCTCGGCGCCTGCTCCACAAGCGGCTGACTTTCTGTTCCATTAATTTTTAACGTGGAACGAGTTATCGACTCTGCTTCCACTTTCGACTCATCATGATTCACTTAACAAACTACTTGGTTTTGCTCTGGCGGTGACAAGGGCTGTGTGGAAGCTTGTCTGTTGAGCATGACGCTACAAACTTCCATTGGATGCAGCCTGACGCGCTCACTTACGCACATATTCGGATCAATGAATAGAATTAGATGTGCGTAAAGCTGTTAATGAATTTGACAGACTCATGGCTATTCGCCACCAATTGAGACAGAAAAACTACCAATTACAGCAAAGACTTCTCCTTCTTCTCCTTGGACTCGGCCGTCTTCAATTTAACACTCGAAGGCAAAATAAACTGCACCTGCTTCGCAGTACACACCAAATTTCCATTCTCATCATGGATGATGCTCTCAAAGTCCAACCGTCCCTTATCAAGCTTCTTAGTCTGCTGTCGAATCTGCACAATGCGCAGTCCCTCTTCGGGCAGTCTTCTCTTGAACTCCAAATCCAAGGTCAACGTAATCGGGAAAAACTTGGACTTGAACACATCCTTCCAAGTCTGCGTGATCACAGCGGCTTTTCCGGGGTTCTTTTCTTCCTGCTCCGCCGCCGATTTCAGCACAGCATGTCCATCCCACACACTATTGGTGCGGAGCATCGTGTCCGCCATGCTGGGTAGACTGTCGATGAGGATGGTGAGGTTGATGGCGTGCAGAGGCTCGCCCTGCCATTTTATCCAGTAGTCGCAGGCACCGTCTATGTTGAAGCCGATTCGAGGGAAATATGTGACAAATCGGCGAGACAGGGCGAGAACCTCGCCTTCGATGGTGAATGGAACCCAGTTTTCTTCTGGCTTCTGGGCGAGGAGAGTGTCCACGTTTGGCCTGGGGGTGGTGGTGGGAGGAGTTTCCAGGAGGACTCGCCGCTGGGGCCGAGGGTGGTGTCGAAATTGGTGGATGCGACGAGGGCTATGACTTTGACTTTGTCTTTCTGGGAGAGAGACAATTGGAAGCTGCTGACGATTGCTCCGATTCGGAGAGTTGTTACGGTGATGATGCTGTCCACGGCAGTGCAAGAGTCGAGAAACTCTGCGTGGAGGTTTAGCACGTCGGTCTGGTTGCACTTGACGACGGCGGGATCGGTCTTAAAATGGGTTTGGGCGGCATGGTAGAGTTGCGCAATGGTGCATCCTCCATACAAGACTGGATTGAGTAAATTGTTAGTGAGAGGAGTTGGGCTCTGGGCAAAGACTGGGCTTACCATCTCCAAGCTGCCACTCAGGATCATATGACACCTGGTATGTGTTGGCAGATAGCTGCTTGATGTTGATTTGCTTGAGAAGAGCGCTGTCCATTTGGAGCGACGACTGTTTTTATGAGAGAAGAGTGTACTGATGGGATGGATTGGTGCTGCACTCTTGCATTTGGTCCTGGACATGGGCGACCACACCTAAATATAGCTTGGGACCATCCGCGGCCAACCAGGCTGAGGAAATCACGAATGCCCCTCATCAAAGTCCCTGGTCCATGAATCCAGCCAATACTGTCGCCATGTTGCCGTCCATGGCTAATCACTGCCCAGAGTAGCGCAACAAGAGACGCCCGCAACAATCATCTCCACCAACGCGAGCCTGGTTGATCCTTTGGTCGCCTCCGCTCACGTTGGGCCGAGCGGAGAGGCTGCGTAGCGCTGGCTGAATTTTCTGGGGATGCTTCTGGATACTGTGTGCGACTACGCTACGAATTGTTCTGAATCTTACGACAAATTGTAAATGATGTATTCGTTTTGGTACGATTGCGTCTCATGGTGAGGGACTTGGTTGTCCCTGCCTCATCCCTGGCTATTCGGCGCATTGATGTAAGTGTGTGGGCCTGAAGGATTGTGGCTTTGTCCAGAGATGGGAGACCCAACCAACGCCCGCTATTTCTGCCTTGGTAGCATAAGTTCCTTCAAGCAAACCAACCAGCATGTGAGCAAGAAGGGCAAGGGAGCGCGGCGGTAAGGCTGCCTCTCAGTCACAATCTCCAGTAGTCTTCAGCCCCGCATCCCCCCTACCTACCTACCCCAACTTCCTTGCGGCCCGTACAAACAGTCAAGCTCCCCGATGCAGGACATGGTTGCTGCATACTTAAAGGAGCCCTTTTTGTTCACTCCCAACGAATAGCTCTCTGGCTCAATTCAGTACCAACTTTGCTTGTGTTCAAACTGCCGATTCCCATCTCGTAAGATGTTGAGCGCCAAGCACAACAATGTCTATTTTAGCCACAGTCGTAGCCAACACTCTGTGTTTGCTTGTTCCCTCGGTAATTAATGTCTTTTCATAAAAGGCTTTGCATTGCGCTAACAAGTTACTCACACAAAAAAGGTGTTCTTTTACATTCTGTATTACACCCATCTCCATTCCTTGCCAAGATCGGTTACTTCGCTTTCAAAAAGACCCTCCACCAACAAGTTCTGCTGGATTCCCAAGATGATGTATTCGTTTACATTCATTATGTGCAACAGTAACTAATCTAGTTACGCTAAGGACCCGTATTTCGACAAGCACCAAATAGATTGGTATTCAACTCAGTAGCTGCTATCCAAGGCAGGTCGCATTTACACAATCAGCCATTCGTGGGCTTATTTGCCGTCAATTGCCCGTTCCTGGCTGGCGCCGTGGGGGCTCAAAAGTTGAGGACTCGCTCGTGCTGCAAAGATCTGACATGACAGGATCCCCTGACGACACAAGCTCCTCCATGGAGACACTCATGTCGTTGCCAAGGAAAACAAAGTATCTGTGGACAAAGCACAAAGATAACCTCGAACGGTATCTTTACATTAGCATATGAAGCTCGTCTAAGAACATGAACGTATATCAATAGCGCAGAAATAATCCAAGAAAATCGTTCCAATCTTTTCTTTGCCTTTTTCTTCTTTCATGATTTAATTATAGGTTTTAGTCTAATTCTGCAGATGTGTTGATAAAAGCAAGATCTTGAGGAGATGCCCTATAGGCAATGTGCGTGCATAGTATTGATGATCAATATGAATACCAAATACCCCGAAACTGCCTCATTGATACGTAAATGCTGCCACTAATATCATGAACAAAGAGTCCGGAGGTATTGTTTAGAGCATCGTTGAGCGCGTGATTATTAACAATTCACGCAAAACTATCGTCGAACACTGAGCAGCATCTACTGCTTCCTATGAAGTCCGCCCGTATCACCTGTATCATGTAATGCGTTGGGTACAGCTCGCTCAACGCTCTCGGGCAGCTTCTCCTGCAGCTTTTGGGGCACAATGGACTTTTGTCCACCACCTTTGGCATGAGACTTGGAAGTTGACTGGTTCGGTTGAACCTTCCAAAACATTAGCAAACTCGAAGCCATCTTTATGATAAGCAACTTACTGAATCTGGAAATGTCTCTTCCACGCCTACAGGGGCTGTATTTTGCATCGTCTGGGGCACTGTAGATTCACCAGTGGTGTTAGATACACCTTGCACTTTGTTGGTGTTTGTCATTTTCGGCGATCGTGTTTTTCCGCAATGCGACTTTGTAAGTAAAAGGGCTTTTCTAAGCATTAGGCTAGGGGGCTGGTAGTGGTTACTTATAGCAAAATGTTGCAATGATGCAACGGATTCACTCAGCCAAAATTTCTCATCTATGCCCGTAAACATGATGTCAGCATTCGTGTGCTGTTGTGAGTCCGTTGGTTTTCTGACTGTCCGTCATGAGCTCGTCAGGGCTTGTATTTGATTCTGTGTGTTTTCCAGGCTTCGTAATTGGTTCTATTCTTAGCGCCATTTTTTGTTTGGTGTATGGTATTTTTTGCTGCTTTTTTGAATAACGTAAAGTTCCTGCTGGAGCAGTTAAAATGAAGAATATCACAATTATGTCATAGATTATGATACAAACTGACTGTATCTACGTGAAAGGTCGAGATTTCATTACTATCGACCGAACCAGGGATGTTAGCTCCAATTACCAGTCGGCTACGAACCCATGACGCTAGACAAGCCTCCCTTTCCCCGTTCCTTTTTTTTTTTTTGAATGTTTCGCGTACTAGCAATGAATACATCGTAGAAAGCCATGTTTCTCTTTACGCATTGGCTTTATATCTTCCATCACATCAGTATTACTTCACCGACGATAAGTAACGCAATGGGCAATATGAGCTAGCGCAACCATATATGAAGCGAGCCATTTTACCAAAACATCTGGTTTGTTTTTATGCGGAGATAATTCAGGGAACAAATAGCACTTTATTGAGTATGACGGAAAAGCTGCTCAAATATTAGGAAATTCCCAGATGGCAACGAAGTAACGAGTTCCTCCTTCGAGGTTATAGGTGTGGTTTTGCATAATCAAACGGTGAACGTACTTACGCATTTACTTGGTTCTATAATATTTTTCCTTCTTCCTTTCTATTTTTACGTTTACTTCTTCTCGATACAAAAAGGCGCAAGTCATGTGGATATGCTCCTCGTTTCGGTTTACTGCTTGAATATCGCCATAAGCTTTGTCTTGTCCACAATGTAAGTCACTCTGAACTGATTTTAAGAAGTGTCTAGGATAAAGTCTAGCATTGATTGGATGAAGCTGAAACTGTGAACTGGTTGGAAGTCGTAATCGTCTCTAATAGCATGGTGCGTACAGCCGCTCGGGGCTTCATCAGCGTCAAGTTGCTGAATTTGAATTCTGCATAGGATCCCTTGTACCAGTGCTGCCTCAGAAGTAAAGTGCGAGCAATCGCTTTGTGTAAGCGCAAATGTATAGTTTCACAGGGAGAAAATACTATTGAAACTTTTTGTAAGAGACTGTTTAATTCTTGCGAGGACTGCTAGACTGAAAGACGAGCACAGTATCGATCCATAGGAGTCATTGCTAAACAATCCTCTGCTCGAGCACTAGCATCGCAAGACTGTGTGGACCTAAGACGACTTGCCTCCTTTGGAGGCAATTTCGCGCTGAAATTTATGTTAGAATCTTGTTCAAATAACCTGGTATGATAGAGATACAGACCTGTTTGTCCGGATCCATGCTAGCAAAACCTTGTTTGCCGGTGTTAGAATTGGAGTTGGTTCCCGACGAGTTTGATCCGTCACCAGAGTTCTGACCGCCTCCCGAGGACTTTCCGCCTTTGGAGGCAATCTCTTGAACCTCTTCCTTGGGTCTGGTATATATCAGTCACACTACTCTTCTGCGGCGTATGCGAGCGAACAAACCTATTGGCAAAATTTCCGGGGTTATCGTTATCGGCCATTGTAAGCTCTGTGTTTGACTTCTGAATTGAAATGGTTTGGTTTTCGCTGCAATGCGACGGTGAAAGGAGAAGCAATAGAGCCTTTCTTATAATTGGCGTGCTCTATGCCTCTACACCACTCTAATCTATTTTTTTTTGCTCATGATGAGATCATCCACAGGTCCATGACACCCGCAGTGCTCATCCTGCTTGCCGTCGCCCTAGCCGGTAATTCAGCTGCTAGCTTTTTTACGCAGTCATGATACAATAATGACAGCAACACCAGCCCATTAGCTGTGCGTCTGTATCCTCGAGACCTGATCTTCAGGCACGCCACGATGACAGCACTTGTCGAAAATATGGGTCGGATTGCCTTTTAGTCACAGCACTTCAACTGAGTGTATTACACATCCAACATATCAATTCCCGGCCTTCAATCACAACGGCACAATATGTAGCGCATAGGGCATACAGCATCACGTTATAGCATCATAATCATTGCAACAAACGAGCCGCAAAAACGGCCAGGCAATGCACACGCTGCAACCCCGGAGCTGGCTTCAATTATCGCTTGTTGTGTCTTTTACACGTGGTTTACAGCCAACGGTCAAGAACAAGTAATTTTCCATATATAACAAACAGTTTGTTTACGCTCGGTGACCTCTGGACGAACAGGCTCTCTATCTGTAGTACCTACCGTTGCAGGTAGGGATTTGGGGAAAGTATGTTACACTAGCGTACTTTCCATAAGGCAAACGCGTTAAGAGCCAATAGTAACTAGATTGAGTAACATATTCTAGTGTTTCAGAGAATAGGTGGGTCTCAGAATTATAGCCAGTTAACATACCATAGCAGAGCAGAAAACTTAAATCAGATAAGAACTCGACTTGGATCTGATAAGTTCATAGAAATTGAGTAAACCCCTCCCATTCTACCAGGTAAGAGTTTTAGCTTAACCTTAGTAATAAACAGACAATAAAGATAGGCAGCCAGAAGGAATACGTTACTCAGAGGGACAGAACTTATCTTTCTTGTACCACTTACAAGCGGTCTCAGCACACTCCCTTACATCGGATAACATAAACCTCAATTCTCCTACCATAGGCATCATCATTTTGACTACCCAGAGATAAGGGAGCTGCAATCGCATTTCATTTAAATATTAACAATAACCAATTTTTGGTGCCTTCCGCACCAACTCTGCTCGCATCGCGCTATGCTGCTTTGCCGAATGAAAGGATGGTTTGCTTCAGGGCCTCCGTTGATTATCCGCAGTTCTCTTCTCACACACGTGTCGCATGTTGGGTGACTTGCATACATTTCCTAGCAGCTTCGACAGCTAACACTGCACGACTTGACGCACTGATACTCTACCGTTATATTCAATATTGCACACTGGTCTGAAAAGCATACTACAGGAACTGTGTAAATACAAACTGTTCAAGCTCATCTCTTTAAAGCTCAGAATAGCGGCTCAGTGCTGCTGAAGTCCTCAATACGCCCCAAGAGACGCTGCAGAACACGATAACCTCCTGCTAAGCTGTATCCAGGTAGCTCGTGACCTGCCAGCCGAACCGTATACCAGGTGAGACCGCGCTCTTCGCGCCAAATGCCAATATTTCCATGAGCGCCCTGGGCCCCCTGGAAAGTATTATTGTCATCTGGCACAAAGAACGGCGTGTCAGGGCGAGACTGGAATCCATTGCGACCACCCCAAACAGTACCCTGAAGTGCCAGCAGGGTTCCATTGCTAATGACCACATAATCGAGATCGCCAGAACCAACCAAGACGTTTTTGGTCTTATCAATGACATTCGTCAATGTTCCATCAAGCGCAGGACCAACCGTTGTGTCGCCACCGTTCACAAAGACGGGGCCACCACATTGCATCCAGTTAGAGCGTGAAGGCGCATGGATGGCCTTTTTCACATCTGTGCGATTGAAATAAATCTGAGCCCCTGTCGGAACATAGTCTTGCGAGTTGACTTTGCCGAGCTGGCTGTATGGATACGGACACATCTGGCTAATGTGATAGGGGTTGAAGCAGGGGTTAGCTTGAGCCGCGGCATCGTCAAATTCGCTACCGCTCTTGCAGCCTTTAGGCCGTTGCTCAAATGGTGCTTTTGGCGGCGGAAAGGTTAAGTACTTGTTGATGTAGTCAGTGGCACCGCATGCGTCATCGCCCTTTTGCAACTGGTCGAGGAATGCAGTGTCGAAATTCAAGATATTCGACCAGTATCGAGCAAAAGGTGCGACAACTGGGTCATTTTGACCGTATCCGGCAATGAGAGGATCGTTGATAGCAATACCCTTCAGATTGAAGTTGGCAGTATCGTTGGCCTTGAGAAAGGCGTTGGCGATGTAGGGAACATACAGGCCTGCGTAAGATTCACCCGTAATGTAAACCTTGTGATTCTTCAACCCAAATGTCTTGACGAAGTTCTTCCAGAAACCCTTGAACTCCTCCGCGAGCTCTGCTTCGTTGGTGATATTTGGGCTACCCGTGGTGTAACCAGTACCAACAGGTTGTTCAATCCACACCATGTTTGTCAGGCGTGCCCATGAATATGGGTTCTTGACTGGTGCTTTAGTGCCCGATTGCCATAGAAAAGGGCCATTCTCTGTAAGTAAACCAGCAAGAGAAGAGCAACCTGGACCGCCGTTGAGCCAGATGACAATCTCATCCTTAGCTTGCTTTGCTTCGGATGGAAAAAACCAATAGTACAGCTGACGCTCCTCTTTGGGGCTGTCGGAGATGGGTAGTAACCCAGCGTAGGACTCGCCCACGTCGAATGGAACATCAGGGATGTTTTTACCATCGACGGCAAATTGCTTAGACTTTTCGTTCAAGAAACGAGATGCAGATGTGTTGCGGTTCGACGAGGTTGCAAAATCTCCCCTTTCGGTGAAAACATTGCCTTCAGCCATCACTTCTGCAGCTGGTCTCCCCGCATTGAAGCCGTAGACACCAGATGCCAATACGATAGCATGTAGAAGACGCATAATGGGTTTGAAATCTCAGTAGCCAGTGTAAAAGTTGGTGTTTGTGTAAGTTTGTCGAGTGTCCAGTGTATAGTCAGAACGGCCTTCTTTATACTAGGGAGTCACTTTGAACAAAACGCTCTTTGCCGGCCAGCCATCCACGCGGTGGATTCTCATCTCCAAACTACGAAGACGCCACCGACACATGATTCAAGGCCTAGTTCAAACACCTTGTTGGACAAGAGCTAGCTGGGGCACCGACCAAGGATAGAATGAAAGAGTTACGCGTACTGAGCCACAACTATACACCTCACTACATGTGGAAGTTATGCTGGCTCTTGATTTAGCCACGAAAGGAAAAAGATCTAGCCCAGCTCTCCCCTTGCTGGTAATTGCCTGACCTGACCGACGGGCCGATTCATGACCATACACACGGTCGGTAATTGGTTTGTCGGAGACCGAACTGAAAGCCACCTGCCTTACAGGGAGGCTCGAGGGGAGAGTTGATCATCTATTTGGATCGGCTCCATCAAGCCAGCGAAACATCGGAGACAAGCATGACAGCTTTAGGGCTAGAACGGTTAGCCAAGACTCATCCGCCTCTCCCGCCTCAACTAAGCCGTGCTGGTCTACTTTTATGATTGAGCATAATGTGAGCGTGTATCTTTCGATGATCTAATGCGGCGAGCTTCATCTTTGTCACCCCCGTAGGTAACATTTCTTCTTAGAACTATTATCCAGATACGACCATCGTATTTAACCAAGTGACTATCCTTGTTTGCAATGTCCTTAATCGCTGTCGCGGCGGGGTCTACTCCTGTCTTTGTCATACGAGAAATGTAGAGCAATTTTCAAGTCCAGTTTTTCGTGGAGACGGGACTCTCTTTGAGGAATAGCCTGACAAGCGCTATTCACCAGTAAGACAATCAATGCTCGCCATTGTTTGGAAAACTCGTAAGTAGCCCACGCAGCAAATGAGCCGTCGGGTGCAAAGCTCTGTGATGGCAGAAACACGGCTGCAACAGCATGTGGACATGTCACTGTCGCAAAATTTCTTCAACGGCTCGACCACGGGATTTCCTTTTCACTCAAAACGGAAAATCACTGAGCAAGTTTGAGCTGATAAATCGGCGCTACTCTGCTGGCACGAAATCGCGAGATGCGCAGTCTTGGATCTGATCGCGCATGGGCTGGGACTGCTGACTTGACACAATTCACCCGCCGCGATTTATTCACGATTTCGGATCGTCGCCAATTAGCGCGGCACAGGCCAGACGCTAGATTGGCCCATTTATGGCAGTTGAAATTGCAACCTTCCTTTTACGATTCTGTGGCGTCAAGGTATCTCGCAGCCTGTTCAATAATCTCTCGAACATTGCAACCCAGATGCTGAAGTGCCGGGCGTGCGTACCTTGATTAGCTGCAACAGGGCCCTTGTCCAGGCTTGGAACTAAGTGAAACAAGGAATTCGTCAACCAGGTGCTTTTTTATCCGTTTATCCTGCCCAGAACCTTCTTGATTGGGAATAAGTTTGTGGTTCAGCTTGTTGGTTGCTTATCGGATAGGTCTGGCATTTTACGACGGCGATAGTATCCTTGCAGCTTCACCAATTGCTTGTATGTCGATTGAACAACCCCAAAGTGTGTCAAAGTATCCCATAGCTTTCTAGGTAGCCGCCGAAGCGGCACCGATGACTCGGTCAGCGGATTGAATAGCCAGACCACCAACTGTCACGAGAAATTAAACGAAAGCGCAACTCGTCGTGATTGGTTCGTTCCGGTATTTTCCACTAGCTTGTGCTCTAGAACGAGCCTGTGTGAGGCTATCATGCCTTGAGGACGTCGATATCCTTCTCTTTCAGGCAGGTGAGAGAAGGAAATGATGCCATCGTCGACGAAAGACAGAAAGTGTCGTAGGTCATGATGTTCTACCGGAAACTAGTAAGTGAGCATCAAGCTACCAGGCTTTGCTTTATGAAAGAAGTTGCAAAGTATAAAATGGACATTTGTTCTGTCTTTCTCAGGACACTTCTACTTGAACAAATCTAACAAGTTTCAATACTTTTTATTTTTAGTTGTTCAACATGAAGGCCTTTTCTGGTATCGTGTTTGCCATCTTGCCTCTGGCCATGGGGGCTCCTACCTCTTCCATCGAAGAGAGTATGCGTCGCCATGTGCTCAGCCCGCGAGAATGGGTCAGACGAGATGGAGATATTGACTCCAACACGCGTGTTGCCGTTCGTATCGCGCTGGCACAACGCAATCTTGAAAAGGGCATGGACTACCTCCTAGAAGTGTGAGTATTGTCTGTGTCTGGCTGATATTCTTCTACTAACCACGTATGCTGCCCACAGTTCCGATCCCGCTTCACCAAAGTACGGCCAGCACTACACTGCTGACGAGGTGAAAGCCCTCTTTGCGCCTGCTGAGGGCAATGCCGACGCAGTGAAGCAATGGCTGGTTGAGTCTGGTGTCGCTGCAGGAGCCATCTCTACTACGAAGAGCGGGGGATGGGTCGACTTCAGCACTGATATCGGTCATCTCGAGTCGATGCTGCAGGCAAAATACCATGCTTACGGCCACATCTCGGGCGCCGCCCAGCAAATCTCCGCTGAACAGTACGTGCTACCTGAGAAGGTGAAGTCTTTTATCGATTTCATTGCTCCAGCACATATTTTGAGTGGCCAAAACATGCGGCAAATCGAGGCTCGTGAGCTCGTAACCAAGAGCGACAATCCGCACGGCCCGGTCAAGCAAATGAAGCCGATTCCGGACGCAATGGTGCAGACATTGAAAGAATCTACAAATTGTGAGTCATAGGACACCTGAGCATGCCCTGCAATGAGGCCTAGCACCTCTGTAACGATAACTCACACCTGCTGGCAGCTACTTACCAGTACTGCCCTGAGTACATGACGCCTACCTGTATCAGTGCCTTGTACAAGATACCTCGTGGAAAATTGTCGGACCCTAGCAACCGCATGGGCATATTCGAGACGAATTATGACTATCCGCTGCAGTCGGATTTGACGTTGTTCTTTGGTCTTTTTGCGCCACAAATTCCGGCTACGGAAGGCCCAAAAGTTGACTTGATCGACTTCAGTGATACGAAGCCCGTATTCAATTCATCCGGAGCGGAGGCGACCCTTGACTTTGATGTGGCGTACCCCATTATCTATCCGCAGTCGACCGAGTTGTACCAAACCAATGCTACGGGCAACTTTGCTGTTACGGGCGCCTTTGCTATCTTCAACCAATTCCTGGATGCCGTCGATGGAGCATACTGCACTTCGTCTGCATATGGCGAGACTGGAGATGATCCCAAGATTGATGGAGTCACGGAACACGAGCAATGCGGTACTTTTAAGCCAGCTAATGCTATTTCGTTCTCATACGCTTGGTCGGAGGCATCTTATCCTGTAGGATATGTCAAGGTGCGTTCTCCAAGCAATTCACGGCTTTCTGTTTGTTTCTTTGTTTGTTTCTTTGTTTATAGTCTGGTAATCAGGAAACTGCTGCACGTACACTGCTAACACGAGAACAAAGCGCCAATGCGACGAGTTCATGAAACTGGGCCTGCAAGGCAGCACTTTGTTGTTTGCAAGTGGCGACGCTGGAGTTGCTGGCCCACATGGCGGAGCATGTTTAGGCAAAAAGAAGGACATCTTTGCTCCTCTCGTGGCCGCTGCCTGCCCGTATGTCACCACAGTTGGAGCCACCATCATACCGTCAGGCGGCCTTCCAGGAGATCAAGAGGTTGCAACATCTTCGTTTTCCTCTGGTGGAGGATTCAGCAACGTATGGACGACACCCCTGTACCAGCAGAAAGCGGTGCAGTCGTAAGTGCAGCTCTTGTTTTCCCCTTTGATGTCAAGTGACCGAACCGTCACCAGCATTCATCATCGTCAAAAAGACTTGACTAACTGTGCAGGTATTTGGCCGACCACAACCCGGGCTTCCCAGCCTACACTACAAGCAACGGGACAATCCCAGCTAGCGGCCACGGCGTCTACAACAAGGCTGGTCGTGCTTATCCCGATATCTCGGCAGTGGGCGACAATGGCGTCGTCGTCACCAATGGCAAAGTTGGGCGGAACGGCGGCACGTCCATGTCGACCCCAATCGTTACCGCCATGTTTACGCGTATTAACGATGAGCGACTTGCCAAGGGCAAGAAGCCGATTGGCTTTGTCAACCCTGCTCTCTATAACAACCCTGCCATGTTTAACGACATTACCATCGGCGACATGTCTACGAATGGCGAATGCGATGGCAAGGGCTTCTCTTGCACCCCAGGATGGGATCCTGTTACCGGTCTGGGAACCCCCAAGTACCCAGAGATGCTTGACTACTTTATGTCTCTTCCTTAACAGCCGCCAGCTGGTTATGGCCGCCATACATGCTGGATCTTCGTACCTTCGTTATAACCGCGTTTGTCGCTTAACTGAGTAGGTTTGGAGCTGGCTCAGGAATTGGCTTTTTGGAACTCGCCTGATTGGTACGTGTGTTATTTATTTCAAATAGTCGCTCATTTATAAGAAACGCTTTCATTCCAAAGCACTCAAATGATGTTCTGCTGCTCGTAAAGGAGGTTCAATTCCGCTTAGAGGTTTGTTGGATTTACAGACAATTGCTTCGGAGGGCTGCCTCGAGGGTGAAAGTGACAACACAACGCCTGCCGAGGCTACACAATTTGTGGAACAAGACGACTTAAAAAAGTCGGGGGACAAATTCCATAGCGAAGATGCAAGTTCGAGGCCAGGACAAAGTCCGATCGTCGTATGTAACAGTCCCGAGTTATTGGGTTAGTAAGGCAGATGTCGTCAATAGCGTTATTTGCACACAGTATTCACAATAGACTTCTTTTCCTTGATTGTCAAGCCTGGCCTGCATTCGGCTGTCTCTGGAATAATGAAATGGGAATGGAAGTGTCATTACTTTATTATTTGTCCCATGCCCAGGGATCAGTGACGCCCCAGAGCGGCTACGACAGGGTTGTCACGGATCTCTACAGGCTTGGATGCTGCGGGCTGCGCTATTATTAGTGAGTCACGGCTAGAGCCTAACGCTGCAAGCCAACCGGGGATACCGTGGCTAGGCTAGTGGTCCATCAGGGGACATCTGGCGAGGATGATGGCCTTGCCGTGAGTCACACAAGCGGTATTGATAAACCTGGCTGCGCTGCAATAACTTGTACGATGTTGGAGGAGCATTTGAGGCTATCCGGAACGTATTTCTGTATTTTTGGTCCAGTTCGGCATGCAGGGAAAAGCAAAGGTGCGTCGATGAGTCTTATGTGGCATCCTTGCACGAGCCCGGGAAAATACGTCACAAAGGCTTATCCTGGTAAGGTGGCATGCATGCATGGGGTTGGAGTTCGCGCCAACCGAAGGGTTAGACTGTCACGAGCAAACAAAAAAGCAAACGGCTAGAAGTGAATTCGGGACGTTGAAACGGGAGAGTGCACCGTGTGTGCGGTGTTTGATGACTGCATGGAGATGGTGAAGAGACGGATTAAAGGGGGTACGACATATGAAGTGAAGGAAATGGGTAGTGACATGGGCTTGCAGATGCGCTTTGATGAGAGAAATAATGACGATAATAAGAAAGTAATTTATGTTTCAAAAGGCCCTGGTCGAGTGTGTGGTGCAGTCACAGTCACAGTCAGAGTGCTGGAGTGGAAAGGAGGATGATGATGGTGAGGTGAGGTGGGGGTGCTAAGGAAAAAATAAATAAAAATAAAAATTATTGGATTGCCCCTCCCTCTTTGCCTGCTTTTCTTGGTCGCAACGAGGGGCACAGCCTCTGAAATCACCTCTGACCCCTCCCTGAGCGTCCCCTCCCGCGCACTGCAGCAGGCAAAAGAAACAGAACACAGTGCCATAAAACAAAAAAATTAAAAAACACAGGCAGCCCACGCTCACGTTTAGCACCCAGACTTCGGGCCGCCCCCCTTTCGTCCACACCAAAACCGACTCTGCGCAGAAGTTAAAAAAAAATTAAACTGGCTGTGGTCTTGCTCTGGTCTCAGAGCCTAAAAAGTGTCTTGCCTGCCCAGCTTCCTTTTCTCCCTTTGACGACACCACCACCACCACCACCACTACCTCCCTTCAACACCACGCCCTTGTCAACCGTCTCTCCTGTTATCCTCCTCCCGAACCACGTTATAAACATTATCAAGATTTACTCGACCAAGAAATATTTTCACTAAACCGACATCATGCCTCCAGCTAAGCAGTGGGGTAAGTGCTCTCTTTTTTTTTGGTCTGCGCAGCGCAAAACGCGAAACGTTAAAAACTTGTGTGGCCCATGACGACACTCGCAACCATGCAAAAACCATCTACCCCAGGATCGCGTCCAGCAGGCGACGCGCATTTGTGGGGGACATGCATGGAAATCTTGGGCTTGTCGTCTGCTGCATGATGTTCATCCCTGGTAACAGATTTGGCTGACCGCTCTTTACCCCAGACGACGAGGATAGCGATTCCAGCACTCCTCCTTCTTCTCCCCCTACCAAGGCCGCCCTTGGCCGTCGCCAGTTTGATGATGAAGAGGACGACGATGATGTAAGTCTATTGCATACTCGATGCCACCATACTTGCCTTTCGACACCCTTTTTGTTGTCTTCGAAATTGGCATCTGCCAGACTCGTCACTAATCGCGCATCGTACCACAGGTTCTCGACTCTTGGGACGCCGCCGAAGACTCCGAAGTAGAGCGCGAAAAGGCCAAGAAGGCCGCCGAAGCCAAAGCAAAGGCCGATGCCGCCGCTGCTGCCCTCAAGAAGTCCAAGAAGGAGCGTATCGCCGAGAAACAAGCCGAACGAGCCCGCGCTCTCGAGGAAGAGTCCAGCGACGAAGATGACGAGACTGAGGCCGATCGCCGTGCCCGTCTTCGCCGCACCGAGCAGGAGGCCGACTTGCGCCACGCTCAAGACATGTTTGGAGATATCGGTGTTCCCAGCGGACGCACTGCCACCAACCCTGGTGCCGCCGTCGTCCTAGATGCCAAGGACCCTAACAACACTGTCAACTTCAACACCATCCCCGTCTTCAACCCCCAGACCAAGTTGCAGTTTGAGAAGCTCCGCAACACTCTTGTCCCCGTCATCTCCTCCAACAACAAGAAGGGTCACTACACGCTATTCCTGGAAGAGTTCGTCAAGGACCTCGCCAAGGAACTCCCCAGCGACCAAATCAAGAAGATTGCCAGCGCACTCACCCGTGCCGGTAACGAGAAGATGAAGGAAGAGAAGGCTGCCGACAAGGGTGGCAAGAAGACCAAGGCCGCAAAGACCAAGGCTTCATTGGTGACCAGCCGCGCAAACGCTGCTGAGTTGGACACCTTTGAGGATGACGGCGGCTTCGGAGAGTGAGTTTTCTCTTTTTTTTTTCTTGCCTCCAAGAAATACCTCAGTATGACCAAACCACTAACTTATCTTCAGTGACGATTTTATGTGAAAAGATTAATATTAGAGATGATCACAAGACTCTACCCCGTGGGCATTCCGCTTGTCTTCTTCACCACTGCCCGCACAACCACGACATGTACCACCGCCCCTATCAACCCCCCGCGCCCAGCCCTTTGCGAAAGAGAGTAATCTCTGACCGGAGGGCTGGATATTGTAAAAGAATTTGGTCCGATGGTTTCAATTCCCGTCTTGTACCGCGCGGGATGCCTAGGGCTACACTACAGGGCTATAAGCCAAACGGATACATGTCGTGGCGACAAACTTCACCTTTAATGAGACGGTGCAGATGAATGCTACAACTACAGCATCGAAGAGAGCATGATGGGGATTGGTCAAAAAAAGCTTTGGGTTTTTTTCTTTCTAGTTATAGATTGTTTGTTTTGCTATTTTGATTCGTTTTTCTGCTCCTCTACCAGGGCTGTGCCTTTTGGTCTTGAGGACGTCTTTTTCAAAAAGATTGCATTTACGTCTTGCATTTTAGAATTGCCAACATTGAACCTGAATACAGGAATAGATTTTTACTGTTTTTAATTGGAGTCCTCGCACATGGAATATTTGGAGCCTTAATATGTGATTTGAAGTGTCATCATCGTTGTATTATGCTCTTAGTTTTGATTCTATCAAGATGCAAAGATGAAAAGTCTCGAGGAATCTATGTCCTCCAATTACAAATCTGATAGTCCCTATGCTGCATAACTAGATCGCCTGAAAGAAGAAAGGTAAAGAAAACGCCAAAAGATTCTCCATACGCCATTTACCGAAAAAAAAAGTGTAAGAGTCCATGCCCGCTGAACCAGTAACAAGAAAAACCATGTATCAGGAAATCTGTTGATACAAAACAAAAAGAGTAAGAGTTGCGTTTATGTATCTAAACAACATCACCAGCCAAGCCGACGAAAAGAGCATGCACGGCGAGAGATAAAGTCCAGAACCCGACCTTTTTGAATCGTCGGACACGACTTTGTTGGTCCTCGACGTCGGCGGCGAACGCTTCGTATGTTTCTGCGGAGGCGTCGTTCATGAGACCGCAGTCAAAGACTGTCCAGCTGCCGTCAAAGTCGGAGATGCGCTTGACGATGCGGCAGGAGATGGGGATGTAGGTCTTTTTGGCGTTGATGTAGGCGACGATGGGGCGGACGAGGGCTTGGTTGACGTAGGACATGTCCTTTGTGAAGAGGGGCACGGCGGCTTTGACGTCGTTGAGGTGGATGCGGAGGTCCATGATGGTGAAGCGGCGGTCTTCTTCGTCGGGGGTTTCTTTCTTTTCAAGGTCTTTGCTTTCCAGGGGGGGTTCTTCAGGTGTAAGAGAGGGTTGTGGTGGGAGGTAGGATGCGTCAGAGAGGTGGCCGGATTGGAGCATGGGGAGACCGGCTTGTTGGTGCTGTTGCTCGTCATCGATGGTGGTGTTGCGCATGAAGCGGTTGTGGTTGGAGATGACGACTTCTTCGAGCTGATCGTAGAAGTCGGACATGACTTTGGTGAGGCCGTCGTCGGTGTCGGCGGGGAGCATCACGTCGGCGACAATGTCAACGTTGCCTTCGTAGATCCAGCCAAAGGGACCCTCGACGCCGCGGTTGAGGTGGTCGATTTTGAGACCGTCGATGCGGAGGCGATTAAATTTCTTCCACGCTTTGGATTCTCCTACGCCCATGAGAGCGCCTTGTTGGTGGTTGGAGACGATGCCGTGGACTTGGCGCGGGTGGATGGTGAAGAGGGAGCCGTCAAAGGAGCCGGACATGTGGCTCGCAGAGAGGAAGTCGTAGAAGAGCCATTGTTTACGTAGCTGGGGCAGTTCACATGAGTAGATGCTGACGGAGAAGGGGCGGAAGCCGTCAGGTTGGTGGATGGTGAGGAGGACGTCTTCGAGCTTGAAGGATTCGATTTCAAAGTCGCCGGGTTGGTGCTCGTGGCGGTATGAGTATGGGTCGAGGGGCACAAGTGGCCATTGAACGGATGTTCGGTCGATGACGCCTCGTACTCCGTTGACTTCTACGTCTTTCAAGAGTCCTTTGCCGTCCCACCAGTTGAGAAATGATAGGGTCACGTTGACGTTGGCTATTGTGACGTCGAATTGGGTGTAGTTTCCGTCGTCTTCCGGGTCAGAGTCGTTGTGTTGCTGCGCTTGGCGTCCTGCTGCAGCCACCGCAGCGGCGTCGGATGAACCTTTGCTCACGGAAGATTTGACTTGGCCGGGACGTCTGGATACAAAGACGTTGCGGAAGGCGATGACGCCGTCGCCCCATTTGGGAACGATGGCGGATTCGAAAACGACTGTGACGCCGGCGGATTGTGTCAAGTAGTCACCAATCCATTTGGCGAGCGTTTCTTGCGCAAAGACAGTGTTGATGGAGAAAATGAGGAGAGAG
The DNA here is from genome assembly GCA_022702485.1 of Simplicillium sp. C3G150-2. NCBI lineage: Eukaryota > Fungi > Ascomycota > Sordariomycetes > Hypocreales > Cordycipitaceae > Simplicillium > Simplicillium sp. C3G150-2. The sequence continues at coordinate 1,265,263 of JAJIYY010000008.1, read as the reverse complement.
AAGAATGTGGTCGTTCCCACGAGGATCCAAACGAGATGACCAAACAGGAACCAGGAGACGAAAGCCCCCCATTCATCCGCGTTCCATGGTCGCATACTGCGGATGGATGCCCATTTGAACCGCACGCCCATGCGTCGCCAGAAGCCATTAGCAGCGGCTAACAGCTCTTCTCTTGTCGGTCTGTGAGGCATCTTGAGATATTTCGACATCGATGCCGCTATTGATTCGTGTTCTGCTTCGGGTGTAGCTTGTGGTTCGCCCTTGGCAGGCTTTTGGCCATCCGTTTGGCGCTGCCGCAGCTCCGCCTCTTTATTCCCATGCTTTTGTGCTTCATTTTTAATATTGGAAGGAGGTTTCCCTTGATCGCTGTAGAATCTGCGGTTCTGTGTACCCAGTAGGTCGCCTATGCGAAGTCGAAATCGGAGATAAGACTGTTGTAGTCCCTGTTGCCGTACGACCGGAAAAGTACGCCGCAAAGGTAGGGGATTATGCAAATTCTGGCGCAATGGCGTATTTAGCTGTGAGATGAAGCCGCTGTGTGAATACGGCTGACTCTGGGCGAATATCGTCGACGATGCGCTTCGACGTCGCAGCATATATGATGAAAATCCGGCAAAAGGAGCTAGAGGCTGCCGGCTGGTCCCCAACAGGCCTCGCGCAGGCCATGTCGGTATGGCTTTCGACATTTTTATATGATCATGACTGATAGCCCTATCGAACTATGGCGTGAAATGGATGCGAATTCGACCGGTGTGCACCTGATGCGAGGACGTTGAATCGGTCGACTTTGAGACGGAAGAGGCTGGGACAGGTTCATTAGCCAAGCTTTAAAGTTGGCACACCATTCCATGACGCGCTGGCGCTGCAAGACAGCCGCCGCAGACGAGCCAATCGATAAGCGTCGATAAGACTCGATAAGCCCACGAATTTTTGGGACACCGCCGCCGTCCCGCAAGAACTTTCGCCGGGTCCGACAAATTTCTTGCTGCATCGGCATTTGAAGATTGACAGAGCGTAAAATTTCACCATTTCGAATCTTGAGGACTATTGGCGAATTACGAATCGAACTGAATCTAGAAATCGACAGTTTATACACATCATGCCTGCGCCAACCGCTCTGAAGCAGGCCGACGAAGCCCCGCTTCCTGCAGATATTTCTGCTCCTCAAGGTGTGTATAGTTCACGATGTGGTTGAAGAGGCAAAGTTGACATTTTTGGTAGAAAATGAAGACGAATTCTTGTTAGACGCTGGTGAGGATATGTCTGGAGAAGTTTCTCTGGTACCAGTGCCTCGAGAGGAAGTGGGAGAGGACTCTATGGCGATCGACGAAGAGGGCCGTCCTCGCTTTGCTCCTGCCAGGGACATTGTAAGTTTTGTCGCATGCTTTGACTATCTATGGAGGTGTAGTCTAACAGACTTCAAAAGGACCCCGTCACTCGCGTCGAGACCCGCCGAATCCCCATCCCTCCTCATCGCATGACCCCTCTAAAGCAAAGCTGGTCCGCCATCTACCCTCCGCTCGTCGAGCACTTGAAGCTGCAATGCCGAATGAACATTAAGCGCAAGACTGTTGAACTGCGCACATCAAAGTCCACCATCGACACCGGTGCCCTGCAAAAAGGAGAGGACTTTGTCAAGGCTTTCACTTTGGGCTTTGACGTCGACGACGCCATTGCTCTGCTGCGACTAGACGACCTTTATATTGAGACCTTTGAGATCAAGGACGTGCGAACTATGCACGGAGACAGCCAGGCTCGTGCTATTGGTCGTATCGCAGGAAAGGACGGCAAGACCAAGTTTGCGATTGAGAACGCCAGCCGCACGAGAATTGTGTTGGCCGACTCCAAGATTCACATCCTGGGAGGCTTCAAGAACATTCACATGGCCAGAGAGTCTGTTGTCAGTCTCATTCTGGGTAAGCCTCCTGGCAAGGTCTACGGCAACCTCAGAACTGTTGCTGCTCGCATGAAGGAACGATTTTAAGAAAAGCACCTGGAGCAGCCACTTCTGGCATGGGTTGGACAGAGCATTAAAGAGGAGTTTTATGGCGTTGAGCAATAATGATCTTATGGGACATTTGCTTTATGATTTTAGATTTTAATTAAAAATGGAAGACTTACTTTTTTATCAGTGATTCTCATTTACCTAATGTGTTTATATACGAAAATTTGACTTGATACGGCATCCCTGTATTCGGTCCTTTGGAGGCCGTATACGGTCACTAGCGGGGAGGGAATAAAGCCAAGGGCGTGGTGCATACTTGGCCACGATGGCGTGCCCCTTGCAAATGTCCAATGTCACCATGAAGTAAGAACTCAACACTTGAAACTGTCCGTGTTCGGCGCGAATTACGGCGCAGATTAGCAGAGATTACACCGGCTGACGGCACGATAAACTCTGATTGGCGTCTGGTTGCTGTGAAGAGCAGGCATCCCAAAGCGTTTACTTGGTATTGGTGGGGCGTTTTGGTGTTAGTTTTTTTTTTTTTTTTTTCTTGTCGCAGTAACTTCTTATCGTGGCGGACAGGCAGTTTGTGAGTGGGTGGGCTGTCTGTCACCTTGGGAAGTGGAAGAGAAGAGCAGAGCAACAGAGCAGCTCAGAGACTGTCAACAGCCAGTCCACTGTGAAAATGGTCAGGATCGCCCAATGAAAATCCAGGGAGAAATGGCTGCCCGAGAGACAGCTGCCCCGCCCCAGCGGCCCTAGACTGCTTTCGTACCAGCTCCCCCTCCTCTGTCCCTCCTTGGGCGCTATGTGCTGCACTGCTTGTAAAATGTACCCCTCCATCATACTGCGCTGTGGGTGGGTAACTGGCAGCGGTCCCTCTCAGCGGTCCCTCTCCCAACGCTATGGAGAGATAAAAAGTAAACTGCTTCCCTCCGGCACGATAAGAACCTTGCTATCTTCCCTCCCCCATCCTTCTTCTCGAGACTTTTGTTTACTCGAGATTCTTCAAACTCTACTTCATCATCAAAGGTATGTATCAATTGTCCAGCTTCTAGCTACAGCTTCAATCCCTCCTCTTTACCTTTCCTTTCCTTTCCCTCCTCAACTCAATCTCCATCCCACTTTCGTGACGTTTCAACCCCCACCACGCAGACAGCTCTGGCTACAAACGGTTGAGCTTCGTTGAGGCATATTTTCAACAGCTATCCTGCACTGGTAATTAAGCTTCATGGCACTTTGCCAGAGTTATTTTTACTGTTGATTCAGCTCTCACTACCTTCTGCTTCCATTTTCTCGCCTGTTCTGTTACCCCTCCTTGCACCTCCCCCCCTCTTGCTCTCGACTGCACTAAAAACCTCTTTGCATCACCACACGCTAACAGTCACCATTGGCGCCACAGACCTACCTTGACCTGTTTTTCACAACACTCTCAAGATGCCTATCACCAAGGTTCACGCCCGCTCCGTCTACGACTCTCGTGGTAACCCTACCGTCGAGGTTGACCTGGTTACCGAGACTGGACTGCACCGCGCCATTGTCCCCTCCGGAGCCTCTACCGGTTCGTCCCGATTCTCCCCTCTTCCTTGCCGATTCAATACGTAACCGAATAATTCTAGGCCAGCACGAAGCCGTTGAACTCCGCGATGGCGACAAGTCCAAGTGGGCCGGCAAGGGTGTCACCAAGGCCGTCGAGAACGTCAACTCCGTCATTGGCCCTGCTCTGATCAAGGAGAACATCGATGTCAAGGACCAGTCCAAGGTCGATGCCTTCCTTAACGGCCTCGACGGTACCCCCAACAAGGGCAAGCTCGGTGCCAACGCCATCCTCGGTGTCTCTCTGGCCGTCGCCAAGGCTGGTGCCGCTGAGAAGGTATTTTTTTTTTAAATTTCCCACCTGGGCTCAAAATGCAGGATCCTAACCTCTACTAGAACGTTCCTCTCTACTCTCACATCTCCGACCTCGCTGGAACCAAGAAGCCTTATGTTCTCCCCGTTCCTTTCATGAACGTCCTCAACGGAGGGTAAGTTCAAATTCTACAAGTGGCTCGTGTTGCATTCGTCTTAACAAATTTCACAGCTCCCACGCTGGTGGCCGTCTCGCTTTCCAGGAGTTCATGATTGTTCCTTCGTAAGTCTTCATACCTGTTTCACTTTTTTTCTTCAAGTAGCTTACATCTGTGCAGTGAGGCTCCTAGCTTCTCTGAGGCCCTCCGCCAGGGTGCTGAGGTCTACCAGAAGCTCAAGTCTCTCGCCAAGAAGAAGTACGGCCAGTCTGCTGGTAACGTTGGTGACGAGGGTGGTGTCGCTCCCGATATTCAGACTGCCGATGAGGCTCTCGAGCTCATCACCGAGTCTATTGAGCAGGCTGGCTACACTGGCCAGATCAAGATCGCCATGGACGTTGCCTCCAGCGAATTCTACAAGGCCGACGAGAAGAAGTACGACCTCGACTTCAAGAACCCCGACAGCGACCCTACCAAGTGGATCACCTACGAGGAGCTTGCTGCCCTCTACGGCGAGCTTAGCAAGAAGTACCCCATTGTCTCCATCGAGGACCCCTTCGCTGAGGACGACTGGGAGGCTTGGAGCTACTTCTCCAAGACCCAGGACATCCAGATTGTTGGTGATGACTTGACTGTCACCAACCCTCTCCGCATCAAGAAGGCCATCGAGCTCAAGTCTTGCAACGCCCTCTTGCTCAAGGTCAACCAGATCGGTACCCTGACTGAATCCATCCAGGCTGCTAAGGACTCCTACGCCGACGGATGGGGTGTCATGGTCTCTCACCGCTCTGGTGAGACTGAGGATGTCACCATTGCCGACATTGCTGTCGGTATTCGTGCTGGTGAGATCAAGACCGGTGCTCCTTGCCGTTCTGAGCGTCTTGCCAAGCTCAACCAGATCCTCCGCATTGAGGAGGAGCTCGGCGACCAGGCCATCTACGCCGGCGCCAAGTTCCGCAACTCTGTCAACCTGTAAACAAGCAGCTTAGACAAGAGATGAAGGATCAAAAAATTAACAATTATGACAATGAAAAGTAGAATTCCGTAAAAGCTTGGCGATTATCAAATAATAAAAAAATATTGAACATGACTCTGACTATAATTCTGCGTGACCACTTCAAATTGGACTCGAGCATGTCCGTTGGAATGGAACATATCAGTAACATAGTTTTCCGTTTCTTCAATTTACAGTGCTTTCTTTTACATAAGTTACTTCATATTTGGCCGTTTGTCATGCCTTTACCTGGCCCGTTAGTGACGGCAACGAGGCGGGCTGGTGCTGAGCAAACACCACAGCGTAGGTAGCATCAAGCTGACTTCTCCGGCGCCAAAAGCAAACAAAACAACGGTGGCATGAATAAATAGGTGAGAGGAAATTCGGTGACTTCCGTCACGGACAAGACAGTTTACTTCTATTTGAGAAACGCTTTATCTTGCTAATACCTTTGCCTCGGAGCTTGCCACATCGCACCGGCATTCGCTAACAACTAACTTTCTATGTCTCATCTACGTCTCATCACTTGCATACTATACAGCAACTTCGCATCCTATACACCCACCATACGTGCCGCACAACATCTTCTACCATACTCCCAGAAGCACTTATCAGTACGTACCTCAAATACAAAAAGGACACCAGTTCAATTGCGGCATAGCTAGCTTCTACGGCCAAGGCAGCCAGATATGTCATGAGCACTGCTGTCTCGACGCCAGCTGCAAGCAAACGGCTCAAGGGTAAAGCACGAAAAGAGGCAAAGAAACAAGCCTCAGCGGCGAGCAGCCAGCCAGGTCAGGCGCAGCCTGCAGAAATTTTACCAAAGTACATCATTTCCATCTCGAATTTCACCAAGCTAGCTTCCTTCATTCTAGAAAAGGCCATCCCTATACCCGTTTCGTTCAAGACTACTCTCAATCGCGTTATCCTCGCCCGTTCAGAATTCAGAAAGAAGCTACGCAAATATACGGAAGAACTTAATAGTGCTACAGAAAGCAAGCATGAAAACTTTATCGATGGTAAGCGTCTTTATCCTTGTAAGCAACTAAGGAGTACCAGTCACCTGGCGAAATCAACGTACCTAATAATTACAATATAGTGTTAAGAGCGGTTCGTAAGACCTTAGCTCCTTTGGTTCCCACCAGCGAGAGAACAGAAACTAAGTCTGCATCTGCTACAGAAGGACCCAGCAATCGTTTTACAGACCTAGAAGTCTACGAGCCGTCGCAGGAATTCCTCGATGCACCGCCGATTGAGAGACCCAAGCCAGTCCAGGATGACAAGGCTACATATGAAACAGAGACCACTGATTCCTTGCAGGATGCTGTGTTTGCTCTTACAGCGTTGATCAATGACATGAATCGCATGAGGTCTGTCATTGAGTCGATTTGGATGAGATACCACTTGGGCGAAATTGATGTCGCTGCAGCTGCCATTGCTACTAACTCTGGAGTTGAGCTGATTCGCAATATGATGAACGATATCCTCCCTCTGATTGAGAAGTCTGGTGGCCTTGACCATGTGATGCTAGTGACTTACAAGTTGCATTGCGTGGCAGCTGGTTTCACCAAAGAAGACGTGATGGCTAATGCTACCAAGCCTGGTGACGTCTTCAACTACAAGACATACGACGTTGCCAATCGTACTTTCTTCATGGCATTACGAGCTGTCAATTCTTTTTTGAATGTTATGACTCCTGGCCAGGTGCCACTCTACAAAGAGGGACTGTTCGGATACTACAATCCAGCGACCGATCACAGATCCAAGACCGGCGAGCAGAAGTTCCAAGATGATCGCGCGCTTCTCATGCCTTTCTTTTCCGATCTGTCTGCCGCCTCAGGTATTGAAGATTGGCCTATTTTCGATGAGTTCCTTCGCGGAATACAACAAATGGACCAGACTGGAAAGGTGCCATTCTACGTCGTCTTTGCGGCACAAGTATTTCTCGACATTACGTATCTTCTTCGTCGCGATATCGAGCGACCTTGCGCAGAACTTAAGCGCCAGCTTGGTTTCATTGATGGATCTCTTGGGGCACATTTGGAATTCCACGCTAACTTGAAGGTTCGCACTTGGGCGGATTCTAACGACGAATACATACGCCACATCCGTAGTGGTATTCAGAGCGTTCTTAAGGACACAGTCTTTGAACTTCAGAAGACTTTGTATTGGCGCCAGGGAGCGCTCTATAATGCTGCACCTGATTCCCATCGAATCTTTCGCATGTCACCTGTTATTAGTGGTTTGATGCTCCATCACTTTCGTTTCATCTACCACGAATTGGGTCTCACCGCTGCCAATTCCTGGGCGTCCATTCAATACACTACTCATTTGTATAACTGTTTGTCTTCGCATGGCAAGATAAAGGGACGTTGGTGGGATATGGAGTTTTCGAGGCACTTGCTCGGCGAGGGGAGCTTCTTTGTTGGTGGCGAGGCTCCGAAGACCCTCATTGATCAGTTCAAGAAGTTCAACCTACAGACAGGCGTTACAGTATCTGCCATGACAGGTGGCAGACGTAAGGGGCAAAAGAACTATCAAGATCTGCATTCTAAGGCTGGCCCACGAGGCTTGAAAACCAATGCGCCAGGCTATACCATCCTCGGGGAGAGCTACGCGCAGAAAGGACCTGGTCGGCTGACAATAGATCAAGTTGAACAAATCATTAAGCTGGGAAACTTGAACGCCGACGAACTGAGTGATGAGATTGCAGAACTGTTTATACGCAAGGCTCGGGGAAATGTTCTGGTCGCTGACGACAGGGAGAAGGAGAAAGAAGGCCGCACGGAGCAACAATCTGAGTCGCAAGGCGAGGGCAAACAGAAAGGAAAGCCAAAGAGAGTCAGAGATCGCAATGACAACCGACTACCCGCAGAATGGCTCGTTGAACATCTGCTGCAAGCCCTCAACAAGGAGACCATGGAAATTGCATTCCCATATCTGCTATTTCACCGACTATGTTGGGTATTTCTGCGCTCTCTCAAGACCGCATGTGACCCTCGCCTTAGGAAAGCTCTTGGTCCAGCATATATCGAACAGGAAAATCAGCTTCCATTTTTAGTGGGCTACATCCTGTCCATGGCGGTTGAAAAAAAAGACCTAGGTGTGTTGGACGATGCAGCCGAGGTGGTGAACGAAGTTATCAGCTGCAGCAGTGGGGAGCTTATCACCCAGCGTATTCTTGAAAAGTTGCTGGGAAGACACTTACTTCTCCCCGAAAACGACGAGGATGATTTCAGTTACGAATTTGGCGTTGACCATGACGAAGTGGCCGAGGACGACGAGGAGCGTGAGGTTGAAGCTGGTGACGATGATGATAGTAGTGACTATGAGGAGTTGGAAATCGATATGTCGGAACTTCGTACCAGCCCTGGACAAGCATTGCGAATCCTGCAGGACGCTCTCACAGAGAAGGGTTTTACGCCTGAGCAACAGCAGCACTTTATCGCGACAGCGCGAGAACAGGGGCTGTTGCCACCTCGTTAAGAGACTTGAAGCAGTATCTAACTTGCTTGATTCTATTTCTTGGCTATCCACAATGCAATATCAAGCTTTTTCTTTTCATGGTCAAGAGAGCCAAGCCAATGGGAGTGCTTGCTCGGGCTATTGGCATTTTTGGAAGGCAATGTAATTCATTCTGTATTTCAGCCGTTTTGGTTAGATTCCGAATTTAAGTGAAATGAAATATTGCTATGTCTATTACAAACCATTCTTTAGTGACTTCAATAACTATTTTCATCGTACATCCATTCTGAGCACTTAGACCAGCCCTACAGTGATTAGGTTGTGGCGCTGGCTGTGGCGTGTTTTGCGGTCGAGCCACAATGTTGTTGTCACCACAGCAACGCGCGACAACGAAAACAAATTCCGTGCACCTAGCTTCATCTAGCTTACCGAAAGCTGCAATTAATAAACACTATTTCTGGCTTCAACAACAAAACGGAGCTCGTGCTCTTTATACTACCCATCATAGCAACAACGCAGCCCATACACAGACAGCTCTTAGCTCTTTGCAGTTAAGGATCGCAGTCGGCCGCGTGCAACTCTTTCGCAAAACATGGCTTCCAACGACTTGATCAACTTCGACCTCATCGAAAGCCAGAAGGAAAACATCCAGTCTCTGCCTGGCGGCCGCTCAGCACGAAAACTGGCAGAGCTCTACTCGCCCTCTCCTCTTCATAAATTATCTACGCCCACGCCATCAGACACAAAGAACATCAACGACTGCATTCGTGCCGAGTACGAAGCGGAGGTTCAGACCATCTCGGAGTCCGACGACCCGCTCGATGTTTACGACAGATATGTTCGATGGACATTGGATGCGTATCCCTCAGCGCAGGCGACGCCTGCTTCACAGCTTCATACTTTGTTGGAGCGGGCTACGAAAGCGTTCATCTCATCGGCTCAATACAAGAATGATCCACGATACCTGAAGTTGTGGCTTCAGTATATTCATTTCTTTGCTGATGCTCCTCGCGAGACGTATATTTTCCTTTCGCGACATGGTATTGGTGAGGGATTGGCTCTTTTCTATGAAGAGTATGCTGCCTGGTTGGAGAATGCCGGCCGTTGGGCTCAGGCGGAAGAGGTTTACAAGCTTGGTATTGAGCGTGAAGCTCGACCTGTTCAGCGACTGCTGCGCAAGTTCAAGGAGTTTGAGGAGCGTTTGGCACAGAACCCAGAAGCTGCTGCAGAGCCTTCGTCTCCGGCGCTGCCTAGTGTCCGACCTGCCCTGGCAGCCAAGATGAACCCATTTGGAGCTGCTGCTAGCCCAGCTGATCCCCAAGCACCACCGCGAAGCACCGGAGTCAGCGGTGCTCCGTCTAAGCCAACAAAGTCGAAGCTGGCTATCTTCTCGGACGCTGATGCGAAGCCGCCGGTGCTTTCATCAAAGGTAGAAGGATCAAAGGGATGGGATACCATTGGATCATTGGCGGATCGCAAGAAGGAAAACACAATCGAGCCTACGCCTTGGGCCGGCGAGACATTGAAGGCTGGCGGTAAGAAGCCCGCTTCTGTCGCCTCGAAGATGATGGTCTTCCGTGATCAGGTATGTTTGATTTTTCACTCACCCCCCCGTATAAGCCCTCATGTTGATGGCCATAGGACTAATGGACGATTTTTTTGGGTTTGTAATTTAGTCTCTTGCCAAAATTCAGAATGTTGTCGTCGTTCCATCAAAACACCAAGTGACTGTACACCCGCAGACGGGGAAGAAGGAGTACATCTTTGTTGACCTTGCTGCGATCTATCCCACGCCGGAGGAGCCCGGCACCGAGCTCAGCTTCGAGGAGATTGTGGCCGCGAACCGTGGCTGGATGGACTGCTCGTGGGAGGAGGATACTGTTGATGAGAGTTTGGTTGAGATGTCTGATGCTCATTTGAATGAGGTTAGCCAGGTCAGCAACAGCGTCGTTGGCAAATTTGAGATTCATCGGGATTTCGATATGCAAGATGAGAATGCTGGCAGTCGTGTTGGTGGTAAGCTACAGATTCATCGAGATCTGGGCATGCATGACGAGAATGCTGGCAGTCGTGCGGTTGGTAAGCTGCAGATTCATCGCGATCTGGGCATGCATGATGAGAATGGTGCTCGAAAGGCACCGCTTGATGAATCGAGACCAGCCAAGAAGAAGAAGGTGATGGAAGTAAATGAGACGCAAGTCAGTAAGTAAATTGTTGACAAGACGGTTGAGAATGGATGGTGCTAATAATTTACAGTTAAAGCAAAGCTCGACTCGCCGTCAAGACCAAAGATGAAGAAAAAGAATGCGCCTGAGCCTACGATGACCATCCATACAAAGGCTGCAACAGATGATATTTATGACATCTTCAACGCTCCGCTCCTGCAAAATCCTCCAAATTTCGAGGAAAGCGACCATGAGTATGAGAGCGACTACACCACCGATGCCGAGAGCACAGGAGCGGCAAAAGCTGGTGACGATGCCAGCGAACACGGCGACGATGTCACCTCGGACGCGAAGAGTGTCAGCGAATGGTCTGATTTCTCCGTCGGCAAACACATCCCGGACTTGGGAACAGAAGATCGAACTGTGACCCTGAACCAAGATGCCGAGATGTCAGACCTCATTGACACAAGTGAACAACCCACAGCCACTGAGACGCAGAGCGGCCCTCTGGGTGAAGACGTCCAACAATTACACACGCCAGATTTACAAGAGTCACCTCCAAGATCGAGGACTAGTTTCATCCCGATCCCTCCGGAGGACTACGATCCACCAACCCGGCCGTTTAGGGACCCGGTCGAAGTCGCCAACAACAGGCTGCCGTTCATGACGCCCATCACTGAGCGAACTGAGCCCAACTTGAGCCTCATCATGGATCGCTCGTTTGACTACAAGACTCCCTGTAAGAGAGATAACAGCCATTTTGCGGCGGAGGACCATCTGGACTTGGAGCCTCTGAGCAGCCCGCTGCGTGAGATTGTCGAAGAGGAGATGCCGTTGCCAAAAGTTCCGGAAACTTTGCAGCCAAAGCCTGTACCGCTTCTGAAGAAGCCATTGGCGGCAAAAGCTATTCCCAAGAAGGGGCCAATTATCAAGGATACGCTCTGCAACCCGCTCGATGAGTCGGTTCGTGCGGAGATTCTCTCTAGCATTCAGCCTCCGTTGAGTGTATATAGAGGTTTCTTCGATCACCGACACGAGAAATATGAGCGTGGAAGTGAGATTCGCAAGTATATCAAGGCTCTGAACAGCAAGTCGAGACAGACTGGTGGTGAGCGTGGTGGCTCTTTGCCTCCTCAGGTTGCTATTGAGTTGCCTGATGTGGCTTCTACGTATGAGCTGCAGCGTGAGCTTGGAGCTGGTGCGTTTGCTCCTGTGTACTTGGTTCAGAATTCTCATGGCGACGTTCAAGATGAGAATGATGAGAACTCTGGAGCTGTCATGGGACAAGGCACGTTTGCTGTCAACCGACGCAGTGCCCTTGAGGCTCTCAAGATGGAATCACCGCCCACTCCTTGGGAGTTTTACATGATGCGTCTTGCTCACTCGAGAATTGGCTCACAGCACCGTGTGGCAGAATCGATGTCTTATGCACATGAGCTGCACCTCTACCAAGATGAGGGCTTCCTATTCTTGCCCTACCACCCTCACGGTACACTCCTCGATGTCGTCAACCACTTCCACAGCCAGCCATCCGGCGTCATGGACGAGCAACTCGCGATGTTCTTCGCCATCGAACTCATGCGCACAGTTGAAGGTCTTCACTCCAAGCAAATCATTCACGGCGACCTCAAAGCCGACAACTGCCTGCTCAGACTAGACGCTCTGATCAACGAATCCCCCCTCGCCAGCAGATGGTCAGCCGACGGCTCCAACGGATGGTCCTCCCGCGGTGTGACTCTTATCGACTTTGGTCGCGGCATCGACATGAGAGCGTTTGTGCCCAATGTCGAATTCTTTGCCGACTGGAAGACCTCTGACCAAGACTGTTCAGAGATGCGCGAAGCCAGACCCTGGACATGGCAGATTGACTACTACGGCCTCGCTGGCACGATTCATTGTCTCTTGTTTGGCAAGTACATTGAGACGACGCGGTATGATCAGGGCGGTATTGGTAAATCGGGGCGCAAGTACAAGATTCGCGAGAGTCTCAAGAGGTACTGGCAGACGGATATTTGGTCGGAGTGCTTTGAGGTGTTGCTGAATCCGGCGTCGTATGTTGAGAAGGAGGAAGGGGGTAGTATGCCTGTGTTGAGGTCGATGAGGGCCGTGAGGGAGAGGATGGAGGGGTGGTTGGAGGCGAATAGTGAGAAGGGGGTGGGTTTGAAGTCGTTGATTGGGAAATTGGAGGTTTATTCAAAGGGGAGGAGGTGAGGGGAGTTGTTATTTTAGCGATGATACCTGCATGGCATATTGGAGTTTGGATATATTTAGTGTTGAATTACGTTCGTGTTTCAATGACTGCGTTCCAGTGACGTTGTGTTGAGGTTGAAAATGATACAAGTAGTTGACTGGCTCCAGCTACATTCTCTATAATACACTCTTATACACTCTTACGCACCATTGCTTCATTTCTTCTTGCCCTTGGCACTCTTCTTATCCACCTGCTCCTGGATCTTGTTCCTCTCACTCGCACCCTTTGCAAACAAATCCTTCTCAAGCTTTTTGAATTCCTCGCTCTCCGCATCCATCCCAATTAGACTCTCCAGCAACTTAATCTCATCCGCCCACACCTGTTTGTCCTCTACAGACTTTCCATTTGCGTCCTTCTTGTCAATCGGTGTCTCCAGAACCATGGGCATCCCGCGGAAGCTGTCGTCGTTCATGACGCTGTGGAAGGCGCGCAGGCCAAGGAATCCAGTACCGATGTTGGCGTGGAGGTCTCGGTTGGAGCCGAAAGGGGCTTTGCTGTCGTTTACTGCTGTTGTGAGTTGAGGATCATTAATGAAAGTTGGGTGACTTACAGTGAAACGCTTTGAGGTACTTGGCGCCAACAATGTCATTGAACGCATCAAAGGTCTTCTTGAATGCCTCGGGAGTGCGTAAATCATGACCAGCCGCAAAAGCATGGCATGTATCAATGCACACACCCACGCGGGACTTATCCTCCACCAAGGCAATAATATCACGAAGATCCTCCCACGTCGAACCAACCACGTTTCCAGCACCAGCCATGTTCTCCAGCACGGTAATGACCGTCTTGGTCGCCTTGTGGGATTTATTCAACTGTGCCGCAATTCTACCGATTGCAGCAGCCTTGGTGTCGCCGCCCGTAGAGCCAGGATGGAAGTTGTACAGCTTAATGCCCAGCTGCTCGCAGCGAGACAAGTCGTCCACGAAGGCAGTGTACGCCTGCGCAGCTTTGTCTTTATCCGCCTGCGCGAGGTTGACAAGGTACGAGCCGTGGGGGAGGGCATGTTCGCCCGCAGAGTAGTTGTGGTGCTTGCAGTTGCTGAGGAAGCCGTCCTTTGCTTCGGTCGTGATGGGTGGGTTGTCCCATTTTCGTTGGGATTTGAGGAAGAGGGCGAAGGAATTTGCGCCGATGTGGACGGCATTGGTGACGGAGTTTTGGACGCCTAGACATGTCAGAATATGATTGACAGCATAAAGTGGAATACATACCTCCTGCCGCACTGACATGAGCTCCAATATACATCGCCTTGGGCAGCTTCTCAATCGCAGTCCGCTCCACCAACGGCATCGCGTCCTCTTCCTTCTCTTTGGCAGTTTTTCTCTTCTTGGGAGCCGGTTTAGCCTCTGCGGGCTTGGGCTTCTCGTCTACGCCGTTGGTGGGCTCGGGATCGGCTTTGCGCTTCGTGCCGACTTTGGACGCGACGGATTTGAGCTTCGAGAGGGCCTTGGAGGCGGCGGATTCTTTCTTGGGCTTGACGTCGGCGTCTTCGTTGTAGTTCACTGTGGGGCGCTTTCTGGGTGATGAACGGGCCATGATGGCCATAATTGATTTGGGACTCGGGAAGGGCGTATGAGTGGCAATTGGTGGTGACGTGAAGGGGGTGGTGAGATGAGAAGCGTGAACGCGATGCGTTGTCGCGAGGTCAGGTGACATAATCTAATAGATGGTGTTGCTATTGAATTGCGCCAACGGAGCTGAATGTTTGAATATGGCTTGCGGTAATGTTCGTATTCAGATGCTATGTGTACTTCAAATAATTAATTGATCAATTTAATCCCGTCACGCGGCTTTCAAGTCGCTCAAACGCCATGTAGAACACATCCTCCCTCACTGTCAATTTTACACGAAACAGAACCCGCGCCTCAATCATGAAGAGCTCTTCTCCTAAGCAAAGATCTCCATTTCAGCTACTCGACCAGGAGAGAATTGGTCCTTGTATGAGTCCCAGAGCTTCTCTAGCTCATCAACATAGCGACCGTGGTACAAGTCAATCTCGTCCTGGCTGGGTTCATGTCCAGGCTCGGTGTCGATTCTGATCGGCTTGCCAACGACAACGTTAACAGAACGGCGATATGGCATAAGTCCAACATCGTAGTTGAGTAACCCTCTACCGTGGAATCCAGGAAGCGTAAATTTGAAGACGCGCAAGCAGAACATTTGGAACTTATGCACTCCGGGATGTGTCTTCGGGCTAAGCTGGTCGTAAAGGTCATTCTCGCCAAAGCCAATAACAGGGACAAGGTCAGCGCCAGTTCTAAGGGCCATCTTGACAAACCCCTTGCGGCTCTTGAGAATCAGACGTAGAGTGCCGGGATGCGCTTCGAGCGATTCACGAGCACCACCAATGACAATTGTTACGGCACGGCCCTGGCCATCATTCTTGGGTCCGCCTCTTCCCAATGTGTTGCGAATCGATTCCTTGGATACAGATCGGATTCCCATAGCCAAGATCCAGTCGCGATAAAAGGGGATTCGGAAGTTAGAGTCAAGCGTCAAGAGGCTGTTGGTGATGCCTGGAAACTTGTCCTTAAAGTGCAAAGCATTGGTCGCAAAGGCGCACCATGCGCCGTGCGAGATGATGCCGTGAGGATGGTAGCCCATGATGTATCTCCTTGTGGGGTCCAACTCATGTGTCTTGTGAAGCTTAACTGGGAAGTATCCCGCAAACAGTCTCCAGAGTGGTAGCGATCGCAGGAACTCAGATCGATATGAAAGTTTGCCGTCAGTTGCTGCATTTGAAAACAGCAAGTGCAGCAAGTAAGGGATCAAGATGGGCCATGACAAGGGATTGGCGCAAGTGAACCAGAACATGGCCACCATCACAACGATCGACATGGAGTGAAGAAGCACGGCAGCAGTCTGCAAGCGGCGCTTGAGCGGGATGCGGAGGGGGGCAAAGCGAACGCCTCCAGCTCTCCAAGCATGTGTTTCGTATCGTCCATCAAATCCATTTTCTGGCAGTGTAGGATACGGGTCATCGTCGTGGTGGCCGTTGATACTGTTGACAAGATGCGTGCCATTTGTGTCATTCGAACCGTTTGACTCTCCATTAACAGCTTTAGCAAATGACTTGTGTTCGCCCCTCTTGGTCACAGTAGAGTCGTTGGAGGCTTTCCCGGTCGCCATGGCGCTCTCCCTGATGACAGCGTCGTCGCTAGCCGGTTGAGGCTGTCGATTTCATTAGTTTGACACGAAAAATGAAACATAATTTAAGCTTCCAAATGCCTACCTTGGATTCGTCTTCAGGATTCGGGGTAACCGTGACCTTTTCGTTGGTCTGTTCCAAGTCTATTGCGATTGTGTTAGCAGACGCCGATTGCGTAGGTGGGCATGCGACACCATTTCGAGCCGTCGCATTACTTGGACAACACTTACTACCCTGCGGTAACCCCATGACAGCGCTTGCCATGGTGAATTCCAGCTGTTCAACCTCCAGGATGACTATTGGCGGATCACCGGAACTAGGCCAGCTCTCCTAGGGCGTAGGGCGGTTTAATTGAGGTGGCAGGGAATATGGGGCACTGAGGCAGCCCGATCTTGATGCGATCAAGATATAAGCGATGGGAAGAGTCGGCAGGTTGGATGGGATTGAAGTCGGAGGAACGTTTTCAAATCGTGCGCTCGCTGTATTTTATTTTTCGGCGTCTTGCCCTAGTGTTGCATTAGGGGCTTGACCGAGTTGATGAGCAGAGGCTGTCCGTGGGAAAGGGTAGATGACGTACAGGCGCAATGATGGCGAAGCATTGACTTGGCACGTGAAAGGCGAGCGAGCGCAGTGACAGACAGCGACAGCGACAGCAACTGGGAACTTGGCAGCTTGGGGGAGAGCTTGACAGCTGCTTGGGTTCCGGTCTGTGCGTTGCGTGCGCTAGGTATCTGCTGTCCGTTATAGCGCTCTACACATGTACAGCGCCTGCCGTACAGTGGATAAAGTAGTGGCTAATTAGTGGCTAGTCAGTGGCTAGTGCTGAGAGGCTCTGTATGGCGAGCCCTGTTGCACCGCATCGCATCATTGGCCCGCCTAAATCTACCCAACCAGAGGCGCCAAGTGCACCAGGTGCCGCCCGCCAAAAAAACTGCCCCGCCGCATTCGGAGCGTTTTGAATGCCATCAGATCGACCGCAAAAAAAGTCTTGAGTCACTGTAAATCTCTTTGACCCATTGCCCATTGATATCCCTCGAGGGAACTAAAGACGCTGATTTTCTCGAGTTAATTACCTTATACACATCAATCAGGAATTGATTTTATTTTTGTTCTTCACACACACACTCACAATGGATTTCGTCAACAGGTTCGTCCCCCGCCTTGCGCTTAACCTGAGTTCATAGCTAATCTCTCGTTACAGCTTGGAGGGCCGTCTGCTCTTCGCCGTCCCCAAGAGTGCGTAACAATCTGTCTAGGAGTTCAATTCTCCTCCACGGTCATGAAATTTTAACGTCATATACTAACTTTTGCTTCAGAGGGCCGTCTCAATGCCGCTACTCTCAACCTCCTCGAAGGCGCCGACATCCAATTCCGCCGCGAACACCGCCTCGACATCGCCCTCGTCAAGAACCTCCCCATCGCCCTCATCTTCCTCCCCGCCGCTGATATCCCTACCTTTGTCGGCCAGGGTCGCGTCGATTTGGGTATTACCGGCCACGACCAGGTCGAGGAACGAGCCGCCGTCATCCGCCAGAATGAACAGCCCGCCGCGGACTGCGAGACCGTCATGAGCCTTGAGTTTGGCAGCTGCAAGCTCCAGGTCCAAGTTCCCGAGAAGGGCAAATACGCTACCACCAAGGATCTTATCGGTCTCACTATCGGCACTAGCTTCCCGGGTCTGGCTCTTGACCACTTTGCTCGCCTGGAGGCTGGTCAGGACCCTAGCAAGCCTGATGCGGCTCCTGTATCGACTAAGAATATGAAGACAAAGGTTATTGAGTTGAGTGGCTCGGTTGAGGCGGCTTGCGCGCTTGGCGTGGCGGATGGTATTGTTGATCTTGTTGGTAAGTGCTTACCATGGGATGGGGTTGTGTTATCTGCGTAAAAACGACAGCGGCTGGAGAAGATGGAAGCGAGAGAGTATGTTTGCTAACATTTCGACTAGAATCTGGTGAAACCATGCGCGCGGCGGGTCTCAAGGCCATTGACACCGTCGTCGACTCTACCGCTATCCTCATCAAGTCCAAGAACCCCTCCAACGCTGAGCTTGTCGAGCTCATCGCCTCCCGTATCCGCGGTGTCATTACCGCCCAACGCTTCGTCCTCTGCCAATACAACGTCGAGAGAGCCAAGCTTGCCGATGCCACCAGGATCACACCCGGAAAGCGTGCCCCCACGGTGCAGGCCCTCGATGCCGACGGCTGGGTGGCTGTCAGCTCCATGGTGGAGAAGAAGAGAATCGCTGTTGTCATGGATGAGCTGTCCAAGGTTGGTGCTCACGATATCTTGGTCTTGGACATTCACAACACGCGGTAGAGGCTTGTTGAAAGGGCGGTTAAGTGAGACGCACCAAGTCCAAGAGTGGAAGTAATGATGCCTTGGCGAAACGAGATACGCAGAAACAAGAAAAGATAAAAGCAAAAAAGGGGAAAGACAAAAAAAGTATAATTTATAGACCTATATTCTTCATAGTATATCAAACGGGCGAATGCAAAAGCACGTCCTCGCTCAAATTCAAGAATACCATTATACACGTCGCTTCGCTTCACCATGCAAAAGTCAGTGTGCCACAGTGCAAACTGAAAAGTACCATTTCATTGACAATACCAAATAAACTCAAAAAGAACATTGACTTTCTCCGTCTCCAGGAACAGAGGACAACTTATATTACAGCAATAGAAAACTCCCCTGCCAAGTCAAATTGCTGTCCTTGCCTAATCTTTCTTTCTTTAAACAAAAATCAAAAACTCAATCTTCGTTCTTTCTTTTGTCCAGCCAGCGAGTAATTTGAACTTCCCAACCAGATAATAAGAGCAAAGCAAAAAAAAAACTTAACAACAAAAGGACGAGGCCCCAAATCCCAAAACGCCAGTGCTGTCTCGTCCCGAAAACTGAATCAAGGTTCAGAGATCACAATTCCTTAAACGACCACATTCGCCTCATAATGACCAGTGTCAAACTGCGAAAGAACGTGCAAAGGTGGAGAAAAAGCCCTAGTTACTCGTGGCAGGCTCTCGCGATTCCAGCTGCTTCTTCAACCGCGCCACCTCCTGGTCCAGTGAGAACACCTTATCAGTCAGTTGCTTGATTTTGTCGTCCATATTTTGAACAAAAGCCCAATCGCTCTGGGTAAATATGTTGCTGCTCTCAACGCCGGGAGATCGGTTGTGTTGATAGCCAGAGCTGGGGGGAGGAAAGCCTGTGTGAGCAATTGCGGGCAGCGTGGACCTCGCTTGGCCGTTATGTGACGGCTGGAGGTCTGACAATCTTCTGCCGCCAGCCTGATGCTGTTGCTGGGCTTGCTGTGGCGAACGAGGCCGAGCTGCACTCGTTGGCTCGTGGTTGGGAAGACTAGGGCTCAGCGCCTTTGGGCTTTCCGTCATTCCACTCTGCGAATACATCCCAGAGCCGCCTGCACCAGAGGCTCCTATGGGCATGGATGAGACGCTGGTGTTTGGTGTATGGCTGCTGCCCATACTATTGGGCACCGATGATCCTGTACTGGTACTCGTCTGCGATGGAGCACTTGTAGCAGCGTACAGCGTCGACGATACTGGTCTTGTATCAGCGGGAGGGTATGACCGAGATTGCGCGGAGTATTGGTCGTGCTGTCCGACTCCATGATGCCCAACGCCAGGCAGTGTCTGTCGGCGCAGTTCGTCATCTTCGGCATTTCCATACGTCATACCGGACATGGCAGAGTCGTCGGCGTCCATTGAGTGATCCATATCGTCGCCATCGGCGAAACTGCCCATGCTGGATCGTCGACCAGCACATCCACCAGCGCCTTTGCTGTGTCGCGCAAGAGCATCTCCTCGGGCAAATTTGCGGTCACATTTGGGGCAAACGTGTGGCTTTTCGCCAGTGTGGAGTTTTCCGTGACGCTTCAAGTCGTGAAGACGTCGGAATCGAAGGTTGCAGTGTGTGCAGACATATGGCTTCTCCTGGCTGTGGGTGAGCAGATGGCTCTTGAGATTATGGTGACGTGTAAATTCGGTGTTGCAGTAAGGGCATTTGTGCTTTTTGTTGCCGGGTGTATTGGGGGAATTCTGTATGGATGGCATGGGATAGCTCATGCCTCTAGACGGCTGCTCCGACATGGAGCCAGTCACTTGAAGGGGCGGGTATGACATGGCGCTGGGCTGACCACGATCCTCCTCGCCTGCCGTGTGATCTGGTGTCAAGTGGTCGCGGCCGTTGTCAACGTCCATCGCTGAAGGGCTCTGCACGACTTGGCCACCGCCTAGAGTCCCAGTATTGTCGGAGCTGGCTTCTGCAGGCTCTTCGATGCGAGGGGCAGCCGTTGTTGATGGCGCTTGGTTCTCAACCTTGGGTGCTGCTGGCTCCATGCTTGCGGTGGGAGCAAAGCGAGGGCCGTCTTCTGGGCGGCTCATGGCTTGTACACCTCCAGACATGAGGGAAGTGAGTGCCCTTTGGCTAGAGTTTTCCGTCGTCGGGGGAGGTTGCAGTCGTTGTCGCTCGAGTTGGCGACGTTCGTCTTCGAGAGCAGCCGCGCCAGTCAGGGAAACCTGTGGTGCGAAGGTTGCCAGGGCCAATCTAGCCGCCTTGGCAGGAGACCCGATGGGACTTTTATTGGGCGTGTTTACGTGTGTCGGAGAGGTGGATCGAGCCTCCCGTGGACGTTTATTACTTTGCTTGACAGCCTCCGACGATGCAGCAGCGCTCCTTTGAGCGTGATCGAAGCGCGATGATGGGGGCGGGGCGTCGGTTGTCAAGGTGCTCGGCTGGGCTGCCATAGACACCGATGTCGATTTAGTATTATTTCGCAATGGAAGGGGGCGAGATGAAATGTCGACTCAATCAAGAAGATTTGATTCCGAGCATGTCTTGATGTCGATGGTGTTGTTGAAGGTGTGGCTGGAGAACGTGGCGAGAGCTGGTTTAGCTTTTTTTTCTCGATTTTTCGCCGCCGGCCTGGAATTCTGGATTAGTTATTAAAACAGCGGGTCAACTAGAAAGTCAACATATGTGGCTGCTGTTCTCGATCAATGCGATCTAGGCTTTTTCTGACTATATTGACGAAGCAGCCAATGGGCGCGTTGCTCGACAGTATTTTGTTTTAACGGTCGAGAGGGAGGCGTGATGATGATGGGGGAAAGAGGGCGGGTGTTGACAGCCAGAGTGTAACTGGGGCTGTGGCCGCTAACAGTGGCGACCTGGACGATGAGAGGCAGCACAGTCGAGGGTCAGAGGAGCGCCATTGGTGGGACGTTGGGCGATCGATGGCGCTCAGAGAGGCCGGAAGGGGTGACAGAAAGAGGGCGGCACAAGCGTTCAGCACTAATAATACTACAGTGTCGGCTTCTGGTGGAATAGGAACATGGCCAGCCGATCAGTCGACGCACAATGTGCCTGAAACGGCTTTTGTTTGTATAAATGCTTCGCGCTGTATTAATTGCAATTGGTACATTTGAGAGTACATTTTTGTTTTTTGTTGTTGTTGTTTTTGGGGGGGGCGGTTTCTTGTTATGAGTAGAATTGGAAGCCATTGCGAGCATAGTAACAGAACAGACACGGTATTACCAGACCAGGTAGCCTATGAAGTCGCAGATGGTGCTCGGCATGTCAGCCTAACCACCAAGCCTCGACGATGCCCCTGACCTTAGTCCGGGCCATCCTCCAAACATGCCTCCAGTTATTAGACAACAATTACTATGGCGATGCCATCAGAAACACACTCCGCAACCTCCTTTTTGCGAGGTGAGAAACCATAGCCACGCGTACAGTACATGTGGGAGGCGCAGCTTGGTGGAGCCGGCTACCGTCAACAATCTAGACAAGTCCCGCCAGGGAGAATCCATCCAATTATGGGCTCTGGAGCGGTTTTGGCGTAGGTGAGGTGAGGCTAGAGCGGGCGAGCCAGCACCGCGACCAGCCTTGTTAGGTTGTCAGACGGGAGGGCGAGCTGTATCCCTGTCGCCGAGAGGTGAGGTGAGGCCGCTTGTTTGCTCGCTGCATTTGCAGGGCGCTGGGGGAACTGGGTGATGGTACCAGGCGCATAACACCGATCATCATGAATCGAGTTTCGGTGAAGAATATACATGACGCTTTCGCACCAATTTCTGACGCTCTTTTTTTTTTTCCTTACCTTGTTTTTTTTTTTTTTTTTCTGTGGAAGAGAACTCCGGGTTAGGGTGGTTAATCATCATTTGTCCCATTCATGATTCCAGGTGCAGATTTTCAGTTGTGGCGGTGCCAGGACGCTACATAGCCACGGAAATGCGGAACCAAATAAGCCGGTGACAAAATAAGCCGCACACTCTGCACAAGCTACCAGCCACTTGTGTCGACGGGTCATCGCCCGTCCGAGGCAGTTACTGGGGGGCTCAACTCTCTCTCAGCCTTTTCGACCCGTTACCATCGCATCGGGCTCGTCACATATTACATGTTTCATCGATGGACCGTGTGCAAAAAACAGGCGTTTCTCGGGTGGCGATTCCTTTCGGCCTTGGTTTTTCAATTACGGTGCATCCAAGTGCCTGGAAGATCCCGCCTCTTCTGGAGTTGCTAACCTGGAGCTGGCAGGTGTGACGCTATTTCTGCACGGAGACAGATCGTTCCGACAGCCTGTGCCAGGTTTTTGAGGCGCTTTTTACCTGGAATGACCAGCTCCTGCAGTAGCTGCCCCCTCTAGCTCGTGGAGCTTGATCAGTATTTTTCCTAGTGGGTTTAAGCCGTTATCGTATTTGTCATTTTGTTTTTGTCGACATCGGCTTTATTGGCAATGTTATGGTGAGGAACTGCATGTCGATATGCGTCTTTGAAATACACCTCATGGCCGCAACAGCGCGATACTGCCGGGCATTTGCTTCGTCTACTAAATTCCGCATTGTGATTTCCATTCCCCTGTTAAAATTATTGCGTGTCTACTACGTCACTGGAGAGAGTCGCAAAAACATCGAGTAAGTTATGAGTAGGGCTCCTCTGCCCGCTGGTATTGGTATACCAGCTGCATCATCATCATCAACAACGACGTCATCGACTTTGGGCTCACGCACCTCGCTTACGATCAAACTACCCTACCACAATGCAGCACTCGGCAGATGTTGATATGTAAGTTGGCAGTAAACTTGAATGCAAAATGCCAACACCAAGGCACATATACGGGTCGATTGCTTGTCGCACGTTTTTTTCCGGGTTCGGTGCAGGGTATTCCCTACCCGCCACCGTGGATGTTGATTTCGTTGCCGAGATCGCTACACCGTTGGGAACCCTTGGACCAAGCTTGATACACATCACTTGGGGAAAGACATGCCTCGTTGAAAGATTGCCGAATTCCAACATTTCAATTGCGATACTTTTACTAAACAGATAGCTGCTGGTGTTGACTCATATGCTGTGTTTTGCATGTGGCAGGGTTCACAAACAGCTGGTTGGTGTAAGGCAGGCGATATTGACCACCAAGGATTGATACCCCCAGCAATAACTGCGCACCGAGCGAATGCCACGGTTAAAGTACGTGATGCCTGCAGCGAAAGACCAACTACACAATGCCATCAGCTAAGTCAACTGAACTCCAAGCAACGCTGTAATAGAATTCCCAGATGGAGCACGGCCAGATATAAGCCCACCAGGCTGTGCTGCTGCCGATGGAAGGCAACGGTAATTACACACACGCGGTCTAGAGCGCCAGGAGGCACAGGCAACAGCTTGGAGATGGGCATCTCACACGAGACAATTTCGGATGTACCCTTTCGCTGAGCTTGGCGACCAATAGATCGGTTAGGAACACCGGCCGTTGACAAGGTGAGCACGGAGCGCATCCAATTTCCAGGCCAAAGGGCCGAAGAGGGATGGCAAAAATCCATCAAAATTTCCTCTTCCTCATCCCTGGCCAGCAATATAACATGCACAGCACCTACTGAGTGCAGATTCCCAGCGAGTCAAGTTCACCAAGTGCCAAGCAGATTCGCCGAAATGATCCAACTTGCCATGACAATTGCAGTGGTCCAGAAGGCTTGGCCAGCCATTACGTGTAATTGCCTTGGGCAAGACCCCCAGGTATTGACCGATCCATTACTGTAGAGCAACGGCAAAGTGCAAGCGAAAGTGCTATTACCGTGCCGGCAAGGAGAGAGAGTGTGTGAGCAGGTCGATGGCTCGATGGCCTAATATTCGCCATGAATGATGGAGGAAATGATTGTCGCATCGCCTATTCTGAACCCCCAAGCGATCGCTCGTCTCGCAGATTAATCCCCAATTCTAATTACAGTATATGGCGGAAAGTGGACCAGATCAACACAGCGCACCATTGAGCGCCAATAACTGACTGCTCATCATGGTCTCTGGTGCTCCCAGTCTGCCACGAGAGCGGGGGATTGACCATTTCCAGATACCTGTAGCAGGCGTTGATTGGGAGCTTGTCTGCAGCGAGAGACTGGGATCACCATGCTAGCCAGTGGACGAAATTACAATGCCACACCCCCCCCCCCCCCCCCCCCCCCCGTTGCAGAGGGCGTGTGGGCATGGGTTGATTCGCATTGAAGGTTTGGCTGGCGGTGAACGTTGGAATGAAATTAGTACTGCAACACGACGCGCTTTGCGCAAAGTCTAGACTCTAGTGTTTCATTGGCTGCACAGCGATCACACAGAGGAGAATAAATAAAAATAACAAGAGCACCGAGGGAAGCAATTGTACACACACGGTCGCGGCAACGGCGACGGCAAAACCGGTGGTGATGATTGATTAATACTTTGGCAGGCGGCGTGTCTCTACGCCCTCGTAATATAACACGAGATATTTCGTGCTCAGTCACCTTTTCCGCCACTGGGATAATTAATTAACTGGCGTCGTACTGCATCCAGACCAGCCAGACCGCAGCAGCCACCAGCCAACTGCTGTCGACTACGGTTCATGCACCCCGGCTTGTGCTCCTCTCTCGGTTACTGGTCGCTGAGCAAAATACGAAATTCGTAGGTACAGTACACTAATAATAAGAATTACTGGGACTTGTCCGACCCCCAAAGGCGCCCTGAGCGACCCCTGTTGGAATGGTCCCAGACGCAACCTCGTGACAGAGGTACTGTTTGTTGCACCATTGCCCTAGGCGAGGGCATAATCCATAACAGCCAGTACTTTTCCTCCACCCACTTGGCGGGCCACACGACCCCACCCTTTTATGGTTTTAGCGCCAGGTACAGCCGCGCTAGAGCAGGAACCCTGCAACCACACTTTCACACTCCCCCCTTTTACCCTTTCCACGACCCCTTGGACTGGTGCTGGGTGCCCGCAAGCCCTTCCTGAAACATCAGAAGCGCATTTCAGGCCCCGATTGCGACGATGACCGTGATCTATCTGGGCCGATACAGCATGTCTTTGCTGAACTTTTGTTTGAATATAGGTTTTAGCTTCGTTGCAGGTTTTCCTAGGTGCTGCAAAGGCACAATGGCTACATGTTGCTTGAAAGGAGTTGCAGACGTGCTCTAAGCCGCTCCCCGCTGTAACTGCTCTGGAGAAATGGCGTGGCTGCTGCATAGTTGATTACGACTGGGTACGAAATACCTAACGCTTTACTCAGGCGGAAAGCACTTGGCTAAAGACCTCATTGGCTGGTCGACATGCGCATTACTGGTGTACAGACGTGAATATACATATCTATAGCAACTACACTTCTATGCAGTACTGTAGTCGCTCAATCTCGAATCAGAATCGAAACTCATCGCAGCATCAAAGTGGACTTGGGCCACGCTTTCTTCGGCGCTAATTCTGTGCGATGGCATCGACAGCAGCAGAGCAGCATCGACTGTTCCACTGGCCCACGCAAAAGAAGCTTTCACAGCTCGACACGCACGATTCCACAGACCTGACTGTGCTTCTCATGCGTGTTGCCCAGGCTGTTCTTACCCAACAAGGGTAGCGTGGACAGCTTTCCTCCACTAAAGACTGGGAGATTGGCTTGGGTGGGCTAATCTCCCGATGTGCACACCCCCCTCCTTCTGTGCGCTATACCACCCCCTGCCTCAGGTCTGAGCCGCTGAGACTGGCCCCCCAGGCCTCTTGCTCGCCGCTGTTCCTGCATCTCTTGCTGGGGGATGCCGCCGCCCTGCCCGCTCGGTGCTCCTTTTCTCGTCTTCTGCCTCATCGTCGCTTTTCTCTCACCTTCACCTCAACATCATCGCGCTGCTGCCCTATCCAACTGAGAGTTTCGTACTCTCTACCACACTCCTTTAACCCAGGCTCTTCGCGCCGTACCGCTCGTTCGATTCCGTTCGCTATCTACGCATTCTTAACCTAGAATTTTTTCGACAATTACTTCATCGGGTACGTCACATTTCAACCTGTGTCTGTTTTGGGTTCCGCCGCGAAAGGATTTGGACGCCAGATTAGATCTCGCCAATTGCACGCCTCAGCATATCCTATACGTTTCAGACGATCGATCGAATTGCCCACGATATATTTTCCGCCAAAACAATTATTGTTTTCATTTTCTTTGCTCAGGCTGTTGCACTTTCTAACCACATTCGCTATTGTAGGCCCTCGACAACAACACTCACCATGAAGTTCTCCGTTACTTACACCCTCGCGGTCACCATGGCCGCGGGCGCTGCTGCTCACCAGCACAACCACCGCCACCTTCACGCCAAGAAGGAAGCCACCAAGGTCGACAAGCGTGCTCCCGATGTTGTCACCGAGGTTGTTGTTGATGCTACCGAGACCGTTTACAAGTTGGGCAACGACATCCTCGACGAGAAGAAGGCCAAGGCTGGTCTCAAGGATGGTGAGTTCGTCGTCATTGGAGAGTCCACCCCTACCTACACTCCTCCTCCTCCCAAGCCAACCACTAGCAAGGATCTCGGAGCCCAATTCATCGAATCCAAGACTTCGTCGACCCCCCCTCCCCCTCCTCCCACGACGACTTCCAAGCCCCCCCCTCCTCCTCCTAAGCCTACCGTCAAGGCTCCTCCTAAGTCCAAGCCTCCTGTTGCTCAGTCCAACAGCATCTCTAGCGGTGCCACTGGACTTCACGCTGATTTCCCCAGCGGCGAGGTCAAGTGCAGTGAGTTCCCCTCCAAGTATGGTGCCGTTGCCGCTGATTGGCTCGGCATGGGTGGCTACACTGGTATTCAACGTGTCCCTGGCTTCATTCTCGGCAGCAGCCTCAGCATCAGCAAGATCATCACTGGAATCTTCGGCGAGTCCTGCACTTCCGACGCCATGTGCTCCTACATGTGCCCTCCCGGTTACCAGAAGGCTCAGTGGCCCAGGGCCCAGGGTGCTACCAAGCAGTCTATTGGTGGTCTTTACTGCAACAGCGACGGTTACCTCGAGCTTACCAGCGACACCCACAAGACTCTTTGCATCCCCGGTGAGGGCGGCGTTTCCATTCAAAATGACTTGAGCGTTCAAGTCTCTACTTGCCGAACTGATTACCCTGGTTCCGAGAGCATGACCATCGCCACCGTTGCCGGACCCGGTGAGAGCGTTGAAGTCACCAACCCCAGCCAAACCAACTACTACCACTGGACCGGCTTGGCCACATCTGCTCAGTACTACATCAACCCCAAGGGCCTCGGTCCCAAGTACGCTTGTCTCTGGAACAGCCCTGTTGCTCCTGACAGTGCCGGTAACTGGGCTCCCACCATTCTTGGTGTTGGCAAGGCTGCCGATGGCATCACCTACATCTCCATCTTCCAGAACCTGCCTACCAGCAACGCCAAGCTCGACTTCAACATTGAGGTTACTGGTGATGTCAGCGGCAAGTGCGGTTACAAGAACGGACAGTACATTGGCGGTGCCACTGGCTGCACCGTTGGTCTGCGCGCTGGCGGTAAGGCCGTCATCCGCTACTACTAAGTGGGTTGATCCTTGGACACCATATTGGAAGCCATCTTCGATTTGGATCTTCGTGTGCATATTCTTTTCGACAGCATCAAGGACGCCTGATTAGAAAACCTGTCGATGAGAGGTGGCTGATCTGAGGCACACCGAGAGTCATCAGACCTAGATGAGGAGTCGGGTGTGATAAATGAGGGAGAACAGGAGCGAAGTGCCTAGATTTTACATATCAACTCGTATCCAAGTCCACACTGCGGCTATCTTTTCGGTTTTTTTTTTTGGTTATCGATTTGTTCAAGCATCTTTTCTTCGGTCTATGGCACTTCGTTTCTATAGCTTTCTTGAGCGCTGAGTTTCTTCTAGGCGTGGAGGGGCTTTTGGAGGTTAAATACTCTTTTTTAACTCTTTTTTGACACCTAGCTTCTTCTTGCAATTGAATTATTTGGTATGATGGTATTCTAATGACAATCATTCTGTCCACTTTTGGTCTATTCATGAGCGAGTGTGTGTGTGTGTGTGTGTGTGTGCGTGCATAGGATCAAGTGAGGGTGAAGTTAAGGTTTACGTTAAATTGTGAGCCGTTGAGTCACTGTGTTGGTGTGAGATTGTTTAATGTGAAATAAAACATTGACGCTTGAATTATATACCAAAACAAGTCTAGATATCGCTACTCTTTTAACCTCTGCTGTCGCTGTTCATCCCTTCCGTCTAACAATCACCCGTAGAATGTTTTAATACTCCATGGCAGTGCCAACAGCAGCCTCGCGAGCCCGACGAGCTTGATCATTTCGCTCCTCCTGCTCCTCCTTGAGGCGTTCCTCCACTTCTTCCCTGATACCGCCCAGGTCGGGGGGGATGACTTGCATCTGGACGCTGGGGGCAGACTCGACGAACCGCAGCTGCTCAGTAACGTGCTGCACCATCTCCTGGAGGCGCTTCTGGGTGTTGCGATTTGGGCGCGGATCGCCTAGGATCTCTTCCAAAGTAGGGAAGAGAGTCTCTTGGCGGAACTGCTCGCGCCAGGGGGCGTACTGGGGGATGATGGGGTTGATCTTGTCCTGGCAGTTGATGGCGATGCTGGTTTCGTAGGCCCATGCGCGGGCTACGTTTCGGGGCGTGTAGCCGCCTCCGCCAAAGAGGATGAGGGGCAGGTTCATGCGCTTGCAGAACTCGACACAGGCGCCGTGGCCTTGGACTTGGAGGTTGAAGCGGCCGAGGCGGTCGCCGGCGAGGGAGTCGGCGCCGCATTGGAGGGCGACGGCCGTGGGGCGGAACTTTTCGACGATGCGGCCGATGATGCTGTCGAAGAGCATGCCGTACTGCTCGTCGGTGATGCCGTCGTTGAGGGGCACGTTGACGGCGTGGTGGGCGCCGGGGTTGTGCTCGCTCTTAGGGCCGTTGTCGTCGAGGGCGCCGGTGCCGGGGAAGAAGTTGTTGGGGTCGTATTTGTGGAAGGAGACGGTCATGACGCGGTCCGTGGAAAAGAAGGCTTCCTCGACGCCGTCGCCGTGGTGGACGTCAATGTCAATGTAGAGCACGCGAGGGTGGTAGCGGAGGAGCTGCAGAATGGCAATGACAATGTCGTTGATGTAGCAGAAGCCGGATGCTTCAGCTTTCTTGGCGTGGTGAAGACCGCCGCCCCAGGCGATGGCAATGTCGGATTGCTTGGAGCATAGCTTTCTGGCGGCGTCTAGAGCACCTCCTGCTGACATGGAGCAGTAGTCGTACAGTCCGTCGAATAAAGGACAGTCGGAGCCTCCCAAGTTGAACTTTAAGTCCGGGTTCTGATTCTCCAGATCGCGGGGTACAGGTTCTGGGAGGACGGTGCCCAAAAAGTCGAGGTAGTCTGTGGAGTGGAAGCTGGCAAGCTCTTCGTAGGTGGCGGCACGGGAGATGTAGTTGTCCATGGCGAAGGACATGCCATATGAGTAGATCAGGCTCTTGGACAGTGTGAGACGCCATGGCTTCATGGGATGTGTCATGCCGAAATGATGCTTTTCCATGTCTGGGTTGCAGTGGAACGAGACGTTATAGCCCTTGGGGCGAGTGATACCCGACTCTTCCGCCGTCCGTACGCACTTATTGTAGTATTTGGCGTTTTCCATCTCGCTGGGCACGCCAAGCGGCTTGTACTCCTGGACGATGGCATCATCGTTGTCCACGTCTAGCTTATGAGGCAGGTAGTTGGGCTTGGGTACCCTGAACCGGTAAGGGTCTGTGTCCATGATTGCGCTCCTCCTCCCACGTACCTACCCGGGTTCTTGGTTTACGTTTATCAGACGCTTGAGAGAGAACCAGGGTCAGTGAATGCAGCTCCGGCTTTGCTTTGGGTGAGCTGGTCTTGGTGGCAGGCGACGCGACAGAAACACAGATATGAGGGGGGCTTGGTGTATGCGCAAGGCGTATATACAGTATTTACTGAAGATTAGTATGGTACTGATGGATAGCAAATGTTTCCACTGGTGGTATGGTCTTGTGCAAGTGAAAATAAGTGAATGCGACTGAAAATTCGAGATTGTGTAACGTTGAGGATTCGGCTCGAGGATGCGACCTTGGGGGATCTCAAGCCTTGAGCTGGTGCTAGTCCCAAAGCGTCGCTAGCGCTATCTCGTTCTGTGGCAGTTGTGTGGGCAGCTGCGTGGCGGTTGGAGGTGGGCAGCCTGTTAAAAAAAAAAAAAAATGAAAAGGATGGACAGGCAAACGCAGTGGCCAAAAGAGACAGAACAGCGACTCATTAATTGGAATCCAACAGCGACTTGCGTCAGCCTGTGTCACAAGTGGCCGCTGCCTTGAACGCATTCCCTCTCAAATAGTCTACCTCTACGTCTACATTTACCTGGTCCTTGGGAGTTTTGTTCTTCGCCAGCACCGGCCTCTTCGCCCCTCCATCGCTGCGTCACCGGCCGCCGAGGGTCCTCTCCAGGCGACAAGCTCACAATTTCCTGTGCGCCCACGAGACAAGAAAGCTGCACCATCCGTATTCATCACCCTTGTCTCGCCAATCATCGAAAACCGGAAACTATCCATCGCTGGGGTTTAGAGGTGAGCCGAGTCATTTGCATACAGTTGATTTGCGCCTTGCATTTTGTTGCGTCGCATCGCTTCCTTTTTTTTTCTTCTCTCGCTTCCTTCGTCCTTCTACGGCGGCGCCTCTTGGTGGTCGTTGCTCTTGACAACCACCTTCTGCCCGCCACCACGCTCTACGTCCCCTTCTCGCTTTCCATCGGCGACTGATTGTCGGTCGACGACGCTGCTGTACGTGTTGGCGTAGCGCTTGCGAGTTTCAGTTGTCGCCGATTTTACCATTTACATCACCATCTATCCCCATACCTTGGACGCATTCTATGCAGACAAGTGGATTCATCCCGGCTTGGTGGTCTCGTTAGTTGCATGCTTACTTGGATGCCCTGCGACACGACTTGCCCACATCTTCTTTAATCCATGCAAAATCTTTGTTGCTTTGCTCTTACATTGATTTGCGTAATTTTTATTTTATTTCAGACGCGCGCGTCTTTCTTTCTCTCTTTCTCCCCCTTGCGTGTCTTTGTCTTTTCCCCCCGTCGCATTAGCCTGCGTTTTTTCGATTGTTCTTTGTGAATCGAATCCGTCACCGAGAAAACAAACCCTGCGCTGCGACGAGTATTAACAATGCCCAGAGACGATCTTTCCATCGATTTCGTCAAGAGGATGCCTCAAACCGAACCTCTAGACCCGAGTCTGATACTCGACGACTGGGTCAACCGCGTTCAGAATTTGCCAGAGGAAATTCGATTCATGCAAGACGAGATCGCGGACAAGGACCGACAGTACAACGAGTGTATTCGAACGATCGAGGACCGCGATAACAAGATTCAAAAATGGATCAAGACGAATGGCAGCAGCGAGCCCAACCCCAAGGAGGACTTGCTGCGCTCACAAATTCGCGAAAACTACGCCAAAGCAGATCAGATTGCCCAGGACAAGATTGCCATGACTAGGAAACTGCAAATCATCATGGACAAGCACTTGCGCAGTCTGGATATTCAGATTAAGCTGCTCTACGATCGCGCAGAGCCAGGTTTCACAGATCCTGATGAAGTCCCATCATTACTTCGACCTAGTGCTGCAAACCACACCGCGCCTTCTATTCGCTCCATCAACCCCTCCAGCATGCCGACTAACGGAGCCGGCCACCTCGCTCCAATCAACACAGCTCTCGCCTCCTCCTCCAATCCTACACTAGCTCGTCTCCCAGCACACCCTAATGTGCGACAAGCACAAGTTCAGCAGCAGCAGCAACAACAACACAATGGCCAACATGCTGCTTCTGCACCAACGACACCGGCTGCCAGCATGATCATGAACCGACATCGCGAAAGCTCGGCTGGGCCGGCTACAAAGCGCGGACCTCGAACTGCCGTAGGAGTTGGCAACGCTCCTACGACATCCAGCGGGCTTGCGAGACATTCTTCACTAGGACCCGGAACTCCCAAGAATGGCCCTGGTCCTGGTCCTGGCGGAGCTGTAAGGGCGGGCAGTGCTGGTCCCAGGG
Organism: Simplicillium sp. C3G150-2; assembly: GCA_022702485.1. Lineage (NCBI taxonomy): Eukaryota > Fungi > Ascomycota > Sordariomycetes > Hypocreales > Cordycipitaceae > Simplicillium > Simplicillium sp. C3G150-2. The sequence goes on along the minus strand of JAJIYY010000008.1, from coordinate 1,232,964 downwards.
CCTCGTCTGTTAAGGCCACCACTGGCCCTGGGAGCAGGCGAGGTACACCGACAGCTACAAATCGCAAGAAACCTCCCAAGTCTTCTCTGGCGCGAGTCAAGAAGGCTTCAGCACGAAACTCTCCCGCTTCTACTGCTGATAGTGACCTCTCCGATGCGGACAGTGGCAGTGGCGATGAAGAAGGACCTGAAGGCAAGTCTGCCGGTAGCGGTACTGAGGATGGCAAAGACGAAGACGGCGACGAGGCCATTGGCGATGCGGAAGAGGAGGAAGAAGAAGACGGAGGTGATGACAAGAAATATTGCCTATGTCATAATGTGAGCTACGGCGATATGGTGGCTTGTGACAACGACAATTGCCCTTATGAGTGGTTCCATTGGGCGTGTGTCGGACTCAAGAGCGAACCAAGTGGAACGTGGTACTGTCCTCACTGCACGGAAAAGTTCAAGAAGGCCAAGTAATACAGCCCAGAGCAAGCGGTATATGACGATGATGATGATATGAAACGAGGATAGGGAGTCTGTCGCTTTACACATGTATAAATAACAAGGATACTCAAGTCCTTCTCGGCGTTGGTAGCCAAAAATATACCCACCACTATGATACTTTTGTAGACAGTTGACCACATTTCGTCTTGATGTATTTGGAGATGTGTGTTTTACTATTCTTTTACTTTTATTTTTCCGCCAAGCAGCGCACTACACCACGCCTTACGCCGTCAGCTTCTTCTCGTAAATTTGTGACCGTGCCTCCTCTACGTCTAGCTTCTTCCACAAAGTCATCAAGTGAACCTCCTACACCGAAATACAACTTCTTTGCGCCAACGAGCGCAACAGCGTCATTGGCTTTTTCTCGCTCAAATATCGAAAAGACGGTTTCTGTGAAAGCCTGCAGTGCAAAGGGGGAGTAGATTGTCTCCGCTCCAAGGATAATGGTCTTGAGCGGCGACTCAAGGGAGTTGCTGGTGTACAGCAAATCGACGAATTCTTGAGACCACGCTCCAGAAAGGAAGGACATGTCGATATTGCTCTGCTGGAGGAATTCTTGGAATGATTCAATGACTCCGGGGATTAGTTCTAGTTCGCCTTCGATGGTGAATGCTTCTTGTAGGGCGGGGGTTGTGTGTTGGTGGTGTAGAGCCCATGCGAGGACTAGGTTGGGGACAGTGACGAGTTGGAGGACGGTCGGGTTGTAGTCTGCGAGGATGAAGTGGGATGGTTTGAGGGAGGGGGTTTGCATGGCTAGTTGGAAGAGGGAGACGGTTGGGAGGGCGGTACCGCAGCCGAGCTGGGTTGGTTAGTTGAGTTTGATATGATGAGTGAGTGAGAGAATCTTACTTCTATGATGCGCGTGGAGACTGTGTCTGCGTTGGAGAGGTATTTCTCTGAAGCTATGGTCTTGACTAAATCAACACTGCTTTCCCAGCTCTTGAAACCGCCTTCATACACGCCCGTTTTGACGTCGTGAGTTCCAAGACCGGATCCATCGCCGTTGACGTCCCCGGTGCCCTCTTCCTCCGCCATGAGTTGCACGCGCACATCCCAGAGTTCTCTGCGTGGCAGTTGAACTTTTGTCCCATCGTCTAGATCGACTTCTAGTAGGCCGTAGGCAATTTTGGACGGGAGCCGGGAGAGCAGTGATGCGATGTCATGCTGGGTTGGTGGTAGTTGAGGCTTGCCGGGGACAGGGAATGCGCCAGCGGCGGGAGATTGGGTTGGAGCGACGGGTTTGGTTTCGATTTCGTTGGAGGTGTCTATGTCCTCTCCGGCGAAACCGAATGAGAATGCCATTGTGTATATATGAAGGCGTATATATCACTGGCGGGGTTTTAATGTTGGGCTTATAAAAATTCGATGCTCCGTTGTGAGTTGGACGTGGGGTGTGGGGCTCAAATTTTGGAGTCGCTTTGAATGGATTCGCGAGATGCAGCGACATGATTCGTTTTTTGGACATTACACTACACCTCGGCTAAACGACAGGGGGTAAAACAACAACGGAATTCTACTTTAACGGCTGGAAAGAAGAGGGAATTGGTTGGTTGTACTTCAATTGGATATTGCTCGACGACTGAGAACTTGTTGCTTCGGCTCTCATCCCCTTTCACATGTTCACGTAATACATCGCCAGCATGCGCTCATCAGCACTCAGACTCGCCTCCGCGGCCTCAACGGCATCGAATCCCCTGAGGCCGAGCGCTATGGCGTTGTTGCCTCCTATGCATCTGTATCGTCGTTTGTTTCGCGCCCATCGCAAGCATCTGCCGCATGATATGAGGTTGTTGGGGGATGAGTATATCAAGGCGGAATTCAGAGCTCATCGTGACGTGGAGAACCCTGCTCACTTGGTATGTTGGCGCTGAATTTGGACGAGATGAGGTTATACATGCCTAACATGGATAGATTGGTTTCCTTACGGAGTGGCAGCTGTATGCGCAGCAGTTGGAGGGTAATTCCTGGAAGGGAGCCAAGATTGATCCGACCAAGCTGTCGAAGCTGAGTGGTGAGTGACATTGTATGGGTTGGGTGTAATGGAAACTAATGTGGTTGCAGACGAACAAGTTCACCAGTTGTATGAGTTGCATCAGACGATAAAGAACCGCACGGATGATGAGTCGCAATCTTAGTATGAATCATTGGTGGTGTACAATAGTGTATATCTAAAGCGCTATAGCGAAATGAAAATGGCCTTCTTTTTCCCCCTCTCTCATCTTTCCAATGCCTCGGCAATCCAAGCAGCTTGGATCGCACTGACTTTCTTGGCGTAGTTTTTGTTTGTATATACATGGTCCAGGAACATGATTGCCTCTTTCTTCTGTCCGTGCATCACGCTCGAAGGATGAATGGCCACGACATGCTTGCCGTGCACAGTGACATAGCTTCCGTCCGGGGCGAGCATGGCTGTCCTCAAGGCGAATCCTCGCAGGAAACACTTGATCACCGCTTCGGCCCTTTCGGGCGAAATGGGTTGAAAGGGCTGCGGGTCTTGGGGTGGTGCTTCTGAGAGGAGCTTCTCTTTGACGCACAGGCTGCGAAGTTGTCGTCGGATATTGAGGGCTTGCTTCATGTTGCGGATGTTCATCTTGCGCTTCTTGCACCAGCCTATTCTGTCGGCGTTTTCGGCTGTGTATTGCTGCATCGTGGTGAGATATGTGATGATGTCGCCTTCGCGGCGTTGTACTTCTTTGCGTGCTTCTTCTACTTCCTCTTGGCCTTCTTCTGATTGCACGGCGAGGAAGATGTCGTCGCCGGATGTGATGCAGGAAATAATGTCTACAACTTCGAGGACGCAGTCGTATTCGGGTTTAGCTGCCGTGAGTAGGACTGCTCCCAGGCGTCCTGAAATGGGAAAACGTGCCATACTTTCACCGGCAGGAGTGATTCGCCCATTGTCGTCTAGGGCACCGAGGAAGTGGAGGTGAATCAAAGCTCTCTCGATGGCTTCGGTCTCGGGAGCATCCATGAGAGGGAAAGCGAGCACATCGTGGATGCCTCGAGCTTTCATGGTGAGAATCGCACCCAGCACATCGTTTCTCAGGATTTCGGGTAGATCTGCCTCCTGAAGCGACTGGAAGCTTTGTTCGGTGTACAGTCTGAAGCACTTACCAGGGCCCTCACGACCTGCACGACCGGTTCTTTGCACAGCGGAAGATTTGGAAATTGGTTTGGCCAGCAGTGACTCCATTCCCAGACGAGGGCGGAATTGCTTGACTTTGGCTTTTCCACAGTCCACCACGTATCGAACACCGGGTACTGTGACGGACGTTTCTGCAATGTTTGTTGCTAGTACAATCTTTCTTGTGAATCGATCTCTGACTGGCAAGAAAGCTTCGCGTTGCGCTTCCATTGATAGTTGTCCGTACAGCGGGAGGACTTTGATTTTGGGTACGTTTGATGCCAGCGTTGCTGCATATTCTTCTATCAGCTTTTGGGCAACTTCAATCTCTTCTTGACCAGTTAAGAATGCAAGAACATCTCCTGGCAATGGCTCTTCTGTATGGATCTTGAAAATTCGCTTCAGTAGTGTGTCTTGAATGTCGGACACTGGCCGGCTCTCGTGTGCAATGTCAACCGGAAACTGACGACCTTTGATTCGGAGAAACTCGACGCTGGATTTTGTCTCTTCAGTGACAGATTTATCTTCGAAGAATCCTTTGATGACGTTGACATCGGCGGTAGCACTCATGATAATGACCTTGAGTGGAATCCCTCCTCGGTTCTCGGTGCCAGCACTCAGGATCTGCTTGAGGAATCCGACGAGCAAGTCAACATCGAGACTTCTCTCGTGAATTTCATCGACAATGATTGCGCTGTATTGTCGTAGATAGGGATCTCGCAGGAGTTCCTGAAGCAACGTTCCCTCAGTGAGAAATTTGATCTTGGAGCCCTTGGGAACCTGGTGATCGAATCGAACGGAGTATCCAACAAGGCCTTCTCGTCGACCTTTGCCAAGTGGCGTACCGGCTTCCTGAGACACTCTGTGCGCTAATGTTGTAGCGGCCACTCGTCTGGGCTGCGTGATGGCCACCATGCCACCAACGTATACTTCATCCTTGCCGATCTTGACCTTCTGTCGACGGCACCACGGTTCTTGAAACAGAAATTGCGGCACCTGTGTACTTTTACCGGAACCAGTCTCACCAACTAATACAACAACGTTGCTTTTTGACCCCTTCACAGCTGCCTGAATCTCATCACGGTGTTGCCAGATAGGTAGAGCCCTTCGTGTCTTGAGAAGCTTCTCATCGCCTTGGTCTTTGTAACTGCTAGGTCGTTGTTTCCTTTCTATTGAAGTCGTGGATTGCTTTTCCGTAGGGGGCTTGGTTTCTGTAGGTTGTGTTTCGGGTGCTTCAGCCGGCTTCTCTTCTTTGGGAGCTTTTGGTTTGGAGGCGCCAAGATAGCCATCTAGGGCGATGAGTTTGCCTCCAATGTTGACCATTCCTTGCCCATTATTTCCCTTCTTCCTCTTTGCCGGACGCTCAGTGACTTCTTTTGTAGGAGCCATGGCGTAATAGTAATTAAATTGTAAGTGTGGGGTGTGTGTGAGTTGCGTTGTGAGGTTGATGAACAATTTTGATATCGGTAGCTTTGAAGATGTCGGAAAATTTTATGGGTCGCATGTTCTTCGCCGCCTCCATGACCTTGAGCGTCACCAAAGCTACGCCGACTTGCTACAGTCGAGAAAATGCAATTCTCTGATTTTCCCGATTTACCAGGTATACGCTACAGTTTGTTGGGGATTCTGTTTTTCAAAATGAAAATTAAAGAAATTCGTATTTTGAGACGTCTACGTCTTCTATCGCTGATACCCAACACTTCCCACCGCCTATGCAAGTATTCTCAGTGAATGACTAGTATGAGAATTTGCCCGTATGTCTGAGGTGACTTTCTGCTCCAATTGTATCAAAAACAGCAAAATATGGCATAGGTTGCCGCTTATTTGATTCTCGCAAGGCGCTCGCGGTTCATTCTTGTGGCGTCGTCGACGGCGTCGCTCTGTGATATCCAGTTAGCATACCGTTACGTATAATTTTGTGGCCCGAGTGAATAAGTAAGCTTACCTTGTTCATAATCCTGTCGATTTGTCCGTTCTGAGTCTCAACCTCCTTTCCGATAGCGCGTCCAACCATGTTCATCATAGAAACTTGGCCTTCCAGCTCAGTCAGACCATCGTCGATCTGGTCCTCCAGCTCATCAGCTCCCTCTTCATCTTCGAGGTTGAATTTGCCATAGTCCTTCTTGGTGCGCTGCTGAGGCCGCGAGCCCGCAGAATTGATTTCTCTGAAACTGCTCTCCATTCGCTGTGTGGCAGCAAATCCGTCGCGACGAGTAGCCTCTCGTTGCTCACGTTCAGATCTATGCCTATTCATGACTTCTTCGTCCGCTCTCTGTTGGCGCTGCTTGGAGGTGAAGGGGTTGCCAACGTGAACAGCAAACATGCTGCGGTTGAGAGTCTTCAATTCAGCAGCTCTGTCTTGTGCGATCTTGTTCTGGTTGGCGGCGAGATCGAGATTCTTCTCCGTGTTGTGCAAGCGTTCACCCTGGGCTCCCAATCGGGCCAAAGTTGCTTGACCAACTTCGTTGGCCTGTCTGGCCATTTGCACCGAGCGCGATACTGATGAAGCACTTTCTTGCTGGATCTGTCGCTTCTCCTGGAGGATGGCCTGGTAGTCGGCTTCCTCTTGTTCTTCCTCAGTCAGCTGGCGCTGTTCGCCATAGCCGCCATACGAGTCGTCGCCGCCAGCGGTACCAGACTGTGCTGAGTTCTGAGGTTGTCCATAGCCACCAGCAGCACCAGCACCGCCGGCAGTTCCAGCTGATGGCCCGGTTTGTCTTTGGGCATATCGGTTCTGGGCACCACCCAAGAGCGCATCTCTGTTGGCATCGGGCTGGTCGTTCGAGCCACCAAATCCACCGTAGCCTCCAGGGCCTCTAGCTCCGGGGGTTGGTCTACTATTGGCACTGCTCTCGTATCTGTTGGAACCATAGCCACCACCAGTTCCGTATCGATCAGAGCCGTAACCGCCGCCGCCGCCAGGAGGGGGAGGACCTCCACGACCGCCAGGACCGCCAGGGCCTCCAGGGCCTCCAGGTCCACGAGCTTGACCGCCAGGCGGGCCACCACCTAGGGGTCCGTTGTTGACGTTCGACCGAGCTTGTTGGTATGGGGTTACGTTGGCATATTTGGCAGAATCGGCGTAGGGATCGTTGCCGCCTTGCTGTGCATAGGGGTTGTCGGATTGAGGGGCAGGGGAGCCCTTCTTGTTGCGGCTGCCGAACAGGGCATTTCGGTTAGAGTCGTCGCCGTCGTCGCCACCTTTCTTCCCAAAGCCGAACTTCTTCATGGCGGAATAGCTGTTAAAAATGTGCTGGAATTGTGACGAGAATGGTGACGACGGTAGGTGGTGTGTTGTACAATAAGTACGATTACTTGGATGCAACAACAGAGTTGGCACAATGCCTAGCCGCTGCCAACCAGCGGACGTAAAGTGGTTCCAAATTTAGGGTCCCCTTGCGTGGCAAGGATTACTGTACGGTGCTGTAACAGGGCACTTAGTGTGCACATCGTAGCGCTGAGGTGCGCTGCAGGTGGGCTGATGAGTGGCTGAGGCTGGGGCAGTCGCAGGGGACGCAAGCAACTGGGGCTGCGCATGTATCAGGCTCCAACATAAAGCAGTCGTCGTTTACACAGCCCATGCAATTGGAAGGGGCCTTCGTATGAAGAAGACTAGTAGTTCGCAGGCAGCACTTTTATGTCGCTCGGATATAATTTAGTACTCGCTTTCTTAAGCTGATTCTGCAGCATCGCTCCTAAGTTGACGTCATGAGGGTTGAAACGCAAACCCGTCACATAGTAGTGTTAACACAACAGCACACTGACTCGCACAGCAAGCTGAATATAATCACGGATATTATACGTAGAAGCCTTGGATATACAGATATAGAAAAAATAAAAAATCCCCAAAGCAGTGAAACCCCAGATGCATTGGCTGTCTGCATCACAAAAAGACAGATCGAGCCCCCCACTACCCTGCACAGGTTCCCACAGCGGGCCAAAAAGCTTCTCGTCCAGTGGTTGAGTGGTGCTTTGGGTGGACTCGGCTACGCCCAGAGCACCGCAAAGGCCAGACAAGACAGTGACTGTGTCGTCAACGGTTACTCATCGCCGTCGCTAGCTGCCATGCTCGGCACATCTGCCTGTATCTCGCTGCACCGCACCCTCCCCAAAAACAGTCACCAAACAACATCCATTATATATCACAACCGAGCAACATTATCTAGCATTTCACCATGACCTCAAACTAAGCATCGTTTAGCGCTCATTACCCAGCGTCTTATGCACATCCATCCTTCAAAATGACAACCCGCCAGAGATATTCTACAACATTTGACTGTATACGGATCTGCCCTTGATCAAGCCTGTACCCAAGACGCAAAAACACAAAGACTGCAGAGTCACAATACACTACAATGGCATCCATATTCACATTTGACCCGGATCCGCCACGGGTGTCCTCCCCTTGGATCGGACCCCATGACCCTGACAGAGAGAAGTCGCGTACGCCCTCAATCTCTCATGCGTCAATGGACAAACCAGGCCATCTGTCGGACTATGGCGTTACAAAATTGGAGGCCGAGCCGCAGGAAGGCCCAACAGAATACAAGCTTCATCTGCTGCTACGACCACGGCGCGCCTACAACTACATGACAACAACCAAGCAAGCAAGTGGCCCGAACCAAACCAAAACTGACAACACGGCCATTGCAAAGTCTCCAGGTTCAATTCCACTCAACCAGTCGCGACAAGAGCGACTGCAGCATTTAACTACTCAGTTACTATGGCGTCTACAGCAGTCCTCGCCGTATCATTCAGCAAGCTCGAAAGAGCTTACCATTCCCAAGTTGCCTGATGACAATGTCGATCTAAGCGCAGTCATCCGACCAGCCCCTCTTGTTCCCGGGCTGGAGGAATCCGGCGGGGCGCTATATGAGATTGGAGTCGCTGATGACGGAACACTGATTGGACTCACGAATGACGAGATGAACGAGAGTCTCACCACCCTCAGGGCGATGGCTGCGAGTCTCGGATGTGTGGTTGAGGTGATGCGAATGGTAATAGTCGGTGAATGTGAATGGTCTGAATCCATGGAACTCGTTGACAGCATTGACTCTCCTCAGTCACGCATTACGAAACAGGGAAAGCTTTGGGTAGCCGAAGCCTTGGTAACTCCCAACTTCGCACCACAGGAAAGCCAAGAAGAAGCGGGTGCGTCCAAATCGGGCAAAGGAGAATCTAATTCTCAAGACCAAGATGCAATTCCGAGTCGTGGTAGCTCCAAGACACCACAGCTTCGAGTTACACTGACTGGTCCAACAATGGCCGGCAAATCCAGCCTCTTAGGAACTCTTTCTACTGGCACTCTAGACAATAGCCGTGGAAAGAGCAGACTGAGTCTCCTTAAACATCGACACGAGATGATGTCTGGCGTGACCAGCTCCATTGCCCAAGAGCTGATTGGATACAAAGACAGCATCATTGTGAATTTTGCCCACGGAAATATCGAATCCTGGACAGATATTCACGACCGTGCTGAAGATGGAAGACTTCTTTTTGTTTCCGATTCTGGTGGCCATCCACGATACCGTCGGACAGTGCTTCGCGGCTTGATGAACTGGGCCCCCCACTGGAGCATTCTGTGCATAGCTGCTGACGACTCTGAACAGAGTTCGAGAGATAATGACCGCAATGCCATCAACGGATATGCCCAAGAGAGCTCGGTCGATCTCGTGAAAGCTCACCTTGATCTGTCGCTGAAGCTAGAGGTGCCAATGGCAGTCATCATTACCAAGATGGATCTCGCATCTAAAATGGCTCTACAAAAATCCATGATCAAGATCTTAAGTGCCATCAAAGAAGCGGGCAGGGTGCCCAAGATCCTGCAGCCAGACCAGAAGGAGCACAGAGAGCTGCCGGAGATCCCAGAAAGCGACCAGGCTAAGGTACAACCGGTGGTGCAGGCTATCCAAGACAGCGGTAGTCTGACCAGTTATGTACCTATAGTGCTCACCAGTGCCGTGTCTGGAACTGGTATCGGGCTTATTCATGCACTTTTCAAAAGCCTTCCTCTGCCGCCTGTTCCAACTTCGACCGATTACGTTGGAATGGCTCTTAATCCCGAACAGCCAAAAACGGTATTTCATGTTGACGATACTTTCAATCTTCCACTCTCTTACAACGCGTTTGCGAATGATACGTCTCGAAAGACCGGCCAAGGAGTCGTTGTTTCTGGCCACATACGCTTTGGCAGCCTTTCTATAGGCGACAACATCATTGTTGGACCATTTCCTGCCGAAGATGAAGAGAGTGCTTCCATGGCACCGGAAGATCGCCCATCACCAAGTTACGGTCTGTCTATTTCACACCCTGCTAGCGCTGAACTTGCGAAAATTGCAATGAGAAACGCCATCTCGGCCTCTCAGATTGCGGGAGAGTGGCTAAAGGCTCAAGTCGTAAGCATAAGAAACCTTCGTCTGCCTGTGCGAACCCTGGAAGCTGGTCAAGCTGGCTCTATCGGCCTTGTTTTTCAAAGCAAGAACGAAGCTGGACTTTCACCACGTGACTCGCCGCGAATACGGAGAGGAATGGTCGTTGCCATTCCCTCTAAGCACATGGTAGATACAGGACTTTCGCTTCAGGCAGCCAGTGGCTTCACCGCCAGCTTCTCAGACGCAGCGGCCGCATCCCTGACAATTGGCGCGTTGGTCAATGTATATGTAGCCAGTGTCAGAGCTGCCGCGAGGATACTGCATGTCTCTCGAATACGGGACAACAGCGAGGCAGAAGACATGGCAACGGACGAAATCGAAGTCTTTAGCTTGAACGAAGGTCTTGACGAGGAACGCAAAGCCAATGAAACAGGCGCCGTTGAGATTTCACTAGAATTGCTTCACAACAGAGAATGGATTGAGCTGGGATCTCGAGTCATTATTCTCGGAGGCGGAACACAGGATGGATCTGGGCTGGAGGGATTTGTTGGAAAAATCACAGAAATAGTTGATTGAATAAGCGGGTGTTGATGGGCAAGCAAGTCGTTTCACAGCGAGTATAGTTCATTTGCAGATGATTTTGTTACAATTTACAACAGTTTTGAATAATTATGTAAAACATCTTCGCCATAACGCCGTCAAGGTTATAATCCGTCCCATCAATGCTCTTAACTCATGCTCTGACCAAGCCATAAAATAACGTCCACGTCAATACGAAACCAGAAAGCCCGTTGAGCAGGCCGCTGGCCCAAAAGTCGAAGGCGCCATGGTAGTATCGTCGCACATCGAGAGCGGCGCGACCCTCGGCAAGGGACGAGGGAGCTATTTGAATCGTGTAGAAGAGGACTGCGGTGATGATGGAGAGGACGAAGTAGACGAGGAAGCCATAGTACGACTCGAGACCGAGGACTCCGGCGGTGACGCCAAAGAGAGAAGCGGAAAGACTCTGAAGATTTGAGATGACCTAATGGAGAGTTAGATATTGATGGCAATTGATGGCTCTGGGAGCGCGCGCGTGCGCGATGGTGACGAACCTTGCCGTTGTGCAGTATGGACTCAGGTACCAGGGGATGGATCTGGTGCTCGCGTTCGGTGGAAGACATGGTGGGAAGAGAGACCCAGCGCAGCAATGACAAAGAGATTGTTTCGAATTACGGCCGATTGTTGAACAATAATTGTTCCACGCTTGACTAGGGTGTCGCTCGTCGGATTCGTTAGCTTGATGGCGATTTCGTCGTTCGCAACACTGGCATTGGATTGCGACGGTTGGGTCTGGGACGGATGCGTGAGCTGCCGTGGAGCTAGCAGCTGCACGCAACACCTGCAAGCGTGGCTACTTTGGTCGTTACCGGGCCGAGCGTGCTCCGAACCTATGCGGCCCAGGCCAGGCCAAAAATAATGCCCCTCCAGGAAAGTGGTCTAGACGGCCAGCGTAACCGCGGGGCTCGACCGGGGAATTCTTGCCCTCACATCCTTAAGACTCTGTGCTTGAAACGCCAAGATGGAATTGAAATTCGAGCCATTACAAAATGATTTGTTGCTGAGAGCGGCTAGGGGTATGTGGGAAAATATGGAAATTTATTCGTCAGAGTTGTCGTTGTGAGCTTCGAAGTGCTAATGGACTTTCCCATAGGCGAGGTCGTCGAGCGGCCACCCATGTGGGTGATGCGACAAGGTACAAAAACTCGCAAACTGTCGTGAGAAAAAAAACAATTGTATGGATGCTTACACACTTTACAGCTGGTCGTTATCTCCCCGAATACCACGAGGTCAAAGATGGCCGTGACTTTTTCGAATGCTGCCGCGATCCCGAGATTGCCTCTGCCTTGACTCTCCAGCCAATCGATCGTTTTGCCGGTCTCATCGACGCTGCCATCATCTTCTCTGATATCCTCGTCATCCCCCAGGCCATGGGCATGGTTGTTGAGATGCTCGAGGGCAAGGGTCCTCATTTCCCTAACCCTCTGCGAACCCCCCAGGACGAGCAGTACGGCCAGGTGATGAACCGCTCCGTCGACGTTGCCAAGGAATTGGGCTATGTCTACCAGGGAATCACTTTGACGAGAAAGAAGTTGGCTGGCAGAGTTCCCTTGATTGGTTTCTGTGGCGCTCCGTGGACCCTTTTCTGCTACATGGTTGAGGGTGGTGGCACGAAGCTGTTCCAGCACAGCAAGACTTGGATCTACAAATACCCCGAGGAGACGAAGGCACTGTTGCACAAGATTTCCGACGTCTGCGTGGAACACTTGGCCCTTCAGGTCCAGGCTGGTGCTCAGGTACGTTGAGAACCTATTTGTGTTGATTTGTAGTGATGAAACTAACGGTGTTGTTGTAGCTTGTCCAAGTGTTCGACTCTTGGGCTGGAGAGCTCTCTCCCGCCGCTTTCAAGCAGTTCTCGGAGCCTTTCCTTGCTCACATCGCCGAAGAGCTCCCCAAGAAGCTGCAAAGCTTGGGTCTCGAGCAGGTGCCTATGATTCTGTTCCCCAAGGGCGCATGGCACGCTCTCGACTCCGTCATTGATATCGGCTACAACGTCATTGGTCTCGATTGGCTTCACGATTCTGCTGAGGCCGTCAAGATCCGTGGCTCTCGCAACGTCGCATTCCAGGGCAACGCTGACCCCGGAGTGTTGTATGGATCCAAGGAGGCCATCACTGAGGCTGTTCAGAATATGGTTGATGGATTCTGGAAGGGTAGTGGTGGCAAGGGCTGGATTGCCAACCTTGGACATGGTATGCACTACCTACGCACCGTCATTTTGTGACACAAACTCTTGAAGACATGACACTAACGTTGAAATTACAGGCATCACGCCCGGCGTCAACCCTGACAACTTGAAACATTACTTTGCAGAGATTCACCGCTTGACGAAGAAGAACTAGAAATGAACAAGAGCGTAAAATAAATTTGATATTTTTTTAAAAGTAACATTTATAAACATGTTGACCCAACATATATATCTTGGCACAATAGCCCGAATGATGTGTTCCTTTAATACTTCTCCGCATGTAGCCATCAGAATATCCAATAGCCATGAAACCGTACCGTACAAAGGTGACTAGGAGGAAAAAGAAAAGACCCCCAGTTCATGAATTACAACCGAAACTCCATGCTAAGTACGAAAAACACCAACGATATAAAATTTTGCAGAATTCCCCAAGCCGTGCACTCCGCGAGGGTGTCGAGCGTAAGAATAAACCACTGTATACGTCAATGTTGCGAATAATTGCAGAATAAGTGAGAAGAGAGAGATCTGTGGAGCGTGACCTTGTCAATGTTCAATCACTGCTTCTTTCCAAAGATCCAGCTCTTCTTTGCCTTGGGAGCGGGCGCATCCGACGAGTCGTCGACAACAGCCTGCTCACGGCTCTCGGTCTTCTTGAGCTCTCCGTTATCGTCCTTGAAAACATTTCCTGCGCCGCCGCGACCAGCGTGCTGAGCACCAGAGGAAAATCGTCGAGGGACACTATGAAGGCAAATAAAGTCAGCACTGTCTGAGTGGGGGAGGAGGCTGAAAGCAACAGGGCATGTAATGATCATGGCTGGAGAGTGGTGGAAGAGACTTACGCTTGTACATCTTGGCGCTTTCTCGTCTCGATTGGGTCCTTGTTGGGAGCCATGTTGCCTTGTCCTCCGCGGCCCGTGGTGACAATGGGCTTCTTGAGCGTCGGCGTCTCCAGGTCAGATGGTGTGAGCTTGGGGGACTGCTTGGCGTCGGCCATGTTGCCTGCGCCGCCGCGGCCGTGGGAGGATAGTTGCGATGTCATGGTTTGGGGGTGTTTGAAAATGTGCGAAGAGTTGCGTGGTTGCAGACAGAGGGATAGATGGAGGGGTGGCGATCGGCCGCGGTTGTCGAAGATGCAAAACAGTTTCTGTTGAGGGGCGCAAGTGAGTAAGGGTTGGCTATCAGGCGATTTTGTAGCGCGCTGTAATTTGTAGCTGCTAAATAAAGGCGGTATTCCGGCTGCGTAGGAGGTGAATATAAGTCGTCGTTGGAGGAAAAAAGGAAAACGAAGATGAAAAAGTTGGCGGTTGAAGTGATAGAACAGGACGAATGGCACGACGGCGCAGACAGGTATGAACATGGATGGCCCCTCCCGGTTGCGGGCACCAGAGCACGCAGCTAGATCCCACAGGGCCGCAGCAACAGATCGGCGCTGGGTGTGAAGAAGGGAGGAAAAAAAAAAAAAAAAAAGCTTAGGTGCTTGTGCGCTCCACCAGGCGGCCACAAATCACTCTGGTATGTCCCTGCCATGTATTGCGCATGCTTTACTTCGGCGAAGATGTACTTTGGTGTACAACTGTTGCTTTCCCACCTCCAGACCTGCCAAGTCCGCCAACAGCACGCAATTCACTCCAAGCGCTGACACCAACACGCAGCGTTGAACGTTTTGCATTAAGTATCAAGCTTTAAAATTTATCGTCGAAATAATCATGTCTCACTTGAGAGTATCGCAACCCATAGGTTCAACGCCTATGTCCAAAAGTTAATGCTTCTCCTGGCTACCGCTGAAAAATGCATACAAAAAACCACCTATAAACCTGTGTCAAGAAAACGCCAAACCAAAGTACGCCAAAATATCACAGATATACCTCCTCCATCATGGGTTGCGTATATACAGTAATATAATCGGCCCAGGCTAATCTGCAAAATCTTCGTCGTCGTCTCCCTTGGCCGCATTGTCTTTTCGAATCGGAATCTTGATGCCCTGTGCTGCAAACGTCTTGCTCAGAGGGGTGCTTTCGCATACACCTGGGAATTTTTTCGCAGAAAACACCGTAAAAGGTTCGCTAAAGTTGGCCGTCATAATGGGAGCGCGGCTTGTATTAATCTTGGGGCTGTTGCCCTCCTGATTTGTCGAATTTCTGCAACTAACATCGACAAAAGAGAACCGAAGGCTATGTGGCATGGTTAGGGGTGGCTCTCTTTCACACATCGTCACAGGGGTTGCTCACCGAAAAAGTCCTTCTGTTCTCACACTCAAGTCTTGTAAAATGAACCAGATTCCAACACGGCCGTCGTCATCGCTGAGGCGAAATGCACTGGCAGCTAGACTACCAATCAAGTTTCTCGTGAACATGCCTGAAGGCTGATTACCGTTCGCACCGCCTCTTCCTGAAGGAGCTGGTTCCTGCATGTATGGACTAGGGTAAGCTGAGCCATATCTCGGGCCATATGGTGAAGGATGGCCCTGTGGCTGGATGGCGAGATCGTGTCTATATGGCTGAGGTTGTCCGTAATATGGCTGCGGAGCCATATACGCAGCGTTTTGAGCATATTGATGAGGTGCTGCGGCCATTATCAGTATCCTGAGATGGAAATCAATTACCAGCTGTCCAATAATTACCTTGGCCATATCCTGGCATAGGTGCACGATATTCCGAGGGAAAGCCCATCTGTTGCGGCTGACCATATGTTGGATCGCGGCTTGCGATCATCTGTGATGGGTATTGCATTGGCGGTTGATCTGCTCCGTTGAACTGTCCGTAAGGAAAGGCAACGACTGGGGGCGATGCAGTAGAGTTCTCTTTCGCTGGACGGACTAGATTGACCTCTTGTGTTCCGCTTTCGTTCCAGAGGTCAACGTTGAGCACAAACATTGCGCAATCAATATCACTGCGAGAAAAATCATGTTAGCCTGTATCGACGGGGGGGAGTTACGGTCCCAAAGCGCCGCAAATTCCTTACTTGTAATCAATTTCCTTGCCAGTGTCAATGTCAATAATAACAAGCCGTACGCATGGAGGCGGCGTCACAGGTCTCCGGTCCTATGAAGATGTTAGCATTCATGCCTCAAACTGTGGGACTGTCGGACAGGCATGTATCTACCTTGTCTCCAAAGCCACACATGCGGGCTCGCCTGGGCTGTTGCACAACATCTAGTCTAGGCATTGTTAGTCAGGCGCTGGAGTAATCTGTGTCTGGGCAATGTGCACTTACTGGTACTTTCGACGGGTGGTTTCGTCCACCCTTGAGATGGGAGCCGCCGGCGACGCAGTAGTTACTACGGAAGCTTGTGCTCCAATGACACTGGAAGTGCTGTCGAGTCTTGCATGGTGGCTACCGACGGGCTGGGGAGGGGGCTGTACAACGTGGGTATGTTGATGCTGTGGATGATGCTGGAGTGGGTGCGTCTCAATGACCTGCTGATATTGATGTGGGGGAGGAGCTTGATGAGAGTGGTGAGAAGAGCTGGTGAGGAGCTGATGAGGATGAGGATGTTGTGAGTTGTTCTGAGCCTGGAGATGTTGCGGATGTTGCGACGGATGCGCGTATG
Source organism: Simplicillium sp. C3G150-2 (assembly GCA_022702485.1). Classification (NCBI taxonomy): domain Eukaryota; kingdom Fungi; phylum Ascomycota; class Sordariomycetes; order Hypocreales; family Cordycipitaceae; genus Simplicillium; species Simplicillium sp. C3G150-2. Next base: position 1,216,643 of record JAJIYY010000008.1, on the reverse strand, counting down.
GCGTGTGTTGATAGGTATGTCCGTTGGAGGCCGGTATCGAAGCGGGATAGATTTGCTGGGGCATGTTTGGCGATGGCTCATAGGCCGGGTTCATCTCACCAGGCACGGCACAGTGTACTGCGGGTGGAAAGAGAGAGCAAGGCCGCGAGAGAAGATAGCCTAGAGAAGGCGAATGCGGTGGCACAAGGAGCGACTGTGGATGGTTTTTTTCCTTGTGGTTGTTTGTTAAAGAGAGACAGTAAAGGGGAGGCAAAGAGCGAAAATTGTGAGACGGGATAAAAATAGAAAAGAGAAACAAAGTTTCGAGACCTAAGAGACAGACAGAGCCAACCGCACGGAGCCAAGGTATGGTCTCCGTAGAGTTTTTGTAGGTAGAGCAGCAGACTAGACCAGGGCGGCAACAGAGCAGCGCAGTGCAGCGCAATGGAACGCAACTCAACAGCAGCGACAACAGCGACGGCGGCAACAGCAGACACACCTAGCGGGGTGTTGGTGGAGCGCACAGGGAGGGGGCGGACCACTGTGTGACAGCCGTGATTGGGGATTAAGCGGACTGGCGGGAGCGCTAAAGGGCCTGCGAGATGGCCCTGGTTACCGACGCCGATTGGGCACGCACGCACGCACAAGCAGCGCGAGCAACGGCATTGGGCGACGTGCAGACAGGGCAAGCAAGCAAGCAGGCAGGCAGACAGGCAGAAAAATTAATTAAAAGAAAAAAACCGGGACGGGCAAGCATCCAAGCAACAGCAAATAAAGCTAACTAGTCAAACGCAGGTACAAAAACCGGGGCGTGGATATAAAGGCGAAGAAACGAGATGAGCACGGATCCATGGCGTCGGTGATGAGGCGAGGGGGCGACTCAATACTGTGTATAATTAATGCACATTAGAGGAATGTGATCGGTACCTCTGGCAGGCTGCCCTGGAGTGCGTTGTGGTACAGCGCCGGTACTGCACCGATGCTGCACAGGTACTGCACAGCAATGCTTTAGCCCGTACATGTCGGCATGGTTCAGGGGCTTGAGTACCCTGCCTACGTCGGCCGTCAGGTACACTGCCTAACCTACCTCAGGCATACCGAGTACTGTGTACAAAACAGTATTGTGCTCCGTACATTACAGTGCAACCAAATCAGCCTTGACCCTGGCTCGCCTGGGTTGTTTAGACTGGGCAATGCCTGTCGGATATCACAATGAGGGCCCTTTCTAGGACGGTTAGTGGGCTACTTTAGCACTGTTTAGTTAGCGCTGGCCAGAGCCCGATGCAACGACACCAGCAAGTCAAGGTGCGCCATCCGACCTGCATCACACGCGTTAGCTGCAGGGGCACCGAGGGGTGGCAGCTAGCACCAGGAAAACAGGGCTAGCAGAACTAACTAGCAGCGCAAACAGAGCTAACAGGGCTAACAGAGGCGGCCAGACACCGAGGAAAGAGGGCGCTAACTGAGAGAACGGCGCGAAATGGATCCAAGAAAGTGTTGCAGAGAATTGGGACTAATTCTGAACACTACTATGGCCGCTCCTACAGCAGTTTGCAACATCGTCGCCTCTTTTGTGTCCGTTCTTGTCCTCGCTGTTGCTACTGTCCTCGTCACTGCGGTACTGGTTTGCTCTACGGAGTACATGTAATAATTAGTTACTGACGCGCTCATCTCTCTTTTCGTTGTGTTATGTGATGTTTCTCATGCCTCGTCGCTTCAGCTTGTCCCGGCAAGGATTGTCTCGCTCCCCTCCCTCTCCACACACATACATTACCATGTACACGCATGGAGATGCTGATGCCCAGGAACAGGAAGGTGCTCTCTGCGCTGCATTGTCAGCAATGAGTAATTTTTGGTTGGTGCAACCTTCTTTTTGGGCTGATGTGGGAATGGAGGGGCGCGATGGTGGCAACCAGGATATGGAAGAAGAGGAGGCCTCAGATCGGGGACACGATGGCTGGAGTCGCAAGTAGTCTCCCTGGTCGTTTGTGGTTTGTCCTCGGCATCCTTCTCGTTGGCTGTTTGGTTTTTTTTTTCTTTTTGTTGTCATCAGGCTCCGCTAGCGGTAGCTGTAATGTCCTTTTGATGAGTAACAGCAATGGACAGGCTCTGCTCACCACTACCATCGAGTAACCGTCGTGTACTCCATAGTCAAGTCTAGTCTAGTCTGCGTTAAATATGGGCCAGGCTAGTTTAGCGTGTGAGCAGACAAACCGGCGCGAATCACAATCACCAACTTGCAAACCCATGTTCGTTGCGGCGATGGCTCGCAAATTGGGCTGGGTGAAATGGGCACGCCGTCGGAACAGGAAGGACGGTTACGCGCTGCAAGGAAGAGCGAGTGGTGATTGGCCGCAATGACGCCAGATGTCGATGTGACGCCCCGCCGCCCTGTCCACTGAACCAACTGCGCTGTGGGCCCCGGCGGCAGCGCTATCCTGTGGTTTCCTGTACCTACTTGCAGTTAGGTGGGCACAGCACAATGCAACAGGTAAAGCGTTGCAGCGGTTACGTGCAGACAGTTTGCGCGCTGGACAGTTACATGTATTTTCAGGCTGCGTCGTTTGCCGATTCCAACGGTGCTGACGCTCACAGCCCATTCTGAGCACTCACGCCATGTCGACACGCATCGATCGACTCTGCCTTTCCACGCAACCATTGGACTGTCCAGAAAATGATGAAACAAGTCCCTTCAAAATTATTGAAATGTCTTCGAAAATGCCTCTTTTTGGTGTTTGCTTATGTATTGCTTTATCGTCTTGTTGCCTCCAAAACACGTCCGTCGAAGCCGATGGCCCGCATGCACAAGCACCCAACCCGTTGCAGACCACTAACCACTACAGAGGACGATGTGGTGGATCCATCCCATCCTTCGGATTCGACGGATCAACCACCGTTTGCTACAGTATAAACATGAAAAATTGCCCATCGCATCGGGGCTTGCACAAGTTAAACCAAAACCAAACAAAGAACAGGCGTATTGCAGTCCATCAAAGTACACGCGGCTGTTAGTCAAGCCGACCAATTGCGTGTCTCAAGCCAGTCCTGCTATGTTCTGACGTCACCCATTCATTATCAACACGGCTGCAGCACCAATGCAGCAAAACACTCCCAAGCCGCCTGCCGAACCGGGCCAAGGCGAGGCACCGGTTCAGACCTCCACGTACTCCTTCATATATGATGTAAGTAATTTTCCGAAGTCATTTTCTGCTATCATCTGGCACGATTCTTCCCAAAGCCACAAGACTGGCCATGGCGCAGACGAGGCAGCTTTAGTCTGATGTCTGAAACACCACTCACTGTCAGACACATCCAATGATACATCTGCTAATCAGCCCATCTACTCCAATAGCTAGTCATGACGCCCATCAACTTTTTCACCTTCATCATTTCTCTGATACTAGTTGAGATGCGAAACTCTCATGTTCGACTCCACAGTCATGCTCAAGCTCGAAGCCGGCTGCCGGCCTGGCTGCACGAGCTGCTGTATCGGCCCCAGCCATATGGAAGCGACCGAAAAGACCCTTCAGGCGATTGGTACTACCACAGTAACCAAAAGAAGCTAATCCGGATGGAAGCAGAAGATGCATTCAAGCTGAGAAGTTGCGTGTTGTTCCTACTTGGTCTAGCCGTTACTGCGAGCACCGTGGGCACATGGTATCTTGCTGGGCGTGTGAGTGAATGGTGGTATGGTTGAGATGCACTGACGGAACACAATAATCCGATTACATCGACGATTTTGCGCTCGACTACGATAAGATCTGCCACATAACTGACTGTTGCTTTGGCCATTTACGACACAGCAGGCATACATGCAGTTCAAGTCTCTTTATTTGCAGAAAACGTGTGGTCGTCGGCATGACTACATGAAACCGAAATCAAAGAAAAAAATGCTGATTTTACAGCTTGTATTAAAAAATGTACTATGCGCCGTTTCAACAGTGTCTGCCCCAGTGCAGATGAGCTGTCATATACGCCAGTCCGCCATCCGCCTAGCCAGCCTTGGGCTACTAGCCGTATGCCTCTGAAAACAAAATGTGGTATACTTTGAAAATTCCCCAAACCAAAAAGTCATAATCCCCAGAACAGTTGCCTTTGGGCAGCACGAGTCGTCTAGAAGTTCAACGAACCCATTCTGTCCTCCATGCTGCTCCAGTAGACCACTGGGCGAGGCTCCAACAAGTTGAGCTCTTCAGGAAAGTTCTCGCGCTCTTGTACGAGACCGACAATGGCTGGCTGTCGGAAGATGATGCTGTTGGCTGTGCCCTTGTTGGAGCGGAAAGTCGCCACGGAAGACGCCGCAGAGTGCATCGATGAAGTGGATGAGCTTCGGGAAGGTCCTGGCGATGGAAGGCCACGCAGCGAGTTGCGGAAGCTAGAAGGAGAGATTCTCATGGCAGTAGGGTGGAAGCGAGAGCCAGACATGATTGGCGTTGTTGGGATTAGTGAAGATGGATGTGGTGTGAACGAGGAGACGTGAAAGGTAAATGCGATATAGAGATGTATATATCGGCCGGAAGAAGGGTGATTAAAAAAGGACGTAATAATGCGAATTGCGGTCCTGCCGGAAATAAGATTGACGAAAAGCGAGAGAATTGGATCTTGGTGATGTCAGGTGCTGGAATCGAAGCTCCCTGCAATATTGGTAAAATGGCACAGCACAGCTGTTGATGTTGATCTTGATGAAGCGAGAGTGAAAGGAACCGGCCCAGAAAACGAAAGCAAGAATTAAATAAAATGGTCCAATTAAACCACGGTACCTAAAGGTGAAGGAGACGCAAATGAAAGATTGGGAGGGCGGCACCGCCGAGTAGAAATAGTTTGTCGAATAGTTTTCTGCCTGTGGCCATTATTGCATACCAGCAGCCCGCAAAGGGAGGGCTGAACCAAGGCAAGGCAAGGCAAGGCGCGACTTGCAGCCTGTGTTGGTGTTTCAGACACCACCATCTGCGACGGAGCTAGCACGCCTAACAAAGTCTGCGCCAGCGCCGCCCAAACCGAAACTGTCGCGGACGTGATTCACCCCCTGCCAAAAGCAATTTATTTTCTTGCTGATGTGCACACGCGTGACACTTCTCTCACACTGCACTGCCTCAGGATCGAGGACAATCTAGGTCGGCGTCTCGCATTCAGCCTGCCATCAGTCTCGCTCCAGCAAAACAAAGCTGCTTTGTACTGGTGCCGTAGGGCACTGTCGTTTGCGCCAGACCATGAGCTCATAAGCTGAAAGGAACCAGGCACAAAGCAGCGCCGAAGAGGCCGTGGCAAAACACAAAACAAAGACAAAATAATCACACAGGCGACGCACAACTTGCTGGTACCTACACGTACTCACTAAACAAAAGACAAAGGCGCCAAGGTACCGGTACCGGTACCGTCCGGGGCTGCACATCAAATACGGGCATGACGAAAGAAAAGAGAAGAGAAAAAGACCACGGGGGCAAAAGAATACACACGTAAAAAGTCACATTACTATTTCGTTCTATGCCGTACCATGCCTGTCTATGCTCCAAAAACGCCATGCTAACAATGTTACCGCTGCCAAACTTTACACACCACATGTGCCCCAGCCTGTGCATTATTATTACAGGGTCTTCAACTTCATGCGTTCCAAAACTTAACCAATGTCCCCATACCGATACGTTGTTCTATCAGATTTGCGAATGGTTTTACTCTTTCGGATACTTTGCACCCACACTGAATCATCAAGCATGTCCCTCGCTTGTGAAGGGCTAACTGCGCTTCCACGACGAGCCATCTCCCCAGAGGGCGATGACTGTCCGTCCGCACGCTGCAGCTCAAAGCTAAATGCAGATGGTGTGCCCGGGGGTGATATACCGCTCTTGTCTGAACGTGGGACGCTGAGTGGGTGGCTGTGATCACCGTCCCGAGGCGAGGGTAGGTCGCTCGCCCAGGCTGATCGTCGTTCACCCGTTGGACTCGTGGTTGTGACTGTCAGTTGTGGCCGTGACGGGCCAGCCTGTTGGACTGGTTTGCTTTGAGATTGCTCGTCTTCATCGTCCACGAAAATTTCAGGGACTCGCAATTGTGGTATAACAGACATTCGCGATGATCTCTTTGCGTCCATGTGCTGCTTGAACTTCCTCGACCAGTACCTGGAGAAAACAAGTTAGTCATTCCTTCGTCAACGTTGTAGAACACGCCTATGCAACTCACAAAGTATCGAAGAATCCTTGAACAATTCTTCTTCTAATCTCTTCATCCACGCGCTGCAATCGCGCACGACGTCGTAAAAATTCATCAAGTCTAAATAGGTTAGCGTTTGGAGAACATGACTGGTTTATAAAACTCACTTGAGGCTTTTGCTGTCATTGATAATATTGTAATGCGCAAGAATCAATAAAACGTCTGTGAATGCGATGCCTCGGTCAGGATCGGCAGCTACCAAAACCTCTTCGAAGAAGACATTGAATCGTCGGCGACGAGCCCGTATTTTCACAACATCAAGCTCCGCGAGCCTGCGATTCAGTCTCCCTAAATCAAGGTCGCCGTTGGTTGTGGTTGGCGTTGCAATAGAAGAGTGGCGATTGAGGTTGTGATCATTTCTGACATCGTCGAGGATCTGTTGTACAGAGTCCTCTGGTTCGTAAATTCTCATTTGAAAGACGCCTGATAGTTCTCCAAGAAGTCTTGGGAATGCTTCTTTAGAAATATACCCCGTACCGGCTGGATCGACACTTCGCCAAGCTTCCTTGAACCGTCGAATTTCATCACGGTCGACGATAGCCATTCCGCTAGATCGCTGGTACACGTAACTGAAACTCTCGTAGATGAGTGAGACGAAGAGGTTCACAAAAATGTACATGCTCAGAATGTTCCAGGCCACGAACAATGCCCTTGCCCAGGGCTTACTGCCACAGTCACTATTGAAGAAATTCGAGTCGTCGACGCACAATGGGGGTTCAATGTCTGCAAAATCTTCCATGATTTGGTTCCAACCCTCACCCAAACTCATTCGAAAGAGCAGGATCATTGCTTTAGGAACAGTCCGAAAATTCAGATTATTGGTCTCGGAGCCGCCGAATCGAGTCAAGCTGAACGCTTGGGTCATGGCTATTGCGAAAACAAGGAAGAGAACAAGCCAGGTCGCCAGTAGATTGCTTATGATTGGTAGACTGGCCGCAGCGGTCTTGAATAGCTGATCCAAGGCGTCGTTTCGCGGGATAATGAGCAGCACAACTGCCACGAGGAAGAACTTGTGAAGCTGAACGTATGTCTCAGAGTGTGTGTCCGCTCCGAGGAGGGCAAGAGTCGCAACAAAGGCACCGGACACGGCGACCAATGAATAGAGATCCCACGAGCTCTTGCGGAATCGAGACCAACCTAATCCGATGATTCTGATGGTAATATTCACAAGGTAGACTAGAGTGCAGGCTAAAAAGAGCAGCTCACGCACGCGGGTCCACCAATCCGGCTCATGGCTAAACTCCAAGACGAGCAGTAACAAATGAAGTACAAGCACAACTGTCACTGTTTGGTACCATTTACCTCGCTTCTCAATCGCTCTCTTGTGACACCATCTCTTCCAGGTCTTCTCGGAGTCTTTGTAAGAGCTCTTCGATGGCGAAATTTGGCGCAAAAGCTTACGCAGTTCCAACCAAGAACGTTGCTCAGCTGTGAGGAACGCAACGCCTGTCTGTTCAGTGTAGTTGCGCATAAACACAGATATGAACAGCGTGAGAACAAATACAGTCGCGAGCAAATTGAATACAACAAAGAACAAGGCATTCCCCTGTGCATTAAGATCCTCTGGTTGTTTTCCTCGGCTTGTAATGGCTTGTGCCGCAAATGAGACATCTGTCCACCCTTCTTGGCTGACAATACCGAAGAGAGTGAAGAGCGAATTGCCAAAGTCATCAAACTTGAAGTACGAGTTGTCTGCAACTCGTGGGGTCAGCATTGGCCACTTGTCGCTAAAAGGTGTGCTGTCGAATTCTCCGAAGCACTGATTGAGATACGTAATATCGTCTGAGTCATTGCAAGATACCATTAAGCCGCTGAATAGATTCAAGCCGTATATAGCGAATGGAATCAGTAGGGATATCGACACAAAAGCAGCCTGGTACTTTTAGTATTTCACATCAAAATTGAATACGGCGGTATAGCTGCACGTATCTTGGGGTTTCAACTTACACCAAAGAGCTTCCACCAACCGAGGATTATTAAAGAATGAAAAGTATCCCTTGCGCTGTCGCTGACATTGAGCAGGCGCAAAGCTCGGAGTGCTTTGAATGCGCCCACCGCTCTTGAGATTGCGCCATCTTGGATAAACAAGGTGACGGCGTTTATCCAGAGTGTGACGAGTACAACAGCGTCCATTATTCCCCAAGAACTTCTCAAATATGCATTTGGCGTCCAAAATAATCCATCTGCGACAATCTTGACAATAGTCTCTAACGTAAAGAGAGTAGTGAATGCCAGATCAGTCCACACATACCATGGTGTCTCAGTCTCAGGGTGCGTCTCCTTGTACTGTCTTTGAAAGAGTGGTGTTGTGACACAAGCGAGAATCACCATAGCGACAACTGCAGCATATACCAGAGTTGATGAGGCGTACCAGGCGATCTTGTTGGGCTCGACGCCATCGAAACGCTCAATTCCTCGTGCAGGGCCAACTATCCGTTGACAAAGTCGTCGAAAGCTGTTTTGAGGGGAGAAAACGTACAATGACGTATTAAAAGTTGGATGTCTTGCAAGATATTCGCGCTGTGCTCTTCGGCGCGCTGCAGTGGCTGACACGGCTTGGCGTGCCATTTGGCGAGGGTCGAGTGTATTGTTTGGTCCGTCAAACCGAATATTGGTATAAAAAGGGTTGGGGTCCTTGTTGCTGAAGCTCCGCTTGATCTTGCCCCAAATCCGTGACAGCAGCCCTGGGTTGGTTTCCTTGACTGACACTGCTCCAGTGTCGGCAATCTGATCCTCGTCCAAGTTGTCTTGAGAGCCTGTGCCCTCGTCATCGAGGAAATCTCTCACAACAGCATCTTTCAATAGCATCTCCATCATGGCAGGGCCATAATCCAGTGGATCTTTTCTACGGCGCGACCTGCCAAAGCTAAAAATGGTCGAAAGTGCCAAGTTGCTAGTCGCGTGGCCAAGTTCCTTCCTTTGAAGGAAGGCCTTGACTTGCTCGAGACGCTTCTCGTCTTCAGAAACGTCAAAATTTTCTTGAATAACAGCAATGAACATATTCACCAAAATGAAAAATGACATAACGAACCATCCAATCAAGAATCCAGCACCGATCCATGACGTTTTGTACTCATGAGTGTATGAGGTGACAGAATACAGTATATCAGTCCAGTTCTCACTCGATAGAATTTGGTACATTCCAAGGAAGGAATTGTAAATCGTGAAAAACGATATACGGTTGAGTTCTCCATTATCATGAACGGGAATCATGCCCCTAAAGAGCTGCGAGGCAAAAATCGCCACCAAAAAGGTCATCAAGAAGACGAACAGCATCAAGTTTCCGATACCCATGGCGTTTCCGAGTACCAGCAGAATGAGCTTTCTCGTCACTGGAACAGCGAGGACTACTCGATAGACTCGAACAATTTGAAATACTGTGAGCCACGGGTATGCTTTGCTGTGTTTGATTGGAGGGAGAAGAATAATGGACGTGATAAGCGCCACACCCAAGTCAAATAGGTTTCGCTTGCTGAGATGAAATCGTCTCCAGTTTGCTGTGTAGCGAAGTATAATTTCGAGAAGCAATACTATTGTGACGACAATTTCGGCGTTGTTGACAAATCTGTCGCGGAAAGGGGACATAGCCGCACTTCTGCACGCTTGCGAAACTAACCCAAATGCAATGACAAGAACGAAGAACCACCTCGTCATATGCACAAAGCGCTGCAGAGTCGACACATTTCTTTTCTGTTCCTCAAATTCTGGTTGATCATCTCGATTGTGCTCCGCAGTAAACGCGCTAGCTTTGCTCTCTTCTCGAATAACCTGGAAAGAGCTGGTAATGACTGCAATCAACAGGTTGGTCATCCACAATGTCATAATCATAATACCTGCACCGAAAAACAGTGCAGACTGGATATAATCTGATCCCATCGTGTTATACATGATGTCAGAGAAGGTGTTGGCGCTCATAATGACGAAAACAAGCTCCAATGAATGGAATATGTTGTCAAAATTGACGGTGCCATTGGAAGGGTTGTTCTGCTCCAGGCATATAGAACCACGTGGACACAGGAAGCCTTTGCCCTCAGTTGTTCCATTTACTAAATGACTGAGCGATTTAGGAGTCTGGAATTTGACCCAGGGTACTTTGTGACCAGTAACATTATCCAAGTGTCCGCCACAAAACTGTTCTTCATTGGTGTAGGATGCGTCCAGATTTTGGGGGTCAGTCGGATCTAGCCACACGCACTGTCGACGAAGACTGGACTTGAAGCTCTGTACGCCAATGATGGCGAAAAGCAGCCAAAAGAAGCAGATGAGGAATCCCACACGAACTAGTAGAGGCGCTGCCTTCTTCAA